>CM027124.1:7767435-9137367 GCA_015476505.1 Urochloa ruziziensis | reverse complement strand
GTTAACCCCCCACCGACGCCCCTATCCTCACTCTCCTCCGCCCCGTCCCCGTGCTCGCCCCCTGCCCCCGTCCGTCGCCCCTGCCGCCGTCCGCCCCGTCGCCCCCTCCCGACCGCCTCGCACCGCCGGTTAGCCGGGCGGTTTGACCGGCCGGCCGGGGCGGTTAGGGATCTGTGGTGCGCGGGCGGTAAGCCGCTCGGTTAGGCCGGCTAGCCGACATAAACACGCAGCCCCCACGAGATGGGTGTACGAATGGGAAGACCTCCATTTTTATAACATGTTAGTTCAACAATGGTCTACAACAGCAGCTTGGACGTGCCAATCTTGGCAAGACTACAAGGCTGACTTCCCTTCGCGTGCAAGGCTTGAATGTCATGTCTACCGCCGAGTACCAAATGGCGACTCAAATGGGGGTTTTCCGTTCATGCGTTAAACTTCTATTCATGTATATTTCTATGGACTATGGTATTTGCATGGAGTTATGGACTATGTTATTTGTATGGATTTTGACTATGGACTATTTGTATGGACTATTGATCTTTTATTTGTAAGCAGTGATTATGGTATTTTTTGTATGGTATTTCTACGCATATTTGTAAATTATTATTTTGTTGTGGTCTTTTAACATTAATATGTACATAACTCATGCCAAAAAATTTATTTTTCTATTTTCTAGATTTTTTTCTTCTTCGGTCGGTGACCGGTCAAACCGGGGCGGCTAACCGCCCCAAACCGCCGTCAAAGTCGAACTCCAACCGAAGCGGTAAACCGCTACCGTCGGACGGCGGTTTGACCCCGCCGGTCGGGAAAAAAACCTTGCCCATCCCGCGCGTCCGACTACGGCCCCCACCAGCACGTTGACGTCGATCGGGCTCGCCGGAGTGCAGGTACCTGAACGAATCCTGGGAGTGCCCATCGGTGGCCGAGCTCACCGTGTGACGGGCCCTTGCCCTCTGCGATTTGGGTGGCGGATTAACGTCAGCAAGCCAGCACCGAGACCGACCTGCTCTAGGCCGTTGCATGATCGATTGAACCTCTGACGGTGATGCACATATGCACATACTGAGGCCTTGTTTAGATCCTCAATTTTGCATAAACTTTCTCTCTTAATTCTCATGCCTCCTCTTAAAATACACGCCTTTCAATACATAAACTTTTTTATTATTCACTCTCTCTCCTGAAAATAAACAGGCCCTCGGTCCAATCTTTTTTTTCCTTTTATCATGTGTTAATTAATGTTCATGCGTACCACCTGTTATGGAATAGCGGATCTAATAAGCCGCATGTGTTAAATCACTTTGGTTGAATTCCAATTTACCACCACTCTTCGGTTGACTTTCCTGCAAATCATACTTTCTACAATAGATGCTATGTAATTTACACAATGTTGAATCCAAAACTGTCAAATAATTTGCACTTTGAACCTTTCTAATGTTGGAGATTCATTTGGCAACATGAATTGCTAATTGTGTGAAAAAATAATTCATATGAAAATTTCCTCATTTTCTGCAAGATAGCAGGCTGTAAGCAGGCTAAATGCTGAGGTGAAGGAGTGAGAAGAGAAAAGAGAAGAGATGTGGGTTGTAAGCTTGTAGCCCGCTTATGTACAAGTACCAATAAACTTTGCAAGAGAGACAAGTGAGCAATGTATTAATGATGAAGAGCTCAACCATTATATGAGTGGGCTGAGAGTAGGCTGTAGAAAATCCTTACAGCTAGCAACGGGCTGTATTTTTAACCTTGCTCTAAGAAGTTTCTCTGTTGTGCTCACCCTCTAGTAATCAATGCTCACCAAGTGTTCGAACAGATGTCTGAATGATGAATCTTCACTCTCAAGCTCAAGGCGTTGTCGGTGTCACTATAACTGACCATGGACCACTCGACCCGATAAGTCTGACCCAACCTGCCCAAAAACTCCGACCCAAGCACGTGACAGGTCGAGCACGGGCCAATTGTTTAACCCGAAACAAAAAAACCAACCCAACCCGACGCGACCCAAAAAATTACGCGTGAAACCCGAAACCCGACCATGCCACTGGTCGGGCGCGGGTCAACAATTTCGACCCGCCAACCGACATGACCCAAACCCGAACCGAGACGACCCGACTCATGATCGCATAGGTGTCACCATGGCTGTTGCCGGCCTGCGGCCAGATCTTCTCAAGCACTGCATTATTTTTCACTCTCAAATATAAATACATGAGATACTGACGACTCAAGTCCTCTTATGGTCATATATCATTGAGTTAATCACATCCATAAGGCGAAGACCTTTCACGGTTATCTATACTATAAGGATCCAAAACAATTGGTAAAAAACTGCTTTTGTAAAACCTCTCGTACCCCTCACAGCGTCCCCACTTGTAAGGAACCCGCCTAAACCCACCTAAAATGTTTGGGCATCAACCAATTCAAATGAAGGCCATCTGGGCGTCCGTGGCCGATCCAACGCATGAGGGATAGTTTAGGCGGCATTAAACCGAAAAATTTCACTCACCACCGCCCAATCTACCCGCTCCCTGTACCCACCGCGCCATAGATGGAATTGTTAGGTGATTTACCGCGCCATAGATGCAATTGTTAGGTGATTTCGAACCGAATTCGTTCTTTCCATAAACATACATCATATCGATTACTTACCATAGTCGTGGGCGTCCAGGTTCATCTTCTTAGCCCTCCTGCCCCCTATATAAGGCACCCCTCCTTATTCTCAAAGCACACAATCTCTCCCTTCATTCTCATCATCTATCTATTCAAGACTACTGATTTCTTTGCAAGTGCGTCGGCGTCGAGCGCGGCGCAAGGGTGGCCACGACGCTCGTCGTGTCCAAGCTCGCCAGGTAGAAGCGGAACGTGCTCCGCGTTGTGACGGTGTCCGGTGCCGTCGAGTGCGTGGCGTCGTTGCTCCACGACACCGGCGACGAGGAGAGCAACCTTCTCGGCCTCCCCGTCATCAAAAAGCTGGCTGCGGTGCCGAGTTGCTCATGGATACATGTATCGTCAATATTTTCCTTCTGTTTCCGCTGGAGGCCCAACCTTTCGATGTATGAATATGTAATTTTTAATATGAGATGCTATTGAATAATTTTAATATGCGATCTAAAGGCAATCCGAGTGCTTTTCAAGGCAATCCGAGTAGTTTACAAGTCATACAATGGGCTGACTTGAGCCTTTGATAGGCTAAAATATAGCACGACCTTTCGGTTCTGTTAATTAACAATTACGTGGGTTCCTGAGCAAATGCTCAGGGGCAGAAACCACTCGGTCGTGAGGCTAAAATTAGTCGACGGTCAGGCTTATTTTTGCAATTAATATTGCAACCTTGTAATTGATTTTTACGTAAGGCATGCGATACTATCGCTAAATTGACTCTGAAATCTGGGTCAAGTGCTGACAAGTATAAATCTTGTGAGAAGGTCAAGCTGGGTCGTGGGACACGACTCAGGAGTCACGCCGAGTTCAAAGAACTTGAGAAAAGATTCCTTAAAAAGGGGAAATAAAATGCCCTAAAAGGAGAAAATTGTTCGAAATCAGTAGTCTTCAAAATATTATATGGAGTGGTTGAGGGTCCACAGAATCTTGAATCTTCATCTTGTTCTTGAAATGTGCAATTTTACACGGCCAGCTACGTTTCCTTTTACACGGCCAGCAAAGTTTCCTATCAACGTACTCCTTGCATGAAATACTCGGCCAGCAAAGTTTCCTTTTACAAGGCCAGCAAAGTTTCCTTTGAATTAGCTCCTTGCATGAAATTACACCTTTCCACAAAAAACATTCACGACTTCGGTTCCTCTTGAGAGGGTCTCTGCCCAGCCTTATATTCACGGCGGGCAGGAGGTTGGTTTCGAGTAGAATCCTAACCAATTACTACTCGGAGAGTGCTTTTCAAGGCAATCCGAGTAGCTTACAAGTCATACGACTAATTTCCATATCGAGAAGAGTCCTTGCAGTACTCTACTCTTGTTCTTCACGCCTGGTACGACTCTGTCTGGAGAGAATCCATGTGTCCCTTATATTCACGGCGGGCAGGGTTACAAGGTTGGTTTCGAGTAGAATCCTAACCAATTACTACTCGGAGAGTGCTTTTCAATGCAATCCGAGTAGTTTACAAGTCATACGACTAATTTCCATATCGAGAAGAGTCCTTGCAGTACTCTACTCTTATTCTTCACGCCTGGTACGACTCTGTCTGGAGAGAATCCATGTGTCCCTTATATTCACGGCGGGCAGGGTTACAAGGTTAGTTTCGAGTAGAATCCTAACCAATTACTACTCGGAGAGTGCTTTTCAAGGCAATCAGAGTAGTTTACAAGTCATACGACTGATTTCCATATCGAGAAGAGTCCTTGCAGTACTCTACTCTTGTTCTTCACGCCTGGTACGACTCTGTCTGGAGAGAATCCATGTGTCCCTTATATTCACGGCGGGCAGGGTTACAAGGTTGGTTTCGAGTAGAATCCTATTACGATGGATTTGTCAAGGAGTATTACCAAACATGCTACAGAACTAGGCAACCAATAAAATGAGTTGCACTCAAGCATTATTAAAGAGGTAATCTGGCTGTATCATTATACAACATGATTTATGCACGAGCGATTTAAGCATTATTTATTTTTTGAAATCCATAAGCTTATTTTCTGTCACCAGCATTGGTCATCAAACAACAGCATGTAGCTTTATCACCTTTTTGCTCTAGTCATACTAATGTGGCAATAATCATGCCCATTGAACTTTTACAACCCATGAATTACTTGAAAGTTTTCTTTAAGTCATCTCATCTTTTCGCTACTGCAGCTGCCTACCACGGCCACCATGCTTCTATGATCATGTCAATACTTGGTGGGAAATGACTTTTTGTTCTGTTTCAGTTGGCCAGGAGGGGAGTCTCAGCTTAGCTTAATTGACAGAGGTGATGAAAGAAGAAAAAGATCACCTCTTAAGAGCAATTGAGCTACCGTACTTGCCTAAGGTAAAAAACACACCTGATCGTACATAAAAAGAATGGCAGAGGGAATAAGATGAGCTTAGCAGAGGATGCGTCTTCTGAAACCTGCACTTATTGGCTTTTATCTTTCTTTTTTCTGTTTGTCATTATTATTTTGTACAAAGATTCAGCGACTGAGAACAAAACCATTTTGAGCTTTACTGTACTTCAAACATGAAAAATAAGTACAAACAGAACCAATTTGAGCTAGCCAACTAACCTTCTGCAATCTTGTGTTGTAGAATGGATTTTTACTTTTTAGGACCTCATCTATATTGAGGTTAGTCTTTTAGTACCATGCTTCTATGATCATGGCAATACTGTTGGGAACTGACTTTTTGTTCCGTTTCAGTTTGCCAGAAGGGGAGTCTCAGCTTAGCTTAATTGAAAGTGGTGATGAAAGAAGAAAAAGAAATAGAAAGGAGCAATTGAGCTACTGTACTTGCCTAAGGTAAAAATGCTAGCTATAAGTATAAAGCTTTGGTTCTTTAGTGAACACGAGGAAGAGAATGTTTGTAGCTTTGGTTCTTTAGCGAACACGAGGAGGAAAATGTTTGTGGTTTGTTAACGTAGATGAAGTGTTTTCTTTAACCTGGATTTCTGGCTATCTTATTTTTTCTTTATTTGTATGGTGGATCTTGCATCAGATATGGAGAAACTGATTGGCGCATCGTGCATGGTCAAAGTCCCTAATGCAAATCAAGTAAGAAATTACAATGTTCATATATCAGCTTTGTTAGAAGTGTTCCTATGAATTTTTTGAATATTAATGTTTGCATTTATTTCACACAGCAATTGGTCGAGTGTTGTGCTTATGAACTCACCACATAATTAAGTGCACAGTATTAAACAAGTGTTGTACAATAGATCAAATGCATCCCATCACTGCCAATAGTGATTGCTCATGTTGGTTTTATAGCAATAGCTCTTTTTTTTTGATGATATTATTCTTTATTCTTTTGTTCTTTGTTGAGGCCAGCCAGTGAGCAAGTACTGGGCATGATCACACTCACCTTCGTTCCAGAGAAGTGGAGATATACATGTTACACTAAAATTAGTGGGGCTTGTAAGAGTCATTCTTTTTTTTTTTTCCGTTCCAAACATGATGTAAACAATCTCTAGTACTGTGTGTGTTTGTTGCCAAAGTTGCTTTGCAGATCAACATGTGCTTCATTGATCCTCCAGGGCCTGGAGAAATGTGGGACTGACTACGAGCACGGGAAGTACAATTAAACAGGAGGGAGAAGGTATATTGTTCATCCATATGCATCTACATGGCTCTGTTCATCGTGAGCTACGAGTAATCATCATGTGTTGTCCATCTACAGTAGGAGCTGTGTTTTTGTGTTTCTTTGATTGGCAATATTGCTTGCACAGGTCATGTTCTACATGACAAGTATGTTCACTGAAGGAAATGTGGTTCTGTTCTTGTACTCAACAAAGAGGAAAGGCAAAGGAAGAGGATTTAAAGATGCAGATGGAGGAGAGCCTGTGCAACCTGCTGGGTTAAGGTTTACCATACACCACCGATGAACCTGAGTCCAGAGGTATGGCAGTGACACCTAGATAGTTTGAGCTTTGTGTATTTCTGGGACTTTCTTTCTTGCTAGCCCTATAGTAAGTTTGAGCTTTGTGTTTTCATTTTATCTGCATAACCATTATGTGATTCGCCCTTTTGCAATTGAAGTGGCTTCTAATTTTTTTCTTTGTTTGTTGAACTTTGCAATTGAAGCTGCACTCTACTATGTTTTTTTGCCACAGATTTGGAACAATTATCCTCTTTGTAAAATTGACCTGACGACCCTTGCAGAATCCAAAATGTGGTTGATGCTTTCATGTGTGCCTAAAAATGGTTGACTGGGCACTTGTTCTGGAGAGATGATATATCACTATACCATCATACCATGCATGCCCTTATTGACAAATGATAAGTTGTTTCCTCTCTGCACTTGCAGGTCAGAGGCCCAGATGATGTGATTTGTTTTATGCAGGCTTTTAAGCATCAGAGATTAATCACCATTGAAGGCAGAAGAAAACCAAGGGTTGATCATCTCTTTTTTACATGTATCACTTCGCAATTTATCTGGTCTTGTTTTGGCGAGGCCTTGGGATGGAACAGGAGCCCAACGGGGGTTCAAGACTTCTTGGACAATTGGGTTCCCAGGGGGGAAGAAAATTAGGGATAATTTCTTTTTTCTGTTTGCCATTACGTTGTGGGCGATCTAGCTCGCCATCTTTTTTTTCTGTTTGTCAATTAAGGGGGATTTTCAGAGCAAAACCAATTAACACTCTCCTGAAACTTGTGCATGGCGGGTGCTGCTAACGGGTAAAGGCGAAGACGTCCTAGAAGAAGTAAAGAAGGTGTCAATCTGGATGGAAGCGTGTTTGGGCGAGCGAAGAGAGCAACAGCAATCTTGTAATGCTGTAGCGTCAAGTAGTTGTTAGAACCAACAGTAGAAAAGAATGTGGCTCCAACCTCCAAATTGTTAAGCTGGTGGGTCCTGCTTTATGAGTTGGTGGATCCTGCTCGTGTGTTAGGGTGTATGTTTTATGGGACAAATTTCAAACCTTAGAATGGCATTTTTTTGCATGAATATATTTTTTATTTAGTTTTTGAGAACGGTGGCACCACTAGTATATAAAAAAAAGCCGGAGTCGTACCCAGTACGCCGGCAAAGCTAAAAAGCCGTAGTCGTACCAGTACGCCCGCAAAACTTCATTCTCCGCGGAGGCACGATGGGACGATCACACAGACGCCTACATGGCCACTTCTCTCGTTGACCCGGTGAAAAGTGCTGCTGCAGCTGTTGTGCATGCGTGCATGCCTGCACTCAGAATCCAACAAAACCAAACTATACACATCCGGAGTACACGCAACACAGAATCCAACAATCAACGGTGGAGTAACTCCCAACAATCAGAGTCTTTTACCTCTGTACCATTAAAAAAGTCGGAGGTTACACACGTACCATTAAAAAGTTGGGAGACACTTGTGTATCATGACGCGAACTTTTTTTTACCTCCATACCATTCGGTCTGCCTTCTGTTAAGAACTTGCCCCGACAGGTGGGACCCATGTAAGGAAATGTCAATGGTACCCCTGATTTCTTCTCCATCCGGATCGCATCTTCTTCCTCGAGGCGAGCTGGCTCCTTCTACACCTAAATCTGCCATACAAATCTTCTCAAATCCAACACTATCTTGAGTCTGTTGGGCCGTGTTTAGATGGAAGGGTGAAAAGTTTTCGAGATGTCACATCAAAGAAAATTTATCATTTAGGAGTAGTAAATGTAAACTATCGGTAAAACTAATTACAGATCTAGTCAGCAAATCGCGAGACAAATCTAATGATGGGTAATTAGAGGGTAATTAATTAACAATTAGCGGACGATTACTGTAGCATTACTGTTGCAAATCTTGGATTAAGTAGGCTCGTTAGATTCGTCTCGCGACCTGCACTCCATCCATGTAATGAATTATTTTTTTCGTCTACATTTAGTGCTTCATACATGTAAGATTCTCTTTTGAAAATTTTTTCGTATGGCAACTAAACACGGCCCAAGAAATCAATGCTTCAGACAGCTAGTACGCTTCCATGCGAATTCATTTTTGTCACTTTCGTTGGCAAATTCTAGCTAAAGCTTTAGCCACCGGGCTGGGGGCACCTTTCCTCTTTCCTGTCGTTGGAGTTGAAGCTATTCCCATCTCGTTTCTGATGCGGAGCTCGATGCCTTGGGCCATGAGCGGATCTACGCCGAACAGTGCTATCACATATCTGCTGTTGGCTTCTCAGCGCGTCCTCGTCCAGTGCCACAAGCTTCCTGTCCCCGTCCTCTTCTCTCGGACGTCGCTTCTTCCGTGCTGCGGCCGCCGGCACAGGCAGATTTCTCCTGGCCTCCAACCAAATAGCCCCTGCCAGCGCGAGAGGTTGCTGCCCCCGAGCGCAGCGGCCATGCGCTGCCCCTCCTGTGGCAGTGGCCCGGACTCGTCTTGATCCGGTTCAGTCCCAGCGAGGCCGCCACGATCGGCGACAGAATCTTCATTCAGCCTCTCCATAAGGAACAGGAACAAGGGTATAATGTCTTTTCTTGGCTCCGTTATGCTGTGTTAGTGGTGTTTCCATCCAAAATGGTACGGAGGTAAAAAAAAAGTCCACGTCATGGTACGCATGTGTCTTCCAACTTTTTTTAGTGGTACTTACGTAACTTGTTTCAGCCGCTGCACTTATAGTCTCGCAGAAAGAAAAACAGTTACAGCTTTCATCTAGAATTCCTAGAGTTAGCTTAATTTCTCTTGAGTTTGTTGTGGTTTTTTCTTCTTTTGCTGTAATTATTGTGTAGACCAATCACTCTGCTTTTTACTGTTACTGGAACTCTTGACTCTGCAACGTGTTCAGTATGTTCCACAGCTATTACATGTCATCCTAGTCCGGGACTCGGGTCAATGTCATACACTATTTTTACCTCCTCAAATTATCTCAACTTCTCCAATCAATATGCATTTTACTCTTACTGTCTAGAGCCTGAGTCTATACTTAAGAATGATATAAGGCATAAGACTGTTGATGCTGTTTGATATGGTTTCCCCTAAATGTCTAATAGAGATGTACAATGTCCACTTAAGCAAGATCTTAATATAGGGTCTTCCATTTTTGCCATTTGTGAGCTCTTCATTTAGCAGATTCTGGGAACATGGGAACTGCGAGATTTGCTAAGTTTTCTAGAGAGAACAGCTAATGTAGCATCTGTACCAACATGAAGTGCTTGATCTTAAGCATGTTGAGATTATATTCACCTTCACGCCGTAAATGCATGTTGGACACATCAAACCTTAAATTTGTAAAATTATAGCCAACTTTGTACTGATGCACTTTCCCAAAATTGAAGACTGGCTACATCACAGGGAGGTACCATGTGATTTTTTTTTGAACAAAATCGGGGGGGAAGATCCCCACCTACATTCATTCATGAGCTTGACGAATAGTCAAGTGATTACATGATACGCCTGGCATTCCAGGGCGGGTTACATGGAGAGGAGGAGAGGAGCAGAGAAGAGAGCGTTCTACAAGCAGGAGAGTAAGTAACTGTTCCATGTGTAGATCATGGGCCTCAGTTTTCCGTACCGATGGACCCAGATGTCGAGGTCGTCGATGACGTGTTGGATTACCTCCTTTGACGATGAGGCTTTGTTGTCGAAAATTTTGGCGTTCCGCGCTTTCCAAATGTGCCATAGGATAAGCAGGATCACGTCCAGGTGGACAGCAGCAGGGAGGCAGAGTTCGGTCCCTAGGAACCACGGTTGCCTGTACCCTGCGTCAGAGTTTGTGATGTGAAGACGGCACCACACCTCGCTTGCTGCAGAGCATTCAGAAAAGATATGTTGCAACGTTTCCAAATCGTGCTGACAGTGCTCACAGTAAGAGTCCTCCAATTTCCGGATGTTGCGACGATAGAGCATGTCTCGGCTGTTCAGACGATCATGATGCAACAACCAGCCAAAGAATTTGATTTTAGTCGGCAATTTCGTGTGCCAAATCCGATTCCCGTCCGGGTCATGATGAGTGGTTGGCACCAGTGACTGGTAAGCGGAGCGAGAAGTGAACGGGGTGCTGGGAGAGTGGAATAGAACTCGTTCGTCAGGTGATTCAGAAATGGGAACAAGAAGAAGGCAGTCCCTCAGGATGTTCCTTTCCTCTCTCGCACAAGTACTGAGTCGGGCTTGTAACTGGTTGTTGAGTGGGGCACGAATGGCATCAGACACTAGTATGTGAGGGTGGGTACAATGTGAGAAAAGAGCAGGGAAGGTTTCTGACAGTGGAGTGTTGAACAGCCATCTGTCAAGCCAAAAGGATGTGGATCGGCCATCACCTACGCGAACTTGTGTGATAGATTGGTAGCGAGGTAGCTCTTCCAGTATTAGCTTGGCGATGAAGGTGTCTGGCTCATGGTTGCCCAGTTCAGTTGCATGATATCGCAAGAACCAACTTTTCCAAGGGAGGTACCATGTGATAAGATGGTTGCTCTATAGATTGGCCAATGGCCATAAGGCTTGGCAGGCAGAGTCCCTGTACTTATGATCTCCAATACAAGCATGGGACACATCCCAGTATGTTCGATTAGGACAGGAAATGAGCAAGCTTAATTTGTCAAGTTTGCATGTTTTCAGAATTAGGAAAATGACAAGTCTTGACTCTTGACTCCTGATAGCTCAGCATAAGTGAGTTTGCATTAGCCTTATGCACGGTGTTGTGCTGTAACCAAGCAGTTCCTGTGAGCATTGATTGGCATCATCATTCTAGAAAAGTGAAACAAAATATGGACCAGTCTTTGAATTAGTTTCACGATTCAAGATAGAAAATTATGTTTGTTATTGTGCTACCTAAATCCTAGCAAATGTTGGATTAAATAGCATGTCATTTCATAATGTTTTTTTCCTCCAAAACTCAATTGCTCCTTTTGCTATGTCATCTATTATATCATAGTTACAAAGTTTGATGCCTATCTTACACTGAAGTAGTAAAAATGCAAGTTGTTCGAGAAAAAAACTGCAAGTTGGATTATATTTCATAGTATTTAGTCAGTGCTAGTCATTAGCAACCCGTTGCTCCTCCCAGAAAGCCAAAAATAATATTAATGGGGAAAAAACTCTATGCAATGGCCAATTTATCACCATGTTTACATTCCACTTATGTAATCAATAATGCAATCCACCATGCGCACTCATACGGAGAATTATCTAGGGTAGAATATTACAGCCACGTTCTGCTGTTTTTCTTATCTGATAAGTAACCCTTTGGGTTTATAATCTCAGCCTTTAATTTTTATCCCTTGTGTGTGTGTGTGTGCAGGACATCTTGCACCGTGTACATTCCCTATTGCCATTGCGTGATGCTGCCCGTGCTGCTTGCTCGTCTCATGCCTTTTTACGTTCCTGGAGATGCCGTCCCATCATCACCTTGAATAAAGATACCATTGGCTCAAATGCAAATGCACCTAAAAAGAATTTCAGCTCCATAATTGATAACATCCTGATGAACCACTCAGGCATCGGCATAAAGATATTCAAGCTTGAATTATATGGTATTTTTGATGCATGCCATTATCTCGACAGATGGCTTCAGATTGCTGTTACACCAGGGATTGAAAAGCTCACCCTTAAGCCATGTTATAGAGATGATAATATGAAGTACAACATCCCATGCACACTTTTATGTGATGGGGTCCGAAACACTATCCGATCCCTTGAACTTTTCTTTTGCACCTTCCGCCCCGCAGCTGAACTTGGTCCCTTGAGAAAGCTAACAAGTCTGCGCCTGCATTCTGTGGGTATTTCAGGGGATGAGTTAGAGTACTTTCTTTCTAACTCTCCTGCTTTGCAGCAGTTAGACCTCAGTCAATGCCAGGAGATAATGTGCCTGAAGATACCTTGTGTGCTGCAGCAGCTCCACTTCCTGAAGGTTTCTTATTGCTCGGAGCTGCAAGTGATAGAGAGCAAAGCTAGAAATCTCTTCAGTTTCATCAAAGAAGGAGTGAGGGCAAAAGTCTTACTTGGAGAAACATTACAAATGAAGAACCTGAGGATGTATTGTTCAGACCTCGTGTGTAATGCCCGCACTGAATTGCCATCCAATATGCCAAACCTTGAGACTCTTTTCATTGGTTCACGTCATGAGGTATGCTTTTCCTGAAACTTAAGTTATTGTAGACTGCATATCACAGTAGTCATCATACCTTTTGTATAATTAATCTGAGATATCTTTATCTTGCAGAGTGTCAGTACACCAATGCTGCCTACCAAATTCCTATTCCTCAAGCGTCTGTCAATTTGTCTCAAATGCCCATCCTACGATTATTTTTCTTTGATTTCTTTTCTTGATGCTTCTCCTTCCTTGGAGACTTTGTTGTTGGATGTAAGGCAGTGTTCATTCCATCCTGCATAGTATCTAGTAACACTGTTGAAACCATATTTTAATTATATTTATGATGTATTTTCTGTCCTCAGGTAGCTCGGGAAAAGGTGGAACGCGAATCAATTTTTGGATGCTCACCACAGTTGCGGCAGATGCCTGAACAGCACCATGGCCACCTCAAGAGTGTTAAGATCAAAGGTTTCTACTCTGCGAAGAGCTTGGTTGAGCTAACATGCTATATTCTCAAGAATGCAAAGTCACTTGATTGCCTTACACTGGACACCACTTATGGCGATCCTAAGGGCAGTCCCAATGCAGACTCTACCATAGAGTCTAAAGTCATTAATTATGCTGCCATGTAAGCAAAATGATGATGTGGCAGAACATTTATTGAAGAGAGAGAGGAAAAAATGAAGAAACCAAGTCTAACTAAGAAACCAAGTCTTCACGCAAATCAAGACCATCTGTGAGAGAGACAAGTGGGTCATGGGATTGGATAGACTTCAAGATACAAAATCTGCATTGGAGGCTATGGTTTATTATAATACTCCCTCCGGTTTAGTAAAAGAAGTCGTTTAGGACAGCGACACGGTCTCCCAAGTACAACTTTGACTTCTTATTTTTATAAAGATATTTATTAAAAGCTAACATATGTGTACTTTTATGAAAGTATTTTGCAAGACAAATCTATTCATGTAGTTTTTACATTTTCAAACTCAACGACTTAAAAGTTATTCACGATTTATATTCCCAATGTTTGACTCAAATCTTGTCCAAAACGACTTCCTTTACCGAACTGGAGGGAGTAGAGTCCTGAACCTATGGACTCTATGGGTAGAGTCTGGGTTGGGACTGCCCTAAGTGTGATAACAAAATGTACGGCGGCCGGCGCGCTGACATGAATAAGGCTTTCCTCATGCAAGCCCGTAGAGGTGCCGCGGCTATTAGAGCATACATCGAGGATAAAGTTCCATCTGCAGTTAAGCTGACTATTGTGGAGCACTGCAGGCGATGCCATGCTGATAAGTTATCTGAATAGGTGCAATGTGTGGTGATTTGATCTTAGCTTTATATGTACGTACCATGCTTGTTTCTTAGATTGCAGGGCCTGTTCAATGTTTTCATCAATTGCAATTGAACGTGTACATATATATCTTTAGAGATCGATGACCATGCTTTGTTTCTTTTATTGGACCTGTTCAGTGCTGAGTTTCTGTCATCTTAATCGCCTCGTGATCTGCCCCTGAGTAACAACTTGTCTCACTTCCCATACTACTATGAAAGACTTGCATCGTATTTCCCCCCTTTTAATATATATAATATAAAAAGTTGTGTACAGAAATGAAACCGATCAGTGCATCGCAGAAATAACACCGAAAATGACAAGCCCCATTTTACTTAAGTGCGGTTAAATCGGTTTGGCTTCCGGTGGCACTGGAAAAACACCGACCTAGCTTTTTGAAGCAACAAAATAACACTCGTCAAGATGACAAGGCCGCGCGCCACGGGGAAATAGAGGCCAAGGCTGCGAGAGTGCCACAACACTGACGCCCGGGAGGGATTGCAAGCAACAGCTGGTCAAGGCTGTGACGGCCGGGAGCAGATCTGCTTCTCTGTTTTCTAGATTGTTCTATTTCTTCTCCCAGCTAAAACCGACCAACATTTTCATCACTGTGGATTGGCTGATTGGACTCGATGGGTGGCATCTACGGACCACAGCACACAACAGGTGCGGCTTCAGCGAGACGTACGGATAAATTCAGGGAATGGAAGAAAAGCACAGCGTTTTGTTGTTCATCGCATTGGCTATAAAATTTAACTTGTTCATGCATGCATGCATGTGAGTACGGTCTCCAATCCCCTTCGGGTGAGGACTTAAACCTTTTAATTTGCTCGCCCAACGAATTTATTTGGTTGCCAATTAAGTAAAATGGCTATTGAAGCCTATTTCTGCCAATATTTGAAAATGACATTTATTTTTGCAAATAAAAATAAACAATTCGCTGGGAAGAGTCTACGTGCCATGCGTAGTTGGCCGCCCGACTTGCTGGAGACAGTTGTTGACTTCTTCTTCCCTTGGTCCACCACGTACTGCCTTATTTTCTTCTTCAACCTATTTATTTCTTTTTTTGCAAAAGCGTTGTTGGCCTTATTTCACAAAAATCCATGCTGAATCGAGCCATGAAGGCAACTAGTTGAGATTTTCGCACGAACAACATGAAACTGGTGTCGAAGCAAATTTTTGTGCTGAATTCTGCTTTAATATCTACTTGACCAAACAAACATTTGTAGCGAAAAGTGGTGAATATCTAGATTTCTGAACAAATTGTGCAAGCTAATAAGGGAATTGCAAATATTAAAATGTTTGGAAGATAGAATAATCGCGATTTGCTAAAATTATATTTGCGTAAATGCTAGTGAGATGAGACGAAGGCTGGCTATAGGCCTGGATGTCGAGCTGGCTCGGCTCGGTCTGGCTCGGTAGGTTAACGAGCTAGCTCGGCTCGGCTCGTTATAAGCAACGAGCTAAAAACTTGGCTCGGCTCGGCTCGGCAAAAAGCTCGAGCTAGCTCGTTTGGCTCGTGAGCCTGGACCAAGAACTTAACATGTCAAAACATAAATCATACTCCCTCTGTTCTCAAATATATGTCGTTTTGGACAAGCAAATTAATTCATTTTTGAACTAAATGGCTTGTCCTAGACGACGTATATTTAAGGACGGAGGGAGTACATACTACATGTTAATCACATATTTATCCATCAAACACATTAAACAACAATGGAATAGAGAACAAATTAGGTCCACCATCCATGTCTAATGTCTCCATCACATATTCATCCATATTCCATTACAGTTCATAGACCATCCATCAACTATCATCCATGCAAATTAAAAGAATGCACAAAGGCATAAACTGAGAACATGTCACGGCGGAAGGCCGTGACCGTGAGGATTTTTTTTACTGGCGTCGACGAGTGGGCTAGGCTGCTTTACGGTCCATGGGCCAAGCCTTCGAAGAGGGTTCTGGCTGCCTTTAAGAGTTAGCTCGTTTGGCTCGTGAACAGCTTGTGAGCTAGCTCGAGTTGGCTCGTTATAACGAACGAGCTAAAATCTTGGCTTGGCTCGGCTCATTATACTAACGAGCTGAGCCGAGCCGAGCCAGCCACGAGCCGAGCGAGTTAACGAGTTTCGAGTTTTTCGTCCAGCCGTAGCTGGCTATAGCTAGCTAGTCACCCAACACGAGGGGTGGTGAGTGGTGACACGCACCCATATACATCGCCGTGCTGACGAGTACCAAGCTAGGCCATTTCGGACCGTATAATGCGACGAGATCGACGATGCACAATAAATCCGTCCGCTCCGTTATCTAGCAGGATCGAGCAGAATCCGCGAAATGCTCGATCAGCGGCCGAATCTTGTAGCCCGGCGGCACAGAGCGTCCCTACAAGACTGACCAGAGTCAGCACGTACAGCTTCCTTCAGTACTTGGCGGTGCCGGCGAAGGCGAAGTAGGCGAGCGCTCCGACCGACGAGCGGCGCGTGTCGTGGCCGGCTCGGTCTGCCCATACCCGACGCGGATGTGCTGAGTCCCGCGTCATGTGACACCCCATTTGGGTGGAGCCGCTGACGGGTGGGCCCGTCTCCCCCGCCGCCGGCGCCTCCCCCGGCTCCGGCGGCCTCCGCCGCCTCCGCCGCCGCCCGCCGGCGCCACCGACGCTAATCCTTCCACTCCACATCACCCCCCGCCGCCGCCGGCCCAACTGCCGTCTCCCACCGCCCGGCCGGCGGCGCAAGGGCGCCGCCCGGCCTCCCCCCGCCACCCGCCTCCTCCGCCGGGCCGGCAGCCGCCCCCGAACCCCTTCTAGATCCGTCGGGAATGTTTCTCCCCCAACCCCGGACACTAACCCGGCGGCGGCGGCGAGCAGCGACGGCGGCGGCGCGAGCCGGGCCCACGCGTCAGTGACGGCCCCCAAAGAGGGGTGTCACATGACGCGGGACTCAGCACATCATTTGCGTGCCCATACCCGGCCATCATATATATCACGACGAACCCGTACGTCCAGCGCGTCGTGCCCACCGACCACGGCCCCCACCGGCTCGTTTAGCGTCGGGCTCGCCGGAGTGGGTACATGATGAACCCCTCGTCATCGCACCCGACCCGATCCTGCCAGGGTGCTGCGGTGGTGGAGCCGCCGCGCGCGGTACCTCGCCCCGAGCTCCAGAGCACCTCGGTGCCGGCGCGCTTGTCGTCCCAGCTGAACGACAAGTCGTCGTCTCCGGTGACGGCGTAGACGGTGCGGGGCATGTGTCCATGTCCTCGGGCACGCTCCACCGCCCATGAACTTGCCCAAGTCCGCCACGCTCCGTGCGAGCATCGAACGCCATCGGTAGGCCTCTGGAACTTCACGTTGTCGCCGGCGTCCTAGTAGCCGCCGGCGCAAATGATGTGGTCAGAGCCTAGTGAGGCTCCCGCGCCGTTGACGGCTTTAATTAGGGTTCCGGGTCGGGGGTGGGCTGTCCTGGCGGCTCTAGAAGGGGTTGGGGGTGGCTGCCGGCCCGGCGTAGGCGGTGGGCGGCGGGTGGAGGGCCGGGCGGCGAGGCCGCCGCCGGCCAGGGCGGTGGAGGACGGCGGTGGCGGGGGGCGCTGCGGGATGAGTAGTTAGCGTCAAGGTACTAAATAGCGTTTAGCGGTATCATAGCGGATTAGTGCCGGTGTAGTGGATTGCGGATAGCAGGTGCTAAGTCCAAATAACATAATTCAAAAAATAGTCAAAATTTTAGCATAAGTTTACTTAAAATAATATAAAAATTATATAAATAAATATTATTTCTCATTCAATCATTCATCATTATCGCCTAAACAATCATTTTAACGCTCTTATTTGGCATTTGATTTTTTTATTATGTTACTTTAACTATAAATTTGGTAAAATAGCGGCATAACGTTAACTTTTTTTTCGAGAACGTGCAGTGCACGTATTTCATTAAGAAGGAGAGGAAGCGACCCAATAGTTTTACAAGATACTATCAACCCGGATCGAGTATCCTACGCATCAGGAGACTAAGCGTAATCGACTGGAACCTACTCTCCGATCCAGGTGACCCACTCAAAGCGAGACTACACATGCTGATTGTTTGCGACCAAAAGCAAACCTGCCCTACCCCACCACGACTCCTCATCGACGATTTCAGAGACTAGGACATTAGGCTGCTTGTAAGTACTCCTGAAGATCCTCCCATTACGCTCATTCCAAATCTTCCAAGCTGTTAGTATCACGATGGAGTCAAACCTCTTCCTGTGCGGCATAACGTTAACAATAGCGGTGAAATAGAAATAGCGGCCGTAATAGCAGAAAATAGTGATGTTAAGTCCGAGCTTGCTATTTTGGATTTGCTACCTTGTAGCAGTAGCGGTAGAGAACCGCTACCGCCATAGCAGTTGCTATTGCGGGTGCTACAAACGCTATTAGTACCTTGCTTAGCGTCGGCGGTGGACGGCGACAGAGGTGGTGGAAGCCGTCGGAGGAGCCGGGGAGGAGCCCGCGGCGGGGGCGAGGGCCCACCTGTCGGCGGCGGCGAAACAGGGGTTATCTCGCTGGGCTCCCTGGGTTTTTATTTTTAATATATTTTTTGACAAGGAAATCGCCGCGCCAGGTCAACCTCTGGGACTTGCTGGAGCTGGACGCCGTCGTTGAGGCCATGCGGTTGCCGGGCGGGATCTTGCCGGAGCGCTGGTCCTCGAAGAAGACGATGGACTTGGCGAGCGCGTCGGCGTAATTGAACGCCGCGGCGGGGGGCAGCAGCAGGTGGAGGACGCGTACCACGGCGTGGAGGACACGCGAGAGGGCGGTGGTGCTCTTGGGCCGCTCCATTGCGCGCTCGGCGGCGAGGACAAGCGTGTCTCCTGAGAGGCGGCCTGAGCGAGAGTGAGAGAGAGTGAGTGAAGGGACCTATTTGTAGAAAGGAGAGGAGGAGACCGACACGGTTATGTTAGTTGGAAGCCAGCTTTTTGTCTGAGCACAGGTATCAATCAGCTGCGAGAAACGGTTCACTAGTACTTTAGTGCAGGGGTTTTGAGAGGAAAAGACTGGGCAAAGAAATCCAACAAATTCGCCAAAAAAAAATCTGGAATGACTTTCGGCAGTACAAATGAGCAAGGTTTTTTTTCCCGACCGGTCTGGCCAAACCGTCACCCACCGGTAGCGGTTAGCCGGACCGGTTTGATCGGAAACCGGTAGAAACCGGACAAATTTCAAAATCAAATTAAATCCGCAGTTCAAACGGTTTCGAACAGTTAGCCGGCCGGTTTGAGCGGTTAGCCAGCCGGTTTGAGCGGTTTGACAAATTTTCGAATTTTAATTAAAAAATAAAAAATAAAAGAAAATTTCTAAAAAATAGCTTAAGGTGCGTAGAATCTAATGGTGTCAAATAGAGAACATTTTTAAGAAGTTTAAGTAGCGGGTTAAGCGCATTAGAAGTTTAACGTGATGATTTAGTAGGCTGTTTGAACTTCTAATACAAACAAAAAAATACTAAATCAACTAATATTTGAAAAATTTTGACACCATTACAATCTACTCACCTTAAAGTATTTTTAAGAATTTTTTTTAATTTTTCAATTTTTTAAATTCAAATTTGAAAATTTTAAATTTGACCGGTTGGAAACCGTCTCGAACCGGAACCGGTCCGGACCGGTTAGACCGGTTCCTGCGGTTTTCGGACCGGTTCCGGTCGGGAAAAAAACCCTGCAAATGAGGGCGATTGCTGCCTAATTCCTGGCGACAGTTTTATGTTGTGCTTGTGCAGCCTATACTTGGCCATGCAGCCCGTAGCACGAAGGCCCGCCCGAAGCCCGGCCAATTTGGCCCGGCCCAAGCACGACCCGGCCCGACCCTCGTGCCCGGGCGTGGGCCGCTGCCTCAGCCCGTGGGCTGGCACGGCCCGGCACGGAGTTAGTAGGCTGGCCCGATAGTGGCCCGTAGAACTCCTAGCCCATATATAAATTTCTCCACAACCATCTAACCCTACCTCCCACATAGCCGGCCACCGCTCCCACCCTAACCTCTGCGCCGCCCTTGATCCCCTTTCTCTCTTCTCTCAGCTCGACAACCCCCGTCCCTCCCTGCTGCCACCGCTCCGCTCCGACGGCCGCGGCTCGCCTCGTCCATCCCCGGCGCCGCCGCTCCCCTCCGCCGGCCTCGGCTCGCCCCGTCCCTCCCCGGCGCCACCCCTTCCCTCCGCCTGCCTCGGCTCGCCACCCCCTCCGCGCCGGCCAGGACCATCCCTCCCGCGTCGGCGACGCCACTCGCGCTCCCCCTCCAGCGCTGGCGATGCCACTCGTCCCTTCTCTCCCCTCCGGCGCCGCGTGGATCTCAGGCTCTGGCGACGGCGTGCATCGGCGGATCTCTCCTCTCTTGTCCTTCCTCTGTCGTTGGGCAGCGGGGATCAAGAGCAAGCCAACGGCGGAGAGCAGGAGCAAGCGGTGCTAGAGCGAGGCAGGGAGCAGGAGGCGGCGAGGCTGGCAGCAGGGGAGGAGGCGGCGGCGCGTGCAGCTGTAAGGATCTAGATGTCGCCTAGAGGGGGTTTGAATAGGCGAGACGACCAATTAAAACTTCTAACAATTGTTTCACCTTGCTATCAGGGGCAATAGCGGTTAGACCGCTATGCCAGGGCGGTTAGACCGCCCCTGAACAGTGAGCTCCAACAAATGCCAGGGAATACCGGTGTGACCGGTATCCCAAGACGGTTTGACCGCCTCTGGACAGTAAGCTTTAAGAAATTTAGCTCGACCCCCACTTAATCTTCTAGCACTAATTTGACTTGTGGCACAGCTTGTCAAGGTGTTTCTTGGTAGGTTCACGAAGCCCCTGCACCCACAAGATGTATACCAAGTGGATCAAAGCGGAAGCAAATAAAGCTAGAAATGAATCAAATGAGGCAAAGGAGACACAAAGATTTTTCCCAAAGTTCAGACCCACCGCATGCACACAACCGGCAAGCTCGGTGGTTCCTAGTCTCCGTTTGAGGCACCCCGCAAGGCCACCTCGCCAAGGTGTATACACGCCACACCTTGACTCTTCACTAAGAAGAAATGGTTCCCTCAAGGTGAAAACCGACCTTTACAAACTTCCGGTTGCTCACCACACGAATGGTAGCTCACCGGCGACGCCTAGTCGTCTAGAAGCTAAAGCTCCAAGAGTGACAAATGTCACAAAGAACTTCTTAACATCAACCACAAGTGCTCAAGCTATGGTTTACTCACAAGTTCTCTCTAAGCTCAGAATTTCTCCCACTCAAAGTTTCTCTCAAACCCAACTCACAAATCTAGCTCAAATCACACAAGTCTGATCACAAGGAGGGGTTTGGGAAGGTTTCTCAGCTGAGCCAAGTGTGTGGGAGGGCTCAAATTCACCAGGAACCAGCAACCTTCAACGAGGAAGGCAAGGGGGTATAAATACCCCGTCCATCAAAAACTAGCCGTTGCTCTGTCAGGCCAACCCGGTCGCACCGGTCCCAAATACCGGTTGCACCGGAATTTTGAAACAACTAGCTGTTGCCCTTGTCAGAAGGGAAAGGCGGTCAGACCGCCCCTGGAGGGCGGTTGCACCGCTCTTGGGCAGAGAAGCCCATCCCTTTAAAAGGTTGAACTCTTAAGGATATCTTTCATGGGTCAACCTATGAGCACTCAATGGTTTTAGTCATGAGCCAGTGTTTCATCCCTCTTGATAGTACGACATGCCTAAACTCAAGAGTAAATCAAAAACTACGTTATTAACTTGAGATTGATCTTTTCTTTACCATGCCACACTTAATCACATTCGCTTGCATTGAGGGCTGCTAACATCTTCTTATTGAGCGATTCATGCTTGAGCAGATGACTTAACTTTTGTCTTCAAATAAAATCTACTTCTAGCTAAATTCACCTTTCCATAATGAGGCTAGATACTTACCAATATGAAAACCATATATGATCATGATCCATCAAGTTTATCCCGTAGAAAGTTTCGTCACCCTAGCAAAGAATCCATGACTCAAGCCGCAACTTGATCACACAATGCTTAGTACCTAAAAACACTATCCCGAGACCCAACTTTTCATCCATGCGTCATACTTAGCTTCACAAAGACTTGTATCATTAATGAAGGCCAATTCTAAATATGCACCAAGCTTTCTTTCAAATTGATCATGGTCTTGTATGCAAGCCAATTTCCAACATATAGACCAAATAGTAACTCATAACACCAAGTCTCTCTTTATCCTTAATTATGGCTTGTAATATCCTCATTTTGTCCATAAACAACCTTGATGTCTCATATGCAAGTCAACAAGTCTTTAGAGGGCTAGAGACCATGTCTCTTTCCTTGTTTCACATTGACTTGTCATTAATCACATTATAGTACATTAGGACCCATCATTTCATGCTTTATGAGCCGCACACAATATATCCAACTAGTATCCATATGCGCATAACAAGTATATCAATAAATTCCTGCTCATAAACTTTATGAAACACATTAGTCCTTTAATCGTTTTGTCATTCAATTCACCAAAACTCACTTAAGGGATTAGATGCACTTTCAGCAGCGGATTTAGGGGGGAGGAAGGCGGCGACACGGGCTACGGGCCGCCCGGCCTGTGCTGTAGGGTCGGGCTATGCCGGGCTTGCCCGGCACGAAACAGGCCTACAGGCCCGTGCTTGGGCCAACAGCGGAGCCCGTGGGCAAGCACGGCACGGCCCGTTGGTCGATAGGGCCAGGCCTGGCCCGGCACGGTGAAGGCCGGGCCGGACGGCCCGAATGAGCATCTATAGTGCAGCCTGCCCGTACGTCCTGTCCCTCCCTCGAGCAAACCAAAAAGCCAAAGCCGATGGCAATGGGGACTTGGGAGGTGCCGCTGCATGGCTGCATGCGGGCGGCGCAAAGGCAGAGGGGAAAGCAAAACGAGCAGCGTAGGATGCGGCGGCGCGGCCGGGGCGGGGCCACCGCATGGGTAGGGTAGGATCCCGGTCGGCTTTTCATTTCTTTCGAAGAATGCAAAAGCAGCAGGAAGAGGCATATGCATTTCTTGCAGTTTGCCAGGGCGCGACGAGCGACCTCGTCTCCCTCTCCTGTCTCTGACTCGTTGCTTGGTTTCGGAGGCTTGATTGCAGTTTTGCTGCTGCTCGGTCATGGTGTGCGCAGCGTAGAGAGAAAAAAATTACCTCTTAGTGAAAACCCTTTTGTGTTTTAGGTGCAACTAAACAGGCCCCGTCTCACTGGCTGCCTAGACTGGAGTGGATTTTTTTTTTTTTGGTATGTGTATGTGTATAATAACTGCTACTGTACCAGCAGATCCTTTTCATTTTTAAAATTATTTTCTTCTATCGCGTGTTCAAAGCAGCGCATTGGCCTCCATGGCTCCATCCCTCTCGGATCAGTAGTAGTGGAGCTGTTTTGAGGGGTATGGAGCTCTTCCAAATACGTCCTAGGACTGATGGACGCTCGGTCAGTTTTTCTACACTGCTAGCTTGGACCTAACGGAGTAGCAAACATGCCTGCGACGACTAATGACGTCCCTCCGGGTAGCAAGCATGTTCCTCATCAAGCGCATGCAATGCAAGCTTTCACTAATTTGTATAATGTTGCTTTGTGGCGAGCAAGAGCAAAGGCATGCACCTGGGGAATGGTGTGCCACTAATATATACCATCTGGGTTCCAGGCAGGGATTTGGGATTCGGACCGAAATGTCCGAATTTTACCGAAATTCGCCCATTTCGGTCAGGCCCGAAATAGAACTAAACCAGTCAAAAAAAAATTGTTTGGATTCAAATTTCGGCCAAAACCGGTCAAATTTCGGTCAATACCAGTCAATTTCGGTCAAATTTCGACCAAATTTGAATTGTTTGACTGGTCAACTTAAACGGAACCGGTCTGAAATTTCCGAATTTCGCCCATTTCGGTGCCATCCGAAATTTTTTATTCTTGAATCCCAAATCCTTGGTTCCAGGCCGTGAATGAGGACTTGTTTCAACCAAAAGTCCAAAACGCAAAAAAAAAAAAAAAATCATCTAAAAAATCGTGTCAATTTTTTTTCTTTTTATGTACGTGATACAATGCAAAAAGTTTGCATCATTTTCACTTAAATTAAACAGGCCTGAATTAGTCAAATGCTGAATACTCCACTTCCAAGCTTACCTGTTCATCCTGCTACCGGTAACGGATCTCGAAGTAGGCACCGGAGACCGGACCGGGGCTTGTCCCACCTTGCAATCCAGAACTGAGTCCAGTCCTGTCCGACACCATGCTGCTGCAGGCTGCAGCGGTGGCAATAATCGACCGCTTTCGGCAAATCACGAGGCGCGCCCGCGCGATGCGGTGCACGCTCTCGTCTTCCCAACACTCCCAAGTGTCCCCGGTCGTGCACACTTTTAAAACCTGGTTTCCATGGAACAGTGTTTGATTTGAGGTGCCCACCCACTGCGCTCGCAAAACTGCATTCTCCACGGAGACGAGACGAGCACCGCACCCGGTGAAAAGTGCTACTGCAGCGGTGGCAGCAGGCTGTGCGCATGCATGCCTCCACAGCACTCAGCACAGAACACAGATACAAAGGAAGGAGTCCAAGAAAACAAACCATACGCATACGTGCAGCACGGAAAAAGATCAACGGTGGAGTACATACGTATATGCAACTAGGAAGATGGGCGCACTAATGTCGCACGCCTGTATTGCAAATATTAAAATATATGTAAACAATATTACTGACCAATTTAAAAGGGAGATGTGTCTTTGTGTTAGACTATTTTTAATTAGACCGGTATTATGACCTTGTAACGTGTGTCGAGGTGAAAATTGATGAACATATGTGTCCACAATCAAGTTCCGTTGATGGAAGAGGGAAGGCATTGCGTGTGTGAAAAGAGAAGATGAACAAAGTCATGATGTTTGTCCAGAATCTTGCCAAGTGTGTAATTTTTCTCTCAAGTGCTGCTACTCGTCTGCGTAACTATTTTACTGCATATTTATTAGTGGTTCACTATAGTCTTGATTGCTCGGTTTTGACTGGTTCTACAATTTGAGGAGTTCGTCGCAGTTCTGGAGGATGGTAAGGATGAGGTACATTGTACTATATGCAGTTGTTCATCCTGTTCGCTTTACTTGTCAGACAGAATCAGCCAAAAAAGCAGACTTTTCTCTCTCATAGAACACTATTGAATCAAACAAAATTAGTTAAAATCAGTAGACTTTTGTACCAACTGAACAAACAGGTTGTTATTTGTCATTCCATGTAGATTATGACCATATTTTTCTATATTAATTTATTCATCCATGTATTTACAAAAGAATTTTTTAACAATACACTGTCATATATTGTAAAGCACATCAAGTAGTTATATCGAAGTAGTTGATTCTGAAAAAAATCACACGCCCGGCTACAATTTAAAGTGTATGACATTCGCATTGTTATCAGCCAGAGGAAAGCCACATGCCTCGCGGCAGCATAAAGCAAGTCGAATCAACTGAAGAGGCCATGTACATGCAGGCTTTCATATCGTCCATGGCTAGCAGCAGACCTATGTTTTTGCATGAAAAGCGGACATGTCCGGAGGGCACGTGTCCTGTTGGAACGAACACGCAATCATATGCAAGCGGCGAAAGATCAAAGAAAAGGAGAATGGTGCAAATGGCCTCTAAGGCCCCGTTTGGTTCCTGCTGCTAAACTTTAGTACCTATCACATCGAATGTTTAGACACTAATTTAAAGTACTAAATATGGACTAAGTTGAAAACTAATTGCACAGACACAGACTAATTTGAAAGAAAAATATATTAAGCCTAATTAGTCCATGATTTGACAGTGTGCATTATTGAGCTTAGTAGATTTATGTCGTAAGTTAGCCACTGCTTTTGCAATTAGTTTTATAATTAGCTAATGTTTAATTCTTTTAATTAGTATCTGAACATTGGATATAGTACCTATTTAACTGTAGTCCCTGAATTCAACTTAATTCTCATTGACTCTGCAGTCGGTGGAGGGCAGCGGACGTTTTTTTGCTTCCTGCAGAAATAATGGATGGGCCTATCCTGACCGGCATGCAGCGCAAGGCATGAAGGCCATGACACTGCGACAGCTGGTTCCATTTTCCAGCAAGGGCTCCGTTGAGATTGAGATGTTCGTTAAAAAAAAAAAAAGAAGGCAAAGCTAAGCACGCAAGCGCTGGGAGGCACCCAAAACTCCTCGCTATATAGAGCTACTTATGCTTTTCTTATTTTTACATGTACTCAATATGCTTCAATGGTCGTATTTAGATGGAGTGAATTTTTTTTTAAAGCAGATAGGTGTCAAATCAAGCGAAATTTATCATTTAGACTAATAAAACTAATTATAGGTCTAGCATGCTCATCGCGAGACAAATCTAATGACGGGTAATTAGATGATAATTAATCAATAATTAGCGGACGGTTACTGTTGGCGTTTCGATCACCGGCTAGTAAATTTACGGTTCGCACGGGGGATCCAGATGGTTTTGCGAGATGGACAGGGGAAGTATACTGGTTCAGGCAACGTGCCCTACGTGCAGTTCGAGCTGCTTGTGTTGCTCAGAAAGGGTTTGTAGTAGGGGTTACAAACGGGCGAGAGAGAAGGGGCTTCTTAGGTCTCTGTGTGTGTGGGAATGAGATGTCGAACCTAGAGGGAATCCAGAGTCCAACGCCTTCTAAGGGGTGCCGCCTTTCCTTTTATAGTTCAAGAAAAGGACAATGTTTACAAGTAAGAAGAAAGAGAAAAGAGAGGTACAAGGCGGATAACGTGAGGAGGGATGTCCGGCCGACCCTCCTTGATGCACCACAGAGTCCATGCTTGCTGTCGTAGATGTCAGGATTTGTTCTTAACTTGGTGGCCACTGTTGTGGCACTGTGGCTACAGGAGTCAAAGGAAGAACGGGGCACGCGTCCAGGGCGAGGAGTTGTCGCCCTTAGTCCGTATATCGCATTTACGGGCAGTGTCACTGGGAGGAGTTGTCATGGTGTTTGATCGACACCTGTGCGATTGGCCGTCCCTAATAGCGCCACCTAGCGCAGTTTTGCCCAGGCCATGTCGTGACGGCCAAGGCCTAGACGTAGGCGTGTGTAGCCTGCTCGTATAGACCTTTATTGACTTCTTATGTCATCGAGTCTGCCCCTAGTCTCACCGCTGGGACCCAAGCGAGGCAGAAAGAGAAAAAGGCGAGGATCGTGTGCCGGGATCCCGACCCTAAGGGGGTCGGGCGAGGCAGAGATCAGCATGGTTTGCGTGCTCCCTTTCTCGACCCTTCGGAGGGTCGGGCGAGGCGAACACGCTCCGCCTGGCCTTGGACTGCTTTCCCGAGTCGGGCGAAGCAGACATGAGGACCTTGTTTCTTATCGAGTGTCTTGGTGTTATTTTGGTAATAATTGTTATTTTATCCTTTAACCTTGGGGGCCAGTATTGGCCCCCGACAGTTACTGTAGCATTACTGTTGCAAATCATGGATTGAGTAGGCTCATTAGATTCGTCTCGCGAAATACACTCCATCTATATAATGAGTTATTTTTTCGTCTAAATTTAGTATTCTATGCATGTAAAATTCTTTTTAATGCGATGGATGAAAAAAAATTTGACGGGGGAAATTAAACAACTAGGGTCGGACTGGTACACACACCCGCAGAAGTTGTTTTTTCTGCTTAATTAACCTTCCACTTAATTATGTGTTATTAGACTTCCTAGTCCATTAATGATTCCATTAGCCTTTGATAATGATCACCGGTCGCGAAATCACGGATGACTGTCTATATATGCGCGTGATGGTTAGCGTCCACGCACCCGGCGGCGGTGAAACCCGGTGATGCAGCCGGCCGTCCACCCACTCGATCAACGTTAAACCAAGTCTCCGGTGTGGTTGTGTACTTCGAGTCCTTGGTGAGCCGTGTCACGGGTGCAGAAGGAACGGGATCAGCTGTGGCCAGCTCGGAATCCGGTCGGTGCGCATGCCGCCGTGTGTTCCCGTTTCACGGGTGCAGAAGGAACGGGATCGCCTGTGGGCCTGTGGCCAGGTCGGGATCCGGTGCGGCAGCCATGCGCATGGAAGGTAAGGCAATTTTTTTTCGAACAAACGGAAGGTAAGGCAATCATTGTGGACAATCAGCATTTGACAAGTGACACGGTGACAGTTAAGTTTGGGAAATGTCTATGTACGGAACAAATATTCCAATGTACGTGAAACGCTTGCCTTTGTTAACCCTTCCAATGATATGGAACGCCAGGAGGTAATTGACTAATTGCTGCCTAAATCCTGGAGAAAGTTTCATGTTGTGCAGCCTGCCGATGGCAATGGGGGCCGGGGCGCGCATTGGTGGGGTTCTGGCTGCGACCGGTCGGTTTTTCTTTTCCTTTGGAAAGGAAAAGGCAGCAGGAAGACATGGCCACACCTCTCGCTTTATCAATGGCACGCCCGCCTCCATAGCCCACACCAGTAACTCCATTGCAGGCAGCACAGCACACACAAACACACAGCGACACAGATACAGGCATACAGCCATCAAACAGAAATGGTAGTAGCAACAGCTGATTTCACAGAACAAACATTGTAACAACTGTCTTTCAAATAACATTCTAACAACAGATTTCCAACGATTGATTAACAACCAACTCATCAAAGAGTTGCTACTACCATTTCTACTACCGTTAACACTTCCTACCCATCCTGTTGCTCACTTACTGATTGCTAATACCATTTCTGCTACAGTTAACACTTCCTACCCATCAAAGAGTTGCTACTGTACTCGAAGAATTCCTGCTACATGTCTCCCTCCTGACAAGAAGTCGTATCAACACCTCTCCACATCCACCAGATTACGCCACCTATTCACCTCTAACCGTTTCCCAGATCGCTGCCTCTACTCGAAGTACACTGTGCCCTCCCTGAGGGTGAGTAGCTCCACCTGTGCATACCCGAGCTTGGCACGAAGCCAGTTCTCCGATCGCTTGTGACGCCTCTCGGAGAGCACGCCGGCAACAATCCGACGGCACAACTTGCAGACGCTCTTGATTCTCTGAAGAAAATCATCAGCGAAGATGGATGCAGGCCCAACTCCGCTCGCTGCCGTGTGCAGCTCCCAGCTCCAGCTCCGAAACGCCCTCAGGTAGCAGCCGATGACGAGGTTCCTCGCGCCGGGGAAGTCGTCGTCGAAGGTGAATGTGCACCCGTCGGGGAAGAAGAGGATGTCGCCGATGACGGGGAGGCTGTCGCCGATGATGCGGACGTGAGCCTCCGCCCCCAACATCAGAAGCCAGTCAACCTTGACGAGGCTCGAGAGGCGGTGGAGACCCGGGATCTGACACGACATGTCGGACACGCGACGCAGAACGCCCTCCAGAGCGGCGGCGTGCTTGACGTCAACGGCGCGGATGTGGATGTGAAAGGTTGAATGGAGGTTAGCCAAATGCTGCTGGCCCTCCCAGAGGGACCAGATCTCAACGTGCACTGGCTCATCCGGCCCCAACGCCACCGCCACCACTTCCTCCGCCGCCGCCGACTCGTCCCCGTCCTCCTCCTCGTCGTCGTCCCCGTCCTCCTCCTCCTCGTCCTCCTCCGGCTCCGCCTCGTCGTCGTCCGCCTCCTCCTCCTCCTCCTCCTCGAAGTCGAAGTCGAACCACTCGGCCTGCGCCGCCTCCTCCTCCGGCTCCGCCTCGTCGTCGTCCGCCTCCTCCTCCTCCTCCTCCTCCTCGAAGTCGAAGTCGTACCACTCGGCCTGCGCCGCCTCCTCCTCCGGCTCCGCCTCGTCGTCGTCCGCCTCCTCCTCCTCCTCCTCCTCCTCGAAGTCGAAGTCGTACCACTCGGCCTGCGCCGCCTCCTCCTCCGGCTCCGCCTCGTCGTCGTCCGCCTCCTCCTCCTCCTCCTCCTCCTCGAAGTCGAAGTCGTACCACTCGGCCTGCGCTGCCTCCTCGCCCTCCACCATCACCTCTCCCTCCATCTCTCTCCCTCTCTCTCTCTCTCTCTCTCTCTCTCTCTCTCTCTCTGGGGAGAACAACGGCTGTGGATTGTTTTGAATGGATGGGGATCTGGGGAAACTGGGAATATATAGATGACGGCGCCGGCGCCGGAGGGGAGGGAGAAGAAGAGAGGAGCGGGGGTGTGGGGCCGCTAGGTGGCGTGTATCGCACGGCGAGGGCCAGATATGCCGTGACCGCCAAGTTGATGCGCCGGCGGGCTGGAGGAGCGGGAACCCGCGCGATCTGCCGCGCCGCGCACCGGTGGATCCGCTCGATTCCGGAGCGGCTAAGAGTGGGCCCACTCTCCGGCCGCGCGGCCGGCGTGAGGCGCAGCCCATGGAGGGCAAGGCGAGCCTTCGAGCTTCAGACTCGACCTGGGCCCAGTTGCCAGATCGCCGCCGCACCCGTCGCAGCTGCCGTTGAAGTGTGAGGCCAAAGGCAGGGCCGCCAGGCTACTACGTGGATGGGTGGATAGCCGGCGGCCGGTGGGCGGGTGGATAGCCGGCGCCGAGAGGTGTGCGAGCAACAGCGGCGGCAAAGTAGCACGGGTGATGTGCGCGACGCAGCGGATCCATGATCGGCGGGAGTAGCGGCGGCGGTGGGAGAGGAGGAAAGAGGGGAGGAAAAGACTCGGGCGGCCCGGCCAGTGTTGGCGTCGCAATCTGGAAGTTTGTATACTATAGTCGCTGCTTAGTTGGGCCTGGGCTTTGTCCCGTTCGTTGGCCTGCTGGGCTAGTAGTGGGTGTCGTTGGGATAAGGCCCAGTCTAGCTTTTTTTTTTGAAAAAGTCCATGTGACCACCGACAACTATTGCCCTAGTCCGATTTGCCCACCTAATCTTCAAAACAGGGTATTGGACACCCTGAACTCCTGATTATGTTCTGTTCGTTTTACACCTCTTGGCAGTTTCGAGAGTCGTTTGTGCATACGTGGCAGTGGGCCCCATCCGATAACAGATGGCCCAAGGTCCCACAAGTCCTCTTCTCCTTCCTTCATGGCGGCGTCTGTTGGATCTAGATCCACGGTGGGCCCTCTATCCAAACAATAGGGAGGACAAAATGCGAGAATTCAAGAAGCCTTGTATTCACTCAAAAATGTCAACCCCTTTACAAGAACGGAGAGACGTCTTCTATGCCCCTCCCCTTGAAATCACATGGACAAGCACGCTCCTTTTCTCATTACAAAATTAGGGAACCCAGGCTTTTTTTTGGGACACTTTACAACCGGGTACAACCACCCTGGCTAATCCGACTTGGTTTCTTACTCCCTTTGGCGTGCTTGACCTGCCTACCTAAGGCGCCTTCAGGGAACCCGCCTCCGGTGGCTTCTTTCCGACGATCTCGGTGATCGCTGCGCTCCCCCGTTCCTGCGATGCCGGGGCGAGACTCCGGGATGGGCCCGTAGAGCCTCACGACTGTGGACTTTGTAGGGCGGCTCCGGTTCCTGCAAAACAGAATGGGGTTGCAAGACCCGAAACCCACTTTTCTTCTTCGGGGCTCCGCCTGTGACCGCTGCTCGCGGCACCACCTTTTTATCTTCTGAAGCCAACAAGGGAGGGGGGCTCCGGTTTTTGGCATAGGCTCCTTGCGGAGGGGCTTGGTGTCCTTAGTCGTTTCTTTGATCCCCAACAGCGTCGGCCAAGAGTAGCAGCTCGTCGAGGCTATCCCCACCTCGGCCTTGCCTTCCCTCTCCCTCCCCTACGCGCTCGTACCCCCAAGCTAGACCGGCGCCGACGAGCCACCGTATCCAATTGTAGCGGCCTTCCTCGCCTTGGCCCGTAACGTGGCGACCAAGCTTCGCCACCGGCCACCGTAGCAAATTGTGTGTAAGGCACCCTGGGCTCCGCCCGCTCGGATCCGGCGTCTCCGTCGCACGCTCGCCTCACACCGCTTGGATCCACCGGCTGCGCAGCTCTGGCGGCTCCAGCCGCTGCCCCATGTTGCGTGAGCCCTGGCTCAGGCAGAGGTAGCGCGACCGCTCCGGCCAGCCCCGGCTCAGGCACAGGCACACGGAGGAGTGACGACGGGCGGTGGGGCTGCAGGGTCGGCCAGGGATGGGACGGCACAAGGCCAGTCAGAGGAGCGACGACGTGCGGGGCCAGACTTCTAGGGCCCGACGCCGCCTGCGTCGGAGCAGCTCGTCTCCGGCCATTAAGGCCCACCGTCGCCGCCGCCGTGCTCGTCCGAATTTGTTATCAGTGGGGAGTAGAAAGGCTAGAAGAGGAGGAATCGAGAGGGGAGAGGAGGAGAAGATGTGGACTAGCAAGTGGAGTCCACTACCACGTATGCGCAAACTGGCTCGAAACCGCTAATGGGTGTAAAACGAACGGAATCATGAGTTCGGTGGTGTCAAATAGCCGGTTTTGAAGATGAGGGGAGGGGGCAAATCAGAGACAATTGTTGACACAGGGGGTCAAAAATACGTTTTCATTTTTTAGAGGAGGCCCAGTCTTAGGCCTTGTTCAATTTCAAAATCCAAAATCCAAAATGAATATTTGAACACATGTATGACGTATTAAATGTAGTTAAAAAATAAATGGTATTATATAGATGGTCCGGAAATCGCGAGACGAATCTAATGAGTCTAATTTAGGCTTTAATTAGACACTAAATTGCTACAGTAATGCTACAGTACATGCGCTAATGACAGATTAATTAGATTCATTAGTTTCGTTTCGCAAATTCCAAATGTAATCTGCAATTAGTTTTTTAATTAGTTTATATTTAATACTTTAAATATGAAAAGATTTATTCCAAAATCTAAACACGGCCTTAGTTAGCTAGTCAGGGCTCTCGGAAATTTATGATTATGGATATGATCCTCTCTATCCTTATCCTTTCCCCCTCTGCTCGCGCGGAGCTCCCACGATCCCCTCTCGTTGGTACCCGTCGGTGTAGGATTCGGTTCGAATCGAAATCGGAGTCCGATACCACTAAGAACGGATCGGTTAATTTTTTTAGATAAAAAGATTGGGGAGGGTTCCAAATCTGACGACAGAACCGAGTAACATTGATTTCTCGGCGAGATCCCTGCGAGAGATACCGTCGTCTGCTCCAACTGCTGCCCCTGCAGCGTATCATGTCCTTGCAGCGGCATCAACGGCGAAACGGGCGCCTGAGTAAGCCCCTCTGTTTCCACTCGTCGGCATCTTATATCTAACTTCTTATTTGTTCAATTAATGAAACAAACCATCTCTTTTCCTGTTGTACCTCCTAACCGATTCATCCTAACATACATGAGCTAGTCACCAAACTTTGTGCATTTGTTCCTGTTTTTTGATACCAAAAAATGGTGTGTTCACCTTGGCCCTCTCTCCTTTTGATGCCTGTCCTTCCGCCGAAATTTTTTACAAGCAATGAGAAATTTCCGTGGGCACCACACCTTTGATTCATAAAAGTTGTAAATTCAAGATATTGCTGTTTTTTCTGTTTAGCACCTTTGTTTCTTAATCATATTCAAATATTCATTTCTTGTTGGTTTGCAGATAGATCGATTGCTTCAGTAGATAAAGGAACGGATTCAACCTCTGGTTATGGCTATTCTCAAGCTGCTGAAAGAACGATGTGTTCCATCCCAGTCCCAGCCCTTCCGGAGGTACTCTTGACATACATTTTTGCTGATACAAGGCTTATATTGCAAGAATAATATCACCACGACTGCTCCTGCTGTAGCCGATCAAATTAAATTCTTTGTACTATGTTAGCTCAATACTGTTATCTGTAAACATATAACAGAGTTCCTAGTGCCGCAATTGTTGACAGTTCGCCTAAATTAAGCTTGGCTTTGTTTCAGCCATTGCCCTTTTAGTCTCGCAGAAATAAAAACAGTTACAGCTTTCATTTAGAAAACTGCAGCAACTTCAACTCCAGCAGAGAATTGTCCATTGTAAGCCTTAGATCCCGCATTATCTTGATAAGGAGATTTCCTAGAGTTAATTTCTCTTGAATTTTTTGTGGTTTTTTCTTCTTTTGCTGTAATTATTGTGTAGACTAGCCACTGTGCTTTTTATAGTTGCCAGAACTCTTGACTCTGCAACTTGTTCGCAGTATATTCCACAGCTATTACATTCCATCCTAGTCCGGTCAATGTGATACACCATTTTTACCTCAAATTATCTCAACTTCTCCAATCAATATGCATTTCACTCTTAATCATGTCACCACTCCTACTGTCTAGAGCCTGAGCGTATGCTTACGAATGATATGAGGCATAAGACTGTTGATGCTGTTTGATATATTTTCCCCTAAATGTTACAATGTCCACTTAAGTAAAATCTTAACATAGGGTCTTCCATTTTGCCATTTGTGAACTCTTCATTTAGCAGATTCTGGGGATATGCGAGTGCGATTTGCTAAGCTTTCTAGAGAGAACAGCCAATGTAGCACTTGTACCAGAAAAGACAGCCATGTAGTGCCTGATCTTAAGCGTGCTGAGATTATAATCACCTTCGCATCGTAAATGCATGTTGGGCACGTCAAGCCTTAAATTTGTAAAATTATAGCCAACTTTATACTATGCACTTTCCTAAAATTTAAGACTGCCTTAAACATCAAGGAAGGTGCCATGGGGTAAGGTAATTTCTCTATAGATTGGCCAATGGCCATAAGGCTTGGCAGGTGTCATTTGGTTCCGTTTACCCAAAGTCCCTGTAACTTCTGATCTCCAATACAAACAATTGTAGACATCTCAGCATGTGTGATTAGGACAGGAAATGAGCAAGCTTAATTTGTCAAATTTGCATATGTTCATTCCAGAATTAAGGAAATGACAAGTCTTGATAGCTCAGCATAAGTGGGTTTGCATTAGCCTTATGCAAGGTGCTGTGCTGTAACCATTGGCATCATCGTTCTAGAAAAGTAAAACAAAAATGGACCAATGTTTGAATTAGTTTCACGATTCAAGCTAAAGAATTATGTTTGTTATTGTGCTACCTAAATCCTAGCAAATGTTGGATTAAATAGCATGCCATTTCATGATGTTTTTTTTCCTTCAAAAATTATTTGCTCCTTTAGCTATGTCATCTATTATATCATAAGTTACAGAGATTGATCCATATCTTACACTCTGAACAAATTAGTTCTGAAGTAGTGAAAATGCAAGTTGTTCAAGAAAAAAGTGCAAGTAGATTAGTCGGTGCTAGCAACCCGTTGTTCCTCCTAGAAAGCCAAAAATAACATTAGTGGGGAAAATTTTCTATGAAATGGCCAATTTATCACCATGTTTACATTCCACTGCAATATCTATGTAATCAATAATGCCATGCACCATGTGCACTGATACGGAAAATTATCTAGGGTAGAATATTACAGACATGTTCTGCTGTTTTTCTTTATTATCTGATAAGTAACCCTTTGTGTTTATAATCCCAATGTTTAACTTTTATCCCATGTGTATGCATGCAGGACATCTTGCACCGTGTACATTCCCTATTGCCAATGCGTGATGCTGCCCGTGCTGCTTGCTCGTCTCACGCCTTTTTACGTTCCTGGAGATGCCGTCCTGTTCTCGCCTTGAATAGGAATACCCTTGGCTCAAATGCAAATTCACGTCAAAAGAATTTCAGCTGCATAATTGATAACATACTCAGAAACCACTCAGGCATCGGCATAAAGATATTCAAGCTTCAGTTATATGGTATTTTGGATGCAAGCCATTATCTCGACAGATGGCTTCAGATTGCTGTTACACCAGGGATTGAAAATCTCACCCTTCAGCCATATTATGGAGACAATATGGAGTACAACGTCCCATGCACACTTTTATCTGATGGGGTCCGAAACTCTATCCGGTCCCTTGAGCTTTCTTTGTGCACCTTCCACCCCACAGCTGAACTTGGTCCCTTGAGAAAGCTAACAAGTCTGCGCCTGCATTCTGTGCGTATTTTAGGGGACGAGTTGGAGTACTTTCTTTCTAATTCTCCTGCTTTGCAGCAGTTAAACCTCAGTGAATGCCAGGAGATAACGTACCTGAAGATACCTTGTGTGCTGCAGCAGCTCCACTTCCTGAAGGTTTCTTATTGCTCAGAGCTGCAAGTGATAGAGAGCAAAGCTAGAAATCTCTTCAGTTTCATCAAAGAAGGAGTGAGGGCAAAAGTCTTACTTGGAGAAACATTACAAATGAAGAACCTGAGGATGTATTGTTCAAACCTCGTGTGTAATGCACGCACTGAATTGCCATCCAATATGCCAAACCTTGAGAGTCTTTTCATTGGTTCGCGTGATGAGGTATGCTTTTCCTGAAACTTCAGTTATTGTAGACTGCATATCACAGTAGTCATCATACCTTTTGTATAATTAATCTGAGATATCTTTATCTTGCAGAGGGTCGGTACACCAATGCTGCCTACCAAATTCCTATTCCTCAAGCGTCTGTCAATTTGTCTCAAATGCCCATCCTACGATTATTTTTCTTTGATTTCTTTTCTTGATGCTTCTCCTTCCTTGGAGACTTTGTTGTTGGATGTAAGGCAGTGTTCATTCCATCCTGCATAGTATCTAGTAACACTGTTGAAACCATATTTTAATTATATTTTATGATGTATTTTCTGTCCTCAGGTAGCTCGGGAAAAGGTGGAACGCGAATCGATTTTTGGATGCTCACCACAGTTGCGGCAGATGCCTGAACAGCACCATGGCCACCTCAAGAGTGTTAAGATCAAAGGTTTCTACTCTGCGAAGAGCTTGGTTGAGCTAACATGCTATATTCTCAAGAATGCAAAGTCACTTGATTGCCTTACACTGGACACCACTTATGGCGATCCTAAGTGTGATAACAAAATGTACGGCGGCCCTTGCACTAAAATGAATAAGGGTTTCCTCATGCAAGCCCGTAGAGGTGCCGCGGCTATTAAAGCATACATCGAGGATAAAGTTCCATCTACAGTTAAGCTGACTGTTGTGGAGCATTGCAGGCGATGCCATGCTGATAAGTTATCTGAAATAGATGCAATGTGTGATGATTTTTTAACTTGCTTTAGACTTTAGATGAACCGTGCTTTGTTTCTTGGATTGCGGGGCCTGTTCAAAATCACAGTAGGTACAACTTGTGTAACGTCAGATCGATGAACCATGCTTCCTTTCTTGTGTTACTTAGACCTCAGTGCAGAGTTTATTTGATATTCTATCACATATGTGGATTTTTTTTTCTAGATATATATATAAGCTGACATGATATGTGGATTAAGTATGATATTCGATACTTTTGTCGTACAAAAGTTAATGTTGTGGTTTGCTTGTTTATCTAACACACTACGGGGAAACCTGAATATGCCGGAGTGTCAAATTTCGAGCAGGAGTGTCAAATTTCGAGCGCTCGGCGAAGTGCTCAGTTCTTTGCTGAGTGTTGCTGCAAGGCACTCGGCAAAGTGCTCTGTCACTGTCGTCGCCGCGTCATCTCATGGCGACGGCGCGCCGCCTGACTGTTAGGTCACTTTTTTTTTTGTCGAGAGTTGCCCTTGCCGTTCGGCAAAGGGTTTGCTGAGCGTCCGAAAAAAGACACTCGGCAAAGGGCCTCTTTGTCGAGTCCACAGTTACCGTGTGCCCTTTGCCGCAGCCTTTGCTGAGTGTTTTATGGTCTTTGCCTGGGGTTTCCCATAGTCACAACTGATTTGTGTAACGGACCACCCTGGAGTTGGGTTTCATGTTTTCGTCCCCTCTGCTTGCGGGGGAACTTTCCCGATGTCCTCTCATTCGTAGCAGGTAGCACGAAAGGGGCGCAATTTTCTTTCGCGCCTTGTGGAACTTGAATCAGAACTCTAAAAATTTAAGGAATTCATTGGAAATTAGAGGAGGTTAGGAAGTTCTATAACATTGTACAACATTGGCTATAAATTTTAACTTGTTCATGTGATTACTATTAACGAAACAATCCATTTGGCTACCAATTAAGATTCTTTGGTAGGACTCCAGCTGAACTTCTGCTAGAGCCCTACCAAACATGGCCGTGGTCCGTGGAAGCCTATTTCTGCTATTATTTGAAAACGACATTTATTTTTGCAAATAAAAATATAAATAAATGGAAGAGTCTACGTGGCATGCGTAGTGGGCCGGCCGACTTGCTGGGAGAGTTCTTGACTTCGATCTTCCGCTCGTCTTCCTCAGTGAAACTCCGATTGCGAGCTCCCGCCTCCCTCGCCACCGCCCCACGCCCGCCTCCCCTAGCGGCTGAAGGCGCCGCCCACGGTCGTAGCAGGTAGCCCCGCCCCGCGGCGGCGGCGGCGATTTCTTCCGCGCCTTGTAGGATTCGAATCGAAACCGAGTTCAAATCCAAGGCAAGAACAGAGTGGATAGGGTTGGTAGACAGACAGCAGAAGAGTCCCAAATCTGATAGTGGGCAGAGAATTATAGTGATTTCTCGGCGTGATCCACCGGGGAGGGAGATATCGTCGTCTGCTTCAACCACTATGGGGCTGCTGGCGCTGCAGCGGCTCATGTCCCTGCAGTGTGACCGGCAGCGGCATCAACGGCGAAATCGATATCTGAGTAAGCCTAAGCACTCGCGGGCATCTCATCTCTAATCTGTGTGTGTTTCCTCAATTCATGAAAAAACATCACCTTTTTATCTGTTGTATCAACTAACTAATTCATTTTAAAAATGTAAGCCGGCTTGGTACTAGTCTGAGAGAATGAATGAATGATATGTGCATTCGCTCGTCCTTTTTGAAGAACAAATGCTTGTGTTCACTGTCAATCAGTGAAGGGAATCTGTTAGTGCCCTGATTCCTTAGTCTCCTGCCCTTGCACCAAAATGTTTACAAGCAAATAAGAAATTTCTGTTCAGTAATCACTCTGTTGATGGTTGATAAAAAATAAAAACTAGATACAGTTTCCTTCTTCCTGACTTTGTTTTTCACTTTTTTGTATAGTTGTATTCAGTTCTGGGATAGGCTATCATAATCATCCTTGTTGGGTTGTGCAGATGGATCGATTGCTGCAGTGGGTAAAAGAAAGAGCTTGCCCTGTCAACAGGATGGTCATGGTGATTCCAAATCTGCCAAAAGAATGAGATGTTCGATCCCAGAGCTTCCGGAGGTAATCTGACATAAATTTTGATGATGGAAGGCTTCAAGCATAATATCGCCATGGCGGCTCTAGCCACACAAATTATTTGAACTATGTTAGCCAATATAATCTTTAAACAGATAATAGAGCTCCTAGCATTGCAATTGTTCACAGTCCTGCACTCCTAATTCAGGGGCCATTTGTGTTGTGCCAATAGCAGCCTTGCCAATCCACTGGCTAGCCAAACAGTTGGCGAGCGATTCAACAACCTACAACCTGCCCTGCGTTGGCGTGAAAAGCAACTAGCTGCGGTGCATGGGGCATTGGTCCAAACACACCTGCTGATCCCTGTCAACCAAGAGACTGGTCGGGCTGCCATCAGCGTCGAACCAAACAGCCCCTTACTAACTTGGCTTTGTTTAAACTTCTGCTGCTTTCATCTCAACAAACAAAAAAGAACAGTTACAGCTTTCATCCTAAAAGATGTTGCAGCTTTAGTTCCAACATATAACTGTTATTTTAATAGACTTCCGACAGTCCGTTTAACATCTCTTGAATTTGCAGTGGCTTATTCTTCTTTTGCCATGATTCTGGTACACAAAATCCACAGCCGTCAATTATGTTTACTAGAACCCTGACTGTGCAATTTGCCCTTAGTCTCCCCCCAGCTATTATGTGTCATCCCTGTCCACCTCAAATTATCAGTGTGTCTCACATCAATATGTGCCATTCTCAATACTGTCTAGACCCTAGAACATGAGTGTATGTTCACAAATTATATGATGAATAGGACTGTGATGCTCTTTGATGTAGTTTCCCCTAAATGTCTAATAGAGATGTACAATGTTCTTTCAAGGAAAAGTTTAACCTAAGATCTTCTGCTTTATGAGCTCTTTGCTTTGCAGATTCTTGGGAGAAGTAACTACTATTTTGCTAACCTCTCTAGAGAGGATTGTTACAGTAGCAGGCTAGCAGCTTCACTAGAACCTAATCCTCCAGATTTAAAGCAGTCTTGTAGTGCTTGTTCTTAGGCATATTGAGATTTCAATCACCTTCGCCCCATAATGCATATTGTGAATGTCTTTTAAGCCTAGAGTTTGTAAAAATACAGCTGCTTTCGTGCTGATGCACTTTCCTTAAATTTAATACTGTCTCAAGCTTCCCAGGAAGGTACCATGTAATAAGATGAGTGCCTTTTAGGCTGGCCAATGGCCATAAGGATTTGGAGGCATCATTTAGTTCTGTTTTCCCTGAAGTACATCAACTGTAACTTTTGATCTCCAATACAAGCAACTGGGAGGCATATATGATTAGAACAGGAAGATGAGCAGGTCTAACTTGTCAGGCCTGCATGTTCTTTCTAGAAGAAGAAAACGACTGGTCCTGACAACTCAGCATAAGGTTTTGCATTAGTCCTATGTGATGTGTTGTGCTGTAACCAAATATCTATGAGCATCGATTGGTATGGTTATCCTAGAAAATAAAAAAAAAATGAACCAATCTGTCAACTAAGTTCACAATTCAAGCTAGACTGTTATGTTTGTTATTATGCTATTTAAATCCAGACAAATGTGGATTAAATCACATGTTGTTTCATGATGTTTTTTATATTTATACGGTCTTTTTAATCAATTATCTCTTATATCTTAGTTACAAAGGTTAATGTATATTTAACACTGTGAACAAATTAGTGCTAGAGTAGTAATTCAGGCCGGAACAATGATATGTATTCAAAACAGTTCATAGAGAGTGCTGTATAGGCAAATTGGGGCTTTGTTCAAGTATTCAGGTGTATTCACCCTTTTATTTTTGGCCTATTTATAACATGCTATTGTATGATTAAGTATTGACTTGTGCATTTTGCTAGACAGCAATGCACATGAATCAATGTTGTTGATTACCCCGTGCTCTAGTGCAAGTAGGTTTGTAGTATTTAATCAGTGGTATTAGCATCTTTTTTTTGTCATAAAGCCAAGGTAACATTAATTTGGAAACTTACTATGCAATGGTCGTCATTTTTTTTACAATCCATTGGAATATCTACCTATGTAATGCAATACACCGTGTCTGCTCATGTGGAAAGTTACGTAGGGTGGAATATTACTGCCATGTGGTTCTGTTGTCTTCCTTTCTGAAAAGTAACCATTTAGGTTTACAATCCAATGTTTAACTTTTCTCTCATGTTTGTGCATGCAGGAAATCTGGCACCATATACATTCCCTATTACCACTGCGTGATGCTGCCCGTGCTGCTTGCTTGTCTCGCGCCTTCCTACATTCTTGGAGATGTCATCCAATTCTCACCTTGAATAGGTGCATCCATGGCTCAAATGCAAGTGTGCCTCGAGAGAATTTGAGCTGCATAATTGACAACATCCTGAGGAACCACACAGGCATTGGCATTAAGATATTCAGGCTTGAAAGTATTTTCGATGCCTGTAATTATCTCGACAATTGGCTTCAGATTGCTGTTACACCAGGGATTGAAGAACTCACCCTTAAGCTATGTCATGGAGAGATGCAGTACAATGTCCCATGCAAACTTTTCTCTGATGGGGTTCAGAGCTCAATCCGGTATCTTAAACTTTCCTTGTGCGCATTCCATCCCAAAGCTGAACTTGGCCCACTGAGAAACCTAACAAGTCTGCAACTGCATTCTGTGCGTATTTCGGGGGATGAATTAGAGTGCTTTCTTTCTAAGTCTCCTGCTTTGGAGCAGTTACACGTCAGTGCTTGCCACGAGATAATGGCCCTAAAGATACCATGCGTACTGCTGCAGCTTCACTGCCTGAAAGTTTCTGATTGCCGGAAGCTGCAGGTGATAGAGAGCAAAGCTCGGAATCTCTCAAGTTTTATCCTTATGGGAGCAGTGGTAAAAGTCTCACTTGGAGAAACATTGCAAATGAAGAACCTGTGCATGTCCCATCCGAACCTCATCTGTTCTGCTCGCGCTGAATTGCCATCCACTATGCCAAACCTTGAGATTCTTTCAATTGGTTCGTTTGATCAGGTATACTTTTCCTAAACCTTTAGTTTGTTGTAGACTAGGGGATATATGCATATCACAGTAATCCCTTTTGTTTCATTAATCCAAGTGATTTTTTTTTAATCTTGCAGAGGGTCAATACACCAATGCTGCCTACCAAATTCCTATTCCTCAAGCACCTGTCAATTTCTCTGAAATTTACCAGCCCATCCTATGATTATTTTTCTCTCGTTTCTTTTCTCGATGCTTCTCCTTCCTTGAAGACTTGGTTATTGGATGTAAGGCAGTGCTCATTCCATCCTTGCAACCTATCTGGTCGCTTTGTTGTAATCATATTTTAATTCTATTTTGTGATCTCTTTTCCATCTCAGGTAGCTTGTCCCACTATGAGGCATGAATCGTTTTTTGGAAGCTCGTCAGAGCTGAGGCAGATATCCGAACAGCACCATGGCTCCCTCCATACTATGAAGATCAAAGGTTTCCACTCAGCCAAGAGCTTGATTGAGCTAACATGTTATATTATCAAGAACGCGAAGTCACTTGGTTGCCTTACACTGGACACCACTTTCGGTGAGCTCAAGTGTGATAGCGGAATGATTGGCGGCCGGTGCGCTGAAATGCCTAAGGATTTTCTCACGGAAGCTGGTAGAGGTGCCGCGGCCATCAGAGCATACATCGAGGATAAAGTCCCGCCTGAAGTTAAGCTGACTGTTGTGGAGCACTGCAGGCGGTGCCATTTTGATAGCCCATGTGAATGGATCTAATAATTTTTAGCTTAGCTCTCGATGAACCATGCTTTGTAGGTTTCTTGGATTGTAGGGCCGGTTCAACGTTTCATCTCAGTAGGAACAGCCTGTAATATGTCTAGAGATCGATGAACAGCACATGCTTTGTTTTCTTGTGCTTTACTGGACCTGTTCAGTGCTGAGTTTCTTTGGTATCTACTGCATATGTGGATTGTGTGTTTCTGGATATGTATAAGCATATGTCGTGCTTTGTTTGTTTATCTAACACAAGTGCAGAGCACACAACTGATTTTGCACGGGATTTCCTAATAACCCAGATAAATAAACGACGCAAACGCCACGTTTGGGTTTGTTGGAGGCCGGCCTCGAAAGCCCACGAGCGTCTGTTGCTGGACCATGAGCGGGCCCAACTGAAAAAGGCCCAAAGCAGGCGCAATGCTGGTGGCAGCCTAGCGATCGCCAGCTCTGCTCCCGCCTCCCCCGCCGCCAGCGCCCCACGGCCCGCCTCCCCTCGCGGCTGACGGTGCCGCATCCGCCCACCGCGCCGCCGTACAACCCGCCACCTCCGCCACCCCAGGACCTCCTTCTAAGTCCGCCGGCCACAGATCAACCCGGCAACCCCCAACCCCGAAAACCCTAGCTCCCTTAATCCCTCTCTTCTTCTCCAACTCCGGCTCCGAGCGGCGTGCGTGAAAGTTCCCCAATCTCCTCTTGTTCGTAGCCCCGCCCGGCGGCAGCTATTTCTCTCGCGTCTTGTAGGATTCGAATCGAGATCGAGTTCAAATCCAAGTCAAGAACAGAGGATAGGGTTGGTGGACAGACAGAAGAGTCCCAAATTGACAGTGGGCAGAACGGAATTACAGTGACTTCTCGTCGTGATCCACCGGGGAGGGAGATATCGTCGTCTGCTTCAGCCACCATGGGGCTGCTGGCGCTGCAGCGGCTCATGTCCCTGCATTGTGACCGGCAGCAGCATCAACGGCGAAATCGACATCTGAGTAAGCCCATCGCTTAGCACTCACTGGCATCTCATCTCTAATCTGTGTCTGTTTCTTCAATTCATGAAAACACGTCACCTTTTTATTCTGTTGTATCAACTGACTAACTCATTTTAAAAATGTGAGCTGGCTTGGTACTAGTCTGAGAGAATGAAACGTGCATTCGCTCATTCTTTCTAAAGAACAAATGCGTGTGTTCACTGTCAGTCAGTGGAGGCAATTTGCTAGTGCTGTGTTTCCTTAGTCTTCTGTCCTTGTACCAAAATGTGAGTCCCAAAATGTTTACAAGCAAATGAGAAATTTCTGGTCGGTGCTCACTTTACTGATGATTGATAGGAAAAAAAAATAATTTTTTGATATAGTTTCCTTTTCTTTCTGACATTGTTTTTCACTTTTTTGTCTAGTTGTATTCAGTTCTGGGATAGGCTATCATAACCATCCTTGTTGGGTTGCGCAGATCGATCGAATGCTGCAGTGGGTAAAAGGAGGGGCTTGCCCTGTCAACAAGATGATCATGGTGATTCCAAATCTGCCAAAAGAATGAGATGTTCAATCCCAGCGCTTCCAGAGGTAATTTGACGTAAATTTTGATGATGGAAAGCTTCAAGCATAATATCACCGTGACGCCGTGGCAGCTCTAGCCATGCAAATTCTTTGAACTATGTTAGACAATATTATCTATAAACAGATAATAGAGCTCCTAGCATTGCAATTGTTCACAGTCCTGCACTCCTAATTTAGGGGCCGTAGGCCGATTGCAGTGTGCCGATAGCAGCCTTGCTAAAATTTGGCTAGCCAAATAGTTGGCAAGTGATTCTCCAACCTACAACCTGCCCTCGCGTTGGCGTGAAAAGCAACTAGCTGCGGCGCATGGGGCATTGGTCCAAACACACCCAACATTCCCTGTCAACAACCAAGAGACTGGTTTGGCTGCCATCGGCGTCGAACCAAACGGTCCCTTAGTAACTTGGCTTTGTTTAAACTTCTGCTGCTTTCATCCAAAAAAAAAAAACAGTTACAGCTTTCATCCTACAAGATGTTGCAGCTTTAATTCCAACATATAACTGTCTCTCATGAGCCTTAGATCCCATGTTATCTTAATAAATTGTAGGCTTCCTACAGTCCATTTAATATCTCTCGTATTTGCAGTGGCTTATTATTCTTCTTTTGCCATAATTTTGGTACACAACATCCACTGCCGCACAGTTATTTTTACTAGAACCCTGACTGTGAATTTGTTCTTGGTCTCTCCCACAGCTATTACATGCCATCCTTGTCCACCTCAAATTGTCAGCATGTCTCAGATCAATATGTGCCATGCATAATACTGTTTAGACTCGAGAGCCGGAGTGAAGTTTATGAATGATATGAGGCATAGGACTGTAATGCTCTTTGGTATAGTTTCCCCTGAGATGTACAATGTTCTTTCAAGGAAAATTTTAACATAGGATCTCCCACCTTGTGAGCTCTTTGCTTTGCAGATTCTGGGGAGAAGTGACTACTTTTTTGCTAACTTCTCTAGAGAGGATTGTTACAGTAGTAGGCTAGCAGCTTCACTAGAACCTTTAATCCTCCAGATTAAAAGCAGTCATGTAGTGCTTGTTCTTAGCCGTATTGAGATTTCAACCACCTTCCCCCCATAATTCATATTGAGAATGTCTTTTAAGCATTGAGTTTGTAAAATTACAGCTGCTTTCGTGCTGATGCGCTTTCCTTCAATTTAATACTGTCTCAAGCTTCCCAGAAGGTACCATGTAATAAGACGAGTGCTGGCCAATGGCCATAAGGCTGCAGGCACCATTTAGTTCTGTTTTCCCTGAAGTACAACTGTAACTTTTGATCTCCAATACAAGCAATTGGGAGGCATATATGATTAGAACAGGAAGATGAGCATGCCTAACTTGTCAGGTCTGCATGTTCATTCTAGAAGAAGAAAACGACTGGTCTTGTCACTCAGCATAAGTGGTCTTGCATTAGTCCTATGTGATGTGTTGTGCTGTAGCAAATATCTGTGAGCATCGATTGGCATGGTTATTCTAGAAAAAAAAAGAACCAATCTGTCAACTAGGTTCACAATACAAGCTAGACTATTATGTTTGTTATTATGCTATTTAAATCCAGGCAAATGTGGGATTAAATCGCATGTTGTTTCATGATGGTTTTTATTTATATGGTATTTTTAATCAATTATCTTTTATATCTTAGTTACAACATTTCTATCTTACACCGTGAACAAACTAGTGCTAGTGTAGGCTGGAACAATGATATTTTTGTAAAACAGTTCATAGAGAATGCTGTATAGGCAATTTGGGGTGCTGTTCAAGTATTCAGGTATATTCACCTTTTCTTTTTTGGCCTACTTATAACATGCTATTGTATGACTAAGTATTGACTTGTGCATTTTGGTAGACAACAATGCACATGAATCAATGTTGTTGATTACTCTGTGCTCTAGTGCAAGCAGGTTTGTAGTATTTAATCAGTGCTAGCCATTAGCATCTCATTTTTTTTGTCAGAAAGCCAAAGATTAATTGGGAAATTTACTATGCAATGGTCGTCATGTTTTACAATTCAATGTTTAACTTCTCTCCCATGTTTGTGCATGCAGGAAATCTGGCACCATATACATTCCCTATTGCCACTACGTGATGCTGCCCGTGCTGCTTGCTTGTCTCGTGCCTTCCTACGTTCTTGGAGGTGCCATCCCATTCTCACCTTGAATAGGTGCATCCTTGGCTTAAATGCAAGTGTGCCTCGAGAGAATTTGAGCTGCATAATTGACAACATCCTGAGGAACCACACAGGCATTGGCATTAAGATATTCAAGCTTGAAAGTATTTTCAATGCCTGTAATTATCTCGACAGTTGGCTTCAGATTGCTGTTACACCAGGGATTGAAGAACTCACCCTTAAGCTATGTCATGGAGAGATGCAGTACAATGTCCCATGCAAACTTTTATCTGATGGGGTTCAAAGCTCAATCCGGTATCTTCAACTTTCCTTGTGTGCCTTCCATCCCAAACCTGAACTTGGCCCACTGAGAAACCTAACAAGTCTGCAACTGCATTCTGTGCGTATTTCGGGGGATGAGTTAGGGTGCGTTCTTTCTATGTCTCCTGCTCTGGAGCAGTTACACCTCAGTGCTTGCCAGGAGATAATGGCCCTGAAGATACCTTGTGCGCTGCTGCAGCTTCACTGCCTGAAAGTTTCTGATTGCCTGAAGCTGCAGGTGATAGAGAGCAAAGCTCGGAATCTCTCAAGTTTTATCCTTATAGGAGGAGAAAGGGTAAAAATCTCACTTGGAGAAACATTGCAAATGAAGAACCTGCGCATGTACCGTTCAAACCTCATCTGTTCTGCTCGTGCTGAATTGCCATCCACTATGCCGAACCTTGAGATTCTTTCAATTGGTTCTTACGATCAAGTATAGTTTTTCCTATACCTTTAGTTTGTTGTAGACTAGGGGATATATGCATATCACAGTAGTCATCCCTTTTGTTTAATTAATCTGATACGTTTTTTTAATCTTGCAGAGGGTCAATACACCAATGCTGCCTACCAAATTCCTATTCCTTAAGCACCTGTCAATTTCTCTGAAATCGACCAACCCATCCTATGATTATTTTTCTCTCGTTTCTTTTCTCGACGGTTCTCCTTCATTGAAGACTTGGTTGTTGGATGTAAGGCAGTGTTCATTCCATCCTGCAACCTATCTGGTTGCTCTGTTGTAACCATATTTTAATTCTATTTTGTGATCTCGTTTCCATCCTCAGGTAGCTTATCCCACTATGGAGCATGAATCGATTTTTGAAAGCTCGTCAGGGCTTAGGCAGATGCCCGAACGGCACCATGGCTCCCTCAAGACTTTGAAGATCAAAGGTTTCCACTCAGCCAAGAGCTTGGTTGAGCTGACATGTTATATTGTCAAGAACGCGAAGTCGCTTGGTTGCCTCACACTGGACACCACTTTCGGTGAGCTTAAGTGTGATAGTGGAATGGTTGGTGGCCGGTGCCCTGAAATGGAGAAAGATTTTCTGACGGAAGCTGGTAGAGGTGCCGCGGCCATTAGAACATACATCGAGGATAAAGTCCCGCCTAAAGTTAAGCTGACTGTTGTGGAGCACTGCAGGCGGTGCCATTTTGATAACCCATGTGAATGGATCTAATAATTTTTAGCTTAGCTCTCGATGAACCATGCTTTGTAGGTTTCTTGGATTGTAGGGCCGGTTCGACGTTTTGTCTCAGCAGGAGCAGCCTGTAATAATATGTTTAGAGATCGATGAACCCATGCTTTCTTTTTTTGTGCTATACTGGACCTGTTCAGTGCTGAGTTTCTTTGGTATCTACTGCATCTGTGGATTTTGTGTTTCTGGATACATATAAGCATATGTCGTGTTTTGTTTGTTAATCTGAGTGCAGAGCACGCACAGCTGATTTGTGCACGGAATTTAGATAAACGCAATCGCCACATTGGGTTTGTTGGAGGCCGGCCTCGAAAGGCCACGAGCGTCTGTTGCTGGACCATGGGGCGGGCTCAACTGAAAAAGGCCGAAAGCAGGCCCAATGCGGATTGCAGCCCAGCACAGCAGAGTCCAGCACAAAGAAAGAGGCCGGAGTAAATAGACCTCCTCTTTTCCTAAAATAAAAATAAAATAAAATAAAAAACCTTCCCCCTCCGCAGCAGACAGAGTCCAGCCAGCTTCCTGCTTCTTAACATCTACCTCACCCTCTCTTTGTTGCGTTTGGCTCTGTCGATTGTCGTGTTGCCTAGCCGATTAGATTTTTCACTTTGGTAGTGACATTAATATTCCCATGCTTCCTCATGACAAAAAAAAAAGAGAAAATATGAACATAATTTTGGGAGGCGATGCCAATTAATTCGGCGCCTTTTCTGATTTTCTCCCATGTCTATCAACCAATACGTCCATAAGTCCATAACCATCCCATTTTTTTCCGTATGTGTGTGTGTTGCAGACAAACTGATTTCATCGTTGGGTAAAAGGAAGGGATCACCCTGTCAACAAGATGGCGATGGTGATTCTCGAGCTGGCAAAATAATGAGAAGATTAATCCCAAACCCACAGCTTCCTGAGGTACCGAGGCGTTAAATTCTGATGATGCAGGCTTACATTACAAGCGTATTATTTTAACACCGCTGCTCTAGTGCTCTTGTCATCACCGGTCTAATTGTTGGGACTATGCTAGGCTACCACATTATCATTTATAAACAGGAAAACAATCTTTTAGTTCTACGATTTGGTCGCAGTCCCACACTTTTACTGAATTAGTGAGAAATTTGACTTTCTCCTGACTATAACTGCTCTTTCTGCCAAGGCTGGTAACACAACACATCCTACCAGAACTTTTCCGCAAAAGTGTGGTCCTTTGTTAGTACTATACTACTATGCTCCAATTATCCCTAACTTAGCATGACTGGGGTGATTTAGCAATTACTAATTAGTACTTTATTGCTAGTGTTATGCTGTAACAAGTTCATGTGATCATTGACTGGCATATTCATTTTAGAAGAAATCTGTAAGATGGTTAATCTTCTACCTTCTTCAAAATCCACACCAAAGCATTCATTCTGCTATAGTGGCACCTAAATCCAGAAAGAAATGGTGAAGTTTCGCAATTGTGCTCTAGATGTTGTAGCATTCATTTATGTATTTTGCTACCTAAATCCATAATAAATGTGAATTCAAATCTGTATTCTTTAATGATTTACTTTTTGTATATATGGTCATCTTGATCAGGTATCTCTTCATGTTAAATAGCTACGAAGGTTCATGTCTATCTTATGATATAACTGCCTAAACTGTCAGATTCTATATCATGGGATTCAAATTGTTGAAGTTTTCAGATATGCTACCATATCTTGTCCCATGCATAAGTTGCATATATCCATTTGTGTTTCTTCATAATTTTAACCTATTCATAACATGCTATTGCACAATAATACATCATCATCACAACTTGCACAGAAAAACATTACAGTTGACTAGTTACAACAGATGCAAGTAAAAGTAAAGTTTATGAAGTAGCTATCAAATTATCAGTTGGTGCTAACTTTTAGCCACCAACTCTTTTCCTCCTCAGAAAGCCACAAGAATAACACTGTTAGGAAAACTTGTATATGCCATACTGAATATACCTAGCACGGTTACATTCCTCTGCACTATTGCAGATAACCCTGCCAATCATATGGAGAGATACCTGGGGTAGAATGTTACTCTGTGTGGTTCAATGTTGATATTTTATCCGTTGCCTGTGTATGCAGGACATATTATTTTGTATACATTCGCTATTGCCAATGCGTGAAGCTGCTCGTGCTGCTCACCTATCTCACGCCTTTCTAAGTTCATGGAGACGTTATCCGAACCTCATCTTTAATAAGGATACGATTGGTTTGAAGAAAAATTTGTATGGAGAGAATTTCCACCACAAAATTGGCCGCATTCTCAGGAACCACTCAGGCATTGGCTTGAAAACATTCAAGATTGACTACAGCGGCATGTGCGGGTTTGATGGCACTAGTTATCTTGACAGTTGGCTTCAGGCTGCTCTTAAACCAGGGATTGAGGAACTCACCCTGTGGTTGACCGAAACAATTAGAAAATACAACTTCCCATGCTCACTTTTGTCTGGTGGGGTTGGAAACTCACTTCAGAACCTTAAACTTCAGTTCATTGCCCTCCACCCCACAGCTGAACTTGGCCCCTTGAGAAGCCTAACAAGTCTGCATCTCTGCCATGTGAAGTGCCTTCTTTCTAACTCTCTTGCTTTGGAGCAACTAGAGCTGGTAAATTGTGTGGAGATTACTTGCCTGAAGATACCTTGTGCCCTGCAGCGGCTCAGCAGCCTCAGTGTTCTTGCATGCTTGGACCTGGATGTGATTGAAAGCAAAGCTCCAAATCTCTCTAGTCTTTTCATTAGTGGACACAGCTTGAACTTCTCACGTGTAGAAACATTGCAAATGAAGAAGCTAGACTTTTCACGTTCAAACTTCATCCGTTATGCTCGTGCCAAGCTGCCATCCCTTATGCCAAATCTGGAAACTCTTGTAATAGATTCAGGGTGTGAGGTATATGTTCTCTGCACGATAGGCTAGATCGGTGTACTGATTACATTTGTCATATGTGGTGTATAATTTCTCTGATACATGACACTTTTTGTTTGCAGGTGGTTGATGCGCCAATGCTGCCTACCAAATTCCTCTACCTTAAGCACCTAACCATTCGGTTGTTGTTAGGACCGACTTCCCGGTCATATGACTATTTCTCTCTGGTTTCTTTCTTTGATGCGTCTCCTTCCTTGGAAACTTTTGTATTAGATGTAAGGCGCTGGCACAGTTCTTTAATTTCATCCTGCAAATTATCTGATCCGCCTGGGTCCATTTAATTGAATCATATAATCTTTCTCATTGCCAGGTAACTCAGCTATATATGGTGCATGAATCGATTCGTTTGGATTCACAACTGAGGCACATACCTGAACAGTGCCATGCCTGCCTGAAGAATGTGAAGATCACTGGTTTCAGCTCTGCAAAGAGCTTGATTGAACTAGCTTGCTATATTCTCAAGAACGCGGTGTTTCTTGAGTGTCTTACCTTGGACACCATTTATGGGTTTAGATGTGATGAAGGTAATAAGTATAAAAGTTGTCTTCCCATGTCGCATGGACTTAGAACTCTCTCGGCTATCAGAACATACATCGAGAATAAAGTTCCATCTACAGCCAAATTAACTGTTCTGGAGCCTTGCAGCCGGTGCCATGATAAAGGAAGATGGTGAATATAGTCTGAATCGCCCGATGTGATTTTAGAAGAAGCAGGATATGTTCCTGAACTATTCATGATTGCAGCCCAATATACAAATTTAGTTTAATTTTAGATGTACGGTGCTTTGTTTCCCGAACTATTCAGACGTGTTTAATGTTTAGTTTTCACTGTATGGGCATTCACATTCATGCATGTCTAGAGACAAGCTGACTAATCATGTGGGTTTTGGACCAATGCTGAAATGTGCAAATTGCAAGATATGCTGCGGTTTGTTTCTCAAGACATGGCCACTGGCAGCAAAAGTTTCAGTATCAGTTTCTTGTTGGCACCTCCTCGCAAAAAATGAGTTTCTTGTTGGCACGACCCAAAGACGACGTTGATGGGCTGGTCCTGACAATAAAACCCCTCGAAAACAAGTTTTGGTCCCAATCTGGCCCATTTTATCTCTTCTCCCGCCGCCGCCGCCGCCGCAGTTGAGTACTTTGAGTTCAGAATTGAACGATCAGTAGAGATCTGTAGGAGGGGAGGAATACGGAAGCCATCTCCCGGCCAGATCAAAGAACACGAAGGTATCGTCGTCGACTAGGCCATTGGGATGCTGGCGCTGAACCGGATCATGTCCATGCAGCGCGACACTGCGACGGGCAGCGGCGTCGCCGGCAAATCCGAGCCCGGTGTAAGCTTCCATTCTCCTAGCAGCTGCCTCGGCTTCCGTTGTTTGGCTCCGTCGGTGACTTCATTGTCAGTTCGTAAAATAAAATAAACTCTTTTTATGTGTTGTGTTCCCTAACTGATTTATGTTTAGATTGATGCGAGACTGCTACCAATTTTTCACTAATTTGAATTTAAAGTTTCCACTTTGGTGAATAGCTAAGATTCGTGACTTTCCACTTTCTCTATATATATGAGCTCCTTTTAGGTTTTTGTTTTTTCCGCATGAGTAAGCAACGAAGAAATTCAATCCATAAGTGGGTGACACCCTGCATAGGCTCCTCAGGAAAAAAAAATTGTGGGGAGGTATTAAGAGATTGAGCGTTTTTTGTATGGGCTACTATAACTATCCTTTTCTGTGCAGGCGGGGCTTATTGCCTCATCAACAGGTAAAAGAAAGAGGTCACCCTGTGAACAAGATGGCGACAGTGATTCTCAAGCTGGAAAAATAATGAGATCAACCCCAGACCTGCCTGAGGTACCAAAGCATTGAATTTCTATGATGCAGATTTAGATTACAAGCATAATATTACCATGATCCACTCATTGGACTAATTATTGGGACTATGCTAGGCATATTGTCATTTATAAACAGAGATGATATTTTAGTGCTATGATTTGGTCAAACTGCTACATTCTTGCCAATTTGTCCTAACTGTATCTGTTCTCAGCAAAGGCTGGTAACATATCCAATACATATCTCCAGAATTTTATGCATAACTGGGCTGGTGATATCTCAGCACTTTCAGCAACAATTTATCTAATATCATGTGAGGTACATGCACAAAATTAGTACAATTAGATATATACACTCACTAATCATTATGATTTTCTAGCTATCAATAAACGATTATCTGAAAAAGTCATTTAAAAAGGTTGCCTTTGTACAGTCAAAGCAGTATGCCGTGTAAAAATGAATTGGAGGGTTAGTTAGTACTGTGCTAGTGTCGTGCTTTCAATGAAAGGTGTGATTGTCACTTTCATCCCAGAAGGAACCGGGAAAATATTTAATCTTTCCGCCTGCATCACAATCCTTTCCAAAGCATTCTGCTATTGTGGTAGCTAAATCCATAAAAATTATCAAGGTTTCTCAATGGTGCTCTAGATGTTATATGATTGATTAAAGCTTTTGTGCAACCTGTGGTACCTAAATTCAGAACATACTATGTATTCTTTTAGGATTTGCTTTAAAAAAAAAACTTTATGGTCTTCTTTATCAAGGATTACCCAAGTTCGTGTCTGTCATACAATATAACTGGCTTCAACCCGTTTAGTTTCATATTTGGCTATTTGTACCATATGCAGAATTTACCTATTCATTTCTGTTCTAACTGTAACTGTTCTCAGCAAAGGCTGGTAACATCTCCAATACATATCTCCAGAATTTTATGCATAAGTGGGCTGGTGATATCTCAGCATAACTGGGGTGATTTAGTAATATTCCCTCCATTTATTTTTGTATAGTGTAGTTTGGCTGTCCAAACACACTTTGACCAACAATTTATCTAATATTATGTGAGGTACATGCACAAAATTGCTACAATTAGATCTATACGTTCACTGACATTATAATTTTGTAACAATCAATAAACGATTATCTGAAAAAGTCACTGTCAAAGCTTGACTTTGTACAGTCAAACTATGCCTTGTAAAAATGGAGGACGAGTTAGTACTGTGCTAGTGTTGTGTTGTAACCAAGTTCAATGAACGTTGTGACTGTCAATTTCATTCCAGAAGGAACCAGGAAAATAGTTAATCCTTTAGAAAGCCACTGTCTTGTTTCTCCTTCAGAAAGCCACTAAAAACACTTTTAGGAAAACTTCTGTATGCATTACTGAGTTTAGCTAGCATGGTTACATTCCTCTGGATCTACCTATATAATGCAGCGCACCCTGTGCAATTGTGTGGGGAGCTACTTGGGGTCAATGTTACTTCGTGTGGTTCTACTGTTTTGTTTATCTAATTGAAAGTAATCTTTTATCCAATGCTTGTGTGTGCAGGACATATTGTCTCGTATACATTTCCTGTTGCCAATGCGTGAAGCTGCTCGTGCTGCTTGCCTATCTCATGCCTTTTTACGACCCTGGAGATGTCATCCCAATCTCATCTTTAATAAGGATACAATTGGCTTGAAGAAAACGTATGGAGAGAATTTCCACCATAAAATTGACCGCATTCTCAGGAACCACTCAGGCATTAGCTTGAAATCATTCGAGGTTGACTACGCTGGCACGTGCAGATTCGATGGCACTAGTTATTTTGACAGTTGGCTTCAGATTGCTGTTAAACCAGGAATTGAAGAACTCACCCTCTGGTTGGGCGAAACAAGGAGAATATACAACTTCCCATGCTCAGTTTTATCTGATGGGGTTCAAAACTCACTTCGGCACCTTAAACTTCGTTGTTGTGCTCTGCATCCCACAGCGAACTTGGTCCCTTCAGAAGCCTAACAAGTCTTCGTCTGTGTCGTGTGAACATTAAGTCGGAAGAGTTAGAGTGCCTCCTTTCTAACTCTCTTGGTTTGGAGCATTTAGATCCCACTCACTGCATGGAGATAATTTGCTTGAAGATACCTTGCATCCTGCAGCAGCTCACCCGCCTTGATATTTTTGAATGCTCGAGCTTGAAAGTTTTGGAGAGCAAAGCTCCAAATCTCTCTAGTTTTTTCCATAGAGGATTCAGGGTAAACTTCTCACGCATGGAAACGTTGCAAATAAAGAAGCTATACATGCAGCGTGCAAACTTTATCCGTGATGCTTGTGCCAAGCTGCCATCCATCATGCCAAATCTTGAAACTCTTGTCATAGAATCAGGGCATGAGGTATATATTCTCTAAGGCCTCGTTCGGTTGGCCTGGATTGAGGCCGGAAATTATTCCAGCTGATCAATCTTAGTACAAATAAGCCTATCATTCCGGCTGAAACCGTTACAGGGGAATCGTTCCGGAGTAAACGAACGGGGCCTAAGAGACAAGGCGTTGTAGGCTTATTTGGATTATATTAGCTGTACCTGTTTAATGAATCTGATACATGATATATTTGTTGTGCAGGTGGTTGATGCTCCTATGCTGCCTAGCAAATTCCTCTACCTGAAGCATCTGAGAATTCGTTTGATATCAGGATCAGACATTTCTCGACCATATGACTACTTCTCTCTTGTTTCTTTCCTTGAAGCATCTCCTTCCTTGGAGACTTTGATATTAGATGTAAGGCGCTGGTTCTGTTCATTCATCTTATCCTGCAAAGCTATCTGATCAATCTGGATTCATATAATTGAATCACATTATTCTTTTCGTCGTCAGGTCACTGCCCTACGAATGGCCCATGAATCGATTTTTGCGGATTCAGAACTGAGGGACATGCCTGAACACCGCCATGGCTGCCTGAAGAGTGTGACGATCTGTGGTTACAGCTCTGCGAAGATCTTGGTTGAACTGACATGTTATATTCTCAAGAATGCGGTGTCACTTGAGTGTCTTACATTGGACACCATTTATGGTCCTAGGTGTTATCAGCAAGATAATAAGTTTGAAAGGTGTATTCCCATGGCGGACGGAGTTCTCATGGAAACTCCAAGAGCGCACTCGGCTATCAGAACGTACATTGAGAATAAAGTTCCACCTACAGTTAAATTAACTGTTGTGGAGCCTTGCAGCCTGTGCCATGCTAAAGGAAAATGGCGAGTATTGTCGCAACCGGGCAATTCCATTTCGTTGTCGTTTTAGATGAAGCAGGATCAGTTTCCTGAAATACATGGCTATGGCCCAATGTACAAATTTAATTTTATTTTGTACGAACCCTGCTTTGTTTCTCGAGTTACCAGACTTGGTGGCGAATATTGTTTCAATCCGGCAATTCTATTTCAATGATTAAGCAGGAGCAGGACCTGTCTCCTGAAATACAAAAGGCTGTGGCCCAATGTACAAGTTTATTGTATGAACTCTGCTTTGTTTCTTGAGTTCTATCATGCTTGGACCCTCCACAGTAATGGTATGCACATTCATGTCTGGAGAACATGTCATGTGTGTTTAGTCCAATGCTGAAATGTACAGATTGCAAGATGTGTTGCGTTTTGTTTCTCAAGATACAACTGGCCTTGGCGGCAAAACTAAATCGTGGTCATGATTCATGAACAGGAAATTGTTTTGCAGGTGCTGATAATCCCTATCAGAGCCTTTTTTCTGTTTGTTTTTTCAGAAAACGGGATCAGTATCAGTTTGGGACGTCTCAAAGAGATTACAAGCGCATAATTATACTTGCGACACTGATCATCAGCACACAGCCATTTTAAACGTTGCTGTTGGGCTGGGCCTCGAAGACCAGCTTGCTCTTGATCTGGCCCATTCTATTTCAGCCCGTGTCGCCGTGTGCGTGGCCGTGGACACCACACGCCAGCCAGTTTATTCTCCGTCTCGTCTCTGCCAGTCTGCCGATGATATCCAAACCGCGCTCTGATTGTTGTGGCCATCGTGCCACCTGCAGAAGCTCTCTCTCGTCGGGGCCACACCACACCAGCAAGAACTCACCAGACACCACCGGCCAGCCGCCGGCGCCGCCACGGTGTCGCCCTCGCAGCCTCACATCCATCTCGGCACCGCCAACAAGGCGGGGAGCCGAGGACACAGCCCGGGCCCGGCCGCCCTGCCAGCACCCAGCGCAGCGCAGCAAACTCCGGCAGATTAATTTGAGACGATCGATCGATGGCAGGAGCACTTCCCATGGAGCTCTGCCTCGCCGCCGCGCGCGCCGTGACGCCGGCCGGGAGGGCGCCACCAACGCCGAGGAAGCGGCGTGCCGCCGGGGCCGCCGTGCGGTGCGCGGCGACGGCGCCGGCGCCGATGGGGGAGAAGACGGAGTACCGCGACGGGCCACTGGAGCGCGCGTTCATGGGCCTCTTCGCGCGCAAGATGGAGAAGTACGCGACGGCCAAGAAGAAGCAGCCGCCGGAGTTGGAGAAGACGACGGCGAAGAAGGCGGTGTGGGATTGGGACTACGAGAGCTTCGTGGACGTGTCGCGGCGTGTGATGGTGGGGCGGACGCGGGCGCAGCAGCAGGAGGCCGTCCGCGAGGTGCTCCTCTCCATGCTCCCGCCCGGCGCGCCCGAGCAGTTCAAGAAGCTCTTCCCGCCGACGAGGTGGGCGTGCGAGTTCAACGCCGCGCTCACCGTGCCATTCTTCCACTGGCTCGTGGGGCCGTCCGAGGTCATCGAGGTCGAGGTCGATGGGGTCAAGCAGAAGAGCGGGGTGCTCATCAAGAAATGCAGGTATATGTGTATCTCTCTTTTTAATGGCATTATTGGCACTTGTGGAGAGATAGGTGTCAACAGGAATCGTGATTGACTGAAGAATTGGAGCGAGCAGGTACTTGGAGAACAGCGGGTGCGTGGGCATGTGTGTCAATATGTGCAAGATCCCGACGCAGGATTTCTTCACCAACGAGTTTGGGCTCCCACTCACCATGAATCCAAGTAATAATCTTTACTAATTCATTCAGTTTTCACTGCCTGAAAATTCAGAAATGGCCTTGTGTATATAACTGAAGCTGTACTTTAACATCGATATCAGTTCATGCCCGTGTTCAGGCGAAACCATTGGCCTTTCTTTCTTTCTTTTACATCGATCTAGCTGATTATACAGCATGTACACTGAGTCATTGACACATCGTATCTCTGCAGATTTTGAAGACATGAGCTGCGAGATGATTTACGGCCAGGTGCCACCTCCATTGGAAGAGGATCCAGTGTCAAAGCAGCCTTGCTATCCAAACCTCTGTCAGTTCTCCCAAACCCTTTTGCTTCTTTTGCAAGACTGAGGCGCTGCCCTTGCAAATCCTGTTATACATATACTTATACATGTTGCTCCTTTTATTTCTTCATTCAGGCTCTATGTCGACGCCTTCTGCCCCAGTCTGCCCCAAGCTTCAGTAATAGACATCGCCAGTGAGCATTCAGTTTTGTCAGCGAGACTTGAGAAAAACCACATCTGAAATTCCACAGTACATAATAGCAGGTAAGGATCGGTTTTGATTCCGCCTTGTTCGTGCTGCGCTCAACTCTGATTATCTTTGTTATCCTTACTTGCAGACCATTCCTAGGAAATTATTGGCTTGAGATCGAGAAAATTTGCATATGAATGAAGAACATTGGATTGGTGTGGCAGTAACATTAATTTCTATACAGAATGCACATAATATAGCTTGTAACTACAGTTACAGAGTTGTCCTGATTCTGAACCAGTACAGAGCAGATTATACATATATGCGCGTGTAATTACAATTAGAGGGTTTATATATGTGCATAGGTGTCAACCAAAATAAACAAGATGATGCTTTTATTGTGCAATAGCATTTTCCGGCCAAAATAGCAAAGAAAATGAATTAGATATGTAACCTGTGCACATACTTCAGGAAAAGGAAGCCCTAATGCTCATGATGACGTTAGTCATGCCTGGGACATCTTCCGATTGCTTGTATTCGAGATTACAGGTTACAGTTTGTTGGACTTCAGGGTGATTCTTGCCAAGCCTTACGGCCATTAACTAACTTAAAAAGAAATCGTCTATTCGTCTTATCACACTGTACCTTTTCAGGAAGCTGGGGACAGTCTTGAATTTCATGGAAAGAGCATCTGAATTTCAGTAGAAAGGTGATTGAGACTTGAGAGTAATTTGACAACCTCTAAGCTTAAAGTCTTAAAAGCATGCTAACTATGCATTTAAAAGGTGAAGGTGATAAGAGTTTCTTAGGAGTTAGGAGTACAATGTGCATCTTCATTAGGCATTTAGGGGAAACCGTATCGAACAAAAATGAGAAAGGCAGAAGCAGAAGGAACAAAATGGAGTTGGGCCAGATTGATTATTGGGCTTTGCATTCGTCGAACTGGGCTGAATTGACTTAGAGCAGAACTCAGTCACAAGCAGAGCCTGTTTTCCTTTTCTTGTACTGTATTCGAAATTCCCCAGCTTATGCAGAATTGCAGATTCACATGCTTAGCGTCAGCTTTTGCTGTAAGGCTGAGGATTAAGCCGCCGAGCAAATACCGGGCGGTCGAGGTGGTTTTTGCATTGTCACTTGTCAGGCACACAGGCGCATGATTTAGGAACGTCATCGTGAAACAATCAATATGAGATGGGAGGAAGCGATAGATTATAAAAACGTCTTCAACAACATGTGTATATCTAGATATCTAAATTTTAAATTTTAGATATAAGAGAGAAGATTTAGATAACGTTCAGTCAGTTCTGCTTATCTATTTTCCAGCCACAGTGAGCTTGTTGTGACTTATTCTATCTTCTTTTTCATCACTGAATACTATTAAAACAGTGAAAATCAGTCATAACGAACGAACTTATCCACCAGCGAAACTGGCTTAACATTTTTGTGCTGTGGTGCAGACTGCAGGAAGTAAAACTACAGGTGGTAATTCTGTGCCGTTTACGTACGTCGCTGTGCCGTGGTGCTTGGTGGTGAAAGACAAAAACATCGTACTCCTCCACCACCCCTAAAATTTAAAAACATCGTACTCCTAGCGAGAATTGAAAGAGGGAGTTTACCGGGCTGGACGCACTGGTGGCGGCGGTCTAGTTTGGATTGGTCTGGTCCAGAAGCGACCGGCACAGGGATTTGCATGCCCACATGAACCGGCACTGGTACGGTGGTAACTGCGTCGCCTGGCTCTGCCTCTGCGTCGCCAAAGAGCAACTCCAGCCCAGCTTTTATATGGACCTTTATAGCTATTTTAGTCTTTCAAGTGAGAAAAAACAATTCCAGCTGGACCTCTAAATGGGCTACCATTTCGTGGAGGCCTTCAAATTTTGATTCAGGACATCTAGGAATGGAGGCCCTCTATTTGCACCCACCCGTGGGCCTCGCCACCGTTTTTCCTCTCTCCTCTGTTGCGCTCGCTCGCTCGTCCCGCGCCGCCGCGGGGGAGGGCCCCCTGCCGGCGGCGCGGCGGCGCGAGGGAGCCGGCCTGAAGCTGTAGCTCGGCGGCCTGAAGATCTTCCCGGAGGCGTTCATCCGCGGCGAGTCCACGGATGCCACGCTCGGCGGCGGCGATTGCGGCGTCGAGGGCCGGCGCCGAGCAAGGCTGTGTGCGCTTGGGAGTGGAAGTTGTGCCTGCGGCGGCAGCGGCGAGTGGGTCTGGGCGTGGCGCTGCCGCGTGGTGGGGGTTCGAGCGGACGAGGCGGATGCGGGGGCGAGGGGTGGGGTCGACGGAGTCGAGGGAGTGGCGGGGGAAGTCGTCGTGGTCGTGGGCGGAGGAAGACGACGACGAGGAGAGCGAGAAGCGTGAGGAGGCGAGGGAGAGCGACGCCTCCGAGTCGGAGCTGTCGCGGAGGAGCGGCACCGCGGAGAGGTCCGACGCGCGCCCACCGTCGTCCGCTGGAGGAGGAGCAGTTTCAGTGACCTGGCGGCGGAGGAGGAGGTGGACGCCCTCGACGGGGAGATGCGCGGCCCGAGCCAGCCAAACGACATGGCGCCGGCAGGGCATGGCGCGGCGGGGCGGCGGCCAGGGCAGGGAATGATTCTTTATTTCACTGACAATTGGGTCCAACTAGTCAGATAGATTTAGGGGCCTTCATTTAGTCGGGCTGGCTGGAGCATGGAGAGAATTTCAAGCCCCTAAACTTTTATAGGCCCACCAAAAAATATAAAATAGAGTCCTATATTTAATCTTTGGCTGAAGCTGCTCTAATCGGTCGACCTCACGTCAAACAAAGATGAGCAAGACACGAACGCAATGCAGAGCTTCCCAAATTGTTCCGAGAATGAAATTCGTCTTCATCCGGACTTCAGAGTACTCTTTCCAAAGACAGACAGGTGTCGCTGTCGTTTCCGGGTGCCTTCTCTTTTTTTAAAAAAAAAACTTTTGTTTCAAAGCTGGCTGGCTAGCTAGTAGGAACGAATTGACAGTAGGAAGCTTCCATTATCTCTGCATGTGTCTTCTTTTTCAACCAAGAACCATGTGCATCAGTGACCCAGTTGTGTCATGCTGGAACGAATATACACATAGAACGTCGCGGTCACAAACAAAGATGTGGACGTATGGACGATGCAATACGCCACAACTCCTTTTCTTCTATCAATTCTAATTCTAAAGAGATAAAGCGCTATGGAATTCTTCATGACCAACAACCTTTTGGAACTAATTAAATAATAGCCTAGCTATTTACTCCATTGTCTTTCAAAAAAAAAAAAACTGTTTACTCCATTGGAGAGGAAAAATATGCAAATTTAAATTTGGTAACTCATTTTTATTTGAATAGAGAGATAAAAGTTTCACGGTCGGCTACTTGCCTGCCATAGTTTCCATAACGAAAAAATTTTCACGGTGCAGATTATATTAGATATCCTTTTTCTTCAACCCAATTCAAATTCACATAAAGAGTACAGTAACTCAGGTATGTTCATATATACACTAGGAAATTCCACAAAATGAAAGCCTGCATATTCACCGACCGCTTGTTCATATATACACTAGGACAGCTCAAGCAGGAGGCGCAGCTATGGGTAGCGGCTGGCGCTAGACATCTAGGTTGTTTAAGGAGTGAGTAGTCCGTGTTTGTACCGGCCGTTGAGGCCAATAACTCTTGTAAATCTTTATTCTACTTTTCTTAATACAAGGATACGTAGGAGTATTCTACTCTTCTTAATACAATGATACGCAGCTCTCCTGCGTATTGGAGAAAAAAAAATCTTATCCTATGTTTCTAAATGTATATGATGTTTGTGCAGATCACTCGCCGCACCAAACCAAGAATTAACTTCACAAGTCTCAAGCACACATGTGTGTAATAAATTTGTACAAGTAGGCAGAAAAAAAATACTTTGATCTAACCAACGGTAAAATTTGGTTGACACAATAACAAAATCCAAAGGCTGTGGAAAATAGGAAGTTATAAGATTGTTTGGTATTTACATCCTCACATGCATTTTCTTCTCCAAAGCACCACACATGAGGATCGTCCGAGCTATCTCTGTACATATTTTCAGTCGAAAATGAAACTAAAGAATACCAGATAATTAATATACATGCATGCTGATGATGCACAAGCACGTACTACTTCTCGACGACCACGGCAACCAGCGGCGGCGGCGGCGGCGCGGCAGCGGAGCCGCCGCCTTTTCCGCCGCCGTCGCCGGAGAAGCGGAGCGCGAGGCAGACGACGGGCGGGGTGCAGGCGAGCACGAGGCCCACCGGGACCATCCACAGGTGTGCGTAGGCCGGGTGGAACGCCACGGCCCACCACGTCAGCAGCGCCGCTCCGGCCACGGCCGCCGCCGCGAGGCACACGTCCACGGCGGCGGCTTCCGCGACGACGACCGCCGCCTCCTTCCGGCGCCGGCCGAGGTCCCCGACCACCGCCGCCGCGCCATCCTTCACGGCCGCCGTCGGCGGCGCCTTGCTGGTGCTCGTCGGGTTGTGCATCTGCTGCGTCGTCGTCGGAATCATGTCGATCGATCGATGATCGATCAGATTACCACGTGGTCTGCACCTGGAGCTGTTAATTAATGATACTGATGGTCTGGTGGCTAGACAGAGAATGAGAGAGGAGGAGGAGTCGAGAGCTCGAGGCAGAAACGAAGGAAGAAGCTAGGCGGCCAACTGAGGAAGGCGGTCAACGCAAGGATGCTGCATATATACTTACTAATAATGAGGAGACGGGAAATTAGCTAGCCGCGAGAGCGCTGCATCACCTGGGACTTGCACCATGCAGTGCAGGTAGCCTGGCTAATGATCTGGAGATCCATCTCGCGTGCGTCGTACGTCATCTACGTGTGTGTAAACTCTTTTATTTTGTACAGGGGGGCGGATCAGTCCCAATCGTAGCCAAATGGTTTGTCACGCACGTTTAATCTTAGCTTTGGACCTGACCGATGACTGATGTGTGTGTGCGCATTAAATTTCGATGGCAGCTCCGTCGCGTTTCTGCTTCCTCCTCCTGACAGTGAAGCTGTTAGCTGTATGTACGTGCACTTTATTTGTTCCGTGCCTGTCTACGACCAACCAGCTGAGAAACATATGGTCCGTATTCTAGTTCTTGCAGGTGGTAGACAGGAACAGCTGCCGAGCTGAGCGAGAATGTCCATGATATTCCTTCGTGTCGGTCACACACGTACGATCTCCATCAAAGATAGCGCGAAACGGCACCGCCCTCCTCTCCCCGGCCGCGTGCCGTGTTTGGTGCACTGATCGCTGATAGATGTGAAATGTGACAATAATAATGCAGCATTGTGTGTATAGAATGTGTACTTACAATTTTCTACTACAGCTGGTATCGTACCTGAACCGACATATGGTACATTCTTGGATACCGTATGCATTTTAAATAAGCTGAGTAGGAATCATATATATCATGACATCAACTTTTTTTATAAAAAAAATCAACGAAGCAAAAATCTACATTCAAAAAGGTGATAAAAATGGCCCCCTATTTAAAAGAGGATGACAGATCGAAAGTATTTTGCTATTTTGAATTTGATCATAATTCGTAGCCACCAAAAAAAAGATTGAATTAAACTCAAGCAACTGTTTCAAACGCTCTGTTTGCAGGTTCGGCCCAAATTTTGTGAAAAAACCAGGTCTGCTACCTACGTAGATGGGCTGAGAAGAATTCGATTGTTGACACAAGCCCATTAGTAGCAATCTTCGGCCGAAACAGCCCAACTTCTTGTAGCCCGTCCAGCTCCCATTTCCTCTTCCCGGCTTCTTCCCCGTCGATCTCGTCGGCGACGCCCCACCACAACCCCGCCGTCCGGCCCCACCCCGCAGCGCCGGCGCCACTCGCCCTCCGACCCAGCCACGGATCCCAAAGAGACGGAGCCCCGGCGATGGGGGTGGTGATCGAGAGGGAGGAGTGGGCGCTCACCCCGCTCGCCTACCCGCTCCTCTCCGCCGCGGGCCTCGCCGCCGTGCTCCTCCTCCCTTACTTCTCCGCCGCGAGGACCCCGGCGCACGCGGCCGGGCCCTCCTCTTCCCCCTTCGACGTGGGGGCCGGAACCTTCCTCCGGTTCCGCCGCGCCTTCCTCGTCCTCTTCTCCCTCGCCTCCGGTGAGTTGCTAGAAGCGCCCCCCCCCCCCCCCCCCCCCCCCCCCCCCCCTCCTCCGATCTCGTGCCTTTTGTCGAGCCGGCGTAGCGTGCCTGATGGAGTAGTGTTGGTTGTTACCGTGCAGTGGTTGAGGGGATCCAGTCCGTGTTCGGGGAGGATGAGTTCGTGCGGTGTGGGCTTGGCCGGGAGCAGATGGCCGCGCGCCTTGCTGGTACTGCTGCAGCTGCGCTATTCCCTGGTGCCATTTCTGGCGTCATCTCTGACAAAATGTAAGTTTGGGAATGGATACTTGGGTCCTGTGTTATGAGTACATTTCTTCATTGCAGTTTAGTAATGGAGCATTTTACATAGCTTCTTCAATTTCCCCCACATTGGTTAGTCTGATCTAGCAATGCATTCGAAAACAATACTGATCTGACCACTGTTTAGAGTTTAAACGGAGTAACTGAATAACTTGGCTGCTTATCAGCGTCAGTGTTTGGTTTGAATGGAGGCCATGTATAGCAGGTGCCTATTCTGAATGTCTGTTTCAACTATTTTAAATGTCGACTGATCAACCATAGTCTAGAGATCTGTTCATGGTCTTGGAATTGCCATTTTGTGACGGGGAGTGACTGACAACTGATATCTGCACCTGTATTTCTGCATCCAGTAGTCGCCTTGCTTCCTACTTGAGGGGTGACTGCATAGTTTTCCTCTTCTTATGCAGCTAGTTTAGTACAGTAGCAGAGCAGCTACTAAATTTCTGTATCATATGATGCTCATGTCTCCGCGACAAGCCGACAACTATGTAAACATAAAGTTGTTTTCTGGATACACCGTAAACAAAATGTAATCTTTGCAGATGAATGCTTTTGCCCTGTGTTACGAGTGCACTTCTTTGTTTCAGTTTAGAGCATGAGCTTATTGTAAAGGAACATTTTGCACAGCTAGTTCGATTGCTTCCACATTGGTTAGTCTGATCCAGAAATGCATTCCAAAACAATACTGAACAATACTGATCTGACCTCTGTTTAACCAGAGTAACTCACTAACTTGGTTGTTTATGAGCATCAGTGTTCGGTTTGAATGGAGGCCATGTAGAACAGGTGCCTATTTTGTAGACATTTGGTTCAAATAGTTTCAGTGTCGACTGATCAACCATAGTCTAGAGATCTGTTCATGGTCTTGGAATTGCCATTTTGTGACAGGGAGTGACTGACAACTGATATCTGCGCTGCGCCCGTATTTCTGCATCCAGTAGGCGCATAGTTTTCATCTTCTTATGCACCTAGTTTAGTACAGTAGCAGAGTAGCTACTAAATTTCTGTATCATATGACCTTCATGTCTCTGCGACAACTATGTAAACATAAAGTTGTTTTCTGGGTACACTGTAAAAATCCTGAAGCTTTGCTCAGGTAATGCATTGACATTTGTTAATTCTACACCTTGTTTGTTAGTTGTAAACCTAGGCAGGTGCCTCATGATGATAGTTTGTATGGTATATAGAGCAGGTAGCAATTGTGGAGAATGATCTACACCTTGGTGTATTTTAAGTTTTCTCATGCTATTAGCTTTTTGTTCCATCAACTGCACTTAGTCCTTCATTCAAGAAGTTACTGTTATGTGATGCAGATGTCTATATTTTTCGTCTTTCAAATAGTAACTATAACATTTTTTTCGCTGACATTTATAGAGGACCACGAAGGGCTTGCATATTGTACTGGGTACTTCAGCTTGCAGTGGGTGCCTTGAAGAGTTTCAGTACTCTCCGTTGTGCATGGATCAACAATTTCATTCTAGCTCTTGCCTCTTCAGTGTTCTCTTTCTGTTTTGAGACATGGCTTGTGGTGGAGCATGAGAAGGTTTGTGCTTTGAAACACTGTGTTATTACTGTGTTCTTTGTGCTGTATGAATTATTAACTGATTTATCCTGCCTTTTCAGCAAGACCAGAAGCAAGATTTGCTGTTTGATACCTTCTGGGTGATGACATTCTTCGAATCAGTGTCCCTTATTGGAAGTCAAGAAATCACAAATGTATTGGTTAGTAATGATGGCAATGGATTCTTGCTTCCCTATGCATTTGCAGCCACACTATCAGTAGTGGGGATTCTGTATATGAGAAATGCATCAAGTACCACTCAGCATGCATCTGCAATTGGGAGCTACCAAAAATCATTTTTTGCTCATGTCCTCAGAGGTGAGTGGTGAGTCATCTTGCTTGCTTTAGTGCTTTCTTTCTCATTTCTGTTGATGAAGCAATATTGATATTTGATGAACAAGGTCATGTATATCCAGATGATGCTACTGAGAAATATAAGTTGGTCAGTGTTTGATGGCATTGTGTTTGAAACTTTTGAGCCTTCTTTAGTATACACTTTAAAGATATTGCCGTTTACTTTTGGTGAATTTTTTTAATAAATGACTTTGGTGAATATTGACCATGAGATATAGTTGTAAATAAATATGATCCAGTACTCTGTTGGTCCACTGCCCCTGATTTATGGATTTGTCGAAATAAATTCATCATACCAGGAATTGCTTTAGTCAAATCTAAGAGCTGTTTTTATCTGAAAAGTACATCAAGGGGTTCAGCCCCATATGAACTAGTGAATCATGGTTGTTACTTCTGTTCCAGGTCAAGCTTTCAGTGCTTGCATGTTCAATTTCCATTTCTGACTGTAGTTATTGTGTTTCAGACAAAAGAGTACTGATCCTGGTGTTAGCTCAAGCAAGCATCCATTTTGCTGTCTCAGCCTTTTGGTTTCTCTGGGCACCAACCATAGTGGTATTAGTCTATACTGGTGTTCTTTTCCTGCTAGGTCTTGTGCCCTGGTGTTCTTTATTATTAGTTTTTCAGAAATTTGAGAGTGAGGCTGTGCTATCGTACTCATAGATCTGTTGATTGGCACAGGCTGATGGAAGGTATGCTCAACTGTCGGTGATTTACCCCTGTTTCTTGGCATCGAGAATGCTTGGAAGCGCAAGTTTTCCATGGTTTTATGGACCCACAGCTCCTTTCCGGAATGAGGACAGCCTGACAATAGCTTACGTTGGTGCTGGACTTGCTTTGTATGTTGTGGCTTATGATTACCAGGTATGCTGTACGGTGTACATATCTCTAAGGCAAAAGGTAGCTGAGAATTGGTTGGTTCCCTAAGCTTAATAACAAGTGCTGTTCTTTGAACAGGAGATTGGAACATTGGTAATACTGTTCTGCATCTTCCATGCCTGTGTAGGCTTTATTATACCTTCACTAGCAAGATTGAGAACAATGTGAGTTACTGGTGCAAGTACAATCAAGTTTAGTTAGTATCTGCTACTCCCTATTTACATACCTGGCACCGCTGCAGGTACCTGCCAAATGAGCTCCGTGGGGGCATGATGAGCTTCTCGCTGTCACTAGCGAATGCTGCCATCTTCATTTTCTTATTACAGGTAAGCCATCTGGAGCCCTCTTGTCAGCGAACTTTTTTTTGTGTGCCCATATGTCCACGCAATGCTGACAGCAATTCCTTTCCTCCGCAGGGTGCCCACCCTCAAAACATTGCAAATTCGATCATTCTGGGCCTTGCATCATGTGGCCTGTTAGTAGCTGGGGGTTGCATTCACATGCTGAGGCGGTGGAGAAAGCACACTCGCCAGAACCCCCGTAGCTTGTAGGCGCTCAGGGGCATAAAGACTACATGGTGCGCGCACAGCTTCAGGGCGATTTTGTAGCATGCTGGTGCCTCCATCTCGTCGACTCCACGCGTCTGGAAAGTGGAAACTGATGGTAACACACTAACACTATTGGTTAGTGATCACTTGTGCAGCGATTCGGAAGATACATAGGTGCAGGGCAAGGTTTTGTGTTGGAAGGAATTGTTCAGTTTGACGGTTGGCACATTCTGTATAAACCCTGACTGGCATGTAAAATTTTGGTTTGCGTTAAATTTTTTGCGCCTTGTAAATACTAAATTGTTTTCCTTTTTCAGAGAAGAAAATGTTGTTCGTTTTTGGACCGCCACTAGTACGATACTTTACATGGAGAGGCTTAAAGCAACGTGAACGCCTTATTGTCTCGCACATTTGTGTTTCCGCTAATAAGATGTTTATTTCCGCTTCCACTGGTCTTGCCAATGCGCTAATGCAGCTCAAAGTGCCCAAGACGCATCTCGGGCTCTCAGTCTCTCTGCTTCGTGAGCCAGCGGGGCCAGCTCTGCTTCCCGGCCCGGTCATATTTACACGAGAGGAAAAAAAACTAATTCAGATTCACCAAGAGTATCGTGCATATTTCCCTAGCTAACAAGAAGAAGAAGAAGGAGGGGTTTTTAAAAAAAACAAGAAGGGAGAACTGCGAAGAAGGAGGGGTTTTTAAAAAAAACAAGAAGGGAGAACTGCCTAAAAAAAGGAGAACTAGTTTGGAAATCCAATGCTAGATGGTGAGGCTGCCTGAACTGGTTCTTGCCGATGCTCCTGCACTGCACTGCACCTGCAGCTCAACTCGCTTCCGGGCGGCGCATGCAGATGCGCACGGCGGCATTGAGGATCAGCCTCCGCCGCGCTGGAGGCTGAGCACCGGCACACCGGCGTCACATTTCTACAAACACGTCTCGGATCGCGGCGGCGCCGGCAGCATTATTCGCCGGCGGAGTGAGCTGCATCGAGCCCCTGCTTCCCCGTGCTTCTGAACATGACGAGCTCAGCGTTCCAGTCATGGAGAGGCGTCGGCTGTGGTGGTGCGGATGCTGCAGATCCCTCTCTTGATCGCACGCCCCATCGTTCCGCGGGGGTGCAGGCCTGTATCATGTCCGTGGCGCGCCATGGCCGCCGGCGTCCGAGCTCGGTCGTGTCGGCGATGCAACATGCCATGTCGGTGCAGCCGCGGCGGAACTGCATGCGAAAACTTAAGGACACGCGTTTGAGACGAGGACCGCTGGTTCGATTCGAACTTCGAAGGTACGCAGCATCCAATCCTTCCATGGCGTGCGGTAGTGCGTGACTCCAGGAGCTCGAGAATTCGAGATAGCATGATCGAGCTCGGGCGCCGCCGCCGCGCTGGCCGCTCCGATCCGCCAGCCATTTCGGGTATTCGGCAATCCCTCCTCTCGTTCCCGAGGCCCCCGGACAACCGGCCGGCAGCCGTGCCGCTTCACCGCGCTGGTGCCGTCCAAGCGCCGCCGCCGCGCGCGCGCGGCCTGTGCGTGGATGGCCACCCTCCTCATCCATGGCCCGGCGCTGGTAACCCTTCGGTCTGCGTCTCCGCCGTGGTAGGATCTTTCATCTTCCTCCCTGAGCCCGCGGCCGGACGGAGCGGCACGTTCGAGCTCGGCGAGCGAGGCCGCGCGCTGCTCTTTTTCCTCCCTGGACGGATCCGCCCGATCCAAGCCGCACGAAGCCGATCGGACGGGCCTCAGCCACCCAGGGGGTGGACGGTATTTGAAATACCGTCCACCCTGGGACGGTATCCCAGACCCCGTCCGCCCCCTGTGCCGCCTCCGGCTCCCCGCCGTGGCGCGCCGGAGCTCCTCCGCGCTCAGGCCATACCTACCGTCCCTTTCCCGCCGTCGCGGAGCTGACGAACGCGCGCCCTCAAGACGACGACCGCCGGTCGCCGGTCGGGTGAACAAACGCGTGCCTCGCTGGCGCGTCGCGCGTTCGTTCCGGCGTCCGTACGTCCGTCGTTCCGCTGGGGGGTGCAGGCTGCAGGCGTGTGGTGCGCGGCTCCGTGGCGCGCCATGGCCGCCGGCGTCTGAGCTCGTGCCGGCGAGGTGGAGGCACTCAAAGGGGGTGGTACCGCGCGCCGCCGTGCACCGTGCTGCCCGAGGAAACTCCGGGCCCCGCGCACCCAATTCCTCTCCTCGTGCCCACGCCCCCAACACAAATCGGCCGGCAACTGTGCCGTCCGCGGCCAAGCGCCGCCGCACGAGCACGGCCTTTGCGTAGTCACCCTCCTCATCCATGGCCAGGCGTGATTGAGACCGGCGTTCGAGTTCGGCGAGGCCGCGCGCGGCGCGCCTCCCCCGGATACACCCGATCCGGGCCGCAGGAAGCCAATCGGACGAGTCTCACCGTCCACCCTCGGACGGAGTCCGAGACACCGTCCGCCCCCGGTGCCGCGCCCGCCGCCGCCTCCGGGTTCCCGCCGTGGCGCGCCGGAGCTCGACGGCGCTCAGGCCATGCCTACTGCCGCATTTTACGCGGTCGCGGATCGGAAATGACGAGCACGCGCGTTCGAGACGACGACCACATCTCGGGTGAACAAATGCCGGCCTCGCCCGGCGCGTCGCGCGTTCGTTTCGTCCCCGGCGGCTCCATTGCTTCTAGACCGGCGCTGCCAGATGCTTAGCGGGAGCGCCACACGTACACAGACACGTCTCGGGTTGCGCCATCGCCGTTGGATTTCCTCGCAATGCCGCCGGGGAATCTCGCTCCGCCGCGCCGGCACGTTCAGGTTCCGGCCACCTCCTGTATGAGATTTGCATCCTTCGCTTTCGTCACGATCACGGATGGCAAGACCAATGGATTCGCTAGGTGAAGAACAAAGGAAGCACAGAGAGCTCCCGGGTGAACCAGAACAGCTGACATAGATGCCAGTAACGGCCGCACGGTGCGCCGGTGAGCATGTGCAGGCGCCGGCGCGCCGCCTCCGACTCGCCGTTGACGCCGTGGCTCCTCCGCTCTGAGGCTGTGCCTATCGTCCAGACGGCCTTTTGCTAGAGTCAGCGGCACAGGCTTCGCCGCCGTCCACGCCCGCCGCATCCCCTGCCTGATCTCGTGCCTGCAGGCTGCCGCCGCCGTCCACGCTCACCACCATCACGTCCCCTTTCCCGTCCCCATTCCCACGCCGCTGACCATGGCCTCGCGCTGCTCCGCGCGGCGCGCACCGGCGACGAGCGCCGGCTCGTCAAGGTGCTCCTGGCAGACCCCGGCCGCCCCGGACCTCGAGTCCACCACCACGGCGAGGGCCAACACACTCCTCAACGTTGCGGCCATGGGCGGGCACGCCGACCTCGCCTCGTTCCTCCACATCGTAGGACTCTGAGCTTGAGAAGCCAGCGCTGGTGGCATCCTTGGTGGAGGAAATGCTGGCCATGTTGATTGAGTTGTATAAATTTGTTGCAAGAGCTATCCTTGCTTGTTGCAATATGTCTTTCGACATGTTTCGATGGAGCATTCGTTTATCTTGTGGTGTTGCAACAGATGTTTCATGATTTTTTGTGCTGTTGCAACAGTTCAACTAAGATGTTTTTGATGTTGCATGATTTGATCTGAGACGTTTCATGAATTTTTGTGGTGTTGCAATAGTTCAACCACGATGTTCCCCTAAGATGTTTTTGGTGTTGCAAGATTTGATCTGTGATGTTTCATCCCTTTTCTGTTTTTCGTGTTTTCTCATTCTTCACCTCTCGTCAGCAGCGCTCCCTTCCCCTGAATCCATCTCTGTGTATCGCCTACTCCATCCCGTTGTGATGTGCAAGGGCTGGTATTTTAAGAGGTTACACGCAACATAAGATGCGTGTTGCGGCGGTATTTTTTCTGTTAGGTTACCGTCCGACGCTAGCACCCGGATCGGACGTCCGGGGGCTAGCGCCCGGACGAGAAAACCGACTCAGGAAATTCGCCAAATCCTAACTTCGAAAAAAAATAAATCACCAAATCCCTACCGTGAATGCCCGATCATATTTACACGAGAGGAAAAAACTAATTCAGATTCACCAAGAGTATCATGCGTGTTTCCCTAGCTAACAAGAAGGGAGAACTGGTTTGGGAATCCAATGCTAGATGGTGAAGCTGCCTGAGCCTGAACTGATTCTTGCCGATACTCCTGCACTGCACCTGCAGCTCAGCTCGGCACGGGGCGCCGGGCGGTGCATGCAGATGCGCACGGCGGCATCGAGGATCAGTCTCTGCCGCGCTGGAGGCTGAGCACCAGCGTCACATTTCCACAAACATGTCTCGGATCGCTGCGGCTCCGGCGTTCCAATCATGGAGAGGAGTCGGCTGCGGTGCGGATGCGTCAGAGGTAAGAACCCTCTGTTGATCGCACGTCCCATCGTTCCGCGGGGGTGCATGGCCGGCGGCACGTCCCATCGTCCCATCGTTCCGTGGCGCGGCATGGCCGGCGGCGTCCGAGCTCGGTCGTGTCGGCGATGCGTGAGTTGCATTGCAGGCGCCGCGGAACTAAAGAACACGTACGTGTTTCAGACGAGGACCGCTGGTTCGATTCGAAGGTACTTAGCATCCAATCCTTCCATGGCGTGCGTGGCGCCGCCGCCTCGCTGGCCCGGGCAAGGCCGCTCCGCCACCCAATCCGGGTATTCGGTAATCCCGGCCTCCTCTCGTGCCCGAGCCCCCCGGACAACCCCGCTGGTGCCGTCCACGGCCAAGCGCCGCCGCGCGCGCGGGCGGCAACCCGTCGGTCTGTGTCTCCGCCGTGGTAGAAGCTTCCATCTTCCGCCCTGAGCCGGCGGCCGGGCGGAGCGGCACGTCCCCTGGCGTTCGAGCGAGGCCGCGCGCTGCTTGCCTTCCTGGATGTACGGATCCACCCGATCCCAGCCGCACGAAGCCGATCGGACGGGCCTCAGGTACCCAGGGGGTGGACGGTATTTGAAATACCGTCCACCCCCGGACGGAGTCCGAGACACCGTCCGCCTCCGGTGCCGCGAACACCGCCGCCTCCGGGTTCCCGCCGTGCCGCGCCGGAGCTCGTCGGCACTCAGGCCATGCGTACCGCCGCATTTTCCGCCGTGTCGTGGATCGGAAATGAGGAGCGCGCGCGTTCGAGACGACGACCACACATCTCGGGCGAACAAACGCGGGCGTCGCCCGGCGCATCGCGCGTTCGCTCCGTCCCGGCCGGCCGGCTCCATTGCTTCTGGATCAGCCTTGCCGGAGGCTTAGCGTGGGCGCCACACGTACACACACGTCTCGGGTGATGCCGGCCGCCGCCGCAGCTGGGTTTCCCTGAAATGCCGCCGGGGAACGCCGACATATGCTGCACGCCGCCGCGTTCTGCATTCAGGTTTCGGTCGCCTCCGGTATGCACCCTTCGCTTTCGTCACGGTCACGGAGATGGAGGACGAGACCAAAGGATGGGGAATTTTTTCTTCCTCTTTGTTACTTTATATATGTTATACAAAGATCGGAGCTGTCAGATTATTGCATGGAAGGTTTGGGGGCCATGTCGATGGAGGCCGCTCGCGGTGTCCTCCGTCCATGGAGGCCGAGAGCGTGGTGAAGACAAAGATGGACGTGGGTCCTGGCGACGGCGCATGGCCACATTCCGGCGTTCCAATCCGGCGAGGCGCCGGCGGCAGTGCGGACGGACCTCTCTCTTGAACCGAGCGCCACGTCCCTCGTCCCAAGGTTCCACGGGGGGTGCAGAGGTGCGGCTCCATGGCGTCCTCTCCGAACCCATCCAATCCGAACCACACGAAGTCGATCGGACGGGCATCAGGCACCCAGGGGGTGGACGGTATTTGAAATACCGTCCACCCCCGGACGCTTCTGAGACACCGTCCGCCCCCGATATGATGCCGCGCCCGCCGCGCCTCCGAGTACGTTCCCGCCGTGCTCGGGCACTTCCTACGCTGCCCTCCCCGCCGTCATGACGGCCTTGCGCGGCTCCGGTGTTCCGGTGAGGCCTCTGCGCGCCGCCACCTGTGTGCGTACGTGCACCGCGCCGGTGACATCTCGGCAATCACGCTCAGGCCGCGGATGCGGAGGTCGCGCTCTTCATTCTGAGCCGGCGTCCGAGCTTCACGAGGCACATGACGTTCGCACACAGATTACATCTGATCTGAAGATGCAGTACAGTACACACATGGAGTACTACCACGAGACTACCAGTGCATGCAGTTGCAGGTTACGAGTGCGATTCCGAGTAGGAGTAGTAATCCGATCGAGATCGACTCCGTGTGCTTGCCAACTCGGTTCCGTGTTCCGTCCATATAAGGCGACCCCAGTCCCCAGGCCCTGATGCATCATCGATCATACTGTATCTCCCAACACAACACACCATCAAGTACACCGACATCTACTGATCCACTAGAGACTTGATCATCATCCATATGGCGTCCGAGGACCTTCTGCAGTTGCTGGCGCGCGCCGAGGCGGTGGACTTGAAGCGGGCGGAGGTGATGCACCTCGTCACGGTGGCCACGGTCGAGAGCCTCGCGTCGGGGGAGATCGTGCCCAGGGACCCGGAGTTCACGGCCATCGCCGCGCGCGGCGAGGCGATGGCGCTCGAGGTGATCCGCAGCGCGGCGGAGTCGGTGGCCATGTTCGCGCGTAAGGCCGCCGAGTACGCGGCGGCGGCGCCCGAGGACGGCGGGGAGGCCGTGGCCGTGGCCGAGGCCATACGGAGGCAGGCCGCCAGCGCCGCCGCGCTGGCCTCGCTCGCCGAGAAGTTCGCCGCCTTCATGTGCCGCGCCGCCCCTGCCCGCCGCCGGCGTACATTCGGAATCGGACTCGGACTCGTCGGAGGTGCCAGCGCGGCCCGCCACCGCGAGGCCCAGGCGGCGCAACGCCAGATACTTCGGCCCGGAGTGGTCCAACTGATCGAGCAAGGCCGGCTAGCTTTCTGTCGAAGCTGCTGGCTCGTTTCTTCAGCAGAGATGATAGGAGGGATTTTTCGCCCATTTCTTTTGTTGATGATCGATGAAAGTAATCCTTCAGTTGGCGGACACCACAATCTGTAGACATGCAAGGATGCCGCTATGGTATTTGCTAGTGCACTTTTCACGGTGTGCTCTGCTAGACTGCATGCTACTGGACCGTGAATTACGATTTTTTCTAGTTTTTGTTGATGATTTCTCCGTAACTAAATAATTATGAGAAATGTCTGACATTTTAATAATTTGGACCATGAGTTGATGAGCGATTGTTGAAGAGGTTTTTATTTGATTGCGAATACCGCGATGTGAAAAACTCAAGCCCTTGAGTTTGGCCAGTGCACGATTTGTCTGTCATAAACTCTCCGAAGACTGGGAGTTGATGAAATTTGCGACGGCTCTGAAGGCTGTATTATGTCACCCTGCAAAAAGAACCATATATATAGCTGAGGAAGCGGTAAACCATAACAAATTTAAAATTTTATTTGAAAATAACAATTTTTAAAATCTTAGTTCAAATAATAACAATTTTAAAATGCACCCCATTTTAAAATTCTTAAGTTGCGAGGGATGAGGCGCTGAAGTTTTTTACAAGAGATGAGGCGCTCAAGTTTTTTGTGAGGGACACGGATAAATATGAAAGTACATACATCAGTGTCCAGGCCTGTGCTTATATGATGTGGGCTCAATGACTCGAAATCCGTTTGAGGGCAACATTTGGCCCAGGTCATGCTAATAGCGGACGTCCAGTTCACTTCAACCAACCTCGGCGGCGGTGGCGACGTCCGAGCCCCACCAGAGTCGAGGGCGACGGTGGCGTCGAGGGCGGCCGTGGTGGTCGGTATCCACAACAAGCTCGCTCCGGGACTCGACGGGGACAGGCAGGAGGGGCGCGAGGCCGACGCGGAAGCCGGGCGCCATGGTCCAGTTGACCCATGTCAGACGCCTTGGAGCGCGGCGCCTATCGAGCCAACCTGTACCCGCACCGATGCAGCGCAGCCGATCTCAAGCTCTCATCTCATACGCGGGGCGCCCTCGCTGGCCGTCTCTGCCGTCGAGGCCGCCGCCGCTCCTCGGTTCACCTGCTTGCTGCCCGCGCCCTCCTGGTGGGCGGCCGCCGCTGCCAGCGCAGGGCGGGGAAGTGGCGCCGGAGGCTGCTTCATGCTCATGTGGGAGTCCAACGGCGCTGCGCGTGCCGGCGCCCTCGGTCCAGCAGGCACGCCTTGCACAAGTTGCTCGCCCTTGAGGTGTTCGACGAAATGCCGAGCTCAAGAGCACCTGACATGCGGGTTCCGTTGCCACGTCATCCAAAACCTGTCAACTGGGCGTCAACGGTTCAACGAACCTGGGCCTGTGCTTATGATGTGGTGGGCTCGAAATCCATTTCAAGGAAACATTCGGCCCAAGTCATGCTTGCAGCGGGCGCTTGGCTTCCCGCTGCCCCCCTCCGTCGTCTTCCACGGTGATCATATGGCTTGCTCCCCTCCCTGTTCCCAGAACGCCAGGCTCCCCTCTTCCAATCCCTCTCCTTCGAAAAACGAAAAGGTTCTTCCACAATCCCGCTCAGCTGTCCGGTGTGCAACATGACGCAGATGATAGGTAGCAGCAATAGCGAGCAGCATTATTCGCCCGCAAGGAAGAGGCAGAGGATGACGGGAGGGAACGAAGGGAGCAGGTTCGCTCAGGAAGACCGGTAGGAGTTCTGCCATTGATGGTTCTTCGATTAGTTTTGGCATTCTGGAGTGTTTCTTTGAACTGCCGATTCTTTCCCAATTTCCCTGTTTCTTGAACCAAAGGTGTCGTTTCTTGAATAGTTGAACTCTGACAATTTTCTTGATTCTTGAGTCCGTGCGCAATTCTTGCGCGTTTTCTTGGATCCTTTCCAGATGCACGAATTAGCGAGTAAGCATGTGCTCTTCTTTCCTTCGTTCTGGTTTTGTTCTCGTGTTTCCTGAATTAGGGTGTTGTTTCTTGAACAGTTGAACTCTGCCGTTTTTCTTGATTCTTGAATCCTTGCTTGGTGTGTAGTTCTTCCCCGTTTTCTTGGATCCTTGCCATCTGCACGAATTGGCTAGTAAGCATGTGCTCTTCTCGCCTTCGCTCTGGTTTCCTTCTCATGTTTCTTGAATCAGGGTGTCATTTCTTGAATTCTTGCCGGTGTCCTTGAATCCTCTACTTACCTGGGTGCGGAATCAGAGGGTAACCATGTCTTCTTTGCTTCATGCAGCTTTACTCCCTGTCAGCAGAAGCTGGCGGTCAGTACAGAAGCTGCATTTGCTTTGTGCAGTTCTAGACCCGACCAAGCGAAGGCAACGGTGGAGGTGACAGGGGCGGAGGAGGAGCAGACGGCAAAGAGGATAAGCAATCCTCAATCTTGCCCGAGCATCACACAGACAGAGAACAGGTAAGATTGCCAGTGCGTTTCTTGAAATTCCAGAGAATAATGCAGATTGACCAACTTGTTCACAAATGGAAAACAAGACTTGTTACACCCATGCATGATTAAGCTGCAGTAACATATCTGCACTGCACTTAGCTATAGGATGGCAGCACTAAATCTGAAGAACATCTCTGCACTTTCAGCTTTTTGCCGCCTTACTGTAACAAGTAGTTCTGGTTGTCTCCAGTGAGAATGCCCTTTGTGCCTCTTGCTCTTTGGAGGTATTATGGTTAGACTACCTGACACTTCAAATTTGCGGGTGTTTCCAAACTCTATAATTTTGTTGTTCTTGCCGGATTTCCCTGTTGTGTTTCTTTGAACTCCCTCTGCGGATTCTTGCCAGATTTCCCTGTTTCTTGAACCAAAGGTGTCGTTTCTTGAACAGTTGAACTCTGCCGGTTTGCTTGATTCTTGAGTCCGTGCGCAGTTCTTGCGCGTTTTCTTGGATCCTTTCCAGATGCATGAAATAGCGAGTAAGGGTGTTGTTTCTTGAACAGTTGAACTCTGCCGTTTTCTTGATTCTTGAATCCTTGCTTGGTGTGTAGTTCTTCCAGGGGCGGGCTCAAGATTTCAAGTTTGGGTATTCAAAATTTTAAAAGGTGCAAAAATAAATTTTGGCAGCCTAAAATACACATGGATATAGTCACATAGATGTACTCAATAATCAATATGGCCTACTTTGTAGAAGAGAAATTAAATTTAGATGTTGAATGCCATAAGATCTTATTATCTTTTCCATTTGTTTGAATACAGATACATTGATATACTACATGTACTTAGTTTGTTTGTGAAAATAATGGGTATTCAATGAAGACCATTGAATACCAAGTGTGCCCGCCCCTGAGTTCTTCCCCGTTTTCTTGGATCCTTGCCATCTGCACGAATTGGCTATTAAGCATGTGCTCTTCTCGCCTTAGTTCTGGTTTCCTTCTCATGTTTCTTGAATCAGGGTGTCATTTCTTGAATTCTTGCCGGTGTCCTTGAATCCTCTACTTACCTGGGTGCGGAATCAGAGGGTAACCATGTCTTCTTTGCTTCTTGCAGCTTTACTCCCTGTCAGCAGAAGCTGGCGGTGAGTACAGAAGCCGCATTTGCTTTGTGCAGTTCTAGACCCGACCAAGCAAAGAGGATAAGCAATCACAGAGAACAGGTAAGATTGCCGCTGCGTTTCTTGAAATTCCAGAGAATAATGCAGATTGCCAACTTGTTCACAAAATAGAAAACAAGACTTGTTACACTCATACGTGATTAAACTGCAGTAACATATCTGCACTGCGCTTAGGCTATAGGATGGCAGCACTAAATCTGAAGAACATCTCTGCACTTTCAGCTTTTTGCCTCCTTACTGTAACAAGTAGTTCTGGTTGTCTCCAGTGAGAATGTCGTTTGTGCCTCTTGCTCTTTGGAGGTATTATGGTTAGACTACCTGACACTTCAAATTTGCGGGTGTTTCCAAACTCTATAATTTTGTTGTTCTTGCCGGATTTCCCTGTTGTGTTTCTTTGAACTCCCTCTGCGGATTCTTGCCAGATTTCCCTGTTTCTTGAACCAAAGGTGTCGTTTCTTGAACAGTTGAACTCTGCCGGTTTGCTTGAATCTTGAGTCCGTGCGCAGTTCTTGCGCGTTTTCTTGGATCCTTTCCAGATGCACGAAATAGCGAGTAAGGGTGTTGTTTCTTGAACAGTTGAACTCTGCCGTTTTTCTTGATTCTTGAATCCTTGCTTGGTGTGTAGTTCTTCCCCGATTTCTTGGATCCTTGCCATCTGCATGAATTGGCTAGTAAGCATGTGCTCTTCTCGCCTTAGTTCTGGTTTCCTTCTCATGTTTCTTGAATCAGGGTGTCATTTCTTGAATTCTTGCCGGTGTCCTTGAATCCTCTACTTACCTGGGTGCGGAATCAGAGGGTAACCATGTCTTCTTTGCTTCTTGCAGCTTTACTCCCTGTCAGCAGAAGCTGGCGGTGAGTACAGAAGCCGCATTTGCTTTGTGCAGTTCTAGACCCGACCAAGCAAAGAGGATAAGCAATCACAGAGAACAGGTAAGATTGCCGCTGCGTTTCTTGAAATTCCAGAGAATAATGCAGATTGCCAACTTGTTCACAAAATAGAAAACAAGACTTGTTACACTCATACGTGATTAAACTGCAGTAACATATCTGCACTGCGCTTAGCTATAGGATGGCAGCACTAAATCTGAAGAACATCTCTGCACTTTCAGCTTTTTGCCTCCTTACTGTAACAAGTAGTTCTGGTTGTCTCCAGTGAGAATGCCGTTTGTGCCTCTTGCTCTTTGGAGGTATTATGGTTAGACTACCTGACACTTCAAATTTGTGGGTGTTTCCAAACTCTACAATTTTGTTGTTCTGTGCACTAATGAAATTCCGGCGTAGCCCTTGGTGGAAAAAAACATGTGCTCTGCTCGCCTTTGCTTACCTTCTGTTTCTTGAATCAGGGTATTGTTTCTTGAATTATTGCCAGTTTTCTTGAATCCTCTGCTTGCCTGGGTGAGGAAACCAGAGAGGGTAACCATGTGTAAGATTGTCGCTCCGTTTCTTGAAATTCCACATAATAATGCAGATTGCCCAACTTGTTCACAACATAGAAAACAAGACTTGTTACAGTCATACATGATTAAGCTGCAGTAACATATTCTTGCGGGGGCTTTGTGCAGTTCTTGCATTCTTGCCAGGTCCTGGCCCGAACACTGTTCGTGATTCTTGAATTGATGAATTCTTGCCTGGACTGATGCGGAAATTGATCAATAACCTTGTTTCTGTGCTTCCTGCAGATATCCTCTACGCCCGGCCAAGCGGTGGCAGAGAAGAGGGCGTCAGATGTAATGGGGTGCGCCGTGTGCAGGCATATCTCTGCACCCAGCCATGCCGCGGCGGAGTGGGTGGCGGCAGAGGAGATGACACAGACAGTGGGAAACGATGCGTGCAGACCTGGCCAAGCGGCGGCGAAGAAGGAAGCCGACACGACGACTGTAAGGAGGCAAGCGAAGGCACCGGAGAAGGAAGCCAACGCGATGCCAGGAAGGAGGCAAGCAAAGGCGGTTCAGAAGGGGGCGAGACAGACGAAGGGAATCTCTGAAGCACGGGCCAGAATGTTGCAGGAAAACAAGAACTGGTACGAAGTCACGCCTTCGCTTTGCCGTTTGGCTATTTCCTTCATTCAGTTCTAATTCAACAAAAGAATGACGTTCTGACCACTCTTGTACCATATTGAACCAACCTGACCAAATCTTTCTGAAATTCTGAATGCATTTAGGGGCAATCTGAGCCAAACTGCACAATCAAGACATCTAAAGAATGATATTCGAGCAAGGGTTCGATCATTGATACCTGGGGTTGGTAGTGTCAGCGAGAACAGTCTCATGCTGCAAGCAGCAGCCAGGATAAAACAGCTTGAGATGGAAATCGACTTGGTGGCAAGTCATCTGGAAAGATTCCAAAAGGTACAGAGTAGCAATGGGGGCGAGGAACCTGACAACAGCTTGAAGGATCAAAATGTCCCTGCGGCATCACTTGGTGAGGGATTTGAACCCAGAGCATTTGACCGGAGAGCAGATGGTCCTGAAATCCTAAGGGCTGTCCTTCCTCTATCTACCAAAGCAAGAGGAACCAGACTCCTTGATCTAGCATTCCAGTACATGTCAGAGTTGACCGAAGAAAGAAATATGATGTGTAAGCAAGTTGATGAGTATAGTGCACGTAGTAAAGAGAGCCATTCAGTGGACCAACAATTGAAGCAAAATACTGCTGAGGCTGCACATACCATTGAGACCATTTCAGCATCACAGCAGCGATTGAATCACCAGATTGTCGAGGCCGCAGTGGCAGTAGTTGGGCAGCCAGTGCCCGAGGAAAGCTAGTTGCAAAATACAATCAGCAGATCTTGTTTTTCACCCATCTTCCCAGTAGTGATGGTTGAAACTTTGCTCTCCTTTGACAGCAATTGTTCCGAGTCTTCTATTAACAAGATGTCAAACGAGTGTAACACCAATACTAGTGCTGAGTTAGTAATCATAAGACTGCCAATCCTGTAATTGTACATATAATGGCAACATTTTCAGATTTTGCACATTATCATCTACCATCGTCATTGATATTTGTATGTGCCACTTTTGAATTTATGTTTGGATGCATCAGTTCTGAATCTGTACAGTCCATGTTTTAACCTGACAAAAAGACAAATGAAGTCAGTCATCTAAGTGGTAAAATCAATTAGGCAGGAACATTGTTTTTACATACAAGGTCATGCATAGTCAAAACTTACGACCATTCAGCAAGTTCTCAAATGGAACTAAATTCTTACAGTTCCCAGTTTGTGCCCTCTACGGCTCTGTATGATTTAGAAATTAGAACTATGATGGAAGGAGCACAGGGACTGAATGTTAGCCTGCTACTTCAGCACAAAAGCCCTTGGGCATGAGCTACCCAGCTGGTGGAAGTGAGACTTGGACATGCTACTGCGCAAATCTTGGAGTCTTGTAAAGGCCAAGGCCCAAGTGTGAGCGGTTTCCCCGTCGAGTTAAATTCCAGTCATCATTGGGGTATGCAAAGCAGAAAGAGGGTTCTTTTTCTAATTCTTCTTTTAGGGCTGAAAACAGAGGCTTGGTCATAAAAATTACTACTGTATTTGTGCTACCCTCTGTTGGTTTAGGATCTAGGATCTACACATAGTGAAAATACACACACAAGAACACACCAGGCTGGAGATGGGTAGAATATTTGATACTGCCTTGCTTTTGTCTTACCGGTGAGTAGCAAATAGCAATGCATCATCAGAAAAATGGAATCAACATGTATGGACTCAGATATTTTCCTTACCGTTCTCGAGACAGCAACGGAAATACTAGTCGGCGTGTAAAGAAGAAAAAAAAACAAAATCCTCCAGTGACCACCCACGCAGAAACCCCAAACTCTAACCCCCGGCATCCCTAATCTCGCCAGAATCTAGCCGGAATTGACAAAAAAAAAAGCGAAATCACGTGGAGATCGGACGTTGATTGGCTTTCCAAAAAAAGTGAGGGACAACAGAGATTTTGCTTCCGTATTTTGAGTTTCTTATTATTTGAATGAGCTTTAAAGTTAAGTGCCAACTGCCAAACTTTTAGAATAAACCAGTAGAGATGCACGTGCCACAGACACGTGTTAAAAAGAACATAAAATTAAACACTCTGATTTTTTTTCTTGGGCGTGATACTATCCTACTTGGTCTAATTTAATAAAAGGAAATTGTATGGGCCCATTGGATTGTACTAAATCAATTACTTCATATCCTTTCTAATTCTAACAACAAGTAGGGATGCACGTGCCACAGGCACGTATTAAAAAATAAACATAGATTAAAAGATTTTGATTTTAAAAGAAAAAAGTATGATTTTGTTGCATTCCGCCCGCCCCAATCCTCTGCTCTCTGTTGCGTGATCTATTGATCCGACCGATCGATCGGGAGGCGGTCGGAGCGATCGGTTATCATCCGATCGTGCGTCAAGGGCTCAGAGCGCGCTGATCTATTGATCCGACCACACGAGGAGAGGCGGTCGGAGCTTTGGATGATCATCCGATCGGGCATCAAGGGCCACGATCAGCTGCACCGACCGATTGATCCGACCAAAAAGAGATGGAAGCGGTCGGAGCTTTGAATTGAAATATCATGTCCATCCAGAGAGTCACCAGAAGATTTTGCACGTGCAATGCACGGGTCGTTTGATCCGACCGGCGGTCGGATGAATGTACCAAGTGCCGGTCGGATCAATTGACCCAATATTGCCCAGGGCGTAAACCATCGTTTCAAAGCTAATTGGGAGCAATCATTTTGATTTTGAGCAAAAACAGAAGAAATTCGTATAATCAAATCTTTAACGATCAGCAACATATATAGAAGAAAATATTCACGATACATGTATCCATAAGCAACTCGGCGCCGCAGTCAGCTTCTTGATAATGGGGAGACCGAGAAGGTTGCTCTCCTCGTTACCGGCGGCATGGAGCAACGATGTCACACACTCGATGGTGCCGGGCACCGCCACAACGCGCAGCACGTTCCGCTTCTACCCGGGCAAGCTTGCTTGGACACGACGAGTATCGCGGCCACCCTTGCGCCACGCTTGGCACCGGCGCCCCCTCAAAGAAATATGAACTCTAAAGAGGCGATGGGAATGAAGAGAGAGATTGTGTGCTTTGAGGAGGAGGGTGCGCCTTATATAGGGGGTAGGAGGGCTAAGGAGATGAACCTGTACGCCCACGAGTATAGTAAGTAATCGATTCCCTGATTGACTCCTACAACTATGGTAAGCAATCGTGTATTACAAAATGGAAACCTCTCTGGCCGTATTATTACAATAGGAAAGTGTAATTTGAAATGAAAGGTGTAAAAGGAAATGTTGCTGTCATGCATACGCATAGAATAAAAGGAAACGTGACAATTAAGAAAGAAATCGTGAATTGTTTTTTTGGAAAGGTGTAATTTCATGCAAGGAAAGAAGCGGGAGATTAGAATGGAAACTTTGCTGGCCGTGTAATCTAATTCAAAGGAATGGTATAATAGGAAAAACGTATAGGAAAGGAAGGTCTCGATAGGAAAGGAGTAATTACCAATTACCATGGCAGCTGTAAAAGGAAACTTTGCTGGCCAGAAACATGCAAGGAAACAATCCATCGAGAAACTTTGCTGGCCAACAACATGCAAGGAAACAATCAAATCTCCATATATATCAGTCTGACTCACTGCCTGCAAGGAAACTTTGAATGGTAAACACCTGCAACATGCAATGAAACTTTGCCGGCAGGAAACAATCAAATCTCCATGCAATCTCCATGCAAGGAAACACGTATAGGAAATGAACGGTACAATAGGAAAAACACATAGGAAAGGAAGGTCTCGATAGGAAAGGAGTAATTACCAATTACCATGGCAGCTATAAAAGGAAACTTTGCTGGCCAAAAACATGCAAGGAAACAATCCATCGAGAAACTTTGCTGGCCAACAACATGCAAGAAAACACGAAACCGGTGGGTATGAGTAATAGGATTGGTGACAAAACCAAAAGGGTTGGGAGGTCGCCCCCCCCCCCCCCCCCCCCCCCCCCCCCCCCTTAGAACGTCAGGAGTATGACCAAACGCGTCTACCCTCCTCTGGTCGTCCGGGGGCCACCGTTTGACCATGATTTGTGGGTCCTTTGTGAGGGGTAGGGAAGTAGACTTTTGGGTGAGAAACGGTTTCAATTGTGACACTCTTTATAGTATAGATGGATTAAACTAGATTAATTATAGTGCACTAGCATTGTACGGTAAATAAAAATTTAGGCTGATGATTGCAGAGACAGACCACAGGTCCACAAAATTTTACTGTTCATCTAAATGTTCAGCAAGTTCGGGATTACGTTTAGGGTTTGCTAGCTCCATGGTTGTTTCCATCTGGACTATTTCAAGCGACATGCGGCTTTGTACTAAAAGAGCATTGTTATTAAGGGTGTGTCTGGATCATGGAACTAAAATTTAGTACTATCGCACCAATTGTTCGATAATAATTAGGATAACTAAACATGAATTATTTATAAAACTAATTGCAGAAGCCGTGATTTGACAATGTAATGCTACAGTAACAAAGTGCTAATGATAGATTAATTAGTCTTGATAGATTCATCTCACGAATTAGCCATAATATGTGCAATTAGTTTTCAACTTAGTCTATGTTTCATACTCCAAATTAATATTGTAACATCCGATGTGACATTTTATGAGGTGGAACCGAACACCCTCTAATTAGACCATCTAACATCAGAAATAGGCTCGAGTGACTTTTTCGAACGATTTGTGCATCAATAAGAAATAGAAAAAGGTCCAAATTACTCCCCTCAAGTATAAACAAAGTCCGGATAACTCCCTAAAGTATGCTTTGGTTCAGTTTACCCCCTAAACTATGGCATTTGGTTCAAATTACCCCCTAATATGATTTGTCTTTTTTTTTTCTCCATACATAAGTGGAATCTTGAGTTCAAAATTTATAGGATGGTAGTTGACATCACAATGTATATCATAAAATATATTATAAATTTTTTGTCATCATTTTTCATATAAAATTGTTTCTCAATGATTAATTTATTATCAAATATCCTACCATATGAAAATAATGATGAAAATTTCATGACATATTTTTTAATATGTGTTATGATGTCTATTATCATCTCACAAAATTTGAACTCAAAATTCTACTTGTACATGGAGAAACAAAAAAGAAAAATTGTATTAAGGGGTAAGATGGACCAAATGCCATAGTTTAGGGGGTAAATTGAACCAAAACATACTTTAGGAGGTTATCTAGACTTTGCTTATACTTTAGGGGAGTAATTTGGAATTTTTCCTAAGAAAACCACGCCGATTAAAAGTATATCGTCTACCAGAAACAATTTTTTATCCTTTTTTCATTTATTTACTTGATATCCTTATCTAATTTGTTTCTACTTGCTTCAATCTAAAATATTATTCAATTTGATTTTTCTAAATATAGAAAAACTATATATCTAGGCATGATGCATATATAGATATATATAGTAGAAAACTAAAACGAATGGTAATTTAAGACGAAGTGAGTAACTCGTTATCGTTATTTCTTCACCCGGAAGGTGTCCTAAGTGGCGTGTTGATGATAGGACAACATAAACGACTAACTCTAACATGAGCGTCCATTGGTTTTTTATGGTGCGCTGTAAAAGCTTTTCGAGAAGTTGAAGTTAACAATTTTTGCGTCTTCGCACATGACACATGTGGCAACGCATAGTCTCATCACCAAATAACTACTAAATCAGAAATTAGTTTTCTCACGTTTCACATCGACATAAGTAGTACAAAAATCGAAAAGCGTGCTAGCGGGCTATCTTGGGCCAAGCCTCCCGTTAGAGAATGTAATGGGCTGGACCGCTATGTTGTTGGATCAGTGAAAGAAAGGGAGGGGAACGAGTGGAGCCTTTTTTAACTTAACGTGGCATGCTCAAATTTTCTGCCTCCTTCCGCTGTCTCAACGTCATCGTGCTCAACAGTCAGCACTGGCATGGCGTTGCCGGGCGATCTGTCTTGGCAACGGCGGACCCAGCTTTTAGCAACCAAAAGTATCATTCAACAACCTACATTTATGTCACATACATATAGAGCGAAACCACATGGAACACATAAATATAAGTACCTAAGTTATCAACTCTTAGGTTATTTGCAACGGTGTGTCCTCTGTAGCCTCTTGGACCCCTAAATATAGATGTTTTGTTAAAAAAAACACTCAAAAAGGTTTTTCTTTTAAGATCTGCACCAATGTCCTGTATAGCCTCCTTTAAATTTCAGGGACTCCCCTTTATCCCCTAAATATCCAAGTCTTGGGTCCTCGTAAGCTCGATCCCACGCGCGAACCTCTCTCCCTCCCCCTCCCTCTCGGCCGGCGTCGGCCCCCTCCTCTCTCCCTCCGCCCTCCCCTCTCTCCACGCGCAGGCCGTGGAGGAGCACCGCCGCGAGAGCCGTCCGACCGCCCAGTGGATGAGAGCTACACTGGCCCTGGAGCATCTCCCCTGCTTGGCGCCATGGAGGAGCTCCCCTGCTCCACGCGAAATCGGGCGGGCCTGCTTCCGACGCTAGATCCGGGCGGCGCATCTCTCTCTTTCTCTCGCAATACGCCGCCCCTCTCTCCCACTCCGATTGCCTCCTCCAGCGCTGGCCACATCGGGCCCGCTGCCGCCGCTCTCCCCATTCTCCTCCTTAACGGCGAGGCAAGGCGAGGCAGGACGGTCGTGCGGGGCGAGGCGAGAAGGGGCTCGCCGGCCCGCCATCGATGGAAGATGGCGGCGGCCTGAATGTGACGGGGGAAGGCGGCGGGCAGGAAGAGGAGCGCTGCGAGAGGCGCCATGGCTGAGCAGGAAGAGGAGGAGCGCCGCCGCCCTCCTCAGCCACGCCGCGTGCCACCCTGTGGGCCCGGCCTACCTCGCTACAACGGACGCATCGAGCTCTCGCGCCCTCTCCCCTGCGCGGATCGCAGTGGCGGCTTCTTCGCAGGGCCAGCGCTGGCGACCCACGCGAAGGCGGGTGGCCAAGCAGGAGCGAGGCCAGCAGCGGAGCTTCTCCTCACCGACGGCGGCGGGCATGACCGGCCATCCCATCTCTCTCCCTTCCTTCTCGCGCCGCGGACGAACGGAGGAGGGAGAGATGGTGGGGCCCGCGGAGAGAGAGGGGACGGTGGGAAAATGATGGAATAGAGGAGGGAAATAGGGGGTAGCGTTGCAGCACGATGCTATTTAGAGGGTGTAATCTTTTAGAGGAGGATTGAAATATTCCTTTGGAGGGTGATATTTAGAGGGTATCGTCGCAAATACTGTTAGAGGTTGTTGGCGCTCTTAATTGACACCTTTTTAGTGTTGTTTAGGTAGCGATTTAATACTTATTCTTATACTAACCCCGCCACAAGGCATTGAAATAACCCCGTTTTCGCATGTACACATATTTTTGGAGGATTTTGGTTTACGCAGGTTATCTGGTTATTTTGGAGCGATTATGGGCTGAATTCGAGACTATTGACAACATGGTGAAAGATGAACGCCAAAAGCCCTAATAAAGCCCAAAGAGATCGAAGCCCGTTTACGCTCTACTCCAACGGGTCACCTCCGACAAGACTTAATAGATGATAAGGCCGTAGTCCAAGGCAGATCCAGTGTAGACTCGGAGGAAACATAAAGACCCATCCATATCCCGGAGCAACCGACGTCCAAAGCCCACAAGAATTGGAACATGAGCTCATAAACATCAGAGAAGCTTGCATGCGAAAGATGGGCCCGAGCCGAGCCAAAAAAGGCTTTGGCCGGCCGGCCATAGGCCCTCTTGGCCGGCCGGCCTAGCCCATTTTTGAGGCGGTTCGGCCTCCCCTTTGAGCTAGGGTTTCCTCGGTGCATAAATAGCTCGTCTTTTGGAAGGGAGGCAAATCCATTCACCAGAAGTCGATGAATAGAGGAAGACACGCCGAAGGGAGCCGCCAACCGCCGCTAGTCCTCGACGTTGCCTAGGAGATGGCTTAGGCCATGCCCTATCTGCCATGGTTGGCCCAGCGTGGTGAAGCCATGGTGGAGTTCCGGAGCCACGCCTTGGATCCATCAAGGCGTATGTATAATGAATAGTGATATTAATCTAATCATTCCTCTCTACTTTGATCTACTTCATTGTATGCCTTTATTTATCCATATGTGAAGCTAGCATATGTTCTCAGTAGGATTAGATCTAACCATGGTGGTTAGTCTATGTCTTGCAGATCATCGCGGTAGTGCATGAGAAGTCGGCATCGATTACCCTCGCTTGGTGACAGCTTGTGGGAGGAAAAGGTCGAACGAACGTGCAATGTTGAGTAGGATCAACGGCAAGTACCTTGGGATGGCGTTGCAGCGGCTATCAAGAGGAGGAGCTCGGGAGAAGAGCGTTTGTAGTCGTTTGAGGTAAAGCTGGGTAACACTAGGCGTTGCATCAACGCACCTCGCAGGGGCGCCCATGGGAAAGTCCAAGAGATTGCTCTTTTATCACGGTGGAAGAGTAGATTGGTTATCATGTTGGCTGGAGTTGCAACCAAAAGACGATAGGCTATGCTTGTGCTACCCTGAGGTCGTGCTACCTCGTGTTGCTGGATGTAATGCGTTCATGTTTGTATTCATGTTCACCTCACACTCTAGTTTAACCCCTTCATATGCAATCTATGCTTAACGTTAGGATTAAATCCGTTTAGATAGATGAAAAACTCTATGCAGTTCACTGTCGATCCACGGATTGATAAACCTTGGGGAATACTCTAAGGGAAGAGAGCTACAATGATCCGTACGCTTGCGGTTCAATTTTGGTGTGCGTTTGCGCCGCCAACAGAGGTCTAAAGAGAGAACAATAGAAGCAAAATGCAGCATCCTTCTAATTAAGTATTAGTATATTCCAACTAAGGATTGATTGTTTTACTGCCATATATTGTCACTTATTATGAAAACCCGTATTGCAGCCATATACGTACTATGGTGCGTTGAAAACTAAGGTTGGGCCATGGTCCTAGGAGCATGTCTGCCCCTACCTCTTGGGGCATTTCATATTTATGTTCTCAATAATATTGGGAATGTCATTTAGTTCATATAGTTCATAGTTGAAATAGGTCCACACATTGCGTTGTTTCACTGTTTGTTATTTACACGACTACATGCAAAGACATTGCTTACCTTAGAAGCAGTGCATACAAGATTTCATGTGGTAGAAACTCATTTTACCTCTCTTTCATTATTTTTTTCAAGTCATTAAAAAATGATAACATGGCACACTATTAATAAGAATAAAACTCACATTAACAATGACCTAACTAGCATGAGCTTGCCTAGCCGTCCAACAAGAGATTGCTACTCATCATGTTGTGCAACACAATTTGCTTCCACATCACATCCCAATAGGTCACTCATTAGCCCAATCATTGTAGCCCACCAGTAACAAATTAACAATGGGCTAGAACAGATAGCTGCATTTTTTTTTGCTCTTTGTTTGTTTTCCCTTTTCTATTCCTACATCTGTAACTAATGTATTTCTTGGGTTATATATATTCTTTAAGAGTTGGTTCAACGATTCGTGGAACCTAAAGTAAATAAACAATGAAAATAAGAACCATGTATTCATATTGGGTATATGTGACAGTCACAATGAAATTGAAAATGAACGCAAGTTTGAAAATAAAACATTTCCCTTTCGAGTTTGATAATATTCAAACAGACCAACACTACAACAGAGTCGAGCATCAATACCGGTTGGGAAGCCGGGTTTAGTCCCAATTTTCAAACCGGTACTAAAGTGTCGAGGCTAAGTTGCATGCGGTTTAGTACCAGTTTGTGTTAAAATCTAATACTAAATGGCTTTGCGTCCAAAAAAATAAAGAAAAACAAATTAATGTCCCAGTGGTTTTTCATGCTTGAATTCGCTTACGCTATCGCAAGGATTTAAACCCGTGACCCTCGCGTGTTGCTTTCTTACGATCACACCTATGCATCACACGTGACTAAGTGGGAAATGCACTTCTTTTGAAATAACCCGTGGAGGCCTATTTAGTACCAGATTTTAACACAAACCGGTACTAAGTGTCACCCTTTAGTACCGGCTCGTGTTAAAATCCGATATTAAATGGCCACACCATTTTAGTACCCGGCCAAGACACCGACCGGTACTAAATGCACCGGTTGGTGTTATGGTCCGGTACTAAAGTGGCTCTCAAGGCTTCCAATGTTTCAAGCCAGTACTAAATAATGGCTCGGTAACCACTTTAGTACCGGATTTCGGGTAAGCGGTACGTGCACCAAAGATATTTTCTCTAGTGCAACCTTTCGGACATGACGTAGGAGTCCATGGTATGGTTCGTGCGCCAGGCCTCTTGCACGAGTACGAGTCCGAGCGAGTCCGTGCTGGTCAAGCAAAAAAAAAGCGCCCGCCCGAGTCCGTTCAACTCAGCAGGAATCCGATTCGACATCGGCTCCGTCGGGCAACTTGGTTCCGTCAGTCCATGTAAAGGGACCCAAGCCCCCTGTTCGGGATGCATCCATCGCTCTTCCAACAGACCAACACGCACATCTACTTGTCGATCTATTAGCAGAGACTAGATCCATGGCGTCCGAGGACCTTCTGCAGTTGCTGGCGCGCGCCGAGGCGGTGGACTTGAAGCAGGCGGAGGTGATGCACCTCGTCACGGTGGCCACGGTCGAGAGCCTGGCGTCGGGTGAGATCGTGCCCGGTGACCCCGAGTTCGCGGCCACCGCCGCGCGCGACGAGGCGATGGCGCTCGAGGTGATCCGCAGCGCGGCGGAGTCGGTGGCCATGTTCGCGCGGAAGGCCGCCGAGTACGCGGCGGCGGCGCCCGAGGACGGCGGGGAGGCCGTGGCCGTGGCCGAGGCCATACGGAGGCAGGCCGCTAGCGCCGCCGCGCTTGCCTCGCTCGCCGAGAAGTTCGCCGCCTTCATGTGCCGCGCCGCCGCGCCGCCCCTGCCCGCCGCCGGCGTACATTCGGAATCGGACTCGGACTCGGCGGAGGTGCCAGCGCGGCCCGCCACCGCGAGGCCCAGGCGGCGCAACGCCAGATACTTCGGCCCGGAGTGGTCCAACTGATCGAGCAAGGCCGGCTAGCTTTCTGTCGAAGCTGCTGGCTCGTTTCTTCAGCAGAGATGATAGGAGGGATTTTTTGCCCATTTCTTTTGTTGATGATCGATGAAAGTAATCCTTCAGTTGGCGGCCACCACGTTCTGTGTAGACCTGCAACACTTTTCACCGTGTGCTCTGCTACTGGACCGTGAATTACGATTTTTTTTCTTCAGTTTTTGTGGATGATTTCTCTGTAACTAAATAATTATGAGAAATGTCTGACATCTTAATAATTTGAACCATGAGTTGATGAGCGACTGTTGAAGAGGTTTTGTTTGACGCGTCATGCTCATGCCTCTTGCTTGATCGAGAATACCGTGATGTGAAAAACTACAAGCCCCTTGAGCTTGGTCAGTGCACAACTTAAGGATTTGTCTGGCATAAACTCTCTGAAGAAATTTGCGACGGCTCTGAAGACCGTATTATGCCTCCCTGCAGAAAGAACCATAGCTGAGGAAGCCGTAAATGTGACACCCTCAAAATTAATAAGGATTATTTAATTAATTACTAGATTAATTATTAGATTTATAAGGACCATTATAAGTTAGAATGAGAATTTCTAGGAATAATAGAATAAAAATAATAATAGAAAAATAAAATAAAGTTCTATAACTTGAGTGCTTTGTAAGGATTGAAATAGCATCGGAAGCCCTAGGTTTAAATTAAAAGAAGTTGATTCGAAAATTGAATTTAAAAATCCTTTTTAAAACCCTTTAGAAAAATAAGAAAAGAATTCTAAGCTTGGTCGGCCGGCCAGCCGCGGCCCAAACTCCTAAAGTCTGCTTTAGGCCCTCCAACTCCCTCCCTCGGCTCGCTTCCGCGCGGCCCAGCACAGCGTTTCTCCCCCTCTCAGCCTCTCCCCGCGAAGTCCATCCCACGCCCCTCAACTCTCAGCCCAGCCCACTTCCCCTCCTCCTTCTTCCTCCTCTCACTTCTCCGGTTCCTCCCCCTCTCTCTCATTTCTCCGGCACCGGCGCCGCCGCGCGCCCATCCCACCACCGCAACGCTCTCAGCCCGCGTGGCGCCCCAAGACCAACGCCACGCCACCCTACTTGCGTCAGAGAGGCCATCCCGGCACGGGAGCCCCCTTCTCCTCCATCTCGCCGCGCCTGTAACCCGCCGTCGCCGCCCGATCCCCCTCCTCCGGCCGAGATAAGGCCGACAAAGGCGCGCGGGACGCGTGTCGGGACCGCGCGAGGCCACCGCACGTGAAGTGCGGCGCCGACACCCCCTCCCCGGCCATCCGCACGAACGGTCGTGGCAGCACGCGTCGCACGCCGGCGAGCTTGCCGTGCCGCGTGTCGCCGCCCCGCTGCCCCGGTGAGCCCCCAGGGAGCACCGCTAGGCTATAAATAGCCCTGCGGGCGCCCCGGATGGAGCTCATCCTCACCACAACCCACCTCACAAGCTCCACGGCCACGCCACCACCGCGAGCGCAAGAGCGCCGCCGCACCGCTCCGGCAATCCCGCCGCCGCCAAGCCTTGGATCCCCCTCCGGCCGCCGCGACGTCAACTGGAACACCCTGTGGAGCCCAAGGAGCGTAGCGACGTGCTCTGGAGGACGCACGCGCCCTGAGCAAGCGCCGCCCGAGCCCCGCCGCCGTGAACCGAAAGCGCCGCCGCACGCCGGAGCGCCACCCCGGCCATCTCTCGCCTCAGCCACTCTGCTGTAAGCACCCCGCGACCCCTTACGTCCTCCGCAGTCTCTCCGTTCCCCTCCGCGATGCCCAGCCGAGCCACGGGCGGTGGCCGTAAGCACCGCCGCGCCTCGGCAAGCCGCCGGTCAGCTTCGGCGCCCCTCCCCCATGCCTTTGCGCCTCAACCCACTCCACGCAACCCCCTGGGTACGCGCAACCCCTAGCCAAAGCCCTAGGAACCTCCCAACCCCAGACTCCCCTCTTCACCGGCCGCCGCCCGAACTCCGACGAGGTCGCGCCGTCGCACCAGCCCCTAAACCTCGACGAGATCATCTCCACTGTGCCCGCCGTGCTCCCTTGAGCTCGTAGATGCCTCCATCGTCGCGAGAGCTGCCCTAACGCCGCCGGCGGCGATAGCTCCGGCGAGCCTCCCCTGCAGCCCCTCCGCGCCGCCGTGAAGCACGGCAGCCGCGCTGGCGCCTGCATGGCAGCCACGCCAGCGCGGGCCCCGCCTGCCAGTCACTCCCACGGCCACGCCAACCGCCACCTCCCTCTCCCCGCCTTGCGTGCACGCGGTCCAGTGGACCGCAGACTCATGGGCCGCGTGGTCCACGCGCCCACGCTGCCGGTCCACGGCACAGTGAAGCGCGGGCCGGCGCCAGTGCTGGCGTCAGCCGGCCCCACTCGTCAGCCGCACAGACATAGGGCAAAATGCTAGGTACACCCGGCTTAGTGCACCCAAAGAGTAATTTCTCCACCTTAGAAATTCCCAAAAATTCCCAGAAAATACCTAAAAATACTAGGGAAAATAATAAGCTATTTAGTACCATCCAAATTATTTATACCCATTTCTAGGGCTTAGAATTAAAAGGATTCTTTTCCAGCCTATAGAAAGACTCCGTTAGTGTACCCCGGTTTATGCCCAATTCAAAATAGAGCCCTATAAATAGTCAATAAATTCCTAAAATTATTAGAATATATTCTAAGGTTTTTCATAAGATTAGATTCCCTAGAAACCTTTCTTAAGCTTAGAAGTAATTTATTGCCTTCCACCGACATTTTCCAAACCCCGTCTAAACCCCCGGGAGACCCAAACCCTATTCAAAACACCGACCTTAAACCCTCGAAACCACCCTTATAGCTATTCTCTCTAACCCTCTCCTCACAAGTAATTCGTCTGCTGTAATGATTGATTAGCCATGTATTTGTATTTGTGTAGTTACTCCGCCAGGAAATCTCAAGATTGTAGCCCCGGCGGAGACTACCATCGTACCAGGCAAGTCTTAGCAATTTCCTTGCTCATGATAATCAATTGCATTAACATGCTCTACTCTTATCTAAATGTCTGTAGTTGCATTAAGAGTTAGCCACTCAGATACCCCCAACTACTAAGACACTACCCAGTGCCAGAAACCCTGGTCGCGAGAGGCACCCAGGGGGAAGAAGATGCGAGGTAGGGTGGATAGTCTCGGAGGAGCTCCTATCCAGAGGCCTACCTTGGTCGCTTAAGGACCGATTCTTGGAAAAGTCTTTCCAACGCCATGTACGGCTATACGGGCCAAAAAGGACATAGCCTTCAGGAATGCCCTGTAATGTGAGGTCCCGACTCACACTCCACCAGCTACCTCTGGCAAAGCTACCCCAGGGGCCACGGTGGGCAACGGAAATGCTGGAGACAGCCCCAGACAGAGGGCTGAGACTGGTCGGCACGGGTCGCATGTGACAGGGCTGGTAGGGCCCATGGGCGATGCATGCCCTAAATTATATGATGCATCCATACCCGGGTTAGTGTCCTTGTGTGGACGTTTATGCGATCCCTGTTTAGACCCCAGTAGCATCCGTGGGTAGACCCAGATGGAAGCTGTCCAGAGATGGACGCCAGTGGATACGAGTCCCGTAGGGTGGCCCTACCGTTGGCCACGGAAGGGTCGCCTGACCATATAGTTTCAAGAGTACAAACCTCTGCAGAGTTACCCAATCTATCGATAGCCATGGCTCTCGGTTATGAGCCCGTCTGGTTAAAGCTCCCACAGATTAGCCAAGAATAACCCATAGGAGTATCGATAATGAGATGAAGGTGATTGCGGGATCGACAGAAGGATCCGAGCCAGAATCACCAGGGGGACTGGTAGGGAGGTTCTTGCCCCTCCAGGACCCAACACTGATTTACTAATCACTTGTCAACTAATAATACATGTTCATACCTTCGATTGTTAAGTACTTGCTGAGTGCGGTGGTACTCAGACTTGCTTGTGAAATCTTGCAGCTCCATCGGAAGGCTTCCCTCCCTTCACCGGCCCTGCAAGTCGTCTTGATCAGGTCCTAGTTCTGATCTTCACTTTTCAATTCTGGTTAGCCGTTGCCAACTCTTATGCAATTAATGTTTTCCTTTACCAGGAAATGACATTATTTCATGCTAGGTGGGCCGCCGGGTGGCGGGGCCCACAGTAAACCATAACAAATTTAAAGAAATTAGTTAAAAATAACAATTTTGACAGCTTGAGCTTGGTCAATGCATGGGAAGTCGGCATCGATTACCCTCGCTTGGTGACAGCTTGTGGGAGGAAAAAGGTCGAACGAACGTGCAATGTTGAGTTGGATCAACGGCAAGTACCTTGGGATGACGTTGCAGCGGCTATCAAGAGGAGGAGCTCGGGAGAAGAGCATTTGTAGTCGTTTGAGGTAAAGCCGGGTAACACTAGGCGTTGATACAACCTCGCAGGGGCGCCCATGGGAAAGTCCAAGAGATTGCTCTTTATCACGGTGGAAGAGTAGATTGGTAATCATGTTGGCCGGAGTTGCAACCAAAACACGATAGGCTATGCTTGTGCTACCCTGAGGTCGTGCTACCTCGTGTTGTGGATGTAATGCGTTAATGTTCGTCTTATATTCATGTTCACCTCACACTCTAGTTTAACCCCTTCATATGCAATCTATGCTTAACGTTAGGATTAGATCCGTTTAGATAGATGGAAAACTCTAGGTAGTTCACTGTCGATCCACGGATTGATAAACCTTGGGGGAATACTCTAAGGAAAGAGCTACAATGATCCGTACGCTTGCGGTTCAATTTTGGTGTGCGTTTACGCCGCCAACAGAGGTCTAAAGAGAGAACAATAGAAGCAAAATGTAGCATCCTTCTAATTAAGTACTAGATGATTCCCCGCACGTTGCTGCGGGATGTTTGTTATACTTTTTAACGATTATTACCGAATGATAATAAAAAATAGTAAAAACTCAACAATTTTGCTTTTCACATGATATTAAATTATTTAATTAAAGGATACTTGGGTACAATACAATTATGGTAATACATGAAATGAAATTCAAAATTATTGAGAAAATAAACCTTTCAATTACTTTGGAGTCTTATTGAGAATTTCTCTCACATATGGTGACTTCTAGTGGGTTGTTGCACTTACTTAGTTAAGGTGATACTTTGCGCGTTGCTACGAAAATTTTTTAAACAAATTTGAAGATGAAATTTGAAAGCAGAAACACTAAATGATTGCATCGCAACATTCTTTTACAGACAATATTATACATAAAAACATGTTCATTTTATTGAGAGAGAATGACTTGAAAATTTTGTCATGAAGGAGTTAATGCATCTTAGTTGAAAATGATGATGTGTCTTAGTGGGAGGTGATGATGTGGCTTCATGAGAGTTGAGAGAAATCCTTAGTGGGGATCTCCTATATAGTTATAGTAGATTAGTATATTCCAACCAAGGATTGATTGTTTTGCTGCCATATATTGTCACTTATCATGGAAACCCGTACTGCAGCCATATACGTACTATGGTGCTTTGAAAACTAAGGTTGGGCCATGGTCCTAGGAGCATGTCTAACCCTACCTCTTGGGGCATTTCATATTTATGTTCTCAATAATATAGGGAATGTCATTTAGTTCATATAGTTCATAGTTGAAATAGGTCCACACATTGCGTTGTTTCACTGTTTGTTATTTACACGACTACATGCAAAGACATTGCTTACCTTAGAAGCAGTGCATACAAGATTTCATGTGATAGAAACTCATTTTACCTCTCTTTTCATTATTTTTTTTCAAGTCATTAAAAAATGATAACATGGCACACTATTAATAAGAATAAAACTCACATTAACAATGACCTAACTAGCATGAGCTTGCCTAGCCGTCCAACGAGAGATTGCTACTCATCATGTTGTGCAACATAATTTAATTTGCTTCCACATCGCATCCCAATAGGTCACTCATTAGCCCAATCATTGCAGCCCACCAGTAACAAATTAACAATGGGCTACTACCTCCGTCCCAGAAAGAATGCTTGTCTGGAAAGCGTGCCTGTTAAAGTGGTTCATGTTTGACCAAATTTTTAGTGAATTGTATTCATATTTATGACTCTAAATAAATTTGTTAAAAAACTACATTTAAAAACGAATCTAATGATATATATTTCATGTCATAAATATTTATATTTTTAATTTATAATTAGTCAAACTTGAGATTCTGAAATTTCTTGGGAAGCGAGAAATGCTTTCTTTTTGGGACAGAGGTAGTAGAACAGATAGTTGCATTTTTTTTTTTTTTTTGCTCTTTGTTTGTTTTTCCTTTTCTATTCCTACATCTGTAACTAATGTATTTCTTGGGTTATATATATTCTTTAAGAGTTGGTTCAACGATACGTGAAACCTAAAGTAAATAAACAATGAAAATAAGAACCATGTATTCATATTGGGTATATGTGACAGTCACAATGAAATTGAAAATGAACGCAAGTTTGAAAATAAAACATTTCCCTTTCAAGTTTCATGATATTCAAACAGACCAACACTACAACAGAGTCGAGCATCAATACCGGTTGGGAAGCCGGGTTTAGTCCCAGTTCCTAAACCGGTACTAAAGCGTCGAGACTAAGTTGCATGCGGTTAAGTACCAGTTTGTGTTAAAATTTGATACTAAATGGCTTTGCGTCCAAAAAAATAAAGAAAAACAAATTAATGTCCAGTGGTTTTTCATGCTTGAATTCGCTTACGCTATCGCAAGGATTTAAACCCGTGACTCTCGCGTGTGCTTTCTTACCATCACACCTATGCATCACACGTGACTAAGTGGGAGATGCACTTCTTTTGAAATAACCCGTGGAGGCCTATTTAGTACCAGATTTTAACACAAACCGGTACTAAATGTCACCCTTTAGTACCGGCTCGTGTTAAAATCCGATACTAAATGGCCACACCATTTTAGTACCCGGCCAAGACACCAACCGGTACTAAATGCATCGGTTGGTGTTATAATCCGGTACTAAAGTGGCTCTCAAGGCTTCCAATGTTTCAAGCCAGTACTAAATAATGGCTCGGTAACCAATTTAGTACCGGATTTTTGGTAAGCGGTACGTGCACCAAAGATATTTTCTCTAGTGAAACCTTTCGGACATGACGTAGGAGTCCATGGTATGGTTCGTGCGCCAGGCCTCTTGCACGAGTACGAGTCCGATCGAGTCCGTGCTGGTCAAGCAAAACAAAAGCGCCCGCCCGAGTCCGTTCAACTCAGCAGGAATCCGATTCGACATCGTCTCCATCGGGCAACTTGGTTCCGTCCGTCCATGTAAGGGGACCCAAGCCCCCTGTTCGGGATGCATCCATCGCTCTTCCAACAGACCAACACGCACATCTACTTGTCGATCTATTAGCAGAGACTAGATCCATGGCGTCCGAGGACCTTCTGCAGTTGCTGGCGCGCGCCGAGGCGGTGGACTTGAAGCAGGCGGAGGTGATGCACCTCGTCACGGTGGCCACGGTCGAGAGCCTGGCGTCGGGTGAGATCGTGCCCGGGGACCCCGAGTTCGCGGCCACCGCCGCGCGCGGCGAGGCGATGGCGCTCGAGGTGATCCGCAGCGCGGCGGAGTCGGTGGCCATGTTCGCGCGGAAGGCCGCCGAGTACGCGGCGGCGGCGCCCGAGGACGGCGGGGAGGCCGTGGCCGTGGCCGAGGCCATACGGAGGCAGGCCGCCAGCGCCGCCGCGCTGGCCTCGCTCGCCGAGAAGTTCACCGCCTTCATGCGCCGCGCCGCCGCGCTGCCCGCCGCCGGCGACCATTCGGAATCCGACTCGGACTCGTCGGAGGTGCCAGCGCGGCCCGCCACCGCGAGGCCCAGGCGGCGCAACGCCAGATACTTCGGCCCGGAGTGGTCCAACTGATCGAGCAAGGCCGGCTAGCTTTCTGTCGAAGCTGCTGGCTCGTTTCTTCAGCAGAGATGATAGGAGGGATTTTTCGCCCATTTCTTTTGTTGATGATCGATGAAAGTAATCCTTCAGTTGGCGGCCACCACGTTCTGTGTAGACCTGCAACACTTTTCACCGTGTGCTCTGCTACTGGACCGTGAATTACGATTTTTTTTTCTTCGGTTTTTGTGGATGATTTCTCTGTAACTAAATAATTATGAGAAATGTCTGACATCTTAATAATTTGAACCATGAGTTGATGAGCGACTGTTGAAGAGGTTTTGTTTGACGCGTCATGCTCATGCCTCTTGCTTGATCTAGAATACCGTGATGTGAAAAACTACAACCCCCTTGAGCTTGGTCAGTGCACAACTTAAGGATTTGTCTGGCATAAACTCTCTGAAGAAATTTGCGACGGCTCTGAAGACCGTATTATGCCTCCCTGCAGAAAGAACCATAGCTGAGGAAGCCGTAAACCATATCAAATTTAAAGAAATTAGTTGAAATCTTAGCTGAAAAAAATATCAATTTAAAAATGCGCCACATTTTATCGAAACTTGGCATTTTTCATGTAATAGTTGGCTGAAATCAAGCTATTTGTTTTCGTACAGATGTTTACAAGAGATGAGGCGCTGAAGTTTTTTGTGAGGGATGCGGATAATAATAAATATGAAAAGCACATACATAATATCACTAATAAGGTGCGCGCTAAACGTTCAACGACACTCCGGGCCTTGGTGGAAAAAGCATGTGCTCTGCTCGCCTTTGCTTTTTCTTCTCTGTTTCTTTTTTTTAAGGAATCAACGGGGGGCAAGATGCCCACCTGAAATTTTCATTCGATCAAGTGATCGTTCTCGAGCAGGCTCAGGGCTCGTTGGGAGAAAACAGTGGGGGAGAGGAGGGAAAAAAGTGGGAAGCTACTCAATTTACATCCACAACAGTCTGGCACCAAAGTTTGAGGGGCTCGACGTCCAGCTTGGTCGGCGCTCGGCAAACCCAGAGCTTTAGGTGTGCCTGTAGTTGCCTTGCAATGGCCTCTGCGCTCTGTAGGTCGGCATTGAATCATGGTGTTGTTTCTTGAATTATTGCTAGTTTTCTTGAATCTTTTGCTTGCCTTGGTCAAGAAATCAGAGAGTAAGCATGTGTTCTTTGCTTCTTGCAGCTCTACATCCTGTCAGGCGAAGCCGGCAGAGAGGGCGCAAGCCGCATTTGCTTCATGCACCTCTACACCCGGCCAAGTGAAGGCGGTGGAGGTGACAGTGGCGGGGAGAAGCTGATGGCAAAGAGGATAAGCAATCCTCAACCCCGCCCGAGCAACCCACAGACAGAAAACAGGCAAGATTGCTGCTGCATTCCTTGAAATTCCAGAGAAGAATGGCAAATTGCCCAACTTGTTCACGATATAGAAAACAAGATTTGTTATACTACTACGCAATTAATCTGCACTAACATCTCTGCACTTCGCTAGAGGATGGCAGCACTAAATCTGAAGAAAACTAGTCAGCAAAATCTGAGTACACAAACTAGATGATAAGCTGCTGGCGTATTTGCACTTTGCTTGCACCTGATGAACTGCACAACCATACAAATGCTTCCCTGCTTCTTCAGTAGTTGATTTCATAGCTGCAGAAAAAAAAAGTCATCTTGTCAGTGGAATGTTAAACCATTTTGAACCCAGCTGTATTATCAATTGTCAGCTCATTGCAAGTTAACTCACTCTCATACATCCTGTATTCTGAACCCAGCTGACTAAACCTTCCTAACATTCTGTACATGTCCAGCTGCAAGTTGAGTAAAAGGGCGTAGTCAAGACACTTGAAGAATGATGTTCGAGCAAAGATTCGATCAATGATACCTGGGGTCGCTAAAGTCAGTGAGAATAGTCTAATGCTACAAATGGCTGCAAGGATCAAGGACCTAGAGGGAGAGGTTGATGCAGCAGCCGGTCGTGTTGAAAGGTTGCAAAAGTCAGAAAGCAGCAGCAGAATTGCAGGTTATGAGCTCGGCAACAACTTCAAAGGCCAACATGTCCCTACAGCTCCGGCCGGTGGGTGAAGGATCTGACCCCAAACCAATTGGCCAGAAAGCTGAAGATGGACATGAGAAGCGAAGATCTGTCCTTCCACAACCCTCCAAAGCTAGACGGCTTCTGGATGTAGCATTACAGTACGCAACACAGCTTACTGAAGAAATAGATATGCTGAACGGACAGTATGATGAACATACAAGGATGCATTGGAACCCCAAGGTTGGACAGCAGTTCATCCCAACTTCTGTGTCTAGTGAGTATGGAAGCTGCATTGGCGCTCCAAGCATGGACACCACCTCCAGACCAGATGGGCAGTCCAATAACAAGGTTGATGACACAACTGAAGGTCTGAAGCAACCCAGCAGGTGGTAGGAGACTTGGGAAATACTTCCCCAAATCTTTTCTTTGACAATTGTTTTGTAAAGTAGAAAACTTTATTGAAAGAGTTTTCCTTGATTTTTCCTTATTTAAGTAAAATGGGGTCTATGAGGCAAACGGCCTACTTTTTTGTTAGTACCATGTTTGAAAAAAATTAAATAAGTAGCTCACAAAAGTCACAAGGCAACTTGTTCATTGTTCGGAATGGCAAAGCGGGCCTGTTACCGAGTCGGAGTGGACCAAACAACTCACGAGCCGCTTTTCTGAGGGGAGAGAAACAGACTCGGGAAGGGATCCGAGATGGATTCGAATTGCTTAGTTTCGTCTGATAGATATAAGACGACCAGGGCCCAGGTTCTCGTCCAACGCACCGCAACCTCTCCCTGTGGACCCTGTCCCCCTGAAGAGCAGCTTAGCAGAGCATCCACCATCCATGGCGTCCGAGAACCTTCTGCAGCTGCTGTCGAAGCGCGAGGCGGTGGAATTGAAGCAGGCGGAGGTGATGCGCATCGTCATGCTGGCCGCGGCCCAGAGCCTCGCGTCGGGGGAGGTCCAGCCGGGGGACCCGGAGTTCATGGCCAGCGCCGCCTCCGACTGTGGCTCCACCGCTCTGAGGCTGTGCCTATTGTCCAGACGGCCTCGCAGCCGCGTCACAACTGACGGGCTCAATACGCGACTGAGACAAGGACCTGACGATGAACTAGAACCATGCTCCGCGTCCATGGCCATGGTCCTGAACTTAGTCAGAGTCTTTTACCCGTGTGCCATTAAAAAAAGATGCCGGTTACTCCTATGCCATAAAAAAGTTGCTAGATACTTGTGTGCCATGAGTCTAAGTTTCTTTTACCCGTGTGTCATTTTGGATGGATGGAAACTTAACAGAGGTGTTAGTGGCTATGAAAAAGACCGTTTTGCCCTTATGTACAATAGTGGCTTAAAAAAATTCGAAAAAATGAAAAACATTTTTAAAACCGTATAAAAAAATCAAAAAATGGAAAATAATTTTTAAAAAAGCGAAAAATTTTAGAAAAAGTGTAATTTTTTTTGAAATTGTATAAAAACCAGAAAATTCGTTAAAAATGTATAAAAATACGGAATAAATTGATAAAAATGTTTTAAAATACGGAAAAAATGTTTAAAAATACGAAAAAATTTAGAAAAATGTGGAAAAATTTAGAAAAAAGTGAAAAAAAATTAAGAAAAATCGGGCATAATTTTTTAGAAAAAGGAAAAATAGGTGCATGACCATTGCATACCAACAAGTAACTACATATCACATGAAAAAACAAGACATGACCATTGCATAGCAACAAGTTCATTTCACCAACATGTAAGCAAATAAGTTTCATCACACTTAGTCCACACATAGAAGTAGCAGTTCACTAGTGTTCATCGCACCAAACCATACATGTCTGAAATTACATCAAAAGTAATAGTTCCACCACTTGATTTATTCAAGCTGGATTTTCTTCTTGCTTCTGGTATTAGAAGCTGGGCTAGATGGGTTGGCCACTTCAACTGGAGCCCTCCTTGGCGAGTACTTCTTCATGACGGCTTGCTTCTTCCTTGGTGTCGGCACTGTCTGTCGAGAGCGTTCAAAGGATACAATGTCTTCATGAATAGATGGAGGTTGCTCAATTTGGGGAGGAAAGGGGTCATTGGATCCAGTTGCAGACCTTGTGTGAAAGCAAGTAAAATAGATCAGTTATGTTGTAAATGTGGCAGAACCGCCCAAATTAATCCGGCTTAAGTGCGCTAACCTTCCATTGGTCATCACGCAATTAAATCAGATTAAGATGTCAGTCTGTCGGGTCAAGCCCGATGCAACCACGGACAGTTACCTCGATCGAAACGAGTCATGCAATTACTCCCTCGAAGGAGAGTCCCAGAGATTACAACAATCCACAATTAAATAAAGGTCCCACTTGAGGTACTTTATTACAAACCAGTTCAAATGCATAAAGTAACAATTGTCTCAGAGTTTTGAAAAGCGGCGGAAATAACTAATTTATTCGAAGGGAATGACGTCACGTGAAGCCATCGTGACATCACTCGGAAGCATCCTCGTCCCATGACAACGGTCCAACCAGGAGGAAGGGTGGTTGGCCAGGTAAGACCTGCAACCATCTCCTCAAGAGTACTACCTGAAAAACATTCAACAAGCAAGGCTGAGTATACTAATACTCAGCGAGACTTAACCGTCAGGTGATAGCTACATCACCAACTTCTAGACATGCAAGGCTTTTGGCTGGTGGGTTTGTTTTGCCAAAGAGCAACTAAGAGTGGATCCTTACTTTCAACATTTTAGCATCAGGTTCTAGTCAGAGTTAATCATTCTAGGTAAGCAACCTGTACTAGCCAAGCAAGTGGAGCAAGCAATTAAGCAAGCATCAAGTTACTTTCCATCGTCATGTTTCACTTCTTACTCAATGCAGCAGCGGGGTTAAGTAGTCTCAGTTAGCTGCGAGAAACAGACAGTTCGAACCGATTTTAACCTTGCAAGGTGGATACTAAACACACGGAAAAGCATCAACCCCGAGGGTCAACGCAAACCAGGCCGTTCCCATGTCTTCCGAGTTTGTTGATCCGAGCCCACTCCCCTTGGACACAAGCCTTAGCCGGTCATACTTCGCGGCCGTAGCCGGCCGGCCTCGGTCTTGAGCCACGTGTCAGCGACAGGGGGATAAATCCCAGGATAAGCAGGACAAGGCCACGCCCTCTTCCGAACAGGTACTAAACTTACCGGTCCCATGCCCAAACAAGTGCTTAGTGCTTTCAAACACTTAACCGTCGGTACCGCACCATTCGGCCTTAACCAATTTTAGCATGTACGGACGGGGCATCAACATGACAAAAATCCCCGTCCGTCATCCTTATGATTCCAACATAAGTAAAGCATTTGATTCCTATATCTCGCGAGTGACAGGAAATCACTCGACTTTTACCGGGTCCTTATAGCGTAGCAGCTATCGACCTATCATACTAGTATTGCAAAGCATAGGTACCTAGGATCATGCAACTAAGGTTTCAATTCAACTCCTGAACGTAAATGCACAAACATAGAGTACAAAACATAGTTGCAAGATTCGAAACATGGGATATGCTCCGGGGCTTGCCTTCGGGCACGTGGTTAGCTTGGGGGTTCTCGGCGGCGGGGTTCGGTTCGTCCTCCACCTGGATCACGTTCACGTCTCCCGAGGCTTGTCCTTCTTCTCCGGTCGGCACCAACTCGTAGTCACCGTCTGCGAGTGCTTGTTCTACACGAGATGCACATGCATAAGAGGTGATCTTATATCGAGTCATCATAATTGCATAATGATAAACCCGGGGTGTACTTAGTGACACATTCACCTGGACAATTTTTGGTCTGACCTTCCCTTTCTTTAATTAAATTGGTAGTTACTGCTACTCACAAAAGCACTTGGGGTTGGTTGATGGTGATTGTGTACACATATAAAATTATTTAACTTTGACTTCACCACCAAACAGCAAGTGTGGGTGTGGGGTGTGTTTAGTTTATTTAATAACTTTAAAGAAAAGACTTATTCTTATTTCCTCCTTTTTAAGCAGTGAAACTTTCATAAATTATTCTGGAAGTTTGGAACTTCCATTAAATGTGAGAAAATTTCAGTGGGTTATTGGTGTGTTGCTAGATTTACTGACCAAAATTTAGAGCAAAAAGATTTAAACAGAAGCTAGGAAAAATCACACAAGCTTATCACACTAGCATTAAGAATAAATCCTAATAAATCACACTAACAGTAATTAATCTTAACAAAATTTCCAGAGCTACTCTTAGCTAACACAAGTTATCATACCAAGCATTAGCTTAAAAAGATCAAAGGATCTTCCTAGAAAATTAACTTTGTTTTCAGCTGCTTAAAACAGCCGAGCATGATGTTAATTAACTAAAAGCATGTTAGCCAAAGAAAACTAGGCTCTACTATTTACCAGCCATGCATCAAGTTAGCACAGAGCTACTGCAAAAAGATTGAGCTCAGAAGCTGCACAGATTAATTATTAAAATTGTTTAACTAAACATGCACAGTCCTACTAAACATTAATAACTCATAATATAGTGTGTAACTTTGTGCCAACTTTTTACAGAAGACTAAACCTTTCACCAGCTACAACATATCCAAAAATTAGCACAAACAAGGCAATATATTTCAAACTATGCACAAACTTAAGTTTGAACAGATTTGAATCTAATTTGAAAACTGCACAGAAAACACCTATACATGCTTTCTAGAAAAGGTAGAGCACAGCACCAGGAGTACAACAAAATTGGGTTTGCATTTTTATGATTTTTCTACGATTTTTAACCGATTTTAGAAGTTGGCAGATTTTGCTCGAAAACTGAAACTCGAGTTTCACAGCTAGGTCCCCGAAACTTTGCAGAAAGGACCCTAGAAAGAAAACCACGATTGCAATGTGGTCCCTGGGTGCGCCGGCAGTGCTCCGGCGTCGATTCCGGCGAGGGGCGGCCGGGATTTGGTCGGAGAAGGGCACGGGGAGGTTGAGGGACTCACCCACGACCGATTTGATGCATCACTTGAGGTAGGAGATGGCCGGAAGGAGGGTTTCCGTGGAGGAGTGGATCCCCGGTGGTCTCTGCTCGGTCTCCGGCGACGGTGGCGGCGCTGGTGACTGGCTGAGGGTCTGGGGAGGTGGAGTGGAGCTTGGTGGATGCGTTGGTGACCACGGACGGCGACGAGGACGAGTGGAGGGTGGAGCTCCGTGGGTGGCCGGTCGTTTGAACGGCAAGCAGAGGGGCGGCAGCCATTGCTGGCCTCGGCACGGGAGCAGAGCGGACAGTGAGCTCGGGTTGGGGCTTTAGGCGGGGGAGGACGTCGCTTAGAGGGGAAGGTTTCGACGCCCATTGGCCAAGGTGACGGTCGGAGGGCGGGGAAGCATGGCCGTTGGCCGGCGAGCACGTGGCGGAGCGGCGGCACGGCGGTCGGGGTGTTGGGGCGACGCTCCTGTCGGGGGAAGGAGGAGCAGCAGCGCTGCTACACGCGGCGGGTGGCAGTCAGGCGCTGCACGCGCGTGCACGTGCCGCGGCGGCGGAAGGCAGACCTTGCTGCCGGCTGCGTCGCGCAGTTATGGCGAGCGGCACTTCGGTCGGGTGGTCGGGGACAGGGCGAGGCGCGGGAGTTGGCCAGCGAGGTGAGGCGCAGGGTCAGACCGTGCTGTCGGAGGCTGGTCGGGGTCCCTCAGACGCGGAGCGGGGTGAACGCGAGCGCCAGCGCGCGCGCTCTCGAGTGCCAGCCGACGAACGCATTTCGTCGAACACTTGCCGTGCGTCTGTTTGGCTTCAAATATCTCCAAATTTTTGAACTGAACTCAAAAATCTCCAAACACGAAAGTTGTGTCCCTCAGTACGCTCTACAACTTTCATAAGGGGTGACCATAGAAAAAGTCATTAGATTCGAGGGAAAACGGAGGAGAAGCACCGGTGAACTTCGGTGTCGGACGGCGGTGAACTTTTGAGCCTGACTGACTTTGACTGGATTTCTGGGGCTGATGCACTCAAAAACTCTCCAAGGCCATATTGAAAAAGTTGTGTCCCATAAAAAGATGAACAACTTTCATATTGGCACATTTTTGAGTTCTTAAGTGAAAATTTGAATTCAAGCCATGCCAACCGAGAAAGGTCAAAAGTTCACCGAGGAACTTTGTGATTTCATGCATGAACCCCTAAGTGAAAACCTTGGTGAGGTTAGCCTAAGCCTAATTAAGCTAAGACAAGAAGATTAACAGACAATTAGCTTAATTAAACACCTAGGTTGTCACAGCCTACCCCCCTTAAACAGAATCTCGCCCCGAGATTCGGGTGATTAAAATTAGATTTGCAAAGAAGGGAGACCGAGGCTACACACCGAAACCAAGGAGAACACGCTAGGGTTCTTCAAGATTCAAAACCAGAAAGATAACCGGTACAATGGCCCTCTCATACAACATCAACGTCGCTCATGAGGGAGTGGACGATGAATATAAACATGGAAAGCTAAGAGCATCAACATCTGGAGCGCAAACAGACATATAACGCTACCAGAGTCCAGCAATCTAAATCACACATCCCTGAGAACGAGCCATGGTTGGCAGCAAGGAAACGAATCCTTCTTAGCTCGCCAACCTTCAATCTTGTGGACTCCACTTGTAGGCTTCGGCTTGGACTTCTGCTGCGGTCGGAGAGTCAGGTGAATGAGCTTCCAGCGGTCGGAGAGCGCAGCTCTTTCTTGCGGCACCTAAGGGGGTGAAGGAGGAGTTTGGCGAGGGGTGGAGCAAGCGATGGGGATGGAAGGATTGCAGGACGGAGCGTGTGCAGCTTGAGAGGAGGCAGGTTTGGATGAAAAGAGTCGGGTGGAGGTGCTTTTATCGATCGTCGGAAGGGGTGCTGCTGTCGGTGGCATGCGCGATAGCTTGCACACGCTAGTAGGGGCCGGTGGGGCGATGGTGTGGTGGCTGCGCGTGGCGCGGTAGTGGCCGGCATCGAGATGCCTTGGCGAAGTGACGGCGACTGCAGTGGCGTGTGCGTGGGCGGCGATCAGCAGCGGTGGAAGAAAGGTGGCAGGGTGATGGAACGGCACGGAGCAGGCGATGCACTGATACGTAGGGAGTCAAACGCGCACGGATACGTAGGGAGTCAAATGGGTCCTCGAGACTTCACTGCGGTGATGAGGAAAACGAGGAGACAGGTGTTAACAGCCCATTAAGGGGAATCGGCCCATCGAGCTAAGTGGGCCATGGGCCACTTTCGCATGGGCTGTAGGACGTGGTTACTGTAGCCGTGCTGGATTTGGGCCGGGCTAAAATTCGCGTGCTTCGTGTGGGCTAGTGGGCTACGGGCTGCATGGACATCTGTAGGGGGCGCGATCTAGACCGGAACACAAGGCTTGGCAGCAAGCCGTGGCGCTGGCATTGAATACCTGCACGGATTCGTGTGTCGTGGGCATTTCCAAAGCGCCCTTGAGAGCCTCACCCGCCTCTGGAGTCGCCATGAGCGTATATAAACAAAGCCCATTGCATTATGTTAATGCCATGGTGATAGGAGGAGGATGACATAATGCTGACTAAAATGTGTTGGTTTGATGCACCTGCATAGTTGCCATGATGCAATGCCCTATGCATCGAAATGTTGCACATGACATGATGCATATGCATATGAGCTTATGATGCATATTTGAAGTGCATGTTAGCAGCTCCTGGGGTCACACCGCTAAGACTCGTTATTCGTCCGGGGAGATATTAGAAAACCATTCGGGTTGTGCAAAAAGAGGTTCTAATGGAGTCGTATTCCCACACTCCTAGATACCAGCGCGCTCCTAGTGGCACAATTGCGTGGCTGCAGCACACACAAGGCCCTAGGCTCCGTCACGGCACCATAGATTATGGAAGAAACATCCCCCACGAGAAAACTCATAGATAGCAACCCGTATCGAACAAGAGATCAGGGAAGGGACAAAAGAAGAAAAGGCAACCCCAATATTATGACGGTTAGGTGACCCATTGATTCCCATGATGCATCTGTGTACCAATGACAATGCAATAATCATGCATTAAGCAATAAGGCGATCATGATGCACATGTGAATGTTGCAACAATGCTCATGTATGTCTAACCGATGCTTGTGGGACAACAGGGGTGAGACAAGGTTTATAAGTTGAAATTAAGGGATCCATCAATGTGGGAAAGATGTCACATTGGAGGTAAAACCAAGATTTATCAAGGCACGGTTGGATCGGTTATGAATCGAACGGAAAGGGGTGTAATGGCAAGGAAGAATCCACTAGCCGTTGCAAAAAGGAGTGAGTACATCTAACTGATCGAAGAGTGTAGATGTACTTGAGGTGCGCGATGAGAACTTACTTTTGTTGCATAGGGAGGCTGAGTAAGGAGCCATCCGATGAGTAGAAACTCGTGAAAGGGGTGGTAACAGACATCTAGTTAACTAGAGGGACTACGGCACACAAACATCTATGGTCAACCATTCCAAAAGCTTTGGGCAGCACTGCACGTTTCATAACCCTTAAGTTAACGTCCAAAAGAACCAAATCCTGCCAGATGCACTTGATCAGGTGAGATATTCCTTATCGTAGCAATTCCAACTCAATCCAACAATAGGGCCTTCGAAACCCAACTTCTTCTCATGGTCGTTGCTCAGAACCAACATTAGAATTGGCGTGTTGCTCCCATCCTTCGCAATATAATTCACTTAATTGCCGCATGATTCTTAAACTCGTTTACAAGGTAAACAAGGGATTCATGCGTGAAGGCAATAAGAATCAATCGCAGGAAATTTTTCTTTTCAACAGCAAGGTAGTTGCGAAAGAAAAATTCATAACTCCTTGGTCAGATGCCCAAAAATCATGAATTTTTGCCAGCAGCTAGGAAATTCTGCGAGCTACAACTTTCGTTTATAACTCCAAGTCAGATTCGGACTCTAGCTAGGGCGAAAAATTCAACGCTCGTGTCCTCTGCCTGTGCTGTTTTCAGGATGGCCGAGGGTTACCTATTTGATCATAACTCAAGTTTTACTTAACCAAAAATCTTGAGATTTTTATAGCAGCTTGCTTATGAAATTATGAACAACTTTTATTTAAGGTGCCTAGCCATCTAAGATGCTTTAATGACCCGAAAAAATTCGGACCAGCAAGAAACATAGTTTTGACAGATTTCCAGGAGGTTGTGAGATTTACGATTTTTACTTCCCTTTTTGCCTCAAGTTGTCTTAAGAATTTTTAAGGTGGTTAACATGATGCAAAAGAACTAAAATCGTCCTCACAATTACCAAGAAGCCTTGGTGTACGTAGTTAGTTGCCGGTGGCGAGGCACAATATACGTCTCTCCCTATAATAGCTAGTCGTCACTCAGACCAATCGTAACCTAACGAACGGAGTTAGTGTACCTGCAAGAAAACCATGAACCTTCCGTGCCAGCACGCCACGGAAGCGTCCCCATTCATTACCGTTCATTTATAAAAACGGCATCCATGCATTCAACACTGCATGGACAGTGCATCTAGTCTAGGCCGTATGCTCACTTTGAATAGAGCACACAACCCTTCGCATAACTCGTGATGCGGCATCATGCACATGTCTCGAACATGGCGAACAACCAGGATGATAGGCTCATTGAATTAGAACCATACCATCAAGACCTTGCTCACATATAAAACATGTGGCGACTCATACACAACCGTAATGATAGGTTCCTTGGAATGGAGATCCTATCACCCTTCGTGCACGCGAGGCACGGAAACCAGCGCACGTATAAAACACGTGGGCAAGGGTGTGCTGGGCAAGTTAGTCAGATATACCATATTTAGCAAGCCACCTGAAACAACCCGAAATTCCCTCTAGGGCTTCACGGTCTAGTTAATCCTTAGCGATCCAACGGGTTTTCACAAAGCACTTGTTGGTCAAGTTTTATTGCAAAACAAGTGTAGCGGGACCGTGCGAACCTCTGGTGCACAACTTTTCGCTCTGATACCAGCTGTGGCAGAACCGCCCAAATTAATCCGGCTTAAGTGCGCTAACCTTCCATTGGTCGTCACGCAATTAAATCGAGTAATATGACAGTCTGTCGGGTCAAGCCCGATGCAACCACGACAGTTACCTCGATCGAAACGAGTCATGCAAATGCCCACTCGAAGGTGGGTCCCAGAGATTACAATCAATCCACAAGTATTAAATAGGTCCCACTTGAGGTAATTTATTACAACCCGAGCTCAAATATAAAGTAACATTGTAACCAGAGTTTTCGAAAAGCAGCGGAATTAACTAATTTATTCGAAGGGAATGACGTCACGTGAAGCCATCGTGACATCACTCGGAAGCATCCTCGTCCCACATGACAGTCCAGCCAGGAGGAAGGGTGGTTGGCCAGGTGAGACCTGCAACCATCTCCTCAAGGGTACTACCTGAAAAACAATTCAACAAGCAAGGCTGAGTATACTAATACTCAGCAAGACTTAACCGTCGGGTGACATCTACATCACCAACTTCTAGACATGCAAGGCTTTTGGCTGGTGGGTTTGTTTTGCCAAAGAGCAACTAAGAGTGGATCCTTACTTTCAACATTTTAGCATCAAGTTCTAGTTAGAGTTAATCATTCTAGGTAAGCAACCTGTACTAGCCAAGCAAGTGGAGCAAGCAATTAAGCAAGTATCAAGTTACTTTCCATCGTCATGTTTCACTTCTTACTCAATGCAGCAGCGGGGTTAAGTAGTCTCATTAGCTGCGAGAAACAGACAGTTCGAACCGATTTTAACCTTGCAAGGTGGATACTAAACACACGGAAAAGCATCAACCCCGAGGGTCAACGCAAACCAGGCCGTTCCCATGTCTTCCGAGTTTGTTGATCCGAGCCCACTCCCCTTGGACACAAGCCTTAGCCGGTCATACTTCGCGGCCGTAGCCGGCCGGCCTCGGTCTTGAGCCACGTGTCAGCGACAGGGGGATAAATCCCAGGATAAGCAGGACAAGGCCACGCCCTCTTCCGAACAGGTACTAAACTTACCGGTCCCATGCCCAAACAAGTGCTTAGTGCTTTCAAACACTTAACCGTCGGTACCGCACCATTCGGCCTTAACCAATTTTAGCATATACGGACGGGGCATCAACATGACAAAAATCCCCGCCCGTCATCCTTATGATTCCAACATAAGTAAAGCATTTGATTCCTATATCTCGCGAGTGACAGGAAATCACTCGACTTTTACCGTGTCCTTATAGCAGTAGCAGCTATCGACCTATCATACTAGTATTGCAAAGCATAGGTACCTAGGATCATGCAACTAAGGTTTCAATTCAACTCCTGAACGTAAATGCACAAACATAGAGTACAAAACATAGTTGCAAGATTCGAAACATGGGATATGCTCCGGGGCTTGCCTTCGGGCACGTGGTTAGCTTGGGGGTTCTCGGCGGCGGGGTTCGGTTCGTCCTCCACCTGGATCACGTTCACGTCTCCCGAGGCTTGTCCTTCTTCTCCGGTCGGCACCAACTCGTAGTCACCGTCTGCGAGTGCTTGTTCTACACGAGATGCACATGCATAAGAGGTGATCTTATATCGAGTCATCATAATTGCATAATGATAAACCCGGGGTGTACTTAGTGACACATTCACCTGGACAATTTTTGGTCTGACCTTCCCTTTCTTTAATTAAATTGGTAGTTACTGCTACTCACAAAAGCACTTGGGGTTGGTTGATGGTGATTGTGTACACATATAAAATTATTTAACTTTGACTTCACCACCAAACAGCAAGTGTGGGTGTGGGGTGTGTTTAGTTTATTTAATAACTTTAAAGAAAAGACTTATTCTTATTTCCTCCTTTTTAAGCAGTGAAACTTTCATAAATTATTCTGGAAGTTTGGAACTTCCATTAAATGTGAGAAAATTACAGTGGGTTATTGGTGTGTTGCTAGATTTACTGACCAAAATTTAGAGCAAAAAGATTTAAACAGAAGCTAGGAAAAATCACACAAGCTTATCACACTAGCATTAAGAATAAATCCTAATAAATCACACTAACAGTAATTAATCTTAACAAAATTTCCAGAGCTACTCTTAGCTAACACAAGTTATCATACCAAGCATTAGCTTAAAAAGATCAAAGGATCTTCCTAGAAAATTAACTTTGTTTTCAGCTGCTTAAAACAGCCGAGCATGATGTTAATTAACTAAAAGCATGTTAGCCAAAGGAAACTAGGCTCTACCATTTACCAGCCATGCATCAAGCTAGCACAGAGCTACTACAAAAAGAATGAGCTCAGAAGCTGCACAGATTAATTACTAAAATTGTTTAACTAAACATGCACAGTCCTACTAAACAATTAATAACTCATAATCTAGTGTGTAAGTTTGTGCCATCTTTTTACAGGAGCCTAAACATTTCATCAACTACAACATATCCAAAACTTAGCACAAACAAGGCTGTAGATTTCAAACTGTGCACAAATTTAAGTTTGAACAGATTTGAATCTAATTAGAAAACTACACAGAAAACACCTATACATGCTTTCTAGAAAAGGTAGAGCACAACACCAGGAGTACAACAAAATTGGGTTTGCATTTTTCTGATTTTTCTACGATTTTTAACCGATTTTAGAAGTTGGCAGATTTTGCTCGAAAACTGAAACTCGAGTTTCACAGCTAGGTCCCCGAAACTTTGCAGAAAGGACCCTAGAAAGAAAACCACGATTGCAATGTGGTCCCTGGGTGCGCCGGCAGTGCTCCGGCGTCGATTCCGGCGAGGGGCGGCCGGGATTTGGTCGGAGAAGGGCACGGGGAGGTTGAGGGACTCACCCACGACCGATTTGATGCATCACTTGAGGTAGGAGATGGCCGGAAGGAGGGTTTCCGTGGAGGAGTGGATCCCCGGTGGTCTCTGCTCGGTCTCCGGCGACGGTGGCGGCGCTGGTGACTGGCTGAGGGTCTGGGGAGGTGGAGTGGAGCTTGGTGGATGCGTTGGTGACCACGGACGGCGACGAGGACGAGTGGAGGGTGGAGCTCCGTGGGTGGCCGGTCGTTTGAACGGCAAGCAGAGGGGCGGCAGCCATTGCTGGCCTCGGCACGGGAGCAGAGCGGACAGTGAGCTCGGGTTGGGGCTTTAGGCGGGGGAGGACGTCGCTTAGAGGGGAAGGTTTCGACGCCCATTGGGCAAGACGGCAGTGGCTTGCGGCGAGGGCCAGCGCGGCTGGACGACAGTGGCAGGGCGCGCTGTGGTGTCGGCCTGTCGGGTGTCGCGGCGACGCTCCTGTCGGAGGAAGGAGGAGCAGCAGCGCTGCTACACGCGGCGGGTGGCAGTCAGGCGCTGCGCGCGCGTGCACGTGCCGCGGCGGCGGAAGGCAGACCTTGCTGCCGGCTGCGTCGCGCAGTTATGGCGAGCGGCACTTCGGTCGGGTGGTCGGGGACAGGGCGAGGCGCGGGAGTTGGCCAGCGAGGTGAGGCGCAGGGTCAGACCGTGCTGTCGGAGGCTGGTCGGGGTCCGTCAGACGCGGAGCGGGGTGAACGCGAGCGCCAGCGCGCGCGCTCTCGAGTGCCAGCCGACGAACGCATTTCGTCGAACACTTGCCGTACGTCTGTTTGGCTTCACATATCTCCAAATTTTTGAACTGAACTCAAAAATCTCCAAACACGAAAGTCGTGTCCCTCAGTACCCTCTACAACTTTCGTAAAGGGTGACCATAGAAAAAGTCTATAGATCAACGGGAAATCTGAGGCGAAGACAGCGTGAACTCGGGTGCCAGCCAGGGTGAACTTCTGGGTTTCGACTGACTTTGACTGAGTTTTTGGGCATGTTACACTCAAAATCTCATCAAGCTCCAATTGACAAAGTTGTGTCCCATAAAAATGTGAACAACTTTTGTATTGGCACATTTTTGAGTTCTTAAGTGAAAATTCGAATTCGAACCATGCCAACCGAGAAAGGTCAAAAGTTCACCGAGGAACTTTGTGATTTCATGCATGAACCCTTAAGTGAAAACCTTGGTGAGGTTAGCCTAAGCCTAATTAAGCTAAGACAAGAAGATTAACAGACAATTAGCTTAATTAAACACCTAGGTTGTCACAGCAAATGATTAGATTTGGAAAAGTGAAAGATCATACCTGCTAGTATTCGCTGGTGGTGGCCCCTTCTTTTTGGCGCCTTTTTTCACTCTCTTTGGCTTATGTGTAGCACTAGCAACCGCCTCATTGTGTGGGAATACCATGGCTGATCCAGGAGTGGCCACAACAAGGCTAGTCATTGTGTTACTGGAAGATGTTTTCTTCTGCTTCTTATTTGGTGGACCCCTGAAATAAAGTATGAGAATGTTATTTTGCATAGGTAAACATGAAGTCATTGTGTAGCTATGTCTAGAAAGTTTACCTCTCAGCCTCATATGCAGCTATGTCATCTGGATTGCCATTCTTACATGTGTACCAATGGTGCCCATACTGGTGAAATATTGGGCACTCATGTTGCCTTTTTCAGTACCTTCCTCTGATTTCTTCTTGCTACTACCTCCCTCCAAAGCTGATTTCATCTTGTTCTTTCTCCTTCCTTCCGCAGTTGACTTAAGCAATGGAGGATGCATGAAGAAGCCATGGGTGGGTTTGGGCCACATGGACTTGTCAGGAATAGAGGGCACAGAACCTGCATATGCAATTTTGAATTTCTCGACTGAATAGCAATCATCCACATAATCATCAAGTTTGGCCTCAGGGATTGATGTGATGTAGGCAATGGCATGTTTGCATGGTATTCCTGACCCTTGCCAAGCTCTGCATGAACATGTCCTCTCAATTATGTTCACTACAAACCTGAAGCTACTAGCTGAACTTCCCTTAGCACAAACTTCTGCAATGCCATCAGGTGAGCTTGTGATTACTTCAATGTCAAGGTTATAGCAAGCTGCTCTCAACTTCCGCACTACATGAGGCAAGATCTTTCCTTCAAACTGTTGGGCAACCCTTTTTCTATTATTCCATTTAATCAAGATCATTTGTCTAATGGTATCCATCAAGTCATCAAGTCATCCAGGTGTAGGCCTTTCTGATCCTTTACCTGCCAACAAAGAGCAATTCATGTAAACATGTAATAAAACAGGAAATCAATGCAAATAAAGTGTTAATCAAGGAAAGCTTACCCATTTATTGAATGCCTCAGCCAAATTATTGGTAATATAATCCACTTTTGACAATGTGGAAAACTGGCTCCTGGTCCACAGCTTCTTGTGATTTTCCTGAAGCCATTTCATAGCCTCTGGCTTGGCTTCAGCCATAGCTTGATAATGTTTCTCAAACATGTAAGGGCTCCAAGAATATGCAGATGCCCACAGGTGATCATCAAAAATTTGTCCACTATATTGCTTCTTGAAATTCTATACTAGATGGTACATACACTCTCTATGTTCAGCATTTGGAAAAACTGTACTCACCCCATGCATCACTGGTTGCCCACAATCAGTGCTGAATGTAAGACCAACTGGGTTGCCTATAGCTTCTTTCAACCTCTCCATAAACCATTCCCAATTGTCATTTGTTTCTGAATCAATGACACCAACAGCTACTGGGTACATCCAGTTGTGACCATCAACAGCACAAGCTACACACAACTGACCTCTAAACCTTTCATTCAAAAATATACTATCTACTGCAAGATATGGCCTACAACCTCGTAGGAAACCATCAACACAAGCTTTCAAAGCAGAAAATAGCCTATTAAACCTTATTTTGTTGTTGATGGTATGGTGATCAATTACAACAAAGGATCCAGGACTAGTTTTCTCTATCTGAGTCTTCAATCTATACAGGTTGTCAAAACAGTTGGACCAAGGACCATAAAGTTTATCCATAGCATGGTTCTTACCTAGATACGCTTTCCTGTAGGTCACATCAATTTTGAATTTTTCCTTCAATCTCCTTCTCAGCTCTTTGGCACCCAATGTCCCATCTTCCTTCAACCAATCAATCACTTGCTCACACACCCAAAACTGTGTCACTCCTACACAAGTGCCTACCCTCCTAGTGCTGTGACAATTCTCATGCAAGTATGGATTCCTTGTGATCTGCAAAAAAATTTATACATCAATGGTTGCGTTATTTACTAAAAAAATGACATCGATGCATATAGAGTGTGACAAAAAAAATTTACGTGCACTGTGACTTCATCACTCAAAGTACTGGCATGAATTCTCCATTTACAACCCACATCATTGCCACTGCAATACACCCTGTACCGAGTTTTATCACTCTTTTCAGTCTCATATTGGAACTCATATTTGGTAGCATGTGTAGCTAAAGCCAACTTAAAAGCATTCATGTCTGAATAAATGGTGCCTACTGCCATAGGTGGATCATTCTTATCATAGTCATCATCAGGTTTCCGTGCAGGCAATCTATCTGTAACAATGTCATCTTCCTCTATTTCATCATCAGACAAAGATTCATTTTCTCTACTTCATCTACCAATGTGTCTGGTTCAGATTGCCTAGTGGAAATGGGAGGTGCTCGATGTCCAGGACCCATGTCAATGTACAAGTACTCATCATCAACACCCACATGCTCATTTGATGGGTTTGGGTTAGCAAGGGATTCACTATCCTCATGAATGCTTACTTCTACTGAATGCCCAGTACCAATTTCCCACTGTGAGAAATGTCAGGAGGTTCACTACCCAAACCAGCGTCCATCCTACAGATGAACAACAACGAATGCTCAACACATATGCATACATCACATACATGTGAGCATTGAAAGCTATGCACCAGGAAAGAAGAAATGATTTACCTTCCAGAAGTGGCAAAGCAGGGGACGAGGCGGCTTGGGGGCGAGGCGGGCGCGTCCTGCCTCTGCTTCCCTGGGTGCGCCCTCCCTGGGCCGTTCCTGCTGCTCCTGGCCGCCCCTGCCCCTGCGTCCTGCCGCCGCCCTAGGCCGGTGCGCCCTCCCTGCTACTCCTGGCCGCGCGGGCTGGGACGCACAGGAGCGCGGGGGCCGTTGTGCTGGAGGAGCAGACAGCGGGGGAGGAGCGCGGGGGCCGGTGTGCCGGAGGAGGCGGCGGCGGCAGCGGGCCGGCGGCGACGAGGTCCCGGCGGCGGCGGCCCTCCTAGGGTTGGGCGTCGGTCGGGCACAGGAGAGAACGGAAGGCTCGGCACGGGAGAGAGAGGGGAATAGAGATGTAAAATTGAGAGGGGCAAAATAGTCATTTCCATACGTAGGTCCCACATGTCAGAGCTGTGAAACCGTTAAGTTCTCACAGAACATGGACGGAATGGCACACGGGTCAACGAAAGTTTTGCTCATGGCACACAGGTGTCTGGTAACTTTTTTGTGGCACACAGGTAAGTGGTAACTTTCTTAATGGCATAGGCGTAAAAGACTCACTTAGTCACCGTGTTCCCGGAACGAAGGGGTCGCGGAACGGGATCGAGGAACGAGGAACGCCGTTTTTGGTGAACTTTTACAGGGTCAGAACGCGAACGTTCCCGTGTTCCCGTCCCCGGAACGGCGTTCCCGGGACGCGGAACGCGGCGTCGTTCCGCGTTCCCGGTGACTAAGGTCCTGAAACCGCCTGGGGAATCTTTGTTCTTCCTCTTTGTTACTTTATGTTATGTAGATCGGAGCTGTCAATTTTTTTTTTTGAAATGTTAGCAGGAGCACTGATTATTGCTGTCAGATTATTGCAAGGAAGGTTTAGGGGCCATGTCGAGGCGATCGTCGACTACTCTTGTGCTTCAGAGTTGCGATCCATGCTTGCCTGCTTCTTCCTATTCGACCGTCATGAAGGCCAAGCTTGCCGTACGTGCAAGAGGGGAAAAAGTGGCGCGAGCACCGTCTGCCTCTGGCCCATCGCATCGGCCGCCGGCCAGCGAGCGCCCACACGCCGCCGCGACGTCGCCTGCGTGCGCGCGCTCGCTGGTGTGTCCTCCGTCCATGGAGGGCGAGAGCGTGGCGAAGACGAAGAGGGACGTGGACCCGGCGTCGGCCGGCGCGCCTACATGGCACGTGCCCGTGATGGTGGGTGGCATCGCCGCGCAGCATGGCCTGTGCGTGGCCACCGGCATAAGCCTCCACATCCATGGCCCACCAGCGGCGTTCCAGTCCGTCGAGGCGCCGGCGGCACTGCCGACGTAGCTCTATTTTGTGCCGAGCGGCATGCCCCATGCTGCGGCCTGTGGCTCCATGGCGCGCGGCATGGCCCCCGGCACCCGAGCTCGGGCCCAGCGGGTCCCCCGGATCCATCTGATCGGAGCCGTACGAAGCCGATCGGACGGGCCTTAGGTACCCAGGGCGTCTCGAACACCGTCCGCCCCCGCTGCCGCGCCCGGTTCTCTACCGTGGCACGCCAGAGCTCCGCTGCGCTCGGGCCCTTCCTACGTTCCCGCACCGCTGCTCCTGAAGAACAAACGCATGCCTCGCCGTCGCCGGAGCGTCACGCATTCGTTCCGGCCGGCTCCCTATTCCTTCTGGAGACGAAAGGCTTCTCCCGGCACGCGCCAAAGGCCAGGACCACGAGCGCTTCGATGACGCCGCTGGCCTGAGTGCCATGCCCACATGACAGCCACAGCACCATTTACCGGGACGGTGCTCCGGTGACCGGTGAGGCTCTGCGCGCGCGGCCGGCGCGCCGGCGGCATCTACGCAGTGCAGAAACTCGCCGCAATGGCGCTGAGGTCGTAGAGGATGCAGCAGCTCTCGCTCTTCTGAGCCGGCGGAACGCCACGGCCCGCCGCCCCGATCCCGGCGTCCGAGCTTGACGAGGCATCGCACGTGCAGCAGCATGCACTCTTAATTTTACAGGACGCCTCTCTTCACAAACACATTGTCTGAAGATGCAACATACGGATCGGGGTACTACTGCACTAGTGCAGCACTGCAGTTAGCCGGTTACGAGTTCGATCCCGAGTCGAACCATCGAGTCCGTTACACGTGAGCAGTAATCCGATCTAGATCGACTCCGTGTGCCAACTGATGTTCCGTCCGACCAACAGTGAACAGTCCATATAAGGCGGCCCAGGCCTGGATGCATCATCGATCCTACTATCTCCCAACACACCAACACGCCTCTCTACTCTACAAGAGACTTGGAGAGCAGCTAGCAGATTATCCATGGCGTCCGAGGACCTTGTGCAGCTGCTGGCGCGCGCCGAGGCGGTGGACTTGAAGCAGGCGGAGGTGATGCACCTCGTCACGGTGGCCACGGTCGAGAGCCTCGCGTCGGGGGAGATCGTGCCCGGGGACCCCGAGTTCGCGGCCACCGCCGCGCGCGGCGAGGCGATGGCGCTCGAGGTGATCCGCAGCGCGGCGGAGTCGGTGGCCATGTTCGCGCGGAAGGCCGCCGAGTACGCGGCTGCGGCGCCCGAGGACGGCGGGGAGGCCGTGGCCGTGGCCGAGGCCATACGGAGGCAGGCCGCCAGCGCCGCCGCGCTGGCCTCGCTCGCCGAGAAGTTCGCCGCCTTCATGCGCCGCGCCGCCGCGCCGTCCCTGCCCGCCGGCGGCGTACATTCGGAATCGGACTCGGACTCGGCGGAGGTGCCAGCGCGGCCCGCCACCGCGAGGCCCAGGCGGCGCAACGCCAGATACTTCGGCCCGGAGTGGTCCAACTGATCGAGCAAGGCCGGCTAGCTTTCTGTCGAAGCTGCTGCTGGCTTGTTTCTTCAGCAGAGATGATAGGAGGGATTTTTCGCCCATTTCTTTTGTTGATGATCGATGAAAGTAATCCTTCAGTTGGCGGCCACCACGTTCTGTGTAGACCTGTAACACTTTTCACCGTGTGCTCTGCTACTGGACCGTGAATTACAATTTTTTTCTTCTTCGGTTTTTGTGGATGATTTCTCTGTAACTAAATAATTATGAGAAATGTCTGACATCTTAATAATTTGAACCATGAGTTGATGAGCGACTGTTGAAGAGGTTTTGTTTGACGCGTCATGCCCATGCCTCTTGCTTGATCGAGAATACCGTGATGTGAAAAACTACAAGCCCCTTGAGCTTGGTCAGTGCACAACTTAAGGATTTGTCTGGCATAAACTCTCTGAAGAAATTTGCGACGGCTCTGAAGACCGTATTATGCCTCCCTGCAGAAAGAACCATAGCTGAGGAAGCCGTAAACCTTAACAAATTTAAAGAAATTAGTTAAAAATAACAATTTTGAAATCTTAGCTCAAAAAAATATCAATTTAAAAATGCGCCACATTTTATCCAAACTTGGCATTTTTCATGTAATAGTTGGCTGAAATCAAGCTATCTGTTTTCGTACAGATGTTTACAAGAGATGAGGCGCTGAAGTTTTTTGTGAGGGATGCGGATAATAATAAATATGAAAAGCACATACATAATATCACTAATAAGGTGCGCGCTAAACGTTCAACGACACTCCGGGCCTTGGTGGAAAAAGCATGTGCTCTGCTCGCCTTTGCTTTTTCTTCTCTGTTTCTTTTTTTTTAAGGAATCAACGGGGGGCAAGATGCCCACCTGAAATTTTCATTCCATCAAGTGATCGTTCTCGAGCAGGCTCAGGGCTCGTTGGGAGAAAACAGTGGGGGAGAGGACGGAAAAAAGTGGGAAGCTACTCAATTTACATCCACAACAGTCTGGCACCAAAGTTTGAGGGGCTCGACGTCCAGCTTGGTCGGCGCTCGGCAAACCCAGAGCTTTAGGTGTGCCTGTAGTTGCCTTGCAATGGCCTCTGCGCTCTGTAGGTCGGCATTGAATCATGGTGTTGTTTCTTGAATTATTGCTAGTTTTCTTGAATCTTTTGCTTGCCTTGGTCAAGAAATCAGAGAGTAAGCATGTGTTCTTTGCTTCTTGCAGCTCTACATCCTGTCAGGCGAAGCCGGCAGAGAGGGCGCAAGCCGCATTTGCTTCATGCACCTCTACACCCGGCCAAGTGAAGGCGGTGGAGGTGACAGTGGCGGGGAGAAGCTGATGGCAAAGAGGATAAGCAATCCTCAACCCCGCCCGAGCAACCCACAGACAGAAAACAGGCAAGATTGCTGCTGCATTCCTTGAAATTCCAGAGAAGAATGGCAAATTGCCCAACTTGTTCACGATATAGAAAACAAGATTTGTTATACTACTACGCAATTAATCTGCACTAACATCTCTGCACTTCGCTAGAGGATGGCAGCACTAAATCTGAAGAAAACTAGTCAGCAAAATCTGAGTACACAAACTAGATGATAAGCTGCTGGCGTATTTGCACTTTGCTTGCACCTGATGAACTGCACAACCATACAAATGCTTCCCTGCTTCTTCAGTAGTTGATTTCATAGCTGCAGAAAAAAAAAGTCATCTTGTCAGTGGAATGTTAAACCATTTTGAACCCAGCTGTATTATCAATTGTCAGCTCATTGCAAGTTAACTCACTCTCATACATCCTGTATTCTGAACCCAGCTGACTAAACCTTCCTAACATTCTGTACATGTCCAGCTGCAAGTTGAGTAAAAGGGCGTAGTAAAGACACTTGAAGAATGATGTTCGAGCAAAGATTCGATCAATGATACCTGGGGTCGCTAAAGTCAGTGAGAATAGTCTAATGCTACAAATGGCTGCAAGGATCAAGGACCTAGAGGGAGAGGTTGATGCAGCAGCCGGTCGTGTTGAAAGGTTGCAAAAGTCAGAAAGCAGCAGCAGAATTGCAGGTTATGAGCTCGGCAACAACTTCAAAGGCCAACATGTCCCTACAGCTCCGGCCGGTGGGTGAAGGATCTGACCCCAAACCAGTTGGCCAGAAAGCTGAAGATGGACATGAGAAGCGAAGATCTGTCCTTCCACAACCCTCCAAAGCTAGACGGCTTCTGGATGTAGCATTACAGTACGCAACACAGCTTACTGAAGAAATAGATATGCTGAACGGACAGTATGATGAACATACAAGGATGCATTGGAACCCCAAGGTTGGACAGCAGTTCATCCCAACTTCTGTGTCTAGTGAGTATGGAAGCTGCATTGGCGCTCCAAGCATGGACACCACCTCCAGACCAGATGGGCAGTCCAATAACAAGGTTGATGACACAACTGAAGGTCTGAAGCAACCCAGCAGGTGGTAGGAGACTTGGGAAATACTTCCCCAAATCTTTTCTTTGACAATTGTTTTGTAAAGTAGAAAACTTTATTGAAAGAGTTTTCCTTGATTTTTCCTTATTTAAGTAAAATGGGGTCTATGAGGCAAACGGCCTACTTTTTTGTTAGTACCATGTTTGAAAAAAATTAAATAAGTAGCTCACAAAAGTCACAAGGCAACTTGTTCATTGTTCGGAATGGCAAAGCGGGCCTGTTACCGAGTCGGAGTGGACCAAACAACTCACGAGCCGCTTTTCTGAGGGGAGAGAAACAGACTCGGGAAGGGATCCGAGATGGATTCGAATTGCTTAGTTTCGTCTGATAGATATAAGACGACCAGGGCCCAGGTTCTCGTCCAACGCACCACAACCTCTCCCTGTGGACCCTGTCCCCCTGAAGAGCAGCTTAGCAGAGCATCCACCATCCATGGCGTCCGAGAACCTTCTGCAGCTGCTGTCGAAGCGCGAGGCGGTGGAATTGAAGCAGGCGGAGGTGATGCGCATCGTCATGCTGGCCGCGGCCCAGAGCCTCGCGTCGGGGGAGGTCCAGCCGGGGGACCCGGAGTTCATGGCCAGCGCCGCCTCCGACTGTGGCTCCACCGCTCTGAGGCTGTGCCTATCGTCCAGACGGCCTCGCAGCCGCGTCACAACTGACGGGCTCAATACGCGACTGAGACAAGGACCTGACGAGGAACCTAGAACCATGCTCCGCGTCCATGGCCATGGTCCTGAAACCGCCTGGGGAACCTTTGTTCTTCCTCTTTGTTACTTTATGTTATGTAGATCGGAGCTGTCAATTTTTTTTTTTTTGAAATGTTAGCAGGAGCACTGATTATTGCTGTCAGATTATTGCAAGGAAGGTTTAGGGGCCATGTCGAGGCGATCGTCGACTACTCTTGTGCTTCAGAGTTGCGATCCATGCTTGCCTGCTTCTTCCTATTCGACCGTCATGAAGGCCAAGCTTGCCGTACGTGCAAGAGGGGAAAAAGTGGCGCGAGCACCGTCTGCCTCTGGCCCATCGCATCGGCCGCCGGCCAGCGAGCGCCCACACGCCGCCGCGACGTCGCCTGCGTGCGCGCGCTCGCTGGTGTGTCCTCCGTCCATGGAGGGCAAAGGCTTCTCCCGGCGTGCCAAAGGCCAGGACCACGAGCGCTTCGATGACGCCGCTGGCCTGAGTGCCATGCCCACATGACAGTCACAGCACCATTTACCGGGACGGTGCTCCGGTGACCGGTGAGGCTCTGCGCGCGCGCGGCCGGCGCGCCGGCGGCATCTACGCAGTGCAGAAACTCTCCGCAATGGCGCTGAGGTCGTAGAGGATGCAGCAGCTCTCGCTCTTCTGAGCCGGCGGAACGCCACGGCCCGCCGCCCCGATCCCGGCGTCCGAGCTTGACGAGGCATCGCACGTGCAGCAGCATGCACTCTTAATTTTACAGGACGCCTCTGTTCACAAACACATTGTCTGAAGATGCAACATACGGATCGGGGTACTACTGCACTAGTGCAGCACTGCAGTTAGCCGGTTACGAGTTCGATTCCGAGTCGAACCATCGAGTCCGTTACAAGTGAGCAGTAATCCGATCTAGATCGACTCCGTGTGCCAACTGATGTTCCGTCCGACCAACAGTGAACAGTCCATATAAGGCGGCCCAGGCCTGGATGCATCATCGATCCTACTATCTCCCAACACACCAACACGCCTCTCTACTCTACAAGAGACTTGGAGAGCAGCTAGCAGATTATCCATGGCGTCCGAGGACCTTGTGCAGCTGCTGGCGCGCGCCGAGGCGGTGGACTTGAAGCAGGCGGAGGTGATGCACCTCGTCACGGTGGCCACGGTCGAGAGCCTCGCGTCGGGGGAGATCGTGCCCGGGGACCCCGAGTTCGCGGCCACCGCCGCGCGCGGCGAGGCGATGGCGCTCGAGGTGATCCGCAGCGCGGCGGAGTCGGTGGCCATGTTCGCGCGGAAGGCCGCCGAGTACGCGGCGGAGGCGCCCGAGGACGGCGGGGAGGCCGTGGCCGTGGCCGAGGCCATACGGAGGCAGGCCGCCAGCGCCGCCGCGCTGGCCTCGCTCGCCGAGAAGTTCGCCGCCTTCATGCGCCGCGCCGCCGCGCTGCCCGCCGCCGGCGACCATTCGGAATCGGACTCGGACTCGTCGGAGGTGCCAGCGCGGCCCGCCACCGCGAGGCCCAGGCGGCGCAACGCCAGATACTTCGGCCCGGAGTGGTCCAACTGATCGAGCAAGGCCGGCTAGCTTTCTGTCGAAGCTGCTGGCTCGTTTCTTCAGCAGAGATGATAGGAGGGATTTTTCGCCCATTTCTTTTGTTGATGATCGATGAAATTAATCCTTCAGTTGGCGGACACCACAATCTGTAGACATGCAAGGATGCCGCTATGGTATTTGCTAGTGCACTTTTCACGGTGTGCTCTGCTAGAGTGCATGCTACTGGACCGTGAATTACGATTTTTTCCAGTTTTTGTTGATGATTTCTCCGTAACTAAATAATTATGAGAAATGTCCGACATTTTAATAATTTGGACCATGAGTTGATGAGCGATTGTTGAAGAGGTTTTTATTTGATTGCGAATACCGCGATGTGAAAAACTCAAGCCCTTGAGTTTGGCCAGTGCACGATTTGTCTGTCATAAACTCTCCGAAGACTGGGAGTTGATGAAATTTGCGATGGCTCTGAAGGCTGTATTATGTCACCCTGCAAAAAGAACCATATATATAGCTGAGGAAGCGGTAAACCATAACAAATTTAAAATTTTATTTGAAAATAACAATTTTTAAAATCTTAGTTCAAATAATAACAGCTTTTTTTTTGAAACAAACCAGGCAGAAGAGCTGCCGATTATATTAAAAAGAAGATGAAGCCTAGACTGGACAAAACAACAAATGAAAAAACAACAACCTGCGGGTTGGATTGGGTCATCAATAATGTGTTGTTGAATAATAACAATTTTAAAATGCACCCCATTTTAAAATTCTTAAGTTGCGAGGGATGAGGCGCTGAAGTTTTTTTTTACAAGAGATGAGGCGCTCAAGTTTTTTGTGAGGGATGCGGATAAATATGAAAGTGCATACATCAGTGCTCCAGGCCTGTGCTTATATGATGTCGGCTCAATGACTCGAAATCCGTTTCAGGGCAACATTCGGCGCAGGTCATGCTAGTAGCGGGCGCCCAGTTCACTTCAACCAACCTCGGCGACGGTGGTGGCGACGTCCGAGCCCCACCAGCGTCTTTCCGGATCTTCCCACCAGCGTGCCCGCACCGCCGCTAGCGTCAAGTGGCCCCGCTGGCTTCGAGGGCGGCCGTGGTGGTCGGGATCCAACACAAGCACGCTCCGAGACTCGACGGGGGCGGGCGGGAGGGTCGAGATTCCGACGCGGAAGCCGGGCGCCATGGTCCCCGTGACCCATTTCAGGCACCTTGGAGCGCGGCGCCGATCGAGCCAACCTGTACCCGCACCGATGCAGCGCAGGCGATCTCGAGCTCTCATCTCATCCGTGGGGCGCCCCCGCTGGCCGTCTCCGCCGTCGAGGCCGCCGCCGCTCCTCGGTGCACCTGCTTGCTGCCCGCCCCTCCTGGTGGGCGCCCGCCGCTGCCAGCGCAGGGCGGGGAAGTGGCGCCGGAGGCTGCTTCATGCTCATGTGGGAGTCCAACGGCGCTGCGCGTGCCGGCGCCCTCGGTCCAGCATCGGCGGCACGCCTTGCACAAGTTGCTCGCCCTTGAGGTGTTCGACGAAATGCCGAGCTCAAGAGCACCTGACATGCGGGTTCCGTTGCCACGTCATCCAAAACCTGTCAACTGGGCGTCAACAGTTCAACGAACCTGGGCATGTGCTTATGATGTGGTGGGCTCGAAATCCAATTCAAGGAAACATTCGGCCCAGGTCATGCTTGCAGCGGGCGCTTGGCTTCCCGCTGCCCCCCTCCGTCGTCTTCCACGGTGATCATATAGCTTGCTCCCCTCCCTGTTCCCAGAACGCCAGGCTCCCCTCTTCCAATCCCTCTCCTTCGAAAAACGAAAAGGTTCTTCCACAGTCCCGCTCAGCTGTCCGGTGTGCAACATGACGCAGATGATAGGTAGCAGCAATAGCGAGCAGCATTATTCCCCCGCAAGGAAGAGGCAGAGGATGACGGGAGGGAACGAAGGGAGCAGGTTCGCTCAGGAAGACCGGTAGGAGTTCTGCCATTGATTTTTCTTCGATTAGTTCTGGCATTCTGGAGTGTTTCTTTGAACTGCCGATTCTTTCCCGATTTTCCTGTTTCTTGAACCAAAGGTGTCGTTTCTTGAATAGTTGAACTCTGACGATTTTCTTGATTCTTGAGTCCGTGCGCAATTCTTGCGCGTTTTCTTGGATCCTTTCCAGATGCACGAATTAGCGAGTAAGCATGTGCTCTTCTTGCCTTCGTTCTGGTTTTGTTCTCGTGTTTCCTGAATTAGGGTGTTGTTTCTTGAACAGTTGAACTCTGCCGTTTTTCTTGATTCTTGAATCCTTGCTTGGTGTGTAGTTCTTCCCCGTTTTCTTGGATCCTTGCCATCTGCACGAATTGGCTAGTAAGCATGTGCTCTTCTCGCCTTCGTTCTGGTTTCCTTCTCATGTTTCTTGAATCAGGGTGTCATTTCTTGAATTCTTGCCGGTGTCCTTGAATCCTCTACTTACCTGGGTGCGGAATCAGAGGGTAACCATGTATTCTTTGCTTCATGCAGCTTTACTCCCTGTCAGCAGAAGCTGGCGGTCAGTACAGAAGCTGCATTTGCTTTGTGCAGTTCTAGACCCGACCAAGCGAAGGCAACGATGGAGGTGACAGGGGCGGAGGAGGAGCAGACGGCAAAGAGGATAAGCAATCCTCAATCTTGCCCGAGCATCACACAGACAGAGAACAGGTAAGATTGCCAGTGCGTTTCTTGAAATTCCAGAGAATAATGCAGATTGACCAACTTGTTCACAAATGGAAAACAAGACTTGTTACACCCATGCATGATTAAGCTGCAGTAACATATCTGCACTGCACTTAGCTATAGGATGGCAGCACTAAATCTGAAGAACATCTCTGCACTTTCAGCTTTTTGCCGCCTTACTGTAACAAGTAGTTCTGGTTGTCTCCAGTGAGAATGCCCTTTGTGCCTCTTGCTCTTTGGAGGTATTATGGTTAGACTACCTGACACTTCAAATTTGCGGGTGTTTCCAAACTCTATAATTTTGTTGTTCTTGCCGGATTTCCCTGTTGTGTTTCTTTGAACTCCCTCTGCGGATTCTTGCCAGATTTCCCTGTTTCTTGAACCAAAGGTGTCGTTTCTTGAACAGTTGAACTCTGCCGGTTTGCTTGAATCTTGAGTCCGTGCGCAGTTCTTGCGCGTTTTCTTGGATCCTTTCCAGATGCACGAAATAGCGAGTAAGGGTGTTGTTTCTTGAACAGTTGAACTCTGCCGTTTTTCTTGATTCTTGAATCCTTGCTTGGTGTGTAGTTCTTCCCCGATTTCTTGGATCCTTGCCATCTGCACGAATTGGCTAGTAAGCATGTGCTCTTCTCGCCTTAGTTCTGGTTTCCTTCTCATGTTTCTTGAATCAGGGTGTCATTTCTTGAATTCTTGCCGGTGTCCTTGAATCCTCTACTTACCTGGGTGCGGAATCAGAGGGTAACCATGTCTTCTTTGCTTCTTGCAGCTTTACTCCCTGTCAGCAGAAGCTGGCGGTGAGTACAGAAGCCGCATTTGCTTTGTGCAGTTCTAGACCCGACCAAGCAAAGAGGATAAGCAATCACAGAGAACAGGTAAGATTGCCGCTGCGTTTCTTGAAATTCCAGAGAATAATGCAGATTGCCAACTTGTTCACAAAATAGAAAACAAGACTTGTTACACTCATACGTGATTAAACTGCAGTAACATATCTGCACTGCGCTTAGGCTATAGGATGGCAGCACTAAATCTGAAGAACATCTCTGCACTTTCAGCTTTTTGCCTCCTTACTGTAACAAGTAGTTCTGGTTGTCTCCAGTGAGAATGTCGTTTGTGCCTCTTGCTCTTTGGAGGTATTATGGTTAGACTACCTGACACTTCAAATTTGCGGGTGTTTCCAAACTCTATAATTTTGTTGTTCTTGCCGGATTTCCCTGTTGTGTTTCTTTGAACTCCCTCTGCGGATTCTTGCCAGATTTCCCTGTTTCTTGAACCAAAGGTGTCGTTTCTTGAACAGTTGAACTCTGCCGGTTTGCTTGAATCTTGAGTCCGTGCGCAGTTCTTGCGCGTTTTCTTGGATCCTTTCCAGATGCACGAAATAGCGAGTAAGGGTGTTGTTTCTTGAACAGTTGAACTCTGCCGTTTTTCTTGATTCTTGAATCCTTGCTTGGTGTGTAGTTCTTCCCCGATTTCTTGGATCCTTGCCATCTGCACGAATTGGCTAGTAAGCATGTGCTCTTCTCGCCTTAGTTCTGGTTTCCTTCTCATGTTTCTTGAATCAGGGTGTCATTTCTTGAATTCTTGCCGGTGTCCTTGAATCCTCTACTTACCTGGGTGCGGAATCAGAGGGTAACCATGTCTTCTTTGCTTCTTGCAGCTTTACTCCCTGTCAGCAGAAGCTGGCGGTGAGTACAGAAGCCGCATTTGCTTTGTGCAGTTCTAGACCCGACCAAGCAAAGAGGATAAGCAATCACAGAGAACAGGTAAGATTGCCGCTGCGTTTCTTGAAATTCCAGAGAATAATGCAGATTGCCAACTTGTTCACAAAATAGAAAACAAGACTTGTTACACTCATACGTGATTAAACTGCAGTAACATATCTGCACTGCGCTTAGGCTATAGGATGGCAGCACTAAATCTGAAGAACATCTCTGCACTTTCAGCTTTTTGCCTCCTTACTGTAACAAGTAGTTCTGGTTGTCTCCAGTGAGAATGTCGTTTGTGCCTCTTGCTCTTTGGAGGTATTATGGTTAGACTACCTGACACTTCAAATTTGTGGGTGTTTCCAAACTCTACAATTTTGTTGTTCTGTGCACTAATGAAATTCCGGCGTAGCCCTTGGTGGAAAAAAACATGTGCTCCGCTCGCCTTTGCTTACCTTCTGTTTCTTGAATCAGGGTATTGTTTCTTGAATTATTGCCAGTTTTCTTGAATCCTCTGCTTGCCTGGGTGAGGAAACCAGAGAGGGTAACCATGTGTAAGATTGTCGCTCCGTTTCTTGAAATTCCACATAATAATGCAGATTGCCCAACTTGTTCACAACATAGAAAACAAGACTTGTTACAGTCATACATGATTAAGCTGCAGTAACATATTCTTGCGGGGGCTTTGTGCAGTTCTTGCATTCTTGCCAGGTCCTGGCCCGAACACTGTTTGTGATTCTTGAATTGATGAATTCTTGCCTGGACTGATGCGGAAATTGATCAATAACCCTGTTTCTGTGCTTCCTGCAGATATCCTCTACGCCCGGCCAAGCGGTGGCAGAGAAGAAGGCGTCAGATGTAATGGGGTGCGCCGTGTGCAGGCATATCTCTGCACCCAGCCATGCCGCGGCGGAGTGGGTGGCGGCAGAGGAGATGACACAGACAGTGGGAAACGATGCGTGCAGACCTGGCCAAGCGGCGGCGAAGAAGGAAGGCGACACGACGACTGGAAGGAGGCAAGCGAAGGCACCGGAGAAGGAAGCCAACGCGATGCCAGGAAGGAGGCAAGCAAAGGCGGTTCAGAAGGGGGCGAGACAGACGAAGGGAATCTCTGAAGCACGGGCCAGAATGTTGCAGGAAAACAAGAACTGGTACGAAGTCACGCCTTCGCTTTGCCGTTTGGCTATTTGCTTCATTCAGTTCTAATTCAACAAAAGAATGACGTTCTGACCACTCTTGTACCATATTGAACCAACCTGACCAAATCTTTCTGAAATTCTGAATGCATTTAGGGGCAATCTGAGCCAAACTGCACAATCAAGACATCTAAAGAATGATATTCGAGCAAGGGTTCGATCATTGATACCTGGGGTTGGTAGTGTCAGCGAGAACAGTCTCATGCTGCAAGCAGCAGCCAGGATAAAACAGCTTGAGATGGAAATCGACTTGGTGGCAAGTCATCTGGAAAGATTCCAAAAGGTACAGAGTAGCAATGGGGGCGAGGAACCTGACAACAGCTTGAAGGATCAAAATGTCCCTGCGGCATCACTTGGTGAGGGATTTGAACCCAGAGCATTTGACCGGAGAGCAGATGGTCCTGAAATCCTAAGGGCTGTCCTTCCTCTATCTACCAAAGCAAGAGGAACCAGACTCCTTGATCTAGCATTCCAGTACATGTCAGAGTTGACCGAAGAAAGAAATATGATGTGTAAGCAAGTTGATGAGTATAGTGCACGTAGTAAAGAGAGCCATTCAGTGGACCAACAATTGAAGCAAAATACTGCTGAGGCTGCACATACCATTGAGACCATTTCAGCATCACAGCAGCGATTGAATCACCAGATTGTCGAGGCCGCAGTGGCAGTAGTTGGGCAGCCAGTGCCCGAGGAAAGCTAGTTGCAAAATACAATCAGCAGATCTTGTTTTTCACCCATCTTCCCAGTAGTGATGGTTGAAACTTTGTTCTCCTTTGACCGCAATTGTTCCGAGTCTTCTATTAACAAGATGTCAAACGAGTGTAACACCAATACTAGTGCTGAGTTAGTAATCATAAGACTGCCAATCCTGTAATTGTACATATAATGGCAACATTTTCAGATTTTGCACATTATCATCTACCATCGTCATTGATATTTCTATGTGCCACTTTTGAATTTATGTTTGGATGCATCAGTTCTGAATCTGTACAGTCCATGTTTTAACCTGACAAAAAGACAAATGAAGTCATCTAAGTGGTAAAATCAATTAGGCAGGAACATTGTTTTTACATACAAGGTCATGCATAGTCAAAACTTACGACCATTCAGCAAGTTCTCAAATGGAACTAAATTCTTACAGTTCCCAGTTTGTGCCCTCTACGGCTCTGTATGATTTAGAAATTAGAACTATGATGGAAGGAGCACAGGGACTGAATGTTAGCCTGCTACTTCAGCACAAAAGCCCTTGGGCATGAGCTACCCAGCTGGTGGAAGTGAGACTTGGAAACCGCTCACACTTTTAGCATCTCAAAACAAATTGCATAGCTGTACATAGACCCACAACCAAATGACTCTTCAATTAGCATTTTGACTCATTGGCATGGAAGTAAAGGGTTCATGCCCCATGTTTAGACAACAGAATTTATTACAACACTCCCAAGTTTGAAATGGGGTCATGGTTAAGGCAATTTGCACAGTAATGCAGAAAGCAGTAACCACTGTTTGGTTAATTTGATACTGCCTTGCTTTTGTCTTACCGGTGAGTAGCAAATAGCAATGCATCATCAGAAAAAAGGAATCAACATGTATGGACTCAGATATTTTCCTTACCGTTCTCGAGACAGCAACGGAAATACTAGTCGGCGTGTAAAGAAGAAAAAAAAAACAAAATCCTCCAGTAGTCCATGGTATGGTTCGTGCGCCAGGCCTCTTGCACGAGTACGAGTCCGATCGAGTCCGTGCTGGTCAAGCAAAACAAAAGCGCCCGCCCGAGTCCGTTCAACTCAGCAGGAATCCGATTCGACATCGGCTCCGTCGGGCAACTTGGTTCCGTCCGTCCATGTAAGGGGACCCAAGCCCCCTGTTCGGGATGCATCCATCGCTCTTCCAACAGACCAACACGCACATCTACTTGTCGATCTATTAGCAGAGACTAGATCCATGGCGTCCGAGGACCTTCTGCAGTTGCTGGCGCGCGCCGAGGCGGTGGACTTGAAGCAGGCGGAGGTGATGACCTTCGTCACGGTGGCCACGATCGAGAGCCTCACGTCGGGGGAGATCGTGCCCGGGGACCCGGAGTTCGCGGCCACCGCCGCGCGCGGCGAGGCGATGGCGCTCGAGGTGATCCGCAGCGCGGCGGAGTCGGTGGCCATGTTCGCGCGGAAGGCCGCCGAGTACGCGGCGGCGGCGCCCGAGGACGGCGGGGAGGCCGTGGCCGTGGCCGAGGCCATACGGAGGCAGGCCGCCAGCGCCGCCGCGCTGGCCTCGCTCGCCGAGAAGTTCGCCGCCTTCATGCGCCGCGCCGCCGCGCTGCCCGCCGCCGGCGACCATTCGGAATTCGACTCGGACTCGTCGGAGGTGCCAGCGCGGCCCGCCACCGCGAGGCCCAGGCGGCGCAACGCCAGATACTTCGGCCCGGAGTGGTCCAACTGATCGAGCAAGGCCGGCTAGCTTTCTGTCGAAGCTGCTGGCTCGTTTCTTCGACAGAGATGATAGGAGGGATTTTTCGCCCATTTCTTTTGTTGATGATCGATGAAAGTAATCGTTCAATTTGCGGACACCACAATCTGTGTAGACCTGCAACACTTGAATTACGATTTTTTCTTCTTCGGTTTTTGTGGATGATTTCTCCGTAACTAAATGATTATAAGAAATGCCCGACATTTTAATAATTCGAACCATGAGTTGATGAGCGACTGTTGAAGAGGTTTTATTTGACGTGTCATGCCTCTTGCTTGATTGCGAATACCGTGATGTGAATAACTCCAAATCCCTTGAGCTTGACCAGTGCACAACTTGAGGATTTGTCTGGCATAAACTCTAACGATTTTAAAATTTTAGTTAAAAATAACAATTTTGAAATCTTAGCTCAAAAAATATCAATTTTAAAATGCGCCACATTTTATCGAAACTTGGCATCTTTCATTTAATAGTTGGCTGAAATCAGACTATTTGTTTTCGTACAGATGTTTACAAGAGATGAGGCGCTGAGGTCTTTTGTGAGGGATGCGGATAATAATAAATACCGTCCACCCCCGGACGGAGTCCGAGACACCGTCTGCCTCCGGTGCCACGCCGGAGCTCGTCGGCCCTCAGGCCATGCCTACCGCCGCATTTTCCGCCGTGTCGTGGATCGGAAATGAGGAGCGCGCGCGTTCGAGACGACGACCACACATCTCGGGCGAACAAACGCGGGCGTCGCTCGGCGCGTCGCGCGTTCGCTCCGTCCCGGCCGGCCGGCTCCATTGCTTCTGGATCAGCCTTGCCGGAGGCTTAGCGTGGGTGCCACACGTACACACACGTCTCGGGTGATGCCGGCCGCCGCCGCAGCTGGGTTTCCCTGAAATGCCGCCGGGGAACGCCGACATATGCTGCACGCCGCCGCGTTCTGCATTCAGGTTTCGGTCGCCTCCGGTATGCACCCTTCGCTTTCGTCACGGTCACGGAGATGGAGGACGAGACCAAAGGATGGGGAATTTTTTCTTCCTCTTTGTTACTTTATATATGTTATACAAAGATCCGAGCTGTCAGATTATTGCATGGAAGGTTTGGGGGCCATGTCGATGGAGGCCGCTCGCGGTGTCCTCCGTCCATGGAGGCCGAGAGCGTGGTGAAGACAAAGATGGACGTGGGTCCTGGCGATGGCGCATGGCCACATTCCGGTGTTCCAATCCGGCGAGGCGCCGGCGGCAGTGCGGACGGACCTCTCTCTTGAACCGAGCGCCACGTCCCTCGTCCCACGGTTCCAGGGGGGTGCAGAGGTGCGGCTCCATGGCGTCCTCTCAGAACCCATCCAATCCGAGCCGCACGAAGCCGATCGGACGGGCATCAGGCACCCAGGGGGTGGACGGTATTTGAAATACCGTCCACCCCGGACGCTATGTGAGACACCCCGTCCGCCTCCGCCCCCGGCGCCGCGCCTCCGAGTACGTTCCCGCCGTGCTCGGGCACTTCCTACGCTGCCCTCCCCGCCGTCATGACGGCCTTGCGCGGCTCCGGTGTTCCGGTGAGGCCTCTGCGCGCCGCCACCTGTGTGCGTACGTGCACCACGCCGGTGACATCTCGGCAATCACGCTCAGGCCGCGCTCTTCATTCTGAGCCGGCGTCGAACGGAGGCAGGACTTTGAAGAGACGACACTTCAGCGACTAATTATAGAGAGACGCCAGTGGACACTGATGAGAGAGCAGAAGAGAATGATGATAAGAAAAGAGCGACGCCCGCAGAACAAGGACGGAGATGCCAGGTACAAGCTGATTCTGCAAGGCGTGATCATCCTCGACAGGCTCGCGTCCAACAACGAAAACTGCAGGCTCATATGCAGTCACCCCGGCCTCCTTCCCAAGATCACGGCGCCCGTGTACTCCGGGGGCTTAATTCAAGATATCACAATCAAAGCGTGGTCCGACATTGTAACCAGGTCCCTTAAACTGCTGCACAAGCTCATCCGGGCTCCAGGGTCGACAAGCAGGAGTCTACGCCATGCAATCTCAACAAATGATCAAGCACTGAACAACCTGAAGAGCGTCCTTAATCTGGGCAGTGAAGCTGGCCAAGAATTGCAGCTGACAGCCATGGAGATCCTCACAGAACTGGCATTGGATCAGTCAGTCAACTTTGCCAGGGAAATCAAAAAAATTCTCATCAAAAAGCAGCTTCATGTCTTCCTTGATGATGGAGACGCTGAAGAATCTGCTACCACGGCTGGGAGAACACTAGTATCCCTGTCAACTAACAGTGAAAGTAACTGTGCCCTTATCATGACCACGCAAAACGACGTTATTGATCGACTCACTGAATTATTTGAAGCTAAGAACAACATCACACAGAGAATAATAGTAGCAGAGATCATGGAGAACCTGTGCGCTTACTGTGATGTGGACAAGCAACATATGAAGGAAATACTGCTGCCAAAGGTGAGTGTGTAGATCTGTTGTTAATCTAATCACAAAACATCAGTAGCACAACACCAACAAGTCTTTGTTTTCTCATTTACAAGTTACCATGTGTGAAGTGATTCGAATTCCACTCCACCACTCCCAGTTCTTCAGAGAAAACTTTGTTTGAAGAAAAAATAGTTGTTCTTGGCACCCCCAATATGCTAATGCACTAAGCCATTACAGAAGAAAAACAAGAAAATTAAGTAGTAATTTTGTTCTTGCAGGTTCTCAAAGAAATAATGTCAAAGAAAGAATTACAACAAAGAATTTTTTTTGCGGGCCAGAACAATTCTGCATCAAGAGATGAGGAGAACCAGAGATATTCTGAACCGGAAAAGTGTACATGCTGGTATCACTACTATCGTCACAGTCTAATTCGAAAGTTCCATCAAAAAATTCGAAAGTGGGTGAAGGGCCACCAGGAAATTTCCTCAACAGCAGACCAAAACAAGTTATCTGATCAACAAAGTGAGGAGCAAGAAGCAATTTTATCCCTTACTCTGGTGATAAGTAACAAACTGAACAGTGCAGATGATTTCGATTATGCTATTGACAACACCATAGGACGTGAAGTATTTGTGGATAAGCTCAAGAGCATATTAGACGACAACTGTGAAGCAACACCAGACAGTCTGAGAATTGTGAAGCTCTGCGGTCAGATTGCCAGAAATGCAACACCAGATGCATAAGCGGCCGCGGAGCTTATGCATGCAGCTGTGATTGGCTGCTTTTGTCTCGGGCAGTGGAGCTGCCCCCATCATGCATGTGCGCCCGTAACCGGAAAAAGCAATCTTTTGACCGGAAATCCTTAACTGTGACCGGAAAATTGTCACTGAACCGGAAAATGGAATCTTTAAACCGGAAAATGGCACATTCAAACCGGAAAATAGCATCTTCAAACCGGAAAATAGCATCTTCAAACCGGAAAAAGGAATCTTCAAACCGGAAATTGGCACACATGAGTTGACACCATGGGACCCACATGCGCATCTCGAGGTTGCATGCTGCACCATGACCGTAGGATAGACTCCGCGGCCGCTTGTGCAACTGGTATTTGCACTCTGGTCAGATTGCCGAATCAACGATGCTGTGCCAACAGTACCAACAGTATGCCGAACACTACAGAAACAAGGGATTTGAGAGCTCACTGTCTAAAGCTTCGGAAACCATGTCTAGACTTGAAAGTTGCATGCTTTTCCTTGGGACTGATTTCGGGCTAAAAAAAGACAGTCAGGCCGCTCATTTCCGACATTCAGTTAAAACGTAAATCGTGATTAGTACCCATTATCCAGGGCAAAAAAACTATGTGTATCTCTAGTAGTCGCATCGCATGGATGCGCTTTGCTTTGTTTCATCTGTCACTTTTGTTTTTTACAAAATGGTGTGTTGTCACGCAAATTGTACCCTCTTTCTGAACAAGTACCGCTACCATTTTGCTGCATGTAATGACATTTGCTATTATATGCAAGCTGGTTGCCGAACCTGAGGGTGTGTGTCAGACTCTAGATAGGGGATGGCAACTCAACTCTATAGATTACTGGTTTACTAGGTCACGATACAATGGACGAGGAACCTCGTCGGAGTTGTCGAGCCTAAGCTCGCCGCCGCCGCCAAATCCGACTGGTTTCTAATCGAGTTGAGCTTGGGCAGGATGGGCCAAAATGGGCCAGGGACTGTTGTGGAGCTGGTGGACCAGGTGCACAGCATGGAGATTGATGGCCCAACGAGTGAGGAGGTGGGCACTGGAGACCCAGCAGCTGGAGGAGACGCTATACGCTATGGAGGAGGCGGCCCGTGCAGATTTCTTCAACTCAGTATTTGCGGAGGTGATAAGAACCACTAGGGGATTGTTCCCGATCTTTTTTTGATGAGTGGAGGATAATTTAGATTCGTGATGCCGACGCCACGAGTTCAGGTGCAGCCACAGCGCCAGAGCAAGAGACAGATGGCCCGCCCGTCCTCGGTGCCTGTGTACACCGTCTGATGAGGCAGCTTGATTTCGTTATGGCCTTGTGGAGGACTTGCGTACCGCTGGTGGCGCTTGTAGTGGTAGGACGTATTGCTTGGTTTCATGGTCCCGATAATTGGCAGGCCCAGGTTGAACTGATTGATTGGTTTCATGGTCTCGCGGGTGGTGCAATGGATGCCACTGGCGATCCTGGTGGTATGGATGATTTGGGGAGAGCGAAATGCTAGGATTTTCAACGCCAAGGAAAAGACAGTCGGCCGACTGGTGACTGAGATCAAAGACAACGTGAAGGTGTGGTGTACTGCCGGCGCCAAACACTTAGCGGTTATCGTCGATAGATTAATTAGTGAGTAATCCGTGTAATTTATGTTTCCTGTTGCGAGGCTATTCCGATGCCTCAGCTTGCCTCCTTGGCAAGTGTTTTGTAACTGCTCTTCTTCTTATTAATTAAGCCAGAAATGTTCCGGGTCTTTCGAGAAAAAAAAGATCATGACCGGTCAATCCCATGAACTGATCTCCAGGCATGATTGGTAGCCCAGACGTGGTGAGGGGCTAGGCCCGAGGCATGCAAAATAGACTCGTCGGCCTACACCGCGTGGAACGCTAAAATCGGCCATTCCACGTGATACAGACTCAGAAGCAGCACTCGCTGCACTACCGGAAATCGAGTCTTTGCCGTGTGTTTGGCCCTTTGCGGTGTGTATTTTATCGGACACACGGCAAAGAGAATCTTACACACGGCAAATATGCCTTTGCCGTGCGTATTTTATTGGGCACACAGCAAAGAGCTTTTGTCATGTGCTTTTTTATACCAACACACGGCAAAGGTGGCCTCCTCCTCGTTTCTCACGCTTGGGCCCACACCCACTCACGCCGGCCTCCCCCTCCGCCTCTCGACTCCCACGCCTAGGCCCTACGCTCGCCTCCCCCCATTCACGCCGTCCCGACCCCACACCCACGCCCGCCTCCCATGCCCCGGCCTTATCCTCTCCCCTCCCATGCCTACTCCTCTCCACTCGTTTCTCCTCTTCCTCTCTCTCTCTTCCTCCTCTCCCTTCGGCGGCGGCGACGCGGCCAGGTCCGGCCATGAGGAGCAGTGGTCGGCCCCTTCCTCTGCCTCCCCTCCCCCCTCCACTCGCCCTCACCGGCAATGAGGAGCGGCGGCGAGGCGAGGTGCCGCAGCGGCGCATGAGGAGGAGCGGCGGCGGCGGCGGGCGCGACCTCCTCTCCACCGACGGCGGTGGGCCTTCCTCGGTGCGATGACCTGCCTCGGTGTGGCGGCGGCCGCCCTCCTCGACGCGGCGGAGCAGACAAGGCCCGGCGGCGCCCGTGACCAGCGGAGCTCCTCCTCCCCCGCGGTAGCCTTCCTCGGCGCGGCGGAGCAGTGGAGGCCCGGCGGCGCCCGTGGTCGGCGGAGCTCCTCCTCCCCGTAGTGCCTCCTCTTCTTCAGATCTGGCGCCCCCTCCTTCGCACAGCTCGACGTCGGCGGCCGCCGCCCTCCATCCAGATCCGGCGTGAGGAGGTGCGGCGGCGGCCTAGAGCCCCGGCGGCGGCCTGGAGCCCCGGCGGCCTCCCTCCCCGGTGACGGGATTCGGCGGCGGCGCCCTTCCTCCCCGGCGGCGGTCCTTCCCTCTCCCTCCCTCGGCTCGGCGGCGAGCTCACTCTCCCTCCCCTAGGCGCGGCGGCGGCGGGCTCCCTCTCCCTCCCAAAGGAGTGCGGCGGCCGTGCGGGGTGATGGGCCCGTAGGGAGATTTTTTTATTTCCCTTGACTTTTTTTGCTGTGGGTGAAATCTGGGACACGGAAAACCTTTGTCGTGTGCCCGAGAAAAGGCCCACGGCAAAGGGCTTATTTACCGTCAAAATATTGCCGTGTGCTCTTTGTCGTGGGTGGAACGGCTTTTGCCGTGTGCAACGGACGCATGGCAAAGCCGTCGAATCCGCTACAAGCTCACCAACTTGCCGATGCGCCGCCGCGGCCGCACCCCACGCGCGTCACCGCCTCCTCCTTCACCCGTGCCTTTGCTCGTGCTCGCCGCAAAGCAGAAACATTATACAGAGTGAAAGTGCGCGTTGCATGCGCTTGATGAGGAACATGCTTGCCGGGGGCATCATTAGTCGTCACAAAGCTGAGCAGCGCGTGAGTGTTATGGTAAACGGCGACCACGCTCATCTGGCATCCTAGCAGTAGCAGTGTAGAAAAACTGACCGAGCATCCATCCATCCATCACTCTCTCACACACTCACTCAAAGGAGACTACTGAGTACTGACCCGAGAGGGAGGCCAGGACGGCAAGGCCCTGCCTCGCCTCGAAGGTTCGAACGCTCGAGAGAAGATAATAATTTTTAAAAAAATAAAAAGGAAATGGTACAGTAACAAACAATTACTATACACAAAAGAAAATAGTCCACTCCAGTCCTGCCAATGAGAGTGCGAGACTGACCGAGCTACAACTGCAATCAAGCCTGTCCGGAATTCCGAAACCAAGCAGAGATTCAGAGAGGAGAGAGGTGGCCTCTCTGCAACTGCAAGAAATGCATGTGCCTCCTCTTCCTGTTGCTTTCACAAAAGAAAAACCTGTTGCGCAGCGTAACAGGTTTTCTCCCTCACATACCACTATTGAAACAACACAACATCAACCAAATCAACAGATTTTTCAGCGCAGCGTAATAAAGCAAAGAAGTTTCTTGTCTACCAAAGGTTTGGCCATGGATACTTCCACTACTTGACCTGCATTATAAGTGAGCCCAGGGTTAACTCTCTGATGCAGCTACGTTACAGTAAGCTATTGCAGCGACCAAGATTTTTTCTCTAACCTATTATAGATGAGCCTAAGCATATAAAACTGATAATCTTACTAAATCCGTATAAACAGGTATGCTGAACATACTGAAAGGTCTCAGCAACCCTGATGCAGCTATTTATGTTCAGGTCTTCTTCGGTGTCCAAACCACCCTATGGTGGCATAGAGTATAGAGGAATGAGCAATTTTGTAATTAGATTGTAATATAGTAAAAATCTTTTACCGAAAGTCTCTAACCTAAATGAACATGTGTGTATGTAAAAAATGAATATGAAAATAAAAATATTTTTTCCCATAATACCCCTATATCACTAAATGAATATGAAAGTAAAAATATTTTTCCTATAGTACCCTTATACCACTGTACTACTCGACCTATACCACTATATACCACAGCTGAAGTTCCAGTGGTATACAATTAATTTGGACCATCGGATTCTTTTATAGTGGTCCTTTTTGAACACCAGTATAAGGTGGTATGAAGCACCGAAGAAGACCTGATTTATTTATGATACAGTAAGCTATTCCAACAGCCAAGAATTTTTCTCTAACCAAGTAGATGAGCCTAAGGATATAAAACTGCTAATCTTACTAAATCCCTATAAACATATGTATGCTGAGCGTACTGAAAAGGACCCATGCAATCAGTACAACAGAAACAGTTGACTTAGAGTGGTTTCAAGCATTCAATTACGAACAATTTCTCGAGTGTCCTGCAACTAAATGATAAAATTCAAAGGACAGAGCACATAACAGGAAGGCACGGTTATTACCATCAATTTAATATTTTTCACTTCCTTTAACTACTGCCTTCAGTGCACTTGATCTTTCAGCAAAATGAACAGACCCAAAATCCCTCTTATGCCCAGCCTTCAATTGTTTGCCCTCTGAACTAGTCATAATAATTTGCTTCGCCTGTGCATGTTGTGGTGACAGTGACAATGAATTTAATGATTTATAAACGAGGAAGGAAAAAATATGCTAGTTTCAAAATAGTGATCGAGGGACTCACCGTTTGCTGGGCAGATTTCAGGTGCACGTTCGCATCAAAGCCGATGGCATAAGATTGGAGTTTGCACTAAGATTATGCAATAGCTTTGCTGCAATGTTGATGAGATCCTTGATGAGATTGTCCGTGCACATTATTGTAAGGTTTTGCCAGTTCTTCAACTGCAGCAATTCGCAGTGAAGGGTCATCTTACATAAGAAATGCATTTATCAATGGGAATAATGATGGATTGGGTGCTCTCAATCTCCTGCTTTCCAGCCTCATCCAAGGCCAGCCTTGCTATGATATCCATGACCGGTTTCTTTTGCTCTGGTGGTTGGTCCTCCAAGTGCAAGATACGTTCGAGGCTGTCCAGAAAGAAGGGGTTGTCCGACAGCTCCTTGCGAAACCTTGCGCTTATTTTTCCACCGTTGATAGCAAGCATCCTCCCCACAAACTCCAAACACAAACATACCGCTTCTTCCTTCTGCTGTGTCTTTTTTTTCTGCTGAGGGTCAGGGTCACCACTGTTTTTCTCGTCACTGAGGTAGTACCGGATAAGCCCTATGATATTAGTGATGATGTTTTTAGCATCTTCGACTATTTCTGTAATGAGCTTCGTGTTGGATCTGGAGTCCCCTTGTTTGAGGCTATTGCAAAGAATCCGAAGCCCAACAATTTGCTTCTCATGGCTTGATGTGCAGCCAAGGGACTTGATGGCGAAGCTGTCGAGACTGAGTGTGGATTTCTCTGAAAGAAAAAGACCCATTTCCGTGCGTGCCTGGTAGGCTTGATGGTAGTACAGGTCGACAGCTTTTGCTCCCCACTCTTCTGGGAACCCTAACTCACGAACAATTGATGCGCGATAGGGAAGGGAGAAGAACCCGAGGATGGTTGCCAGGATATAGGATGACCCTTGGCATAGCTCCAGCATGAAGAAGACTACTATGGATGGCACCAAGTTTGGGCTAGCATCGTGTGGCAGGGGGCTATAGTCATGGTGCTCATGACCTAGCAGACTGAGAAGGCGCAGAAATGATAGTAGAACCTGCAGGGATGCCACCGGGATCTGCAAGTTGTCAAGCAGCGCCGCTGCTATCAACCAGAATAATGTGTAGAATGATAGTTCGAGGGAGATGCCTGGCACTGGAAAACTCACGCTCCAAAACCCGAGTATGGGCAGGATTACTGCTTCATGGATATGCAACAGGATGTCATGGGAGCTACTGTTCCGATTCAAAAAATCTACGTTGGCCAGTACAGTGAAAGCGACTGATGCGCTGAAATATTTGTGATAAGAAGATAATATGGCTTGGAGGAAGGGTAAACATGCCAACACTAAGGTTGTAATGGCATTAAAACATAGTCGTAGGGGTTTACTCATGGGCATTATACCATCCAACAAGCTTGTAGATACCACCAATGTCAGAAATATTCCCAAAATCCAAGCAATAAAAAGAACTACGGCAGTAGTATAACCCAGACCTAGTGTGCCCTTGGGTTCATTAAGGGTGGGTTCTTTTGAAAAACCAGTAGAAACGGCAAGGGTGGTATTCAAACCAATAAGAATCGAAATGATAATTCGGATAGTGCAGTCAAGAAGCGTGGCCCCACGTGCTCGAGCCACCACGAAATGGCTGCCAATAACCAGTGAGGCCACCTTCATGCGTGCATCCATCAGGGACTGTTTGGGGACGGTGATAATACTCATACCAGATAGAGTTGTCAAAATATCATTATTCCTTAAAGGCTGTGACGAGCGAGAGAACTCCAATCTGAATGCGCTTGTAGAACCAAATAACCGCTGGTAGACTTGGGCATCGTTGCGGATGAAAACCCTGTTGTGTAGCAAAGAGTCATAAGAAAAACAAAAGGACAGCGAAAGATGTCACGAGGGAGATAGAAATAATTAGATGAATACAGGCGTAAGAGTGAGTAGAGCATCCCTCTTTTAACTATCCATTTTTAAGGTATTTTATTTCGCTTATGACAAAGCATTGGGCATTGGCCATGGAGGCCTGCGCGGCAACCCGGATGTTCTCGTACCCATGTGAGCTACCCCTCTATTTTTTTATGACGTTAGTACTGACGTCAGCGATGACGTCAGCGCTGACGTCATCATCTTCTTCCCTCAGCAGGCACCACCCCCCTCCCCCTCCCCCCCCCCCCCCCCCCCCGCCGCGCTGCCCCCCACCCAGGCCGGCCTCCACCCGCGGCCGGCGGCGCCCCCGCCGCCATGCCGCGCCGTCCACCATCCACCCGCCGGCCGCAGCCCGCACCCCGCCACCTTCCTGGCCTGCCATCAGCGCCGCCCCCGACCTTCCCCCGGCCCGACCGCCCTCCACCGCCGCCCGGCCGGCGGCGCCCGCGCCGCCGGCCTTCCTCAAATCCTCCAAATCCCTAACCCTAAATCCCTAAGGCCGCTGCCTGCTCGCCCACCCACCGCCGAGCTCTTCTCTGCCGCCGCCGGCCCGCGACCTCTGTTTTGGGATGCCACGTCATGCTGACGTCAGCAGCCCAAAAAAGTTGCACGAATCTTAAAATAGCTACCAACGGTGGATAATAGGGAGGGGAGCTAATGGGGTCCTAGAAGAACAAAAGCGCCTGCGCGGGAGGTGCTTTTCAGAGACGACGGGTCCTTCAGATCTGCCCGATGTGGTAGACGACGACGTGTGACTCTAATCTAAAAGCACAGAAATAACAAAAAATGATAAAACTTGAACTTTGGATGCTTTTTTTTTTTCTAGCTTGATCTCAATAGCCGAGCTACGCACCTGGTGGCTTCGACGAAAATCATGGCCGTGGCAATCCAGAAATCCAAGCCGGTCAGCAGAGAGCAGAACCCACCAAGCAAGACGACAGTAGCCCAAATGAAGGCCAGAGTGCCGACAGCGTTGCCCGACCACTCCAACAAGACCACCCAAAACACGATCTTATTCAGCCTTTTCAGCTGCTTTTCGCTGCTCTCCCTTGCCATTGTTCGTGTTCCCGTCCCGGCGTGAGTGCCTCGCAATAACCCTAACCCTATTTATCAGCGGAGAGCAAGCTAGCTAACCTCTTCCGGATAGCAACAACTGGAGCAGGCGCTAACTGCTTAAAATAAACACGACAAGCATATAATAGAAAAGGCATAGCCCCCGTATGTGGTTTGCTATGGTGCTTGAAAGGACCGGTGGTTTGCTCCCCTCCAAATATTCTGAACAAGCGTCGAGCTGCTGGCTGAAACTCTGAATTTCAGAATTTCAAGTGTTAATTGGTATGTGAATTGAGTGTAGTCCAACTGGTAAGGTTACTTGTGGTGGACCCATCAAGGTTTGAGTCCTCGACTCGGCACTTTTGCTTGTTTTTTAGATTTATTATAGGTTTAACCTGCGTTATTCAGTGATAAGCAACATGCTCGTCGATAGCAAGGCACATGGGGTATCTTCGTCAATCTCAATGATATGCCGGCTCAATCTCTCGGAGGTTCTCATAGAAATAGATGTACGTGCGCGCGGCGTGTATTCGTAGAGGTGCATTTGTGAGTCCCAAGGCCTTCTTGCACATGAGTGCAGGCCTGGCCAGGATGATCGTGCAGCCGTGCAGGGCAACACGACCGGCCGGCGCGGCAATGCTTGTCGAGTCTCAACTCTCAACCCACACGCTGAGATCGAGAGAGTAGGTATCAGCGGAGGTGGGGTGGTGTCGCTCCCAATGAGAGATTGAGAGACAAGAGCTCGCCAGCCATGTACTCTCTCTGTCCCTTAAAGAGGGTCCTTTTGAGTGTGTGTGCTACAAATTTGACTCGAGTTGTAGAAAATGTATTCAATATTTGTATCTCTAAATAAATTTGTTAAAAAAACTAGACTGAAAAATCTTTCCAATGATGCTAATTATGTACCATAAATATTTTTTGATAGGATATGTACCATAAATATTAATATTTTTTAATATAAAATTAATCAAAATCATTTCTCGAGAAGTGAGAAAGACACTCTTTTAGGGACGGAGGGAGTAGCGGCCAGTGCCGTTGAGGTAGGTGAGCACACTGACGAGCGCCTGGTGCTCGATGGTTGGCAGACTGGTAGGTGGGGGATGAGGCGGCTGAAGCTAGCGACGAGAGCAAGGCGGGCCAGTCGTAGCGGCACCGCCGGTGTTGGGAAATCTTTCCAGACGCGTGAGGATTGGATCAGTTGGATTGATTGACCCAAGGGAAAACCACAAAAACCACTAAACACCTTCATGGCCCACAAATTGAAGTGTCGGCCCCCATTTTGAGTTCCTCGTAACATGTACCTTTCAAATTGAAACAGTTGTATTTATGCCGCTTCCAGTGGGAGTTTCGTTCTCATTAAATGAGTGCCACATCAGCGAATTAGATGACATGATAGTGTACTTACGAGGAAAGAGATGAGGAGTTTCATCAGGATGAAACTTGTGCTCACCGTTTGCAATACGTTGAAAACCATGTAAAACTTTCATGGGAGGGTTTGTATTTCATCTCTGTATTTTTCATCAACTCTTATTCGTCACTCATCTACACCATTTAATTGATCTATTTGTCTATGAAATAGTAAAATAAAACTTTGCATTGAAATTTATAGTTTCATTGCTCAATTCAAATACCAAAAGGTGACATGTCACTCTTGAAAACCGTTAATAAAACCCTCCATTGGAACTGGCCAACGAAGCGCTATAAAATTTCTTATTTTGTGTTGCTCATTGGCCTCGGACTAGCCAGGTTAATCTTGGGTTGTGGTACACTGGTTGTTGCCTTGTCGGCGTGTGTGATGATAACGTAAAGTAATGAATACACTACCTTATCGTGTTGATACCTGTGCACACAACTAAAGATATTACATCCGTTTCCAATTATAGGTCGTTTTGGGTTTTCTAGATTCATAGAATTTGCTATGAATCTAAACATACGGTTTATCTAGATGCATAACAAAGATTATGAACCTATAAAAATCAAAACGACCTATAATTTAAAACAACAGGTGACGTAATTTTTTTTTCCATTGTTAACCACAACCTTGAACGACTTAGGGTTGTTTGTCCAAGACAGGCAAAAGGATTCCCATGCAAGGAAGACCTTTGTCTGGACTCTGGATTTACTTTGTGCATGTGAACAGTTAACACTTGCGTAGCCTGCGCGAAGCACGTGAACCCATGTTCATCGATTGTCATCGCACGCATGGGGGAACCAACGGCCTGCTACGGCACATTTTTTAGGGGGGCGCGGCTCTTCGTCAGTCGTGTGGCTTGGCCACTGGTCAGTACAATAATACACCTAGGGAGTGTGGAACGAAAGTGCATGCAGCGTGTGCATCAACTTATCTACTGTCTATACTAAAGCCATCTCCAGCGGCGTGGCGAAATCGCCAGCGTGACGTGGAGGCGGATGAACAAACAAGGACGGAAGACTAGGCGCGCTGCAGCCAGGGTCGGCGCGAAGGCGACCAGTACAGTACATGAGGCCTGGCACGCGCGGGACTGGGCGGCGCCAGGTGGAACAAGAGAGGGATGTCCACTGGCGGAGGCGTCCCATGGCGCACAACGGCCACGGGGACAGGGTCCTATTGGTGCGTGGCAGCCGCGACCGCGACAGAAGTGTCATGCCGGGTGCGACGAGACCGTGCGTCTGCCTTCGGGGTGAGCCACCGTGGCCGTCGGGGCTCCACGCGGAGGCAGATCCGGCGATCGCCGTCGGCCAGCGGAGCGAGCGGATGGGCGAAGCAGCCCAAGGCCCCAAGGCGACGAAAGGGAGAGACCGACCTTGGAGCAGAAAGAGGGCGATAAATTTGACAAAAAGTCGTCTGTCCCGGCGACCGGCGGCGGTGGAAGCGGGGCGGCGATGGGTAGACTGGATTCGGCCGCCCCGGTGAGGGCTGCCAGATCCGGCCTCCGACGGCGGCCGCCGAGAGCAGCACCGGCTGCCTTCAATTCTCACCAGGGATGACCATGATGACGACGCTTCAACAAGCGGCGCAGCCCTGGCGACAAAGAGGCCGTGCGGCAGCGAGGAGGCCTCAAGGTGATGGCGGCGGCCCGGACGACGTGGCAATGGTGGGCCCTGTCGGGTCTGGATCTGGTGCGGGTGAGAGGCTGGCGACTGTGGTGGCGTGGTGCTGTGGCGGCGCAGGGCAAATGGCGTGGTCCCTGTTGCGGTGTTGCCGATGGTGGATCGGCGTGAGCGGTGGTTGGTGGGCGATACTGCTCATGGTGTTGCCGGTGGTGGGTTGTCGGCGCAACGGTTTCGCTTCATCTTCTTCAGTCCGTCAGGTTCTTGTTTCCCACCCTGCTTGTGTTGTGCTTGCTCTACGGTTAGGGATGCTATGCTCTTGCGGGGTAGGTTGGTTGAGGATAGAGCAAAAGCTCGGACGATGACGCCTTCGGGCGTCACATCCTCCTTGGAGGCGTCCACCCCATCCTACCCTGCCGGTTCTTCTTTGGGTGTAAATAAACCCTACCCATTCGTGGGTCGGCGATGGCAGCGCACTCTCGGCGTCGTGACCTTGTTGAAGGAATCGTCATGGAAGCCTGGCACCGTGTTTAGTGTCTCTTGACTCGTGGAGGCATCCAATTTTTGACTTTGAGAAGTCGGAGCTGCTGAACTCGAAGACATGATTGGTCACTGGCGGTGGTTGGCAACAAGAACTTTGGTCGGTCACTAGGATGATGCAGCGGTCCTCGTGGTGGAGTCGGAGCGGCTTGGTCGTGAGTGCGACAAGCATGGCAATGATGACTTTTTAGCCGTGTAGTATAGTTGTAGGTTTAGTTTTAGTTGTCAGTGTCTTAGTTGTATGGTGTGTTGTATGGTTTTCTGGCCCGGTTTTCCTTATAAACTGGGTCAATTCTCTTCTTCTTATTAATATACGCCGGAACCGTAAGGTTTTGGATCTTTTGAAAAAAAATGGATCTGACCGGTGGATACTACAACGCGGAAGATAACATGAAGTTCGGCCTGCCGATGGCGTTCACGGCTGACTTCGGCAAGTCGCAAGTACATGGACGGCGAGTGGGACGCCGACTACCTCCAAAGGCGGCCACCTCGACCAGGACTCCTCCCTGATCTACTTCTAGGTGGCCGTCGGCGATCAACCCCAACCGTGACCACCGCTGCTAGCAGGAGGATCCCGAGGACATGGACACCCCCGCACTGTCTACGCCATCACCAAAAGACACCCCTGGGTCTGACGTCCACGCCGAGACGGCTGTCCCACTCGCGGGCGCCTCTGCCGTCGCGTTCCGCACCGCCGCGTGCATGTTCGATCGAGCTCGCCGACCGCACGTTCCTGCTGCAGGCGTATGACAAGAAGTACCTGCACTCCAGCGAGCCCCGACGGCGACGCCAACGTGCTAGTGGAGGCCGTGGTCGGAGGGCCCGACGTGCAGGATGGGTTCGTCGATGACCGTCACTATACCACAGCCCCAATATGCCAACTTCTTTGTGGTCGGTATAAGCTGTTTCAATGACTAACCATCAGTCGGTATAAAGTTATACCGACCCTAACTATTAGTCGCAATAAGTGGCGTCGGTATAACTCTATACCGACCAACGTAGCTTTACCGACCGACAGTTTGACACGCTAAGACATTTATAACGACTTATGGTTCGACGGGAATATTTACATGGATCCAAAAAAATATTAATATAGCAGCCACGCACAGGCATTTATCACATAGAAACTGACCATGTTAATCATAAAAATTATCAATATGTAGGCACATATCATAAGCTAGTATACCAGAGTTAGCGTCACATGACATGAAACTTATACTACATGTCCTAGCTAAACAAATAACTCAGGTTTGTCCATCAATCATACACATACTATATGAATTGTATGGCTCCAAGACAATAAAGGCAGTCCAAAACAAATAAAAGAAACGGATCCACACTTTGACAGCTTGTTGTCGACAAGTTGTTGCCAAGCACATCCTTGAAGTTCCTGAAATTCAGCATTGTCATGCAATCAGAAACATCCTGCAAATCTCGGTTCTCAATGCATAGAAACTAATATATAAATTAGTGGCAGTTTTCTACATACTTGAAGAAAAAGAATTAGAATTCATATCAGCAACTTCATCACTCTATCAGCAACTTCATTACTCGTCAATTGCATTGTGACGTAAAGTATTCAGGTTACTCTCACATTACATCTAGAAAGGTGACTAAGTTAGAAATACACATACTGTATACCTAGAAAAAATAATTGGCAAGAAAACATCCATTTAATTCTTAGCAAATGTGGATAACAATGATGAAAAAAAAATGTCATCCAATTGGTGGACAACTTCCATTTGCAGAGATCACTTCAATAATAAATCTCTAGAAGGGGGATTGCAGTATCAAAATAAGGAACATAAACTAGAGAATACATTACCGAAGGCGAGTTGATGCCAGTGTCATGGATGTCATGCTGCCATGTCGTGGATGTTCAGATAAACTTCTTGTCTAGCAGCTCGACACCAAAGTGAGAGTCTCATGACTTGCTGGCAGTGAAAATCTTTAGATGTTTAGATAACAATCCCATAACTTGGAAGAAGTCTCATGCTAAAAGCAAGTTCATAAAGGATATAACAAATTTGGGCGTCTCCCTAAACTGGAATACCAGGAATAACAATCTCATAACTTGGAGGTCCCATCTAAAAGCAAGTTCGGAAATTATCTTCTTTTTTAAAATATTATGTCTGAAACTTCTACTACTACCACCTAAGAACTAATGCTGAACATAGGTGAAATTAAATCACCCTTCACATGAATGGGGTTCATGCCTACCCTCCAAATTGCAGTAAACTTCACAAAATTATTTAAACATAAAAGCTGTACTAATTGAGCAGAGCAGGATACACAGAAGCATACCAATGTTCCAGTAACGGCAGTTGGGGTAGCAGAAGAGCACCATGAATACCATACAAGCAGAGCACGAACTAGAAGTACCTCTGCATCTGCAATCAAATGCTGTCGATTAGAGGGAGAATCAAGTACCAAATGCTGGAGTTCTATAGATCGACTCTCAGATCTGCAGGGAAGCCTAAACCCAGAGCTCGCTAGTGTGGATACTGCCGTTGCCGACGGATGCATAGAAGGCAAGAAGCGATTACCCTGCTGCCGGGAAATCAACCATCTCAGGGCCAGCGACCTCGCTCCTCGAAGGCGTAGGTCAGGAAGTTCACACGCCATGGAACAACAGGGGCTTGCCGCCACTGGCAGGGCACGACTCCTCCACGCATTCCAGATGGAACGTTGGTGCAGGAGCTCGCCCCCAGCCACGTCCTTGCTGCTTCTTGGGAATATTTCGTGGATCTGGACCACTGGAACTGCAAGGATGCGGCGTCGCCATGGCCAGTTGTGGAGATGAACTAGGGATAGGCGGCGGAGGAGGAGGAGGAGGACGAAGAGATGGCGATGTGCGGCGGCAGGCTGGGGAAAGGATGCGCAGGCGGCTGAGAGGAGGTGGAGGCGTCGGGCTCTAGGGTTCGCAAGGGGCGTGGTGCGGCGGATCAGGGATTAGTATTAGGCTTGATCCACGTTTTGGGCCTCCCTGCGCTTGCAGGCTTCTAATTCTCGGCCCATTAGTTATACCGACCGATGGTCAGTTCTAAACTAGCAGATGTAGCGACGGAACCTCCGTGTCTCTTGTGCTAGTTAAATACCGACCGATGATTTCTCAATGAAAGTCGATGTACCGGCCAACAATTCGTTGCTAAGTTTTTACGACCAACACTCCGACGCCGATTCTCAATTTATACCGACCAACAACAGTCGCTATACTGGTGTTGTGGTATAGTGCGTGATGGGTATGGGCAGACCGGCCGACCGGCCACGTACATCAACGCACTGCTTGTCGGAGCGCTCGCCTACTACTTCTCGCCGGCAGCACCGCCGCCAAAATACTGAAGGAAGCTGGTGTCAGCGTGCTGACTGGTCGGGTCGGTCGTGTAGGGACGCCGTGTGCTGTTCACCGGGGCGTCGTGTTCGTGTCGTGTGTGTGACACTAGTGTGGGAGCGCTAGGGCACACGATTTGGCTGATCGAGCTCCCGCTCTCCCGTTAGCGGCTCGCGATCAATGCGACCACGTGCTCAAGGAACAACATTCCGCCAGTTGGATTGGGACATCACCCGGCACGCACCACTCAAATACAAAACGACAAGGATGCGGGGTTTTGCATTTTGAGTGCTGCCCCCATCATGCATGTGCGCCCGTAACCGGAAAAAGCAATCTTTTGACCGGAAATCCTTAACTGTGACCGGAAAATTGTCACTGAACCGGAAAATGGAATCTTTAAACCGGAAAATGGCACATTCAAACCGGAAAATAGCATCTTCAAACCGGAAAATAGCATCTTCAAACCGGAAAAAGGAATCTTCAAACCGGAAATTGGCACACATGAGTTGACACCATGGGACCCACATGCGCATCTCGAGGTTGCATGCTGCACCATGACCGTAGGATAGACTCCGCGGCCGCTTGTGCAACTGGTATTTGCACTCTGGTCAGATTGCCGAATCAACGATGCTGTGCCAACAGTACCAACAGTATGCCGAACACTACAGAAACAAGGGATTTGAGAGCTCACTGTCTAAAGCTTCGGAAACCATGTCTAGACTTGAAAGTTGCATGCTTTTCCTTGGGACTGATTTCGGGCTAAAAAAAGACAGTCAGGCCGCTCATTTCCGACATTCAGTTAAAACGTAAATCGTGATTAGTACCCATTATCCAGGGCAAAAAAACTATGTGTATCTCTAGTAGTCGCATCGCATGGATGCGCTTTGCTTTGTTTCATCTGTCACTTTTGTTTTTTACAAAATGGTGTGTTGTCACGCAAATTGTACCCTCTTTCTGAACAAGTACCGCTACCATTTTGCTGCATGTAATGACATTTGCTATTATATGCAAGCTGGTTGCCGAACCTGAGGGTGTGTGTCAGACTCTAGATAGGGGATGGCAACTCAACTCTATAGATTACTGGTTTACTAGGTCACGATACAATGGACGAGGAACCTCGTCGGAGTTGTCGAGCCTAAGCTCGCCGCCGCCGCCAAATCCGACTGGTTTCTAATCGAGTTGAGCTTGGGCAGGATGGGCCAAAATGGGCCAGGGACTGTTGTGGAGCTGGTGGACCAGGTGCACAGCATGGAGATTGATGGCCCAACGAGTGAGGAGGTGGGCACTGGAGACCCAGCAGCTGGAGGAGACGCTATACGCTATGGAGGAGGCGGCCCGTGCAGATTTCTTCAACTCAGTATTTGCGGAGGTGATAAGAACCACTAGGGGATTGTTCCCGATCTTTTTTTGATGAGTGGAGGATAATTTAGATTCGTGATGCCGACGCCACGAGTTCAGGTGCAGCCACAGCGCCAGAGCAAGAGACAGATGGCCCGCCCGTCCTCGGTGCCTGTGTACACCGTCTGATGAGGCAGCTTGATTTCGTTATGGCCTTGTGGAGGACTTGCGTACCGCTGGTGGCGCTTGTAGTGGTAGGACGTATTGCTTGGTTTCATGGTCCCGATAATTGGCAGGCCCAGGTTGAACTGATTGATTGGTTTCATGGTCTCGCGGGTGGTGCAATGGATGCCACTGGCGATCCTGGTGGTATGGATGATTTGGGGAGAGCGAAATGCTAGGATTTTCAACGCCAAGGAAAAGACAGTCGGCCGACTGGTGACTGAGATCAAAGACAACGTGAAGGTGTGGTGTACTGCCGGCGCCAAACACTTAGCGGTTATCGTCGATAGATTAATTAGTGAGTAATCCGTGTAATTTATGTTTCCTGTTGCGAGGCTATTCCGATGCCTCAGCTTGCCTCCTTGGCAAGTGTTTTGTAACTGCTCTTCTTCTTATTAATTAAGCCAGAAATGTTCCGGGTCTTTCGAGAAAAAAAAGATCATGACCGGTCAATCCCATGAACTGATCTCCAGGCATGATTGGTAGCCCAGACGTGGTGAGGGGCTAGGCCCGAGGCATGCAAAATAGACTCGTCGGCCTACACCGCGTGGAACGCTAAAATCGGCCATTCCACGTGATACAGACTCAGAAGCAGCACTCGCTGCACTACCGGAAATCGAGTCTTTGCCGTGTGTTTGGCCCTTTGCGGTGTGTATTTTATCGGACACACGGCAAAGAGAATCTTACACACGGCAAATATGCCTTTGCCGTGCGTATTTTATTGGGCACACAGCAAAGAGCTTTTGTCATGTGCTTTTTTATACCAACACACGGCAAAGGTGGCCTCCTCCTCGTTTCTCACGCTTGGGCCCACACCCACTCACGCCGGCCTCCCCCTCCGCCTCTCGACTCCCACGCCTAGGCCCTACGCTCGCCTCCCCCCATTCACGCCGTCCCGACCCCACACCCACGCCCGCCTCCCATGCCCCGGCCTTATCCTCTCCCCTCCCATGCCTACTCCTCTCCACTCGTTTCTCCTCTTCCTCTCTCTCTCTTCCTCCTCTCCCTTCGGCGGCGGCGACGCGGCCAGGTCCGGCCATGAGGAGCAGTGGTCGGCCCCTTCCTCTGCCTCCCCTCCCCCCTCCACTCGCCCTCACCGGCAATGAGGAGCGGCGGCGAGGCGAGGTGCCGCAGCGGCGCATGAGGAGGAGCGGCGGCGGCGGCGGGCGCGACCTCCTCTCCACCGACGGCGGTGGGCCTTCCTCGGTGCGATGACCTGCCTCGGTGTGGCGGCGGCCGCCCTCCTCGACGCGGCGGAGCAGACAAGGCCCGGCGGCGCCCGTGACCAGCGGAGCTCCTCCTCCCCCGCGGTAGCCTTCCTCGGCGCGGCGGAGCAGTGGAGGCCCGGCGGCGCCCGTGGTCGGCGGAGCTCCTCCTCCCCGTAGTGCCTCCTCTTCTTCAGATCTGGCGCCCCCTCCTTCGCACAGCTCGACGTCGGCGGCCGCCGCCCTCCATCCAGATCCGGCGTGAGGAGGTGCGGCGGCGGCCTAGAGCCCCGGCGGCGGCCTGGAGCCCCGGCGGCCTCCCTCCCCGGTGACGGGATTCGGCGGCGGCGCCCTTCCTCCCCGGCGGCGGTCCTTCCCTCTCCCTCCCTCGGCTCGGCGGCGAGCTCACTCTCCCTCCCCTAGGCGCGGCGGCGGCGGGCTCCCTCTCCCTCCCAAAGGAGTGCGGCGGCCGTGCGGGGTGATGGGCCCGTAGGGAGATTTTTTTATTTCCCTTGACTTTTTTTGCTGTGGGTGAAATCTGGGACACGGAAAACCTTTGTCGTGTGCCCGAGAAAGGCCCACGGCAAAGGGCTTATTTACCGTCAAAATATTGCCGTGTGCTCTTTGTCGTGGGTGGAACGGCTTTTGCCGTGTGCAACGGACGCATGGCAAAGCCGTCGAATCCGCTACAAGCTCACCAACTTGCCGATGCGCCGCCGCGGCCGCACCCCACGCGCGTCACCGCCTCCTCCTTCACCCGTGCCTTTGCTCGTGCTCGCCGCAAAGCAGAAACATTATACAGAGTGAAAGTGCGCGTTGCATGCGCTTGATGAGGAACATGCTTGCCGGGGGCATCATTAGTCGTCACAAAGCTGAGCAGCGCGTGAGTGTTATGGTAAACGGCGACCACGCTCATCTGGCATCCTAGCAGTAGCAGTGTAGAAAAACTGACCGAGCATCCATCCATCCATCACTCTCTCACACACTCACTCAAAGGAGACTACTGAGTACTGACCCGAGAGGGAGGCCAGGACGGCAAGGCCCTGCCTCGCCTCGAAGGTTCGAACGCTCGAGAGAAGATAATAATTTTTAAAAAAATAAAAAGGAAATGGTACAGTAACAAACAATTACTATACACAAAAGAAAATAGTCCACTCCAGTCCTGCCAATGAGAGTGCGAGACTGACCGAGCTACAACTGCAATCAAGCCTGTCCGGAATTCCGAAACCAAGCAGAGATTCAGAGAGGAGAGAGGTGGCCTCTCTGCAACTGCAAGAAATGCATGTGCCTCCTCTTCCTGTTGCTTTCACAAAAGAAAAACCTGTTGCGCAGCGTAACAGGTTTTCTCCCTCACATACCACTATTGAAACAACACAACATCAACCAAAATCAACAGATTTTTCAGCGCAGCGTAATAAAGCAAAGAAGTTTCTTGTCTACCAAAGGTTTGGCCATGGATACTTCCACTACTTGACCTGCATTATAAGTGAGCCCAGGGTTAACTCTCTGATGCAGCTACGTTACAGTAAGCTATTGCAGCGACCAAGATTTTTTCTCTAACCTATTATAGATGAGCCTAAGCATATAAAACTGATAATCTTACTAAATCCGTATAAACAGGTATGCTGAACATACTGAAAGGTCTCAGCAACCCTGATGCAGCTATTTATGTTCAGGTCTTCTTCGGTGTCCAAACCACCCTATGGTGGCATAGAGTATAGAGGAATGAGCAATTTTGTAATTAGATTGTAATATAGTAAAAATCTTTTACCGAAAGTCTCTAACCTAAATGAACATGTGTGTATGTAAAAAATGAATATGAAAATAAAAATATTTTTTCCCATAATACCCCTATATCACTAAATGAATATGAAAGTAAAAATATTTTTCCTATAGTACCCTTATACCACTGTACTACTCGACCTATACCACTATATACCACAGCTGAAGTTCCAGTGGTATACAATTAATTTGGACCATCGGATTCTTTTATAGTGGTCCTTTTTGAACACCAGTATAAGGTGGTATGAAGCACCGAAGAAGACCTGATTTATTTATGATACAGTAAGCTATTCCAACAGCCAAGAATTTTTCTCTAACCAAGTAGATGAGCCTAAGGATATAAAACTGCTAATCTTACTAAATCCCTATAAACATATGTATGCTGAGCGTACTGAAAAGGACCCATGCAATCAGTACAACAGAAACAGTTGACTTAGAGTGGTTTCAAGCATTCAATTACGAACAATTTCTCGAGTGTCCTGCAACTAAATGATAAAATTCAAAGGACAGAGCACATAACAGGAAGGCACGGTTATTACCATCAATTTAATATTTTTCACTTCCTTTAACTACTGCCTTCAGTGCACTTGATCTTTCAGCAAAATGAACAGACCCAAAATCCCTCTTATGCCCAGCCTTCAATTGTTTGCCCTCTGAACTAGTCATAATAATTTGCTTCGCCTGTGCATGTTGTGGTGACAGTGACAATGAATTTAATGATTTATAAACGAGGAAGGAAAAAATATGCTAGTTTCAAAATAGTGATCGAGGGACTCACCGTTTGCTGGGCAGATTTCAGGTGCACGTTCGCATCAAAGCCGATGGCATAAGATTGGAGTTTGCACTAAGATTATGCAATAGCTTTGCTGCAATGTTGATGAGATCCTTGATGAGATTGTCCGTGCACATTATTGTAAGGTTTTGCCAGTTCTTCAACTGCAGCAATTCGCAGTGAAGGGTCATCTTACATAAGAAATGCATTTATCAATGGGAATAATGATGGATTGGGTGCTCTCAATCTCCTGCTTTCCAGCCTCATCCAAGGCCAGCCTTGCTATGATATCCATGACCGGTTTCTTTTGCTCTGGTGGTTGGTCCTCCAAGTGCAAGATACGTTCGAGGCTGTCCAGAAAGAAGGGGTTGTCCGACAGCTCCTTGCGAAACCTTGCGCTTATTTTTCCACCGTTGATAGCAAGCATCCTCCCCACAAACTCCAAACACAAACATACCGCTTCTTCCTTCTGCTGTGTCTTTTTTTTCTGCTGAGGGTCAGGGTCACCACTGTTTTTCTCGTCACTGAGGTAGTACCGGATAAGCCCTATGATATTAGTGATGATGTTTTTAGCATCTTCGACTATTTCTGTAATGAGCTTCGTGTTGGATCTGGAGTCCCCTTGTTTGAGGCTATTGCAAAGAATCCGAAGCCCAACAATTTGCTTCTCATGGCTTGATGTGCAGCCAAGGGACTTGATGGCGAAGCTGTCGAGACTGAGTGTGGATTTCTCTGAAAGAAAAAGACCCATTTCCGTGCGTGCCTGGTAGGCTTGATGGTAGTACAGGTCGACAGCTTTTGCTCCCCACTCTTCTGGGAACCCTAACTCACGAACAATTGATGCGCGATAGGGAAGGGAGAAGAACCCGAGGATGGTTGCCAGGATATAGGATGACCCTTGGCATAGCTCCAGCATGAAGAAGACTACTATGGATGGCACCAAGTTTGGGCTAGCATCGTGTGGCAGGGGGCTATAGTCATGGTGCTCATGACCTAGCAGACTGAGAAGGCGCAGAAATGATAGTAGAACCTGCAGGGATGCCACCGGGATCTGCAAGTTGTCAAGCAGCGCCGCTGCTATCAACCAGAATAATGTGTAGAATGATAGTTCGAGGGAGATGCCTGGCACTGGAAAACTCACGCTCCAAAACCCGAGTATGGGCAGGATTACTGCTTCATGGATATGCAACAGGATGTCATGGGAGCTACTGTTCCGATTCAAAAAATCTACGTTGGCCAGTACAGTGAAAGCGACTGATGCGCTGAAATATTTGTGATAAGAAGATAATATGGCTTGGAGGAAGGGTAAACATGCCAACACTAAGGTTGTAATGGCATTAAAACATAGTCGTAGGGGTTTACTCATGGGCATTATACCATCCAACAAGCTTGTAGATACCACCAATGTCAGAAATATTCCCAAAATCCAAGCAATAAAAAGAACTACGGCAGTAGTATAACCCAGACCTAGTGTGCCCTTGGGTTCATTAAGGGTGGGTTCTTTTGAAAACCAGTAGAAACGGCAAGGGTGGTATTCAAACCAATAAGAATCGAAATGATAATTCGGATAGTGCAGTCAAGAAGCGTGGCCCCACGTGCTCGAGCCACCACGAAATGGCTGCCAATAACCAGTGAGGCCACCTTCATGCGTGCATCCATCAGGGACTGTTTGGGGACGGTGATAATACTCATACCAGATAGAGTTGTCAAAATATCATTATTCCTTAAAGGCTGTGACGAGCGAGAGAACTCCAATCTGAATGCGCTTGTAGAACCAAATAACCGCTGGTAGACTTGGGCATCGTTGCGGATGAAAACCCTGTTGTGTAGCAAAGAGTCATAAGAAAAACAAAAGGACAGCGAAAGATGTCACGAGGGAGATAGAAATAATTAGATGAATACAGGCGTAAGAGTGAGTAGAGCATCCCTCTTTTAACTATCCATTTTTAAGGTATTTTATTTCGCTTATGACAAAGCATTGGGCATTGGCCATGGAGGCCTGCGCGGCAACCCGGATGTTCTCGTACCCATGTGAGCTACCCCTCTATTTTTTTATGACGTTAGTACTGACGTCAGCGATGACGTCAGCGCTGACGTCATCATCTTCTTCCCTCAGCAGGCACCACCCCCCTCCCCCTCCCCCCCCCCCCCCCCCCCCCCCGCCGCGCTGCCCCCCCACCCAGGCCGGCCTCCACCCGCGGCCGGCGGCGCCCCCGCCGCCATGCCGCGCCGTCCACCATCCACCCGCCGGCCGCAGCCCGCACCCCGCCACCTTCCTGGCCTGCCATCAGCGCCGCCCCCGACCTTCCCCCGGCACCGACCGCCCTCCACCGCCGCCCGGCCGGCGGCGCCCGCGCCGCCGGCCTTCCTCAAATCCTCCAAATCCCTAACCCTAAATCCCTAAGGCCGCTGCCCGCTCGCCCACCCACCGCCGAGCTCTTCTCTGCCGCCGCCGGCCCGCGACCTCTGTTTTGGGATGCCACGTCATGCTGACGTCAGCAGCCCAAAAAAGTTGCACGAATCTTAAAATAGCTACCAACGGTGGATAATAGGGAGGGGAGCTAATGGGGTCCTAGAAGAACAAAGCGCCTGCGCGGGAGGTGCTTTTCAGAGACGACGGGTCCTTCAGATCTGCCCGATGTGGTAGACGACGACGTGTGACTCTAATCTAAAAGCACAGAAATAACAAAAAATGATAAAACTTGAACTTTGGATGCTTTTTTTTTTTCTAGCTTGATCTCAATAGCCGAGCTACGCACCTGGTGGCTTCGACGAAAATCATGGCCGTGGCAATCCAGAAATCCAAGCCGGTCAGCAGAGAGCAGAACCCACCAAGCAAGACGACAGTAGCCCAAATGAAGGCCAGAGTGCCGACAGCGTTGCCCGACCACTCCAACAAGACCACCCAAAACACGATCTTATTCAGCCTTTTCAGCTGCTTTTCGCTGCTCTCCCTTGCCATTGTTCGTGTTCCCGTCCCGGCGTGAGTGCCTCGCAATAACCCTAACCCTATTTATCAGCGGAGAGCAAGCTAGCTAACCTCTTCCGGATAGCAACAACTGGAGCAGGCGCTAACTGCTTAAAATAAACACGACAAGCATATAATAGAAAAGGCATAGCCCCCGTATGTGGTTTGCTATGGTGCTTGAAAGGACCGGTGGTTTGCTCCCCTCCAAATATTCTGAACAAGCGTCGAGCTGCTGGCTGAAACTCTGAATTTCAGAATTTCAAGTGTTAATTGGTATGTGAATTGAGTGTAGTCCAACTGGTAAGGTTACTTGTGGTGGACCCATCAAGGTTTGAGTCCTCGACTCGGCACTTTTGCTTGTTTTTTAGATTTATTATAGGTTTAACCTGCGTTATTCAGTGATAAGCAACATGCTCGTCGATAGCAAGGCACATGGGGTATCTTCGTCAATCTCAATGATATGCCGGCTCAATCTCTCGGAGGTTCTCATAGAAATAGATGTACGTGCGCGCGGCGTGTATTCGTAGAGGTGCATTTGTGAGTCCCAAGGCCTTCTTGCACATGAGTGCAGGCCTGGCCAGGATGATCGTGCAGCCGTGCAGGGCAACACGACCGGCCGGCGCGGCAATGCTTGTCGAGTCTCAACTCTCAACCCACACGCTGAGATCGAGAGAGTAGGTATCAGCGGAGGTGGGGTGGTGTCGCTCCCAATGAGAGATTGAGAGACAAGAGCTCGCCAGCCATGTACTCTCTCTGTCCCTTAAAGAGGGTCCTTTTGAGTGTGTGTGCTACAAATTTGACTCGAGTTGTAGAAAATGTATTCAATATTTGTATCTCTAAATAAATTTGTTAAAAAAACTAGACTGAAAAATCTTTCCAATGATGCTAATTATGTACCATAAATATTTTTTTGATAGGATATGTACCATAAATATTAATATTTTTAATATAAAATTAATCAAAATCATTTCTCGAGAAGTGAGAAAGACACTCTTTTAGGGACGGAGGGAGTAGCGGCCAGTGCCGTTGAGGTAGGTGAGCACACTGACGAGCGCCTGGTGCTCGATGGTTGGCAGACTGGTAGGTGGGGGATGAGGCGGCTGAAGCTAGCGACGAGAGCAAGGCGGGCCAGTCGTAGCGGCACCGCCGGTGTTGGGAAATCTTTCCAGACGCGTGAGGATTGGATCAGTTGGATTGATTGACCCAAGGGAAAACCACAAAACCACTAAACACCTTCATGGCCCACAAATTGAAGTGTCGGCCCCCATTTTGAGTTCCTCGTAACATGTACCTTTCAAATTGAAACAGTTGTATTTATGCCGCTTCCAGTGGGAGTTTCGTTCTCATTAAATGAGTGCCACATCAGCGAATTAGATGACATGATAGTGTACTTACGAGGAAAGAGATGAGGAGTTTCATCAGGATGAAACTTGTGCTCACCGTTTGCAATACGTTGAAAACCATGTAAAACTTTCATGGGAGGGTTTGTATTTCATCTCTGTATTTTTCATCAACTCTTATTCGTCACTCATCTACACCATTTAATTGATCTATTTGTCTATGAAATAGTAAAATAAAACTTTGCATTGAAATTTATAGTTTCATTGCTCAATTCAAATACCAAAAGGTGACATGTCACTCTTGAAAACCGTTAATAAAACCCTCCATTGGAACTGGCCAACGAAGCGCTATAAAATTTCTTATTTTGTGTTGCTCATTGGCCTCGGACTAGCCAGGTTAATCTTGGGTTGTGGTACACTGGTTGTTGCCTTGTCGGCGTGTGTGATGATAACGTAAAGTAATGAATACACTACCTTATCGTGTTGATACCTGTGCACACAACTAAAGATATTACATCCGTTTCCAATTATAGGTCGTTTTGGGTTTTCTAGATTCATAGAATTTGCTATGAATCTAAACATACGGTTTATCTAGATGCATAACAAAGATTATGAACCTATAAAAATCAAAACGACCTATAATTTAAAACAACAGGTGACGTAATTTTTTTTTCCATTGTTAACCACAACCTTGAACGACTTAGGGTTGTTTGTCCAAGACAGGCAAAAGGATTCCCATGCAAGGAAGACCTTTGTCTGGACTCTGGATTTACTTTGTGCATGTGAACAGTTAACACTTGCGTAGCCTGCGCGAAGCACGTGAACCCATGTTCATCGATTGTCATCGCACGCATGGGGGAACCAACGGCCTGCTACGGCACATTTTTTAGGGGGGCGCGGCTCTTCGTCAGTCGTGTGGCTTGGCCACTGGTCAGTACAATAATACACCTAGGGAGTGTGGAACGAAAGTGCATGCAGCGTGTGCATCAACTTATCTACTGTCTATACTAAAGCCATCTCCAGCGGCGTGGCGAAATCGCCAGCGTGACGTGGAGGCGGATGAACAAACAAGGACGGAAGACTAGGCGCGCTGCAGCCAGGGTCGGCGCGAAGGCGACCAGTACAGTACATGAGGCCTGGCACGCGCGGGACTGGGCGGCGCCAGGTGGAACAAGAGAGGGATGTCCACTGGCGGAGGCGTCCCATGGCGCACAACGGCCACGGGGACAGGGTCCTATTGGTGCGTGGCAGCCGCGACCGCGACAGAAGTGTCATGCCGGGTGCGACGAGACCGTGCGTCTGCCTTCGGGGTGAGCCACCGTGGCCGTCGGGGCTCCACGCGGAGGCAGATCCGGCGATCGCCGTCGGCCAGCGGAGCGAGCGGATGGGCGAAGCAGCCCAAGGCCCCAAGGCGACGAAAGGGAGAGACCGACCTTGGAGCAGAAAGAGGGCGATAATTTGACAAAAAGTCGTCTGTCCCGGCGACCGGCGGCGGTGGAAGCGGGGCGGCGATGGGTAGACTGGATTCGGCCGCCCCGGTGAGGGCTGCCAGATCCGGCCTCCGACGGCGGCCGCCGAGAGCAGCACCGGCTGCCTTCAATTCTCACCAGGGATGACCATGATGACGACGCTTCAACAAGCGGCGCAGCCCTGGCGACAAAGAGGCCGTGCGGCAGCGAGGAGGCCTCAAGGTGATGGCGGCGGCCCGGACGACGTGGCAATGGTGGGCCCTGTCGGGTCTGGATCTGGTGCGGGTGAGAGGCTGGCGACTGTGGTGGCGTGGTGCTGTGGCGGCGCAGGGCAAATGGCGTGGTCCCTGTTGCGGTGTTGCCGATGGTGGATCGGCGTGAGCGGTGGTTGGTGGGCGATACTGCTCATGGTGTTGCCGGTGGTGGGTTGTCGGCGCAACGGTTTCGCTTCATCTTCTTCAGTCCGTCAGGTTCTTGTTTCCCACCCTGCTTGTGTTGTGCTTGCTCTACGGTTAGGGATGCTATGCTCTTGCGGGGTAGGTTGGTTGAGGATAGAGCAAAAGCTCGGACGATGACGCCTTCGGGCGTCACATCCTCCTTGGAGGCGTCCACCCCATCCTACCCTGCCGGTTCTTCTTTGGGTGTAAATAAACCCTACCCATTCGTGGGTCGGCGATGGCAGCGCACTCTCGGCGTCGTGACCTTGTTGAAGGAATCGTCATGGAAGCCTGGCACCGTGTTTAGTGTCTCTTGACTCGTGGAGGCATCCAATTTTTGACTTTGAGAAGTCGGAGCTGCTGAACTCGAAGACATGATTGGTCACTGGCGGTGGTTGGCAACAAGAACTTTGGTCGGTCACTAGGATGATGCAGCGGTCCTCGTGGTGGAGTCGGAGCGGCTTGGTCGTGAGTGCGACAAGCATGGCAATGATGACTTTTTAGCCGTGTAGTATAGTTGTAGGTTTAGTTTTAGTTGTCAGTGTCTTAGTTGTATGGTGTGTTGTATGGTTTTCTGGCCCGGTTTTCCTTATAAACTGGGTCAATTCTCTTCTTCTTATTAATATACGCCGGAACCGTAAGGTTTTGGATCTTTTGAAAAAAAATGGATCTGACCGGTGGATACTACAACGCGGAAGATAACATGAAGTTCGGCCTGCCGATGGCGTTCACGGCTGACTTCGGCAAGTCGCAAGTACATGGACGGCGAGTGGGACGCCGACTACCTCCAAAGGCGGCCACCTCGACCAGGACTCCTCCCTGATCTACTTCTAGGTGGCCGTCGGCGATCAACCCCAACCGTGACCACCGCTGCTAGCAGGAGGATCCCGAGGACATGGACACCCCCGCACTGTCTACGCCATCACCAAAAGACACCCCTGGGTCTGACGTCCACGCCGAGACGGCTGTCCCACTCGCGGGCGCCTCTGCCGTCGCGTTCCGCACCGCCGCGTGCATGTTCGATCGAGCTCGCCGACCGCACGTTCCTGCTGCAGGCGTATGACAAGAAGTACCTGCACTCCAGCGAGCCCCGACGGCGACGCCAACGTGCTAGTGGAGGCCGTGGTCGGAGGGCCCGACGTGCAGGATGGGTTCGTCGATGACCGTCACTATACCACAGCCCCAATATGCCAACTTCTTTGTGGTCGGTATAAGCTGTTTCAATGACTAACCATCAGTCGGTATAAAGTTATACCGACCCTAACTATTAGTCGCAATAAGTGGCGTCGGTATAACTCTATACCGACCAACGTAGCTTTACCGACCGACAGTTTGACACGCTAAGACATTTATAACGACTTATGGTTCGACGGGAATATTTACATGGATCCAAAAAAATATTAATATAGCAGCCACGCACAGGCATTTATCACATAGAAACTGACCATGTTAATCATAAAAATTATCAATATGTAGGCACATATCATAAGCTAGTATACCAGAGTTAGCGTCACATGACATGAAACTTATACTACATGTCCTAGCTAAACAAATAACTCAGGTTTGTCCATCAATCATACACATACTATATGAATTGTATGGCTCCAAGACAATAAAGGCAGTCCAAAACAAATAAAAGAAACGGATCCACACTTTGACAGCTTGTTGTCGACAAGTTGTTGCCAAGCACATCCTTGAAGTTCCTGAAATTCAGCATTGTCATGCAATCAGAAACATCCTGCAAATCTCGGTTCTCAATGCATAGAAACTAATATATAAATTAGTGGCAGTTTTCTACATACTTGAAGAAAAAGAATTAGAATTCATATCAGCAACTTCATCACTCTATCAGCAACTTCATTACTCGTCAATTGCATTGTGACGTAAAGTATTCAGGTTACTCTCACATTACATCTAGAAAGGTGACTAAGTTAGAAATACACATACTGTATACCTAGAAAAAATAATTGGCAAGAAAACATCCATTTAATTCTTAGCAAATGTGGATAACAATGATGAAAAAAAAATGTCATCCAATTGGTGGACAACTTCCATTTGCAGAGATCACTTCAATAATAAATCTCTAGAAGGGGGATTGCAGTATCAAAATAAGGAACATAAACTAGAGAATACATTACCGAAGGCGAGTTGATGCCAGTGTCATGGATGTCATGCTGCCATGTCGTGGATGTTCAGATAAACTTCTTGTCTAGCAGCTCGACACCAAAGTGAGAGTCTCATGACTTGCTGGCAGTGAAAATCTTTAGATGTTTAGATAACAATCCCATAACTTGGAAGAAGTCTCATGCTAAAAGCAAGTTCATAAAGGATATAACAAATTTGGGCGTCTCCCTAAACTGGAATACCAGGAATAACAATCTCATAACTTGGAGGTCCCATCTAAAAGCAAGTTCGGAAATTATCTTCTTTTTTAAAATATTATGTCTGAAACTTCTACTACTACCACCTAAGAACTAATGCTGAACATAGGTGAAATTAAATCACCCTTCACATGAATGGGGTTCATGCCTACCCTCCAAATTGCAGTAAACTTCACAAAATTATTTAAACATAAAAGCTGTACTAATTGAGCAGAGCAGGATACACAGAAGCATACCAATGTTCCAGTAACGGCAGTTGGGGTAGCAGAAGAGCACCATGAATACCATACAAGCAGAGCACGAACTAGAAGTACCTCTGCATCTGCAATCAAATGCTGTCGATTAGAGGGAGAATCAAGTACCAAATGCTGGAGTTCTATAGATCGACTCTCAGATCTGCAGGGAAGCCTAAACCCAGAGCTCGCTAGTGTGGATACTGCCGTTGCCGACGGATGCATAGAAGGCAAGAAGCGATTACCCTGCTGCCGGGAAATCAACCATCTCAGGGCCAGCGACCTCGCTCCTCGAAGGCGTAGGTCAGGAAGTTCACACGCCATGGAACAACAGGGGCTTGCCGCCACTGGCAGGGCACGACTCCTCCACGCATTCCAGATGGAACGTTGGTGCAGGAGCTCGCCCCCAGCCACGTCCTTGCTGCTTCTTGGGAATATTTCGTGGATCTGGACCACTGGAACTGCAAGGATGCGGCGTCGCCATGGCCAGTTGTGGAGATGAACTAGGGATAGGCGGCGGAGGAGGAGGAGGAGGACGAAGAGATGGCGATGTGCGGCGGCAGGCTGGGGAAAGGATGCGCAGGCGGCTGAGAGGAGGTGGAGGCGTCGGGCTCTAGGGTTCGCAAGGGGCGTGGTGCGGCGGATCAGGGATTAGTATTAGGCTTGATCCACGTTTTGGGCCTCCCTGCGCTTGCAGGCTTCTAATTCTCGGCCCATTAGTTATACCGACCGATGGTCAGTTCTAAACTAGCAGATGTAGCGACGGAACCTCCGTGTCTCTTGTGCTAGTTAAATACCGACCGATGATTTCTCAATGAAAGTCGATGTACCGGCCAACAATTCGTTGCTAAGTTTTTACGACCAACACTCCGACGCCGATTCTCAATTTATACCGACCAACAACAGTCGCTATACTGGTGTTGTGGTATAGTGCGTGATGGGTATGGGCAGACCGGCCGACCGGCCACGTACATCAACGCACTGCTTGTCGGAGCGCTCGCCTACTACTTCTCGCCGGCAGCACCGCCGCCAAAATACTGAAGGAAGCTGGTGTCAGCGTGCTGACTGGTCGGGTCGGTCGTGTAGGGACGCCGTGTGCTGTTCACCGGGGCGTCGTGTTCGTGTCGTGTGTGTGACACTAGTGTGGGAGCGCTAGGGCACACGATTTGGCTGATCGAGCTCCCGCTCTCCCGTTAGCGGCTCGCGATCAATGCGACCACGTACTCAAGGAACAACATTCCGCCAGTTGGATTGGGACATCACCCGGCACGCACCACTCAAATACAAAACGACAAGGATGCGGGGTTTTGCATTTGAGTGGTGCGTCGAATTAAAAAAATTCACAGCTAAATGCTCTTGTTCTCTCTACAGAGACATAGGGAAGGAGGGAGCTCAGAGAGTTGCTAGGGTGGTGGAGGCGCCTACGGCAGCGGTAGGCGGTTCAAGGAGTGGATGTTGAGCAAGGTGGATCAGATCAGCGCGAGCATGATCGTCATGAGGGCGGCGGTGGTTGTACTGGATCCACCTGAGTGACATCGTGAGGTGTTTTTATGAGTACAAGTTTGGTGGTTTGAAGGATGGTAGAGTAGTTTTAGCAGTTTCATGTTTGAGGAGTAAATCAGTTTTTATAGTCAGTAGAGCAATTTCTATAGAGTTTCAGTAGTATTGAAGATTCACAAGTAGTAAGGACTATCTGCTGCTTTCTATATTAGTATTGGCGAAGTTTGAGAATATGAAATCAAATTGTTGCTGTGTTCTTTATTTGTGTTGGAGAAGTTTGAGAGTATGAAATCAGAATTGTGTTCTGCTTCAAAGCGGTGTTCTGTTTCCTGCGTCCTTCTGTTTTCTTAGGTGGATAAATTGGAGAACTCCTATCTACATACAAGAGTAATTTTGGTAGCAATGTCTTTCGACGAGAAATCACACCTCTTCAATATATTTTCGGAGTAATTATTTTCAGGCAAGGGGTTATGTTATTTTGGAAATGAGTATCGGCTTTGAATCCATCTTGTGTTCTAGTGATTCGGGAAATCCCATCTGTTCTGAATCCATCTTGTGTTATTGGTTCCCTATCCTCCTAGTGCTAGAGGACTAGGAGGCGAACATGCCGTCGACAACGCTGCCCAACCTTGGAACAGCACGCCGCGCCTGGCGAAATGCAGCAACATCCACCGCCGACCGAGATCAAATGCGGCGGCCACTACTACTGCAACTTAAGCAGTGTCTGGGCTGATGAACGAATCAGACCGAGATCAAATGCGGCGGCCCATGGGCTACAGTAATCGGGGTGAACAGTACATCTTCATCTTTGCGCAATGATGTACAGTACCAGCTCTCCCTTTCTCTCACTGCGGACTGTGCCCCATGTGCTACAGTGGCACTGCAAGTTGTAGTGGTAGTGGCCAGCGCACTGGATCCTGGGCCGCTGCACCGTGAGGAAGAAGCAGTGCATCGCGCGCTTGTGGTTTGCTGAAACGCAATCCAACGCAGCCGTTTCTTGTGCTGAAACGAAATCCAACGCAGACTTTGCAATGCCCTTGCACACTTTGGCTACAATTTGTTCCGTCCTGTGCATAAATCCTTGTTGACAAAAAGTTTGTTCGGTCATACAAAGCAGAATTCAGCACAAAAATTCAAGCTTCACGTAGTTCATGCAAAAATGTCAATTAGTTGCCTTAACAACAAGATCATAACTCAATTCATCACGAATTCTTGTGCCAGCAAAGCTCTAACCGGACGTTCACAAAATACAGAAGCGCGGTTTAACAGTTTGTCCCAAAAGGTTCATGTAAGGCAGCAAAACATTCATTCTATGCCAACAAATTGCTTCAGTTTATCCCAACAGGTTCATTAAGGCAGCAAAACATGCACTCTAAGCCAACAAAGCTCCAAACCCGGAGTCCAGAATTCATCAGTTCACTACTACGGGCCTACGGGGTTGCCAGACCGCAGCAAGTGATACAAAGCGAACACAAAGTTTCCGAGTCACATGCACTGCATGATAGAAATAAGTTACCAAAAAGAACAGATGGTACAAGCCTCATGCTATTACAGGCCTTATACTGGAACAAGAAACGCAGGCTCCTATCTCGTCTCATAAGTTAACAAATCCATCACGCAGCACGCTGAAGTCCACACGCAAGGGAAACACTAGTAAGGGCGATATCGCCGGTTGTGGCTCCCTTCACCACCTCTGCCACCATCCCTCCGGTCGCCACCCCTCCGTGGTGGGGGTGGAGGCGGCATTCCACCAGGCTGTTGCCTGCCCAGCGAAAGAACAGACAGTGAGTAACTGCAGGTATGCACTCACACGTAAATAGAGCTCTGACAGGGTTGTGGAGAAATGGTCTTACAGGACATAGCCAAGACGACCATCAGGAAGCACCATTGGTACCATCCTCATTCCTGCCGGCGCAGGTCCTCTACCATATATCATTGGCTGCCAAAAGGATGATGTTAATAAGCAAATGAAACATTACAGTCTTGCAGATATGCAATCCGAATGTCTGGATTTGGCTTACCTGATTGTATGCCGGACCGCCACCACCATATGCACCATATGGATCTCCCATGTAGCCACCACCGCCACCATAAGGAGGAAGAGGATAACTTGGGCCACCTCCAGACCTGTGTGAATGATCAGGTTTCTTGTCTGCCAAAGGCTTGGCCATGGATACTTCCAGTACTTGACCTGCGTTTTAAGTGAGCCCAGGGTTAACTGTCTGATGCCGCTATGTTACAGTAAGCTATTGCAGCGACCAAGAATTTTTCTCCAACCAATAATGAGCCTAAGCATATAAACTGATAATTAATCCTACTAAACCCGTATAAACAGGTATGCTGAACATACTGAAAGGTCCCAGGGTTAACTCTAACCCTGATGCAGCTATTTATGTTACAGTAAGCTATTCCAATGACTACGAGCCTAAGCATATAAAACTGCTACTCTTACTAAATCCCTATAAACAGGTATGCTGAGAGTACTGAAAGGACCCATGCAATCAGCACAACAGAAACAGTTGACTTAGTGGTTCCAGTATTCAACTACGATCAATTCCCTGAGTGTCCTGCAACTAAACGATAAAATTCAAAGGATAGCACATCATAACAGGAAGGCATGTTTACCATCAATTTCATATTTTTCACTTCCTTTAACTGCCTTCAGTGCACTTGATCTTTCAGCAAAATGAACAAATCCAAAATCCCTCTTATGCCCAGCCTTGGCAGGTGGAAGAACAATTTTTGTGACCTCTCCATGTTTGTCAAACAGCTCCTTAATCTTCTCTTTAGAAGCATTCTCAGGTAGGTTCTTCACATATATAGTCTTCACCTGTAGGTAAAAATGTATTCTTAGTAAATATTTGAGGTTTCAGCCAAACAAAAGGAGTTGGAATCTAAATTTCTGTGCATGAAACTCGAGAGGCCAAGATTGACTTGAACAAACAGGGCATGCTTCAATAAAAGCATACAGACAGCACATGTTGAGCCCATGGAAAGTCTACCTGTAATATTTTTTTACTAACAATCAACAGAAATCGAATAGTCATTTCTTACTGTTAACATTGAAGCACAGTTCCTAATGACTTTATCTATAATCTTGTGCTGATTGAATACATCACAAAAAGAATGGTTAAAATTATTGAATTGCTATTCTAGTTCTGCCATGGTAACTGAATTTTACGTGCAACATGATGAGTTTTTTTTAACTAAAACATGTTTAAGCTCATGTGATGTGTAAGATACTAGATTCATGGAGTCTCAGACAATATAGTCATGCAAGAATTCCTCATTTGACACCACAATCCTATTTGGCCCTGAATTTCTTTTCCTTCTTATTTGACATCATCTCTTTCATGCCCTATTCGACATGGCTGCTAGTTTTTCCATCCAGAGGCCATTAAGTGTCATATAAAAAGACAGATTTCCCCTATGATCTACATGTAGCAATCAGTGTATTGCCACATCATCAAAAGTGGTTTTGACTCCATATATTCAGGCTACCGTTCAGAGTAGGGGCAAAAAATGGATGCTACGAATGTCCAGTTCATCCTAATTCTGAATATTAATGGACTGTTCACAGCAGTGGCAAAAATTCTATGGGTGTCCTATTCATCCTAATTCCACATATTCATAGTACTGTTCACAACAGGGTAACAAAATGCATGACATGTTCACCTTATTCCAGTCACTAAAAGTTCAGAACATGTAACAGCAATAAAACAGCACAATTACATCTTTTCACATAGCAATTATCAGTTTTTGTATGGAAAAACTAACAGCAGCAAGGAAATAAAAATAAGTAAGATATCAAATAAGAAAAAAAAATTGGGGCTAGAGTCTAAAGGAATTATCTCTATAGTCATGTATTTCCCCCAGTAGATAGAACAAACATTGTGCTTCAAAAATCAGCTGCCTAGTTCACTAAAGCAGTGCCAATAGACCAAGAGCTATCTAGGCAGTTCAGGCAGAAGATAGCAGCAAAACCATGCCCACAATATTTATTCGTTAAACTAAGCTAGAACCTCTTTAAAAAAGTACTAAATTTTCAATCAATAACCAAGTGAGAAATGACTATTCAGCAAATGCTATCCTTTAAATCCTCAAATACTCTGCTTCTTTATAACCATTTTCCAGTGGCTTCATCTGTTTCTAGCAGAGTACTAAACAAAGAGGAACACTTCATTTAAAAGAAAAATTCTCAATTCATCTGGGACAATAGACAGATTTGTACGAGGCTACGTGCTGGAAAATTGTAAGGCCTAAACTATGCAGTACTGTAAAAACAAAACTATTTTTTGGGGGTGTCATGGCCAGTGCCTGTACCTGAGAAGCCGCTGATGAAGCATCTGTTGAACCCTTAGGTTCAGCCCAGCTGACAGTCAATTGGCTTCCATCAACCTTGAAGTCTGGCGATGACAGATTCTGCCTAGCATAGTCTGCGCAGGCGTGGTTATAATACTCAACAAAGAGGAAGCCACGGTTACGGTTTGGGTCATGCTGATCCTGCGCGATAACATCTCTCTATTAGAGAATCTGAAACATCCAATGTACAAATGAAAACCACCACGAAATCAGAGCGCACCTTAAACATCTCAATGTTCACAACACCTGGCCCCTTCCCTTTGATAATGTCCCTCAGCTCCTCCTCACTCAGCCCCTTGGGCACATTCCCAACAAAGAGCCTGTGCTTTCGCCTGCGACAATGAGCATCGCAAAGTCCTTCCCTGCAGCAAGGCACACCATGTAAGCGCATCGTAAATGACAGAATGAGAAACCCCATGTTCTGCAGCAAATTCAACATCTTGGTGAGCCAACACACTACCTTGTACTCCCTGTCTTGCACATCCTCGATTGCCCGCTGCGCTGCATCCTTGTCTGCGAATGTAACAAAGGCGAACCCCTTGTTCTCCTTTGTTTCCCTGTCCTTCGTCAACCTCACCTGTCATTTCATTCAACATGCAGAGATATACATTACAACTCCATGCTACAAGCTGATAAAGCAGTGAAAAATCTCTACAAGCATATATCTTTTTTCAGTAAGGGAAGCAAGCAATCTATCTACTGACCTCATAGATTTCTCCTAATGGCTCACACAGCTCGCGGAGGTCGTCCTCAGTGATGTCACGAGGCAAGCCACCAATGAAAACCTCGGAGCCGTGGGGCGGCAGCGCGAGCAGCTCCTCCCACTTCCTCTTCTCCTCCTCATCCTCAGGTCCGTCAACGGCGCCCTCCTTATCCATGTCTTCGCCGTCGCCTCCTCCCACGGCGGGCTCCGCCGCCATCCCAACGCCGTCGGCGTCGACCTCGGCACGGCGCTCGTCATTGTCCTCCTCTTCCTCGGGCTCCTCCGAGTCGTCCCGGCTTCCGCGGCGGCGGTACCCGTCGTCGTCGTCCATGCCTTCGTCGTCCCCCTCCAGGTCCACCTGCTCCTCCGGCTCCTCCGACTGTTGCCGGTCCGACATCCCGAAACCCTAACCCTAGGTGTCAAAAAAAATCACATAAATCACCGATAAATCCACAAAAAATTCGCAGAATCTCGCGTCACGAACACGGAATCGCACAAGCGCGCTACAGATCTAGCGCCGGGGGATCGAAAACAGCGAGGTTACCTTTGCACCGGGAAAAATCTACGCGCGGCATGATGCGAGACAAACAGGAGCAAAGCAGTAGCAGTATATATAGATTAGCAGTAGTAGCAGTGGAGCGATTCGATTGACATGCGTTTTTTTGCAGCAGAACGAATTGGAGGAGGAGATCGAGGAGGCGGAGCTTACTGGAGAGTGGAGTAGTTGTGTGGGTTGGGGAATTTGGCTGCGGGCTTTTGGGGGGTGCCGCCTCCACCACCGGTGAGCAGGTCAGAGGACCCAGCCAGCTCGAGGGGGAGGCCTTTTATAGCAGCGGGCGGAGGGTCAGATGCTGACAGTTGCTCTGATGCCGTTGGGTTCGGATCCAACGGTAGACACGACAAGGATTATGCTGCTTGCTGCATAATATATTAATATGGACTTTATCAAGCTATAAACATGACAAGGATGAATACCACGTGTTTTGTGAGGATGGTGACGTGTCTTTTGCCTTGTTTAATCCACAAAATATTTCTTGATACTTTGCAATCTTATTTCGTCGCCATATGCATAATTCGTATTGCGTGATCTCGCCATATGCATAATTCGTATTGCGTGATCTCCAACATTCATGACAGATGAAAATGGCAAACCTGCGTGATCTTAACCATTGATTTGGTGTGATTTGAAATTGAGGGATAAAAATTTGATCGCTAGTCATTAAATTACTAGCAGAGGGTTGCACGTGTTTTAAAAAAATTATAGTGTAATAAAGAGTCCTGACTGCTGAAGTATAGCGTTACAAAGAGTTCTGACTGCTGACGCACAGGATCCGTGGGCCCACCTGTCGGACCAATAGATCCACAATCGTCGTTGACATCCACCTTCGTCCTCGGCGTGCCGCGCTAGTTACGTCCCTTGACCTGATGAACATAGCTTAGAAAATATTGTTGGTTAAAACTATCTATCATGTGTAGTGTGTGTATATATAGCACAAGTATTGACGCCTTGTCTCCAATTCTTCATGGACTCGTTTGGTCTCAGTTTTCTAAAGCAATACATATACACGCCTTGTGTCCAATTTTGTTTGGACTCGTTTTGTATTGTGTTTTGATTTTTAAAATGAGAAGAAAGAGTCCAGCTCGAATCGTGACCACGTACACACGCACGAAAAAAGAACGCAGGGAAAATTGAACGAGCAAGAGTTCATCAGGTCGAACACGTCCGCATGGAAATTGTCTTCAATTGCATGGAAAGGACCCACCCGTGGGAGTAAACAGCCAGGAACAAAAGAACAAAGCAGAGTCCAGGTCGAACGTGATCTACACACAAAAAGTGTTTTCAATTGCATGGAAAGGGCTCACCAGTCGAGATTTGATGATTGACCGTCAAAATTCTTTTGCTCGATATAGCATAGATTACAGTGGATCGTCATGTTGAATTAACTCACGTTTTGTTTGCCTTCAGGAAAAGAATCGAGAGAAGATGTCCAAATCACGTGGCTGGCATTCGGTCTGAATCAACTTCCCAGCAGGTTATTTTGCCATAAAAAAAAAAACCTTCCCAGCAGGTTATGGGTCCGAGAAATGTTGATCTTACTAGCCATGGTCGGCCCATACATCTTGGGCCGAGAAACGTTGATCTTACTAGTAGTCTTGTTAGGTGACATTTCAGCCCGGCAACCAGGCCACAGTAATTTTCAGTTTTCGCACACTAATCCAACCAAAATGAAGTGTCAGCCCACGAGCTGTGCTTCAAAATCCAAAATTGCCATCATCCCGGGTTGCTGCAGCGCCGCCTTGCAATCGATCGTTTTGCCATCTAAATTTTGCCCCTTTCGTGCGGCTTGATTCGATTCCATCTCGCCTTTCTGATCTCATCGGAGACAGCGCACCAGTACAACAGTGTTTGGGTTCTCTTATTATGATGGTACATGCCGATGCATGACGGCACGGAGATTTGCCGTGACCTCTTAGCTCTTAACCTTAGAAGAGGAACAGCCGGGGTTATGTTTGACTTGACAGCGGATCGCTCCAACAAGTTTCTCCTTCTATCGCCTGCACGTAATTTGCTAACTTAAGCAAAATTAACAAAAAGAATCCATTGGCATATGCTTTAAGTATGTATATATTTTTTAGATGACGGAATAATCCGGCCTCCACCTCTCAACAGAGAGATTTGCAGCCAATTAAACGATACGGACAGCATAACCGCTGCACCAGACACACGTCCCAGATTTTAAGTATGTATATATACTGAGAGGTTAATATGATAGTGCAGTGTAATGTGATGTAGCGCAACTGAATATGGGTCGTAGGTATGTTGACACTGACAGTAATTTCTTTCACCAGCACAGTTTTGCAGCGGACACCCTGACCGGCGCATGGGCGCGGCGGCCACCGGAGAAAGTAACTGGAGACCGGCGGGGCAACGTAGAGGAGGCCAGCCACCTCGGCGAGCTCTAGGGGAGGCCCTAGCTAGCCTACCTTCTCCACCAGTCCGCTACCACCTCGTGGAAGAGGCAAGAGATTTGCCGGGAATGCTATACGCCGCACGTGCGGCGTATACGCACCCACCGCACACCCCTGCGCAGCCCACCATGCAGTGTTGCGCCGCTCGTGAGTGGGCTTGGCCCAGGTGCTGGATGTGTTGGTGGGCTTGACCCAGGTGCAGGACAGTAGGAGCATGCGAGTTAGATCGAATTTGGCAGGGTGGCTTGGTTGTTAGTCAAGAAAAACGAATGAAACTGATACGTTGTTGTTTCTCGAGTTTGAAAATTTTGTTCTCCATGCATAAATGTTTGTTCCTCTTATATAACATTTTCGTTCCTTCTATATATTTTGTTTCACCTTAACTTATTTTTGTTCCATGAGTTTAGATGATTTGTTTCACACGCTAATATTTATGTTCCTTCTATATGATATTTTGTTCCGCAAATCTATATGATTTGTTCTCATTGTTAAAATTAGATAAATTGTCCCTCCTTTAAAAAAATGTTTCAAAATTTTTTAATTCTAAGCATAGTCAAGTGTGGTCTAGTTTTGAAGATCTCATCATAACAAATGCAGTGATGCAATCAGAATTTGATTTGAATACTCGGTTTATACGATATGAATTGTTTTTCAAATCTTTTTCTCTGAGGCCCATGAACCGAGGGCAGGCTGGGGCGGCTGTGCGGCGAGGTGGGGCGCACCGCATCTGCGGCAACGAGTCGGCCCCGAGATTTGCCGTGATCTTGTAACTAGTAGAAGAGAAAGTGAGAAACAACTGGTAAAAAAACTGAGCCAAATAAAGAAAAGTTTCTCCTTCCTTGGAGTCTAGGACCGCAAATATTGCTGATTTAAGCAGGAGTAGGTGACGCTTGAAGGTGTACAACCCCGTTATTCCAAGGCCTACCGCACTCTAGCTGGCTGCTCATCTCTGTCGTACACTACTACACCATCCATGGCCGTCTCGATCATGCGATCTGATGCTTATCATCAGCTCGACGAGGACAGCACAATACGGAAGATCAAGAAGAAGAAGAAACTGTTGGCGCGGTGAAGCCCAACTTGCACTGGCAACTTAATTGTCAATAATCACAATACGCTGCACAGTTGCGTATGTACCCAAGTCGACGACGATATGATCGACGAGATGACATTGGGCAGTCTCGTCTCTTGTGCGATCTGATTCTTCTGATCAGGCAGCTCGCCGATGACGACAGTGCATTGAAAGTAAAGGAAGAACGTACGACATACCAGTGTCCTTGTAGATATCCTTATCCATATATGCACGTGCAAATGGGTATTGGCAGAAAAAAAAAAAAAAACTGTCGGCGTGGCTGGTGGATGGCTAGCTTGCTGAGCTTGACATGGGGGCGGCGATCAGAGCAGAGTTGCGTACGTGGGGGAGGATAGAAAAAAGATCAGATTCAGAACAGCTACTTTGGCCGTGTTTAGTTCCCAAAAACTTTTCGGTGAAAAGATTTCGGGTTATAATTTATCAATTTAGGAGTAGTAAATGTAGACGAAAAAGGTGGAAAGTTATATGGATAAGTTGGAAATCTCGAGACGAATCTAACGATGGTAATTAGAGGGTAATTAATCCATAATTAGCGGATGGTTACTGTAGCATTACTATTGCAAATCATGGATTAAGTAGGCTCATTAGATTCGTCTCGTGATTTACAGCCTATCCATATAGCTTTTCACTTTTTTCGTCTACATTTAATACTTCATGCATCTAAGATTCTTCTTCGATGTGATGGGTGAAAAGATTTCGTTTTGGAACTAAACAAGGGCTTTGCTCTGAATCCTAAATAATCCTGGACACATCAGAGTTGCGTATGTATAGACAAAAAGAGAGCGACGATAGGGTGGAGTGGTGAAGACGAACGAGATAAAAAATAGCGGTATACTCCGTATGTCGCGGTGTGCATATAGTAGCACTACTATATCAAAGTTTTTACTAATGTTTTTACCAATGTTCACGCCATTCGTATTGTCACATAGCCAAAGTTTTTACCAGCGCAATGAGAGGTCCAAAGTCAAGCCCAACAAGGTGTCCTGTTCTATTCCTGATCACACGCACACGCATGACACATCCAAATTTATTTTCCAGCACAATTATTAAACCCCCACTGGCAGCATCGATCTAGTATATTATTCCACGTCATCATCCAAATTTACTTAGCTTTGACAATCTCTTGACTTCAACATTTGTTTATTTTTTTAAAGAACAAGGCGCAATCTTCCACCTAGAAAATCACATTTCCTAGGTGAAGACTTGGATTATTATGACAAGCTGCATGCATCTAACCTATATCTCGTACGGTGGTGGTGGGTATGCACGTGTTACAAGAAAGCAAAGAAAAACTCGGTTTCCTTCTCTCCCTCCCGGTGTGCGTTCACTTTGGACCTCTTACGCCGCCATTCCTTCAGACCTTGCTTGATGTAGACAGCCAGTGGCTTCAGTTTTGTGTCAGCACCCCCACACGTACGTACCCGCTCGATCCCCTCCTATGCTCAGGATCTGCCATTTCTGCATAAAAGAGATCACACGGTATATTCCAACATCAGGATACAAAATTTTACTATATTGTTGAACACAAAGTCATTTCTAACAAGCCACAGGCTCCAAGCTATGCAACCAAATAGATCAATTTTTTTTTGTGGTTTTCTTGCTCGCTCCCTCTATTACCCTCTCCTGGAAAGTCGCCACACTGTCAACCACCAATTTTGTCCGCATTACATGTTTCGTACGCGCTTAGGCTGCACAATATATATTCTCGTATCAACCATATAAAAAGTTGAAGGCTACTAAATTTTTCCACCCACCACGACGGTCACATTTATATACTGATGACTTAATTAATCTCTCTACGAGAATACTAACTGATGTATTGCCACCAAATCATCGTCGAAGTCGTCGTTAACCATGTGAATTGATCAAAGTTGCTCATACTTTAAGATTGATTAGAGTTTACAAATAAAACCAAAACAGGTGATCACTGATATAATGCATTATCAGCTAATCATATATTTTTGGACTTCAAATAATTTTGAAGTCCCTTGTAGTTATCTGTTGGTTATTTGCCCTTCACGTTGTAACGTAGCGTACACCTCGTACGCGTATTCAAGAAAGAAAAAGTCTCCCTTTTAGATTCAAATTTCATTTTCGTCAGCAGTTCTCACTAGCTTCCGGTAAATAGTTATATGGGTGGTTGGATCAACTTGCTTGTAGTTTAGGTGGATCGACTTGTATAGTTTACATGTGGTTTATTTCTAAGTCCATCTGGCAAGGGGGAGAAAAGAACTAGCCTTGTCCAATAAATACTCGAATACTGCACATATATAATTTTTATAGTGAGATGAACTAACATATACGTATGTATATATATTGAAGTATGCGCTAAAGAAATCGTCTTGTGCAGCACATATCTGAACGGCTGCATATAATGTTTATAGGGAGAGCTAACTAATTTAATACACTGAAAATTATATAAAACATTACTGATGCACAAAGGACGAAGCAGAGTCAAGGTACATCGACGATCTAGCTAATTCCTATATAGGGAAAATATTTATTTAGCTCTTGATCTTTGGATATGAGGAATGGAAAGCTCCTTTTTGAACTAAATCTTTGAGCTTAGGAGCAAATGTTTGAGTTGCGCATATATTGAAAAAAAAAATCTAGTCGTGCTTACCTTCCCAAAATCCAAATACGTACTCAAACATAGAAAAATAGATGATGATCTTCATACTGTATATGTTAGTACTAAGGCGGCGCTTCAAATCTTCCAAAGTGCAATGTAGTCTTTCCACCATATTGTGCTCTAATATAAGCCAGCGAAGTGCTGGCAAGCCTTAACAAAATCACACAGGAAGATGAGATGAAACTGACTGTCCTCCACTTGCCACTAACAATATATATCTACACTTTATACTATCCTAATCAACAACTTCAACATGACTAGAGTTTTGCATACTTTAAGGTCAACTAGAATTTAACGAGAAGCAAAGAATATAACCAATCCATGGCCACTAATCCTGCATGTCCAATGAGAAGGAAAAGAATATGATCGATCCATTTTATTAACCATAGAAGTAAAAGAAAGTCATTTCTTTCCCTTTTGCAAAGAAAAAGGTCATCTCGTATATAATACTATCTCCATTCATGTTTAGTAAATGCACTAAGAATTAAAAATTCAAAGTTAATAAATTTGACAAACAATCAGTTAAGTTAATTATATGTGTACATTTAGTGTATAAAAATTATATTCTATTAACATAATTAATTTCACATTCGTATTACAAACTTCTATCGATACGAAATTGTGATATATGGCATTACAGGTTAGCAGCTAGCTGGTCTTGAGGCCTTAATAATCTCTTTGAATATGGAAACACAGAATTGTGATATATGGCATTACATTTGGGGAGATGTGATCTTCACCAGCAAGAAAACATATGCCCATTTAAGAGGAAGCATGCCGGCTTCCCCTCTGTTCAAATGGCCGTGGAAATCCAGTGTCCGAAATAAACATAAGTTACTTCTCAGGGATGGTCTCAGCAAGAAACACTCTTATCCCATAGTAATTTGAAGTTGGATGCACCAGCGGTTTGATTGGAGACACAAAGAGCGGTCTAACCACAATAAACAAGTGATACTTCTAACCTGTGAGAACAAAACAAGTTGAACCAATGCAAGCACATGAGCTCTTCTATCACTGGACCAATCCTAGGACAGCTTAACTGGTAAGTTCTTTAATTTCTACGATGAACTACTTTTCAACAGAACTGTAGCTTTTTTTTAGATAATGAATAAACATTCAGCTTTGACCCTCAATGTGGGCTACAACGCCTTATTACAAGACTAGCAGCACATCCGTCTACTCAAAAGTAAATGATAAAGAATACAAAGACCGACAATGGAAGCACACACCCAAGTTTGACAACTAGTTTAAGCATAGGCAATCCTATTACTAAACCTCCATCCATGGTGTGCGAAGATCTGCATAACCGAAGTTTCTAGGCATTTGCAGACATTTATTAATGCTTCCTTGTCCTCCTCACGCCGCTGCATTTGGCTCCAAAACCGAAGCAATGGGTTCCCCTGAATAGTACCTGCATGTAAGTTTTCATTGGCGATTTGTCAAAGACCATGTCATTTCTACTAAGCCAGATAGCCCAGCAAAAAACTGATGCACCAACTAAGATTAAATTTCTTATCTTTCCATCAACCCCATTTAACCATGAACCAAACAGAACTGTAGCTATAATATCCTTTGATGACATTCTTCTATGCCAAGAAAAACAAAATGAAAAACTATCTCTGCGGCCAAGAAGTTGAACTTGTCACAGAAATACAGAGGATAACCATGGCGCGCGCCCGGAAGTCCATGCACATCCATGGGTTAGGAGCACGCAGTGGCGAATCTACAGGGGGCTCCAGCCTCCCTACTGCCCAAAACTCCATGGAGCCCCCCCCCCCCCCCCCCCCCACAGCCCCCCTAGAACTTTGGAAGCAATTGATGAAAGAACTCAAAGAAGGAGGGAACAAGAAAGAAGAAGGCTCACCAGCCCCCCCCCCCCCCCCCCTCTCACTTGAATTCCTGGCTTCGCCCCTGGGAGCACGTACAGTGGTGACGCGGATCCAAAGCTATAATGTTTCCTACCCATACAAGTAGAATATGACAATCGCCATCCAGTCAAGCGCACAAAAAAAAAAGTCAGAATCTGCAGTGCAGGGGACGGACCAAGAGTAATATAACGCAGAGGGTTTTGTTACGAAGAAGCATATGCATATCTCTGTTCTCGCATGTTACGTTGCGCCTTCAGACACGATCAAACAAATGACCCAGTTGCCGTACGCCGACGTGATCCACGATGCATCGTCGTTGTCGTCATCACCGCCCTTAGCCGCTCATCGTCGTCGCTCCCTCTATATTAAGCTCGCTTCGCCCTCAAGCATATATAACTAGCTCATCTTATTAACTTGCAAAACACACGCTAATGGCAGCGACGATGCGGGCCCTCTTCGTCTTCCTCCTCCCCGTCCTCCTAATAGCAAGCCGGCTCGCCGGCGGCAGCCCGCCGTCGGACCCGGTGTCGTGCGCGCATGACGGCACGTCGAACTGCACGGTGACCAACGCATACGGCTCCTTCCCGGACCGCACCATCTGCCGCGCCGCCAACGCCACGTTCCCGACCACCGAGGCGGAGCTGGTCGCCGCCGTGGCGTCGGCGGCGGCGGCGCGGCGGAAGGTGAAGGTGGCCACGAGCCACTCCCACAGCTTTCCAAAGCTTGCCTGCCCGGGGGACGCGACGGCACCATCATCAGCACGGCGCGGCTGAACCGGACGGTGGCCGTCGACGTGTCCCGGCGGCTGCGCCTCTCTTGCCGCCTCATCCATTCCATCACCACCGCCAACATTGGGCAAGTCAGTAGGCAAGTCAGCTACTGCTGCCCTCATTGCCTCCATCTGAGCCTCTTCACCTCTCTTCTGAATTTCTCTCCTTCTCTTCTCCCTCACACTCTCCTTCGACGCCTCCCACCCATCTTCCTTCTTCTTCCTCTTGGCTGCCTTTTCGGAACTGGTAAGAGGACGTATCCCAATTTCCATAAATCTCTCCCTATTACGCCTCCAATATGCCAAGATTTTCTCATAGTTGGCGTAACCCACTTGAAAGTCCAACACTTGGCCAGTTTCACGAACCATCTCATCATAAATAGGACCATAGATATCCTCATCTTCTGGTAACGGCACACCATATTCTCTCCTAACCTTTTTCCTAATTTTTCAGTCTCGTACCTCTTCCAAGGTTCAGATGTGGCGCCCAACTCTAACATCAACTCATGACGACCCCGAAATGTCTCCCAATCACATGTCCTTCCCTCCTGCAAATCCAAAATACCAATATAAGCATGTACAAATTTATATTCATTTGTTACAATAAATGATAACAATGAAGAGGCGCATTTCTCACCCAATACTCTCCATACGCGTTGCCACATAACTTTCCAAATCCAAGCTCCGATGGCACAACACCTTCTGTGGCAAGTATCCCACACTTGCACCGTGATGGCGGCCAGGTCTCGTAGGGCCATGGCTTCTCACCAGACTCGAACTCTCTAACTTCTGCTTCGGTTGGCCATTCAGCTCTCGGTCCATATAGAAACTCATTGAAGTCACACCTTAGCCACCCCCTCTAAAATTCAAAAAAAGATGTAATACACATTACACATCCACAAATATATGAAATGAATATCACGAAAACAAGAACCAATGAGTCAACTTACTTGTGATTTTAGCGAGCAACGGAAGAATGGTGCAAATTTGATTGGGACCTAAACGTTAGGCCGTTGAATTTCGGCACGCACTCCACAGTGGCAAAAAGGAGGATTACTAACTCTCTCTATTGCAGCAAGATCCTTCTCCTCACTGCTCATTGGTGGAGGATTTGGTGGTGGAGGGACCCATCGACAAAACTCGCTAATGGCTTAATCTCAGTGCTTTCTATGTATGGAAAAAGACGGATTCTAGGATCAAACTTGTCTTTCCCATCTATCCACTGAAAGAAATAACATGAAACCCCTTTCCTAGGGTCCAGCACAAACTTGTTCCAACAACAATAATAAGCTCTCGCAGTGGTCTTTCTGTGTCTGGATTGTGTCACCCAAGCAGGGACACCACAACGACATTCCGGTACAGGTAACGCAGGAAGCACGGGAGTGTCCTCATCAGCCTCATCGGGGTATTGACCTAAGCCCATCTTCTGTTGATAATATCGAGGGTTGTACATCTCAACTACCTACACATTACAAAAATAGAAAACTAATCATGCAAGATTAAACGGCCATAATTTTATTAAGTATTAATCATACAATAGCAACTAATCATACCAATACTACATTCACTTTCATTTTCTACACATAACATAACCAATATAAACAAATGCACATACTCGCCCTCAGATCCATATGCACAACGATAACATTATCATCAGTACACCACACACCTATCAAACTAAGCATCCATTCAACCTAAAATAAAAATCCTAACCAAACCCTAACCATTAAGAGTACCCATACATGAGAAATGTAAAGAAAAAACATGAAATAGATAAGGGCAATACCTTCCCTAAGCTGCGGGGTGCGATTCCCCTCACTTTTCCCACCTTAAATCGTCGGATTTGATGAATTTGGGGGGGCGGGGAGGGGAGGGCAGCAAGAGGAGGAGGAGGTCTGCAGGAGGAAGAAAGGAGGGAGGAAGAGAAGGGCGGCCGCGGCGCGCGTGGTGTGTAATCACCCTGACGCGCCGGCCCGCCTGGCGCGTCAACACCGCCGCGCCAGTGCATGTGGCGCAGCAGGGCGGGTCCCGCGGAGCTCCAACGTGGCGGCCAAATGCGTGCGACGCCACTGTGGCATCCCTGACGCGCCGGTGCATGCGGCGCGGCAAAGGCTGGTCGCCGCGCCAACTTGACAGGCGGGTCAGATCCGGAATTAAATTTCTCATAGGGTTAATGTTGAAATATTATTAAAAAAAGGTTAAATTTTAAAAAAAAATCCCATGTAACAAGCATAGTAGTGATGAATTTCTTAAATTGCCCCTACTTAATTTCTTGTCACGCTTCGCCACTGGCATTACATCTGGGGAGATGTGATCTTCACCAGCAAGAAAGCATATGCCCATTTATTTTTTTGCGGGGGAGCATATGCCCATGGAAATCCAGTGTCCAAAATAAACATAAGTTCTTTTGGTTACTTCTCAGGGATGGTCTTAGCAAGAAACACTCTTATCCCATAGTATTTTGAAGTTGGATGCACCAGCGATTTGATTGAAGACACAAAGAGCGGTCTAACCACAATAATCAAGTGATACTTCTAACCTGTGAGAACAAAACAAGTTGAACCAATGCAAGCACATGAGCTGTTCTATCACTGGACCAATCCTAGGACAGCTTAACTGGTAAAAGTTCTTTAATTTCTACGTTGAACTACTTTTCAACGAAACTGTAGCTATAATATCCTTTGATGACATTCTTCTATGCCAAGAAAAACAAAATAAAAAACTATCTCTGCGGCCAAGAAGTTGAACTTGTCACAGAAATGCTGAGGATAACCATGGCGCGCGCCCGGAATAGTCCATGCACATCCATGCGTTAGGAGTGTTATACGCGTCGGCAGATAAACGATGAAAGTAAATGATCAAAGCAGTAAAGGGACACGAGATTTAACGTAGAAACCCCCCCGATGTGAGAGGGAAAAACCACGGGCGCCAGCGAGCAAGAACTTCCCTATGTCGGGGTTCGAGTACAACGCCAATGCGGCGGCTTACAAAATTGAATGAATCAAGTCACCAATGAAAAAACACTAAATGGGATATATCATGACCCGCGGCCCAAGCCTCCCGGCGACGGGTCTCCGCTACGCTTCGTCAGAAGTTTGACCTTTAGATATGGATGAATTTGGATCATCTTCAACAAGGAGCACAGTGGTGACGCGGATCCAAAGCTATAATGTTTCCTACCCATACAAGTAGAATATGACAATCGCCATCCAGTCAAGCGCACAAAAAAATAAAGGTAGAATCTGCAGTGCAGGGGACGGACCAACAGTAATATAACGCAGAGGGTTTTGGTACGAAGAAGCATATGCATATCTCTGTTCTCGCATGTTACGTTGCGCCTTCAGACACGATCAAACAAATGACCCAGTTGCCGTGTGTACGCCGACGTGATCCACGATGCATCGTCGTTGTCGTCATCACCGCCCTTAGCCGCCCCGCGCTCGTCGTCGTCCCTCCCTCTATATTAAGCTCTATCGCTTCGCCCCTCAAGCATATATCTAAGCAGCTAGCTAGTTCATCTTAGCTTGCAGAACACACGCTAATGGCAGCAGCGATGAGGGCCCTCTTCGTTTTCCTCCTCCCCATTCTCCTAATAAGCCGGCACGCCGGCGGCAGCCCGCCGCCGGACCCGGTCTCCTGCACGCTTGACGGCACGTCGGACTGCACGGTGACCAACACGTACGGCTCCTTCCCGGACCGCGCCATCTGCCGCGCCGCCAACGCCACGTTCCCGACCACCGAGGCGGAGCTGGTCGCCGCCGTGGCGTCGGCGGCGGCGGCGCGGCGGAAGGTGAAGGTGGCCACGAGCCACTCCCACAGCTTCCCCAAGCTTGCCTGCCCGGGGGGACGCGACGGCACCATCATCAGCACGGCGCGCCTCAACCGGACGGTGGCCGTCGACGTGTCCCGGCGGCTGCTCACGGTGGAGAGCGGCATGCTGCTGAGAGATTTGGTGAAGGTTGCCGCTGATGCTGGCATGGCGCTGCCGCACTCGCCGTACTGGTATGGACTCACCGTCGGCGGCATGCTCGCCACCGGCGCGCACGGGAGCTCGCTCTGGGGCAAGGGCAGCGCCGTGCACGAGTACGTCTTCGGGATCAGGATCGTCACGCCTGCGCCGGCGAGCCAGGGGTTCGCCGTCGTCAGGGAGCTCAACGCCGGCGACCCCGACCTCGACGCCGTCAAGGTCTCCCTCGGCGTCCTCGGCGTCATCTCTCAGGTCGGTAGTACGTTATAGACCGTGCGTGCAGCTTTCGGTGAAGATCCATCATTTCTGTCCATGTACTGTCAAGATTAACTGCAGCATATATGCATGCCGCCGTACCACATGCATCATCCATCAAACTTTTTGTTTGAAGTAAAAGACAAGTTTGATCGACAATTACCGTGCTAATTTATGGTGCACAACACTGATCGAGCACTACCTAATGCGTTGACATCAAAGATCAATCCAAGGATGGATTGGATCTCACAATAATAACGTGCATGAAATGCAAAGTGCAGGTTACTTTTGAGCTGCAGCCACAGTTCAAGCGTTCGGTGACGTTCGTGACCCGGGACGACAAGGACATGCCGGCTCAGCTAGCCGCATGGGGCGGCCTCCACGAGTTCGGCGACGTGGCATGGCTGCCGCGGCAGGGCAAGGCGATCTACCGGGAGGACAACCGCGTGGCCGTCTCCACGCCGGGGAACGGCCTCAACAACTACCTCGGCTTCCGCGCGCAGCCCACGCTGGGCCTCCTGACGGCGCGCGTCGCCGAGGAAGCGGCTCGAGGAGAACGGCACCGACATCGCCCGGTGCCTGGCGGCGCGTCTCCCGGCGGTGACCTTCGAGCTCCAGGCCTACGGCTTCACCAACGACGGCGTCTTCTTCACCGGGTACCCCGTGGTAGGGTTCCAGCACCGGATCCAGGCGTCGGGGACCTGCATCAACGGCCGTGACGACGCGCTCCTCTCCGCCTGCACGTGGGACCCACGCATCCGTGGACCCTTCTTCTACCAGTCCGGCTTCAGCGTAGCCATGTCCAAGGTCCCTGCGTTCGTCGCCGACATGCAGCGGCTGCGCGACCTCGACCCGCGGGCGTTCTGCGGGATGGACGCCAAGCTCGGCGTGCTCATGCGATACGTGAAGGCCTCGTCGGCGTACCTCGGGCAAGGTCGGAGGACTCGCTGGACTTTGACGTCACCTACTACCGGAGCTACACGGAAGGCGTGCCGCGGGCGCACGCCGACGTCTACGACGAGCTCGAGCAGATGGCGCTGAGGAAGTACGGCGCCTTGCCGCACTGGGGGAAGAACAGGAACTTCGCCTTCGATGGTGCCATCGACAAGTACCCCAAGGCGGTGGAGTTCCGAAGGTGAAGGATAGGTATGATCCCGAGGGCATCTTCTCCAGCGAGTGGAGTGATCAGGTGCTGGGGATCAAGGGGAGCCCTAACGTTGTTGGGGCCGGGTGCGCCATCGAGGGGCTCTGCGTCTGCTCCGACGACTCGCACTGCGCGCCGGAGCAGGGGTACTTGTGCCGGCCCGGGAAGGTGTACGCGGACGCCAGGGTATGCAGGTTCGAGCGCGCACGTCTCGTCGACGAGCTCTGAGGAACACGATCGACGATCTTTGTTATTAGCATGTTGGTTCGATTTCGATCTGCAAGTTTGATGGATCTTATTAATTAGTTGCAGAGAGCATCATTTTGCCTCTGGAAATGATACAAGCCGCATGTGTGGGGTACAGGATTATTTGTAGTGTGTTTGTTTTTTTATACGTTTTTTTTTGTTGAAATATTATTATGGATTTGGAAACTACTACTACTACAGCATTTAGATTGAAAGCAAATAAAGTGAATGGCGTTGGTTGTCAAAGGTAGAATTTGACTGGTTTTTCTAGCTTGTTACTATGAAATGAAGCTCTTCTTGCATTGGTCAGACACTTCCGGGGCACGAGTGTTAAAGTTAGTCCATTGGGTCACATTATATTTCTAAAAGGTGGTTAGGTTGGGTTGTTGAGTTTTATCCTTTTACAGCATGTAGTATAGAACACAATGCAACTTGAGAGTTCCAAATTTACTTCTTGTGTTTGGTGTTGAATAGACCTTTGTTTTTGGAAATTAATATGCGGTTCAATTGACTTGACCGAGAAAGCAGGATATTATTGTGGAAGAAGTTAATTTGGAGTTGTTCCACATGTGCCCCTATCTCACTTGAAAAAGCCAACAACTTGATTTGTCTTGTTAGTTTCAAGGGCTGGCAGCTAGATGATAAACACGGCAACTTGTATTCAGCAAAGGCTTTACATGTACGCTCGAGCATATCCCAATATGCTGTGTATTAGTATTACCGTGCACTTCCCAACCTGGTAATGTTTCGCCACAATTGGTAGTTTATTTTTGGGATAACTTAGAGTTCACTCTTTATTACTTTACGGAAAGGGTCAATGAATGATACATCATGAGCCATATATAATCATTTACCAAATGCCAATGAGAAATGATGATAATGAAAAAGAGTTTTTTGCGAAAGGACACATAATTTTGAATAGAAAATAGAACAGAAACTTCCAAAGCTCGAAGTCCAGAAATGTATGATTATTGATAATGCATCAGTGAGCAGCAAATGCTTGAGTTGTATCTTGAGCATGTGATCATCATGCGAAATTAAGTTGCCATTACAACTTCTTTGCACACGGTAGAGACCACTACGGCAAGAGACACTTGAGCTTCCCCGTCATCCTTTCATTTTTTATCTAAGGGCTTGTTTGAAACTAGTGGAATGAGGTGAAATGGAGGGATTGGAGTGAAACTTAGTTCATTTTAAGATCAATCCCTTTCATTCTACCCTAATTCCACCTCAATCTTCTTGTACCCAAACGAGCCCTATTGGTGATTCGCATTATTGTAGCTACTATACGTCATCATCGACAACTCGTGATAAGCACAAGATCACAAGATCAAGAAGGCCATGGCAAGGATATGGTGTAGTAGTGTGACACGTAAGTTAGAGATGAGCAGACAGCGTGCCGTAGGCCTTGGAATAAAGGGGTTGTACACCTTGAAGCGTCACCTACTCTTGCTTAAATTAGCAAATTATTACGCGCGGTAGAGAGATGAGGATCGGAGAAACTTGTTGGATCGATCCGCTGATGTGTGGTCAAAATATAACCGGCACTTCTTTTTCTTTATTTGGCTCTTTTCCTACCAGCTGCTTCGTTCTCTTCATCTAGGTTTTTTTTTTTGAACGAGCCGGCACGAGGCACGGCAAATCTATTACCGTCTTTTCAAGGAAAAAAAAGTCACCATGCATCGGCCTAATATACCATCATAATTAGAAGACCAAAAACACTGTTGTGCTGGTGCGCTGTCCCTGATGAGATTAGGAAGACGAGATCCAATCAAGCGAAAGCACACGCAAAAAAGACGGCAAATCCTGGCATTTTGGTTTCTGAGGCACAGTTGGATCGTGGATCGAAACAGTTCATCTTTTTTTTTACTCGAATTAATGAACGGATACTGAAAACTACTGTGGTAATACTACTTCACTTTGGAGCGGCTCTGGCCTGGCCCGGCCACCACACCTGCTTCATGAAGTTCTCCATAATCTTGATGGCTGCCGCCGCGAACTCCACGTGCCAAAATTTGGATGGTGTCGTTGGTCGTGTGACACGTACAGGAGATAAGTAGCCCTGGAAAAACAGGGTTATAGCTATGGGCTGCTGTCGAGAGAAGGAGAAGCTTGTTGGATTGGAAATTGGATCCATCATCAGCTGATGGCTGGTAAAAAGTAAGACCCGAAGTTGTTTTACGTACTTTTGCTCTCTATTGTACATGCGTTTCGAGAGAGAGAGAGAAAAGATTAGTCACCATCGCCCTATAGCAGATAGCACCATCATAATCATTGAGGTGTTCACTGATCCGACGGCACCGTACCCCCGGACGCGGTGGCCGACGAGGTGGAGAGCTTCTCGATCGAGTTCCTCCCGTCCGCCGGAGACGCGCCCCTCGTTTCGTCCTCGTCGCCGTCGGCCTCCTCGTCCTCGAGGTGCGGTGGAGGACCGGTGGCGGATCAGACTAGCGCCTTCCACTTCTCCTCGAGTTCGCCGAGGCTGTTGGCCTCCTCTACGTCGCCACGCCGGCATCCAGTTCCTCTCTCCAGCGCCCGCCGCGCCCATGTGCCGGCCAGGGTGCCCGCTGCAAAAATGTGGTTCCGTTTTAAGGGCCTTTATGCAAAATATTCGGATCACGATTAATAAATAATCGCGATCCGATATAGGGGGGTACGTGTAAATAATCGGATCACGATTAATAATCGCGATCGAGTTTAGAGGGTATAGGAAGGAAGCTGCCATCTGTCCCAACATTTAACTCAGTTACTCAGAGCTGCAATTTTTTTTAGGAAATAGTTCGTTGCTCCGTTCTCAGCTCCACTTGCAGCAAAATCGTTATTATGGTTCGATCTAGAGGTGAATCTGGAGATGTTGAATTTCACGTTCAGTTCCTTGGTGGTACCGTACCCCTGCTAGCTCCGGGGATCGTTCGTCAGAGCTCGTCGACGAGACGTGCGCGCTCGAACCTGCAGACCCTGGCCTCCGTGTACACCTTCCCGGCCCGGCAGAAGTACCCCTGCTCCGGCGCGCAGTGCGAGTCGTCGGAGCAGACGCAGAGCCCCTCGATGGCGCACCCGGCCCCAACAACGTTAGGGCTCCCCTTGATCCCCAGCACCTGATCACTCCACTCGCTGGAGAAGATGCCCTCGGGATCATACCTATCCTTCACCTTTCGGAACTCCGCCGCCTTGGGGTACTTGGCAATGGCGCCATCGAAGGCGAAGTTCCTGTTCTTCCCCCAGTGCGGCAAGGCGCCGTACTTGCTCAGCGCCATCTGCTCGAGCTCGTCGTACACGTCGGCGTGCGCCCGCGGCGCGCCGTCGCCGGAGTAGCTCCGGTAGTAGGTGACGTCGAAGTCCAGCGAGTCCTCCGCCTTGCCGAGGTACGCCGACGAGGCCTTGACGTAGCGCATTAGCACCCCGAGCATGGCGTCCATCCTGCAGAACGCCCGCGGGTCGAGGTCACGAAGCCGCTGCATGTCGGCGACGAACGCAGGGACCTTGGACATGGAGACGCTGAAGCCGGACTGGTAGAAGAAGAGTCCACGTATGCGTGGGTCCCACGGGCAGGCGGAAAGGAGCGCGTCGTCGTCGTGGTCGTCGATGCAGGTGCCCGACGCTTGGATCCTGTGCTGGAACCCCACTACCGGGTAGCCGGTGAAGAAAGCGCCGTCGTTGGTGAAGCCGTAGGCCTGGAGCTCGAAAATCGCCGCCGGGTACTGCGCCGCCAGGCACCGGTCCATGTCGGTGGTTTCCTTCTCCTCGAGGCGCTCCTCGGCGGTACGCGCCGTGAGGAGGTCCGACGTCGGCCGGGACCGGAAGCTGAGGTAGTCGTTGAGGCCGTTCCCAGGGGTGGAGACGGCCACGCGGTTGTCCTCCCGGTAGATCGCCTTGCCCTGCCATGGCAGCCATGCCACGTCGCCGAACTCGTGCAGGACCGCCCCAGACGGCCAGCTGAGCCGGCATGTCCTTGTCGTCGCGCGTCACGAACGTCACCGAACGCTTAAACTGTGGCTGCAGCTCCAGGGTCACCTGCACTTGCATTGCATGCATGCACATAGTACATCAACAGTTCTATGCATGCTGCAGTACTATACCAGTATACCATACCAACCTGAGAGATGACGCCGAGGACGCCGAGGGAGACCTTGGGGAAGCTGTGGGAGTGGCTCGTGGCCACCTTCACCTTCCGCCGCGCCGCCGCCGCCGACGCCACGGCGGCGACCAGCTCCGCCTCGGTGGTCGGAAACGTGGCGTTGGCGACAAAACATTTGCGTGTATATGTTTGTGCACTATGTTTCATAAAATAATATTATTTTATTTCAAATAGCTAATGCAAGGACAAAACATTATAATTTCTATTCTTATTTGAAATTACATCAAGCGACAATTGAATAATAGCTAAAAATCAACAATACACATTGTAAGAAGAAAAATATTAAATTATATAAATCTAGTATAAATGAAAATTACATCGAAGACCGTAGTTGCTATATATTAACATGTATTGGATACTTGTGTTACATAAAAACAATAAATTAAATTATATGTTGCCCACAGATATAAAAATGATATATTACCGTGTATTGGATAAATATCCAATGTGATTGAAAATACATAAAAACATTAAATTAAATTATGTGTTGCCCACTGATATAAAAATGATATATTAACTTGTATTGGCTAAATATCCAATGTAATTGGAAATATATGTTTCCGATACGGACTTTCCTAGGTATTAAAATATAATTGGAAACATTTAATCTGATATGGACTTCCGAAGGTATTAATTATTTCTATTTATATTTATTAGTCGTATTGAATATGGACTTTTAGGCTAGTCTACACCGTTAGATCATAATAAAATCCGACGGTGTATATCTTTCTCTTTTTTAGATTGACGTGAGATTTTCTAGGCCCTCTCGACGAATCTGGTGACACCTTTTACTTCTGCTTTATTAATATAATAGATAGATAAGTGAGGTGTTTCCGACTTTAAATTAATAATCAAACCCGAGCCAAAAAATCGCTCAGGTGGGATTCTTGAGTTTATATATGTACGAAAACAAACATCATCATTATCTCCGGTGACAGCACAAGCAGCAGATCTCTGACTTGGTGGGGCCTTCAACAAGCGCGTCGATCGGCATTGTTTATTCATGTATGTGCATACACGTGGTTGTCGTGTGCACTATTATATGGAAAACCTGCTTGCATTGCCTATCAGGACTATGCATGCATCGGCTCAAACACTGTTGTGCTGGTGCTCTGTCTCTGATGTGATCGATCAGAAGGACGAGAACGAATCAAAGCCGCACGAAAAATTTGTACGAAAGAAATTCAAGAATCCCACCTGAGCCTGGCTGGCTGGCTCGCCGCATGCATGCGGGCGCACGCGCATTGTTGCATTGCATCAACACAGAGACGAGTGGTGCAGGCGGCAGACCAACCAATCAATTTCTTTACGCATGTTGTTGTTAGTTTTTTTAGATTTCTTTTATTTTGTCTGATTATGGCCTCCTAGGGACATAATCTTGTATTTTTCTGCTATATCAATTAAACGCGCGCGTCGTGTGTCGTTCGTTCAAAAACAGGAAGGGCATGGCATGAGAATCGCACTGTACTCTGATGGGTGTGCCGTCCAGTCAAAACATAATCAAAGATTCAGAGGACCCAAACACTGTTGTGCTTGGTGCGCTGTCTGAGTCTCTGATGAGATTCAGAGAGACGAAAACGAATCAAGCCGCACGAAAAAAAATAAAAAAGGGCAAAATTTGGATGGCAAAAGGATCGATCGGCAACCCGGGATTATGGCAATTTTGCATTTTGAAGCACAGATCGTGGACTGTAACAAAGTACTTCATTTAATTAATTTGGATTAGTGTGCGAACACTGAAAACTCGTGTGGCCTGGATGGAGTAGAGGTTGCTCGAATCCCGGCCGGCCGGCCTCCCAGCGGTGGCGCGTGCGGCGTTCTCCGACGGCACCGTGCCGCCAGACGCGGTGGCCGAAGTGGAGAGCATCTCGAAGCTCCTCCCGTCCACCGGCGGCGCGGCCCTCCTCTTCGTCCTCGTCGCCGTCGGCCTCCTCCTCGTCCTCGAGCAGTGGACTGCTGGCGGAGGGCAAATTCCACTTCTCCTCGAGTTAGCCGAGGTGGTTGGCCTCCACTACGTCGCCTCGCCGGCGTCCACTTCCTCTCTCTGGCGCCCGCCGTGCCCATGCGCCGGCCAGGGTGGTCGCTGCAAAGCTGTGGGGTCCGTTTTAGAGGGGTTTCTGTAAATATTTGGATCGCGATTAATAATCGCAATCCAGGTTTAGGGGTGTAAGTGTAAATATTCGGATCGCGATTAATAATCGCGATCCGAATTAGGAGATTTTGTGTAAATAATCGAATCGCGATTAATAGTCGCGATCCAAATCAGGGGTCATTTGCAAATGTTCCGCCTGCCCCCGCCGGCCGCCGAGATCGCCATGGCTATCCCCTTCCGGCCGTCGACGGCGACGGCCCACCTCCTCGTTGCGGAGAGACTCATTGTCCTCGTTGCGGAGCGACTCATTGCCGCTTAAGGCCGCACTAGTGACTAGCCATGTCCCTCATCCACTACAACCGCCTCCTCGCTCCCGCCGACCCACCGCGTTTGCTCGGCCCCCAGATCCTCGAATCAAGTGATCGATCTCTGTGTATTATACGATCTGATGGCGCGCGCGGGGAGGAGGCGGTGCCACTTCTTCGACGGGTGCGGGGACCTGCCGCTGCTTGGTGTCGATGGGGAGCAATGGGTCGACGAGGTGTGCTCTGGAGGAGGTTCCTCAGGCTGGGTACGGCTTTGCTCTGAAAACGAATTGCGTTCTATGCACCACTATTTGGAATTTTGCACTTCTCTCCTCCTGTAACAGTGCGATGGAAGGAGAAGCGAGTTCGACGAGATGGATCCCCACCCAGGAGTAAATTGATCGGCTGGTGTTTCTGAATTTTTACTGGAACCTGAACTTTACAACATTTGAGAGCTCTCTAAATAACGATCTGGCTGTAGGCTGCAGTTCTACTGCAAAATACAGCAGAAATTTTGGACAATAGGCACTACTGCTGCCTGTTTCCAGTTTACTGTAAGAGTATGTAGGAGACTCTGAAGTGTAGTTTCGTTTTTTTTCCTTTTTGCATACTCAACTGTGAGGATGAGGTGCTGCAAACTTGTCAGATATGACTTCCTGGTTGAACTATCAGACCAACATTTTCGCCACAGTAAATTTCTATAATATTCATGCAACTAGTATCACCTGTACAGGTATTCCTAATGTTGAATTTGCTTCTGCCGAGAGAAGCTTGCCCCTCGTTCAAGCAGTACACTTCATTTTGGGTAAGTTACAGTAGTCCAAGTTATCCATTATGTTTGTTTATTACTTTATCACTCAAGTGCATAGTGCTCTGCATCTCAGGTTAGTACAATTTAGTTCTTATTTGTAAATTGATTAGACCTGCATAAGTTCAATGTCAACTTACCTAATCAACATACCAGAAACCCATATACAGTTGCCTACATCACGTTACGCTCCACTTTTGCTGTTTCCATTTTCCATGTTTTCATGTGAACCTCTCAGTACATACTTAAAGCATGCAGGATGAGATGTTAGAAGTGCATTAGAACATGTGCTTGTGGTTTTATGAAATACTCAATAAGTGATCAATCCATAGCAGATCATCGCATTTCTTTTAGTATAAAGTACTGCAATACCCAAGTGTTTACCAATCAAGCTGGTTATAGTAGGCATCCATAGCATCATGCATGCGTAGAAAGACATTGCCACTGCTTATACTTATTAGCAAGGGCAAGGCAAAAACATGATGTTAAATGGATGCTAGTTATGTCAATGACCCAATGGTTTGGTTACTTTTTTGGCAGAGAAAGGGTGGTCCTGAAAGCTTCGTTTTTCTTGTGCCATTTTTTTTTGAAACTGTACAGCGGGGGAGACCCCCACTGTGGTAAAAATATATTAAAAGGAGGGAAAAAACTGTACAAAAAGCAAAAAGGGGTATCAAAAGATACCCTAAAAGAGAAAACTTCACTGGAGGGCTATACAGAGTTAAATTGAGTCTACCCAGTTGAGAAAATATTGCCTATTGCTTTCTTTTATTCTAGGGGCTTGGAGTCTAGCCTCATCCACAAAGTGTGAGACCCAGGAGTTTAGAGATGGATGTTTTCCTTCAAAAATCAGGGCATTCCTTTGCTTCCAGATGTGCCATGTGGCCATAATAAAGATCTCCATGAAGAAAGGGCTATTGAACATGTCTTTTGCAGCCTGTAGCATCCTGTAGAAGGGGAGGTTGACATTCCATTGGAGGCCAATTTTGTTCCAGCAGGCTGAACTGAAGCTGCAGGTGAAGAATAAGTGATAGGCAGTTTCCTCCACATTGTTGTTGCATAGTGCACAGTTGTAGTTGCCACCATTGATCATGAAGTTTCTACGTTTTAGAAGATTTCTTGTATTTAGCCTATCCATCAAGAGAAGCCATGAGAAGACTCGGAGTTTGTTACTGCACCTGGACTTCCATATCCAAAGGAAAGGAGATGGTGGCCTTATGTTTCTGAAAGGGAAGTTGTAGAACTGCTTGGAGGAATAGTTATTAGATCCCCAAATATACTGCCAGTAGTCACGTGTTTCTCCTTGCACTTGGATCCCCTGGATGATGCCTTTGTAACTCCTGATATTCTTGGAAAGCTTCTTGAGATAGTGGTATATGAAATTGCTCTTCTATGGAGTTATTTCGCAGAAACTGTGATACTGTTATGTGTATGTTTTTTGCAAAGCTGAATAATCTTGGGAAGGAATTCCTCAATAGTCTGTTATTCCAAACATCCAGCCAGAAGAGGACAGATTTACCATCACCAACTGTGCATGTTGCTACACCCCTGAACTGGTCACAGAGCTTCAGAATGTCCCTCCACCAGAAGGACCCAACTTCTCCCGCTGTGTGCGGGACTTCTCCATTTCCATAGTAAGTTTCCCATATCAACTTCACCCAGGGAACATCCTTCTTATTATAGAATTTATCAAGATGTTTCATTAGCAATGCATTGTTTTGGCTTCTCAAGTTTATCACTCCTAATCCTCCCTTGCTCTTTGGCTTGCAGCATTTTGTCCATGCTACCAAGGGCTTCTTCTTGTCATTCACATTTGATCCCCTCCAAAGGCAGTCCCTTCGAGCTCTGTCCATGTTATCCACTGCCCCTAGGAGGATCTTGAAGGTGCACATAGCATAAGTGGGTAGGGCAGAGAATACCGACTTGGTGAGTTCAACTTTGCCAGCTAATCCAAGAAAAGTGGCAGTAGCGGAGAGTCTCCTTTCCGTTTGATTCATTATAGGGGCAAAGTCTGCAACTTTTGGCCTGGTGGTGCCTAGAGGAAGCCCTAGATATGTGAAAGGGAGGCTGCCGAGTGTGCATCCGAATGCTCCAGCCAAGCTAGCAGCTCTCTCTGGTCTGAGGTTCAGGGGGACAAGACATGATTTGTGATAGTTCACTTTTAATCCGGTGGATTGCGAAAAGTCTTCAAGAATTCCTTTGAGGTAAACCAGTTCTTCTTCTGAGGCCTTCATGATTAGCAACGTGTCATCTGCGTATTGTAGGATCGGGAAGTCATTTGTGGATGTGCAAGGGATTGGGAGGCTGAGGATGTTCTGGGCGCAAGCTTTGTTGATTATGTATTGCTGTAGCTCGGCTGCAATTACAATTTCTTGTGCCATTATCTTCTAGTTGGAATATGAGTTATGAAGTTACCAGCCTTAGCTTTATATTTCATTTTATTTGGTTTCTCACTTATAAATCACCAATGAATTTTATAAAAATTGCAGTGCCATGCCAAAAAAAAACATTACAAAAGTTCACACTGTTTTAGTATTTCTAATATTTAAATGAATGATACAAATCTCTATTCATGATATTAGTTCCATGTATATTTGATTGATTGAGATAACCACAAGTAATTATTTGGCAGTGATTCCTTCCAGCTTCACTAAATAACATTTTATCAGAAAGGGAGAAGGAGCTAGTTGAGGAGATAATTGATGATTTAGTGACACGTTTAATGAAAAGGATGTCCACTGGTCCGAAAAGGCTGGTTCTTCAGATTCAGGCAATACATCTACTATATTCCTAATACATTTTCTACATTTTGGGTATTTTTTTACATATTCTTTGACTATAGTAGATGAAAAGTAATGGCATGATGCAGCGAGTTGTCAGAACCTGTATTTCCTGAAATGCAATAACTTTTCTTTTGTTTGTTCCGCAGTGAAGATGACCTGCTAAATTAATTTTGATTTTGGGAAACTTTGCTGTGGAGGACGCTTATGCAGTTTCCTTTTGCAGTAGAGCACAAGGTGCTTGATGCTCCAAGGTTCATGGTACTTCTTACTGGTGTCATGTTTTTTTAAGGAGCGTGTTAAATTAAACTCATAGAATCATGTTGAAATGATCAGAGAGATATTGAAATGTGACTATAGTGCACATCATGAGGAACTAGATTTTTTTCTTTGGAGGATGAACTAGATATATTTCAATTTTCGTCTAACTAAGACAACTACATTTGTGCCATGTCCCCATTGTTTTTGGTTTATAAAACCCTTCTTGGTCTTTAACTCTTAAGGCTTATTATGAACTGCAAAACTGCGATTTATAGTTTAGTTGACAGCGGTGATTCAGATTTCATGCATTAATTAGTGGTGTCCTAGTCCTAATCATAAAATTTGTTTCATTAAACATGAAAGACAAATGTAGATGGTGCCAATAGAGCTCTGCAATTTCCGTATGTTGCAAGATCGTAGAATAGGTCAGATTGATTCCGAATGTACACAGGTGTTTAATTTGCTAGTCCTGAAAAATATAATGGTCTGTACATTGAACAGTGTTTGGAAGGTTGGCAAGGGAGGTGCTCCTGCTGCGCATTAGGGGATTTCAACCCAAGAGAGCGATGCAGCCTCTGTCTTTCCAAACTCTTGTCATGAGAACATGCAGCCTCTGTCTTTCCAAGGTATTTTCGTACATGCCTCTTGGATGTCATTTTGCATGGACCATTTAGGGACATGTTGTATTGCTGTTAACAGCTTGCATCTCACCTCTTGTTATCTCTTCAGTATAAACAGCTCCAGAAAAGATGGTGCATCGCTGGTCTTCTTTTCTCCGATGGATGTGGTTGGAAGCAATAATACGCAGTCAGACCTCAATGGTGAAAATGAATGAGTAGGTGGTGAAAGTGAAACAACTACAATATTCTCTAATGCAATATGTAATTTGATTGCTAGACTTAGACTGAATTTGAAAGATATGATCTACCTGATATAGCTTCTTCTTTATCCCTGTGATATGTTGTCGGACCTCAATGGTTACTGCATACTAATTCGACCTTTTCACCTTTCAGGCAAGTTACTTCAGCAGCCAAGTCCCGAGTGCACAGTGCATTGTTGTTGATTGGGGACCGAGGTGAACGAACAGGTATTGACAAGGTCTATCTGTTCTTAATGCATCATTGGTCATGGAGATGACCTGTTAAATTAATTTTGATTTTGGGAAACTTTGCTGTGAAACCACTATTCTCCAATGCAATATATAATTTGATTGCTAGACTTACACTGAATTTGAAATATATAATCTACCTGTTATAGCTTCTTCCTTATCCCTGTGATATGCTGTCAGGACCTCAATAGTTACTGCATACTAATTCGACCTTTAATTTTTCACCTTTCGGGCAAGTTACTTCAGGTCTTCAGCAGCCAAGTCGAGTGCGCAGTGGATTGTTGTTGATTGGGGACCGAGGTGAACAAACAGGTATTGACAAGGGTCTATCTGTTCTTAATGCAGCATTGGTCATGGAGAGAATCCGCGATGTTCACTGATCAGGTCAGGTGATGTCGTTGTCCATTACGGATAAGAGAAGTGTGCAAAGTTCAGTCAGTGTAGGGCTAATTCTAGTCTAGACTGAAGAAACAAATCATGCATCCACCACGACAATGATCAGATGATTTTAGATAGGGAAACGAATACCGATTATCTTTTACTTCAATGAATCGATGCAAACAAATACTGTTCAAATCACTGAATTTGAGGGTTTTTTTTGTTAAATGTACTGTTAGGATACGTTCAATATCCATTGCCTCACAGGTTCTATAGCCGGTCTATTCCAGATATGCTAACTGCAATCTTATTTCTAATTGCTAGTCATCGCTTCCATTGTCGTGGAAAAAAAAAACCCGGAGCAATCAGGATTGGTGAAGGCTGCAGCGTGTAGCACACATCTGCCCGCTGTGAAGCGTGTCATTTTCTGATCGAAGCGTGCCACTTCGTCGGATGACAGGCATGTGCCGACCCTGATCGAAGCATGTCATTTTCTGAGCACGTTCGTCGGAGAGGGATGGCCCGATGGCCAGCCGGATGGGATGGCAGAGCGACACGGCCTATGGCCTATGGAGATCATCACTGCCATACTCTACTCGTAGTACTACAGTCTATTTTCATTCCGTTTGGAGGCTAGGAAGAGTAGCCGCCAACTCCCCGTGGCCTGTCCGGCGTCCGCAGAGGCGATGCCGCGATGAGCCGATGCGGCAGGGGCTAGCTCTATTTTTAAGGCCCAAAGCTGCTTAAGCTTTCGGGAAATCCAGTCATGTCGTACCACAAAAAAGTGAAAAGCGGTCGGTCGAGATGACTGCACCTCGGGAGGGACGCGCAGGGTCTTGTCAAAATGATTGATCAACAATGGCAGCCAGTCTATGATGCTAGTGCTAACATATGGTAGCATGATCCACTGCAGAGGGTTTCCTCGGTTTAGCTGCTACCACTACGACTAGCCCTGGACCTCTACACATTTGGACCTCGTGTCTAGCTATGCTCGCTGCTTCTTCCAGTGATAGGACAAAACTAAATGTAAACATTTTTAAGGTTTAAAATTTGTACTATAATGTAAGTATTTCTAGTGATAGGACAAAACTAAATGTTTTGGTGGGTGGATGGGTGAAGATTTAATGGGTTGTGTAAAATGAAGGGTATAGAGGTCTTTTAGCAGTTGAGAGCGTTCAAATGCTTACATTGTGAGACGGATGGAGTACTACGACTAGCCCTGGACCTCTACACATTTAGACGTACTATACGTTCTACTATTCCCGTCGTAGCAGTAGCTAGCTGCCTGCACCAACGGCGGCGAGCTGACGGAAGGTAATAATCGAAGTAAAGCAAGGAGGAGGAAGAGCAGGTAGAAGTTAGGAGTAGCCGTTTAAACGGATGGTTAGATTAGATGGAAAATGGAAGCCAAGCCCCCCGAACCCCCACCACCAAGCACCAACCCGGAAAAGCTAGCTATCTACACTCTACAGTAATCTAGGTAGGCTCGTATCCCCACCCCGCCCCCGCCGGCGCGCGCATCGGCACCGGCGTCGCGTCGGCACGGGCATGTGCGCGCTGCTGCGCTTTGCCGCTGCGCCCCCCACCACACCACACCACCCGGCCGATGCGCTTGGCGCTCGCGCTCCCGGTGTACGTGCCGGCCCCGCCACGCCCGCCTGCCCTGCCCCGCCGAGCACGTGAGCACGCGACGCCGACGACATGTCCGCTCCAACTCCAACTCCAATCCATGGATATGCCACAGCACGGGCCAGGGCCACGACGACGTATCGTACGGTCCCTCGCCTAATAATGGACCTGCAAGTACACGCCAAAGTACCGGCCGTAGATATACTAGCCTAGCAGCTATAAGACGTACGAGCTGTCGCCGCGTCTACCACCTGCTGCTGCTGTCTGCACTCTGCACTCCTCTCTCTCTCTCTCGTAGTAAATTGATGCATGGATTGGTGTATCCATTGGTTGCAGCATTTGATGCGCACGTACTACTGTACAAAAGTATCCGGCCTCGTGCCCGTGTACACTTGTACTCGTACACCATACACACTGGTCACTGGGCAAGTGACAAGGCAAGTCTATTTGCCGTTTGCTAGTATCTCTCCAAGGCAAAGGCATCTCTCTCGGATTGGTAAACAAACGAACAAAAGATCTCACGTTGCAGGCAGCATGTGTTGCATTGGGTCTGCTGCTCACCACCCTCCATCTGCATCTGCTGGAGGCTGGATGTCAATTGGGTGGAAGCGAGCGGTACCGGTACGGCGCTGGCCCAAACTCGCATGCTTGCTTGTCTGAGAGAGAGACCCACACCGCGACAGAGACTGACCTAGGAGACGGGGAAAGCACACGACGCTCGCGCGCAAATGCAAAAGGATTCGACTGACTTTCCCGCCTTCCCAAACCCAGCCGCTAACCACCTTGGCTTTCCAGTTCCAGTCCAGCCTGCCGGCCTCTCTCCTCCCCTCCCTCCCTGCCCACTCTGCAATGGCGCTAGGCCGCGTGCTCTCTGACGCGCGGGACCCGCCACACCTCACACACTGATGACTGACCCCAGCTCGCTCGCTCGCTCAAAAAAAGCTGCCATGAATTACACCGAGAGAGAAAAGTGAGAGGAGCACTACTACAGGAGCACGTGGTCGTGTCTGACGAAGTCGCGTCCGTTACACCGGGCAGGATGCTCTGCTTTGCTTCAGCGGAGCCAGCGGCGGAGGTCGGTGGTCGACGACGGCGACACGACCACGTCCCCGCCGGCGACGCTCTCGGCGCACGACGACGACACCGTCGACCGCTGCTCCGACGAGAACCGCCCCGCCGCGCTCTTGAAGCTCGGGCTCCGCAGCGACTGCGCGTACGCGTCCACCGCCGCCTGCGCCGGGAACGACAGCCGCTTCTTCGCCCCAGCCGCGCCGAACCCGCCGCCGCCGGTGGCGAGGCGGTCGCGCTCCGGCGTCGCGGGGCGCTGCCGCGGCGCGCTCTGCGACCGCACCCGCGCCTTCGCCGACTCCGTCGCCGCCATGTAGTTCGGCACCCGCCGATGCAGCGTGCCTCTGGGAGTGCAGGCTCGGCGTGTAGCTCCCCCCGCGGTCGACGCGCGGGCTCGCCGACCGGACCTGGATGGGCGGCCGGGCCTTCGCCGGCGACGGCGTGACGGGCGAGTGACCGTGCTGGCCATGGTGCGCCGCGCGGTGCATGGGCGAGGACGACGGCGCAGCGTGGCGCCGTGGGGTGGAGTAGGAGAACGGGCGCGCCGTGTCGATCTCCAGCGTCTTGACGGGGTCGCCGCGGTGGTCCATGGACGCGCGCGCGGGAGCCACGCCGGCGGCGGCGGCGCCAGCGGATGGTGCTCCGGTTGGTGTCGAAGGAGGCGCGCGACGCCATCCACCGCTCCGCCCAACGCGGCTGCTGCTGCCCGTCGTCCACCTCCATCTCCTCCGCCGCCGGCGCCGGGTTCCGCCACAGCTTCAATTTGTTTAGGTGAAATCAGACAGAGCACAGCTTGCGCAAGCAAAAACAACCAACAAAAAAGACTGTCGTCTTGCAGAAAGAAAAATCAAATCAAAGATAAACAAACAAATGACATCCTGCTTACCTGGTGCGAGAATGCGTAGGAGAGCGCCCTCTCACGCTTGAGCGCGGCGTCCTTGCGTGTCTGCAGCATGGCCTGGATCTCCTCTATGGTCCGCGGCCGGTCGTCCCAGTCGTCGGCGGCCGCGAAGCTGCTGCCGTCGCGCGAGCGCTCCTGCAACCAGACCAAATGTCAATGCTTGAAGACCATCTCTTTCAGAGGATAAGAGACATCCAAATTGGACTGGCGCTCTACTCACGACGGATCGGCGGTCGGCGTAGTCGTGCGTGTACTTGGAGTTGGAGTCCCCCCAGAAGGCGGAGGTATCAACGCTATACGACGACAGCGACTTGCTACTCCCACACGGCGCGGCGCCACCACCGACGCCGGAGAGCGACATCGACATGGAGTCCTGCGAGAGCCGCATCCGCTGGTCCCTGACGCGCGCCTGGACGCGGACCAGCGCCTGCATGCAGCGGAGCGTCATGTTGGCCTGCTTCCGGACGTTGTGGCCCCGCACCAGCGCCTGCAGCTTCACGAGGCCCCTAAGAGCTCGCAGCGCGCGGCGGGCTAGGTAGCCACGGAACGCCGTCTGGATCGCCACCGCCGCGTAGTGGTCCTCCCGGGCGGCGGCGGCGGTGGGGGGACGGGTCAGGCGGACCACCTCCGCCGCCGCGTGCGCCGTGGCGACTGCCGCCTCGGCTGTTGCCGCGGTCGCTACCGCTAGCGCGATTGCGTGCCGCTGCTCTTCCGTCACGGCCGGCTGGTGGGTGGGCTCCGGTGCGGCGGGAGCCGGCGATGGGGATGGGGAGGAGGAGCGGCGGAACAGCCATCTCCGGCGCTCACGCTTCCCCTGCACGGCAAGCAAGCTGGCAATGAGAACGGCAGAAGAAGCAGAGGAAAAACAGGGGAAGGAGCGAAGGAATGGGATACCTTGTCGTCGTCGGGTTCGCCGGCGGCGTCCTCGCGGAGGCGGGAGGCCTTCCTTGCCGGCGAGGTGGAGTCGTCCTTGGAGGGGGAGCGGAAGGCGCGCTTGACGGCGGTGAGCCACGACGTGGCGCCCTTCTTGCCCATGTCCGGCGGCGGGCATCAACGGGCTACTGTGTGGTAGAGGCTAGAGAGCAGAGCTTGGTGATGAGGCCACCGGAGGCCGGGTAGGGGAGGGGGTTGGGTTGGTATTATTGCAGGCGCGGGGTGCAGAGCTCCATGGCTCGGTGCTCACGCGCTCGCCCTGCACCGCACGGCGCCTCCTTTTATGCCTCTGTCGGGGTTTATGGGCATGGATCGAGCCGAGCGTTGCTAGTGTGAGTGAGTGTGCTGTGTGGGGCCAGCGTGGCAAGTGGGCCCCGCCTGGATCGAGGAGCCTTTCGACTTTTCGTTGCGTTGCGGTGTGGGGCGGGTGAACGTTGGCGCAGGTGGAGCAGGGTTTGGTGGGGAGGCAGCCGGCAGCCGGCAGGGGAGGCAGTCAGGGGCAGAGGACCACGCGCGCGCGCGGCATTGCCTCCCAAAACGTACACGTCCCCTAGCTGCCGTTCCGTTGCCGACGACCACGCCGAGGAAGGGGAGTGCACTTTGAGGGTGGTGGTGTACGAACATGTGTTGATGGGTGTCATTAACTAGTAAACTACAGTGATGTAGTACCAATGTACCACTGAAGTGGTGATGCAATCTCGGGCCTAAGAGCAACTCTAGCCCACCTTCTAAATGTGAACCCCTATTTTGCTTTTTTCAGGGGACATCTAAAATTTAGGGCTTCAAATTCTCTCCTCACTCCAACCTAACTGATCAAATGATGGCCTCCAAATCAATCTGATGAGTGGGTCCCATCTGTCAGTGGGCTGGCGTCCTCCCTCTCACTTCCCCTCCGACACAACCTCATGAGTTGCAGTTGTCTCGCCGGCCTCCTCCGGCTTGCTTTCCTCCTCCCCTCCAACCCATGTCCTCTTGATGCAGATCCGGCCTGGCGGAGGCTTGATCTCTCCTTGCTCCCTTCATCACGTAGATGCAGGAGGGCGGAGGCAAGCAGTAGAAGCAACAATGGGAGGTGGGCGGTGTGCAGGGAAGTCCCGCACGCCCCTGGCTCTCCCCGCGCCGTCGGCCGCGCACGCCTCGCCTGCCTCCCAGTGTTGCCGCGCGCTCGCCTCCCCCCGCCGTGCCCGTCTCTCCCCGTCCGCCTCGCGCGGCGCCGTGCCCGGAGCGGCAGCAGGTTGGAGACGGCGGCGGAGACCTCGGGGGAGGCGGCGAGCTTGGGCAGCTGCCTGACGCTGCGGGGCACCTCGTCCGCGTCGGATCGGACGAACTCAGCGAGGTCAGAGGCCACCAATGCCGCGGTGTCCGCAAACGAGGCGGCGGCGTCGACGAAGACCGCGACGACCAGTTGTACGCATCGAAGGTGGCCGAGGCGGTCCTTTTTTATTACATACGAGTCATTTCTAAACGGTAGTACAAGGCAGTATTGAGTACCGTAAAAGACCTCAAATTTGATGGCCTCCACTAAATGGGGGCTTGTTTAGAGTTCCGGCTGGAGTTGTTTCTTTTCCAGACTAAAATAAAGATAAAAGCTCATTTGAGGGCTGGAGGTGCTCTAACTAGCGGCTGTCCTTGCTAAATGGTAATGCGTGCTGGTCCCCTGGATCTGTCGTGTAGGCCCTAGCTGCCGCCTTATCAAGATCGTCCTCGGGGTGGCAAGGCAAATGCTTGCTGCGGCGTGCCGTGGTACTATACCGGGCGGAATGGTGACATGCATCATGCATGGAGCATGAGAGATGCATGAGACCGACCCGACCGCGACGAGACGAGGGCTCCAACTTGGGCGCTGTCGGCGCTAGCTAGCGGATCGGAGCTAGCGGGCGATCGATCAATCATTGGGACCGGGCGGTCTCGTGGTTGCCGCCGGGCGGATGGAGCCCACATCGGAGGACGCCTGTGTGTCGCCGACGAACGGATCGGACGGGAGGGAGAGGTCGTCGCTTGACCGGCCGCGGCCGGAGAGTAATGAAGCTGGATCGCAAGCAGACGACGCTGGGCCGCGGGGTGTGGGTCGCTGGGGGCCCGGCCCGGCTCGATCGAGGATGGAGGCGGCCACCACGGCGTCACATGCCGGTGCCACGCAACACCAGGCAAAAGGCAGTACATGGCCATCCATGCACATTGACTGATCCGACCCCCGTGCCCTCAACTAAACAAAAGCTCTCCTCTCCGGCTCCGATCCATTATTATTATTAGTGGGTGGGGAGCTCGAAACCAAAGTCACCAGAGCAAAGCAGGGTCGTCGCGCACTGGGACTGCCCGTGCGTCGTCCAGGTCACGACTCACGAGCCATGGATTGGAGCCAGCTGCTTTTCGTTTGCAGTCAGGCAGGCAGCAGGCTCAGCTCGTCGTGGAGGACCAACCAAACCGACCCGACCGCTTGACTGCCGCCCTGCGTGTTGCCATCGATGCCGGTCTGCAAGACCACGTACTGCAGCAGGGCCTGAGTGACCGGAGCAGTAGCACGCCAGCTCCTCCTGCCTACTGCCGCGCACGGCACAGCCAACTAGCCAAGCGCCAACACTACAACTACAAGACGCCCTGCACCCGGCCGCCTAGCATTGCCGTTACTGGCTCATACTACCGCGCCGTTCCAAAAAAAAAAATTTGACCCCTACGCGCGCGCGCCTAGGATACTAGTATACGGAGTACCAAGCACTACGTACTTAGTAGTAACGGCAATATGTATGGTGCGCTGGCACCGCGTCGGGGCTAGGCGACCGCAGGTCGGATTAGGGCAGTCTCAACCCATAGTTTCTACGGGTGGTGTCTACCACAGTAATAAGATATCTCCTCAGGAAATAACCCTACACAACCCCCGGTGCACGGCGGCAGGCACTGTTTGCCGGCGTTGGGATTCCGACACCGCCCCGGGTGGCGGAGCATGCCGGCCGGCAATATTGTTTGTCTGTTTTCTCGCCCTCCCATGCTGCAAGCCTGCTGCTACTACGGAGCACTGTAGTACCTTAATCCGGTCAAATCCGCGGTCAAGCCTAACCCTTTTGTACGCTACTACCTTTCTGCAGCTACGACCACTGCATCATGCTCGCTAGCAGGAGAAAACGTTAATCTATCCATCCACATCCACATACCAGCCTGTGGCCTGCGCGCCTTTTGTTCTCGCCGCCACCCGATTGGGCGGCGCCTGCATGCATGCCGCCCATCGTGGCCGCGCATCCACCCCGCCCAGCACCCGGCACCGGGCACTCCGTGACTGCACAGGGTTAGTTAAACAGCAGCCGTGCAGTGCAGCGACAGCGTCGCGCGCGGCCGTTTCCCGTACACGCATGCATATATATACTTGGTCTCACGCCCGGCACCTGCGCCCTTGCCTGGCGCGCAGTGTGAGCGATTCACGGGCGCTCCGTGACAGGCTGGGGTCTGGAGACCATGCAGTGCAGGCCACTGCTCTAATGACTTATTTTTTTCGTCTACGTTTAATACTTCATGCATGTAAGATTTTTTTATATGATGGGTGAAAAAATTTTCGGGGGCAACTAAACGCTGCCCATGCCTGCCGCGGCCAGGATAGTTATTGTGCACCGGAAATGTTTGTTATTAGCTGTTAGGTGCATGCGTCGCGGTCGCGGACCAGGGTTAGTTTTTGTATCCGTGCATGCATGTCTGCCTCCGCGAGACCAGTTCAGCGAGCCATGCATATATATGCTGGTCGTCGTCGTCCTTGCCGTGCCTCGCGCCAAGCTCCACCACTGTGCTCCCTTACCTCCCTGCGTCTGCGTGGTCCTCGCGCTAGCTAGCTGTATGGTATCTTGACTCTGTACACGGTACACCCAAAGGTGGTTAGAACAGTAAGGGTTCTCTCTTCCCTTTTCCCCACACGAAATGCACTTATTGCTGGAGTCAAAATTTAACGTTCTTTTGAAATAAATTGCTTACTGATTTCACTCTGTACAAAACGTGGTGAGATCAGGCGGAGGAGGAGATCCTCTTTCACTTTTGCCGTGGAAATGCACTTGTTGGAGAAGACAAGGCACCATGTCCACCAACAACTCTCCCTCTGTGCTATACCTGACTAGGATTGCAAAAGGGCGCATCTTTTCATATTGCACAAATTTTAAATTGTTCCCAACGATTTTGCAGAAAGTGAGCGCAAATTAAAGGTACCACCTGCCCCACCTGCTCTCACCGTTTCACGTTCCGCGACAGCTAACCACTGGCATCTTCTTATCAAAGGTGTACTATAGTGTGCATTCACATACTCTCTGATGATTCTACAAGTTCTACTAGTGCTCAAGTACCACGGTAGAACTTTGCCTATATTGTCAAGTGTTCAAAGAGACATAGGAGCCCATTTGGTGTCATGCAACTTAGCAATGGGTCTGTCTGCCTTGCGACTGTGTGTAGCAAGCCGAAGATGGACCGATCAAGAAGGTTGCGCAACTGGGCTGGTGGCCGCACACGCGCGAGTGCGAGAGTCTACCATACCTACCTACAGCATTTTTGGCCCATCTTGTGATTGTCATATCCCAAAGTCTTGATTCTATTGAAAAAGATCTATATCAAATAATATAAAAAATTATCGTTCGACGCAAAAAAAATGTGTCGGATATTTTCCTCCTGTAGTCCTAGTCTATCTTTCATCCCAATTCTCCTTCCCGTTGGCTATGTGTAATCTTCGCAAAAAGAAAAGGTAAAAAAAAAAAAGGTGGCGATGTGTAAGTCGTCATGCTGCTTCCCGTTGCCCCCTTGCGTGGATCCGCCCCTGACCAGTCGTCGTGCTGCTTCTGACCATGTAGAACTAACGCGCCCTGCAAATCTTGGCCTTCACCTTACCGGGCAATGGCTCGCGTGCGTCCATTGTCTACGACCTCACGCTTTTCATGGGCCTGCGGTAGCGCATCTGTGCAATGTCGCCAGCTTGCCGCATCGGCCCACTCAAGGGCAATCTGTACTAATCACAGACTCCCTAAAAATTCTCACGTTAATCAGAAAAAAAGAAAAATTTGTAGCCCTTGATGCATCATAAGGTACAATCTTAACGGTTCTCATTAAACTACAATCAATATAGGTATATTAAAACATATAAGGAATATAACTATAAGATTTGGTTTCACGGCAGTAGGTTCCTTTCGTGAGCTACACGTGCACCAGCTGCATGCTTAGGCAATAGATCGTTCCCTCCCTAAAATAGGAAAAAAAAACTGTCTAAGTTTGACACGATAGGCTGCCATCTAGAGAGAAAAAAAAAATAGGACTCTGCATCGTTTCCATGTAATACAACGTGGCATGTTTAAAGATAAGGAAAGAGAAAACACAAAATGGACTCTGATGTTCAGCAAGGAGTCTTCCGCTTATCAGCTATATATATGCATCTTCCATCCGATGAGCTTTTTCAGAGTCAGGAAAATCTGTATCAAGCGGAAGAGCTTAGGCCTTTGGACATACAATCTCCCCACAAACTTAACGTGCCATCAAAATTTGGATGCCTTGCTGCAGCACGACAATGAATTCTCCATGTGGCAAACATGGTGCGTCTATGGAGACAAGAAGGTCTGTCACGATTTTAATGTAAACTGTGAGAAGGTGAAGGAAGCCGAGTTGCTCAGGCAGCGAAAGTACCACTGCCATCAACACCAACGACATGCAATGCAGAGAAATCCGGATGGCCACACCAATGCGCAGTACTCGCACTATGGGAGGACACGCCAATCAGCACCCATCAGTCTGGCAGGTATATACTTGAGCTAACCATAGAGCTCTAATATAGAAGAAAAATATATATTCCGTAACTTTAGACCATTCCTATGTTTTAATATTATCTTGAATCACTGGTACATATCAAAATATATATTCCGTAACTTTAGACCATTCCTATGTTTTAATATTATCTTGAATCACTGGTACATATCACCACAGGAATACACATTACGCAAATCAAATTCAATAAACATTATTTGAAGAAAAATATGTATTCCGTAATTTTAGAGCATTCCTATATTTCAATATTATCTTGAATCACCGGTACATATCACCTAAGGAATACACATTACGCAAATCAAATTGAATAAACATTTTTGACCTAGCCCGTGCGGACACACGGGTTTACGACTAGTAGTATTAATTTTGTCAGAGGTTGCTCCATTCCTGTTTGGCCGACGCGGAAGAGTGGGAAGTAATCCGCGAGTCATGTAGGCCTTGTTTTGATCCAAAATCTAAAATAAATGTTTAGACACATGCATAACATATCAAATATAGTTGAAAAAATCGCATTACACAGATGGTCCATAAATGTCAAGACAAATCTAATGATCATAATTAGACCATGATTAGAGAATAACTTGCTACAATAATGCTATAGTAAACATGTGCTAATGATGAATTAATTAGTCTTAATAGATTTGTCTCACAATTTACAGACATAATCTGTAATTAGTATATGTTTAATACTTCAAAAATGAAAAGATTTCAATCCAAAAAATTTTCACGGTGCATCTAAACACGTCCGTAAGAAGGTCCAGGAATTAAGCATAGGGGGGCAATCAGACAAATTATAAAAGCTTAAGGGTTGATTTCTTCCTCTGATGTTAGGGGGACCATGCCCCCTCCCCGGACCGCCATTGTTCTATAGCCTTTTTTTAATTATCAAATATCTTATTGGCATTTTTTTGGCTAGATGATGGATGAGACCTTTGTGTATCTTGGGCAAGCAACAAAAGCAAAGTCTGAAACGTAAATCATAGCAATGAAAAAACATAGTTGTCTATATCTGTAGAATATAAAATGCAATATTAGTTTATTATTACTTAGAAAAAGACAAGAAAAAAACCCGGCGAAGTGGATGGAGAAGGGGCGCCCTTGAGTGGCGCCTTGCTGCTGAGAGTCCAGGTACCGGTGGGCCCACTTTCCCAGCATGATGAACCCGTAAAAATCACAAATTCACAAGTACTATATATCCAATTTAAAAATGACGACTGTTGTTTCTTCAAGAAAAATTGAAGACTTTGGATGGTATGTTTGGAAGCGAACATGCATCACTTTTAGGTCATATAGTAGTATGTTCTGTTGAACAAAGTGTGCAATTTCTTCACAAGAAAAGAAAAAGAATGGTGATCACAAATCTAATGTAAATACAACCTTACAACATAAGGACACATTTACATCATTGCTTACATGTTAAAATCGATAAAACCAACTTCATTGATTCGGGCATACAACCACAAAAACAAAGCATTTCATAAGTACCAAAACATTGTAAAATCAAATGTACAGTCATCTTGATAATACAGGTGGACCAAATCAATTATTTCTCCCCAAAAATCTTAAATAGAAAACATATTCAAATTCATGTGCCCATATCGATCAACGGCAAGGCGCGGGATAAAGGGCATGTAGCATAACTTATTTCTGAGGTGGTACGGTGCCACAAAATAATCATAGAAAAGAAAAAAATTGGTTCGCTGGCACGTGAGTATGAGCTCTCTAGAAAAATTATTCATCAGAGGTTGTTCATATACTGAGGGTGGTCTTGTAGGTGGTGCCCGCCTTGAAATTTTCAGGGATGACATCGTCGGCGATGCGGTAGCCGCCGGACTTGACGGCGAAGCGGATGCAGAGGGGGTACTTGAGCGGGGACTTGGTGTCGAGTGTCCAGGTGCCTTTCGGGCCCTCCTTGAGGGAGAAGGAGAAGTCATCGCCACCATGTTCCTTGATCTCCACATCGGAGATGGTGGCAACGTTGGGGGTGAGGATCAGGTGGCCGGGCTTGGAGCCCTTGCCGACTGCGAAGGTGAGCGGGGTGGTGCACGAGCCGACCGCGAACAACGCAGCCAGCGCCGCCGCGGCGAGCAGGATGGATGACCTGGAGGCCATTGTTGGTGGAGAGCTAGAGAGGTATATGTTTCGTGTGCGTTTGTTTCTTTGATGGATGCGAGCGTGTGGAGATCGATGTCGCAGTTGGGCACGTATTTATGGATGAAGGAGGCAAGGAAGCTGGACACTGACGTACGGTGCGCCACGGACATCGCTGGCTGGCTTATTTTTATTCCTTGAGAAAAATTCCTGTCCGGCTTGTTCAACGACCAATGCGTGTACGCAATTGCTATAATTAGGTCCAAGGATGGTGGTTCTGATTCTTTTGCTCTCGCACAAAAGTTCAAAACAAGCGCATGGCATGCACTCCTCTCGTAGAAGAAAATAAAAGAAAAGCACAAGCATGCACCTCATATGCTCTCTACTTATTTACTTTTTTTAAAAAAATTGTAAATAGTAAATCACCTTCACTTTTATTCCACTCCTGCAATGACTATTATATATACCGAGCTCTTTCTACAAGGATTTTGTCCATGGTCATGGCAGTACAATGTTTGTGCATGGCAGTATCAAGGAGTATTTGTTGCAATATAATGTTTGCACTCATTACCCCTAATTAAAAGCTCGAAAAGAAATTTCGCATCATAATACTTAACAGTGTCATGGTTGGTCAATTCACGTTAACTTTTTCTTGACACTACTTTTGTGGTGTATGTGCATATTGTGCTATGGACAAACATTTCGGAACGTCACCTGGGAAGAAAAATGTGCACTGAGCTTCAAGATGCCTCTCATTTGGCCCAAAAACAAAAGGTTGAGTCTAATATCCTAGTCTAATAATATCCTATCTTTCTCATCCTTCACCCCTCTCTCTCTCTCCCCCCGGCACGAGTATATTTTGAGAACCATATCACGTGGCTCAATCATGTTATTGGCGGCCCCAGCTTCTTGAGGAGCTTCATCGCCCGCTTCATCATCACGACACGGTCTACTGCACAACGACACCAGATATACCTAGTGCTACCTCATTTTGGCTTTCTTGAGTTTCTCAGAAGTTTAGGATTTTGAGAGTCTGAAACGTATCTCAGCAATAGGAAAACCATAGTTGTTTATATTTGTAAAATATAAAATATATTATTACTTTATATTTAGGAAAGGACAAGAAAAAACAAGCGCTAAGGTAATATGGGACACTGCTGATCATTTCCAATCTTTCTTCTCCAAGAGCCTAGATATTTATTTTGGGTGTTTAAATTTTTTTCTTCACGTACATCATTTTGTTTCTTTAGTTTGGATGGTTTTTTAGGGTTTTAAAGTTTTGTTCCACATTTATATTTTTTGTTCCTTTTGTGCCTCGAATTTGAATGATCTGCTCCATGTTAAAAAAAATTATTCCTCATGTACAATATTTTTGTTCCATGAGTCTAGATGATTCTCCTAAGTGTTAAAATAAGATAAATTGTTCCGCATTCACGAAAAAGTGTTCTAAAAAAGATATAACCCAAACATAGTATTGTGTTGTCTACTTTTAAAGATCTTATATAAGAAATACAACTATGCAGTTAGAATTTGATTTGAGTACTCAGTTTAGCAACTATAACTTTTTTAAATCTCAACTGGATGCACACGCCATTTTACCCTCTTTTCCTATCACTTTTTCTCTACAGCGGCTCCATTTGCACATGGTCATCGGGTGGTGGCGTGGTGCTGCTCGTGGCCTTGTGGGCCTTCATGGGCAGGCACACATTGTGTTTGCTCTGCTTCTCTGAAGTGTGTTGGTAGGCAGGGGGTGGTGTGCGGTGATAGGTGGTTCACCGCACATGCAGCAGTGAGTTGCTCACGGTGAAGTAGACAATATATATAAGGCAGACGGTAGGCGGTGGTGTGGGATGCCTCGGATCTTGGTTATCAACTACGCCCGTTCAACACACAAGCTGGAGTGGCTCTTGCACAGAATGCCGGGAGGCAGCCAAGCGGAGTCACGGCCAACGAGGGTCAAGGGAGATCACCATGCCAAGAGGGGTAGCCGGAGTCAGCGATCATTGCCAAACACAACGACAGATCCAGGTTTGAAGGCAAGGGGAATCTTCTTCCTTCCCTCCTCCTTCCTCTTCTTTTGTTTTCTTCGCTCTTCCTTCTCAAAAATGGAGGAGGGGTTGGGGGGACTTGAGCCCCTCTACACCCTGGATCCGCGTCTGCTAAATGTATGCAATGTTGTTGATATTGCTTCATCATGGGCGCATTAGTCGCCGTGCCACTTATGGCCATGTACGTGTTGGCGGCGCAAACGCACGCCAAGATCCACCGCAAGCGGACGGATCAGTTGTAGCTCTTCCCTCAAGAGAGTATTCCCCCAAGGTTATCAATCCATAGAACAAGTGGGTTATTACGCTTAACTAAGCACTAATCGTGTTGGAAAAGACTTAGGTATGAATTGGATCTAATCTAATACAGTTAGTGAATCAATCTAATCTAGATTAGCAAGAACAGTTGATGACGAGTACAAGATATGAGGAACGGATGCTCATAGGGTCTAGGATCACTTGTAGATGCATCGCATAACATAAAGAAACTGATCTAATCTATCACAGAGATGAACATGAACCAAGCTCAGCAGTTTTCCCTCTCGCAAGCTGTCACCAAACAAGGGTAATCTGCTACCGAGTCACGAGGATCATACTCATGGCTAAAGATCTAAGGTGAGCGGAGCGATTGACGCAAACCAAATCAAAGCCTAGCTAGGGCATGAGATAGATGAAGAACAAGACAAAGCCATAAGAACATGATAGATCAATGATCGAATCAAGGATTCAACGATTATATCTCAATATCACCTTACAACCCCATGAACATACGAAGTATTTACCCCATGTAAATTGGTGTTGAGGCGCTAATCATGGTGGTAAACTCCTTGTGAAGGCGATCTTCTTGCTGTCCTCTAGGGTTCAGTGCCGCCGGTGCTTCCGCTAGGGTTCCCGACTCCGCTTCCTCCACGTGGATGGCTTCTAGATTGGATCTTGATCAATCCCTGATGGTTGCTTGATGTCTTCGTCTCCTCTGGTGCGGCTCTCCTCGTCTCTGGCGAATGTCGACTCATATATATGCTAGGGTTGACGAATGCTTCACCTCGAAGAAATGGGAGCACGATTGGGCCAAGGAACAGGCCAGGCCGCACGGCTAGGGGGGGCCTTGGGCCGCGCGGCCTGGGCCCTTTCTGGCCCTAAACCACTTCATCTTTCGTGTGTTAATCCTTCTCCACGCCATTAGCCCATGTATGCTTTAAGCCCATCGACAAATCACCAGAACTAGCCCAAATATGTCGAGTTTCCTACAAAATCACAATATGCTCCAAAATACAAGACATATCTGGCAACAGGGTTATTTCAGTACCAAGTGGCGGGGTTAGCACAGGAATAAGCATGAAATCATTAAGTAAACAACACCAAAAGTGTGTCATTTAACTGCGCCAACAGTACGCTTGCTTGCCGCCCTCACTACAAATCCTGGATTTCACCGGTCCAGTTCACCTCGCCTAGCAACGGCTCACGGGCACTCATCATTTATGAGTCAAGGATAGCACCAAGGCTCGAGCCCACTTGGCAACATTAATGGTTATACTTTTTCTCTGATGTTAGGGGGGGCATTGTTACCCTCCCCCCTTCGCCATTGTTCTCCAGCCTCTTCATCAAATATATTCTTGGCAATTTTTTCATTAGGTGATAGATGAGAACTTCTAGTATGTATCTTTGATGGGCAAGCAACAAAAGCAAAGTCTGAAATGTAAATATGAGCAATTGGAAAAATATAGTTGTCTACATTTTTAAAATATAGAATGCAATATAACTTCACCAAGAAAAAGACAAGAAAAAAAACTGGCCCAGGTAATAGTCCAGTTTGCTGACCATTTTCAATCTTTCTTCTCCAAGAACGTACATGGCCGATGCACCTATGATGCACCTACGAGTTATAGTTCCATGGTTTATAACTTTGTATAGACAACAAAATCTTGAGTTAGCAATTCTTTAATTGAAGAGACAATATATTTTCTCTCCTATATTTTTGCCTTGATTCATTTCTTGTTCCTATATATTGTCTTAACTATCATCGCTCTTTTTCTCTCACTATCACAAGTATACGAACGGGACCATGACATTCGATCTCTCTCTCTCTCTCTGTGTGTGTGTGTGTGTGTGTGTGTAGCGCACTAGATCAGAGTCTTTGGTCACATACTCTGATGCTAACAAGTCTGCTTCTCTACAAACTCGCACGTCCACTTTGGCTACGATTTTCCTTGGCTTGGAGTTGGCAACAATCCTCCTATCCCTTGGTCCATCTGAGTGACAGCTTGTTGTGTCTCGCTCTAGTGGCTAGTGCAGAAGTAGAAAATCATGCTGTGCCAAATATTATATTTTTGAAGTTTTTATCTGTCACTTTGATTGATCGAATCACACTGGATTTGATAAAAAAATATTTCAGCAATTACCACAACCACTGTAGTATGTTCTATTATATTAAACAATATGTGTAATTTCTTCACAAGAAAAGAAAAGGAATCATGCGGGCATACAACAACAAAAACAAAGCATTTCATAAGTATCAAAACATTGGAAAAATCAAATGTACAACCATCTCGATAATGAAGGCGGACCAAATCAATATATTTTTCTCACCAAAAGACTTAAGTAAACAATTTATTTCTTGGATGGTGTGGTGTCAAAAAAATAACCATAGAAAAAAATTAAATATTGGCTCGCTGGCACGTGGGCCTGAGCTCTCCAGAAAAATTATTCATCAGAGGTTGCTCAGATGCTGAGGGTGGTCTTGTAAGTGGTGCCAGCCTTGAATCCCTCAGGGATGACATCGTCGGCGATCCGGTAGCCGCCGGACTTAACGGCGAAGCGGATGCAGAGGGGGTACTTGAGCGGGGACTTGGTGTCGAGTGTCCAGGTGCCTTTCGGGCCCTCCTTAAGGGAGAAGGAGAAGTCATCGCCGCCGTGCTCCTTGATCTCCACATCGGAGATGGTGGCAACATTGGGGGTGAGGATCAGGTGGCCGGGCTTGGAGCCCTTGCCGACTGCGAAGGTGAGCGGGGTGGTGCACGAGCCGACCGCGAGCAGCGCAGCCAGCGCCGCCGTGGCGAGGAGGATGGAGGACCTGGAGGCCATTGTTGGTGGTGAGCTAGAGAGGTATGTGTTCGTGTGCGCTTGTTTCTTTGATGGATGCGTGTGTCTGTGTGTGGAGATTGATGTTGCTGTTGGGCACGTATTTATGGATGAAGGAGGTAAGGAAGTTAGACATTGACGTACGGCGCACCACAGACATCGCTGGCTGGCTTATTTTGTTCCTTGAGAAAAAAAAATCCTGGCCTCCTTGTTTAACGACCAACGCATGTACACAATTGCTATAATTAGGTCCGAGGTTGGTGGTCCTGATTCTTTTGATCTCACACAAAAGTTCAAAACAAGCGCAGGGCATGCACTCCTCTCGTAAAAGAAAATAGAAGAAAAACACAAGCATGCACAGTCCTGATAAGCTCTCTACTTATTTTCTTTTTTTAAAAAAAAACCTGTAAACAGTAAATCACCTTCACTTTTATTCCACTCCTGCAATGATTATATATATATACTGAGTTCGTTCTACACGCATTTTGTCCATAGGTCGTGGCAGTACAATGTTTGTGCATGGTAGTATCAAAGGGTATTTGTTGCAATATAATGTTTCCATTCGTTACCCCTAATTAAAAGCTCGAAAAGAAACTTTCACATCGTAATACTTAACAGTGTCATGGTTGGTCAGTTCTAACTTTTCTTGACACTACTTTTGTGGTTTATGTGCATATTGTGCTATATGGACAAACATTATTGCAGAACGGATCGAGGCGGTACTCGACCGCCTCAAAAGAAATGTGCACCGAGCTTCAATATGCCTCTCAGTTGTCCCCAAAACAAAAGGTTTAGTCTAATATCCTAGACTAATAATATCCTATCTTTCTCATCCTTCACCCTTTTCTCTTGCTCTCTCACCGGCACAACTATCTTTAGAGAACCATATCACGTGGCTCAGTCATGTTGGCGGCCCCAGCTTCTTGAGGAGCTTCATCGCCCACTTCATCATCTCAACACGTCTCCTCTATTTTCGTTACGGGAGACGCGGCAAATCCGCGTCTCCAACATCTGATCTTTGGAGACGAAAATTTTGACACAGAGGATCCACGTCTCCTTGGACCTTAAAGTGTGTCTCCCTTGAAGGTCCCTTACATAGTGGACACCAGGTATACCTAGTGCTACCTCATTTTGGCTCTCTTGAATTTCTCAGAAATTTTGGATTTGGAGAGTCTGAAACATAAATTTTAGCAATATGAAAATACAGTTGTTTACATTCGTAAAATATAAAATTCAATATTACTTTATATTTAGGAAAAGACAAGAAAAAACAACCACTAAGGTAATATAGGGCACTGTGCTGATCTTTTTCAATCTTTCTTTTCCAAGAGCCTAGATATTTGTGTTGGATCTTTAAATTTGTTTCCTCACGTACATCATTTTGTTTCTTTAGTTTGGATGGTTTGTTCTAGGGTTTTAAAGTTTCTCTACACCCTGGATCCACCCCTGCCAAACGTATGCAGTATTGTTGCTATTGCTTCGTCATGGGCGTATTAGTCGTCGTGCCGCTTATGGCCATGTACACCTGCTTGGCACCCTCCTTGCAAATCCTAGACTTCACCAGTTCACCTCACCTAGCAACGGCTCACTGACATCCATCGTTTACGACCTCATTCTCATCGTGAGCCTACCACAACACATCTCAGTGATGCCAGCTCGCCGCGACGGCCCCACTCAAGGCCAATGTTGACTTCATCGGTGGCCGCTCCACACCTGTATGGACGGTGCGGAAGAGTGGGAAGTAATCCACGAGTCAAGTAAGAAAGTTGTTCACCTGGTTTGGAAGGCCGATAACGCAATGGTCATTATTGAGCCCAAGCAGTTGGCAGCATTCACCAAGGATAGCACCAAGGCTCGAGCCCAAGCAGTTGGCAACATTAAGGGTTATATTTTTTCTCTGATGTTAGGGGCCATTCTATGATTTTCACAATGGAAATATTCCATGGTTTATAACTTTGTATGGACAACCAAACCTTGAGTTAGCAATTCTTTAATTGAAGAGACAATATGTTGTCTCTCCTTCTATATTTTTGTCTTGATTTATTTCTTGTTCCTGTTGTCTTAACCATCATAGTTCTCTTTCTCTCACTAGCACAAGTATCTGAAGGCCGGGGACCATGACTTTCGATCTTTCTCTCTTTAGCGCACTACTCCCTCCGTCCCTTTTTATTAGTCGTCGGAGAAGAAAAGCGAAAACCAAGACACAAAAGTAAAGACCTTAACACCCCTACTACTTCCCTAGTGTGTGCGCCAGACTGCCAGCCAGACTGCCAACTGAACATGCATGCCATTAATTACCTGAGCACACACGGAGCCACTGCACGTCTGCATCCTCCCATTCTGGCCTCCTCCCTCGCTTCTCTCTCCCTCTCTCTCTCCAGCTTTTCATTCTCCAAGGTGTGGTCACGATGGGACAAGGCAACACAGGCGTATGATGTTGCGTGCTGCTGGCTGCCGACGACACATATTGAGGGACGAGCAGCTGTAGCTTGCGCGACAGATAATAAGGGACAGAGGGAGTAGATCAGAGTATTTGGTCACATACTCTGATGCTAACAAGTCTGTTTCCCTAGAAACTCGCACGTCCACTTCGGCTACGATTTTTCTTGGCTTGGAGTTGGCAACAATCCTATCCCTTGGCCCATCTGAGTGACAGCTTTTATTGTGTCTCGCTCTAGTGCAGAAGTAGAATATTATGCCGTGCCAAATATTACATTAAAATTTTTTATTTGTCACTTTGATTAATCGAATCACACTGAATTTGATGAAAAAATATTTCGGCAATTACCACAACCACTATAGTATGTTCTATCACAAATCTAATGTAAATATACAACTTTACAACATAAACGACACCTTTATTACATCATTCCTTACATGTTAAAAACTTAAAATCAATAAAAAAACTTCATTGATTCGGGCATACAATAACAAAAACAAAGCATTTCATAAGTATCAAAACATTGGAAAATCAAATGTTACATTCATCTCGATAATGAAGCAGACCAAAGTCAATATATTTCTCACCAAAAAAATCTTAAGTAAACAATTTATTTCTTGGATGGTGTGGTGCCAAAAAAGTAACCATAGAAAAAAATTAAATATTGCCTCGCTGACGCATGGGCCTGAGCTCTCTTAAAAATTATTCATGAGTGGTTGCTCAGATGCTGAGGGTGGTCTTGTAGGTTGTGCCCGCCTTGAAATTTTCAGGGATGACATCGTCAGCGATGCGGTAGCCGCCGGACTTGACGGCGAAGCGGATGCAGAGGGGGTACTTGAGCGGGGACTTGGTGTCGAGCGTCCAGGTGCCTTTCGGGCCCTCCTTGAGCGAGAAGGAGAAGTCATCGCCGCCGTGCTCCTTGATCTCCACATCGGAGATGGTGGCAACGTTGGGGGTGAGGATCAAGTGGCCAGGCTTGGAGCCCTTGCCGACCGCAAAGGTGAGTGGGGTGGTGCACGAACCGATCGCGAACAGCGCAGCCAGCGCCGCCGTGGCGAGCAGGATGGAGGACCTGGAGGCCATTGTTGGTGGCGAGCTAGCAAGAGCTATTAGTGCGCGTAGCCTTGCTTGTTTCTTGTTCGATTGAGGGATGGATGGATGTGTGTGTTGCGATTGATGTTGCAGTTGGGGCACGTACTTATGGGTGGTGGAGGCAAGGAAGGCGGGCATGGACGTACGGCGAGCCATGGAGATCGCTGGCAGGCTTGTTCAACGACCAAGGCCCTGTAACAATTGCTACCGAGCTTTGGTGGTCGCGATTGTTTTGCTCTCGCGCAAAACAAGCGCAGGGCCCTCTCGAGAAAGAAAAGGAGAAGGTAAGCGCTAAGTCATGCAGAGTAGTGTTACTATTTGTTATTTCTGCAATAATTTGCCTCTCTACTTATTTCTTTTTTGAAGTATTAAAGCTAGTAAATCATCTTCACTTATTCCGCTAACTTGGAGACCATTATATACTCCCTTCATTATGCAAATATGTGGCCATGGTTTTAGGAGGTACTCCCTCCGTTTTCTTTTATAATAAGGCATACATGCATATCAAGATTTAAACTTTATAATTTTTTACCAACGATTTAGCTATAAATTTTTAACTTTTATAATCCAAATTTAGATAGTTAGATTTGTAATTACATATAGTTCTAAGTATCATAAATTTATAATCATAAATTAAAAATATAATATAAGAGAAATAAATGATCAAAGTTTAACTTGGTAGACCGTGTGAGGTCAGCGCATACCTTATAAATAAAAATGGAGGGAGTATCAAAGAAATATTTATTGCAATATTTTCACTCCCTATCCTAACTAAAAGCTACAAGAGAATTTTTTGTATTATGATGTTTAAATTTTAATAGAGGCATGGGCAGTCATTTTAGATTGTTTTTTTTTTGCTTAGTATATGTGCATATAGTGTGCTATGGACAAACTCTGTAGGAGGGAGTACTCTGCTTGGGTGGAAATCTAGCTATGGATGCATCCCATCTCAGCCTGGGAACAAAAAATCTATCTTTTTTTGTTTTTCTTGATTCTAGGAACTTTTGGATTTATGTGAATTTGAAAAGGGTCATTTCAGCATTGGGAAAAACAATCTTATTTATATTTATAGAATATGAAATGAAATCATATTTAACTGGAAAAAGACAAGATAAAAAAATCCAGCCGATGCAATAATCCAGGGCGTGGTCCTTTTTTCAATCTCATATATACCGAAAGCCTCTGCATGCACTACATGGTGGTCAATGCACCTAAAATGGTAGGTTATTATACGTGAGCATTGATTTCATTCTGGCAGTTACAATGGAATGAGATTTGAGCAGATCCTGAATATAATTACGCCGGCCATCAAATGCAGAAACGACAATCATTTTGGATTTGTCGTCATTTCATTAATCGAATCACAAGATTTGATGATGATAAAACAATTTGGAAATTTGAACAACCACCGGTCCACACATGCATGCATAGTCCATCATACATGCACGGACGGACACATCAGCAATTGTACAGATTGCCCTACACACGTCTACAGCGCCAGGAAGAATGCCCGATCATATCGATCAGCAGGTTCAGAAAATTCAGACTCAGAACTGCACCCTCCCCTCGAAGCTCTGTCCGAACGCCCACCCCTGCGGCACGACATTGTCGAGCTCCACCGACCGGCCATCACCGGCGACGACACGGAACGAGAGGCCCTGCCCAACCTGCCTGCTATTTCCACTAGTCCAGATCTGTCCCCAATTCCTCGACAAGTCCACCCACTGCCCGTCGTTCGAGCCCCTGGCCGCCACGGCCTTGACCTCGCCGGCGCCGGCGACGTTGAAGACGAGCACGGCGAACCACCACTGGTTGCCCTTCATCTCGAACCGCACGCCGCCGCGCTTGACGCATGGCACGCGGCGGTAGGCCACCGGGATGATGCCGACGTGGAAGTCGGTGACGAGGCGCAGGAACATGGGCTTGGACAGGTCGAAGTGGCGCAGCGGCGGGTTGCACCAGTTCTCGTTGGGCTTCGAGTAGTTCGCCGGGCAGAGGTTCGTCGCCGTCACCGTCACCGGAGCGCCGCCGGGCGCGCAGGCGGTGCTGCCCTGGCACCGGATCTCGTAGCAGCCGCCGCAGGACCACCCCTCGTTGAAGAGCGCCACGCTCAGCGCCGCCGTCTCCAGACCGTACCCTTGCTCGAACAGGTTGCCGTACCCGCACGCGCCCTCTGCGTTGTACGTACGTGCACGAATCAACATGGCACAGACACTGTTAGATTGTTATTATTATTACGCACGTGTGTGTGCGTCGCGAGAACAAGACGACGAAAGAAAAAAAAACTAGAAGAGAGTGTGGGGGAGTATGTTTGTTCTTACGCATGGTCTCGGCTCCGGTCTCGTCGCCATAGAACGTGGCGTGCGCCGGCTGCCAGTCGTCGGCGGCCGACAAGGCCGGCAGCAGCAGAAGCAGCAGCGCCGCCGCAGCGGCGAAGGTAGACGAGGACGGCGCACTTGTATCCATGGAGTAAACCGTGCACCGCTAATGAACAAGGGTTTTGGACGGGTGTAGTGTATAGCGAGTACCTAAATGGCCTGCTTTATATAGGGCAGCCAGTGCCGGCGTATCGTGTGAGCTGTGCTAGCATTTTGGCAAACTCTTGTAAATGTTGGCAGCAAATGAGATCATATCCCAAAGTGGATTTAATTTTGACCGGGAACGTGGAGCCAGATGTATTTTTGACACGATCACGATCGAGCGTGATCGCGGGGGATGATTTTGGCATTAAACGCTGTCGACAAATTTTAATTAAAGAAATAATTTATTGTAGGAGATTGTGCATATATATCTGCGAGAGGGATATATATCCATCTGAATGGGGCACAAGATGTACTGCATTTCGTCTGTATCTCGCCACACGGTGGAGATTATTGGCCATATATGGGATGATGATGATGCATGCGTTCCACCAAGTAATTTTGCCGTGGGCACCTTGTGGATCTTGGCGTGTCCTCTACTACGTTTAGCTTCAAGAGATACTAACCTGAATTCAAAATATGAACGGGAAAAAAATATTACCAGATGAGATGAGATTCGTATCAAACTCCAGCACCAGATGCGTGCCGACGCCATAGCCACTCCACTAGCAGTGTGCGCGTGCGCCGGAATTCACCATTGACGACGACACACACACCATCGTCAGTTTATTTCTTATATATTCGTGATTTGGCAAGATATTAATCAATTAATAGACCTTAACTGTCGCTGGAAACGGAATCTTAGTGCAATGGCAGATTATAGCAAACCAAATATATATACCACCCGAGTGGCTGTTAAATAAAATTTTATGCTGGGACCAACAAATCATTTAGATAAGTACATGCTAAGTGTGGGCTGCAGTACATCAATTATATTTGTAGAAAGGTCCTTATGAGTTTTTTTTTACCTTATAACTCACTGCTTTTGAACTCACATGGCTATTTTCTTTCTTCACAGTTCACCCACCTACTACTGTCCGGCCCACTTTCTTCGTACATGTACAATTTCTCACCGATTGCAGTATAGGGTCCATCTTCTTTGTCAGTGTCGCGGCCCCTCTTTGAGTGCCCTCGCTACAGTCTCCACCAAGTTATATATTGCCCATGGAGCTAGCTACAACAAGCAGATCTTGGGGGTGCAGGGGATCAAGCACACCCCCAACCTCTCCAAACATCATGGATACCGTCCCTTATACCACACTTCATTTTTAAGAGAAAAGAAAGGAGAAGAAGGGAAAGGAAGAGGAAGAAGAAGGGAAGAAAAAGATACTCCCTAATTTTCAATCCTAAATTCGCCACTGATGAACAACATTATCCCATTCATCTCCTTAGGTTCTTGTCACCTGCGGTTGAGTTAACTAGACGATGAATTACACACATCTAGACTTTGCTTGCAATGGTGCCGCGGACCAAATTGCATCAATGCGGCCACAACTCATAGGATGAAAGAAGCGCATTGAGCGTAGTCTTAGCCAAGCCAGCATTTTGAATCTGAGCATGAGCGCTCCCTTTGCTTTGTTTGTAAACTCCAGCTTCCAGCGTTGGCCGCTCCGCCCACCTCCCACTGCGGCACGAACTCAAAGCATGACCAAATCAACGGAAACAGGGGTTATGTCGGACGCGACTGAACAAAAGATTTTTGTGAAGAGAGGGGTGTGGGTGCAAAGGTGCTCACACCGGGGGTGTGGTGTAGAATGTGGCTAGCTTGGTGAAGGGGCGGTCGGTGCTCTTCGACTTGACGAGACGTTCTCAGCGAGCTAGCAGTGTCGTCTAGCAAGAGGGAGGTGAACCGTTGTAGACTACATCACAACAAGTTAAGAAATGCGATGAGTTACACTATACTAGCTATATACCCCAACATGATTCTGACAAATTGAGCAAATCGATCTTTACAAATGCATATGCAGTGGCGAAACTGTGGGGTGGGGTGGGGTGGGGTGGTGGGGGGGGGGGGGGGGGTGGCTGGCTGGCAGGGGCACATGCCCCCACCCCTCCTAGTGTCGGTAAAGTTTTTAGACCCACTATCAAGAAACTAAAAGCAAACAAGCAGAAACATGGAAGAATGAATTAGATGATTATAATTATATTCATTTTCTACTAGTAGATTGAAGTAACACTAGAGTGAAAGATCTATTGAGAGGTGATTAATGCCGGTCAGCCAGGCTGCTCTAGCCACCACATGTAGAGACAAGCGGCAACAACAGGAAAGGGCTACGTGCAACAACAGGCAACGCTAGATCCTAAGCCACTGTTGCCCTAGCGCAATGCGCACACAAAACCACCGCACCACATGGTAGCAGATTGATCGGCTACAAAATAGGCAATTTTAATCCTAGAGTTTCTTTCTATTGGCTTTATTTTGTTGTCGCAATTAAGTCAGCTACACAGGGTAGAGGACTTTTATTGATCCTTCTTTAGATAGCATCAATTCTTTTTTAATGTTTTTCATCCAAGTTTTTTAATAGTTTGTTGTCTACGATTTGCTTCAAGTTTTACTATATCTCAAAATGGAATTATTTTAAAAAAAATTAAACGCTTATAAGCACCTAAGGAATCGAAATGTTAGGCATGCATACATTTTTTTAATAGTTATTGCCGATCTATACCGTAAGATATTGATCAAGTTTATCATTTCCTTCCTGTTTTACTATATCTCAATAGATGTCCTGGTTAATTTAGAGACCACTCAATTCTAGACATTTTGTGTGTGCCACATCAAACCTTAAAGACCATGGAGCATATTGTACCAAAAACAATAGTTCAAGGACTGAGTTGGCCTTTTTGGTAGTTCAGGTACGAAAACGAGTCTCTGAGCAAAGTTGGAGGACCAAAACAGCTGTTAAGCCTTATGCACCGGTGAAGTGAGTGACACACGTGACGGCAATTAGGACGACGCTGGACAATTGTGCAGAGAGGCGGCTAGATCTGCTTGGGGATGGGGATTCTCCTTCCTTGTCTGGCTCGGGGGCGGGGAGGGGGGGGGGGGGGGATCATTTGACAAGTTTAGCTTCTATTTTTTATTCAATATATATAGGGCATCACATATATGAAACCGATGAATTTCGGATGAAATTGGTGAGATTTTTAGTTGAATGAATGTGACGCACACAACACATGTCAAATCAGGCCCGCATTCCTTCGTAGATGGGCCGCCTTGAGTCATCGTGGGCCTGTCTCAAACTGAGTGGATGAGAAAAATGTTCTTCCCGGTCCCTCAACTATTAAAATAGTCTAGTTTTAGTCCCTCATATGCAAAACTGGGTATTCACAGTCCCTAAGCTTTGAAATCTATTTGTTTCTAGTCCTTGGTTGGTTTTGACGGTGGTTTTGTGTGACATGGCAGTGGGATCCAGTGGCCCACGACGCTCTTAGGCTAGCCCGTCCCCGATGACGGTAGGGCCAGTGACCGTGTCACCACCGCAATAACACCGCCGCCACAGCTGGAGCTACCTGGTTTGACGACCTCACTGGCCTATCACTGGCCACGTGGGTTGTCACGCACCGGCCGGCATGTCGATGGGTGTGGCCCCGCTGTCGACGGATCGGGATTGCATCAGCACCATATTCGAGATTGCATCAACAACCATAAACTGTTGTGTTGCAATGGCATGTGTCGTTTTTGCTTATTGAAAGGTCATGAGTTGGACATAATTTTCTTATTTTTATTTACTCTCGCAAACATGCGGGACCCACGATACTAATGGAAAACACATGGACCACATTGAATCGAACCTATTTGCACTAGGATGCCGCACATCTTGTGAATGACAAGTAAAATATATTATTTAATATATCCAAGATTTCAAATTTCTAGTCATTGTGACCCGGTTTGAACGAAATTATTTTCTTTTGCGAAAAGCACGAAATTCGCTGGAGCGAAACCGAAATAAAAAAAACACCGCTCCAGCCTTTACAAAACAGATCAGCTTGTTCTTTTTTCAGAAAAAAATCCCTTTGTTTTTGTCAATGTAGGGCACCACATATATGAAGTGGATGCATATACGTGTGATGATTTCTTTTCTAAGAACACCACCACCGTATTCATGAACTTGGGGGTACAGATGTACAAACATCTTCTGGTGGTGACAAAAAGCCATTTTTGTCTACATGACTCAAAATAAACTAAACTTCTACTTAAATTATGAGCATCTACATTTGAGGCTCTCAGTTGTGATGAAACTGATGAGGTTCTGAGTTGAATGAATGTGATGTAGACAAGTCACGTCATATCAGACTCGTATCCCTCCCTTTGCAGGTAGGCCGTCATGGGCCCAACTCAATTTGAGTAGTTATGGGCCAGGGCCTTCTCTCTCTGTCACAAATGAACAATTTAATTGACAAATGGGCTGAAACGGTAAAAAAATAAAGCCCACGAAGCGAAACAGGTAATGGGCTGAAAAGCTCCATAGACAATGTTAACGAAGCACAACAAAACAACTGGCCAGGAGAATGCTACAACGCTAGTAAGCTATTTTTATTTCGGCCTTCGGTCGATTTTTCAACCAATGGGAAGGTGACACACGTGATCAAACACCTTTAAGTTGATAAGCAAAGCAAATCGACTGAAGACTTTTGAAGTCACAATTATTTTTTAGGCTACCAACTAAATCAGCTATTTTTTCTTTTGCGCCATCACTCAAATTCCAAACCATATTATGATAGAAACAGAGAAATGAGCGGATCCTTGCACGTGTGTATGTTGGTGGTTAGTTGATCCAACCAACTCATCAAGTGTTTTTTGCCCCGAAAAAAAGGTGTGCGGCCAAAGAGCAGAACTCATTTACATACCATTAGAGCAAAGAAAGGTAAAAAACCAAAAAGTGGTTATGAGCCTAGAAAATAATATGTAGCCGCCTTTTGAACATGTGAAACTTAAATCCTTTTACATTGTTTTATAGCTAATTATCTCTCACTATTAGCAGCTAGAAAGCTGGGACCATTTTCAAGACACCGATAACCTCACACTTGGTCCCTTTTTAGAAAGCTGACTATAGGACCATTAGATTGGTGGATTGCCGCGTGCTTCATAAGGTCATCTCATAGCAATACCATATATGATTTTTTACAATAAGAGTGTCTCCGAAGGTAAATTTTAGGACCATGCGACTACTTCCGCACATTGAACAAAGTTTCAATTGTCACGCAACTCATATATTCATTCATCGACCCGGTCTACAATTAAGAGATGTAGCAATATACTACAGGAATATAAAACATAAAATTCCTCTAGAAGAGGTTTGTTACGGTGCTTGAGAAGAACCGGTGGTTCCTTCCCTCCAAATAACTGCAGCATCGAGCTGCTGGCTGATAAAACTCTGAATTTCAGAATTTCAAGTGCTAATTAGTGCCATCTGAATCTCTGAATTTCAAGTGCCACTTTATCCCATAATATGCTGCACTCAGCAATGCTGTGAACGGAAATAATTGAATTCACTCTATGTTTACATATCAATTTCTAGACGAGCACACAAGGCCTTCTTGCACTCGAGTGCAGGCCTGGGCCAGAGACGATGCAAACCACGAGCGGCCAGCGCGGCAACGCTTCATGGGTTTCGACCCACTCGCTGAGATCAGGAGAGTACTGGCGGATGTGGAGTGGTGGACCATGTTGATGCCAATGAGCGGCAAGAGCTCGCCGACCATGTAGTGGCCGCTACTGACGCCGTCGAGGCAGGCGAGAACGCCGACGAGTGCTTGGTGCTCGGGTGGCAAACTGGGAGGTAGGGGATGGGGCTGCTGAGGCTAGCGAGGAGAGCAGCAAGGCGAGCTGGTCGGAGCGGTTCCGACGGTGTTGGAAAAAGAAAACAAAACTAAAACACTCTTAGTTTAGTTTGTAAAATTAGTTCCTGACCCACAAAATTGGAGTACCGGCACACATTTTGAGTCCTTGTAACAGGCACCTTTCAACATTAAACCGTTAGATTTTGGCCAACGGACGGTTGTACACTAGGCCAGAGACGATTTGGCGTGGCGGCCAAACCTCATCTCTGCTAGCGGACGCAGAAACCGCCAGCACTCGTGTGCCAGCGCAAATGGAAAGCAGTGCTGGCGGGCGTTGTTGTCACACCCTGAAATTCTCCAATTTCAGGATGTGAATTTTAAGAAAATTAATACAACGATTTTCTCTCCATTTTAAAATTTTTCCAACATTTATTTATTTTACAAGGAATTTAGCATAGAAAGAAAATTAATTGTGTGTGTTTCTAAAAATAAATTAAATGTTCTCTGCGTGTTGCATTCATGCCGAGTTGCATCTTGGTGTTTCATGGGTGCTAAGGTTTCAAAAATGTGTCCCTTAAACATTTAGGCGCTTCTGAGAATTTTCTAGATTTTTCTGGAAATTATTCTCCTCTTTCTAGAGTTAAATCTATTTATTAGAAGGCTCTATAGTCCTCTTCATGAGCTCCAAATATTTTATTTGGATTCGTCGTATCCCAAGCTATCTTTCGGCTGACGCCGAGCTTTGCCGCCCGATTCGCCGATCTACGTCCGTCGCCGTTCGCCAAAGGAGCCCCGTCAAGCAACGCTCGAGCCGGCCACCATCTCCGTCGTCTGCTATCGGTTCTGGCAACCTCTGTCCATCCCCGTCATCAGCGAGATACCGAGAACCATCAACGATTACACTTTGCCCATGATTTTCCTTTTGCCCAGCTCTTCTCCAGTGCAGTTAGCATTTTAACTTCTTTGTCACGTTATTCTATTGCGCATTGCCTAAGTACACAATGATGTCACGTTTGCATCATGCTTATGCAATGATCCTGTTTGCCTTCAAGTGCATGCACGCATGCGCCACCAACCAGCAATAGGGTTGCTAGCTGCTGCTCTCTGCGTCGCACAAGGTAGATGGAGTCCTGGGCGTGTACGTGCCCCTGGATGTGGTTGTATGTTGCGCTGGCCATGTTTTATTCGTTTGCACCTGGACTCGAGCCCCTCTACGACGCAACACGCACAAGCCGAGCCCTAGCGTCCCTGCCGTTCCCTGCCGCCGCCGCCTCCTCGCTTCCCTTCGCGCAGCGCCGCCTTCGTCCCCCCGAATCACTCAGCGCTGCCGTCGCCCAAACCGCGAAGCCGTGCTCCGCCGCCGGAGTTTCCCTGCCGACACCACCACGTGAACCGTGACATCAAGCCGAAGTCCCATCGCCAGTCTCCGACGCCCCGCCGTCGACGGAGCGCAGCAGCACAAGAAGACTGGGCCGCAGCTGTCTCCGCCGGCCGCCGTCAATTCCGGCAGTCACCGTCAACTTCTGCCGCTGGGTTTCTGCCTCCATGAAACCGTTCTACAGTACCGTCGACAATCTTCCGCTGAAACGCGACGGAGACATTGTGCTTAGTTCCTTGCCGGGCGACAACTACAGCACGCGTGGTCATCGCTGTCCGTCATCGGTCTCTGATCTTGTCCAACGTAAGTCCTCTCCAAGTCTATTCCTTTCTTGGGTCGTTCGAGCATTTAAGTTGAGACGAGCTATTTGCTAATCTCAGATGAACTCTGACCGCAAGCCCTAGCCTCTGTCGATCAACAAGGCGAGATCTGTTGCCCATCTTCCATCAACAAGCTAACTTTCCTCCCCACTATGAGAGGCCGATCGTGATGCAAGGTGCAGTTCGCCGCTTTAATTCCTTTGCCATGTAATTTTATTTCCTAAGTGCCTTGATGATGTCATGCCTATCGTGTACTTGAGCAATAATGATTCTATTTCATCTACGTGCGTGCATGCATGCACCACCAGTGTGTCAAGTTGGTTATTAGCTCGCTGTTCACCAAATGCTGCAATGTAATGCACGCCCGTCCATCATCTTGTTCACTTCACCATATATATATATATATGTATGTATTATGTATTGTTCTCAATATATTTTATATCAGCTTCCAGAGTCTTGTCAAGGTCTCATATACATCAATATCTAAATATCTATAGTAATTCGTATCAACCCTTATTATCTTTTATTTCCTATCATACATCATTGCCACATCTTGCCCTTTCGAAAGTTTGTGTTTACCATTAGCATCGAGCTCTACCGTTTAGAACGTTGTTTTTAAATCTTTTCTTTTGATTGGTGTATTGTTCTTAGTTGTCTTTGTTTGCTTGCTCTAGAATGTTTGCTTTGCTTGGATGATTGCTGCGAGTAGAAGGAACGCGGTTCGAGAGCTTGAAGAGTTGAAGAATATTCTGAGCAGCTATTCTCTAGAATTAAGGCAAGTGTGTTCTTGATATTTTATCCCAATAACTTTACTTAATCACCATTGCATGTGCTTGCATTTAATATTGTTGGGTCCTATTAAGGAGTGCCTAGTCTTTCATGATTATTCCTTGTCAACCTGGGTTTATCTTTATGTTGGGTAGCACTGCTAGTTGCTATACTTGGGTTATGGTGGTTCTAATGAACATTAATGATAAACATGCTTTACTTTATGCTATACCTCTGGTTAATACAAGATCATATGATTTAATCGGAACATGGAGAACCACCCGGGAAAACAGTACAACCATAAGAACTAATGGGCTCTGGTCTTGGCTAATTAATTAGAGACTCTGACTTGGAATAGCTTTACCTGATAAGGGCAAGGGGGGACTGAGTCGCGGTCTAGCCCGGTCCTCTTGGGAAGTAGCCTTTGCTAAGGTACATGCCTATTAGGGAGGGTTAGGAGCGCCAGACACCAGAACCATGCGAGCTAAACCTTGTTGGAGAATCTTTGTAAAGGCCTTGTTGCGTCCCTATGCGGTCACACCTCGGTAGTGTGATACGTGCTTGGCCAGCACAGCGTGGTTGGGTTTAAAGTTCTTTTGGACTTTTACGCGACTTATGGTGAAAGTGTACAACCTCTGCAGAGTGTAAAACTGATATATCAGCCGTGCTCACGGTCAAGAGCGGCCTGGACACTCACATGATAATTCAACTTGAAGATGGACTTAAATCGTGGTTCTCGTTGTGCCATGTGCTTATGGCGCTCTGTTTATTAATGTGGTTTGGTATATATTATATCTTAGTAATCAGGTGCTAATAAAAGTTTGACCAACTAAAATTGCTTATCGCTTTAAACCTCAGCCTTCCTTGAATTCAGCCTTGCATTCATACTTTCCCACACTTGCTGAGTACGACATGTGCTCACCCTTGCTATAAACAATGTTGCTCAGAAGAAGGAAGCTGCTGTGGAGTTCACTGAAGATGTTGCTGAGTTCTAGGCGTACGCAACCCCCGGTCGTCTGCTTGTGGAGTTGGAGCCTCCGTTTCCAGGATTTGAGCTGTGTAATACTCTGATTCATTTTCTTTTACGTGATACTGTCTCTATTATTCACTTTTCGTTCGCCGTATGTGTGAAACTTGATCCTGGCACACATACGGTGTGCACTCGGTTTTGTTTTGCAGAACCGGGTGTGACAGTTGTGCCCGCCAGCACTGACGTACTTCTGCTGGCGGGCAGTATTACTCCCCGCCAGCAAAGGCTCCAACCTTTGCTGGCAGGCAGCATTACTCCCTGCCAGCAAAGGCTCCAACCTTTGCTGGCGGGCAGCATTACTCCCCGCCAGCAAAGGTTGGAGCCTTCGCTGGCGGGCAACATTACTCCCCGCCAGCAACATTTGGTCTTTGCTGGCGGGCCACTAATGCCGCAGCCAGTTATTGTGGGATGTATGCTGGCGGGTCGATTATGTTGCCCGCTAGCACTACATTTTTTGATTTATAGCTATATAAATTTATATATTTTTTACCGTTAAATCGTTAATTTTAATTGTAATTTTTCTATACTATGGCCCGACAATTAATTAGTAATATAACTAATGTCTCCAAGCATATATCAGTTCTGGAAAGAAGAGATCCAACGTCATATATATATTATATCAGTTCTCATGATTCTGATCACAGAGAATCATGAGATGATTCCAACATATATTGTTCGAAGATAAACAAGAATTTTGAAATATTAATTGTCCTTTCAGTTGCAAAGAGACTCATTCTCTGGCTCAACTAAGATCCCACCATGGTCAAAGTACTTGCCCTCACTACGACAAATCTCCTGTTGGATGAAGCATACCAAGTTAGCGCAAATATCGTCGATGGCTTTATTGTCGAGATGCTTGTCGGTCTCGGGGATGATAGGCAGCTGAAAAAAATATTAAGAACCCATAAATTCCTCATTATCTGTAGCCATTTCATCAACTTCATATTTACATGCTCAAAACAGAAAGCATCTATTTTTCTTTGCCATGAAACTAGAAGAACACACCTCATGTCAGTCACCTTTTCTTTGCTGATGACACATTGGTTTTACTTAAAGCATCAGTTTCAGGGGCACGTTGCTTACAACAGATTCTACGCCTTTATGATCGAGGAGGTATCGGGGCAAGTTATCAACAAGGATAAAACATCAGTTATGTTCAGCCCTAAAACAAAGCTTCAGGTCCAAAGGCTAATGCTATTGGAATTGGGCATATCTCACTTAGCAAGCAATGAAAAATATTTCGGCCTGCCTGTTTATATTAGCAAGTCTAAGAGCAAGATTTTTGAATACATAAAACAAAAGGTATGGGCAAGAATCCAAGGCTGGCAAGAGAAATTATTATCCAAAGCAGGCAAGGCGATTATGATAAAAGCAGTGGCACAGGCTATTCCGACCTATATATGCTATGTCCTGTTTTGACCGGACCCAAGGTTTGTGTGATGAAATCTCAACCACGATTGGACGCTATTGGTGAAGCCAGCAAGACAAGACAAATAAAATCCACTGGTTGAGTTGGGAAACTCTAACAAGATCCAAGAGCAGGGATGGTTTGGGTTTCAGGGATCTGTACACTTTTAACATTGCCATGTTGGCTAGACAAGCTTAGGAGAATTCTTATATTCCCTGATACCCTGTGTGCACAAGTTCTCAGAGCCAAGTACTTTGCTGGGAAAACTATTTTAGAGGCATCAGCAAAAGCAGGTGTATCATATTCCTGGTATAGCATTTTGAAAGGGGCCAGTCTGATAAAAGAGAGCATTATTTGGAGAATCGAAATGGTAATTCAGTTAATATCTGGACTGATCCATGGATTCCGAGGAGCGACTCAAGGCGGATTATTACTCCAAGGAGAGGGTCTTTGCTCCAGAAGGTGGCTGAACTTATTAACCCAATTACTGGCTCTTGGGATGAACAATTGGCCAGGGAGACCTTTTGGAATGAAGATGCAAATATCATTTTAGCGCTGCCTGACCAAAATGTTTAATGGTGGCCGAACATATTGTTGTAATGGTGTCCAGGACATGCCTGGCCAAAATGTTTAATGGAAGTATTTTCTACCTAAAAAAACTAGAAGAACAAGCTATAGTCCCATTGTGATATGATTAAATGGAAAAGATAAAATGCCTAGCAGCACAAGCATATCCGTTGGACAGACTGCAGCACTTCAACAATTTTTCAAAGGTTGGGCGCAAATTTGAGAGGTGATTAAGGAGGCAGGCCGGCAGCAGCAGGTTTAGGGTTTTAGCCTGTGAAGCAATATCAACCAGTTTTTCTGTTCAACATCAGCTACAAATTTTTTACAAGGTTGATGATCAGCATAATTATTTCTTCCAGGCTATTGGCAAATCATGTAGGCACATATGCAGGAAGTTTTAATTTTTTAAACTTAAGTATGCACATATAAACAGAAAGATATATGACTTACGTAATCGGGGTTTGTCCGGTACCTCCCATTGTTTCTAAGAAACTCGCACACGTAGTATCCACATAGCACGGAGCCAGGAGGTTGCTTGTGGCACTTTATACAAAAATAATTGTATATTTGGAGTGCATATATTAGAAATAAAGAGGAAGTTCGATGTTCTTACCTGTGTATGATATCGTATGTTCATAACTTCCTTTGCGTGCGATGGATGTGGCCCGCCTTTCACAACATAATACTTGTATGCACTTTAAGGATACAATGACAAACAAAGAAAGTTAAGTTAGGAACACATAAATTAGAATTGGAAACATAAATATTTATGGGATTGAATGTCAAAGAATAACATACTTTTGTAAAATGCCTATGAACTCCTTGTATCTTTTTTTTCAAAGTCAGCCGAGTCTGGGACCACAGCTTGGGCGAGCTTGGGCATAGTAATTATAACAATCCAGTGGTTGTTGTATAATAACAATATAATTTATATATATGCTGCATTAACACTAATTTTCACCTATTATGTAGACATGAAACTGTGATGCCCCTAAAACTATTGATCGTCTTTTATTTAGCTCAAACAACATACATCACACAAACTCATAACAGAGTCAACGGAAATAATAACAACAACCGCATAATCTCACAAATACACTACAACACTTCATTTGCCTACTCCAAACAGGAACACAACTATGACACTAATGAGAATAACCACTCCAGCTACAATAATGGCACCCTTGTTGCATGATCCGCCATCTTTCCCTTTCTTTTGTCGGAGAAGAGCACGCAGATCTCCAACTTCATTCTTCAGCTCAATCATTTGTCCTTTCACCACTCCATGCTGGAGTTTCAAATCACACAACTCCATCTTCAACTCATAATTTGCACACTTCACCTCACTCAACATACTTTTCATCTCACTAATCTGATTTAGTAATTCCAGATTTGAATCTAAAGTACGAGTCGTAATGGCAGCACCACCAGATTGACGAGGTATTGCTGCAGCGGGACCAGACGACAGCAAATTTGTAGGAACCATATGAGGGAAGTGTGTCTTCAAATGGTTCAGATACACACCTTGGTTATACCAGTATTGGTCACATGATGATTGTCCCTACAACGACAGCAGCCCAAATCAAGATATGGTACCTTTCAATCTTCGAAAAAATAAATTATCTATAAGACATGGTACTGTCAAAATTGCAGGTTCAACTTATATACGAATTCGATTTAAGAATGGACATGATACAAATCGCGTGAGAATCAACATCGGGATGCCTATATGATAAACCTAGAGAATACTCCCCCAAATGAATAAAAGCACGCCACCTTAAGCAACCAACCAGTGGCAGCTACTCGTGGCTGGGCAAAATCTATAGGTCTAAATCTGTAGTGTACCTAGCTAGAAAAGGATAAACTAACATGTCAAAATCTATATTTCGCATGAGGTACTCGTCACTAATACTGCCAAACACTATCTAGGCCAGATCTAGAGCTGAATAAGCATGTGGACTTGTGCATGCAAATTATTACTAGCAAAACTGTATGCAAAAAATTCAAAACGCCATACACCTATAGAAACAAATAATCCCAATGAATGGAGAGCAAATTGAGATCATACCCTAACGTGGTTTTCGCACTTGTAGAAAATCTCTCCTGACTTGCTAGGGAGGCGAATCACTCTAACAGGACACCTTACGCAATCAACCAGCGGCAGCTGCTCCTGGCTAACTGAGCACGACATCACCAATCACCAGTGTACCTGCTTTTGGACGACGGGGGAGGAACTTGAAGCTGACGAGAACGTCGACACCTGAGGGGCTGGCGGCGAGATCACGACCGGAGGCCCCGACTGTACCCGTCGTGGCGCCAGCGGAGGTAGCAAAAGGTTGCGGCGGCACCGTACCCTAACTCCAGCTAGGGGTGGCGGATCTGAACTTGGTGAGTGGGGGAGCGGGGAAGCGGACCGCGCGAGCACGTCGACACAAAGGGGACCGGCGGCGAAACCACGAGCGGTGGCCCAGAACCCGTCGCAGATCTAAGCTTGAGCGAGAAGCTATAGCTACTAAGCAAGCAGAAGCAGCTAGCTAGCAGAGCGCGTCGGCGCCTTACATTACTTACTCCGACTTTTCTGGCGGGCGACTTAAACACCCGCCAGCAAAGTTGTATACCTTGCTGGCGGTTGTTTAAGTCGCCGGCCAGCGAAGATGAGTTAGTCTTTGCTGGCGGGCTGCCTATCGGCCCGCCAGCACATAGCTATATGTGCTGGCGGGCTCCAGCCCTTCTGGACCTGGGTGCCTTAGCGCTCGCGGGTGACATCACCACCCGCCAGGGCGGTATATTTGTGCTGCCAGCACAAATCGTTTGTGGCCTAGTGGTAATTATCTCTAAGCACCATAAAATTCCTCTATAAGAAGGGTTATACTATTAAGTTGTATGAAGATTATATATTTATGTGAGATCGCCTATTTAGGTAAACCAATTTAGTTAGGAAAATTATCATTTCGTAAGGTTTAGTAAGGCCGGTTAATTTCCCATGCCATCACTAAGAGCATCTCCAACAGATTGAACTTCCCCCTTTCCCCTTTTCTCTTTTTGCTCATATAGGGGAATGAAAGGCAAAAAATCATCTCCAACAGATTGATTTCTCCCTTTTCCTTTTCCCCTTTCCCTTTTTTTCCGTCTCTCTCTCCCTTTCTTTTCTCAATCTCCTCCTCCTCCCTTTCCTTCTCCCTTTCCTCCTCTTCTTCCTGGCCGCCCGATCCGCCGCCGGCGAGGCCATCCGCGCCGCCCTAGCCGCGCCACCCCCGCCGCCGGCCATCTGCTCGTGTGCCGGCGGGCCTGTGCCGCTCCCCTGCCGCCGTGCGCATAGCCAGGGGCCGCCCTCCTCACCTGCATGCGTTGAGCGCAGGCGAGGGCCAGGAGTCCGGTCGCGTGCAGCGCCGACGCCAGCAGCGCGAGATTTCGGAGTGGCTTGGGTTGGCCGGCAGGCGGAGCTCCGCGGCGGCTGGTGGCGCGGTAGCTCGAAGCGGCTCAGGATGCCGGTAGAGGCAGAGCTCGAGGGCAGCTGGCGGCGCGGGAGCTCGAGGCCGCCGGCGCGGCTGAAGCTCGAGCGCCTGGGATGAAGCTCCTGCATGGGGCTGAAGCTCGAGTGCTCTGCTAGAACGGGGAGGGAAGAGAAACAGAGACAAGATGAGGAAGATGATGTTACTCGTTGACAGGTGGGTCCTATTTGTCAGTGTGGAAGAAAGGGAAAAGGGGAAAGTGGAACTGATTTTACCCTTTCTCCCTAAAACACTGATTTTGTGAAAGGGAATTCCCCTATAAGGTGAGAAAGGGTAAAGGGGAAGGGAAACTGTTGGATATGGTCTAAGAATATCTGTTTGAACTAACTGAAAAATTAGGTGCCTTTGGCCGAGAACCACTACACTGACACGACCCCACAACACAGTTGTACTGCCTACCGACAGTGCAAGACAGGCGAGGATTAGGGGTAGGGACACCACTCACTTTAGTTCCCAAGTCAATGCATAAAAGATTTTAGGAAGTAAAGAAGATGATGAGATGGGACTGTGGAAGAGGTGTGTATCATATCGGCAATCGAACAGGATCTGGCGGTAGTACTAGCTAGCTAGGTTCCGACACAAGGCATGCATGGTGGCTTTGTTCATCTGGTGTTCTGTTTTTTTCAGATAAAGTTATTTCAGCTTCTGCACTCTATGATGTTTGTCCGCTAACAATCTTGTGCAAAATCTATTCTACGTTAGATAATTCAGGCATATGTAGATCATGCATGGCCCTGTCCTCTGTCAAATTTAATAATTTTCTATTATGTTAGCTTAGTGGTTATCGAATAGATTAGCAGCAACCGGAAACGAGTGGTAATGCACCAGGCGCACTGATTGGGTTTAACTAATAGCTACACTACATAATATAAATATTTAATCGTCAACAACTGGTGTGATGAAAGGACCTAGAAATATATGTGAATCTAGAAACTGATTAAAGTTTATGAGAGAATCCTTACATCAATATGAGCATGAAATCCATCGATCCGTGGCCAATGTCGAGTGTTAGTAACTGCTTGTTAGAGTAAAAACCAAAAGAAAGGCACTGACACTATGTTACAGCTACCAAACATCCTCTTTGAAATATTTTAGGTCAGGATATCATAGTTACCCTGTTTGCAGCGCCTTCTAGCTACCAACCGATCAGTTCTGATTTGTTCCTAGATAGATTCCTTAACTTTGCCACGCGTTTATCATTGTACTCTTACTTCTTCTGAATCGCAACCTCTAAAAAGTAATTAGGAAGCTGGTCACTCTTTTTTGTGTTGATAGTACCACAAAGCTCTCTGTGACTCCTATTGATTAGGAGACCAGTTCTTTTGTGAATGGTGACAGTACAAACCTGTTGATTCAAAAGAGGGGTACATAGCTTGCCTTTACCAATGGGGACACATCTTGCCCCTTTTCTGTGACTCCTATTGATTAGGAGACCAGTTCTTTTGTGAATGGTGACAGTACAAACCTGTTGATTCAAAAGAGGGGTACATAGCTTGCCTTTACCAATGGGGACACATCTTGCCCATTTTTTGGGATCTAGAAAGCTAGAGAGCAAAGCTCTCTTGTACTGAACAAGGTCTCTTTCGACGCATCACCTGATGACGGTAGCCACAACCAACAAAATAAAACAACAACATATATACTCCTCCAGTAGATGTGTGTACATGTGCATTTATAGATGCATATAACCATTGGGGTTGTTTGTCTCCATATTATTTTTTTCAGTGATTCATAAATTCCCCAAAACTGCAAAACATAATGCCTTTGGCATCGCAACTCGCAAGTGTGTGGGTCACTAGTGTGGGAGAAGAAGATGACAATGGTTGAGATTGATGGTTTGGAGGCATACTCGGTGGCACGATTACTGCCATTATTGGTATCGTTTGGTTCTGATGTCTCCATGGAGAGTGATGGAAAGGAGAAATGGATTGATGTAACTAGTAGTCCGCCCAGTGAGGAGCTATGTTTTGTTCCTCACAACGGGCTCAGAGATCGATGTTTTACCCAGTAAAGTTACAGAGAAAAGGAAAGATACGACTAAATGATAAAATTGGCTAACCAACAAGTTCACGCCATATATATATATGAGTGCAGCATTTCTCTCATTAGTTTCAGTAACCTTGGCCCGAGAGGCTGAAAGCTTTGTCGTCCTTTATGACTTCAGCATTAAAAAAAAGAGAAACAAATTTTTTAATAATCCTCGGATACATATGAGAAAAATGACGGCGTGACTCTTAAGTATCGTAAAATTTCTCGTGTTTTAAAATTTGGTGCCTCTAACTAGGTATGGTATTGAGCTAGGTAGCTCCTAGTGCCTCCCAATGCAATGACTATAAACACACTCAAAAAGAAATAAGATAATATTATTTATTTGCTGGTAGAAATGAATCAACTGTGTAATACTCAATCTCCATGTGATTCTCGTATGCGCCATCATCTAGCAAAGCACTTGAAGAACACAGCACATGGATCGGAGGTATGGAATGAAGATTTGGTAACATATATATGATTGCAAAAAAAATTGTGTATAATGTTGCAAGGAACGCAATAGAGAATTGAAGACATCTATCTATCTACAGTACCAACTGACGGTATATGATGGCAGAACAGAAAGAGACAGAAGAAGAAAAAACAAATCTCTGCAGATTATTGGCTTGGTAGAATGTTATAGCGACAGAATTGGCGTTGTCAGCCAGGGCCTCTTTTTGACAAGCCATGCAAGCATCACCTTGCAAAGTGCCCTCGAGGAAAACATGGCGCCCTTTTCCGCTGTATTTGTCATGCCCACTAGCATACAGTAGTTCTATCCATCATAACACATATTTATATATATAAACAATTGCGCATAGAACCAGCTAGATTTGTCATGTAGCACTTTCTCGTGTGACAAAAAGGGCACCTCTATACTCTCTCTTTTTTTTTCCGGGTTGGAAGGCGGTAGAGAAGGAACACACACTGACACTACACACACACAAAAGGGAATGAAGCCCGTGTTTAGTTGATGAAAAATTTTTGGTAAAAAGATTTCGGGTATTGATTTTACCAATTTAGGAGTAGTAAATGTGGACGAAAAAGGTGGAAAGTTATATGGGTAGGTTGGAAATCTCGAGACGAATCTAACGATGGTAATTAGAGGGTAATTAATCCATAATTATCGGACTGGTTACTGTAGCATTACTATTGCAAATCATGGATTAAGTAGTCTCATTAGATTCGTCTCGCGATTTACAGCCCATTCATATAACTTTTCACCTTTTTCGTCTACATTTAATACTTCATGCATCTAAGATTTCCTTTGATGCGATGGGTGAAAAGATTTCGGGTGGTAACTAAGCAAGGGCGAAAAAGGGCTTCTGCTGCTAGCTCGGCAGTCATCTTCTCTGCAGGCGTAGTTTTGATCCGGTGAAAAGACGTCGTGGATCGTTGCATAAATGCTGACGAGTACACATGTGTATATATGACTCAACAGCTCACCTAACGCCCACTGTACAGCTCTACTGCGGCCTAGCATGACCTGTTTCCTGTTACTCAAACATATGCAGCTGGCAGGGTGTACTGAGCCTACTTCTTTCAAGAGTTGCATCAGCCATCAGGGTTCAAAAACAGCTCTTGGTTCGTCTTAGGAAAGGATTTCTCGTCTATTCGAGTTATATCATGAAGAGTACTTGGAAAAAATGAATTGTTGAACATTTGGGTTCAACTGGCCGGAACATGCATCACTATGGGAAAACCGATAGATGCCGAGTGTCGCATGGTTTGCCGAGTGTTAAATTTTGGACACTCAGCAAACAACATCTTTGCCAAGTGTCTGTAGAGTTAAACTCAGCAAACATCAGACACTCGACAAAACATAGCTTTGCCTAGCTAGTGTCTACCCTCAGCAAACATGCGATGCTCAGCAAAGTGTTCCCACGTGACCGTCACGTGACAGGCCGTGTGTTTGGCGCTTTGCCGAATGTCTTGGTAAATACACTCGGCAAACACATATGCTTTGACGAGTGTTTTTGCACCGACGCTCGGCAAAGCTTAAGTGTTTGCCAAGTGTTCTTGCACTGACATTCGGCAAAGCCTCAAGGCCACGTCACCTGCATGGCAGATCTTTGCCGAGTGTTGGCACTGCATGGTAGATCTTTGTCGAGTGTCACGGGCCGACACTCGACAAACTGCTAAAGCTTTGCTGAGTGTCAATATTCAACACTCGGCAAACGCCTCCGCCATTGTCGCCGCTATGTCACCCCACACCGATACGCCATTTTCGGGCCGTTAAGTCACTTTTTTGCTGAGTGTTGGCCCTGGCGCTCGACAAAGGGTTTATTGAGTGCCTGTAAAAATACACTCGGCAAAGGGCCTCTTTGTCGAGTCTCTTTGCCAAGTGTAGCACTTGACGGAGGATGGGTTTCCCGAAGTGCATGCAACTCAATGTTTACAAACATTGTATGTGTGTATGGACTGTGTGGACTCTGGATGAGCTGCTGGTGCTACTTCCACACCTTTATGGAGATTACGATGTGACATACAGCATGTATATAAGACAGGTCCATTGTCGTCCCTGTTGGCGACGACGTTTATAAATTGCATCTAGAAGGGAAAAACATGCATGAGAGTTACGGAGTTAGGTGAGGTAGCGAGAGAAAAGCTACCATGACAAGGTCGATGTTCTCTTTATTTTTTATTTTTACCTGATTGATCATGCTGGAAAGTTACATGGTCTGATTTTCACCCTTCGTTTTACCCTTGATTGCACATGATTCTCATGACAACGACCTTCCAACGGCATAATGGTCATATTTCTTTCTTTCTTTTTTTCTTGTCGGGACTCCGGCCGTCTCGTCTTTGGCTGCTTCTTCACATAAAAAAGCCGAAGCATTCTCGAACAACGACTGGACATTTTCACGAGTTTATGAATAATCCGAAGCTGGAATTCCAGGTCGCATATGCTGCCATCTTGTAGTCCTGGCTTCTCCCATAAGCTGGATTCTTGACGAGGCATATAATAAGCCACCAAATTATGGGCCCAATGTTGCTTTCACCAACATTTTTTTACTTTTCTTTTTTTTTCAGTGAAGCCACCACCACGATGTTCGATTGCTCAGAGTTCTGGTGCGTGCAGTATATTTGTCTGATAAAAGTTTACAGGTTATGAAGGTAGCATGTGGTGGTTAAGAAAGGTTGGTCTAGTCACTAGTAGTGGATGCTGTGGTCTGATCGGCCATGATTGGTGGTGTGTTGCATTGGGCCATTCATGGCGGAGGCGGACTCGCAACTTTGTCCTTTGGCCCGACCCCCCATTTCATGGGCTCTTGCCCTAAGCCGTTGAGCCTAATAATGGACTCTTCTGCGGTCCTTCTTCTTCCCTATGGAGTTGACTTGTTTGCACCCAGGTTCATGATGCACTTCTCTATCTAGTTGTTGTACCACATTGGCAAGACGACATGTTCTTTCCATGCCAAATCCATTTGCATATATAATAACTTACTCCCTCCATCCCCTTATGATAGGACTATTTGATCTTGGCTCAAATACCAAGGAAAAGTACTTATCCCTCATTTAAACATGTCACCATAAATTTTAATGAAAACTCCTCGGTGCCAACGACATTAACACTATGACCCACATTAAAAATCGTTTCAACCAATCTCATTTCCTCCCTCCATTCTTGTTTTTCCATGCGTGCAAGTGGTGGAGTAAGACTAAACATTGTTGTGCATCATACCCGAGGCAATGGCCAAATAGTCCTATCATATAGGGATTTTTAAGATTTGAAAATAGTCCTATCATAAGGGAACGGAGGGAGTATTATGGAATTGAGTTCGAATCGGGCTGCCATATTTTTTAAAAAAAATAGATACTGGAGATGCATTCCACATTTGAAGGATAGGGAGACCACATTGAGACGACTGTTAAATTAGAAGTGACTCATGGGAAAGGAGAACTCTGTAATCTGAGGAAAAAGGGGGGGCCATGGTTTTCTTATAATTAATCCAACCTGATGAATCTTTGGTGCACTAAGAGAAGTCCTAGGCTACTGGATAAGACGTTCTAGTTTAGTGATTGATTTTCTACGTGTACTCGAGATGAACAAAACTGGATTCCAAAAATATAATTATTGCAATTTCTGTGTATGCAGTTTGTGGTATATGCATTATATTATTTTTAGGAAAACTCCAAGCCATCAATGCACAATATGGCTCCACTTATAATGCATCTCCTGGTGAGAGAAAGGGATGCAGCTATAGCAGACAATGTATCGTCTCTACCCTCAATACATGATGATTCGTTGATTCTCCGAACAAGGAGCCAAATGCTCCTATGTTCCTATGATTGTCACTGCTCAGAGATCTCCTCCAATGCATTAATATATGTGCATGCCCTTGTCTTCTTCTGGACTGGATAACATTCCCTTTGGCAATATGTTCCTAGACTTTAGGGGATAGTCTCACCTTTGGCATGAACACAAACGACATGTTCACTACTGTTTGTGGTGCTTTCTTGCCACTTGCCTTACAGACATATATATATGAACTCATTCGTCTCATGACAATATCGCATAGCTAGAAATAACATACATGCTTTGTACTTTAGCACTAAGCAAATACTCCATAAATTTGGAAGCTCTAAAAGGATCATCTAATTAGTAATAATAAGATTACCTTTTGGTTGCAACATGAGGCTCTTGGTTTGCAAACCTTACCTTTTATGTTGTATTAGTAGTGCAAGGGTAGTTTTAAAACCAACCACGGGGTGACATGCCTTTTTAGGTTATTTAGGAAAATGATAAGCTTGATCTTGACTATAGTTATGAAGCATTTAACCGTTCATGAGTCACTCTATCATTATGTCATATCCTATATAGCCAAAGCTAGTAAAACCTATACATTTATCATCGACAACAAAATTGTATATTTTTTCTCTAGACATTTAGTCACGACTAGAACATGACAGCATGGTTCATTAGTTTACTTTCTCATAGAGTGCAATATAGGATACTTCTCGTCATTTAACCAAACAAAATGACGAGTTGCGACACATTTGACCATAGACAGAGATAGCAGGTACCATTATAGCTAGATTTTAGCCGTGCAGGGCGGACCTAGATCAAGATTTGAGAGAGGGCACAGTGGCACACCTAAGGAGGCACTAAATTTGTGAAACTTTTACATGGTGAAAAATTAGGTACCTTTGCTTAAAATTTTTAAGTGTGGGCCTATGCCCTTACTAGCTAGCCCCTACATGGGTCCGCCCCTGTAGCCGTGGATTCCATATCAAATCAAAACGGTGTACCTAGTACAATTGATACTAGTAAAGTAATCATATATCTTTTTTGCAAAAAGATTCACCGTCCATGAGCCAATCTAGCTAACTCAGGGCATCATGTCGAATCTTATATACATTAAGCTAGCAGACCTTATGCACTACCATCAATGTCAAAATACATTTCTTTTTCTTGTGACATTTATACATGACTAGAACACATATGCAACAGGTTCATCAGTTCAGCTTTCTTAGAATAGGATGACCATATGAGTTTTCCTTTTCCAATAAGGGCAAGCAAAACAGAGTGCATGGTCCAATATAGTATAATATAAAATAAGGAAGTAATCTAGTATACCTAGTTCTAAAGCGTAATCTTAGATACTTTGGCATTTAACCAAACACAATGATAAGAATAAATTAACACAATGATAAGAACAAATTAACATAATGACTAGTTGCAAAGCATTTGGCCATATAAACAGAGACACAGCATATCATGCTAGCTAAATTTTAGCCATGGATGCCATATCAACCGAAACAGTGTAGCTAGTTAGGCACCATTATTGATACTAGAGAAGTAATTATAAAAGAAAATAAATTAGTACCTTTTTGAGAAGAAGAAGAAGAAGAAGAAGAAGAAGAAGAGGAGGAAGCTAATATGAAGTGGTGATCGTCTAATAATAATGCTGCCTCGGTAGATATATTTCTGCTCAAACATGGTAACCAAATTTACTTTTAAGATGGACGACATGATTAAATATAATTGATGACTATCTAAAAACAAAAAGTGCAGCCTTATTAGCATGGTAGCAGTTCGAGTCCTCGCTTGTGTCGCACTTTGACTCTTCAAAAATACAGATTTCAATTTCAGATTGGAAGGACAGTGCAACCACTATATTCTTTGTCATCTTTTTCAGAATTCATAAACCCAATGAAAAGAAAATTTTGAAAAACGATTCAAATTCAGGAATTGCATGAATAGTAGATTTATACCCATGTGAAATATATCGGGATGATGGTCACAGCTGCAATCTGAAACATGCATGTGCTTTCAACCAGACACATATATATCTCACACTGTGTCACACATTTTTTTAGATTAAGAAAAATATCTGTTCTTAAACATTCACAAGTGAATGTCTATAACCATAGAGAATCTGACTACAAAGCCAGAGATACACGAGTACCTAGACTCCAATCCTCAAAGTGAGGACACAAAAACAAGAAAGAAAAGGGACTAAGAAAGAAATCTAGAAAGACTAAGTTTCAAACTTCTCCTAAATCCTTGCTTCAACCTTGTTTTGGTTCTTGTGCAGCAGCCAAAGCTCCTCACATCTGTTGTTTTATTAGAAATTCTTGATGTTAAGATTGTTCTGTGACTGTCAAATGCTACATGATGATCTCTTGTCGTGTAGACACCGCATTGAGTCGATCTCTATCACGAACTCTAGCAATCACACTTCAAATGCAGTAGAACAAACTGGACATTGCCATCCCTCTAAGCTGATCCTGATCGCCATTCCAAAGACTCCAAAAATAACTGTCACACATATCCTTGTGCTTTCACGTAAATTACTGAGAGTCTAGAACCCAAAAACAACTTATCCCACATTCCGTAATTTATTTCACCGTCACTGTGTAATTGGCAAATGATCTTCTCGAAATTGAGACAGCTGGTATAAATGGCTGACATGTGATGGATCGATACCTAGTCAGAGACAGAAGTGCACGTAGGTAGCTTTATAACAATTAGGGGACCCTGCATGTGATGCCGACCATTGATCAAACTCAACCGATCGGCCTCCTAGCTTGTGACGAAACCTCCATTAAATTATTTAATGATGAACGTGTTAGCTGTCTACATGTCGTCGTCGATCATCGCACCAAACTTTTTTTTATTTGGCATGTCCATCCTGTGCCCTACCATCGACCATACAATATACATACCATGCACATTGCTTGCAGTATTTTCCAGGCACACGCAGCTGCAAAATTAACCCATGAACAAGCGAACGGAGCAGTTTACCCTGCTTGTAGTTTTTTCCCCCTTTCTTTGAGGCACACGTAGCTTCAAACCCATGAACAAGCAACAAGAGTAGTTTACCAAAAGAAAACAAGATAAGTATGTGGACAAGCGTGTACGTCCATTAAGTGTGTCATGCATGCTGCGTATTTAGTCAGAGAAGATAATGCCTGCAGGTGAAATGTGGTGAATATTTTGCAAGACCTTTCTTTTCAGAATGAAATTGTTTAACAGATCTCCTGTGATCTTGTAACTTAAACCGATGTTTGTGTCGTCTTAACCTAGAAATCTATTGTTATATAAACCAAAAAGAAACTCCAAGGAGATAGGAGAGACATGCATACAAGCAGAAGGTGACACAAAAAAGTTACACGCTACATCAAAATTTATACTAGAACAAAGTGATGTGCCCCATGAGCTAGGTGCATGATTAGTTTGATAATGGAACATGTTCATGTGCATATTCATGCATGCCCCACGAGCTGTAACATCACACAATCAATTCAAAAGGTATGGTGTGTGTGATTAGCTGATAATTTAGCATACATGATGCTAGCTTTAGCTTAAATTATGTGAGGAGGCCAGAGAGTGCTGGCCATTGCTCTTCCTCTTTTTCTCATTGAGTTTGTTATTTTAGATGGGCCCGACTGATGAACATATATGATATGATTTATTTACGATATGTTTGGGTGTTGAGTTTAGAGTTGAGTGTTGATGGGTCCAACTACTGAAAGCAATGCCCCTCCGACCCTGTCAACCATATAATTCCACAACAATCTCTACATATCATCACCTCCATTAATTAGTTATTATTTCATCTTTCCAATTATTATTTTTTCCTTTATATCATCCTAGCTAGCTCCGATCCTATCCTTCAGGTTTGATGCGTACTAATCGTCGTAGAAAACATCCCTACTTCCTCCACATATTCGTTAGTGGTTCGAACAAAGGGCGTATATGCATATTACTTAGGCTAGTTTCACAAAACTTGTCCCGCCACGGTTTCTTAGTCTAGTTTTTATTTCTCTATCATAATTTTGTCTTGTCACACACTTTTTCAACTCTATGTCTCACTTGTCACACACACACACACATTTGCCAAAATTTTTCCTAAGCTGTGTGAGAAAATTGTTAGCCACACCGTACCTTAGGTACAATTATTTGGCAAATAGCTGTGGCAATGTCGTTTCTTGGACATGCATGGATCCTAATAATTTACCAGAGCAATATATCATAATCCATATCTGTGGCATCTTGAAAGCTGAAGCCATCTTTTGGACCCTCTCAGGTTTTGACAAACTCCTCCCGTGCATTCCATCATACAAAGTGTGACTATTGTATATTTGTATATATACACAAGTACAACAATTATCATCGATTGGCAACATATATCCGAGGTTGGTTTGGATACAATTATGCAAACATCGGATTGATAATCTGTCCATATGCATTTGTCATGCATCTAATAATGTGCATTCATGATCATCTTCCATGCATCACCTAGAGTAGGTACGTACGTAGTAAGCTCATGGGTGTCAGACTGAACAGTGGCATACGCACTCCTGTGCCGTTCGTTGAATCTTTAATTACATGTTGGTCACATGCATTCTTGACCAATATAATGCATCATCATCAATGCCTAGCTATCTCAATAGCTAGCTGCGTACGGCATCTCCATGTGTTCCGTTGATGTATCGTCGCAGGAACGTACGTCGGCCAGCCATGCATGTGCCTGCTCAAGACTCGATCGTCATGCACGTCCGACAAACCTCTGAAAAATATCTCCAAAAAAAAAAAAGAACCAAATCTCTGAAATTTAACATACACGTAGGGTTGATTATTATAGCTCGCCGTAAAAAGTAAATGAGACTAACATATAAATGGCGGAAATGGAGTAAATGAGACTAACATATAAGATGGCCAAAATTAGCCCTATCAATCTTTTGTTGTACAGTGAGCACTGCCGGAGGGTCAATCTGATCTGGCTGTCAAATCACTCGATCACTGCTAGCCAATTTGAATGGCCCTGTTTAGATGTTTCGTGAAAATTTTTTCGAGTATGTCGGGCACACATTTGAAGTATTAAATATAGACTAATTACAAAACTAATTACAGATTCTGTCAGTACATCGCAAGACGAACTTAATGAGTCTAATTAATCCGTCATTAGCACATGTTTACTGTAGCAATTTATTGTCTAATCACGACATAACTAGGCTCATTAGATTCGTCTCGCGAAGTACACTCCATCCATATAATGGGTTATTTTTTCGACTACATTTAATATGCCATGCATGTGAGGGAACGTACTCGAAAAAAATTTCGCGAAACATCTAGACAGGGCGGGAGAAGCTTTAATTTGCACGATGACATGACCAGTCCAGCTGCAAGGGGTGTGCTGGCAGGCGCAGGGGAGAAGATCACGGTGGTACTACCATTTCTTTTTAACAAACGAGTAGAAGTTTGAGCTGCTATATGTGACCCCAGGCCGAATATTACCTCAATCTAGGGCACGTTTGCCCCTGAACTCTCCACCACCAAAAGGTACACAACACAGCTTAGGGCACGTTTGGTTGTCTTGACCGGCCGTCCAGCTCACCTCGTCTCCCTCGGCACAGATAGGCTTGTCATCGTGGAGAGTGATTTCCGCTCACCCAAGCTGGCGAAGAAAATAATACTCGACAACGCAGGAATTGGGGCAAACCGCTAAGCAACCAAACACATGATTCCTTCCCTAGCCAGGCAAAGCAAATTGGCAGCAAGATATCCAAAGGGGGATACTAATTTGTTCGCGGACGCATGGAGCATTCCGAGAGGTCGATTTTCAGACAACCCTTTTGAACATGGTCCCCACCTGTGGCCCCACTTATTCTTTTCCTTTTGCGGTATCTTGCTGTCAGCAAAATGCTTTTTCAAAAATGTTTTTTGACAAAGTTTTGTCCAGGGAAATATTTGAAGACAAATTTTGCAATAAAATTTGGAGCTAAAAGTTTGGAAAAAATATGAAAAACTTTTTCGACACACTTACAAAAGTTTTCCTCCAGAAAAGTATTTGAAGAAAGTTTTGCAACAAAAGCTTGAAAAAAAGTTGAAAAACTTTTTTGAATAAAAAAATTACCATGCGTCCTCTCCCGGAGCTAGCCAGGGCCACCCCCTGCTCTTGCCGGAGCTACCGTCCCTCACCGACGTTCATCGGGACTCATGGGGCCTATAGCCCCCCGCTGCCGGAGCTCGTCGGGCCTGCAGCCCACCGCTGATGGGGACTCACCGGGCCCGCAGCCTCCTCCGCCACACGCTGGAGCTCGCTGGGCTCGCGGCCTCCGCCGCCGCACGCTGGAGCTGCCACCACTCAAAGCTCTTGTAAGGCGAGACATCTACACGAAGAAATGGAAACAGAGGATGGTGTCGGGCGGTCTGATGGGAGGAGATAAATCGCCAACAAAAAAATGGTGGCCCCAATAGCACGTGCGTGGGAGGCGCGTCGCCCACAAGGAACACTTGCTACGCGTGGTGGTAACGTTGGGATTCCGATATCCAAATGTTCCCCTAATACCGAAATCAGCAGGGAAGCCCTAACCTTTTTTTTGCATATTTTTTATTTCATACCTAGTTAATTCGCTTTTACGAGGAGTCGAACCTGGGTCTGCTGGGTGATACTCAGCACGTTGACATTTTTTCTATCATAGTTGTCACATATTGATTTATGAGAGAGAAAAAGTTCATTTTACAAACTTTTAACTATGTATGTGGGCCAAGTCTAGTTTTCAACCCTCAACTACGACACCGTTCACTTTTCAAGCCTAACAGTTTAAATCGTTCACCTTTTAATCTTGACCACAGTTTAGACTGGTTTTGGGTAACATTACGTTTATGTGGATCGGAGGGCAGCCAACTGTTAATATAGTACCTGAATATTAAAAATAATAAAATGCTTAAAAACCTTGAAACACCTTAGACTTTTCAACCGAATGATCCTCTTATGTTTAGGAGCTATCCCAAAGATACCACATCATATCATATCTTACAAGGCAGTGTCCATTGTTGAGTGAATCCCAGAGGTCATCAGAAGCCATTTGGGAGATGGAGCCATGGAGTTGTCTGAAGGCAATATGCATAAGATCAAAAATTTGCGCGTCACAATAAGGTTTTTTGGATTATTTCATCAATCTTGGCATTGGAAAAGTGGCATCCAAATTGGGATGTGCATGCATGGTGGTCACAATAAAAATGTGTACAATCCCAAGGAAAAATGGTTCTCTATTTGCTTTCCCCTGCAAAAAATAAAATATTTGGCATGCATACACATGTGAAAAATAAGGTGGCGATGGGCTCATCAACTAGTACGGTTTACTAATAATGCTGTGCAGCACCAAATGCTTTTGACCCTTACACAGTTGCCAGCCTCTTTTATTTCCATGCCAAAAAGTAATGTTCCCAAGCAAACCAGATATATATATTAAACCTAATAAATATATATTATTTCACCGTATATAGGCTCTCAGTGCGTATAAAATCATCAGATCGAACAAGAAAAAAGGTAACAGAAAGGAAGAAAATAGATAGGTGCACAACAAACATCGCCATCTTTTCCAGTTGTTATCGCTTTTTAAGAGGGATGTTTCCCACTTGACAACTGCAGGTACAATATACACATTTGGTGTGACTAGTTGTTGTGGTGGTTAGGTCAATCCAGGGATCCATATTGGAAAAGGGACGTGAATGAGATGTGCAAATATGCCCTTAGAACATACATGATGTATGCAATGGTGATGATGGAGTATGTCCTATTCGGTGGGGCTCTGGCTTTGCATACCTTTTCTAGGAAACACGATGAGCTGACACCCATTTAGAGAAATATTTGGTAAAACGGCTTCTTAGCGGCAGTATGGGGAATTTTGTAGGCACTGCATGCTTTGCGGACGGTAGAGAAGCCGGTGAAGTTTTTCTCCTCATTCCCTCTGACGCAAGCGGTGTTTTGGGGATTTGTAGGATCTTCTTGGTGAATCCGTTTTCCTTTGATTCATTTGACATGACTTCTCCAAAAGCTGGTGAAGGTGCTAGTGCAAAAGCACAGGCAAAGGGCAAATAAGCAGTGTAGTGCCTTAAGCCGGGAGATTAAGTCCTCATGTATATGACAATACATAAAGGAATATTATTAAAAAAATCATGATTCATGACAAAGGACATCAGGGCACAAGCTAGAAATGTACTATCTCCGTCTCAAATTACTTTTCGTTTTGTCTTTTTTTAGATACATATAGTATATGCAACTAGATATACACGTATGCCAAAACGAATAGTATTGTAGGACGGAGTGAGTATTATTGAGCTTGAAGTGATGTAACCTGTCTAAATTCAGTGATGAAAGCTTTAGAAGTTGCACGTACTGCACAAAACGTTCATGTAGCATGGCCTCTGTTTGCTGTAGAACAGAGCTAGGTATTTGAAGCAGCATTTTGGCCGGTGGCTGTCGGTCGAGATTCTATTTTCCATGGACGACGGAGAGGTTTTGTTATCTGCCTGCCGGCCGCCGCCGGCGAGCTGAGTCGGCCGGCCCCGCACGCGTCGGCGTCTGCTTGTGTGCGTCATCGAGCGTTAGCTAGCTAATCTATCATCCAGCTACGTACCAATATTCTCATATTCTATTCAATTCTGAAGATCCTTTGATTTAACAACGATAATATATATAACTATATAAGTATATCATAGTTGGTACGGATGAAGAAGAAGCAGATCAATCTCTCTGATTCGTCGGTGATCGACATATCCTTGGCAACTTGGCATGGATAATCTCGCTCGATCTCAAAGGTAATCTGCACGGCCTGCGTGGCGCTGTCACCCAGTTATCTGATCTGGTGAGGCCTATTATTCATGCATAGGGCACCACATGAGGAAATGTGAAGCGTTACTGGCCTTAATGTCCATTTTACGGTACAGATTATGATCGAGAGAGCTCGAGGCCATTACGTGCGTACGGGCACGGCTGCTAGCTGCTCAATGCATGCATGCAGTGTACGTACACCATACCAACAGCATTACGGTATAGCAGGAGGAACAGTACAGTACCAAACGGCAAACGCCTGTACTTGCACTCGTATTACTCGTTGGTATCAAGTGCCGCATGCATCACAATTACCGCCGCCTGGCCGTATGAATCCGGTACAGAGCCCTGCATCAATCTACGACATGATCTTATCTGTATTGTTTCTCTTTACTAGCTTGCATCAATCTACCAATCGATCTGGAGATAGATCCTGCAACTTAACTCCTCTGTTCTCAAGTTAAGGGCGTGTTTAGTTCTAGGAGAGAGAGTGAATAATGGAGAAAAATTATACATTAGGAGGCGTGTATTGTAAGAGGGGGCCGGGAATCGTGAGAGAAAATTTTTGCAAAATGGAGGAACTAAACAACGACTAATATAAGGGCGTGTTTTGTTCCAGAAGAGAGTGAAGAATGGAGAAAATTTATTCATTGGGAGACGTGCATTGTGAAAAGGGGGCACGGAAACCGAGAGAGAATTTGCAAAATAGAGAAACTAAACAAGGTCTAATTTACACCGCTTTTGGTTCAGGGTTCAGTCTCAAAAGCTGAAGATGGTGTCAGTGGGCTCTAGAAAAGAAAATCTGATCAGTGGGGGGCAGGCATATGCAGAAATTCAGCAGGGGTGGGGTGGTCTCTTCAAAATTAGGTGTGATCTTGAAAACGATATATCGCAGGTGCAACCACCATGCTAATTTTAAATTTAGATTCGTTTCGCCCTTCCTTTCTCACTGATCGATTATGAGTCCCTCCTTTAATTTGATGCCAAGGGTAATTTTATACTAGTGCTAATTATATACATGAATGGTTGGGGATTCTCTCTCTCTCTCTCCAAAAAAAGAAAGATTTTTTTATAAAAAGAATGCTTTAATTTGGATCGGAGATGCATGCATGCATGCATGGTTACCGACGTTAGTAATGACTTGTTGCCAATCAATTAATTCTGCTGCCCGGAGAGAAAGTCAATGGGGACATCCAGTGCAATGCAAACCCATGCATCCACGGCAACTAAATTTGTAGCGTACAAATGCCAGGGAACAAGTACAGCACAAACACAGTAGCTAGCTAGTGAACGAGTAACAAACTCCCATCCCATGCCTGTACGAGTACGTACGTGGTACGCACGCACAAACCGACTCTCATCCGACAATGTACTTGCCGAGGGTAAATTGAGCAACTTAATTTTGATCGGCGCGACAAGAAGAGGGAAATGCATGCATGGGAAGCACACGTAACAGTACGTATACGTGCTGCTGCTACGTACGCACGTACGCGGCTCGATCGTGCACCGACCCATAGGCATGCATGAATTCGGCGATGCAAATTTATAAGTAGCTAGGCTAATCAAATTAAATTTGTAGAAGGAAGTAAAATGGACTAATAATACAGAGCGAAGGACTTCGAGTATCACGTACGTACAATACTTGACACACGACTAAAACTAGTCACCAGTGCATTACCCTATTCCAACAAGTATATCAAGATTTTGCGGAACTTAGAGAGTTTTGATCAGTAGATGTTTCCTAGGTGAGAACCCTTTTTTTAGAAAAATAAAATATTTTCGGCCTCTGCGACTCCTAGGTGAGAACTGGGAAAGTAAAACCTAAAGGTCTGTTTTGGTAGAGCTCATTTTACTTCCGATTCTTTATATAGAAGTCGCTCTTATTAGATGAAAACTATCTATATAATAAACTCTATGAAGGAGATGATTATGTGTGACATATGAGATGAATTGGGAGAAGCTAGCTATCCTAGCACCTTAGTTTATTTTAGAGAATAATTTTGTACAACCCAGCCATGGCGCTGTTCCAAGAGAGCTCTGCGAACCAGATCCTAAGAGCATCTCCAACAGTTCCCCTATCCCCTTTCCCCTTTCTACTTTTTAGCCATATAGGGGAATTGGAAGCAAAAATCCATCTCCAACAGATCCCCTTCTCCCTTTCCCCTTTCTCTCTTTTTCCCCCTCCCTCTCCCCTTTCTTTTCTCAATCTACCTCCTCCTCCCTTTCCTCTCCCTTTCCTGTTGTTCACTGTAGCCACACGATCTGCTCGTTCCCGTGCATCCCTGGACGCCCGATTCGCCGCTCAGGCCACGCCGTGCAGCTCGCCCCCTCTGTGCGCCGCTGGCCGGCTCCACGCCGCACGCTGCCGGCCGGCTCCACGTCGCGCGCCGCCGCCCCTGGCCTTGACCCCGTGCCACCGCCGGCCAGCTCCACGTCGCGCGCCGCCGCCCCTGGCCTTGACCCCGTGCCACCGCCGGCCAGCTCCATGTCGCGCGCCGCCGCCCCTGGTCTTGACCGCGTGCCGCCGCCGGCCGGCTTGCCCCGCCCTGCCCCATGCGTCGATGCCTGCCATGGCTGCCTCTGTACCGGGAGGCCATGGCTGCCTCTGTGCCCGTGCTGGTCGATCTGTGAAGAGGGAGGAGGAAAAGAGAGGAAGGAGGAAGATGGTTTACTCAATGACGAGTGGGTCCGATACGTCAGGAGAGAGGAAAGGGGAAAGGGAAAAGGGGAACTGATTTTGGCACCTCTCCCCTAAATGATGAAAATGTGAAAGGGGATTCCCCTATAGAGCAAGAAAGGGGAAAAGGGAAAGGGAAACTGTTGGAGATGCTCTAAGTGAGCTCTTGTGTAGAATCGATCCTAGTCACGGCTGGAGAAGTGGCGTTCAGTACCGGTCACAGTACGGCTTAGTGTCGGTCGCACGTTAATACCAGCTGTGCGTGACCCAACGCGGGGCCTAGCATTCAGTTTAGTACCGGCTGATATTTCTAGCCGGTACTAACTCTTTTTTTAGTTTTATTTTATTTTCTTTTTCTTTTGGTTTTATACATATTTTTATGCGTATTTGTACCGAATGCGACTACGTACTTGTACTACCGCGTTACACGTATTTATTCGTTGCCGGTCCATCTGCAATATTTAATTTATCCGTTTTAAAATTGATTCAACACAATTTATTGAAAAACGTCTATTTCCAAAACTCCAACATGCAACGCGACCAAGGTTTAAAAATAAAAATATTACAACATAATTTATTGAAAGCAACATAAATATCTCCATTTCCAACATGCAACACGACCTAGATCATCAACCATCCTTGGATGGGAAAGTAGGATGCTCTGATATATTTTTTTCCTGGTGCAGCAGATGATGGAGCTTGGTTTGGTGGTGATGGAGCGTAGTGCCGCAACAGTTCTTCAATATCAAAACTAGGTTTCTCACCCCTTGTAACACATTCTTCATGTTTCTTTTGCAAAAATCAAAGTTGTGCTTTCACCCAAGCTCCTAGTTTTTTCGACTTCTCATGAGGTACTACTTCCTGCGAGACGAACGACGATCACCATTACCAGTCCCACTCCCTCCAGCATGAGCCATATTGATATGACTACGAGGCTTTTATTTCTCAATAGAATAATAACATTTTCCTCAAAAACAATTACCATATACAAACTATCTAGTAAATTTTCTCTAAAAATGCACTAATGAATTCCACATATCTCAAAAGTAAGTTAAAAATAAAGATTTATGTAACATTTCTTAAAATAAAAAAAACCAGAATAATAATATGTACACATAAAATAAATCAAAAAGTTACTCTAATGTGCCATATACAAACTATCTACTAAAACTTCTCTAAATTGAACTAATCAATTCTACATATCTCAAATTAATATAGAAATAAAAAATACATAACATTTTTTAAAGAAAAAATTGAAATAATAATATGTACAAATGTCCCTATAAAATAATTCGAAAAAACAACTCTAAACGTGCCATATACATACTATCTAAACCTTCTCTAAAAATCAACTAATTGATTGTGCATATCTAAAATTAATATACAAATAAAAAATATGCACATTTCCTCACATCTTAAAATCTCTAATTTCTCTATCTAGAAACCATGAAACGAAAAATAAACACCGTGAAAGAGGAGAGGATGAAGTTACTAACCTTTGACGCACTTAGATGAGTGAAATCCTCACAAATTTTGGAAAAAATGGGCAAAACTCCCCCTAACACGCCATGGAGAAAGGAAGAAGCTCGGTCTTGGGCTCGGGGAGGAAGAAGGGGCCAGATATATAAGCGGCAACTTAGTGCCGGTTGGTATTACCAGCCGGTACTGATTGTCAAAGTTTAGTTGGCATGGCCAGGTTAGTACCGGCTGGGTACTAAGTTGGCATCTGGCCGTTGGGAGGTGGGGACATGGGGCACGTCAGTACCGGCTGCTGTTGCCTGGAGCCGGTACTAAAGGCCCCTTTAGTATCGGCTCCGCCTAGCGGGCACTAAAGTGCGGGGATCGTTGCTCACTTCTCCTGTAGTGAGTTCCTAGCTAGACGTGTATGGATGATTCATTGATTCCTGCATGTCACGTGACCAAAAATACCAGAAAATCTTAGAGGAAGCGCCAATAGCAAGCAAATCAAGATCAAAAGTGGCAAAAGAAAAAAGAAAAAGAAAACAACACCAAGCAACTCTTCTTGAGCACATAGACATGAGACGCATTATGCCCCGAACAAGTGGCACCGTATAATCCAAAGGAAAGCACGCGTGCATCTCTTTGTTGTGATCTGACTGTTGTCGAGTCTCTCCAGTCACGCTTTCTAAGCCACCATTTCACTTGCACTACATCCCACTTGCTTTGGATTAATTGATCAATACACCATCGTCACACCCCCCCCCCCCCCCCCCCCCCCCACCCCTCATCACTTCTTATTACCGTTTACACATTCCATTAGGAACCACAAGACTTATTCCATTGCAAATGACAAACTATAGGCCAACAATAATAACTTCATAACTTTTTATTATGACAGAAAAATTAACATTATTATATATTTATATTAAAACATTTTTATGATTATAATTTTAAAATATGAATGGAACACAAATAACTAATCATAAAAATTAACGTTATTATATATTTGTACGAATTTTTATTATGATAATAATTTAAAATATGAATGGAATACAAACAACTAACTATTGGTTAAAATTTTGTCCTCATGTGGTGGCGATTGTTGATTATCCAAAAGTTATTTACTGGACATCCCGGATTGCCTGGCCTCAAGATCCTAGCTTGGCCTCGATCCTCCTGGCCGCTGACCACTATGCTGACAAATATTTTCAACAACTTAACCAATTCAAGTTAGCCTCAAATCAGAGGGGTGCAGATTCAGTACAAGATTACGCATGCTCACGCGATTCAAATTAAAATCCTCCGTTTCAACCATCATTATTTAAATTAAATTAAATTGTAAAAATACTCATCAAAACGACTTTTTTTTAACCATGGTGCATCATGGCATGGCTCTACAATTGCGATGCGTGTTCAGAAACCTGTAGGAGCTTTCAATAGCTATGTTCGTGTGATAAGCGTGATTTGATCGGAGCAAATGGTCCAACCTGGTACGGCTCCGCTTTACGAGCCTTAACTGGCACAGCTCAAACAGTAGCTTTATTTGCTCAAGATGGTTTAGCTTCTCCTAACTTTGGCATTAAACCGGGCTTCTTACACAAGTTTCAAATGACTTTCTTTCAAAAAAAAGACATACAAGTTTGAAGGCAGTGGAACACGTGATTGGAACTGTCGCCAGACCTTGCCTCACTTTTGCTATAGCTACACACCATCTTTGCTGTTTGGTAACAGAGCGGGTGGAAAAAGAGAGAAAGGCTTCACAAGCAAACACACTTGCATGGGAAGGAAATGGCCTAGCAAAAGAGAGGTGTATATTAGCAAGCAAGGTTGATTTGCAGCATGGTAAACGTACAGGTGGTAACTAACAATTTCAACCTCAGCTTTTCGACCTCTACGACCGCACACAACCATGTTTTTACTATTTTAACCTCAAGCTGATGTTCCCAACCTAACAATGCAGTATATAATAATAATCTCTCTCTCTCTCTGACATGAGCTAGATGAGAGACAGACAAGCCATGAGCAAGTTTTAAAGTGCTACATGCGTCAGGAAGCCAGCCAGTTGCCACCAAAAACAGAGGACACATGAGCAGAGTATGGAGGAGACAGACCAAGCGAAGAACAGTGTAATCCAGCGGTGAAGGAGATGAGAAGAATTAATAAACTAATTAATCGTGAATTAAATTAATTAATGTTTTGGGGCAGACGGCACCAACTCCCAAGTACCCCATGCAATGCAATGCAATGCAATGCAACAAACGACAGGACACCACCGAGCTGGCTCTGTTGTGCTCCAGTACTCATGGTCCATGTAGGAGAGTACCTATGTCTCCTGCTTGTGTCTCTCTCCAATAGTCCAATGCTTGCAGGAACTACCTCTTGTTCATGTTTTCTCGGACATACATATTTGTTCAATAATCAGAGCAATTATACATCCAATTACTTTATAAGTCTAGCTCTCACACCTTCCTCTATTTTCACACACCCAACGGCTAATAATTCTTTTTTTTAATATAACAGGTAGCTCTTCCGCTCGTTTGCTTAAGAAAATACAAGATCGCGCTTGGAGGCATTACTCGAGTGTAATCATGCTACTAACAACAACACTTGCTATACGATGGCGTTGCATGATGATGGTACGATTTTTGCGTACAAAGACAGGGATACAAGCATGGAAACAATGGTGTGAACCGTGCGTCGCGTACTGCCATTAAGCAATAATATGCATCCGTGCTTGTGGAAATTCTCGCGCGAGTGTGTGCCTGTGGTTAATCAATTCTGTTTAAAAGGATAATGATTGCCGATAACATTCATGGTTAGTGCATGGTTTGGTGTGTGTGCGTGCATGCTCAGCTCCATGGTCCAACTTGTCCAGCCGATCACTGTACGTACACAGATATCGATGCTGATGCGCACAGAAAACAGGATGGATCAAATACATATGTGCAGCAGGCATCACATATATGTCACTCATGACAATTAAATTACATGATCAGCAGTTTTTTCTGGCCCGTCCCATTTGACAAATTTAATTAACCATATCTAGTACACAGGTAGAGGTGCTTATAGTTTCAGGGGGGAAATATCAGTTTTTACTGTAACAAATGTTAATGTAAAGTTCTCATTGCGAAAACGTCACTCTATAATGCGGTCACTGAAAATGGGAGTATTAAACAATCTAGTCACCATTTCACACACACATTGATCTTTAACTAGTATCCCCTCCATCCTAAAATTTAAGTGATTTTAAAATTATCCTAAGTTAAACCGTTCTAAATTTGATTGAATATAAAAGATTATGATACAAAATGAGCATAATTAAATTCATTTAAAAATATATTTTTAAAGTTTAGTTCTTCGATGTGGTTACGAAGATTGATCTTTGTAGGGGTGGCAGCTCTTATGTGGGCAATTTGGTGCACACGCAATGAGTTAGTGTTTGAAAAAAAAATACTTTATTTTTTATGTAGGCTATCTTAGAGGAACATATTGGCTACGCTTTTGGGCATTGCTGCGGCATGAGGACACAAGAGAGACTGTTGCTTGGCAAGCATAGCATTGGCTTTGGATATTTTTGCCAAGAACGGTTGAAGAAGCAATAATAGGCTTTGCTCTTGAGTTTATCATTTAAAGTGTGTGCTCTTTTTCTCAATATTTTGTGATCAGTCTATGAGCTGAGAATTATGTAAAAATTGGTTGTCTGCGGCCGCAAAGGCCGAAATTATATCCATTTTTTTTAAAAAAAACGTCTTCAATGCGGTGGTTAAAACTCTTCTATTCATGATCCCTTATATTCAAGATGCTGGGAGCTAGCATTTATAAGTTGATTTGTGCACATCGATATTTTGCTATAAATATAATAGAACGGAGGGATCATGTTATACTATATGTATATGACAATTATCACTACTAGAGAACTTGATTTTCTGATGCATGATGATTGGTTAATTATCCCTCCACAGCGGTTACCGACTGATAGGTTTCCAGAACGTACCCGGCAGGTCAATCAACGGCTGGCATATCGAGTCTGAGTCGGCACTGCAATCGACCGTCACCTCATTGCTGTTACCGGGTACTAGCTTACCACGCAGCTTTCCCATCATGCGTCCCCGTCCGGCACCAAACCTTGCACAAGCTCTAATACAGGAGCATACAACGCTTTCAGCCTGGACACTCCACTCGCCATGCTCCATCCTGATTAATTAATTAGGAGACAATTAATATTAATCTCCTCTTTGTACCGTGATTTTTGCAATAATATCGATCCTGACAATTATTAGTGATCATCAACAGTAACATTGAATTTAGTTTGTGGTGTAAGATTTTTCATGTACAGCTAGCGTAAATTATTACTCGAGATATATGTATACCACGATCCATTGATGTTGATTGGTGACATGATTACCTACACATGACCGATTTGTGTAGGTTCCATTCTAATTTCAACGGGGTGAATTACTACTCGGCCTTCAGTACTCACAGTCAGACTATGACACTGCTCCTGATCGATTGGTAAAAGTTTCCGGGTAAGAAAAATTTGAACAGTGACTTGTCAGTTTGGCACACCCTTTGCATTGGGTGCTCCACTAGAGAAGATTTAATTTAACAAAGAAATAAATTTTACCACGAATTAGTAACTGTGATAGATTGTCATCGGTCACGGTCAGGATGCAATCAATCGGTTGCGAGTTGTGACTTGACATAGATTATATTGCATTACACTGGATGATATATATTTGAAATGTATTTTGGCAAATTATTAAAAAAAGTGAAAACAACAGCACTCATGAATTTACTGCCTGAAATTTGACCGCTCATGCCGGCCGATAATGAATTGTGACCGAAACACACTGATTACAGCTTACCTAGGTTTCGTTATAATTCAAGGGATCAGCTAGCCTTGATGCTACTTCTCACAATCATGCATCTCTCTATATATGTGTGAACAGCTCTTTAGTTAGTTTAGATCCGCACGAGTTAATTTTTTTTGTGGCAAATGAATCAAAGAGACTGGCATCCACGACGGGTAACTGAAAGAGATGAGAGGGTGCGTGACTTAACAAAGGAAAAGGAAATTGACCACACGGAAGAGCTAATAATTGCAACACGCACTATATCTACCTGCTTTGTTTTCATTTCCGTTCCATGCATGCGTCGGATTTGGATGGATGGCTGTGATTTGACCATTCCTAGGTCGCTTTGCTTCAGCATGCATGGTACTTACAAGTGCATATGCTTTACAGGTATAGACACGACAAGGCAGCTGAGCCTGGAGCTTGCCTGGTTGTATTCTCCGAAATGGAAAAGAAATGCATGGATACGCATACACACACGTGGATGCATGGAATCTTCACTTGCTACTGGATCATGTTAGTTAGATGCCTTTCAAAATTGCAAATACTAAACCCCAGATGACAAAAGCAGAACGGGTAGAGATGGATGACCTCAAGTCCATCATCATGTGCTAGCCTTTTGTCTGTTGCTGTACATGGAAAGATATAGGAACGAATAATTTTTTTTCTGAAAATTTTGTAGTTATATATACATGCACAATTTTGTTAACTTGTGTACGCTCACTGTATATCATTGTACTTTGTTGCCAGTGACAGAGCGACGAGCCGACGACGAACATGAGCTCAAAACACACAGCTGGTCCATCCATCCATGGAAGCATCATTGATCAGCTTTGTACCCAGCTATGAGCTAGCTGCTGCTGACACTACTGCAGAGTAGCCAGCCAGGGGAGGAGCGAGCGAGAGTGGAGTAATAATTATTTGAAGCAACAGAGCTAGAAGAAAGGACTCAAATAATAGAGGTGAATATAAAAGGACAAGCATCTAATACGTACCTCCATCAGGTTATAATTAATCAATAAAATTACCACCGATCAGATGGATCCTGCAGTACAAATAAATCAAAGCCGCCGCACATGGGACAAAATGATCTCTCTCCGCCAAAAGATTCCAACAAGCTGCCGCAGGTTTTTGTATTTTTGCCAAGTTTAGTAATTCCCCATATATGTATACAAGGATACGTACGTACACGACTACACACGGTACATGATGGCTATACGTCAATCGATATGTGCAGTAATGCATGCTGGGATCGGAGGAAAATGAAAACCGTTGGCTTGTCCTTTCCCTTTCCCTCTCTTAATTCTACTACTACTCGTACTAGCAAGGAGGGACCTTTCCCTCTAGCTTCTCTCTCTAGCTTTCTCTCTCTCTCCTGCGTCTCTCTCAGGGGTGGGTGGCAAAACTAACCCCACCGAGAGCCGGGCTGCAGTGCACTGACTCTCCTGCTGCCTGCTGAAGAAGGAGGTTAGTGTAGACACTGAGAGAGGTAGCAGCAGCAGCTGAAGCCTGGAGCAGCAAGAGCTGTAGGCTATACACACACACACCAGAAATAATAAGCCTGAAAGGCACAGCATGGAATGATGATGGCAATATCATTCATGGATGGATGGATCGTCCATGGACGAGCGATCCATCGATCCCCCTAATTTCGCTCAGCCTTGCTGGGCATCAAGTACCCCCAACCCCCACAAACCCACTATATAAGTGCGCGCCTTTCATCCCCTGCCACCAGCTAGCTTCTCTTTCCTCTTCATCATCATCGTCGTCTAGCTTCGTCCTCCTCCAACCTCCCTCCCCGGCCTCTCCCTACTAGTGTGTGCTTGATTAGCTTGGCACCGGCCGGCTCGATCTACCGATCAATTGAGAGGGGATATATATATATATATATAGATCATATATCGGATCAATGAGCATCTCGGTGAACGGGCAGTCGTGCGTGCCGCCGGGGTTCCGGTTCCACCCCACGGAGGAGGAGCTGCTCAACTACTACCTCCGCAAGAAGGTCGCCTCCCAGGAGATCGACCTTGATGTCATCCGCGATGTCGACCTGAACAAGCTCGAGCCATGGGACATCCAAGGTACGGTACCTAGCTAGCTCACAAAGATCATACGACATATGAGCTCCAACTGCTCCTCCACACGTACTCATGCCTAGCTAGTTGAATTGCACCAACTGCACCGGCGACTATGAGTGTCATGGTGAATGCAACAGGCTGCTAGCCATCTAGCAGCTTGTTGCCTCTTGTTCGTTCCTCGATCATCAGTTGATTGATATAGTAGATCCTACATCTGAATTACATCGATGAACAACAATCTGATGCAGAGAAATGTAAGATCGGGTCCGGGCCGCAGAACGACTGGTACTTCTTCAGCCACAAGGACAAGAAGTACCCGACGGGGACGCGCACGAACCGCGCCACGGCGGCCGGGTTCTGGAAGGCCACCGGCCGCGACAAGGCCATCTACAACGCCGTCAAGCGCATCGGCATGCGCAAGACGCTCGTCTTCTACAAAGGCCGAGCACCGCACGGCCAGAAGTCCGACTGGATCATGCACGAGTACCGCCTCGACGACCCTCTCCGGCGACGCCTCCGTCCGCCGCCGCAGCCACGGTATAACAATTATGCTGCTGCTGCTGCTTGTTCTTCTTCAGTTCTTCGATCGATCCCCGATGCACCACCAATTCACGTACGCCACCATTAATTATTGCCGTAAGAAAACAATTATATGGCGGTGGTGGTGGTGCAATGATATGAGTACGGGCACCAGCCTTGATTTGATCCAGCTCTACTGCTCTAGGCACCCTTTTTGATTTCTTCTTTTTTTTCTTGCTTAATTGGTCGAGGTGGAGTGGAGAGAGCAGTAGAGGGACAGTAACAATTATTAAACTTTTCCATGTGCTTCATGTGCCCCAAAAGTTAGCAATCATTTAACCATGGACGGCAGCTTTAATTTAATCTTGCCTCGTCGTCGACGATGTCCTGCAGGTCACTGCTGCGGCGGCGGCGGCGTCGGACGCCGGCCAGGAGGACGGCTGGGTGGTGTGCAGGGTGTTCAAGAAGAAGCACCACCACAAGGAGTCCTCGGGCGGCGGCAAGCACGGCGGCGGCGGCGACGGCAGCAAGGGGGCGGCGGCGGCGCCCCACGGCGGCCTGCACTACTCCTCCAGCGACGACGCGCTCGACCAGATCCTGCAGTACATGGGCAGGTCATGCAAGCAGGAGCACGAGCACCTCCTCTCCCCGCACTGCCAGCGGCGGCGGCGCCGCCGCGGGGAGGGCATCGGCGGCGAGGTACCCGCCGTACCTCCGGTCCATCGACACCGTGCTGAGCGGGCCAGCCGTGTTCATGAAGCTTCCCCCGCTCGAGAGTCCGTCCTCGGCGGCGACGCCCGCCCTGACGACGCCGCACGCCTCGGCGGACACCGCCGGCGCCGGCGCCGGAGACGACGACCTCCTCCACGGCGGCGGGAACATTAACGGGATCACGGACTGGGCCATGATGGACCGGCTCGTGGCGTCGCACCTCAACGGGCAGCAGGGGCACGACGCCGCCGCGGCGGCAGACCACCACCAGCTCTGCTTCGACAGCGGCGGCGGCGCTGACGACGGCGACGCCGACGGCGGGCTCGCGTTCTACTCCGCCGCCAGGCTGCTCGGCGGCGAGGACGACCTGTGGAGCTTCACGCGGACGAACACGACGCCGGCGGCCACGTCGGCGGAGCGGCCGAGCCACGTGTCACTGTAGCCGTACGGCCGTCGTCAAGCGTCGGACCTAGTACGTACGTAAAAGCACACCCCCTAGCTACGTGATGACATGGCCAGCTGCATGCCCTGGTACAGTAAAGAGACAACCACACCACCAACAACAAAAACACCAAGAAGAAGAAAGAGAAAGGGAATTGGAGGAGAAAAAAATAAAAGATCTTCGTCTCTAGCTAGAGAGAGAGAGAGAGTGGTTTTCAAAGGTGATTAGAGTGATGAGAGAGAAAGGAGCTGAGCAGAAAGGAATGGGCGATTGATAGGGTTAAAGGTGGCAGTAAGTTGGAATGGCACTGTCAAACGCCAGGGGGTACCGTCTCGCCTCTCTCTCTCCGATCAGCTCCCTTCTCGACTCGACCCTGTTTAATTAACCCCCCGGCCCCCGGATTGTTGTTATAATCACAACATTAATAGCAGACTGTTACTTATAACTAGATCGATCGATACAACATCTGTCACTGTATTAGTATTAATTATTAGTTGTTCATTTCAAGTGTTAGTAGAGACGACAAAAGAAACAGAGAGAGAAAGAGAGAGGGTGATTTGGTACATTTACTATATGGTTGTAAGATTGTTAGTGGTACGTGTACGTACTCTGTGTGCAAGCTGGTGTGTGTGTGTGAGTGATGTGTGTAGTACGTAGGTGTTGCATGTGCATCCTTTAATTCCAAAGAGGTGACATAGATATATACTAGATGTATAGGGTTGTATTTGTATTGTATCTATACTCCATTATTGGTTCCTTGGATCCAGTGTACGTACGGTGCTTGCATTTTGTGCATCTCTCTCTACCTGATATCCGTGCATCTCTCCGTACCTCTGCCTGCCTCAATTTTCAACCGTGAGAGTTATTATTAGCCAATTGCTGGGCTTATTTGGACGAGAGAATTTACAGGAATCTTGTACTCTTTCATCTTTCAGGTGAAGAAAACTTGTGCTCATCAAACGTGGGTTCATTGCATTGGGTTGGTGGGAGATAAAACGACCTCCTATATCACCGAGCCATTCGGCTTAATTATCATGATGTGCAAGTTAGCATGGGTTCATGGTTTACAACATGATATTCTCTTCTTCAACTGTTTGAGTATATGCATATTATTATGAACAATAATATATTTGGCAAACTTTTTGTTTCGATAATTTTTTTATCCTACCATTTAGCTTGGAACAACCTGAAAAAATGGCATGCCATCCCATTCCATTTCCTCTCTTACTGACACACTAGCCACTCCACCAAAACAGGTTCATCACATTCCACATACCAAACAGGCAGAATTACTGGGGCAAGGACAATCGCATCTTACTAGCTATATTACTATAGGAAGATTCACGTTAATCTGCTCAAGATGTGCTAGGAAAAATATTAATTCTAGAAATTTTCACAAAAAAATATCTGGCCATCAAGGATCTATTCCATTTTCTATAAAATTATCCACCATTGTTATTGTGAAAATAGTCTAAAGTAACTTCTGAATTTATATATAAATTTCCCACTTCTGCTATTATAAAATAATCAAAACTCTTAATCAACCCATTAATCTTCTTCCGAATTATCCACCCCTACCATTACGAATGGCAATATACAAAGCTACCATGAGTATTTATCTGAATTAATCACGTCCGCTATTATAAAATATAATCAAACGTAACCCATAAATTTATATACAAATCGTCCATCATCCTTACAATAAATAGTATTAAAATATTACCAAATAAACCCCCTCTAATTTGCAATGTATCTTAATAATATTAATACTCAATGATAATGTCATAAATGATGTTAGTTATCGATAAACTTATACATTTTTGCTTAACATAATAGTTTAATTGTAGATACTTTTTTAGTAAAGAGTGTAAAGTATACTACTATAATCATAATTCTTTGATATAGAAAATTCAAAATCTTGAGCATGACAGGTTAAATATTTCACTGCGGTAACTAAGTAAAATATTGGATCCAGAATGAATATTCCTAATAAACATGAAAAGATGGTAAACATTGATGATAATCAGGTAAAATGTTTCTTAAACAAATCAAATAACGATGCTGACAACAATTTATGATTTAATGATGATACCAATGACAACAAATTGTTATATATAGTTGTCACTTTGAACAAATTTTATGCATTTTATCTTATATATCACCACTTTTGTTCATTAATAATTTAGTTATAGGAACTCATTTTTTTAAATGGCTACAGTCATAATTTTTTGGTAAAGAAAATTCAGCATCTGACTAGGAATGGACGTTGAGCTGGCTTGGCTCATTAATCGAATGAGCAAAAATGTTGGCTCGACTCAGCTCGTTAATAGCTCAAGCCAGCTCGTTAGTTTCACAAACCAAGTGTAAATTTAAGATTACTCCATCAATATATATAATATATAGATATAATAATTATAAAGTTCTAAACTCCAAAAATTCATCATGCGTAGAGCAACTCAGCTAAAATGGCTTGGCTAATTCGGCTGGGCTCAGTTTTGATAGCTCAACTCCCCATATTAAACCTTTAGTTTTTAGGTTGTTTGGCTCATGTGCAGCTCGCAAGCTTGCTCGAGCCAGCTTGTTAACAAAATGAGCAAAAATAGATTCTTGGTTTGTTCGAAAATCCACCAAACTGAGCCAACAAGCCGAACCGAGCTACAAATGAGCCGAGCCAGCTCGCGAGCTCTTGGCTTGTTGTCTGGCCGTAGTACAGACTAAGGCCCTATTTGGATCTAGCCGGCTAATGCATTAAATAGCTAATTGCTATAACTAATGATTAGTTAGCTAACAATTAGCTACTCCCTCTATTTTTTATAAGATCTCATATTAGGTTTGTCCTCAGTAAAATTTAATTAATTTTGACCAGATTTATAGAAAAATATTACAACATCTACAATATCACATTTGTTTCATTGAATTCACCATGGATTATATTTTGATAGTGCATATATTGAGTACAGATATTATTCCCCACAACTTGATCAAAGTTGGACAAGTTGGACTTAGGACAGACATAATGTGACATCTAACAAAAGACGGAGGGCGTAGTTAACAGTTAGCTAGGGATGTTTGGATTCACCGGCTAATTGCACTACTTGGATTATCCTACCCTTTAACTATACACATCAGTGGTAATAAAGGCCGTAATTCCGCTGAAAACTTAGGCCAATTTAATTTCATACTCAATTAGCTAGGATTAGCTGAGTACAAGCAGCTAGGTGGATAATTAAATTTTGGCTAATTAGGATGGGATTAGCTATTCTATAAGTTGTCATGTTTGGATCCATCATAGCTAAAATTAGCTAATGGATCCAAACAGGGATTCTAATGTAGCACCTAAAAGTGCACTATAAGACCTAGAATGAATTAGAAACATTAGAAGATAGCTATGAATAAGAGATGCAATAAGCACTAGAGTTTTTATTTTTGACATGTGGAGGGGAAAATCAACAACTATTAAGATCAAAACTAGAAAGCTAAAATCCAGATTCACGAAATCAAGATAAGTGGGCTAGCTAGCTAGCAATAGTTGGTTAGGTTCTTATGGTGGAACCTGTCCACTGAGATTTTTTTTTCTAAATTTATTTCAGGAATTAACAGCGTTATTCTTCTAGTATATGCGATAATATACACATCAACAGTTAGGCTCATATGATCATTTAGTCAAACCCAAGATATATCAGTCTACTCTCCTGAAGATGCTCATAGGAGTGTAATTAGACAGTTCGATCAGGAGCCTAGGACGGATGGCCAAAAGTTGGCGAGTAAAAATTTGGCTCTCTCCATTTTCGGATGCCAAATTAAAACTCAAGCTTGTCTTCATGGAAGAGGGGGGCACGCACGGGCATGCAGATGCAGCGCTTGAGGGAGGCACATGTCGGTCGCCACCTTTGTTCGTTGCCGTGACGAAGGAGAAAGGGAGAGACGAGATGGCAAGAGGGTAAAATTATATAAAAAAAAAGATCGAGGACGAGGGGCCCACCGCGCAGGCAGGGGCGAGTGGAAATGGTCGCGGACGACAATGGAGCACTGTGCGTGGGGCTCTTGACTCGCTAGCCGCTGTCCCCAGCGCACGTACCGTGGTGCGATGTCGTAGTGGCCTTTTGGTCCCCCAATAATTCCCTCTCTCTCTCGTCACCTCCTCTCGCTGCTGTTTCTAGAGAGAGAAACACGGTAAAGGTAGACAGAGAAACAGACATAATATCGGTGACAGGGAAAGGCAGGAGAGAGAGAGAGAGTGACGTGTGCGTGCAGGCCGGAGAACGTAGTGCCCGGGGGGCAGGGCAAGGTGTTCTCGATCTGCTCTCCTCCACCCCTGCTCGCGTCTTTAGTGCGATACGCACAAGCACTAGGCAACAAAAGCAGCAGCAGCAGCTGGTGTCCACGCGACGCACCTTTCCTCGGCCGGCCGGCCCACTCGCTCGTACGTACGCCGTCGGCGCCGCATATATGCATGCATGGCCGCCGCCGCAGCCGCATGCACATATATATATATACGACGCACGTAGTACTTGTATTTGTATATGTACATCTTGCCCTAGCTTTCTTCAGAGTTCCTTCGATCTACTTGCATGACGGCGACCACTACGTGCCGGCTACAGTGTCTGCATCTTTGGTATATGCTTGTCAAAATCATCTTGGCTGCCGCCTTTATTGAGGGAAAAAATTGGGATGACTTTCTACTAATCTCCATAACGTGGTGGGTCAGGAAATAAATTGACTTTGTGACCTCTTGCTTACCGACATCAGGTTACTCTACCTTGATTTTTTTTAATGTTCCAATGTTATGGTGGTGTCATCACCGAACAGTGCTGTATTGTACGAGAGTAAGATTGAGGAATAAGTCAGTGGCAGCAGAGAGCTTCGAAAGAGTCGTGTGGGTAGTACCAAGTGATCCACTACATCTACGAGCACATCTTGCATTTTCTTGCTCTTGTTACTAGCTTGGGAGGTCTTACATATGCTGATCTAGGTATATATATAGCGGTAGGTTTCCTCAAAAAAAAAGGGTATAGCGGTAGCTGGCACGTGTTGTTCTAGCGAGAGAGGATCAAAATAGGAGGGAGTGGAGGCATAGTTGTAATGCCAATACATATGCTATGTTGTCGTCAGCTGATGATACATATTGTACAAGTAGGATTGAGGAGTCAAGATGGTACATATATTGTACGAGTAGGACTGAGGAGTCAAGATAGTGGTAATGCCAAACCAAAGGGTTAGTTCAAAAGAGAGACGCGGTGACAAAGTGCTCTTGTATTGCTTACACATTCATGTAACTAGGTTGGGAATTGAACTCCTACACGTGCCGACCTAGGTAGTATAGCGATAGATGGCACATGTGTTGCTATAGATCGAGCGAGGACGAAAGTAAAAGAGAGCAGGTAGCGCCAATAATACATAGACTAGGTATGTTGTCATCAGCTAGCTGATGGTACCACATTGTACGAGTAGGACTGAGGAGTTATTAAGACCGTGGTAACAACGCCAAACTAAAGGGTTGGAAAGAGATATATGGTTGCCAAAGTGCTTCACTACATCCCCAGGCATACCATCTTGCTTCGCCAAAAGAAAAAAGAAAGAAAAAAACCATGCATGCGTCCCTCTCTCAGCGGTCACCACCGGTGCCATATAGCGAGCATGCAGCTATAGCAGCAGCAGCAGCAGCAGCAGCATGTGTGATGGATGGATCGGGCGGCGCCGGGACCATATGCGGATGAGTTTGTCGTGTGCGTGGACCCGGCGGCCGGCCGGCCGAGCGTGACTGTTCTATGGCCGCACAGCGTGGCCGGTCGCTTTTAATTTGCCCGTGGGGATGTGCGCGCGCGCCCTGCCCCTGCCGTGCCGTGCCGGCCGGGAGGAAGAATCGGATGCGATCAACGGCTCTGATCCATCCATGCATCCCAACCCCAGCCTAGCAATAGCTACCAGCGTACACACATGCGTCAGTAGTGTGTCTGTACCCGCCTAGAATCACTGACAGCTGAGCTGCTGCATGTGCCGTACGAATTGAAGGTACCTGGTATATCAAGAGTGCAGGGCTTGTCTTTTCCTTGTACTGCCTCTACTCGTCTACTCCTAGTAGATCCACCCCCTGGCTATGTAGCCATTCAGTTTAGTTACGCAGGTGACATTTGAGACGTGAGAGATGGGACTGATATCTGCCACCTCTGTATTAACGTTTGCTTCGTTGTGGATGGGGTCGTGTGTACGTTAGTTGCTAGGCTTTTCAACTCCTGCAGGGTCAAGGGACGGCAGGGGGATCCAATAAGAGGCCCAACTGTACTATGCAGCAGATGTGATATGTGCGTTTAACCGAGACCGATTCGTCGTCGTCCTCCGTGATATAGTTTTTGCTAGTGCCGGACAAGTTAAACTTCCTTTCTTCATTTCCGGTACAATTATTGTGAAATGCTAGCTGATTGTGCTCATGTGCTCTAGCTAATTAGCTCAAGAGCTTTGCAAAGCCTTTCTATGAGTGGAGAGGAAGAGTGTGTCTGGTCCTAATATAATGGTGATAGCTAGGGATCCCCCGACTAATGAGCTAGCTAGGAGTGATGATGTCAATGCTAAAGGAGAAATGGGAATGGTGGATGAGAATAGGCTGCCCAAGGCATGGGGAGCGAGGTGTGTCATATATCTCACTAGAACTTTGTTTCCAGACTATTTCCTGTCAGGTAACGTTGTTGATAGGAAAACAAAACTTTAAGACGTGATGGACACAACTTTCCCCGTGGCTGAAAACCGTGTCTGATGGCGAACCGAGAGGCAAATTCAATTTTCCTTGTCGCGCTAGTCGTCCTGCCGGTGAACCATCGAGGAAATGATTTTTGAAGATTTATGTTGGTTATTTGTATTATTTCTCCTTTTGTTCTCAAGGGAATTCTTGTTTCTTGTAGTGCATAGAGTGAAGGACATCTAGATCAAAGAGCACTTGCGGTGTGCTAGACGGTGGAGAAGATCAGTCATTAACGATTCATATTTATGTCATATATCTATGAGATCATCGGAAAATCACCATCCATCATTCACTAGAAGCATATAAAAGCTCTTGCATAGTCGTGCCACCCGTATGAAGCCTTAATATTGACTGTCACCTTCAGATTACACTATGGTACATGCTCATGATCAAGCGTTCATTTCCGTTTTCTCTTCCAAAAATAAAAGGTCCATATATATAGGAACTCCATGGGACAAGTAAAGGAAACCCACACCTTACATGGGTTGCCAGCCACAATTTTTAGTACTAATTAAATTAGTACTAAAAATGATGACTGAGTAAATTAAAGCAAAGTGGTTAGATAAAGTGTTTGATCAATCGCAGTTGCAGTATGTATAGCGCCAATCTTGATATACGCAGCAGTACTGTTGCAGTGTGTATGCATATGTCATGAACATGGTCGTTAGATCGGTCGAAGTGCTTAACAAAAAGCAAATTGGGACTGAAAAGATAGCAGTTAGAAAGATTCGCCATATATTTGCTGCCATTGAAAATTATCGTGCAAACTTGGGAGCAGCGACTCTTCAACAATCGACACCACACGAGAGGATCGCAGTCGTCATGAATATAGGCCTACTAGAGCCAATAAATAGTACATCCTCCATCGATCAATCCTCTCATTTGACTGGAAACCAAAGCTTGATTACTTGATGAATTAAGAATTCATTACTTGATCCATCTCTCTTACTTTCTGTCTCTCTCTTCTTCTTTTTCTTGTCTCCTATGTTGATTATTATTTCCTAAAAGTTGTGAAAGACTGGTCGATCAGCTATATGCATGATCCTTTGGAACCTACATATACACATATATGCATGCATGTTGAGAGAGAGAGAGAGAGATGCATGGAATGGCCATGGCCCAAGCGCATACACACTGCACGGAAAAGGGCTCATGTGCCGACAACTAAAGGCTGCATGATTTGTCCAAATAATAGTGGCAGCCTCATAAAATAAAGCGCGGGCAATTATATTAGTTGTGTCGACGTCATGGCCCGGCCGGAGTTCGCGCGCGAAAAGGGGGATCGACTCATCATCTGTCTCTCGCGGCAGGATAATTGCATGCAAGAAAATGCTGCTCCTCCCTCTCTGGTTTAGTGATTGATCCATCGAGGTCTCTCTCTCTAGATCACATACACACACTCTCTCTCTCTCTTAGCTTTTCTCTCTCTGCTGGGTTTGTTTGACTTGACACTTGGTGTTAATTAGTCAATAAATCAGAAGTTGGTGGAGGGGCTTCGATCTATCGATCGATCATGCACGTCGCACTCTCCCTTTCTGTTGGTCGATCGATTTTACCGTATCTCCCTTTTATCAATTTAACCTCTTTTTATGGAATATAGGTGAAGTAGCTAGTCACGAATCCAAGATGAGAGTTTTTTTACAAGAAAGAATAGTGGGCTGGTGTTTTTCTTTTCTTTTTTCCAAATAAAATGCAGCATGCATAGGCGCAAACATCAGCATATATATGAATGCCTTAACAAAAGGATTGACAAATCTTGAGATTGATGAACCACATGCACCTTGCTATCAACAATGTCGTCTACCACTAAGATATATAGTCTATTGAAAATGCGACTGCGGGTTCTGAGTTGAATTGGTCTCCATATGAGATCTCATAATTCTCCAAATTGAGTCGTCGTAACATCAATGTGCCGGCCTCCATATGTGCGGCCCTTCCCTCCCTGCATATATAGCTGACCAGGACATGGCAACCCGCGATCTGAATCGATCTCGAACCCTAGCCTGAACAAGACAATGGTGCCATTGAGTACGTCGAGTACATACGTGATAAGCAATTCATGATTTGTGGGGGGGGGGGGGGGGGGGGGGGGGGGGGTTATCTTTGGAAGCTTAAAGTTGACAACTCTAACACATTGAGGAATAAAATATATAAATCGCAATTGTGCACAGAACATACTATGAGAAAATTTTGCGTAATGACTTTGTATATTGAGATGTGGCATGCAAAAAAAATGCTGAGTGATTAACGTATAGTACGTTCTTGATAATATTCTAGCTAATGAATTAATATGGATTAGCACCCACATGCACATGCATGCCGGAGATGGAAGGGCAGGCAACAACAGGCCGGGTAGGGATCGATGGCCCTGTACGTACGCTGTCTCACGATCGGTTCGGAGAGGTCGGCTATGCAATATTGCGAGTGCACGTACGTTCTCCTTCATTCGCAGCCTTAGGTTTCAAGGAAGCCGGTGATAGGTCCAGCAGCTCCTCCATGGAGTATGTTAGGGATGAGCACCTCCTGTCATGTGCAATGCAAACATGGCCCCTCTTTCTCTCTCCTCTTACCTCTGATGGGGACACCAAGGACAAAACTCGCTCTGCTTGCCTGCCATGCATGAATTGTTGGACTAAGTAGTCTCTCTCTCTCTAGATCTCTTTCTCTCTCTGTGGCTGAAAAGGGTGGGCCACAAGCAGGGTCTTGATGTCTCTCTTAGTACCATACCATTAACATCATGCATGCATCCTGCGACCTAATTCAGCCTTCGAGGTTGAATCGAATCAAGAGCTGGGTCCGATCGATTACGACAAACCTTGTGTTGTTCGGTCTTGAATGGAACCTAAAATGATGTGCGCGGAATTATAGCGAGTTCTTTCAATTCGGATGATTAATCTGAGGTTGGTTAGTCCAGTACCTTCATTAACAAATTATTTAAAAAAACTAAAGAATTTTTTTCAGGATTATTTGTTTGCTTCAAGGTGACTCTGTCACTGCAATTTATTTAGCTTGGTGTGGATGCTACTTAGCATGACACCTCTAGGGGCTTTATGGAAGACAATGTGAAAAAAAAAAAACTCGATTACAAAGTGATGCAGAGTGCCCGAGACTTTCTATCACACGCCTACAAATACTATCCGAGCAATTGTATTATTTGTGTAAATTGTGGTTAGGATATACTACTAGGATTTGAACTTTGGTAAACAAATTAAAGTCGTCACGCCTCCACCACCATCACCATGCATGCCAAGAGAGATGAATCATGAATCCCATGTACATCATGCTCCATGCATATGCAAAGACTTAGGTTCTAGTAATTGAATATACATGATATCCTTTTTCTTTTCTTGTTGTGCTGTGCGCCACCTGCTGGGTATATGCTCTTCGTCTTCATTGAAACACATATGCTCAGGCACGTTCTCAAAAAAAAAAAAAAAAAAAAAAAAAAAAACTGTGCAGTGCCATGTGCAGCGCATGACAAGCTGAATCAATGTACGTCCTAAATTTAATTACCTACGCTCTTTTTATTTTTTGTGCTTGTTGAGTTACGATGATGGATTGGGAGTCAGTATAGTAGCTAGCTAGTCCAAAATAATCATCCCCGCACATGATGTATTTGTGTACTGCAAGTTTCAATAATCCACCCAATAGTAGAATAAGAAATTAACGTACCTATATATGGTCGATTAATTTGTCTAATGAAAACACATGCACATCTTGTACAAACCACTTATACATGGCAACTTATGCTACCATATGCATCAAACTAGCTAGCAGAAAGGTTTTTTTTTTGTGGGGAAAATAATAGATCGTCTCTATCCAGCAAAAATTTCCTGGTTTTCCCTCACCTTATCCTGATATTTGGATCTTCATCGAATAGTCGTCCTAGCTAATTCCATACCTCAGTATCTTATATAAAACTAGCAAGGTGGCCCGCGCAAATTGCGTGGAAAGCTAGCCTTTTTTCTTAATATTTGGGTGCTTTATTTTTAAATAAATTAAAGCAAATAGTTATATTTATTCCTGTCATTGTAACATTCCAAGTTATTGTATATGTATTTTTTTTGTGTTATATTCTACGGCGTATCTTTGCGGAAGATGGATTCAGGAGAAAAGAAATATAGGAACATATTTGGTATTTTCCAAAGCCATATAAATGCACATATTTTTAGCTAGAATATTATTTTTTATGGTTTTATTTTATTTTGCACATTTCGTTAGTGACTTATTATTATGATGATAAATTATTCTTAGACTTTTAGTAGAATATGTATCTTATTCATGTACAATTCTCTATTTTTCGAATGTTTTGCTTGCGCACTTGTTCTTTGTATGCTGCTATCTGGCTACGCTAGCTTCTTCATGGTCATTATCACCCTCTCAGAATTTAACCATGATGGCCTTTTCTTATTTTTATCATAGTTGTTCCGTACTTGCTCACAAACAGCCATCTCAACTTTTCTCTTTGTAATCGTCGTTATTCTCCCTAAATTGTTCACTTTCTCATTGTGTGTAGTTATCGCTTTGGAGCTCCATGCTAGCCCTGTCATTCTTTTGTTGCAACTCAACTGACTTATCTTCTTGCGTTATTGTAAAGCAGTGTATCTAAATTTATTTCATTAGTTCATCCTTTGATTTAAGGGAAGATAATATTATTATGAGAATACACACACATTTTTTTTATTTTTTTACCATTGGCAGAGCACCACTATAAATAATTACTTTTGATTGTTGCATATAAAAGAAGTTGCTAGGAAATAGCACAGATTTCTACCGATTGGTCTGGCTTTGATTGCTAGCTCTCTCTCTCTCTCCAGATTTCATTAGTTCATCCAGTGATGAAAAGGTGTGTACTATCTCTCTCTCAACTAAATCTCTCGCAAGGCATGGATTAAAGTAAGCACTGAGGGCAATGCTAATATTGTGTTGGTCAAGGTGTTCCTTGTTATGGATGTGTGCCAATAGAGTTGTCTCTGATTATGATGGTTCTCGTTATTAGAATTGCTTGAGGCCAGATGCGTTGACCTCATCAACGAGCGGCTACCATGTTACTTGTTGAAATTAGTTAGATTTGTCCCAAGTGCTCTCCCCCTCACACGTCCTTATATATGGCCATTAAACTACCTTGCTTTCGCTAGTGCTGGCACGCCCCCTCTTTCTGTGGTAAAAAGATTGCAAGCCTTGTTGCTTGGGGTGATCCTCCAACCAATGTTGTTTCAGTGGATAGATTTCTAATTGCTAGTTGCATGTGGTTAAAGATGATTTTGTATCATGCTATACTTGCTTCTTCTATACCAGCTATTGTTTTTCCTTGATAAATATTGCATATGACACACTCTTTTAGTTATTTTTTAATAAACATTACCGTACATCATATTTTAGTACACATGTCTATGTGAATGAGACTACATGGGTTTAAATTTGTATATAGATATTCTAATATATCTTTATTTAATTTACTTTAGTTTTTTACCTACTCAAGAAAACAATATAGCTTACACATATACATGCGCACACTGATACAAATTTTTAATTTGCCTATATAAGTAGAGGCAGGACCATAGATCTTTTGATGGCACATAGAGAGCAATTTTTATTAACTATATAGGAACAAAATTATATTTTAATGGCCAAAGCAAAAAAATATATTAATGACATGCCATGTTATGAAACCAAAACATGTTTTAATGGATAAAGTGAAAAATACTAACGACATGCCATCATATGGACCAAAACATGTTTTATGGCTAAAGGGAAAAAATATTAACCACATACCATGATTTGTTTACTAATCTTTTTAGAACATTAATTGCTCATTTTATAGACACGTGATTATAACTTTATTTATAATATAATTTAACCAAACTTTGCTTATTCCTTCTTGTGCGTCCGGCAAGACTCTTTTCTCTTTTTTTTTCTTTCATATGTGTTGGATGTGGGTCTTGTATTTGACACCAATTCATACTTTTGCTTCCTATCATGAAAACAATAAATTAATCTCATTTTATTTTATTTTCCAATTGATATGTTTATTCGGTGTATTTGATAAGGTCTCTTTGTAGTGTAAGCTTGTTTTGGGCTTCATATGGGCTTCTTAGGTGAAGCCATTTTTTCTTATTTATTTCTTGCTGGTGATAGACCTTTCATGTAGTGTCCACAGCTAGCTACGGCACCAAAATCTGAATAGATCGACCAGACTATTTTTTTTCCTTTCAACGGATACACGATTTTATGGCTTTTTGGTAAAAAAGAGAGTTGTAATTCAATACGTACTTCATGCTATATGAATTATGAGCTTGACATCTTGTTCAAAACATTGAGTCCGAACCAGATAGTAAAAATCAATATGATTATTTTTAAATTTTTAATTACTGAATTTATGTTATTATTTATATATTAGATGAGGAACATATATATCTTTTTAGTAGAACCATGGAAACATATATATTATGAAATCAAATTAGATAGAAAAAACATCTTAACTTTTTTTTTGTCCGTTTGGACACATAAGTGAGTCGGATTGTACAAAACCAACGCACAAACAATCTAATAGGCATGATTATTTATTAACTTTTAATTTTGAATTTATATTACTGGACTCTTTGTGATAACATAGACCATCAGATCTTCATAAAATCTGACGGTCCTTATCCTTCTCTTTTTTAGATTAACGTGGGATTTTCTAGCCCCTCTCGGTAAATCTGGTGGCTCATTTTGCTTCTGTTTTAATAAGATAATAGATTCATATATATCCCCAAACACACAAAAAAACCCCATACCTTGTCCCCAAGCCAAGCCATGTTGCCCCATTTTTTTTCCCTGGCTAAAACACAACACCTATCTGTACTGACCCTCAACAATGTGTATAAGGTCTGATGGACACTCCTCCCTCTATCAGCGCTAGCACCGCACACAACCCCTTCCCTCTCCTTCATTCCTCCCTCTTGCCACCACCAAATCGGCAATGCCATGACCTAGCTAACTCTCTTCACCACTACCATGAAAACCATGCATCTGCCTCCTTGACCTCCTTTCAAGGCTAGTATGCCATTTGAAAACCATGCATAAATGTCGGTGGAATTAACCTTAAACTTATAGAAGGGTATGAAGAAGACACAAGTGATCGAATAATTCGTTTAAATTTCTAGCAATTGCATAATAAGCATCCAAAGAAAATCCGGTTGTCGTGTGCCCGTGATGTGGCACACGGCAAAGCCGCTGGCACACGGCAAAGGTCAGGTTTCCTGTAGTGAATTGTTTTCCCTCGGTGTGTGTTTTTTTCTTGTCCATGAAAAGTATACCGTTAGTCCACGTCAGTAAAAGTTGTGGTACTAATAATTAAATGTGACGTCCAGACAAGCAATATTTGGCCAGCAGGACATACGGTGTGAGATCAGTTACCTTTAGTGATCCCTCTTTCCCCTCCGTAGTTTTCATCTAGAAGCATATGTCACATAACTTGCATAATTATGAATTCTTCTTTAATGGCAGGATCTTATTTTCGTGCACTCTGATTTCTCAAAAGACCATGGTGTTCCACCATCTTTTTCTCCAAATGGTGCGATGTCTTGCTGACAGTGACGACTCTTACATATTTTTCCTTTATGTAAAATACAAGAATATTAACTGCACCTCTGCATATCGTTTGCCACTTTGCCCCTAAAGTTATACATGAAGGAAAGATTACTTTGTAAACTTGTTATTTGGGTTATATCCTGGTGTTGAGCATACTTATTTCCCCAATAATATACAAATAAAGGTGAGGAAAATGATATTGACTTCCCCTTAGTTTCCGCTCTTTTATCACTACAGAAATATATATATTGGGAAGATTTCAATACCACAACAGTCATCTTAAAATCCACAACTGCAATTTTGTGCGCTTGGAAAATCTAATTGTAAATCCATGCATACAGAGGAAGTCTTGAGTCTTGGCTCGAATAGCTAGGGTGGCATATACTGTGTTTTACATCATCTTCAACAACTGTGCATATGTAAGTACATATATAGCAACAGTACGTATATTTTTAGCATGATGCCATCATTTCTCTATCAATCGATCGATGGGTAGGGACGGAAGATTTGATCAGCTATCGATCGGTGAAAGCTCTAAAAGGATAAAAGCTCACATATATATTGTACCCTTTTCTTTGGGTCTACAGGAAAGGCGTTCGTTGAGGTGCTTAATCAATGTCTCCCCAACTAATCGGGTCGTGTTATGTGATAATTTGATTCCTATGTGGCCGTCACTATCACGATTATTAGTGCCCTTGTGTTGTCCACGGAAAGGGGGGAAGCCGTATAGTTCTCTACTAGCTCCAGCTCCATGTGAATGCATATGACGACATGTATATACATATGCTTACCTCATGTGCATGTATACAATCATTTAATTCTCTTCAGTTTTTATTTCTTTATTGCGTTACAGATCAGTTCTGTAATCATTCATTTTCTTTCAAGTTTTCGCAAAGGAACTATTATAGAACTATGTGCATACACATCAGGTCGATTTGTCCGCTTCTGCAGTTTTGTACTGTATTGAAATCATCAATAATTCACAAAAAGGTGAGGTTTCTTATCAGAAGTATTGCAGTATGTATTTTTCTGAATTGTAGCTAACAATGTATCCAAGAAAAATAGAAATAACAATATGATAAACACAACAGTATTTAATTAATATACTGATCAAATGCATGAACAATAATGTCATGTATTGAAGAGAGGGAGCCAATAATAGAGACAGAGATACACGCGGCATATAATGTAAGAAAAGGACCTTGTATTTAAGATGATACCAACATTGTCAAAGAAATTACGACGACAGATTGTAGGGGGGCTATCGCGGAGAGGGGGAGAGAGAGCGCTCTAATCTTTGTTGGTCCAGTTCTTGTCATAAATTAAGAGCACTTGACTTGAGGGCTCTCCATAGCGATGCTTAAACTTGTTGTGTCCTCGTGTTAAATACACAAGCATGAAAACTCTGTTTAGGAGGTACAAATTCGTTATACTCCTAGTGGTCCACCATGGATGAAATCCCAGTTTTGATACATCATCTTACTTTTTCAAAAAAAAAAACACATCATCTTTTGTTGTGGCTTATCTAGTGGTATGCAAAGTGTCCGTAGATAGTAGATATTTGTATGTATTTGACTTCATACATCTTTGTCAACTTATCCTCTTTTAGTTATGGATAGGTGTGAGTGTGTCCATGCATGTGTTGACATGCAACATATGCGTTGCGAGCCTTCTGTGTTTATGTCACTACTCCACAACCCAATATCACAAACGGGACATCACAGCCGATTTAGCTAAGTGGGCTTCATGAGAGAGGACAAAATGCCAAACGACTGATACTCAGTCAGTGTGCTAGAAAGATATGGTTAGAGTAAAATACATGGTCGATCTTCAAATTTGTCACATGATATCATCTAGGTCCCTAAAGTTTTAAAATGTGCATTTTCATATCCCTGAACCTGTCCCAAGGTATCATCTGGCGGGTCCTTGAACTCTCAAAAATGTTTTTTTTATGTTACTAAACTTGTCCTCAAGTGTCATCCAATTTCCTAATCTCTTAAAATGCATATTCAAATCTCAATATTTATCACTTCCTTCTAATGGTGGTTCTTCTCCTTGCTCGCCACCTTTACAACCACCTTCCATCATGAGCACGCATGTGTTTCCTGATGCTTGATTGGGAGGGAGCCAAAAAGTTTGAGAGTTTAGGGACTCCAATGACACCTCCAGATAAGTTGGGGATGTTAAAATATGTTTTTAGAGTTTATTGGGTACCCAAATGACATCACAAGACAAGTTTGTGTTTATTAGAGACCTAGATGACACACAGTGAAAAGTTTAAAAACCGCTTATATTTTACTCAAATGGTTAATAAGGTGAACAGGCCACGGACATGTGGATTGTCCCAACCAACTGTTCCCAAGCACTGTTTGATACCTTGATTCAAAGTTTAATACCAAAAATTAAAATAAACTAGAGTGCATATGTGCAAACAAATACAAAACAGTGCTTGAAAATGGGCAAAAATTAGTGGTGCATGCAGAAGTTTGTTTGTTATTATATTATTATTCTTTTCAGTCACATTGCCTTATGTATACCTAGCTAGCATCCTATGACAGTGTCAGTGTGAAAGGCTGGCAGCTGAAACTAGCTTCGGGTAGCATGGATGCATGCACAGTAGTGGCGCTGTACTCGCACGATGGCCTCACACGATTTGACTTTGCAGGAATGTGGTGGTTGGCCCGTTGCCTCATCCATGCATGCATGCTTATCGGCTATCGCCTTATCCCCTCTCTTAGCTGCCTCCTGCCTGCAGCTTCTTTCTTCTCCCAGCTGAAAATTGCCATGACACCTAATAATCGGGGGGAAAGGATCGCATACACACATATGTATGTGTGTGTGTGTGTGTGTGTGTGTGTGTGTGTGTGTGTGTGTGTGTGTGTGTGTGTGTGTGTTCACTGCACATTGATGATCGATATCCACCTATCGATCTGTCGGCCTGGTAGTTTGTTATCCATTCATCTAGGTCACCACCGGTCGATCAGTACACAAGTCCTTGAAGATCCATTCAATTCCATTCGATCAGATGCACGAACTGTGTGTGTGATATGATCTGGTCGTGGGATCACTGCACATCGGGTTGTTGCAACAGGGGGATTAAAAGGTCAGGGTTTCCAACTTTGCAATCCTTCCTATAAGTGTGTAGCCTGACCAATTATCGAGCCTGTAACATGACGACGCACGCGCCACGTGGCGGATCTTGAAAGAAACACTAGGAGGGGCTCCTTCCCTTCATCTTCTATCTCTAGACCCTCCTTTCAAGCTTAAGTTGCTATAAATTTATAGAGGAGGCTTAGGAGGGGCTCCATAGTTACAGCAACGGTAGGAGGGGCTCTAGCCCCGGCCGTCTCGGTGCTAGATCCGCTCCTGCGCATTCAACAATTCGGACGTGCACATACATGATACAAACTTGTAACAGATGGTTCAGAGCTGGAGACATAAAACCCCACGGCCGGTGCACAATGCATGGAGAAATGGTCATGATCGATGTGCAGTAGCTATCTATGCAATAAACTTGCATTGTGAGAGGCTGGGATTGAAATGCATGGCACTGTTGAGAATGCTAGTCGTGATCATCAGCAATACGACAGAACTGAAAGCCTCCATGTAGACATAGCTGAAGGAAGGGCCACACGTGATCCACGAGTGACGAGTGTCAGGTTAATGGCAGTGATCTAAGCGCCACGCAGTTGTCATCAGCACGTAGAGTAATATAAAGCAGTGGCTATAATCCACTAGCCGATCGATCCATATCCATCTCAACGTTGCACACACATGCATCTCATGGACATTTTGCACATGCTCTACCCAGGTGTGTGTATATGTGCTCTACAGATCATGCAGGCCGGCAACGCAAAAAGCCGGCCCAGTCGTCGGTCTGTCGATGGCGATGCGCACCAGGCCAGGACATCTGCATGTAGTCATGTACACGTCATGGCAGATTGGGGAAAATGCAATCAGGCAATCAGGCATTGCTGGCCTCGAAACCAACTGGTCAGTTCATAGCACTACAGCTACCACGGCAGAGCATGGGTGCGAGTGCGACCTCGACCTTGCATATGCATGGGCCGGGGGGGCATTGCCACTTTCGCCTGTCCTGCCGCCCCCAGAGACAACTGGAGTGCTTACCATTTTGTTTCCCAAAAGCATCGATCCATGCAACCTTGGATTGACAGATAGCACTGGCTTTATTTTGGTGTGGCCAGGCCAATACAAGTCAGAAGGTGTCGATCTGTCGGTTCATGCATGCTTGCATATGCATGTAGTCAAAATATTATTTTTCTGAAGGTTGGTTTAGACTCATCAACTGAGCCAAGTTTCTCTGAAAAAGACCTAGCTCTACCTGGAACTGAAAGAGTTGTTGAGCTTTTGCTTTGCTTAATTTGCTTTGCAGTTGCAGGTACGACGCATGCAGTTCGTTCGTGTGGCTTAAATGGAAACCGGGGTAGATTCCATTTGACAAAACGTATTCACATCTGCATATCTCTGCATGTGTTTCATTCCCAATCAATCCCAGATGCCAAGTGTCACCAAGAACGAACAAGCAGCAAAGATTCGCAGATAGGATAACAGATCGTCTGCACCAGTAGATCCGTCCGAGCATGCAAGTGAGTGGACGATGCCATCGCTCGCAGCAGCAGTCACTGTCCGATCTGCCGAATCGTGCGCGAGCGCCCGGGAAAAGAGGTTACCCGGCTTTAATCTACGATCGCATCCGCCCGCATGCATGGACGCATGGCAAAATGTCGATCAGAATCAGATCATGGATCGTTCCCGACAGCGCATAGTGCGCGATTTCTCGTCATCGAGTTTAATCAACGCTTTAATCCCTGTCCCGTCCGACGCATCGAGAGAGGAGAGAGGTCGCAAGTCAAAACCATGTGCCAATCCAGCAACTAATTACTAATAATCCCGTCGATCAATCCATCCCCAACCAAACACAAACACTAAGCCCTGCCCCTGCAAAAGATTTTGCCAATTTAGTCTCCCCTCATTAAATGCCACGCACACTGACAACGACGACGACGACGGCGACCACGAGGTGGTGGAGCCATGAGCGAGGATGGACGACGTCTCAACTGTTGTACACTGTATAACCGTGAACCCGCACGTACGCGCGTACTATGTACGGAGTACACATCTTTTTCACGAATTCGACGAGTCATATGCATGGCAAGACCTTTTTTTTTTTGATAAAGTCATGTAGCAAGACTGAAAGAGCCATCTTTATCAGGTAGGCTATCGATCGAGCACTTGCAGTTTTATATGCATGCTAGTAGAGCTCCTGCTACTCCGGCGCCGGCGCCGGCGACCATGTCCACCGCCCGGCAGCGCACCCGTCGAGGATGAGCCGGCCGACGCCGTCGTCATCCTCGGCGGCGCCAGCGCCCGCCGCCGCCGCCCTGCCGGCCGCCAGCGCGCGGAACTCGCTGGCGCGCATCCGCACGGTGACACGCTAGCCGGGCAGCACCTCGGCCGGCGGCGGCGTCCACGGGTGCACCGCCGCCGCCCTCACCAGCAGCCTCGTCGACTTGGATGCGAAGCTCCCCATGGACGCTCACTCAGCGCCTGCTCTCGATCAATATATTTTCTGACGAACTGTAAATAAAACTGATGATATGATGAACTGAACTTGTGCGTGATCGACACAATCACGCATTGATCGATCGATCCGTGTCGGTTTATATAGCGTGGCATGTCGATGAAGCTACTAATAATGGATCAAGATTTGCTTGTTGCTGGGCAGAGTCGGCATGAATTTTAAGGCGCAGAAGCAAAGCGAGCAGCAATGCAAGCAACCAATGCGAATCGAGTGGAGAGGCGGGCGTGAGGTTGGGCATGCGTCAAAGAAGAGATCGAATGGATCGGTGGTCACGAGTTGATGAGTGGCTGAAGACGGCAAGGAACATGTCCATGAATCTTTTTTTTAGAAAAAGGAAAACATGTCCATGAATCTAAGCTCTGTGACTGCTTATTACAAGGAATCGATCGGCACACGACATGCATGTCTTAAGCGCGCGCGCGCGTGTGTGTGTGTCTGCAGCAAGTCCTCTCAAGTCAAAGGTTTAGTAGATTCATGGAGCAAAGATACAACTCTGAACATGATCACACGAGCTTTGTACATGTTGCTGCATCCAGAAGACAAGCTAGGGCCATGCTGAACCACGATTTGGGCAGATTAATGGGCGTATAGGCTGGCTTCAGGGGGCGGCAAAATCAATAAATTTGTTCAGCTGATGAGTGCTTTCTGTGGCCATGCCTTGGGAGAGGAGCAAACTGTTGTGTGCAAGCAACAACCTCCTCTCGCCACCGGCCGTAGATATGTGTGCGTGCATGGGTCATGGGCCGCAATGCCACATCGCTTTAATTTTTTTCCGGGTTTGTGGGGCGTACATGTCGCCATTGCATTCAGGTGGACGTGGATTCATACAATGCACGCCGCAAAACCAATAGGTGAAATGGAAGGTTTTATAGTTTAAGGGTTCTAGTGGACTTTGGCCAAAAGTTATTTGGACTTTGCCTCAGGCGTTTTGTAAAAAAAATAATGTTAGTTGATTTGAAGCACGTGCATGCGCGCATGTGAAAACATATCAAAGCGGAAAAGTCAAAGTCGCTATAGTGAAATTATCGGTGACAGGTGAACCATCGAAAATGGAGGGTGTATTTTGCTACTGATGATTACCTGTGGCCTGTGTGAGCTTTCATTGCTATAAGAATAATGGTATTTCATTGCTAGTATTAGCTACTGCCTTCGTTCTAAATTATAGGTCGTTCTGATTTTTCTAAGTTTATAATTTTTGTTATGCACCTATATAAACATTATGTGATTCATAGCAAAATTTATAAACCTAAAAAACCCAAAACAACCTATAATTTAGAACGAAGGAAGTACAGTATGAAACTATGGGTGACAGACTGACACCGGTGAATGATCGAAAACGGAGGGTTGATTTACAACTGATGATGATGATTAGCTGTTGGCAGCCTGGTAGGGTTACTGTTGGCAGGGCGTAGTGGGCGGTAGGGGCAGCAGGCACTGGCGTGTGGACCTGCGCGTGCCGCGCCTTGCCGGCGGTGCAAGGCTAGCACCACCGTACGACCAGTATTCCAACCAAAACCAAAAAAGAACCTCTCTCAAGGGGAAAAAAAAAGGCAACTGAAATTCCAAAAGGGAGGATAAAGGGCAGATAACCCTGGGCGAAAGAAGAACGTTGCCCAACAGTGGGCGCCTGTTTGCATTGGGTAGTACAGTAGGAGTAGGTAGGAAAGGGAAAGAGTTCATCATCGGATCCAAGCAGCCCCTGAAAATTGGCAGACACATCTGGGCTGGATCACTACGTTGCCACATTTCCTACAGGAGGAAGAAAGCACGAAGCTTTCAGAAAGGCAAGGCCACCAAAAAGGAGCTTTTGGAACGGGATTAGCAGTGGAGGAGCCTACCCTCAAAAAAAAAAGAGAAAAGAAAAGACAGTGGAGGAGCCCAAAAGCTGGGGAGGCCGCCGGGCAGGCGCTGCTGCCAAATCTGCTGGCCCGTTGCTAACAAAACCCAAACGGCAACAGCACGTGCCAGTCTCCACTTTCACCTGGACATGCGAGAATTCTGTCGCGCCATATCCACTTTCACCAGTTGCATTGCTAGGCTATTTTTTCCAATAAATAAAATTAAAAAGCATGTCAGCATGTTTGATCGATGATGATGGATTGCTGGGAGATGTGTATACGCACCATTCTTCACACAAACAAGACGTGAAAGCTTTGGGCCAATGATCCAGCGAACCAAACAAAAAAAAAACTCACGGTTGTTTGCAACTCACGGTTGTTTGTTTCGTACGACCTGACAAATAAATTTGCAGGCCTCAACTTTTTGTTTTTTTAGAGGAAGCATAGGCCTCAAAATAACCTGCTCAATGTACATGTCGCCGTTTGCATTCAGGCAGATGGATTCCACATGCCCGACGGCTTATCTGACTGTGCACTCAGTCTCGCTAGGCCGGGTTTTTTTTTCCTTTTCTTTTTGTAAGAGAATGTCTACATACAGGGCGAAGCTAAAGAAGCATGGTGGGGGGTGCCTGGCCTTATAACACAATCACGATGCATAGCTATATATGATGAAAATTTATAATTTTTAATAGAATTTGAAATTTTCCTGGGTGCCTGTGCACCCAGTACTTAATACCTAGCGTCGCCCCTGTCTACATAGGCAAAAGCGATGTTTGTTGAGTGCCAATTTGAACATACTTTGAGAGAGTAATTTGGACTTTTACCTTGTATCAATATGGCGCAGAACACCTAGTATGCACTACCAATCTCAGAAGGGAGGGCGCCAAGGAGGAGCTTGTTTTCTCAGTAGAGCCCGGGCGGACGTTGCTGCCAAATCTGTGGCACACGGCGGCAGTGGCCTGCGCCCGCGTGTTCGTCTCCACCTTCACCTCGCCCTCGCCAAGTCTCAAGTCAACGGCATGGCCATGGCTGGCTATCGGGCTTACGGCGTGCCCGCATCCATCAGGCAATTAATATATTGACACATAATCTTTAAACAACTTCACTGAAACTCATACAATGTTGTTTTAACTTTAGGCAAAGTCATATTTTCAACCTCCACCCGTAACAAAAGTATGATTTTCAATCTAATCCTACAAAACCGGATAAGAAAAACCATCCAACTGTCAAAACTTGTTTTAAGGTGGTTTTGCCTTTTTTTAGGAATTTTAAAAGTTTTGATTTAATAAAAAATTCGTAACTGATTAATTTCAAATCATAAAAAATATGGATTTGGTACCAAATTTTTTTTAAAAATTAGGTTATTTATTGCTACTCTACTTTACTTGAAGTTATTTAAATATTATTTTTTTACTTTTTATGTCGAGTAATAAAATATAAGAAATATGATCAAATAAAATTCAAATAATGACAAATAGAGTATGGATCGAAAATTACATTTTTAAGAATTTTATGGTACCAATTTTGTAATTTGTTTATTTTAAATGAATTGATTATAATTTCCTTATTAAATTAAAACTCTTTGAAATTTTGAGAAAAATGCAGAACCGCTATCCAAAATCGCATAAAGGGCCAAATTTAATTGAATGACCTTTCATATCCGGTTTTGTAGTTGTAGGTTGAAAATAAGACTTTTCCTATAGTTAAAGGTTGAAAATTAGACTTTTCCCTTTAACTTTCTTGTAATAATAACACATCTCTTAATTTATGAAAAGAATGAATGGAATTTTGTGAGTTAGGTGGCAACAACAACTCATACAATGGTGGGAAAGTAGTCTTATAATTCTTAATTTTATCTCATGAGGCGGTAGTTTTGCGAAAGAATGATCTCTTTCTCTCACCTCGCTCTCTCTCATCCACATCGCCGAAAATCCTATGTGGTATTACATGAGACGATCTATAAGACTGCTTACGTGTAGTAATCACTACGTCAAAATGGTGCTTTTATGACGAAATGCTCTTGACATTTCAAAATTTCGACCACATCAATGACGAAATTTTAGTGTTCGTCACAGAACTCCGGCGTCCGTCAAACGCCCCTTTGCAACCATGACGCGAGGGGAAATTTCGTCATTGAAGCACAAGGTGTGTCGTCATTGAAGCAAAGAGCCCTCGGCCGTAGCATCGGTGACGAATGCTCTTCGTCATCTTTCACTTCGGGTCATACTTGTCAATGCAGGGTCCACTGGACGGATGTGTTTGACGGTCCACGTCTACCGGGTCCACCGGACTTGGCGGTCCACGTGTCCGGGTCCACCTGTGTTGTGGGACCTGGCGGCGGACGTGCGCGTTGGTCCTCCGGCCGTCCACTAGCAACCCCAGCCAGCACCGATGGCGCTCACGCCCGCTCCGGCTGCCCGCTCGCGCGCTGGCCTGGCCGAACATCCGCAACGGCGTAGTACCCCACGGGGCCAGGCAAGCGACAAGGATTTAGACTCCGTGGAGCAACCTCGGACGGGCCCCGGCCGGCGCTCACGCCCGCTCCGGCGGTCCGCTCGCGCGCCGGCTTGGCCGGAGATTCGCACTGGCGCACTACCCCACGGGGCCAGGCAAGCGACGAGGGTATATGCTCCGTGGCGCATCTGAGGAGGAGTGAGTCAAGACGGAGAGAGGGGCCATGGCAGAGCTCCGCCGGATTCATGAAGGTACCGGACGGCGGCGTGCGCGTCGGAGATCTATCCTCAGCTGGATACTTCTGAATTCGGACGAGCCAAAGATACGATGGCGAGGGAACATGTTTCATATAGCATCATGGCATGGGGGGCGTCTCGTCCGTCTGGACGAGACGGCAGCGGCCGCGGCCTTCACCGGCGGCAGGAAGAAGACGACGCGAAGAAGGGGATAAAGCTGACAGGTGGTCCCCACATGGCAGTGACACAGCCCAAGTCCGTGGGCTGGGCTGACCGTATGGAACCGAATGGGCCAAGTGCATGAGCCCATCAGTCTTCGCTGCAAACCAACCAGGCTCTATATTACAAATGTTATAAGCATCAATATAAGAAGCTACCGGAAAACTCTACAAAGGTTTTGTCTTTTATCTATAGTTGCATTCTTTTGTGGATAACTTTTAAACTCTAGAATTGCATTCTTTTGTGAATGGAGTGAGTAGTATACTATACTCAGTGGACATAAGCATAAACAGGATCCATATGCATAGCCAAAAATAAGTAAACATCAATACAACAATTATTCAATAATTTTAACTGAGTTTTAACCTAATTCGATCGGTGAACATCAAAACCACTATTATTTCGAATGAACACAATGTATGCAGTCCAATTGCGACATCAAGCACAATTGTTGCTAACAAATTTGGGCTTACCACAGAGCATTTCGATGTACAGGACAAGAAAGGGGAACGAGGACGGGCTCACCACTGGACGAATCGGTCGAAGAACAATGAGCTGAGGGCCTAGGAAGCACAATCACGAACATCACCCACAACAACTCTGTAGTCAGCGTGTCAGAGAGGGCGGGCAAATCTGGTGAATAAAACCCTAAATTAGGGTTTCGCGGCGGCGTCCGCCGATTGTGTCCATGTCCTGCCGGAGAGGCCGACGAATGGGGACGGCGTTGACCGAGTCCCACACCGCGTTTCGAAGGGCGGCGCGGAATAGCGACTGGGGGCGCCACCGCGGCACCGGAAAGGAGCGGAGTGGTGGTGCAGATGCGGGAGGGGTGCGGTCGTGCTGATATGCTACGGGAATGGGCAAGCTATACGAGTCATATGACAAGTGGGACTGAGGGAGAGGGAGTTTGATCGGATCCGATGAATGGGCCGCTCTTGGCCACTAGTTGCGACACGCACGTCCGTATGATACGTCCACACGCAGAACGCATAGACCGGAAGAAACTTACTCAATCCGGTGTACAAATTAAACCATAACTACATTAAGGCTCTTCACCATAGCTACATAACGATAGCATCAGAGTGATATCTTACAAGTGCTGTGACATTTAATATACAAATAAAAAACAAACCAAGTGCACAAGTTCAAACATCAACCGCTTAAGCACATTACAAGTTCACCATAGCTACATCACGCTAGCATAACCAGTTCATTAAACAATGACACACGGATCTACGGTACATCCATTCTACCTATTTTGTAAGTCGCGGTGCCTAATCAGATATCGAGCATAGTTAATATCTCCAATCATAAAGCCTAGCACTTCATCAATATAAACTAGAGCATGGATTAGAGCACTCTCTCTCGCTACATTTCGACGATCAGACGCTTTGCCATAAGCGACGATTTTGTAGGCTTCAATGGAAAATATGATGGCACAACCACCTGATGGGGCACCAGCGTTGACAAGTGTTGAGGTAGTTTCCAAGGTTCTCTCCCAGAACAACTGCCGGCTCCCTCGAGCAGTGAAGAATCGCTTCGGCAAGAACTTACCGCTGAAAAAGAAAGTTCAGCAGTTCTCCTTGATACAATCGAAGAACTGAAGAAGAGGAGTGAAGCAGCAGATGAAAGGCTTGCCTCGGCTCGGGAATAGAGTCAGTTGCTCCTCATGAAGCTCTTTCAGTCTAGCCATACTGGTACCTCTTCTCAGCTTGATCCTATATCTGTGGAACTGTAGTTGATACACTTGGCATTCTGTTGTGTGGATCCAAACTTTGATCTTGTGGTGAACTTTGTCTCGTTTTTGACATTTGTTGGGTTCGATGTAATTGTACTGAATTTTTTTCTGTGAATGATTTGTAATTTCTGGTATAATAATGTGATAAATGGGCCAGGTAAATCCCATGATGTGGCCTCACCATGGAGCGACACGTGGACGAATAAAAAGATGAAACATGGACAAATGGAACCACGGCACGTTGACGAATAAAAAGACGCACCTGGCCTGATAGAGATTCGACGCGTGGGCGAATCAAAATGTGAAACGTGGGCAAATAAAAAATATGACATGTGTCCTGTTTCAATTGGCCCACGTAATCCAATAAAACTACGCCACGTGTGTCAGTGAAAAGGGGTACGTGGACCCACCAAAACGTGACACGTGGACAAATAAGAAAATGACACATGGACAAATAGGAAATGGACACGTGGACCAACGAAATGACGGCACGTTTACGACGGGAAGAGTGACATGTGCGCCAATGAACAGTCAACACGTGGACGAATGAAATCGTGACGCATGGACGCCTAGGATGACGCCACGGCTGCAGCCACGTCACTCGCCACGTTGCGGCCACGTCACTTGCCAACTTGAAGAGGAAACACGTCAGCTAACAGAGTTCACGGCTCCAGATGACGGTGTCACGTTAGCAAATGGGGATGACGGCACCACGTGGATTTTTTTGCTTCAATGACGAAATTTAGTTGTCGTCATAGAAGCAAAACAGTTCTATGACACAACAGATTTCGTCATTTGACGAAACCGGTCAATTCGTCATGGAAGTACATTTATGTCGCTCGTTTAATGACAAACCCGATTCCGTCATTTTTTTGTCATGGATCATTTTTAATGACGAAAAACATTTTTTAATAGCGAAACCCGACGTCATAGAAGCAACATTTTGGCGTAGTGAATGTACTTGCTCTCACTAACCACTAACGACTCTCTCCGTCCCAACCCCCAATTATTCGTTCAGTGATATTCATGTATACCCCAATTAACTTATTACTCTCTCCATTTTCCTTTTGTCTTTCAAGGATTTTAAAAATAGTCTTTTAAGGTTTACAGGGCCTTGTTTACTCACTATGAGAGTTAGTTCTCTGAAAAAAAATAATTGTGTGGCTAAAAACTATCCTCTATGATTCTTTTGATAATTATAAAAAATGAATTCTGTGCGAGAAATGAATTAGCAGAAACTAGTTTTTTCAACTTTCAATATCTTAGTAACATTTCAGAGAATCACTTTTCATAATAAAAAATATTTCTATCTGAAAATTGTTTGGTAGAGCTCTTCTTAAATTCAGCCGAGGCTCTATGATCTGCCAAACGGGGCTTAAATTTTACTATAAATCTAGATATCATGTTTGTTTAGCTACATAATAAAAAACTATTGTGCATCTAAAAGGCAAAAAAACAACATGTGATTTAGGACCGAGCGAGCATATATTGCCATGCTATTTTTCCAACAAGTAATAAAACCCAATGACCCTCTATGACCGAAACCTGGTCAGGCCCATGAGCAGTTTTCAACTCAGTTGCATTATCAAAAAGAAAACAGTTGCTTTGCGGTTTCCAACAAATAATAAAACCCAATCTCACTCAAGCCGAAACCGGTCAGGCCCATGAGCAATTTTCAACTTTCTGTTGTGGACTTTCCCACTTGGGCTGAAGCACTATGTCCCCCTTGGTCGGAACCCAACCAACCCCCCCCCCCCCCCCCCCCCCCTCCCCCTCCCCCCTCCCCTGCACGGGCCAAGCTGACCCGCTTTTTTGCGACCAATAAATTTTTGGATTAAAGTGGGCGGAAGAGCTGTCCTTCGTGCGCTGCTTTGTGGGAAGGAGCTAGACACAAGCTAGTGTGGGTTGCCACTTGGAGCGTCTAGCTGCCGCATTTACGGCGTGACGGCATACGCCGCACAAGCCTCAAGGACACGCAGAGGACCTCCTTTTCCACCTCTCGCACTGCTTAGATGCCGGGGCTCACAAGAGAGGATTTTGAAAAACAATTCACATTTCATAAACCGAGTATCCAAATTAAATTTTGATTGCACCACTGCATTTGTAATTATGAGATCTACAAAACTAGACCACACTTGACTATATTTCGATTAGATTTTTTATGAAACATATTTTTATGAAGACAGAACAATTCCGTCAACGGTTGGAACAAATCCACCATGAACAGGGTCCAATTGTTCCAGCTTTACGAAAAAATGTTTCAGCTTCCAAAAAAATTGTTCCAGCAAAAAGTGCATCCAAATATAGTTGAGTGCGGTCTAGTCTTGAAGATCTCATCGTAAGTAATACAGTGGTAAATTTCATTTGGACATTTAATTTAGGAGGTATGAATTTTTTTCAGCTGTGCATGGGTCCCACATCCACCAGCTCGCTGCGCATGGTCGGCTGTACTTCGGAGAGAGTTGCATGCGCGTGAGGACCATAGCTACGGCTGCATGCAGCTGAAGGGGGCAGGCCGCATGCATGCGTGTAGGACCGGGCTTGCATGTGCATGCGCGTCAGAGAGGTGATTTGCGGTGGATGAGCTAGCGTCGCATATGCGACGCATAGCAAATCCGGTTGCCACTTGCCAGGGTTGGGCATGGTGGATGACTGGTTAGGCGGATTCCTTTGAATCTTTGGTTTCAACTTTCTTTCAGACCGTAAATACATTTTGGGTTCGGATTGAACCTTCTCGTTACTAAGCAAAAAGTCCATATAAAAGATGGTGAAATAGTTTATAAGAACTGTTAACTAAGCTTGAGTAAATGTTAAATATGGTAGTTTAAAATGTTGATCATATTAGTTTGATACTTTGAACCAGCGGCGGAGCTACGTGTACTCGTTGACAACAATGGCTTGCTACAAAATTAGAGAAAAATCACTGTTCTGTAGTGCTGAGCTAAAGAACTGACACCGGCGTCCAATGTAGCTGACACCGGTGGCTCTGACGGCTGGCTCTGCCCCTGCTTTGAACTTACCGGCAGGTCACATAGATTTAGCAAAAACAATGAATCATTTGCACTATTGGTCGTCTTGTGCTCACGTGCTTGCGATCCTCACAGTTGCAAATCATGGATCAAGTAGATTCATTAGATTCGTCTCGCGAAATACATTCCATCCATGTGATGAGTTATTTTTTCGTTTACATTGCATGCATATCCATCTATTCTGAAGGAAGGATTATGTCAAGCATGCAGATTGAGGTCTTCTTCAATTGATGGTATGTTTTATCGTTGTTCCTTGGTACAAGTATTATTGGTGCTATTTAGTAGACCGTTATCATGCCATTATACCATTTGGAGAGATCACATGTTGGAAGAATATTATTTTCATATATGATTTCCGCTGCTGAGACATAATCACTCCGTCCCCTATTATGTGTCGTTTTAGCACCAGTAGCATGTCCCCAATTAATAGTCGTCTAGGCTACTGCATATGGATGTCGTACCTACACACTTCACCCCTGCAGCCTTTATTCTCTGGCCTCATCCCACATCCGCTTCTTCTGATACGTTCACACCACCACATGCATGAACAACAGAGGGGAGAGAGCGCATTAACTCCTGTAAGGCTACGAGTACTGATTTACCCCTTGGTTTTCGCGCATTGTTTGGAACGACAGATAATACGGGACAGAGGGAGTATTAAATATTTGAGGAGATATTGGGATATATTATTGGATCACTTTGAGTTAATCCTCCTTATGGATGTTTTAACATCGTTCTTGTCAGCCTAGTGGTTTCTTTACTCCTATGGAGTTGGTTAATTGAAAGTGAAGGTTTTGCTCTGAATTTAGTTCGAGGTGGAGGATTCCAAGTGCAAAAGAGTAGGTTTGTTTGACTAGATATTACAGTGTTTGTATTGCGGGAGCATTATATTTATTGCTGTCTTTGCTCGTCGAGAGGGGTCTAGTTCAAAGTTACTGCATAGATACTACAATGTTTTGTACTGGTGTTCAGTACGTTTGTTGTTCAAGACAGAGACGTCTGCTCATGACTGCACTATTCTAGGGGTCTATTGCATATATTTATACTCAGTTGATTGCACATTTATGCCTACATCGGAACCATGTTTGAATGGAGCATTTATTGAACATGTCATGGAATTCAATTTCTTTTACAATTGGCAGTTTATTGTACGTGATGGACACACGTGCTAGTTGCTCTTGCAAGAGCGTTGTTTTGCCAAGTTTGGTGTTTCAGGTGGAGCATATATGATTCCATGAGATGAGTTCTTCACTTGATATCCCTTCATTGCCATAGCTGATGTTGCGACTTTTATGTCGTTTGAGGATTTAGCATTATTGACATTTGCATTTAAGGTCAGTGCATTTAAGGTCAGTTGCACAGACTCAGACTTTTGTTAGGATTATTAACTTGTTGAAGACCCAGATTGTTCGTCTGCTTTGTTGATAGTTGTGTGTTTGAACCTATTGGTTATTTGCTCAATTTTGCTTCGTATGAAGTGTTAAGAGAATACTCAAGTGATCTTATTCATTGATTAGTCCGATGGACAAAAGCATTCAAGATTTTCGATGGAGGTTTATTATTTGTCTACACAAGGGAATTCGGCTCAAGGTGGAGATTGTTAAAATATGATCCGACTTCTAGTTTAGTACTAGTTGTGTTACCGGATTTGATTCCTAGTCTATTAGGAAACCTACTCTAGAGATAGAGTCTGACTCCTAGGTGAGTTCTATTCCACCCCCATATATATGTAAGGCCTACGTAGACAGCAGGGTAAGACATTTAGATAAGCCATGTATCATCCCTGCTTGTAAACTCTCCTCAACAGTGATTGTCTTCCGTGATTTTTTCCCGTAAGGTTTTTTTCACGTTAAATCGTGTCTCGTGTTCGATCTTGGTTAGACACTAACATGTAAAATTCTTTTTGATGCGATAGGTGAAAAACAAAATTAGGAAACTAAATAGGGCCCAGGTATTCTGCCTGCTGACTGTCCGTATAACCCCGTTTGCCACTTGCCAGTGCATGGCCACGTGCGGGACGGCATGGAACAATATGCAATTGGCCGTGATCTGGTGAGAATCAGCGGACGGTCACGTACTCGGTCAGTTTAGTTATCGTCACGTATCTCCGATCGATCGGTCGAATAGTGGCAAGCACGTCGCGTCGGTCCATATGCCACTATATAATTCCACGTACGTACACTGTCACATGGGCATGGGGTAGTCGTCTGAAGCTTCTCGTACATACGTTGGCCTCGATCTCGACGCCGCGTTCTAGCTAGGTGATCACGCGTGGCAAAATCCATGCACGCGCTCGCTCGGCACGGCTCTGCCGGCGGCCGGTGGCACATCAGCAGTCCAGCACATGGGCCGTAAGCCCGTAAGCGAACGCGAACGCACATCAGCAGTCCAGCACATGGGCTCACATGGGCACATGGCAAGCCGGCCGGTCGAGACCTCCATCGAATAGACAACAACAACCTTTCTTCATGCTGCTATCAACACATGCAAACAAAATTAGCCAGTATACGGCCGGTCGTCGCTGGGGCGCGCCATGTCCGGGCACGCGGCAATGTAACACATATTGACCAAACAAACTACTGCACTGATAAGGTAGTCTATCTTTTCCGAATTGTAAGGGGCTAACTTTCTAGCTTTATTAGATACTATATATGTGCTGCCTCTTGCCAGTTGGCTGCAGCCCACCACGCTTTGCTCCCTGCCCTTGCTCCTCCGTCCACTTCTTCATGGAGGTGCCGTACAATATGGCGCCCCCAGATAATATGGCGCCCAAAAAGCCCATGCAATTCCCAGCTCCGCCCCGAGAGGTGCCGTACAATTGGAGCGTATGGCTCTCAGTAGCGGCCATGTTGCTGGTCAGCGTGGTGTTCGTCATCTCCATGGTCTTCTCCGGGTTCGAGGCCCTTCTCACGCTCTTCTACCTCGCCTTCCTGCTCTTCCATGCCGCCCTCTACTTACGGCGCCGGCTCATCGGGCGGTTCCGCGACCTGGGAGTGGGGCTCCTCCGCCGCCGCTACAGGCGCCGCAGCGGCGGCCTCAGCTACAAAGTGGCGGGGTTCCTCCGCCGCCACAGGCTCCGCCGCGGCCTCGGGTACGCGGCCATCGTGATGGGGGCATTCATGACCGCCCTCTTCTTCTGCAGCTTCGCCCCAGCTGCCACCATGCCCGTGTCCCTCCGCGGTGTCGTCTGGCTCGGGCTCGCCGTCGCGGACTACTTCTTCTACCGCCTCACCGTGCTCCACCTCGAGGACGAGGAGGATGAGTTCTTCGTCCAAGGCCAAGCCAAGCAGATGAGGCTTCTTCCCATTTAATTTGAAGCGTCGTTGAGCCACAGTCATCAGATTAGATTTGCTAGCTAGCTCCATAAGTCTAGTTGACATAATACGTATAGTACAGTCAGTTTTGCAATGTGGGTGCCTGTTTCTCTAAACGGCGTCCAGATGGGCGAGTCTTCAATGAACAAAGAATCATAATATTTAAACTCTTCTTTCTCCGTTGCAGTGCTGTTGATATCAATTAGTAGTTAGCACCTGTACATTGTTTTCTGAGGCTCCGTGCATGCGTAAATATTTCAGTTGTTTCGGGAAAAAAAAACGGCGGCCACCGCCCACCGGCCAGTGCATATGGCATCATATGCATCGTATTAGTCTAAAGAATCTGAATAACATTTTTTCAAACATTACATTACATTATTCGAAACGGTTCAAATTTACCTTATCGACAAAATTAAAAACAATGAAATAAAATGATTAAATATAGCAAACAGACTGAAAAACATGCACAAAACTAACATGGAATAACACATCGATACAGAAGTTAGAAAAAAATTTAAAGGCAAAATTCAAATTTTTTGCACCCGGCACACGCCCGTTTCGGACGGCCTGTTTGCCGTGTGCCTGCCATTAGGCACACGGTAAACAGGCGTCTCTGCCGTGCGCCCCGTGTTTGTCGTGTGCCACGTGGACAGGCACACGACAAACAGGCCGCTTTGCCGTGTGGCTGCGGCGGGCCGCCGTGTGTCCCGTTGCCCGTGATGTGACACACGGTAAAAGGGCGTTTTGAATATTTTCTCTTAAACTTTTATTTCTCTGTTGCAGTGCCAGCTGTAGCAGTTAGCACGTAGTACTCCACATTGTTTCTGCAAAAAAAAATAGCGGCGGCCACCGCCCCACTGCACATTGGCCCCCACCTTCGTTCTCTCGTCTTCCCGGTCGCGATCGTTCAAGGTCAACCGTCAACGCGCTGCGCCGGCCGGCGCTTTGAACGATTCGCCGGCGGTGGCGGTTGCAACTCCCTCCCGCCCCCTAAATTCAAAAGCCTGATTGGTCTCGATGGGACTGGGGAGATTGACTTTGTGTACATACATACGGCCCTTGACACGCTTTATTTCAAAAACAAAAAAAAATAAACAAGACGTGAAAGCTTGTGCCAATGATCCAGCGAACCAACCCGACCTGATGACGACAAATTAATAAATGTGCAGAACCACAACTAAGATTTTGATAAAAGAATAACCTGCTCAAGCATATGGGCCCTACCTCCAACTCGGCCCGAAGGCCTTCTTCGTTTTTCCTTCCCGTTCTATCGGAAAAAAGTTCTCTATTTCACCCCTCTCTGGAATATGAGCACTCAAAAAATGTCTATCTCATCAAACCGGACACGATACCACATATATACAGTCTGGTTTTATCCTACGTGACACGACATGCATGGCGGTGCCTTTGACATGAGTAAAGATTTTTAGCTGATGTGGCGACAAAAAAATAAATAAATGAATTAGATATTAAAACACGGAAAATCAAGTGCTCCACGAGGGCCTCGACTTCCTCTCCTGGACCTGTCCAGTTACAAATCAAACGAGAGCGGGCAAGCAAGCACGATGGACCCTGGCGACCACGCTGGGAAGGAGCAGGCGTGGGCGACGGACTCCCGGAGAGCACCACAAAACTACATGCTCATCACCTATCGCCTGCTCTTGCTTCCTTCCTCCTCACGCTAACACTAAACACGCAAGCCATGGCCTAATCCTTCAGCAGGGCAGCGGTTGCAAATCTCCCACAGAGTGTAGTTTGGTCAGTTCAAGTGGTAAAAAGTTAACAAAACATTACAAAAATTGTAAAACTCTGGTTTGGTCATTCTACCGTATGGAACAACGGATTCGTGGTCATTTTAGCGAAGCCCAATGTTTGGTGGTCATTTTAACGAAGCTCGTCGGTTTCGTGGTCAATATACCAAAAATCTCCCACAAGAAGCACACCCAGGTTACCAATTTCTTCCTCAAGCTTTCGACCACATTACATCTGTGCATGGATTGATTTTGATGGTGTTCGCACGCAAATTTGACACATCTGGACAAACCAGTCTAACTGGATTGTCTAAATTGGTCATACCAATTTGGAGAAAATGCTCCAAATGGAAATTAGATATCACTGTTGTGTACCCCTCGTCGAGACAATCAAAATGTATATGTGAAACATTCGATTCGGAGTTCTGACGACCCCTCGTCGAGACAATCAAAATGTATGTGTGAAACATTTGATTCGGAGTTCTGACGAGAGAGTTATGACTTTGGAAAGACTTGGTCCACCTTTTTAATGTCTAAAACCCTCACAAAAATGGTATGTGTAGTCCAAAATAGGAGTTGTATTTTAGAAAATCTGTAAGGGTTTTGACTTCTAATAAGGCAAAACCTCGCCCTTCATATAAATATAAATGGCCACAGCCGATTGAGGGGATCAAATCTATCAAAAACCAATCTATCTACTACTTTTGCATTTTTTTACTTTTTTTTATTTGCTCTAACTCTTCCAACCATGTCTTGTTGTTCTTTTTTGTCTTTACGACATTTGAGGATGTTCTAGGTAGCCTGCCAACCCTAAAACCACATGGTGTTGTTATCTCGGAGAGCTCTTTGCTCTTACCTGTTGTGCTTGATGGGGAGAAAGGAGGTCTGTTGCATTGATAAAGGAGGAGATCCATTGCTTGCACGGTGTAGCGTCCCGCCTTCCCGAGGCCGGGCCCGCTTACCCTGACAGCTCTCTAGGACTTCAAGACTATCCTCACAGACCAACACAAGTCTTTTCTGCGCACTTTGTCCTCACTCATGCGCACCCGGGAAGGACTTCCCGGTCGGTCACCCATCATGAAATTGCTCCGGGCCAAGCACGCTTAACCCCGGAGTTATTTCGAGATGAGCTTCCGGAAAAGAAGTTGCAACTTGTTGGTATGAGTATTCTATCAATCCTATTAAGCTCTGGGCTGTCACACACGGGTGGTCGCGGCATGGTCCTTGAGCTGTCGGAGTTGGGAAGACGGAGGAGAGAGATTAACGGGAGCAAGTAATTGCTCTCCGAAGAAGAAGAGAGGAACGAAGGAGGCCTTGTTCGTGAGCAAAGGAGAACTACTTGTGACGGCGGACATAATCGGCGAGGTAACGCGAGACAGCGGCGGCTAATTTAATCCTTTGGGGGAGGCCTCTGAGAATGACAAGCGGGGCCAAGCATTGCGTCAGTCGTGTGTCGATGACATGGCTCCAGCTAGGATGAAACCGGGTGGTTGTTTTCTGACACGCTCGGCCCTGTTTAGTTCGAGGAGAGAGAGTGAAAAAGTAAAAAACTTTTTGCATTTGGTTGCGTGCATAGAAAGAAAAAAAACTGACACGATTTTCTAGAGGAAACTTTTTGCAAATGAAATTAACTAAATAGGCCCGAGGATGAAACCGGGTTGAAATTGAATGTGGGAAGGTCGCGTGTCCGGCGGTCTCGCAAAGCAAAAAGGTGAGCCGACCCGTTCCTTCCTTTTCCCCAGCCCATGTTTTCCTTTATCCCGGCCCGGCCCGACAGGTGCTCTTGGCCCAAACTGGCCCGTCCCGTGTCTCCGCCCGGCCCATCCATCATCCGCATTTCAAGTTGGGAATGCATGCAATGCAACGGCTTCCCCCTCTGGTTTCCCGTCCCCCGCGAGAAGAGAACGGCCACGATTCGCCGCGGCAGGTGAAGCCAAAAGCCAAGGTGAGTAGCTGGCTGTGGGCCTGTGGCTGCCCACTCGCAGTCTCACTCGCACGGACCACCACCCTGGACTTGGACGAAGTCCACGAGGGTGATGTGTATCCATCTTTTTTTTGAAAAATACAGATGTGTATCCATCTTCTACACGAGAAACAAGGGGACCCCGGCCGGGACGGCGACTTGTAGTAGCAGTAGTATATGTGTGGGTTGCCAATGTAGCAGCAGCACGTGTCGCGGCAACAGCTGCCGTGTCGTTTCGACCTGTGTTTTTTTAGTAATATATATATAGACGTTTGATTTTGGGACCGGAAATAAGCAAGCTTGGGACAAAAATGCCTGGCCGGCATTGGATGGATTGTTGTGGGTCTCAATTGTACCTTTTTTTTCCCCACGAAGAACCAATGTTTTTGGCATGCCACAATAGCCAATAAAGCTTCTTTTGGAACGGTGCAGCTACCACGTAGATTCCTCTTGTTTATTGGAACTTGGATGTGTAGTTTTTTTTTCCTTTCTTACGATGTTTTTGAGCATATGGATGTGCTGTAAACTTTGTAATAAGGTGCTGTAGTTTTCATTGAAGGTCAAAACCGAATGATACATTTATTATCTTAAAAAAATGGGCTACCCAGCTCCAATAAGCAAGCACTGCTAGAGACCTAGAGTGCTAGCTCTCTCTCGTGGGTTTGGTACGGTAACAGCTAGCTCCGCTTTGCTGCTGGCCAACAAGGCCGTTCGACCAGCATCGCAATGAAGAAAAGAGAGACGCTGCGGAAGATTAGCTGCCTTGGCACCAGCTCGCGAGATAGCGATAGATGTGCTCATCCGGTGACTGCCGATTTTATCTTAATTTCCGTCAATGGATCTCAGCCAATAAGGATTGTAAATTCTACTGACTGTTGTGATGTTTGGTGGGCGATAACCATCGGCCTGAGACACGCGCGCGCCTGATACGAAAAGGATGTTGTTCAGTTAGGCTCCCTATGCAGTTAGTTAAAATGCATGCATCCATAGCAAACGCTCCCAGACAGTAGACCAGGAATATATTGCATCTCCTCCTCGCGGAAGTGGAAGATCCTGTTGGTCAACCGCGTCATGTATGCTTTCGAGCCTAAGGCAATCTCAACAGGGAGTGTCATGAGCATTAAATATCATGTCACATCAACAAATTCGCTGACATGACAGTGTTATTTATGAGGGGAGTGTCATGAGATGAGAGAGGATGTCATGGTGATGACACTCACTCGGCACAGTTATCAAAGTTTCCAGTCTTGGCAATAGTGCGGTGACACTCTCCACTGGGACTGGCCTAATGACATCCCCGTGACAGATACTCCCTCTGTCCTAAAAAAACAAATCGTCTTGTGATTCACAATTTTATCTAAAAAACAAGACATTTTACCTAATTTGGAAGCTTCGTATGTGCATGCAGGCATGCAACAGTCGGTTAACACCAAATCTGACAAAAAAAATAGACGCAGTCAATGTCATTTTATATGTTTGTTAATCTGTCCTAAAACGTTCAGAATGACTTGTTTTTCGGGATGGAGGGAGTATCATCGTAAAAATTTAGTATAGGGGTCTAAATATGCAATTTTTGAAATTTAAGATTTGGAGAATGGAATGATACCCCAAATTTAAATTTAGAGAGCCAAATTTATAATTTGTAATTTGTGAATCTAATGCAGCCTTAAATTATCGCGGAAGTGGAAGATCCCGTTGGTCAAGCACGTGCCATGGAGTGGCTCAATGTTTCCTAGCCTAACAGCGTGAACACCTAACGGATTTTACTCTAGCCTTAACCGTACAGCAAAGAAGGCTCGCTTTATCTTTGTCCGAGTTTATTCGGTAAAAGCTAACTCATCTCATGGTGTTTTCTCAACTGACGGTAGACAGACAACTCGATTCTTTTTTTTTTAACTAAAGGGCAGGAGCACTGCCGCATGCCGCATCATATAAGAAGAAGAAATTGTATATAACACGCCGAAGCGAACACCACCACACAAACAACACACACAAACAAAACGCACCCAACAAAACGCTACACCACTACAAACTGGGAGAGAAGCCAAAGTGGCCACCCGTGGACTGCGCCGTCGTCACCAACGATGTGCCCCGCCGAAAGACGTGACCCGCTGCAAGTCTGAGCGGCAGCTCGAACTCCTCCACCATGGGACTATCCCCTTAAGCTGCACACACGATTGTCGATCCCCCTGTCCCAGTGGAGCTTCAGTAGAGCACTCCCGTCGCGGTGAATAAAAGCCACTGATCCTGGCCACTCTGCGTGGAGGCCTCGCCTCTTCCACCTCCTCCTCTGCCAAGGACTCAGATATCTGAACCGCTATGAGAGCAACACCTGTTTTCACCCTAGAGCAACCCTGTGTAGCAGGACAAGGTGCATCACAATGGTGCCCCCAACGGGGAAGACAGCGCCACAGGGGCGTCGCCACCATTGTCACCGACAAAACCGCCGGTGAAGGCTTTCGCCTGACTTAGCACCATTGCACACCATTGGACAAGCCAGCAGCCCGCCCTCTCGCCTCCGCAACGCCTCAACTGGAAGAGGCTCGGCACATCCCGAAATACCACCTCAGCGCCTCTAGCAAGCACCTGCCGCCCCCTAGCCCCACAACCATAGTGGCGCTGGACCAATGTCACCATTAGGACGAAGAAAGGGAACACCACCTTCTCCCCTCAATCCCCGTCGCTCATGCGCAGCAACCCCCGACCCTACCATCTCCCGGCCGCCATGGCCCAGGTTCGGTAGAGCCGGCTGCTGCCAGTCCCGCCCGGCCACCATCCATAGCCACTGCCGGCCAAATCAGCTACCAGCCCTGGCGCCCACCGTCGCGGCCATAGCAGCTTGAGGCCGACCACGGACTGCGCCACGGCCACCACCGCTCCCCTGCGCCCTTCCACACCGACCGCCACCGCTGCCATCTATGCGCCAGCAGCCACCGCCGCCGCACAACGCCGGCCGCCGCCCCCACCCACGCACTGGGTCGCGCTCCTGACGCGCAGCCCCCAGATCCGGCCGGGGCGACACCGTATCTGGGAGGCCCGAGCCTGCACCGCCGCGAACCGTCCTCCGCCGGTGAGAGCGCTCCGGTGGAGCTAGCCAGCCGTCGCGCCCGACTCGGGACCGCCGGAGAGGAGGAAGACCTTGCTGTCGCCGTCACTGCGGCCAACGTGAGCTTCCGCGCGGCACGCTCGGGCAGCGGCGTGGCGGGGAGGAGGTCCGGCGGGAGGCGCTGGCGGCGGCGCTAGGGTTGGGGCCGCTCGGTCGCCCGCGCGGGGGCGACGCGAGCGAGCCGGTGTTTTTCCCCTCCCCCGACAACTCGAATTCAAAAAATGGACGAATATGTAAATCTATACTATAAAGAGTGTCACAATTGAAACGGTTTCTCACCCAAAAAATTACCCTCCTAAACCTCACAGAGGACTCACAATTCAAACCCAAAAGGTGGCCCCGGACGACCGGGGGTAGACGCGTTTGGTCGTCACCCTCCGTTCTTTTGCGCCTCAGCGCCATCCCGCCCCCTATTCTTTCTCACCTTGGCATTTTTGTATACCCGCTACCTTCCTTTCCTTTTGATCGTGTTCTTTGTATGGTAATGCAATCAAGGCGCCGCTTTTCTTTCCTTTCTGTTCGTTGTATTCGTATGCAAAAAGATACGCTGGTTTCCTTAAAAAAACGCCCCTTTCCTTTTCTCCACCTTCCTTTGGAAATTCGCCTGCCATCCTTTCCTTTTGATCGCGTTCTTTGTATGGTAATGCAATCAAGGCGCCGCTTTCCTTTCCTTTTTATTCGTATGCAAAAAGATACGCTGGTTTCCTTCAAAAAAGCACATCTTTCCTTTCCTCCACCTTCCTTTGTAAATTCGCCTGTCTTCCCTTTTGATCGCGTTCTTTGTATGGTAATACAATCAAGGCGCCGCTTTCCTTTCCTTTCTATTCGTTGTATTCGTATGCAAAAAGATACGCTGGTTTCCTTCCAAAAAACACCCCTTTCCTTTCCTCCACCTTCCTATGCAATCAGGGCGCCTACACCTTCCTTTTGAAATTCGCCCGCTTTCCTTTCTTTATATGGCCGTGTGCATCAAGGAATTTGAATTTCCTTCTTTCCTTTTGTAGATGGCTAGCGTCCATATATGTGTTGTGTACCAGTCAAGGTTTCCTTTAAAAAAGGAATGGCATCTACGCAATCGGGTGTCTCCTTCCTTTTAAAACTTGATTACTTACCATAGTTGTGGGAGTCAATCAGGGAATCGATTATACCATAGTCGTGGGCGTCCAGGTTCATCTCCTTAGCCCTCCTGCCCCCTATATAAGGTGCCCCTCCTTATTCTCAAAGCACACAATCTCTCCCTTCTCCCTTCATTCTCATCATCTATTCAGAGTTCATATTTCTTTGCAAGGGTGTCGGCGTCGAGCGCGGCGCAAGGGTGGCCACGACGCTCGTCGTGTCCAAACTCGCCAGGTAGAAGCGGAACGTGCTCCGCGTTGTGACGGTGTCCGGTGCCGTCGAGGGCGTGGCATCGTTGCTCCACGACACCGGCGACGAGGAGAGCAACCTTCTCGGCCTCCCCATCATCAAAAAGCTGGCTGCGGTGCCGAGTTGCTCATGGATACATGTATCGTGAATATTTTCTTTTATATATGTTGTTGATTGTTTAAGATTTAATTATACAAAAATTTACTTCTGTTTTCGCCGGAGGCCCAAGCTTTCGATGTATGAATATATGATTTTTAATATGAGATACTATTGAATAATTTTAATATGCGATCTAACCAAAGTATGCATTATTTTACATACTTATTTTTTTTAAATTAAGATTTTTAAATTTATGTTATTTTTATAACACGTGCCTGTGACACGTGCCAACCTACTAGTTCTAAAAAAGAAAAATATACCTGCAGTCACAACTCAGAAGGCAGACACACATGCAATTTGGCCGAAGTACCAAACTAAAATAGTCGTCCGATCAGCAATTGCTATCTCGTGACTCGTGAGGTGGTGTCATTGACAGCTAAATTTCAGCCACCTACTCCGTGTACCTCTCTTTCTCCAAAATGCATGCAATTGCTGGTCCTTTTCTTGACAGCAACGCGGAGCTAGCTGCTACCACACCAACCCCACACACTCTCGCAGAGAGTGCTTGCTTGCATTTGGTGGTGGCCCGTGTCAACGTATCGTAGGGTCGGGTACCACCAACCATAGATCCCGATCGAGAGATCCATGTGAGACTGACCAATGGAACCCGGCCGGCCAGATATTTTTGGTCCAAAGCCAAAGGGCAGCCGTTGTCACGACACGTGCTGCGACTACTTTGGTGGCCGAGCGCTCAACGCCGACGGGCCGGACCCCACCTGTCATTCTCGAGGGGCACACGCCAGCTGCTGCCCATGCCGTGTGCCTCGTGGTTGGCGGTGGTGCACGGATCTGGTGGCTGGCTTTGCCGCTTTGGCTCGACGCACCGCGGCGAATGGTGGCCGTTCGCACTGGATGTGAACCTTGCTTGGAGCATTTCCTACTCTGTTTATTTTGTGCTACTTCTCCTTTCCTTAAACTTAAAAGGAACCTGCTCTTCACGTTCACTCCGTTTCCATTTGTTCCAAAACAGCTAAACAAGTGCCTTTTTAGAGTTCAAATTTCATCTCATAAATAAACAATGGCAACATCGCAATGCAACAACAGCCGATTCTACTTATCTGTTTTCTACACATAGCCACCTTGTTCCGATCTACTCCCTCCGTCCTGAAATATAAGGTATTCTATGATTTTTAGGACTGATTAAAGAGGTGGGCAAATGTCTCATAATACCCTTAGCAAATGGTAATACAAGGCAAGGTTTCCAGTTAACAAGAAAAATATTTGGCAAGTTTTTAATTGTGTTGATTGAATACTTACAAAAACTTTTAGAATGCCTTATATTTAGGGATAAAATTTGAAGGCTAGGATGCCTTGTATTTCAGGATGGAGGGAGTATTCTACTTTCTCCGTTCCAAAGTATATTTTCCAATTTTTCCAACAGCGGAAAAGGCTGGAACATTTATGTTCACCACGGAGGGCAGCTTGCACACAGCAACGTACGTAATCATGAGTGTGCTGGTGGCAACAGCGGGTCCTGGTGACACCGGAAGAATTGCAATGATAGGGAATTAGGGAGAGACCCAACGCACGAAACAAAAGAAAAAAATAAAAAAATCTCCAAAACCCCTCCTCACCCACCCACCAATCCCCCACTCAGATCCGACGGCCTCTGATCGCCCGATTCGTGAATCTAACGGCCTTACGCCGTCTTCTCTCCTACTAAAACCTCACCCCTCCCTCCTTCCCCACCACCCCGCCCGCCGTCTCCTCCCCTCCTCCCATTCCCCAGATCCAATCCCCGCGAGCTCTCCCCTCCCCGCTGCCATGGCGCTCTCCGTGGAGAAGACCTCGTCGGGGCGGGAGTACAAGGTCAAGGACCTGTCCCAGGCCGACTTCGGCCGCCTCGAGATCGAGCTCGCCGAGGTCGAGATGCCGGGGCTCATGGCGTGCCGCGCCGAGTTCGGCCCGTCCAAGCCCTTCGCGGGGGCCCGGATCTCGGGGTCCCTCCACATGACCATCCAGACCGCCGTCCTCATCGAGACCCTCACCGCGCTCGGCGCCGAGGTCCGCTGGTGCTCCTGCAACATCTTCTCCACGCAGGACCACGCCGCCGCCGCCATCGCGCGTGACTCGGCCGCCGTCTTCGCGTGGAAGGGGGAGACCCTCGAGGAGTACTGGTGGTGCACCGAGCGCTGCCTCGACTGGGGCGAGGCCGGCGGCCCCGACCTCATCGTCGACGACGGCGGCGACGCCACGCTCCTCATCCACGAGGGGGTCAAGGCCGAGGAGGAGTACGAGAAGTCCGGCAAGGTCCCCGACCCGGAGTCAACTGACAACGCCGAGTTCAAGATCGTGCTCACCATCATCCGCGACGGGCTCAAGGCCGACCCCAAGAAGTACCGCAAGATGAAGGAGAGGCTCGTCGGTGTCTCGGAGGAGACCACCACCGGGGTCAAGAGGCTCTACCAGATGCAGGAGACCGGCACCCTCCTCTTCCCCGCCATCAACGTCAACGACTCCGTCACCAAGAGCAAGGTGATGCAAGCGTCCCTTCCTTTTTTTGCCCCCAATTTCCCATTTCATTCCAGATCTGATCTGCTTGCATAGACCTCTTCCTGTTTTTTTTACTCTTATTATTCCATAATTTTAGTCTTATGGATGAATGAATGATGGATGCATAGAGTCTGCACTCTTCAGAGTAGCTAGCTCTCTAAAGGTGGTTCTTAGCTTGTTAATAGTTGGTATTATATTGGTCATGGATCTGTGTGATTTAGATCACAGTTTGGTCGGCAGGCAGATCTGTTAATCTAGATTGATCGGTGGTGAGTAGTTTAGTTTCAAATCCACTGGGTTTATTTGTGCTTACCAGTTTCTCTGATACGTGTGGTTCAGTTAATGAGTGGCTCCTAAATTACAGGAAGGTCAATGTTGTCGTTTTTAGTTGGATCTGGATAGGTCCTTGGGTTGAACAGGCCTACTAATATTAGTTTTGTTGACAGCTTACTAATAGTAGTCGCATGTTTGGTGGATGTGACAACACTGACATCATAACACATAGTGTCTTGCACCCTGTTTGCTTAGTCTGTAAGTAGAACCCTCGTTTATTTTAGATTAGTATACATGCTTAGTTTAAGGTATTGTACTGTGTGCCTGGTCTTAACTAAAAAAGTGTCTATGCGGTGCATTTCTTAGGTTCTTTAATGATACTCTTTCTGAATTGTCACTTGCATGTTACTAGCTATGCAGTACCATATAATTATTTTGCAGCTACAAATATGTTTTCTAAACAGTCTGTCATGTTACTAGCTACTATGCAGTACTGATACGCAACTGTCAAGTTTGACAATACTGATGTGTTTTTACCTCTGAACAGTTTGACAACCTGTACGGCTGCCGCCACTCCCTCCCTGATGGTTTGATGAGGGCCACTGATGTTATGATTGCCGGCAAGGTTGCCGTGGTCTGCGGTTATGGTGATGTTGGCAAGGGCTGTGCTGCTGCCCTCAAGCAGGCTGGTGCCCGTGTCATTGTGACCGAGATCGACCCCATCTGTGCCCTTCAGGCCCTAATGGAGGGTCTTCAGGTCCTTACCTTGGCCGATGTCGTCTCTGAAGCTGACATCTTTGTGACCACCACCGGCAACAAGGACATCATCATGGTTGACGACATGAGGAAGATGAAGAACAACGCCATCGTCTGCAACATTGGTCACTTTGACAATGAGATTGACATGCATGGTCTTGAGACCTACCCTGGTGTCAAGCGCATCACCATCAAGCCCCAGACTGACCGCTGGGTGTTCCCTGAGACCAACACTGGTATCATTGTCCTTGCTGAGGGTCGTCTGATGAACCTTGGTTGCGCTACTGGCCACCCCAGCTTTGTCATGTCCTGCTCATTCACTAACCAGGTAAATATGCAACCAATACACTTCTCGTCTCACCCATATCAGCTGACATCAGTGATCGAAATCATACAGGTCATTGCTTATCCGTCATACTAAGTCTTGTGCTTGATAACAGGTCATTGCTCAGCTTGAGCTGTGGAAGGAGAAGAGCTCTGGCAAGTATGAGAAGAAGGTGTACGTGCTCCCCAAGCACCTTGATGAGAAGGTTGCTGCTCTCCACTTGGGCAAGCTTGGTGCCAAGCTCACCAAGCTCTCCAAGTCTCAGGCTGACTACATCAGCGTCCCGGTCGAGGGTCCCTACAAGCCTGCCCACTACCGGTACTAGGCTGCTCAGCACGACAAGAAGCTCACTCGTCAGGTGGTCGGCTGTTGTGTGCCCCTACGAAGCTTGTTGCACCGACTTGTACCTGGTTGCGTGGAAGGAATTATTATGGTCTCGCTTGAGCCCGGTGGTTGAGCCGTGAGAGGAGGGAACAGCTGTTTGCTTTTGCTGGAGAATAATGGCGTAATTGGTTGTAGGGTGAGGAGGTGTGCGTTGCCAGAAACAGTTTCTGATTATCATTTACAAGCAATTTGCTATAGTTATGTGTCTTTCATGATTAAACTCTCTTCAAGAGCATATTTAGTCTGATCTTGAGTTTTGCTTATGCCTGGTTGGTTGGTTTTGTTGTGTCAAGTTTGTTGGGTCTTCTCTCTGTATGCCGTTCAGTAATGCTTTAATTCATGCCTGGTTTACGAATTGAGAGAATGTGGATGGATCAGAATATCAGATGAGCATTGCTGGAGTTCTCCTGTGGTGTATGTGCATATGCTGCAGTTAGTTTTTCGATGAAATTGCTGCAGTTCAGTGTCTGCTTCAGCTTGCCTGTCGATGGTGGGGATTTCGCAGCTGAATATGGACGATTGGATCCGGCGTTGGTAGATCGACTTCAGTTGCTACGTATTTCCTGGTTTAGAGTTTAAATCCGGGTAGCAAGGGGCTTGAAAACTGTGGGGGAGCAAACTGCCCATGAGATTTACCTGGGTGTGCTTCCAGGAAGTGCTGGGATTCCTTTTCAAAAAAAGGAAGTGCTGGGATGGCCGGATGGGAACCCATCCCTTCCATCATGGGAGACTTTACTGGATCCTCGTTACTTTTGGGGGGCTACCAATTACCACTTTAAATTGTTTTGTGTTTACTATTGTTACTTGGGTGATTTGGACCGTGAGAAACAAGATGGCCATAGAGAGTAAATTCCGAAAGGCGCCAACTGAAATCATGTTCAAAATTTCCCTCCTGTTCAAAATCCACAAAGGCACCAACTGCATGTCTATCAGGGTTTCATTTGTCATCTGACAACAAACTGGAAAACCACTGGAAAACCGAGGAACCCTTCTTGGATCACCTTGAGGAGGTGGAGATCCTGATTTTAGAGGATCCTGATTCAGTTGGGCGACAATGCTAAAAAAGATGAAAGTAAATTTTGATTATGCTGCCACTGAAAGCATGGCTCAGGAGGTGCACGGGATGTTCCGAAGTTTCTCTTGGCCAGAAATATGCATGCATGGAATTTTATTTTTACAAGGATTTTATAAAGGTGGTGTATGCACCTGAAGAGTAAATCGCCATTTTGTCGCTGCTCTTTGAATTTTCCTATCGGTACAGATAAACAATGCATGAGAAACATCAAAATGATAGCGTGGACACTTCAAAATATGTTCCAATTCTTTTCACTTGACCAACACAACATATACGCTATCAAAAATGGTTAGAGACTCAGCTAAGGGACGCATCGTGGTTGCAGACTTTGATACCATCAGCACTTGAATTTAACGCAGTTCCAAAGTTCCAATTCGAAGCCTTGAATTCAAAACAATAGCTGAAGGAAAGAAGAAAACAGAGGACGAATAATGGGCTTTCCCTGGGCCACCAAAGGCCAATCGAGCCCACTCTGTCTGTCCCTTGACCTCCCTTCTTCCCTGGTGGGTGGGGTCCAGTCGCAGTTCCATCAGCAGCTCCCACTCCGAAGTCCGACCCAACCCCAATCCCCGCCGGCCGCCGCGCCACCATTCCGCCACGGCGACGGCCACCGGAGCCAAGAGGGAGAGGAGGAGGAGAAGGCTTGGCCAGGAGGGTGAAGCGGAAGAGCTCGTCGACCGCATCAGCCACCTCCCCGACGGCATCCTCGGCGACATCGTCTCCCTTCTCCCCTCCAAGGACGGCGCCTGCACGCAGGTCCTCTCCTCCCGCTGGCGCCCCATATGGCGCTCGGCTCCTCTCAACCTCGACCTCATCGGCCTCGACTTCACCGGCAAGGGGCTCAACGCCGTCAACGTCTGGCGCATCGTCTCCGCGCATCAGGGCCCGGCCGCCGCTGATGTCACGAGACATGGTCATCGCTTGGCTCCACTGCTGCTTGACTCCATGTCTCTCCATCCGTACTGCAGCTTCATCGATTTGGTTCCCGCGCTGCCCCGTTTGGTTCCCGCTGCTAAAGTTTAGCGCCTATCACATCGAGGTGGCGACACTAGGGTTCTCAGTTCACATTCTTTCTGTATCGCAAGTTGCTACCTCAGTCAAATTCAAGGCGTTAAATTCATGGATGGATGCGGGGTTTACTTGCAAGTTGCAACAAAGAACGCGACTATGCGATCTGACTGACAATCGGAAGCCTTGAGGAACTCTGAACATATCTGAAAAGTAGAAATCCATGAGTTCATGGGATCTGACAATGATGTTTTAATTATCTGTTAATTTATTAAGATCTGACAATGAGCTTTTGGATTTGTGACCAGCCATGAAAACCACAGAACTATAGTTGATCTCCTCGACAAAGCAGTAATCCACGAGTTTAGAGGATATGAACTTGATGTTTCTTTTGTGATTAGTCTTTTCAATCGGTCGGGACTCAGGAGTGCTGTAAAAGTTGATGGTTAGCATTTGTCTAGGAACTAACCACTACTTGTACCTTGTGATCTAAAGCCCTCTGAGCTTGGTGCAGTGTGCTAATGTTGCGCTCCGCTAGGGTGCATGTGCACCCCGATAAACAAACGGCCCGAGTAAGCTTTGAGATTCGGGCTGCCTAACTTCGGCGAGTAACTCTGAACTGAACAGCATCGCGGAAGAACTGCGTGAAGGCCAGCGCTCGATCAATGGCGCAATCATTTTTCTGCACAATCTCGAATGTATCCACAGAACAACACAGCTTCTCGTTCGTCGGCTGCACGATCCAAGGCACTGGTAACGTCCTGCTCGGAAAGGCGTGGCAAGCCTACTCTCGCGTCATCTTCACGTACACCTACAGGTCGGGCATCGTCGGATGGGATAACCGGTGAGATTAGAGCAGGAACAAGTAACTCTCTTTTTCATGTCAATTGAAACTCGGCGTTGACAGTGCTAACATTTTGTGCATGGATTTCATAACGGTCTTCTACGGCGAGCACAGATGTGTCGGAGAGGGTGCGAAAATGGCAGGAAGGGTGCCGTATGCCAAGAACCTCGATGCCTCGTACATCAACGGGGACGAATGACTCAAGCCGTTCGACGACGCACTGGTTGCCTGAATAATTCACATTTGAGATGAAGTAGGTGTGTAAAACATTGTGGGAGGTTGATTGAGGAATATGAATCTTGACTTCCATTTCTTTTGTTCCCCATCCTCTTTCCGATCGAATAGGGCAGCAAAAAAAGATCATATTGGTAGCGAAGGGGAAAATGCCCCCCTTGCCCCCCCCCCCCCCCCCCCCCCCTCCCCCCACCCCGACCACAAACACCCACACACACATCAAAGGAAAAAAATATTTTATCTCCAATTTTTCTTATAATAGATAAAAAATACACTCATACATTACTTGTAAGCAATAAAAAAAACTCGGCCGGTGGGGGAAAGACCGCCCCCACGGTATTACATTAAGAAGAGCTCAACCGGAGCCCCGGCCGAGAAAAGTCACGAAAGCTGACCCCCTCGTACATTACTTGTAAGCAATAAAGACACGAAGAATCCTATAACCAAGACAATATGACTTACTTATTCTAAAATTTAGTGACTGTACATGCGATATTTTGCCCATCATGTTTGGTCGGCCCCCTCCTGTGTGTAATTTCTGGCTACGCCAATGGATTGGAGGGGGATTCAACTTTGGCCAAAATCGCTTAATAAGAAGGAAAACAACGAGAACAGTGTGAAACTCTGAATGCCTGAACACTGAACACCAGTCTGAAACTAGCGTATGAAGAAGTGTAAAGCAAAATCATGTACATGCCTGAAAGTGCTGAACGGATAATCAGATAGGATAATGTTTCATTCATTCTCTCCAGTTTCAGCTTAGCTGTAGCCTGTGTTATGCGTATGGTGCCGTTGCGAAATTTTGTTCAGCTGCTTTCTCTTGTGTTGGATTGTGTCTGAAAGCCTGAAACTCCTGTGCCAACTGAGGCTCTCTGTTCTCTCGCATCCCCTGAAAACTGACATTGCATGTCGAGACTTGTTTTTGTTTCTAATGATCTTTTCGGAAAAGGTTCCTTGACGGCTGTCCAGGAATCTGCAGTTGAACTATATTTATACGAATCCAAGAGAAATTGCAGCTTGTTGGGAGAGTTTTTTTTAGATAACATGAGGATTCTGCAAGAAGTGGTGCGGTTCCATGCACCGATCGATCAGGGGAAATCTTGTGCTATCTGACCCGTCGTTCGATTCAGGCCTGCACTGCACGCGTACTTCATTTCGGACTTGCAGCGACACGGTGTCCTCCCCAGGTCGGCCGCCGGCGCCAGGCCCTCCGCCTCCACCGTACCGGAGCTTGCGACGCGAAGTCGATCAAGGACCGGAAGTAACGTTCGTCCACGGGGGACACTAGCGCCGCAGCGGCACGGACACGAGCTCCCCCGCGGCCGCCGCCGGCATGGTCGTTGACGGCGTTTCCCTCCCTTCGGTACCTGCTTCGTGACGACCTCGTCGCCGTCGATCCCGCGGGCCATTGGTGCGGCGCCACGCGCTGCAGCGTGGTGTACGGACGGGGCGCGCCGGCCGACGCCACGGACTTGAGCTTGTCGTCTCCAAGTCCGGCGTTGTTCTTCGTGCCTCCATGCTCCTGCTCGCCACCGGGCTTGATGAGATCGTCCGGTCGTGCACAATCGGCCACTAAGCCACGGGCGCACGGCCCCACGGCGTTCGAGCCCGGCGAGGCAGCGTGCGCCTGCGCTGTGCCCGTCCGTGGAGGCGAGAGCGTGGAGAAGACGAAGACAGATGGACGTGGTACCGGCGTGCTCCCGTGGTACGCGCCCGCGTGGACACCGGCATCACTCTCCACATCCATGGCCACCTTCCGGCGTTCCAATCCGGAAGCTCTGGTCGGCGAGTCAGCGCGCCCGAGCGGTGGCTCCATGGCATGGCGCGCGCCCGAGCTCTGGTCGGCGAGTCAGCGCGCGGCGCGCCTACCCAGAATCCATCCGATCCTAGCCGTACGAAGTCGATCAGACGGGCCTTAGAGACCCAGGGGGTGGACGGTATTTCAAATACCGTCCACCCCCGGTCGGTACCGTCCACCCTGGTCGACCGGCCACCGCTCGCGCCTCGGCTCGCCGGAGCGCCGCCGCCCTTCCCCGTCGCAAAGAGGCTCTCCGTCTTCCTCGCGCTCATCTTTTCGCCCGCCGCCGGCGCCAGAACGGCACTGCCGGTGCCCGCCATGGCCGCTGAGTGACGGGGGATCGCTTGCAAGCAACGCAGGGTTGACGGAGCTCCCCGCGGCATGGGGATCCATCGAAGCGACTTCCTCCGGCCGGCGCACCTCGCGGCCGCCGGCTCCGCCGCCCCGGACCTCGCGATCACAATGAAGGACTCACCGGAAGAACCCGCCGTCCGAGCGCTACGCCGCCCGGGACACGAGCGCCACGTACGGGCACCAGCTCCCCGCGGCGGCCAGATCGAAGCGCCCAGAGCACGACGTTGCCGGCGTACTCCTCCGGCACCGGCGGCGGGTGCTGCAAGCGCTTGGCGCGCGCCGACGGGCGGATGGGGGGGTGTCAAGGTTCTCCCTCACGCCATGCCCCTGACATCTGAATTCTGAAGGAACCTGGCAGACTGACGATGGCGCGAGTTCATGTCGCGAAATTCAGGGCCCATGCATGTGTGGGGAGGTCACCTGACCAACATCGTCAGGTGTCGGTATCACTCTCTGTCTGACAGCCCAGGCAGGCAGTAGCCATCAGCAGCGTTGATGAATGCAGAGCTCGTCGTATCTTTAATTTCTTAAAACATGCATGTACCGTTTTATATGTGTTCGTAGAATTGAACCAGAATCTAGTGTTGGGAGTTGGGACTGGCAAAGGATGCTAACCTGCATTTCCTGAGGTGAAGCTTTGGGCCATTGTCCAGCCAACCAAACACAATTAAAACCGTGACTGACTGACTGACAATCGCAAGCCTTGCTACTAATGTTAATCAGTGCTCTTTCAAGTTTCCACAAGTAGAACAGGGGAATAACATTATGAGGTCTCAAACAACTATAAATGCATGATAAAAATGTGAATAAGCAAAGCTAACAACATCCAAGCCATCACGCGCCGAAATCAGAACAGAGCAGCAAGCACCGCAACAATAGCAAAAAGATACTGACATGGAAAGCATAATGTAGGGCACAACAACGGTAGGCGTTCATAATCTCCAATTGATTCCCAAGTTTTTTTCAGTAGCAACCAAGACACAGCAAACAACTGAACATACAGGTAAAAGACCAGGAGTTTTGATTATGCTGTCACTGAAAGCATGGCTCATGAGGTGTACTACGGGATGCTCCGAACTTTCTCTAGGCCAGAGATACGCATGCTTGGAATTTCATTTGTACAAGGACTTTATCAAGGTGATGCATGTACACCTGAAGACTATAATCAGCCATTTTGTCACTGCTCTTTTGACACTCCGTTGGTTATTGTTAGATAATGGCGTTCTTTTCACTTGACCAACATAATATATGCTATCAATATGGTTAAGAGGTTCAGCTACGGAACGCATCGTGGTTGCAGACTTAATTTGATACCATCAGTACTTGAATTTAACGCAGTTCCAAAGTTGAATTAACACAGTTCCAAAATTCCAATTCAAAGCCTTATTAGAATTCATTCAAAACAAAAGGCTGAGAAAAAAAGAGGACGGTAATGGGATGCCAATTGGGTCAAACAGCCAAACAGCCCACCCACACGCCCTTGACCTCCCTCTCCCCTGGTGGGTGGGGCCCAGTCGCAGTAACACTCGGCGGCTCCCACTCCGCTTCGGCGATTCCCCAATCCCCGCCGGCCGCCGCGCCGCCATTTTCCCATGCTCATGGCGACGGCCACCGGAGCCGAGAGGGAGAGGAGGAGGAGAAGGCTTGGCGAGGAGGGTGAAGTGGAAGAGCTCGTCGACCGCATCAGCCACCTCCCCGACGGCATCCTCGGCGGCATCGTCTCCTTTCTCCCCTCCAAGGACGGCTCCCGCACGCAGGTCCTCTCTTCCCGCTGGCGGCCCATATGGCGCTCGGCTCCTCTCAACCTCGACCTCACAGACCCCGACTTCACCGGCAACCAGCTCAGCGAGGACGACATCTCGCGCATCCTCTCCGCGCATCAGGGCCCCGGCCGCCGCTTCTGCACCCGAGATATGTACTACGGCAACAGCGACGGATCCGCGGCCCTGGACAGGTGGCTCCATTCCAGCGCCCTCGACAAACTCCAGGAGCTCAAGTTTCACCGCGGCCTTTCTTTAGGGCATAATCCGCTGCCGCCGCCTCCATTGCCGACATCAGTAGACCGCTTCTCGTCCACCCTTCGCGCCGCCAGCATCGGCGGCTGCAGTTTCCCAGAAGGAAACGGTGCCAGCCCGCTTCAATTGCCTCTTCTGAAGCAGCTAAGCCTTTTGTATGTCAGAATCTCTGAAACTTCTCTGTATGCCTGCTCGCCGGCTGCCCTGCCCTGCAAAGCTTGCTGCTAAATGACATCATGGGCTGCTCTCGCGTCCAAATTGTGTCTCCGCCTTAGAAGCGTCGGTTTGCGGCATGGTTTTAGAAACACCGATTTGGAAGAACTCGTCATCGAGGATGCCCCATGTCTGGAGAGGTTAATTTGTTTTGAAAAATATCGTAGCAAGAAAACCACTGTCTCAGTGATCTCGGTGCCAAAATTGCATGTCTTCGCACCGCTGGGTGGTGACATCATTGGAGGAGGCTGTTGGCAGCATAACTTTTCAGTTTGGTAGCACAGTTTTGCAGGTACCACCGCCCTTCTTACTTCAATACTCGCGACACATCCAAGACCCTTTTTTTCCGAATATACTGATCAAAGTCCCTTTGCCTGATCATGACGTCAAACTTCGTATTATGTGCTTTACTCAGAGATTCGGCATTCTTAGCTTGACGATGGTGGTTCACAGCGTGAAGGTCTTAGCTTTAACCCGGTGGAATCTTTGTTTGGATATGGTTATTAACTTCTTGAAATGCTTTCCCTGCTTAGAGAAGCTGTACATCGAGGTGATTAAGCTTTTGCTCCACAATTGGGTGTCCTCTGCATTCTTTTTCCTCCATTCTAATGCTAGGTCATTACTATTCTCATGTTCGTTTTGCTTTTTCAGACACGAGGCGGTTCAAGGGAGAAAAATTTGTGGTATCGTAAATACAAGAATCTTATTGGTACCATTGAAATTCGTCTCAAGAAAATTGTGTTGGCACACTATCGGGGCAGCGCATCACATGTTAACTTTACCAAGTTCTTTGTTTTGAATGCGAGAATGCTACAGTCAATGAGGCTTGAGTTACATGGAAATCCCAGCAGTGCATGGATTGAGAGACAACATGGACTACTCCAAATAAAAAATAAAGCTTCAAGGGATGCACAGTTTGATTTTGTGGATAGTAACAGCGTGGCTAGTAACAAACGTTTGTGGGCTTTCGATGCTTTTGCGGAGCAAGTACATGATTTGTCAACAGCCGACCCCTTTGTAATGTTTCATAATTGGATATGATTCCTTGTAACGACCATAGAAACCCTTTCTCCTGGCTCGCAGGTAATGTTATCCTTTTCTTCTCTAAGACTTGAGTCAACATGGAAGTGATGCAACGCAATCTACATTTGAATTTCTTGGCACACCAACTCCTGGTCTGCTAGTTGACCTAGGCAGTTTTTAATGGTTTTATATTCTAGTTGCAATACTTTGCTCCATAGTTTTTGCTGGCGTAGCCAGGTGGATGTCCTGTGTGTACCTGAGCACACCCATATTTTGCAAATGTCAGAGGAGATTAGCTCTTACATGGCCTAAATCACATATGGTCTCATACTCCTGTACACAGTGCACACTCAGTTGAATATTTGTAGCTGTGTGACCACAAATATGCATCTGTTCTGAATTGTTGTCAGTCTGTCTGAAATATTCGGCAGTGGACAGGAAGTTGACCAAGTTGTTGCATGACGGCTGAATATTGATGAGTCAGGATATAATAGTAAGATTTGGGTAGAGTGTTTTTCATATGGATTCCATGCTTCTAATGATAACCTAAGCCCTAGTACCAATCAAATACTTTGAATATGACCTACTGATACAACCATGCCTCAATATTCTGTGATAATTTTAACAACTTTTTTTTTTGTTGTAAACCAGACAGTAAAAGTAGGCATTTTAGCAATGACAGTCATAATTCTACAATCTGTTAACTTTTGGTGACATATCTGAAAAGTAGAGATCCTTGAGTTCAGGGGATCTGATAATGATGTTTTATCTGTTAATTTTACCAAGATTTGGTCCTTGTTTCAGGCACGAACTGCATGCTCGTCAGCTTTCGGATTTCTGAGCAGCCATGAAAACCATGGAACTTCTAGTTGATCTCCTCGACAAAGTAGAAATCCCCATGTTCAGAGGATCTGAATTCTGAACTGATTTATGATTTGTCCTTTCAATCGATCAGGAGTACTGTAAAGTTGACGGTTAGCATTTGTCTAGGAACTAACCACTACTTGTACCTTGTGATCTAAAGCCCTCTGAGCTTGGTGCCGTATGGGCTATGTGCCAACGTACTGAAACCTTACAGTGGTAATAGCAATGTTCGCATGCTATGCAGAAGCCATTTTTCTGTTGGATGTTTGAATTTTTTTTTTCTGTTTCTTGATGCTGCTGCTGGACATTGACTTTTCTTGTTTCCTGACTTCTTTCTAGAGGGTTTCCTGTTTTCTTAGGTTGCAACAGAACTGCACGCCACTCCTTGTTTCAATTTTTTTTCTTTCTTTTTTCTTTTTTTTTTTTTTTGCGGATTTTGCTTCAAAAAAAATTTAGGGTTTGCGGTTTAAAGGGGGCCTATAGCTGGTGGGAACACCAACTTACAATCTGAACTTGCAAATGGAAATTTTAAGTCACGAGGCATGGTCAACGCTTGGCTCCATGTCTCTCCATCCGTGCTGCAGCTTCATCGATTTGGTCGGAGCTGCAGCTTAATCGATGCTTGGGGACGAAGGCAGGATGGTCGGAGCATGTTGTCACTGCAGTCTGCAGGTGGTGCGAGCTTGGCAAAGCTGTCTCCTCTCCACGGTGCAACTGCTGAAACTGGATGTCGTGGCCCCGGAGCTCAACGAACTGAGGTTTTCAACCCCTCGGCTGGAAATGGCTCGAGTGCCGGGACCTGTAAGCCTGTAACCATCCGAGCTCGATCAGTCCGGTCCAGCTTGGAGAGATGGCTAACAATTTCCTTGTATACCTACCACATTATACCTTTCAAAAAATATATATAGACCTCATTACTCTAGCAATAATCGTTCTACCGTCAGGTTTGAGCGACTTCTGATCACCGCCGCGCGCATGTCACTGCACTATCTCGATGTCAGTTCACATCCTGTGTGTTGAGAGTTGCTACTTCAGTCAAATTCGTTAAATGCATTATGCATGGACTTGCAAGTCTCGAGGAAACTACCACTAGTGATGTTCATCAGTGCTCTTTCAAGCACAACTAGAGCAACAAGTTGAGCAGGGAAAAAATTTAAGGGTGGGTTAACATGATCAGGTCTCAAACAGCTACAAATGCATGATAAAAAAAATGAATAAGCAAACCTTACAACATCCAAGCCATCGCACGCAGAAATCGGAACAACAGAACAGCACACACCTGAGAAACAGCACAAGCATACTGACATGGAAGCATAAGGTAGGGCACAACAACGGTAGGAGTTCATAATCTCCAAGTAGCTCCCAAGTTTTTTCAGTAGCAACCAAGACACAGCAAACAACTGAACATACAGGTAAAAGTCCAGGAGTTTCGCCTTGTTGCATCAAGGACAAGAGCAGACCGACCCCGCTTCCTTCTAAGAAGAAGCTCTCCGCTATGTGCAAGGTAAAAGGACCCAACCTCAACCCGGAATTGCCCCTCTCTGCGGCTCCGAGCATAGATACTTTACTCACTCACGGTGGTAACAGTTAAGAAAAAAAAAGGCCGAGCCCATAACTTAAAAAGAAAATGACACATATTGCGATTTTCCCCCCTTTCATATATGTCTATCTCTATTATATATAAGCAGTGCCATCAGCACCTCCTGTACCTACAACATCTAGTGCATCAGCTGGCGAGGCGCACGGGGACGCACAGGGGTCTTCGATGGGCTCACCCTGAAATACCACAATAGCCCCGGCTCTGTTAATCTATGTTTGACCTCTATGCGGTTGCAGTGTCTCAAAAGATCAGAGCTTTATTACCTTATTGGCAAGGAACCCAGAATCACGCCACTGCAGTTGAGAGCAGCAGTGGCACTTTCAGCCTGAAAGATAAGAAACAAATGGAACATAAAGATGGGGTTTAATTCTTCAAAATTAGGGGAAACACCAATTATATTACAAAAATAGCACCATGTAAAGGGCCTAGCTTTTACTAACATATTGGATCAAATGAACTTTGAATTCACAAATAACCAGCATCAGAAGGCTCAATACAGTTAGACAGAGCAAAGGAACAGAAGTTATATAGCACATACTAGTAGTGAGCAAATATCAAAAACCTGATGGCAATGCTCAGTAAGACCAAGTTAGTGCACTAAACATATATTTTTGACCGAAGCACTAAACATATATTGACGAGGCACAAGCAATAACAGCTCAACTAAGGAGTTAGGGCCACTTTAAATTTCAAGGTGTATACTTAAACAATAAATTGGCATGCAAATTTAGTTTGAACAGCAGACTCAAAGGCACCAACCGACCAAATCCATTTCACCCAAATCAGCAACCATTCCTAAGGGAATACTATATAACAGAAGAAAACAAGTTTTCTTTTCAAAACCAAACACATCCAAGATCATTGTTCTCCAGTTTCGGTTGAAGACATGGTAAGTACTGAAACTGTTATCTCAGTACATAAGAAACACTAGCTGACTAGGAACTAAAGCTGGTGATGCCAATTCTTCAGCAAACACAGTAATGCTAAAAAATATATATTTGGAAGCTCTGACCCACCAGCAATGCTAACAAATATATTTACAGGACAAATAGATAAACACACAATGCATACTGCATGCAACTTTTGCACAGATATGAAAAAAAAAAGATAAGGAATGCTAGCTAACCATTACAAACTCCACAAAGGCAATGCGAGTAGAATGATGGTAATCGCCAAGCAACCTCAGCCGAAAGACCTGTAACGGGAATTGCAATGATCCAATGAATGCCGTGCTGCTTGAATTGTCATTTCTACATGGCACTTGGCAATACAAACTTTACAGAAGGGAAAAGAAGTTGAAGTAAAGAGTGGCCAACCTCTCCACATATAGACTCAAAGAACAATTTCAGATCTGCCTGAGTGACCTGCAGTAAGTGGATATATTAAAATAGAAACATAACATAAAGGAATACCTAGGGATATCATAATTATACGGTAGCAAACCTTCTTGTCAATGTTTGTGCAGTAAATAGTCCTTGCACACATTTCACGCTCATCATCAGACTGCAGATAACATCAAAGAGGCAAACCTTTTTAGGGATAAGATCACAGCATGAACCATGAATCTAAGACAGATGTGTTGGTTCCTGAAAGGTTTGCTTACCCTGGGCAGAAATGTTGGGTTGACTGGAGCAATGGCAGTTTTTGATGGCAGAACCCTGACGGGATAATATCCAAGCACAGTTCCTGACAGATTTAGAGCAGCCCTGGCACCCTCTGCAACAGGGATGTTTATTAACAAGCAAACAGGTGCCTAAGTACACAAAGCTAAGAAACTTCAATTATGGCTTGATAAATTACCCTCATCAGTGAACTCTATGAAAGCAAAACGGAGAACTGAATTTGGGTCCCCACACATGCGGCAGTCCACAACCTTCAGAAGGCATATACAAAGATTACAAGCTTGCATAAAAAAACAAAAGGGGAGCGCCAAATATTTGTAAGGGTATTTGCGATTGTCCCATAAATTTTACCTGTCCACAGTTTATAAATAGCGCTGCCAGGTTTTCTTCAGTGACCTAAATGACAAGAGAAATTAGAAACTAAACCACATATAATCGCCACTACAACAGTCATTTAAATAACAAAAAGCAGAAGCTAACATATAGAATATGCTCCGACAGTTTGGCAAAAATTACCCTAATACACTACCTAACCTTTTCAACTTCAATTGGCAAAAGGTAACACTGTCATGTATATGACAAAAAGAAAAGAAAGATACGGACACAAACATATAAAACTTCAAGCGCAACATCGTGTACTAGTATTGAGAAACGTTGACTGATTCACAATTACTGAGAATGTTACATGGCCAGCAGTTCATTAACTACACCAAAAAACAATAAACTTGCTGGCCATACCGGTGGGCCAGACTGGAATATGTACACTGCAAAAGGTTTCTGTTGTGTTCTACATGCAACAAGAAAAAAAAAACTTCCATCTGCCTTCCTTTTCCATATTAAAAAAGAACAGGGTATTGCCCATAAAAGCTTTATACCAGGAGCAATAGCGAAGATGGGAGACTAAAGACAAGATGTGATCTTGATTATCTAGGCGACACAATGGACCAACTGAAAACAAGAAATCCATATTATTAGGCTTAAACGATGACTTTTAGAGAACGTTAGAGGTAAACACCAGCTAAAGGCTTGCTCAAGCAAACCTATGAACAGGTTGCAGAAACAAGATAGTATTGTTTCCATACAATGCGAACCAATTGTTTCATACAATGCGAACCAACAAGGCTGGGAAATATGGGGCATGCCGTATGCATCGTACCAAAACTCTCTCCAGCAGAATCACAAGAAAACTACGCCTAGTAATGATACAAAAGCCAACTTGGTCTGCGTACATTTTTCTCAACAGAAATCATTGAAGACTGAAATGGTGACCATATAAAAAATAATGTAAATCCATTACATTCACACAATACACAGTTTGCATGACCAACCCATATTCAACAACAACAACAACATAGCCTTTTGTCCCAAGCAAGTTGGGGTAGGCTAGAGATGAAACCCAAAAGAAACAAGGATAAGAAAGACATAAAACGGCACAAGACCAACCCATATTCAATAAAGTACAAAAAAAAATACTTCATAAGGTGCTATACTTGCTGTAGTTTGGCCACCAGAGAATGATGCCAATGAGCAAGAGCATTTCTTCCTACAAAAGCGACCATGGTATATAGCAGGTTGTTTTTGCTAATACAGCAGCCTTACTGTTCGAGCAAAGAGATCTTTCAGAAAATCAATTGCAGATCCTACAAGGATAAATACACATAACGGAATACAGATAGCCGTGCACTACAGACCATAATGCAGTCATTAAACCTTGCAATAGCAGCTCACGCACAATTATGTATATATAGGCATTCCTTTCCGAAACACAGATATGGGAGAGATATCGCTCCAAGCTATGACTATACAATGATATCGATTATTGCAATAGTCAAACAGATACCAGCTGTACAACGAGAAGCAGGAGCATCAATACGACTTGAATGCTTTTAAGTCAATATTTTCCAAGGCGTACATGAAAAGGCATGGAGAAAATTGAGCACACACACTGACAGAACCAACAAAACATGGTCCTATAGCCCTCTAGCAGAAGAACCTAGCAGTGAATTCAACTTTAAGGATATTAGAAATTCTGGAATAACTGAAGGAACTCATAGAGCAGAGGAACCTAGCATTTCTAGCAGTTTCTACAAAAAACAGGGCATGGTCTGGCTACTTATTGTCCTTTCCTGGTGTCACTCCATAAAAGGAACATCAAAGCAGGGCTCTACTGCCTACCTAGTAAAGAAACTCCTCCAACCATATTGATGATCCCATGAACATCTTAGATGAAAAACCAACATGATAAACAAGAAATGCCATGACACTAGACACAAATGGAATGCGTTCTGCAGACAGAAGCACGTGACCAGGGATGCCAAGAAAAAATGAAGCACATTTCATAGAGAAGGACGATACTAAAGGCTCCCTGCGAGCGCACAGCCAAGCACATAAAAGGCAAAACAGGGCATACAGCTTTCCAGATTCCGCACGGAACAAATAGCCCGCTGCGGCAAAACATACTAGCAGAAAGTGGCATCCAAATCTACCAAAGCAACAGAAAAAAAGGATGGCTCATACTCGTAGCAGCAGCAGCACCTACGTGTACGTGGTGGCGTGCGCTCCAGCCCAACCTGGTCCTAGCCTGTAGCCTCCTACTCCTACCCATCGGGCCATCACACAGCATCATCTGATCCCGTGATCTCATCCTAGTCAGGAGCGCGCATGGACAGAGGTGACCGAACCCAAATCTAACTGGAGTAATCGCCGTCGCCACACCACGAGAAGTGAAAACAAAAAAAAAAACACTAATTTGCATCAGAGATCGATCGGTCAATTGGGTAGGTAGTCTCGTCTCTTAGCGGAAGAGGAAAAGATTCCCAATTGATGCGATTAAAACGCCAGAACAGAGCGAAATGGATCGGGGAGGGTGCGGATCCGTGCGGCGACGGGCGAACCAACCTGGTGATCGATGTCGGAGACGTAGACGGTGCGGCGGATGACCTCGTCCCGCTGCGCCATGCTGGTGCGGCTGTTGGTCCGGCGCCTTCCCGGGTGGCCGCCGAACGCTCCTCCTGCTCCCCCCTTCTTCTGCACCGGGCGAGATAGCCATGAAATGGAAGAAGACCAAAACGGATCATCATCAGTTCATCGGCAGACGTTGACATCGAAAACAGAGAGAGGACGAAAGGGAACGAGACGGGACGGAATCGGTGGTGGTGGTTAGTTACCCTGCCACGTCCGGCGTGGGCGTCGGCGCCGACGGCCGGGAATCCGACGACGCCGCGGTGTCCCGGGGAGGCGACCGCGAAGCCGCCGTTGGCGGGGTAGTACCCGTATGCGGCGGGGGAGAGCGGCGCGGGCGCGGGGGCGAGGGCCGCGGGCGCGGGCGCACCAGGTCCGGCGGCGACGGGGGAGGTGAGGGAGGGCGGGACGAACTCCTCGGCCATGGGGTTGAGCTTGGAGAGGAGCTCCTCCAGATCCCGCATCTCGCGCTCCCCGGCGTCGGAGCCGGACCCCGGCGCCTCCTCCTCCTGGCGCGGCGCGGCGTGGTCGGCGGCGGCGGCCTCGGCGACGGCCATCGGAACCACGGGAGGGGGACGGACGGGGTCGCTTGGGGAGGGGGAGGGGTTCTGGAAGGTTCTGGCGCGGGGTCGGAGGCGCCGAGGCGGGGACTGGCAGGGGTATATATAGAGGCAGGCAGCGGAGGCGGATCGGGGGAGGGGAAGCCAACGCCAACCGGGAGGGAGGAGGAAGGGGGTGGGTGGGTGGTGGCTAGGCTACGCAGACGCAGGCATGGCCGATCGATCGGCGAGGTGGGTTGGTTGTTACGCCTGCGGCCGCGGCTGCAGAGCCAGAGCCGACCGGAGGAGCAGAGGAAGGACGGCAAGGGGGGGAGATGCGCTTGCCGGCCTCTCTCTCTCTCTCTCTCTTCTCTGCTCGGGAGGAGGGGGGAAGGGGGGGTGAAGGTGAATGCCTATGCTTTTCCGCTTTCCCTTTTTTGGGCGCTCTGGCCTCCGGTCCGGTACGGCGATGTCGCCTGCCTCCCTCCCTCTCTCGTGCGCCTGTTCCCTTCTCCTCCCGTTGCTCGCCGCAGAGGCCTGCTATTTCGCGGGAAACCCCTTGGATGGCCTCCGATTCCCACAACGGCTTCAACGGCGAGGGCTTACCTGCAATTAATGGCCGCCGCAGCTAATTGCTAAATTAGCCCAGCGAATTGTACTAGTTATTAAGTGGTGCACTATTGCATTTCCAGTCACTGGCTCGGAACAACTATCCTACAGATCGAGCATGTACAACCTATTGTGGTGTGAAGTGTTGCCACATACGGATGAACACGATAAAATCATGGTGGAGTAGGGTATCGGTAATTATTAGAACGAGCACCATATATTACGCGGGAAAACGCGAGCCTTAACATCTTGCTCCTATTATGGTAAGTTATGATGTAGTGCTAAACACGTATTAAACTTGCTACGCACGGCTGAGTAACCTCGTAGAAGTAAGATTTTGATATACTCTAATTTCGACATGTTATGTTTTTTTTCTTCGTAACATGGTGGTTCAGAATCAAGGTTAGAATTGATGGCGTGACATCCATAGAGTAAGTGTTTTTAAAATTATATGCTTCTTCTTTTCTAATGGGATTGCATACTCCAACCATTAAATTGTTTGGATATTTCACGAATCTCTGCAAGATATATGAATTTAGCATCCAAGTCCCGTATAAGACTAGAAAAGGAGCTAGAAGATAATGCAATATCTTGAAATACTTTTGTTTTGTCTAACGACGGTTTCTAGTCAAACACGGTGTGTCTTGTTGCGTGGACCAAGCCGGACGGTCGCCACTTCTCGTCACGCCTGCAACGACCGTTTGGATATTTCACGGGTCGCTACAAAGATATATGATTTAGTATCCACATCCTGCGTAAGGCTAAAAGGAGAAATAGAGGATATTGCAATATCTTGAAAGATGTTGTGTTTTGTCACATAGATAAAAGGTGAGCTGTTATCGCTTCTTATCACATCTACAACGTTTGTTTCTAGTGAAACACGGTGTGTCATGTTGCGCGGACCAAGCCGGGCGGTTGCCGCTTTTCTCATCACGCCTTCAACGACCGTTTGTAGTGAAATATGGCGTGTCTTACCATCTTTGCTGCACAAACAAAAGGCAGATGATCGCCGGTTCTCGGCACCGCTGCAACAGAACACTGTGTTCCGCTATGTCGAGCCGCTCTTGACATGGTTAAAAGTCACTTTTTTTGCAAGAAAACATGTGTGTTTTGTTGTATGCAAAAAAAATATACCGTTAATATTGTTGCCATGGCTACAACAGTTGTTCCCCATATTATTTGAAGGTGCCAGACTTCATCTTGGTTCTGCTTCAGTCCGCATGAAATTCATCCTTTCCTGGGGAACCCCTTGGGGTGTACTCAATTCCCACAACGGGTCCAATGGCGAGGGTTTATTTGCAACTAATGGGCACAACTATAATTGTTAAATTAGTAGCCCAATGCATGTGCTAAAAATGGCTTGATATTATGGTTTGAAGTACCTTTTATCTTAGTCACGAGCTTGGGATAAGTATCCCTATAGATCTATCCCTATAGATCTATCCCTATAGATCGAGCATGTATAACCTACAATGGTGTGAAGTGCTTGTGTTTTCATGGACAAACGACGTGATAAAACCATGATGAATTAGGTTATCAGTTATTCGGATGAATAGCATATGTTAAGTAGGAAAATAAGCATTAACATCTTGCTCCTAATATGGTAAGTCACGATAGAGTGCTAAACACGCACTAAACTTATTGCGCATGGCACACTAAACTCATGCTTTGCTATACTCTAATTTAGACATGTCTTATTTTTTTCTCTCATAACAGGTGGTTCAGGATGAGAGGTTAGAAAGCATGCCATGCTAGCCATGGAATAAACGTTTTCAATTATGTGCTTGCTTTATTTATGGCATTGCTCCCTCCTACAAGTAAGTTATTTTGATATTTCTCGGTATTGCTACAAAGATATATAAATAATTTAGTGCGTCGTAAAGGTTTCAAAAAAGACCCATAAGATATTGTAATATCTTGAAACACGCCATGTTTTTTGGCGTAGATAAAGGTAAGCAGTTACCACTTCTCTTACCACCGCTGCAACGACCGTTTCCGGTCAAAGCGACGTGTCTTGTCGCACGGACCAAGATGGACGGTTGGCACTTCTCGACACGGCTGCACTGAAACATGGCGTGTCCTGTTGCACACATAAAAAGGGCAGGCAGTCGTTGCTTTCTCGTCACGGCTACGACCATCGTTTCTTGAGAAAATCACATCACGCCGGTTGCCGCTTCCTGTACTTTTCTTGAACGGAATGCCACATGTTTTTGTTGCACGATACCGCTCGTCGTCATGGATACAACCGGTTTTTCTGTAGTATTTGGAACCGTTAATCCTGGCCCTTCCTCAATTCCATATTAAATTTCACATAACAATTATAGTTGTACCCGTGTTATCTGAAATTGAGAGCAAGTTTTTTAAAAAAATATTGAGAGCAAGTTTTATTAAAGAAAAAGAAATTGAGAGCAAGGTTGGTTTCGTTGCAACAAAACGTACACGCCTAGCAAAACTACGATGCGAAAAAAAAAAAGCAGGTCCTGACGAGGCAAGGTTGTTGCATTGCGTGATTCCAAGGTGTTGCGAGGGCTTGTGCGGGAAAAGAAAGATGACGAGGCAAGGTTGTTGCATGATTCCCGAGCTCTTCTGACCTCTGACGAGCTCGCTCATGCTTTTCAACTGGCAGCAGCACAGTTGTTTGGTCTGTTCGTCCGCCGGCCCTTATCCCGGCGGCCCAAAGCCCAGGCGAAGGCGCGAAGCAGAGGAGGCGGCTGCGTGCGGCGGCGGCTCTGGCAGCGCAGTCGCGTGGACCCGGCTCTGCGTGGACCGCGCGGCCGCCGGGGGTCGAGAGCTCGCTCGCACGCCACGCCAGACGGGCCGTACCGGCAGCCCGTGACGTGTTCCCCGGCGCACGTAGACCCGGAGCGCCGGCGTGTTTCGCCATGCTGGCCTACACGTGGCTTGGACACGTGGGAGTAGCAAAGGACCCGTCGCGTGCTTGTGTGCTAGAGGATGGAGTCGAGCACGAGCCATTTCTTTCTCTCGCGCGTGACGACGGAGATTTTGCGCCGCAAGAGGGAGGGACAGATGGTGTTCCCGAATTTGCAAGTTGGAATGGTGGATTTCGAATTTGAGTTTCTATTGTATAGTAAGATAAAAAAAACAAGCTTTTATCAGAAACAAAGCATCTCCAAGAGCTTTTGTATATGGACTTCCTTTGGCTAAAAAAGAAAAGGATTCAAAAAATATCTATCAAACAGTCTGTTATAAATCGAATCGAGGATAGCTATCCTACCGTCCTCGCTTGCTATTTTTGCCCAACGCTGCCCGTTTGCTATAGAGGCCACGTTTTAGCATGTATCTTGGATTAGGCCATTGAATTAATTACAAACCGGTACAATTCTCATATTTAACGAACAAAATACAAGAGCGAATGAGATGGGATAAATAGCCATTAAATTTGAAGAGTTATATACAGAGTCTTGGAAACGTTTTTTATTTGAACTTTACAAAATGATTTGTCGGTCTCTCGGAGGGATCCGTTCTGGGCTCAACAGGAACAGCTTTTGTTCCCCTCTGGGCTCTGCTTTTGGCGACAGGGCCGGCAGCGAAAGCGGGAGGGTGGCGTCACGCCGTGGAGCGGCATGCAGGGAATGGCCGTGGCCGTGTTCCTCACCGGTCGGCCATGCCACGGCGCGCCGCGAGGGAGTTGCAGACTGCCCCGACGCGTGGTGGCCGCCGCCGTGGGTCGCTCGCGGCGTTTGCAGTTGCAACGCGGACCGGTCTGGCACGGCGATCTCGGCTGCGCCTGTGCTCGGCTCCGAACCCAAGGCACTGGTTTTGCAGCCGCGTCAGGCTTCTGGTTTCCGATCGATCCAATCCAAGGCACTACCAGTATACTAGTGTATGTACTACTAAAAGTACGTAAATGACGGATTCAGTTTGTTAGGCGGTTAGCCGGTGTTTAAGCGTGCTTCCATAATCGTGAGGTCTCCTGGTCATCGAGATTATTTACTCTATAATCGTGAAGTCCCTGATTCATTCAACCATCTCCAACTACCATCTCATTTTTTTTTTTCGCTCAGAAAAGCATTGTGAATCCGCTTTGTTGAATTTCTTGATTTTTTTGGGGGAGAACACGTCTTTAGTTTCGACAGAACATGTAGCATTGTTTTGCGAGGCGCGATTGAAGCCCAGACTAAAGAAACAAACCTCTGGAGCCCAATCACAACAAATGCAGGGGAAAATTCGTATGAGGCCCAATCCGTTCCAAAGTGTGTGAGATTAGGCAGTAATCCATTTTCGTCAAGGCAAATTCTTGTTTCTCGGAGTCTGTTTCTTTACCTTAATCAATCGACAGTACCATATAAGCCAATCCACGGTACTATATAAGCGGTTTACAGCCTCAACAATAATGTCACTGAGTAAAATATGACAAGAGCAATTGCTTTGGCAAAGGCACATTACATAATTCAGAGAAAAATGTACCAATAAATGTTATTCATATGCTAGTTGTTAGCTACATAATCAATCAGTTTTGGAAGAGCCAAAAAAATGGAGAAATCAAAACTATAGTATCCTATCCTTTGGAAGAACTGTGTCAGCTAATACTATCATAACTCATACTAGTTTCCTCATAGTTTCCCCAAGCTGAAGTGTGGAAAGCTCCCTGAATTGTAAGCAAGAGGACGAGGCAGTAGTAAAACGCAGTTTGCTGGATGCATGACCGAATGCAGACGATGCAGTCTGCTTGACTATCGTTGATATCCTTGAGCACAATAAGGAGCCCATAATGGGGTTGTATCACCTAGTCACCTGACAGTTGTGCATCCAGGGCTGTAATTGTTGGTAACTACCGAGTCTAGCTAGCATCTTGTCTTCTCCAGGCATTTTTCAAAGAAACGGTTTCCCTGTATCATTGATCAAACTAGTAAATAAGCCAGAATATAGAACACTTACTGTATTGCTAAATATATAGGATTAAGAACCTTTGTCCGCACCTTGAATGCAAAACCAATATCTGAAATGTCAATCTGAAGTGTTACTCTTCTAAGCTTATCTTCCTTGGATTGCCCTAGCTTCATGAATCCCTACAATGCAAATTCCATCAAACACTAAACACTTGGGGTTGTCTTTCATTTCATTCCAATGCACCAAAAGATTGAACAAACTTGCACACCTGATCACTCAAAACCACGCACATGTTAGAAAATTCAAGCATTCCGACTGCTGGGACTTGAGTTGATCTACAGATTTCGATGTATGACTTGTTGAGCTGAAAAAGGGTATGTATAGGTAGAGGTTAGAATCATAAAAAATGAGGTGATCCGAGTGTATTGTTTCAATATGACATGGAGTAAGCATTACCTCTCCTAGAGTAGTAGCCTTTTTCTTGCAATGCTGGAAAGTATTTGCCAATGCACACAATACCATCTGCCCAACATTTCATACATAAGAATGAGACACAGAAATGTAGCGGGCTACAATTAACACAAAAGGAGGGCAGGGGCAAAAGGAGTGACAAAGCTCTGAGAGCTTCTAAAGAATTGTGACCTTACCTGTTGGTGTTGGGGAAGACACAGTATGCTATCTACTACTGGCGACTTGAATGCCTTTGACAAGGCTATATCCATATGGTCAAATGTCACCTGTAAACAAAAACATTAGGCTTCAATACTAAAGACAATTCAGGCACTATACAAAATCATGTCAAAGAACCAACATGACCAAGTAAAAAGTACTGCTCCTTATAGGAACTATTATACCAGTATAATTAAATGTATACAGGTAATTTAGAATGTAGATGACCAGATTTATGTAATGATAGAGATCACATAGTTAGCCAATGTCAATTTATGACAAAAACCACCATCTCAAATTAGCAGCCTACAATTGGTAATTATGTGATGTTTGCCCAAAAATCACTTATCAATTTCCTGATGAACTATAAAAACATCGTGTGAGAAGAAAAGCTTACCATTCCTAATTCTTCATCGGAAACCTTGTAGCCTTGCTTCCAGAACCTCCACCGCACTCCTGGAATTCACAAAATAAGAATATTATACTCTAATGACATTGCTGAGTCATGCAATCTTAAACAGTCGCCAGTGATTTAACATACAAAAAAAATCTAAATTTGGTAGCACATGTATCAACAGGATTTAGAATTCCTTTGGTTTCCAAAAAAATGCTGTGTCCAACACTTTATTAGCTAGCAGTGGAGCTGTAAGTTGCAGAGAATATCATTGTTAATTGTTTCAACAAGCACAGAAGTGATTTACCTGCAAACACCTAGAGCTTTTCTCATGTCACCAGTGGCTGCTGCGACTTTCTGATAAGATAACATTGACCAACACATTAGATAATGAACATAGACGACAATAATTAATAGAATATTATGATTTCTGTCAATGAAACTATAGCACAATCGTTGCAGGTTGAATGCACTTACTCTAGCACAAAACTCCAGGGCTAGTGGTTCAAAAACATCATACTCAAGAACCTGTATAAGCGGCATTAAAAACAAGTGACTAATGAACATCAAGCAATTGAACGTTTAGTAATAGGAGATAGATGCAAATAAATCTGAATTGGCAACATGATGACATATTTACCTTTAGTCTATGCTTAATTATGTCAGATATTTGATCCTTGGAGTAAGCACGGAAAGTTACAACAAGAGGTTTGCCTGTCAATTAAAGTAGCAAAGCCAAAGGCATGTTAGTTTAACTTGGCATCAGAAAATGCAGCATTTGACATTGTCGGCAATGCTTACAATTTAAGGATTCAAGCTTTGGAAGAAACCGGTCTGCTAGGTCTATGGCATTCGCAATTCCTGAAAAAAATAGCACTATCAGTCAGCAAAGCCGTATTGTTGGTTTATCGGCATAAACTGCTACTGGTGGGTGTAAGTATCCTTCAAAACATCACCTATTAGTATGCATCTTGAATGTGGGCAGGTCGTAAGCATGAAAAGATCATGTAGCACGGCCCGGTCTCTAGTGATTAAGTAGTCCATCTCATCCACAATGACCAACCTGGCAAGAGTAGCATGCAATTCAGATAACAGGACCAGAACAGCAAGAAAACCCCAAATATCACAGTGGATAAAAGTAGTAATTACATCATTCTTTTTGAGCTGTTTCCTTGTTGGAAAACATGCTCTGAAGTTGCTGAAGTGGTGACACTTTGCTGCTTCCCTTCTTACGGTTCTGAAACTGTCCCAGTATCTGCATTGAAAAGTCACTTAGCAACTACTACAACTTTTGGTCGAATTGGACAGGCATAAATAGATCAGAGTGTATAACTGAATAGCAGTTAATACCTTGCTAAAAATCTCGGATGTGTTTGAAAGGTTTGTACAATTGATTGCTAATGAGTCGGGTGTCTCCATTCCCATCTGCACGCACACAAAATTAACACAACAAATAAATACAAGAACATTCAGAAACTGGAAAGTGCAGTCGAACATGAGACGTTGTCAAAGCCTACCTCATCTGCCCAACGCGCCAAGCTCTCCTTGACCTTGTTAACAGATAAAGTCTTCCCTGTGCCGGGGCACCCGCAGATATAGAGGCTCCCGGCCTTCTCCTGCTCGACGCAAGCCTTACAGAAGTCAAACACGCGCCTCTGCTCATTGTCCCGGCAAACGAGTTCACACGACGGCACCGTGGCCACGTGCAGCGCCTCCTTGACAGCCCTCATCTGCGCGGGATCTGCGTGGCACGACCAATCGGCCGTCAGGCAGGCCCCAATCAAAGCAACAAAGTGAACGCATTGGCTGTCTAAAATGGAAATTTTGAGGCTTGCCTCGGGGATTCCACTTGGGCAGGGGCTTCCCTGCCGCGACAAGGTCGCCGTAGAGCCGCTTCCTGGAGGACTTGGGCGACGCCGATAGTAGCTTAGGCGTGCAGGCCTGCAAGATCGAGCAGTTGGCGTGCATTGCAATGGGGTGCAGATTAAAGGAAGCAACTGCAGCGCAGATCTGCGTCGGGGACCAAGTAGGAGAGTGGGTCTTACCGTTCCGGCGCCGGCGTGCGGGGACCGGTGAGGGGAAGTGTGCCGCAACGCGGCCGGTGACTCGCCGGCGCGGCCTGGCGTCAGGCGACGCTTGACGCTGCGCGGCGTGCTCGCAGCGGCAGGGGACGGGGTGGCGGCGGGGGACGCGCTTGCCGTGGCGCTGCGGAGAGTCGGCATTGCTGCTGCTCTGCTTGGATGGACGGGAATTTGGCGGTTACTTGGTAAACGCAGGGGGATTGGGGGGGTGTGGATGGCGGGGAGGAGGAGGCGGGTGGGGAAGAAAAGGGCGGGGAGCGGAGGGGCGCGACCGCGCGCAGAGCGCGAAAGGATTTTCGAACTGATGAGTGCTACCGGAACTACTACAAAGAATTCTCTCTCCCTCCCTCCCTCCCTCCCTCCTCCACAGGGAATGGGCTACAACTAGCCCAAACCCAACAATTGGCCTGTCCTAGTCTGCCGGGCCAGGCCCATGAAACCTCATCGTCTACGAGTCTACCCAACAATTGGTAAAAGAAGTCGTTTAGGACAGCGACACGGTCTCCAAAGTACAACTTTGACTTCTTATTTTTATAAAAATATTTATTAAAAACTAACATATGTATACTTTTATGAAAGTATTTTGCAAGACAAATCTATTCGTGTAGATTTCACATTTCCAAACTTAATGACTTAAAAGTTATTCACAATTTATATTCCAATGTTTGACTCAAATCTTGTCCAAAACGACTTTTTTACCAAACCGGAGGGAGTACGAATAATACGCCCCGGCCTATGATGCATCCGTAGGACCGTAGTCGATCGGTGTGTCAGCCGTGCGCTCCACCGACCGCGTGAGAGGAGAGAAAAAGGGGAGTAGCAAGAATGTTAACCAAGCTCCTCATGACCTCGTCAGGGTGTTAGCAATAATTAATACACACATCTTGATGGCTATATAGCATTCTAATATTTAAGGATCACTAGAATGTCCAAAGAAGAAGTGACATACTTTTGAAAAGTTAGCCACGCCGAATGCCATAAGAAGTGTTTGCATTAGTAGTTTCATGTGATCCTTGGATTTGTTTTGTTCCGACCATGTTTTACCTTACAGACGAAATTCCAATCTCCTTTACGACTCTTTTCAGTTAGTGAATGATGGCCAATGGTCGGCATTTTTTTTTCTCACGTAGTCGAGTGTCGACAGTACGGCATTTTATCATAGTGCAAGTCTATTTCCTCTCATACTTATTTAAACATTTATAACCCTTTTGCACGATATGTTCTACGAGAAAGAGCTTGATTTTCACCTTGTTTGCGAACTACTCCCTCTGTCTCAAAATAAGTGCATTTCTAGCTTTCAAATGTGTACATTAATATTAGAGCGAAATTACCAATATACCCCTATAAAGTTGTAAACATTACACCTCGGGAGAAGAGAAAGTAGAAAAAGACAACTAGAATTGATTTGTCTTATATATGTAGATGCATACTTATTTTGGGACAAATTTTAAACTCTCTACGTGGACTTATTATGGGACGGAGGGAGTAGCTTGCAAATCACTATATTCGAAGTCCAAAATATTATAAATTGCTAAAATGTACAAAACCCGCAAATGATATTCCTTTTTATAAGTAATAATAACAAGCGCAGCCTGAATCCTTGTGACATAGAAGACCAGGTTGTTAGATGTAGAGTTGGAACAATCATATAATTCTCACGTAATTCCTTTGGTGTAGTATCCCAATTGGACTTTTCTAACAATTGTCCTCGCCTTCAGTTGCGTCTTGCAAATATCAACTGGACTCTGTTTTTAAAAGCTCTGTCAAAAGTCCCTCCGGAGTACAATTTATTTTTGGAATTAGAGTTTGGGCCACGATTTAACATTTCGGGTTTTTGGATGAAACTTCCGAAAATTGGAATAGTCAACATCCCAATATGCGACGAAGGGAACGAGAGCCCACGAAAAGGCCCATCCGGCCCAACAAACTCCTCGCGCCGCCGAAACCCTAGCGACCCCAGCCCCCCTATATATTCCATCCACGCCGCATCCTCCCAAACCCTAGAAGCTCTCTGCCTCCTGCGCCTCCACCCTCCTAGCCGCCCCTCTCCCTCTGGTACACAACGCCGCCGCCTCCTCCTCCTCCGATTCGCGATTTTGCTCGCGCCCCTCCGCTCCGGGTCATCGGGTACTGACGTTGTCCTCGTGTTTTTCCTTCGCAGAGACCGCAGATTCATCCTGTGAGAGGAACCCGCCCGCCGCCATGTCGTCCGGTGAGATCGCCTGCACCTACGCCGCCCTCATCCTCAGCGACGATGGCATCCCCATCACGGTGCGTACCTTCTCTGCTCTCTTTTTTGGCAGATCGAATCTTTTTCTTCGTCTACTGAGCCGTCGACTGATTCTTGGGTGTTTTCGTCATGGCAGGCTGAGAAGATTGCGACCATCGTGAAGGCCGCCAACATCAAGGTTGAGTCCTACTGGCCCGCGCTCTTCGCCAAGCTCCTTGAGAAGCGCAGCGTTGAGGATCTCATCCTCTCCGTTGGATCTGGTATACCCCTACCCCGCTCCAAGCTAGTATGCGTATGTTTGTGCCTATGGTAGTGATGTATGCTGGTATTTGCTTGAGGAACATAGATTTGTCTAGACATGTAGCTTTCGATCTTTTTGATAATACCTGCTATGTTAGCGGCCTCTTTGCAATTTGGCATAATGATGTGAAATCATTATGATAGTACTGATTAACAGATAGTACGAAGTTTTAATCGTGACACTTAATTGTAATTGACTGAATCACATGGAACTTAATTGGCGACTGTGTTAACTGTAATTCTCTCCTTGAAGCTATTAGTAAGGTCTGGATGTGTGTAGTCGTGCTTAACAGTCACAGAATTCTATATTCTGCTTAAATCAAGTTTAAGATCTGTGTTTACACTTGATGCATAACTTATTGAAAGTTGGCACTTCACTGTGCTGAATCATGCATTCATCCAAGATTGTAACTTACTGGTTCATCCTGTCCTTATTTTTAGGTGGTGGTGCTGCTCCAGTTGCTGCTGCTGCACCGGCTGCTGCTGCTGCCGCTGCTCCGGCTGCTGAGGAGAAGAAGGAAGAGGCCAAGGAGGAGTCTGATGACGACATGGGCTTCAGCCTGTTCGACTGAGGAACCCTTAGTGCAGCCATTAGCAAGTTCACTTGTGGTGTCGAAGACTATCTTATCCTGTGTCTCTAGGCTTTTGTTACAAGTACTCAAGTTTTGAATTTTTGAGATGTGGTGCTATGGCTATGTGATGATGAACCGCAAACCATCCTATTAGAGTGAAACTTGTTTCTATGTTCTGAAGAGTGTTAAAGCTTATAATGTTTTGGTGGTCTGTTCTTATTTGTTTGTGTTTATTCGTTTACTATTCTGGTTCTGTTGCCCTTGCGATGTTGCCCTTGTGATGATTGATTGTTCGCTAATACCCACACTTGTTTAGAACGAAACTTCCTGTGGTAATCAGATTCTGTGTGTCTACGCTTACAATTCTGGTTCTGTTTCTTTAGATTTTGGTTCGATTAAGCTCTTTTAGGAACAAGGCTGCAGTGGAATTGAACACCAGCACTGCTTCACCTGATCGAAGATTCGACCACACCTTTGCCATCGGTGTTATTACTGCACTGAGAAGCTGAGTGTGAGAAGAATTGCGCTATGCGTAATTGTTGATAATTGGCTAATGTTTTGGTGCTTCTTATGGTGCTGCTTTGTTTACAACCTCCGTTCCAAATTATGTTGTTTTGGTATTAAATCTTTGTTAGTCACCTATATACTCTTCGTAGCAAAACAGAAAATACAAACGATTTATAATTTAATTGGATGTTTATTCGTCGGTTCCTTGCGTGTTGATCGTATAGTTTTATGCATTGGTTATTGCGTTTTAGACCAGTACGTTTGAGGTGCAGCATCGGTGTTAGTGCAGCATCTCGGAGGCGCGCGGTTTTTATAGCTAAATTCAGGCTCATATACTTGGCAAGCAAACGTGGCTCATCACCTTGAAATCAGTGGGACATTGTGCACTTTCTCTGAGGATCACTTAATTAGAGCTGGAGCAGAAATTGACCCAGCCCACGCAGGGAATGAGAACCAGCAGCAGTGGGGGCTCTGGAAGTGCATTTTTGCGTGCCAAAACGAAATGCATATGCTGACACATAAATGAGAGACCAGATAACGCCTGGAGTCATTTGCACGCACAAAATCTTTACAATTATGTTTACACTAACCCCTCACCCTTCATTTACAAGAGCCGTCGACAAAATTTTCTATAGCTACATGTGTACACTAATCTGCAAAAAACCGAAGCTAGCTGCGCCACGGTGGATCGCCTATGAAACACTGGGTTACTTACAAAATCAAATTAGCTCCTCCATATATCACATCTGGCCTGACCCATAAACTGTACAAGTTGCATGTGCATAAAGATCCCAACGTTTTTTTAGAGTAAAGATCTCAACTGATGTTGCTTCGGTGTAGGATGTTCTTATCCCACCTCCGTGCCCTCCCCTTCTCGATGAGCGCCTGTAGAACCTGCAGCGTGCCTTCTGCATCCTCAACATTTGGCAGCTCGATACTGAGGTGAAACAGGGGGACAAAGGCTGAGCTCATGACCCTGTTTCTCACGCCAACTCTTTTGTCCCTCGGTGAAGTCTCTCCGTTGCTCCCAACAATATTCACAACCTCCAGAGACCTGTCCAGATGAACAACGCTCTTGAGGTGCATCTCTGTGTCAATTGACCACTGAGGGTCAGGAGGAACACCCACAAACTGAGGTGACCCTAGATCCACCATATATGTGCTTGAGACTAGAAGAAGCAGCTTCTCGGTCAGCACGAGGAACTTCCCAGGTTCCTTGAGTGTTTTGCACATGACAAATGTCTCATCCTTTAGTCTACCACTATCAGCTCGAGCAAGCAACGATATGCCAATGGCTTCTTCCCAGGAGTATGGAAACAAAGGACGATCTCTAGCAACAGGCCTGGGGAAACGAACACGCAAGCGGTTGGATTCATGAGGGTTGCTTCTGTTTCTTATGCTCTGGGCAGTTCTGCCTGTGGCTTCAAGAATGCTAGCCATAGGCCGCGCCACAAGCCCAGCAGTTCCCATTGCTAAACCTGTAGAAACAGAAATGGGGTGGTCAAATATGGGAACCATAATAAATGAACACGGATGCCTAATAGAATCACTACCTGAGATGACCCCAGGAAGACCATGTTTCTCAGCACCCCGGATTGGTGATTGGAGGAGCCCGGTCAGACCCTGCAGAAAAACATTGCCAGAGCAGAAGGCACATGGTGCTTAGATAAAGGTCCAATGAGGTGTATGGTGAAAAGTAAAAGTAAAATAAAGTAAAAAGATAAGTTTCACTCCAAGTAGCCGTCATGACCAAAGGAAGAGCTCATACATGATCCGGTTTTAAAGTGCAAAGGGGCATTGGTTGTAAATTTGTTAAAATCAGATGACAATGCATAATAAAGAGAGATGGCTTTTACCTCTAGAAACCCATTCAGTACTCCTTCCCCATGCAAACCTAGCTGCCTTTCCCGTTCTTCCATTTTTGAAGCAGCTTGCTCATCATATGTAAAGGCAACAAGGCCCTGCATAGTGGAATTATTCCTTAGCCGTGACCCCAGGAAATGTACTCTTTAATGATCAAACTGTCCATCAGCATAAATACCTTATAAGCAGTTTTACTGAAGTGAGAAGTGGCGCTGCTGACTGCATAAACTGTGCTTCCAATAAGAGTTTTTGAACCTTGTGCTAAACCATTTAATAGTTCAACTGGACTCTGTAAAAAGAGCAACCCATAAATTTTGAGTCGAACGTTAAAGAATGGACATTCCTACTAAAGGCTTGACATTTACAAACCTGCAATTTCCCTTTTCTTGAGGCAGATATGAAGTCCTTTAAACCAAACCCAACATTCCTAGCAAAACCCATAGGATTTCCTATAACACCAGCAGAACCTAAAACCTGAAATAAACCGTAAAACAAATTCTTTTTTAGATCAACCGTAAAACAAATTCAAACCCAATTCATGTAGATAGACCTTGGAAAAGGAGAAACTTTTCAATTTTAACAGGAAAAAGGTAAGGTTTGGCACGCTCATTGCTACCTTGTAAAGTTCATGGAGGATTTGCCTGCTATAATGCCTCACAAGAATGTCCTGAACAGATTGCCAACTGGCCATAAGATTTTCAACCATTATTTCTCCAAGGTGAACTGGTACTCCTTCAACATCTAATAGGGCCATAAGACCTCTCTACAACCAAAATGGCAACATTTAGTGGCGAAAGATACAACACATTGTAACACAAATTTGCAGATCACACATACTACCATTAGATCAAACAAATATCTAAGGGCCCGTTTGTTTGGTCGGAATTTGGAGGAATTGGAATCTAGTGATAAATTATACTATGTAGTTTGGAATTTGACATTCCACAACTTTCCTAAGCTCACAAATAAACCTATCCTAAATTCATAGGGTGTGAGATGGAAATGAATTCCATATAGTGGGAGATAAAAAGATAGGCTTATTCATCGGGTGGGGGATAAAAAGATAGGATCACTCTATTATATTCATAGGGTGGGAGATAAAAAGATAGGCTTATTAACAGGGTGGGAGATAATTCATCACTAGATTCCAATTCCTCCAAATTCCGACCAAACAAACGGGCCCTAAAGGATTTTTTTTTTCTCAAACATGCAGGAGAATTGCGTACATCTTCAAGCATGTGGAAAGGGAAAAAAGAAGCATTGAGAAAAATCTATATTTATACTATGCAATATTACTGAACGACCTTAACTACAACATCATAACATATGAAGCAATCAACATGCATACTAATGTGTTGAGACACTAGAGAGGCTTTGTCTGCAAACCATGGAAATTTTGGTAGTTACACGTTTAACATCACTACTACTCCCCTACAGTTGAAAAGGTGTCTCTACCTGGATCGCGGTAGTGTTGTTGAAACCTGTGCTGGGATCTGAACCACATTCATTCCTATTGAGCCATGGAGTGCTTGTGAAACTACATAAAAAACATAGCTGTCAGTAAGTTTATAATATATTTTCCTGCAGTAGTGACAAAAAAAAGACATTACCTGAAAGTCAACTTGACAGGAGTCAGCTGAAACAATTCAATGTACACCTTTTTCTGCTTTCTTGCTAATAGATGTATCTGCTGCCATGGAGCACCAACTGGAACAACAGAAGGCACCAATTCACTGTCTTGCACCAAGGGCTTGTCCGGTAAGTGCTTCGAGATTTTTTCATATTCTCTTAACAGATCAGTAGCACCACCTAAAATACTTAACTCAAGACTTTTCTCGAAGTGTTCGATATTTATTCTAGAGGAAACAGATCTAAAAAATTCAATCATGCTCAATACAAGTCGTTCTTCAAGTTCAAGGCGAACAGGTGCTACACTGCCAAAAAACAAACAAGAAGTGTCACCATAAGTACAGATATTATGATATGTAACCAAAGAGTAAGGAGTACCTTATGTTTATACTTTGGTAGGAAACAAAAGATACATCTCCGGTTCTCCATTTAGCTGCAGCAAACCGCAGCACAGGTTCTGTGGTATTGGAAGGACTGTCACTTGCTGACCTCAGCTTAGTATCTTTACTCTTAAAAAAATTCATGGATTTTCCCTTTTGACTGCCCTCGAATGACAACATGACAGGGTGTGGGCTATCAGGGAACTGATTATCGATTTGCATAGATTGTATTTCAACTGTAAATCGCTGCTGATCTAGACTCTGCATGGCAACGATTGTCATCTCCTTGGCAGAAGCAAACAACAATTCCTGTCAAGAAAATTTAGTAAAACAAACTTCCCTTAAGTCATAAGTGATGAAAATTTTTTTTGAGGGTATGATATAAAACATATTCCAATGAATGACAATCAACAAATGTACTCTGATAACTAAAGCAAAGTTCATATCTAAAGCTTATAGAGGTTCACCTGGGGAGAAGAGCTTATTAAAGATATCCCGATGAATGGTATGTGTATGTTGATAACTTCAGCAAAGTTCATCTCAAGCTCCAGTTTCTGATCAGCAACTTTTGGTTCCTTTGATCCTGGTAAATCCTTTTCTTTCGTTTCCGTATTGTGACAATTTGAATCAATAACACTTAGCACCTGCATATTATGACTGCAAATCAAAGATTGCTAAAAGAAAAGGACCAAACAGTTCTAGGGCAGTTAGTGGGCCTGAAATCAACCTTAATCGCTCCTTCTGCATGTACCGAGATGCAAAATTTCCTTTCAGATTTCTGTAAAAAAATATTTATAAAAGATGTGTATAAGACATATATTGAGGTAATGAAAACAATGTGAAAATTAGCTGATGATTGCCATATATAAAGACAAGCACCAATCAAGTTTTCTCTGTTTCTTTGATGTGATTAACTACTGCTTCCATGTGAAATTGGTCCAAGTCATCCCAAAAAATACACAGTTTTTGGACAGGAAGTTAAAGACTTCCAAATTGTAATCACACAGGGGAAGTTACTATAAACATCTAGTTAATGTACCATGGACAATTTAGACCTATAGGTATACATACATTCTCTCTGCAGGGGGGCCACTCTGTCATTGTACTAAGAGGAATAAAAGGTAACAGTGTCCAAAAGGCAGAAGTAGAAAAACAAAAGCAAGAATAAACAAAACTGAAGCAAAGAAGCAGAGTCAGCACAATTTTTCCTTGTCCTGGCTCAGTGAGGACACAACCCATGAGGGTCACGATACCACTTTCCATGGAATAGCAGTTGTTGACAAGAAAACACTCCTTCAATATATTCAGTTAGAACCCATGAAGAGACATGCTAATCAATTTTGAAGACGTCTATTTACCTCAGATGTGGATGGTAGTGACACATGAACATCATCATTGAGAATGTCCAGATTGAATGTACCCAAACTTCGTTCTCCAGGAATCTGTACATGGTAAGAGGGACAAACGATGTTGCATAATTTGTTTAAGACAAGTCCAATTGATAAAAAGCTACGTACCTCAACAGTAAGGCGATGAGGATAGCAAGGCTCATCCCAAGCATATTGACAGGATGTGTAGGGATAAACAATTGTTTCAATAGATTCACATCTCTGCTGATATATCCGCAATTTCTGAATTTATTGAAAGAATAATCATAAGAATGATAATCATTCAATTTTCAAACAAAGCTATGAAGCACAAGCTAGTTACCTCCATTGAAAAATTGTCGATCCTGTAAGGTACAAAACCAGTCTTGTCATCAGAAAGAAGAATCAGTACTGTACCAGTATTGATATTGTTTCTTCCAGAGATTTTCTTGCTGTGTACATCTAGATCAGCATTTTGTACCTCAACTCGAACCATATATGATACACCTGAGGCACTATTCCTCATTTTCAGTTGAGCATCTCCCAGGTGATCAGGGAAAAAACTTCCTGACCATTGCCATCCTGGCCCATCAAATCGAATGGATACCAGCAACTCTCTGAAAACAAGGTTGATCAGCACAAACAGTAAAATATTGGAAGATGTACAGAAACAAAATGAACATAGCATTCTGATTTTTTTTTTCTTGAACGTGCAGTAGGGCTGTGTATCATTGCATTAATAGGAGTCACAAGTAATTGGAGAAAGTAGGGCTGTATAAACATTTCAATCCAGATTTCTGCAGCATGCCTCTAAACTGTACAAATCCCTTTTTGTGTTAAACAGTTCATAGGTTCAAACAAAGCAGGCTGCCAAGGTATACAGGGTAGTAAAATGATGCAAATCACCTTGCTGTATCAGACCAGTGAAGGAAAGAGTGTTGTCCAGAACTTAAGTGCTTAGAAAACCTTGTTCCTTTTTGTCGAAAGAACAAATCATTGCTGCATGCATTACATATCACATATCTGCAAAATAGTAGGAATAGAGGTAACTATTATTTTGTTGCTTTGCTTTCTAGTGACTAGAATTGTTCCTCAAATACAAGTGCTCTGAAACATTTTATACAGGGAAAATTCACATTATTTATGAATCCGCAGTAGACAAGGATGGCAGTTGAAAACAAATATATTGCCACAACTAGATGAAATGGAAACCTTTCAATTACCTTGGCCTGAAAGCAATAGCTCTTGTCCTTCCAAAAAGTTCGGTTGAAACAGGTATAGATGCCACTGCAACTAAAAAGGCACCAGAAGTAGATGACTGAGGAATAGTAACATTTGTTGAACCACTACCAGGGACAAGGAGGAAGGGATTTGACCAATCTCGCCGAGTTGTTTCAGTTCCGTTATTAGGTGGATATGCATTCAACTTAACTGAAAGTTCAGTTGCTGGAGTGTGTCCATCAGGAGCAAACATACAAGCTTTAACCTCTTTGTCAAATTCTTTCTTTACAGACTCATTGTTATTGGTCCAACTTATCACGGAAGAAGATCCATCCATCAAATCAAACTCAGGCATTTTGCCTACAACGCATCTGTAAGAGAAATTTGTACAGATTGTTAAAACAGATATAGAAACTGAATTCTATCTAAAGGACAGAAAGACACTTACTGTATGGATGGATCAACAAGAGAAAGTCCATTTTTTTCAAGCATGTGCCTTGCATGTCCATCCAACTCAAAACTAGGAGGAATCACAAGGGTGGATCCACTTCTCTCAGAACTGCTTTCAGTGACAGTAAGCAATAGATCCGTGCAATTGTACAACAAAAATGGAACAGAAAGATACAACTCTCTTGCACCAGAACGAGCGTCCATTGATTTCTCCAGCATAACATTAAGAGGAGCTGCAGAACAAATAGACATCAGAGCTTTATTATAGCGGGCTTTAGTTCTTCAAAAATAAAAGGTCTAAAATCCATACAATTCGACAGATTCGAGTAGAAAGTAATTGTCTCCGTTGTGGAGAATTTGAAGCCATTTGACTTGGCAGCAGTAGAGAATGATTCAGCTCGGGGATACTTTATGGCCAGGGACTTATAATCTTGAATATCAATTGTAATTCCAAGATCGTTGGAGGGATCAACAGAAAAAATTGAGGCAGAGCCTACCTGTGATTATGATTGTCACAAAATCGGAAGTGAAAAACCAAATGAGCTGAGATAAGATATATGCATGGCACCAGAACTTACCTCCTTTAGCGAAACTACACGTGCAGACCCACCATTATCTATTGTCACAGAAATACACACAGGGAGATAGTTCTTTATGAGAAGTGGTGTATTCAGCCTGACATGTCGTATAAAATGTGTCCTTGTCAAACTTTGCTTAGTACAATTTGCAAAAGAACTTCCAGGAACTGGTTGTGCGTTCAAACGTTCACTGCAGAACTGGCCTTTCCGGGAGCTAATAGACGAAGGGACATTGTACTCTTCAACAGATATGCAGCAACGAAATGGATCATTACTGGGGTGAGAAGGATAGCAAACAGATGATTTCATGAACCCAACCCTGCTTTCACGTGAAAGCAAACTTGATAGGGAGCGGGTTTCACTCCACAAGTATGTTCTGCCAACAGGATGCCACCTAATCTGGCCAGCTTCAGACAAATGAACCGGCAGTGGAATCTCTTTGTTGGGAGGAATTGGCCCTATTACCTGAAGAATAAAGTTTACATAAGAAATCTCACAGTTGGTAGAGGTGAAAATTTTGAAGGCATAGAAATGCAACTTAGTTTCTTAGTAGTAAGTTCATCTAAAGAGTTAAAAATGGTTACAAGGTAAAAAATTATGTACCTTTGAAGATACGCCAAATGGTATATCGAACCTCAATTCGAGGGGCATTGATGTCTCATTATATAGTATTACCTAGAAAAGGAGGTCATTAACATGTATACGCATCCAATGGTATTAACTGATTATTCAAGCGGGCATCAGTCATTACCGTCGAGTAAACTCGTATACGCTTGCTGTAATTCTGTAAGGAAACATCGAGAACCACAGGCACAATTAACCCATCGTTACCCTTTCTATGAGATGAAAATGCTCCTAAACTTTCTTCACCAAGAATTGGCTTTTTACTTGAAGAGAAATTTACTTCAAAGAAGTAAATGCCCACAAGGTCCATTGACATTGGCTTTGAAGGCCCTGACGTTCCATCAAACTCAATGGAGATCATATAGTGTGATACAGCACTCATTCGTTTCTCAATGAGATGTTCAGAAGATCGTGCTTCTCTGTGTTGGAAAAAGAATTCATCAAGAGTTTCTTCGACATAAATTGGGACAGCATACCCTGCCGGCACAGAATTTTCATCTATTACAGAAAAACTGTCAATATCATCTGAATTAACAGCACCGCGGTACACCTTGAACCTAAAAGGCAACGATGTGTCATTCGAGAGAATATATGGTGCATATCTTCTGGTACGCACATCATCATGGCTCAATCTCAAGATTCCAGGATCTTCTCGAAGACCACCACCATTACTTGGATCAAGAGAATCTGTAATCATCTGGCTAAGTCTGATGATAGCCTACATATGAAAATAAAGAGTTCAAAACAATAAATTTGAGAATCGGGCCTCATAGATAATTATAAATTCTAATGTTCAGGATTCTACTATTACAAGTGATCAAAATCCCCAAATCCCAAAGTATGCACCAACCTCTTATTGTCCTTGAAAACAGATATAAGCCAAATATCCTCCCATTTTCCTTGAAAGAAAGATATATAGCAGATATAGGAGAAATGAAAAATGCTTTACTCTCCTGATTCTTGAATCAAAATATTTTTATCGGTTCCCTCAAAAACAAATCGGCAATTAAACTACAAAAGCGATCGCTTAGAACTACTGATAGTAAAGTATTATTAACATTTGCTTTGTGGCAAGAAAATCACAATATACCAGGATCACATTCACATACCTCAATTAAGGGTTCTGATATATTCAGATTAAGCTGCTTGCTTGAACTTACACACACATCAGTACTGGGTGATATATCCAGCGCACAATCAGCACATTTTCTAAGCATATTTAACTGAAATCTTGAGGGTTCTATAAAAGGTTCCCACATAACCTACAAAAATAGTTGTTATTCCAGCACTATCATAGCCAAAATTTGAGAGGCAAGAACTGAGTATCATTTTACCTTATCAATGTTGTTGTAATTTACTAGAAGGTCAACAATAGCAGAAACCTCTGTTCGGTCCTTCATTTGACTAAACTGTACAGTCAAATTCTTCAATAAGGTCTCTATTACAGGTCCATGACTGCTCCACTGTCAAAATTACCGAGAACAACAAAGAGTAGAAGGTTAGAGCTTGAATGAAATATAATGCTACACAGCACATTTAATAATGTATAAAAGGTTCATGAAATACACATCTATTTTTTAATCAAATTACAGAAATATGTTCAAACCTATCTAATATTACCTAATAAAGAAACAAACATAACCCATGCCATGCCTGATCATATCTGGTGGTCCAAATTCATCTTCAGATCAAAACATCTCTGTATCTCGTTGCTCTAATACCAAATTATATATTGATTTATGAATAGTAAAATTTATTCTATAATCTAACACTTTATGATAGCTAGTACTAGTTAATTTTCATTTAGTGACGTTTCCATTATTATTACACAATTCACAATCTTCCGATGGGCATCAGTATTGATACACATACCTGAACCAAACATTTCCAACATTTAACAAGCAGCTAGTTTAATAAAGTGCTCTAGCAGCAATGTAGAACTACTTACCCTTCCATCGTTTAGCAAAAGAGACCCTTTCCTCAATCCTGCCTTGAATGCCACAGAACAAAAAGAGGACGCAGATGATGCAGCAGGAGGTTTGAGTTCCACATTGCGCCAAAAGCTGAATATCTGGTGTGAAAAACTAGCATCCATGTATTCAGCTTGTAGATCAACAGAAACATGCTCCAAACCCTTTGCTGACTGAAGAATATAACCAGAAGATTTGACCTTAGATATATGCAGAAACGGAACAGAGGTACCCTTCTTCTCTTGAATCATTTCCAGCATTATCTTCATCCTCTCTAAATCACATTTAAAATTTATGCAGCTAACACCTGACATCACCACAAAATGTTTACTCTCAAAAGTTAAAGTGACAAACTTGCAACCTTTTGGTTCACGATATTGAATATCATCTGCCTCGTGATGAGTGCTCACTTGCACAGAAAAAGAAGCGGGAGTCCCTCCCATGTGATTGCTTGTGTGATTTTCATCTTTCTTCCAGATAGGTATATGAACTGCACCAGCAATACTTTCACATGTTACCACTAAGTTGGAATCATCTGGCGAGCCAAATTCTGATGCAATAAACGGCAATGATGTCATCTCTGGAAATTGAGGCAAAGCAGCTGGATGCTCCATAGGTAAACTGTCTACTGTTTTCTTTACATATGACTGGAAATGATTTATAACCATATTCCAATCCTCTAAATATAACCAGACCTCAAAAAGGGGTATACTTAGTAATATCTCATCTCGTCCAGCATGGTGCTTTGTAAACTTGATGAAAACAGGAGATAGAGGCCCATCAGAAACAATGGAGATGAGAGTGTAACCACTGGGTGACTGCAGGGCTAAAGAAACAATCTCAAGGTTCATATGCTCTAGTTTTTCACTAACTAGTACAGCAGAAACACCAAACTCCAGGTTTGCAGTGGCAATCCTCTCCAATGCCAAATCTTTATCTTTCGAGTGGCCCAAGAGAATCCTCAGATCCTTGATCGAAATGGTGATATTGGTACACTCGTTAGGGTCAGGGTTGCTCTCAATGAAACTTCTATGTTCTAAAAACTGCAAGGCATTGCCATTGTACAATTTACTTTCTTTGCCAATCGAAATTAACTTGTCAACAACACCAATAACTGTTTCCATCCCATTCATAAAATAGAGATCTGTGTAAGATTTGACAAAGTTAAAGCATCATACATAAAGAAATTTCAAGAAGTTGAAAAGCAAGATCAATAGTGATCTGGTACCTTCAGCAACCAAGTTGCATTGTGATATTTTGCTCATAATTGAGGTGGGAAAAATAGGTTGCTGGGAGCACGATATTTCTTTGCAAGGAACCTGAATCCATATGCCAGCATCAAGCTTTTCAATAATAGAAAGGATTCTCTTAGGAATGTTCTCATCAAGCTTGAGCATAAAATTTGTTTGTTCGCCAACGAACAGAAGTGATATGGATGCATTTCTTGCATATATGCAGATGATATCAACTCCACTGGAAACTATGCACTCTGAACTGAAGAATTCTTTGGGTATACGCTTTGAAAATGCTACAGAACTTCCGGTTGCAATGAACTCACAGAAAAATTGTGGAACTTCCAGCTTTAGACAAAAGAAATCTTGCTCTTCCACAGGAAATATTACGATACAATCACAGATCTCAAATTTGTATGTTATACAGTCATGTGATTCTCCCACGCACTCAAGATTTTTACCTGCCACAGGGTATTCCTGTTCTGCTATAGGATTCCAATCATCCAACAAAAAGAATCCAATAAACATAGCCAGTAACTTTGATGGCAATACACAGCAAACATTTTGAATTCCAACACAAACTTCGGTTGACAGTGCAGGTAAGTCTTTTCTAACTCGTACATTGAGTACGCTACCATCATGATGTGAAGACGTGCCCCAGAGTAGCTCATGGACATTTGGTGGAGTCCATGGTGAAGCAAGAGTCAAATTTTTTGCAGACAATAGTAGGTCCCATGAGCTTGCGTCAAAAAAAGTGAGTGTTGCTATAGATTCAGGAATAGTAATTGTTGCTAAAGTACCACATGATTCAGGGAAATGTACTCTAACTAAATAAGTGACAGGTCCAGAACAGTTCTGCTGACAATCTTGGGGTTATTTGATGAGGCGGATGAACAGTTAGAATGCTGATTGCTTCCATGATCTGATGCATGATGGCCATTCAAATCCAAAGAATCATGACATTGCTCATTCTTTGAATATGAACTTTCTTGTGCTTGAAGATCTTGAGTTCCTAAGCATTCAAAACTATATCCATATGTGTAATCTGTATCCAAAAAGGGAAAGTGGTCAACGGAAACCCCTGCGAATAGTGTGCCATCTGCACCACATAAATGTGACAAGGCAAACTTGGGAAGCATGCCATTAGTTGCTCCGGATTTCATGGAACCCTGACCAATCATTGCTGATTCAATATCACTGCCAACTGAAGGTCCTGAATCAAGATTTCTCAAAAACATCTGTATCTGGCCAATAACAGATGGGTTGACATGCAGATCAACATCACGTATATTTACCCGGTACACATGATGCATTTGATCATCATGCTTGTGAGTTCTGTAATGCAGATTCAAGCAAGCTTCAACAGAATTTTCAGGACATTGTGTTAAGTTTCCTGATAAACATAGCACATGCGAATCTGATTCATCCTTCCGTTATTGGAAGTGATATTGACTGTCTTCATGATGAGAGAAAGGTCTGACAATTCACAGATAGCATACCTACAAATTACAACAGCAAATCGCACATAAAAAAAAAAGAACAGTCAAAAAAATCAAGATTGCAAGATTAGTTGCCAATTATTAACCTGACAGATATGTCTTCAACACCAACAATGACACTTGAACTTTCATCATAATTACCATCAAGGTCAACCTGTAAACCCAACTTGGCTAGCTTGAGAGACATAGACATGTTTAAGGCCAATTTCGGGGGTCCATGTGTCTTGGCATTGTCAAATGAGTTCCGACAAGGTTAGTTCCTTTCACACTAGGCAAATTAACAATAGCACTGTACATTGTCTGAGAGAGGTATATGTCAATAAATGGCACAATGAAGCCGACCTGCCAAAACAATAGTTTAGAATTTCTACTTATAGAAACTTATGAACTTACACCAACGGAATAGTGTAAGCAAATTGCACAGCCATGATAACAGTATACACCTGTACTGTTACACCAGAAAACAGATCAATGCATAATTTGTCACCGCCCTTTAAAAATCTTACCTCCAATTGTTTTAGCACTGGTTCGTCTAGGAATACACATATTCGAAGTGCAATGGAAGCATCAAGTTTAATCAGTGTGGATGAAACATTATGCCTGTCAGGCAGCAATACCTTCACCTGCAAACAATCATTAGTTTTTTGTTTCATAGAGATATTCAATAAACAACTTGTTTCATAGAGATATTCAATAAAAAAACAGAATAACAAATTATGCACCATGTCTGACCTGAAATCCAGTAAGGCCAACCTCAAAGTGGTTATAAAGCTCATCCAACTGGATACCAAGTAGCAGATCATCAGAAAAATAACTAGGAAGACTTTTTGATATGTGATCAAGAAGGGAATTGCTTCCTTGTGTCTGAGAAACATCCTCAACAATATCTTTGGACTGAATTAATACATCTTCAGCCTCAACAACCTGCAGTTACAATAATTGTTTGATAATAAAAAAGAAGAAAAATTAGCAATTGAATCAACCAATTGAAGCTGGTGATAATTAAGTTAAGATCCATTAGAATGATATTTTCTTCTGACAACATTAAGCTAGTCCATCTTGATTTTATAGGAGCCTCATATTTTGAAACAACACAGGCAAATGGGGCCTTATATATTATCAAAAGGGCCACTGATGCTAGCATGTTCCAAATTAGCTTACTTCCGACTCATTTAAATTTCAAAGTTGAAATAAAGAAATAAAGCCAGTTTATCAAATTCTGGTTGGGTCTAGGGAAAAGTGGTAGCCATGCCCCTTGAACACTATATAAGATAATGTTATTTAGCAATAAGCAGTTTAGCACATACCATGGTAAGTTCTTTCCTTTCACAATTATGTGATGGTAGCCTAATGGCGAAGTGGTGAATCCTCAAATCCCAAATAAGCTTTTTACGATTATCAGACATGTACCTTGAATTATGCTCAAAATATTACTCAAATTATACAATCATACTACAGTATGAACAGAAAAGGGGAGATGAGTAGATACTTTAGTTTTGAGACAAGTCTTGCTCCCAAATTATCGAACCGATTCAGAGAGGAAAGCACCTGCATAAATCAGAATAGCCATGTACACTTGTTACAGAGAGAATTGCATGAATCTTCCAAGGGCGATACTGTAATCAAACACTTCAACGGCCCAACAAGGACATGAAAAAATGAGCTAATGTCAGGTGTCTTTGCATTTTTGCAAACGAACAAAAATATTTAGAGGGGGGACCATGGTAACAAACAGCCAACATTCTAAATTCTATTGTACCAAACATTCTCAAAAAGTCACATTTGATAAACCAGCATATTGGCTCTTGCATCCATCTCTTTATTCATTACCATTGTGAGCTATGTTTAATAAATTTAAGCATAAGAAATCAGTAACGGTAACAAAGCAAGAAGCTATAAAATAGATTACAACAGAACATGGATGTACAACAACAATACTTACCCTTTCATGCTGAAACTGGAAAGAGGAAAACAGATCGTAGACGTGTAGTACATTAAACAAAAATTCTGGTTCATAGATGGCACTGAATTCCTGGACAACAACCTGAAATGAAACACGGCAACGTACCTAGAATCAGTAATCATGAAGACAGCTTGTGCAATAAGCCAATAACTTTATTTCTAACTATATAGAAAAGAACATAAGTACTCTTGTTGAAGCTTCTGATCCTTGGTTTGACTTGGGAAAGTCAACTTGGATACTGATAACAGGTGCCCCGAGACCATCACCAGTGCTACACTAAAATATATATCAATTTAACAAATAAGCAACCCACAAAATGGAACAAAAAAGATTAGGATTAAACCGCATTGTACCTTTTCGGCCATTAAGATTTTCATATCATTTAACGGATTGATAACTTGAACAGAATCAAGCCAGGCAAGAATAGTTGCTGAATCATCCCATATTTTATATTCCATACCAAGTCCAGAAAACACTGCATCTACAAGCTTCATGCCGAACCGCCTACACCATCAATGCACAGAAAAGTTAATTGATAACAAAGGGCCTCTCATCCCTCTAAGCTAAACCATACACACAGCAAACGAAATCTTGACCACTGGCTGCAAATAATTGAACTTCAAGATAATGAAGGTTTAAGTTGCTAGTCTTATATATGCATCTGACAAAAAAGAACGAATAACCTGGAAGGATGTTGTATGATGAATAAATGATGGAAATTTAGTAAATCTGCATTTATTCATGTTCAAAGTACAATGATTTTTTACTATTCTATCTTATTTCAGTTCGTCTGGTCATTGCTGGGTTTCAATAGCCTACCCCAACTTGTTTGGGACTCCAGGCTTTTTGGGCGACCTCAGCATAAGTGCAACTCTTAAATACAATACAAAATAACCAAACATGGCTTTCTGATGGCAATTTTTCATGATGAGTTGTTGGAATTAACAGAATACTATAAAATCTAACACTTCAGGATCCCCACAAAGATGCGTATTTGAGAACATTCAGAATAAAACACTTAAAGAGTTCAATTGCCACCATGGCAATCTTGTAAGTTGATGTATTTTCCTCCCTTTGTGAGTTGTTAGAATTCGTATAAAGACTAAATGGAGGCAATCTTTAGAGCCATGATAGAATAGGAGTAAAGTGCAACCAGGGTCCTTAAATTTTTCATGGATTCTCATCTAGGTTTAGTGGTTCATGAACTCTCCAAGTGAGCATTTGGGTCATTTTAAGTGGTTCACTGGTTCATTCCAAGTGGGAATCCTAGAGTGAACATCCTGAAAAAATTAAGGACCAAGATGCTCAATTTGAGAGTTTATGCTATACGAGAATCCAAGAAAGTTTAAAGACTCTGGGTGCATTTTACTTACTAGGGCTGTCAAACTTTTCGAGTAGCTAACTTTACTAGTTACGGATGGGCCATATAAGACAAAAGAATTGCAACACTTGCCTGGAGGCGACAGTTGTGACTATCTGAGAAACAGAGAGTCTAACAAACAAAGAATAGTAGTTTTCTTTTGTCAAATAATTTTCAGCAGAAGAAACAGGATGAAATTCTGTTCCCTCATATATATCCTGAAACAGACAATAAAGATCTTAGAACTGCCTGTTCCCAAAAACTCACTGCATAAAACTGGTTAACCACATAAGCAGTGAAGGGCTATAAAGTATTATAACCTTAATAATGTCTTCAGAAAGACCAGCAAATGAGCTACTGTCAGCTGTTCCGCCAGCACCAAGCATTCCAAGAGAAAGCCAGTTTAGCCATCCCTGGCTTGCCCCTGCAGACTGTTCATCATTTCGAGGACTTCCTGGACTGGAAGTATCTTGAGTAGATTTCACCAATGATTCCTGCCAATGATCAGCATAGTGTTACCATAGGTAATACTGAAAAACAAGGAAATGCAATTCTTAAACAAGAATATAGGAAAAATGCAAAGAATGATTTGTTATGCTTCCTAGAAGAATAAACATCATTGTTTATCTAGTGCATGCAGTATTGTAAGGTCTCTCTCTCTCTCTCTCTCTCTCTCTCTCTCGCTCTCTCTCTCTCTCTCCTCCCTCCCCTCCCTCCCTCCCTCCCTCCCTCCCTCTCTCTCCTCCCTCCCTCCCTCCCTCCCTCCCTCCCTCCCTCCCCTATTTCCATCTTGTCTCTATAGGGCCTATCAGTTGATGAAATCCAGCTCCAGCAAATCTTAAATCTTTGTGATTACTTCACTATCTGTGCTTTGCGAACAAAGTAAGTTATTCTAATTTAGATGGCTAAAAACTCCTGTCTTGTTATCCTATTAATAAAATGCCATTCATTTTTTATATGGAAATCATGTGTTTCTTTTGTTGTTTTTCATAAAAGATCTCGTTCCTGGCTTAAAGTCATTGCCTATTCACTTGCCCTTGATCCTGCTACCTTCAAATAGATAAAGGTTGTGATACATGATAACTGGTGCAATATAGCCAGTAAATGGGCTATGGAATTTGCAGCCTCCCTCCCTCCCTCCCTCCCTCCCTCCCCTCTCTCTCTCTCTCTCTCTCTCTCCCTCTCTCTCTCTCTCCCTCTCTCTCTCTCTCCCTCTCTCTCTCTCCCTCTCTCTCTCTCTCTCTCTCTATATATATATATATATATATATATTTTCTCTACGGACCCTACGAGTTGCAGCAGCGGAGCTAATCCAGTTGCAACTACGACACTTAACAAATTGCAACTTGACGGAACTAATTGCAACAGATCTGGTATAGTTACAACCAGACACGAACTTTGTACCAGTTGCAATTACGACACTTGACAAATTGCAACTTGGCGGAACTAAATGCAACAGATCCGGTCCATGTTTTTAGAAAGCAGATCTGTTCCGGTTGCAACTAAACGCGAACACGCTATGAATTGCAACCGGATGACTAGACCAATTGCAACTACGACACTTGACCATTTGCAACTTGACGAAAATAAATTGCAACAGATCTCGGTTAGTTGCAACTGGACACGACCCAGTTGCAACCTAACGCGTTGCGCACTAAGTAGTTGCAATTGGGTGCAGTACAGTTGCAGTTATGCGATTAGACAGTTGCAACCAGGGTGGGTGCATTCTCTACAGTAAATGCAACAAGGTGCATTATAAAATTTCTGTATATATATATATATATTAAATATATTAAATGCATGTAAATACAAATTCAATCACAGTAAAAATGTTTAGGTCACATTTTCAACCCTAAATGTTTCAATGTTTCATTTTCAACCCGAATGGATAAACTGAACAAAATATTCACAATCACCCCCACACATTCTTGTAACAGAAGCATCAACTACCTGCAGCTGCTGCTCTGCAATTGTTCTGTAGTTAAGTATGTCATCTATATCACATTCTTTGTCCATATTTTCCAGCTCTTGTAGAATGTCTTTACTAACAATCTGAAAAAAAAAACATAAAACAAAGTTCATGAAAACTTGACCTATAGGTATACACACAAAGGAACAATCGCATGATATAATAAAATCTAAACTTTAATTCAGAAATTTCTCTAGAGAAAATTCATAGATAAAATATTGTTTACATGGAAGAGGGAAACAATATATACAGTATGATGACAAGTCAGTAGCTCCAGAAGGGGTCATATAGTCAGTGTGACCCCAAATATATATATGGTAAGCTCAATGTGAGAATCAGCATCTTTTTGCTGAAGACAACAGTGAAAAATGACAGGATCACGTGCATATGATTTATGAGTAAACTTTTTAAGGTTGGAATCAGTAAGCAAAGTTGCTGCCCAGCCTTGAGTTCATTATACATTTGCATTAAACTATAACAATTGTTCATTAAGTGTACTTCAGAAACATGAAAGTTCATGAAGAAATGAATACCTGTCCTTTCTGCAGAAGTTCCAATTTCATTCGGTACAATTTGATGTATCCTAGGCGGTAATTTCTGCCAGATGTGTATAAAAGACAGATCATATTTAAATGTGATTTAGGTTTAAATCCAATAGCAAGGAAATTGGTAGATATAAACAATGACGTGTAAGCAAGAGACAGAAGTATTGTTCTACCTTAAGTAAGATCACTAAACAGTGAAGCGCTAGTGCAACTGAACCGAAATGAGGACTAGACAAGTGAAAATGAAGACGTAAAAAGTGTTCTCATAATTGTAGCAGACCTAACGGAAAGTCGTGTGCTTATTTCTAAGGTATTGCCTTTTGCTGATGGGCCCAAATCAAGAGTGATGTTTCTAGGATTACAACAGGAAACCAGGCCATCAATTTCAAGTATCATCCATATGGCACAATGGAATTATGATTTGATATTCCTATCTGTCAGCATATAGGTTCTATGTTTAGGGTCTGAGCTCCCTGAAGCTTGCTAACAGAAAAAACATATTCATGAAACCACTTAGTGCATTTGCTGTGATTGACAACCATTTCACACAAAGGAAGGCCATCAAACCATACGCGGTTCTTTGTTGCCGTAAAGAACAAATTTCAAGAAACTTCAAATTCACTGTGCCTATATTGTACCCTTCAACTAATATAGTATTTCTTCTCAATCTAAGTGTCGCAAGAAAATTGAACGAGGAAAGTGAACTTACAGTCGTTGCTTCAAATAACGCCAGGAAGTTTTCTTCAGTCTTTTGCGAACATCTGCTAACACTGAATTCTGAGCATACTGCCACCACATTCTCTGCCAACCTTTATGTCTCTTAGATAAAGAGCTTTGAGATGGACGGTAACGACCATATCTGTGAAAAACAGGAATATTGTTAGATTCCGCTTCCTGCATCAGAAATTATGTTTATAGGTAACTCAAAATCTGGCATCCTTTGTTTACTTTCAACAAATCAGTAAACCAAATGACTTATATGTATTCAAAGCACATGAATTCCATCGCAAAAACATTTTTGTGGGAGTGACGATTGGCTGCAAATTCCATAGCCCATTTACTGGCTATATTGCACCAGTTATCATGTATCACAACCTTTATCTATTTGAAGGTAGCAGGATCAAGGGCAAGTGAATAGGCAATGACTTTAAGCCAGGAACGAGATCTTTTATGAAAAACAACAAAAGAAACACATGATTTCCATATAAAAAATGAATGGCATTTTATTAATAGGATAACAAGACAGGAGTTTTTAGCCATCTAAATTAGAATAACTTACTTTGTTCGCAAAGCACAGATAGTGAAGTAATCACAAAGATTTAAGATTTGCTGGAGCTGGATTTCATCAACTGATAGGGCCTATAGAGACAAGATGGAAATATAAGCAGGTGCTCAGATCAATCCTGTAGTTGATCACAGATGATACTCTGTGCTACTTATAAAATTCTAGAAAAACAAAACAAAACGAACCAACGCAGTTAGCTCTACAGTCATGTCATATTGAGGTGCACCATCAAATTTTGCAGCTTTGTTTGCCTACAATGAAGACATGGTTGCATTAGATGAGGCTGGTCACGTTCAGCAAAAAGGTGACTAAGTAAATAAGCCTTTTGGAAAAGGAGACTAATGACAGTATCAAACATTGATGGGAACATGTTAAGGAAGCAATGCACTTACAAGGACAGATACAGTCACAGAAAATGGATTTACAATATAATCATCCCTTGAGTGGCCATTTCCTAGAGCACCAATATTGCATAGGTCCTGCTGTTCTTCTAACTGATGACAGTAAATTCCAACATCCGATATCTCTATTATCTTATTTACTTCGTCTTGTCTTGACCTAGCCATCAATGACCTGCACAAAAAGACAATGAATATTACCATATCGCATACAAAGTACAGATATATGTTTGAATCAATTGCATGAAAACTAACATGCCTGTGAGCTTATACAAAGTACATGGCAACAATGTTTCCACACTTTGCCGTATTACATAACCATTATAATGTCTTTAAAAGTATGCAAGAGAAAATTTTAACAGCCCGCATAAAACCTTCCTAACAGTTTTCACATCAGAAAAATGAAAGCTTCTATTGAGAAAATCTAGAGCAGGCAAGCGCGCCGAAGAAGCAGCTCACTGAGCCAGCCCGGGTTCAAGTCATGGCATTCCCTTAGAACAAAGCCCAGGGGGCTTTCCCCCCTGAGGTCGAGTTTTCTTTTTTACAGCACGACAGGAAACTCCGAAGACAGAACTTTAAAGTAAAAGGTAAACTATCAACTTGTAGATTTGGGCACCTTCAAGAGTTGAGGCATTCATGTGTAATGATAGTTTCTACAGTATTAGATATGTATAGCACGGCTGTATACTTAACTTTATAAGAAGATTGTATACCAAGCCATATTGGCTATAATATACGAGAGGTCCTCCCCTCCCCCCCCCCCCCCCCTCCACATTGGGTGTGTGGTTGTTTCCCCCTATTCTCTCTCTCTCTCTCTCTCTCTCTGCATACAGTATGCTTCCATGTTAAGCCGGTAATATTCCCAGTATTTCCACACGATCGCAAGCATATTCCCATTATTTCTAGTAATTGCATCTGAGAACCAAGTGAGCTCGGTTCAAGGAGACCATCCACCGGGCTCAAACTAGGTTTCAGCGAGCTTTCATTGCCAGCAGTTCAGCACTCCCCGTCTTTAAGACAATGCCCCTCTGCCCATAGTCAGGTTCTTCTTTACTAATTGCCGAATTGTGTCTCAGTTTCATCTGTTCCAAAATTATATATTTCTAAACAGAACATATCCTCTAATCCTAATATTCTGTGATGAAAAAGTTGTATACGGAGAAGAATTTAACTAGCATAGTGCAAGCTTTTGTTTCTATAACTAGCATAGTTTTGTTCTCAGAATGATTGGATAAACTCACATGGTAAAACTTTGCTTCTGAGTATCTGTTTGTATTGAGAGACTGGAGAATTCCAAACCACATACAAAGTTCGCCTATTGACATTTCAACAAAAAAAAATAGACAAATGTCAGATTGGAACGGTAGATGTAAGAACATAAGTGGGTGAAGTGCACTAAACTAGGTTGCTGGCAGAAAAAAATGCCCATTAGATTATGGATATCTATTTCAAGCAACCTAATTACAATTTCAGAGAGAGAGAGAAAGAAAGGGATTTTGGATGGACTAGAACTAGATCTATGAAGACTTCGAGGGACGCATATTATTTTTCTTTCGAAAAGGACCCCTAATAGGTTAATGCTACAAAATAAATTCAGCAGTCATTGTGATACCATAAAAGAAAAAAGAATTTGGTACTTCCAAACCATCTTCATCAGAAATCTTTTATCTTTTAGATTAAAAAATATACCTAATTTTGAGTTAACAATAAAACTAAGCTTAGATGTCAACTGAAACAAAACCCTGCACAGCACTGAATAACAGAAATAAAAACAGGCATACTTGATCATTGTGGGTATCCATGTATACGATATGAAAATTTCGCATGGAAACTTGGATATTGTCCAGTATCTGCCATCAGGGGTCAAAGATAACCAATGTTTCAGCATGGCTTTCAAAGTATGTTTGAGTGAAATATTGCAAGCTTGATACCTTTGCTGATATGTAGGACAAAAATGACTGCCCCGTTTGGTTATCTAGAGGTCAAAAGAATAGGGAAAGTCATGAATAGTGTAAAATGCATAACTCTTCTGAATGGTTACAGCAATATGTTAAATTTGGATAAATCTAAGTACAAGAAATATGTTAGCAAGTGATAATTATGAGGTTTTGTCTATGTTACCAGTTCAGTGAAATTTCATATTCAATAGAATAGAAAGTAAAAGCAAGAGGAAAAAAAAACAAAAATATGACAATCCAAAATCTAAAGCTACCCCTAGAATACGCAACTAAAGTTGTTAAGCTAACAGTGAAGTACATTATAATAAAGATAAAATGACTAAAGCTAAACCACAAAAGGGTACTTCGATTTGGGGATACATAGATGGCAATGGCATAAGGGATCAGAATACAAGTGTAGGCTAATCCTAACCCTTCATCTTTTCAATTGAGGATTAGAACTACCACATTGACATATCCCAATCCTGATCATAACCCTCTTATCACTAAATCCAAACCGCCTATAAGGAACATGGGTTTGACAGCTGACCTGTAACTCTTCTGGAAAATTTAGCAAGCTCAATGGCATTAAGTTTAGCCAACTTTGCAGCTAGTTCTCTCTTATCCAAAGAATCTGAGCTCCACTGATAAAGAAACAAAGGGTATATTGGTCAAAAGGGTGGAAACATATTTGACAAGAAAATTGAGCAGTGTACAGCATCCAAATTCAATGACATACCTCAGAATCCTCCCGCGGGCATGCGCAAACAAAGACATCTTCTATGACAATAATAATAGGGTCCCATCCAAGCGTTTTCCATGGAATCCTGATGCTTAGCTTCCCAATTCGTCCTGTAAAACGGTAGAATATAACTAAAATTTTACAACAATGCAATGGTTAACACACAGGTAAATACTACAACTGAATCAAGAAATCAATACCATTCTTCAGTGCGAATGGCAGCTGTAGGTAGTCAAAGGATTCCAGAATCAGCTCTACATTTTCCAGCAGTATTTCCTCTGCAGCACACAGGTTCGTCAAAACATAATCACCATCACATACTCAGCATGGTCACGAGCCAACGCTATTAATTGCTAACACTACGGAAAATCACTTAGCAATGCGTGTCTTACTAAAACAAACTGCAACACTGGACAATGCGCAAACTGCACATAAACCCCGCAGTCGGAACAAACTGGACACTGATCAGGCAGGAGCACTACACTGTGATGAAAGCAAGAGGCCCGAACAAGTGAAACACCAAACGCATTCACTGAATTCCAAAGCAAATTCTGCGGCAACAGGACAGGCACGAATTGCAGCGCGGCGGGGTTGAGGCAACCGCCGTGATTGGACGAAGCGGCGCTAGAGAGGAGGGGGAGGGGATCGGGGACTGACCTTTCCAGAAGCCGATCTTAAGCTGCTCCTTCTGGATGCCCTTGACGTAGCGGCCGAGGAGGCCGGCGAGCACCTGGCTCACCACCCCCTCGAACATGTCGGCGGCGGCGGGGGCACCCTAGGGAGCTCGCGCTCCCATGTAGCGGGGGACGAGACGGGGAGTGGGTGGAGCGGCGCGGCGCGGCGCGGAGGGTGACAGGAGGCGTCTGGAGGAGGGAAGGGAGGCGAGCGGCGGACGGAGAGGCCGGGTGGCGGCGTCCGGGCTGCGCTTTTTCAGTTCCGTTTGCTTGGGAGAGGAGGCGGATGACGGAGGCGACGGCGACTAGAGCATCTCCAACGGTTTCCCTTTCCACTTTCCCCTTTTTCACTCCCTTTTTCACTCTATAGGAGAATCCCCTTTCACATTTTTATCATTTAAGGAAGATGTGGTAAAATCAGTTCCCCTTTCCCCCTTCCATTGTCCTGACATGCGGGACCCACTTGTCAATGACTCAAATAGGCTTTCTTCTTCCTCTCCTTCGTTCCTCTGTTCTGTCTCATCGATCTCATCAAGTCCACACGGGTCGTCCTGCATGCGGAGGGGCGGCGGCGGCGCTTGACCGTGGCGCGCTCGGCCGCCCGTCGCCAGCGGTGCACGGCCGTCCACGCCCCCCGTCCCCGGCGGCGACTCGGGCGCGGAGGGGCAGTGGCGGCCGGCAGCGAGCCCCGTCGGTGGCTGTGGCGGCCAAGCCTAGCCTCGCGACGGCAGCGGATGGCGGTAGCCGGGGCAAGGCGAGGGGACGGGGACAAGCGGGCGGAGGCGGGGACGGGGACGGGCGACGGCGGGCGAGCAGGAGAGGCACCGGCGACCGAGCAGGTCCGGCAGCGTCAGCGGCGAGAAGAGGAGCGAGCAGATCGGGCGGCTCCTAGGGGCTGGATCCTACGGCTGGGAAGAAGAGGAGGAAAGGGAGAGGAAAGGGAGGAGGAGGTAGATTGAGAAAAGAAAGAGGAGAGGGAGGAAAAAAAGGGAGAAAGGGGAAATGGAGAAGGGGATCTGTTGGAGATGGATTTTTGCCTCCAATTTTCCTATATGGCTAAAAAGTGGAAAGGGGAAAGGGACAGGGGAACTGTTGTAGATGCTCTTAGTGCCTCTGCTGCCTGGGCTCCGCGGTGGTCTGGTGGTGGTGGACGACTCCTAGTGCCACGTGTGTGTACACGTCTACACGAGATGTATCCGTATATAATCCTATAATGTGATAATGTATTTTTCCAATTCAAGTATTTCTATATCTTGTCTGTTCGAGTTCGATGTGTATCTATGTGGCCGCACGTGCACTCGGTAGGTATTTCAGTATTTCTTATGGAAAAAGAAATATACTTCACATGAAATCCGTAATCCCATCTGTACATACATCAAATAAATGAAAAACTTTCTCGACATCACGGTATACTTGTCCAAAAAGTTTTGAAAAAGAGAACGGATATGCGTGTTGGGGCCTAGGTATCTAATCAGTTCTTTTTTCTAGCTATCATGCTTCAAAACGGTACAGGATGGGGTTGAAGTTAGAGGAAACTAAGTACTCGAACACTGGTAATCCATAAGCAACCGAACACACTAGGATGGGCAGCACGCTGCGCCGCGCCCGTATACTTGCTGTGCCCATAAACCTCCACGGGTTGCAATCATCTCTGTTACTCATGGTTTTTTTAAATATCCGCAATGTAGCGGATACACCAGAGAACACTGTGGAAGCATAGCTACAAACACATTATAAGAAATGATTTGTGGAATACACAGAAGTCATTTGTATGCTGCTGTCGAAACAAAATGAGCACAGGAGTACATGATCAGTATACATATCAGCACATAAAGCCAGCCTACAATACTAGAGAAACGACCTTTGATCCCTAGTCATTTAGTCCCGCTTATCCAAAATCCGGTACTAAATTGGCCACCGAGCCATTTAGTACCGGCTCCAAACATTAGAAGCCTCCAGAGACAATTTAGTACCAGATTTTAACACAAACCGGTACTAAATGTTACCTTTTAGTACCGGCTAGTGTTTCTAGCCGTTACTAATGACAATTTAGTACCGGCTCAAATGTTGGCCCGGTACTAATCTCCTCAAGCCGTGCATAGCCAGCAGCAGCTCTCCCCTCTCCTCCTCCTTTATCTCCTTTCCTTCTCTCCTTCTCTTCTCCATACTTTCCTTCTTCCTTATCTCCTCAAGGCTCTAACCTCCTCTCTCTCTCTCCCTCCCTCGATCTGCAGGTTGCGCGCGCGGGGATGCAGGAGCCGGCGGGCGCACGCGGGGATGTGGGAGCCGGCGGCGCTCGCGTGCGGGCGCGGGTATGCGGGAGCCGGCGGTGCTGGCGCGCGCTGGCCCCGACGGCGACGCTCGTGGGCGTGCAGGCGGCGGCGGCGGCGCTCACGGCCGGATCGGCCCGACGGCGGCGGCAGACAGCCCATGCAATTTCTTATTCCTGTGAAGTTTTTTGGCTTGTACTCTGTGACGTGGTGTAATGTTGAATTTGCGATTGTGATTTACATATTCCTCTTGTATGTTTTTTCTTAGAATATTAGATGTTTGTAACCTTGAATTGATGGTCTATAAGTGAAGTTTTTTGGATTTTTCATCCCTTTCTTTCTCCTTGATTTTTCTTTTCACCTTGCTTTGTCTCTCTTATCTGTTCTTGAAGAAATCTTCTGTTCTTGAAGAACTGAGAAGAGAGATGGAGGTGGTGGAAGGGATGAGAGAGGAGAGGGAAAGGATGGAAAGCATCTGGTTTTTTTTTTGCGCTAAAAAAAATTTAGTACCGGTCTGTGGTATTGCTCGGTACTAAATCCTTCGTTTCTACAACCGGTAGAAGACGACGCGCTATTTTAGTCTCGAAACTTTAGTGCCGGTTGCGAAACCGGTACTAAACCCGGCTTCCCAACCGGGACTGAAAGTCATTTCTCTAGTAGTGCTTACACCTAAAGGGACGACATAAGAATAATGTAATACTCCTTTTTGGTTAAGATTGATAAAAATGATATCCATGCATCAGTAAGTCTGATACTCAAACAGCCAGCATCACATGCTCATACAATTATGACCAAGTGATTGAGGTGAGCGTAATACACAGTAATAAGATGCATTACATAGAACGCCAAGGCACAAAGCAAGTGCTTAGCAATCACAAACTGAAGGTGCAATCACAATCATAAAGGAAAGGGACGGGTGTGCAGCAAAGTACCGTTCCCATCGGTAAAATAATGAACCAAAAGAGGTAACATGAGAAAAAAAAAATGAAGGCACACAAATAACTGGCCTTGCAGGAAGCAGGAAGGCCGATCAGGATGCCGCTCCAATCTAGAAGGAAGAATAGAAGCGGTTGGAAGCACCTCGAGGGAAAGAAGAGAAATAAATGGAAAGAGTAAGAAATGGAGAAAGAAGAATCACAGTATATACGAAGAAGCAAGGAAAAGCAAGAAGCAAGCGATTCATTTAGCAGAGGAATCGGAAACTGAAGCTCCATGATGATGTTGGAAAATTAGGCAATTTCAGTAACAATTAAATCCAGAAAAAGATAAACAATATGTTTGTGACATCAGACATGTGCACGTGTGATCCAGGCATGATGAACATATAGAGAAAGACAAGCATCATGATATTGATCCATAACTTTACTAAAGTAATGGATACATACCCAGCGGCAGAGCCGAATGCACTAGTCGACATAGTGCCTGTCGATGTAGTCGTCCCGCGCTTGGTGCAGTGCAGAGATGTAGCTGTGCCGATCACCACCGAAACGCCGGAAAGAAGAAGATGAAGCGAGCAGTCGTGTCGCTTGCGGACACTTCCCAAAAACGTGATTGCCGGCCTTCACCCGAGCAGATGAACTCACGGACAGCACTCGTTTCGGAGACCTGCTCTTCCAGTACTCGTGCGCGCAAGAACCGGAACGGGGAGAGCTGTTGCTACAGAAGCCGTGGAACGCAATGCGAACTAGCCAAGAAAAGAAGCCAGGACTAGCCTTTTATTCAGCGCCAAGGAGCAGGAGATCAACCGAAGAGACGCTAGTGGAAAAACGTTCACGGGAGAAAACTCCCACTGTCATGAACGAAAGCTCCAATAACTCCTTCCATTAGAATTGGTAACTCCTATAACTCCCGAAACTTCCATGCTTTAATCAACATTAAGAATGGAAACTCCCAAAATTACTAGGCTTTTATTTGGCTTGAGTGCAAAAGATTGCACACGCTTGTGTCTGGCACGACACAACACGCCTCACCTTGGTCCAAATCCACACATACACATTGTTTAATATGAGTCTTAGAATTATATATATTATTAAATATTATATGGGCTAAGCCATAATATATCTAACAATCCCCACCAAATTCTAGGACACGTATTAAACAATCTCAAATCCATAGTTCTTTGATATACTAGAATTTCGGTAGAGACTGTTAAGTTGAACATCCACCTAGAACAAGGGTTACACTCAATCACAACTGAACAATGGACTATGCCTTGAATTGACAGTTTTGTGCGATGTGAGTTTCACCAAAATTCATTTCTAGTACTAGGCTGCTACTAGCATCCCCTCTGGTTGAAGCATATAAGTCATACTTCGAGGCCTTTCATGAGTCTCTAGAGATTACCCAATCTCATAGACTGTGACTAGCAGTCAAACTCATATAGGTATAAATCCTTAAAAGATGTTTCTGCAGGTCAACATCTTTGCTTCAAATAAGCCGCTCGGATAACATTAAGGTTTTAACCAGCCTGCCATGCAGAAAAGGAGAGAATGCATCTCCAATGGAGTGGGTCTGTATAAAATGTACTCTCCTTCTCAGTTAGTCAATAGCTTGTTTCGCCATTCTAGTTCACGGGATCTCCGATCAAATAGAACAGGTTACCACTATGACATAACTCTCATGTGGGTCTCATTCTCATCTCTCTCGATGCCTCGTCAATCACATTTCGTGAAAGACCTTTTGTGAATTGATCTGCCAGATTCTTAGACGTGTGGATATAGTCTAACGCAATTACTCCGGAGTTTCTCATTTTTCTGACAGATTTTAGCCGCCTTTTCACATGCCTTGATGTCTTCATGTTGTCCTTAGAACTGTTCACTTTGATAATCACTGTTTGATTGTCACAGTTCATTAGGATAGCTGGTATTGGTTTCTCAACCACCGGCAAATCCATCAGGAGATCACGAAGCCACTCAGCTTCAACTGTGGCGGTATCCAATGCTGTGAGTTCTGCTTCCATTGTTGACCTCGTTAAGATGGTCTGCTTGCAAGACTTCCAAGAAACAGCGCCACCTCCAAGTGTAAACACATATCCACTTGTAGCTTTTGTCTCATCAGCATCAGAGATCCAGTTTGAGTCACTGTAGCCCTCCAGTACCTTAGGATACCCGGCATAGTGAATTCCATAGCTCATGGTGCCTGCAAGATAGCGCATCACTCTTTCAAGAGCCCTCCAATGATCATCTCCCGGTTTTGAAACAAATCTGCTCAGTTTGCTCACAGCATAAGAGATGTCAGGTCTGGTAGCGCTAGCTAGATACATAAGCGAGCCAATAATTTGAGAATATCTCAACTGATCCCTTGCGATCCTTCGGTTTTTCCGCAATATCACACTAGAATCGTAAGGCGTTGGAGCAGGCTTGCAGTCACTATAACCAAAGCGACTCAAGATCTTCTCCACATAGTGGGATTGCAAAAGTGTAACCCCACCATTGCCTTCTCTTAGTAGCTTAATGTTCAAGATCACGTCAGCTACTCCCATGTCTTTCATCTCAAAGCTTTGAGATAGAAAACATTTAACCTCCTCAATCACTTTGAGATTAGTACCAAAGAGCAATATGTCATCGACATACAAACACAGGATCACTCCTTGTCCCCCACCAAAGCGGTAGTATACACACTTGTCGGCTTCATTCACAACAAAGCCAGCTAACGTGAGAGTCTTGTCAAACTTCTCATGCCATTGCTTAGGTGCTTGCTTCAAGCCATACAAAGATTTCAACAACTTGCACACCTTTCCTTCCTGACCACCTACTACATATCCATCAGGCTGATCCATATAGATTTCCTCATCCAACTCTCCGTTAAGGAAAGCCGTCTTAACGTCCATCTGATGAACGATAAGACCGTGTGAGGCAGCCAGTGATAGTAGTACTCGAATCGTGGTCAGTCTAGCAACTGGTGAGTAAGTGTCAAAGAAGTCTTCGCCTTCTTTTTGGGTATAACCCTTGGCTACAAGCCTTGCCTTGTACTTTTCAATAGTACCATCTGGCCTAAACTTCTTCTTGAATACCCACTTACACCCTACGGGTTTGCACCCATAAGGACGATCAACGACCTCCCAAGTCCCATTAGACATTATAGAATCCATCTCACTTTTGATTGCTTCCTTCCAATAGTCAGCATCAGGAGATCCATAAGCCTCAGCAATGGTTCTTGGAGTGTCATCTACAAGGTACACAATGAAGTCATCATCGAAAGACTTTGCAGTCCTTCGTCTCTTACTCTTTCGAGTTACTTCATTATCATCCTTCTCATGATTCTCCTCAAGTGGTTGTTCATTGTGTTCTACTGCATCATTATCTTCTGGGGATTCCACATATTCAGGACTAGAATTGCTAGATGTTTCTTTCATAGGAAAAATGCTCTCAAAAAATGTGACATCTCTGGACTCTATGATTGTACCAACATACATATCAGAAACTCCAGATTTAATTATCAAGAACCTATAACCAACGCTGTGAAAAGCATAGCCTAGGAAGATACAATCCACTGTTTTCGGTCCGAGCTTGCGTTTCTTAGCTATTGGCACATTAACCTTTGCCAAACAGCCCCAAGTACGCAAGTATGAGAGTGTTAATCTTTTGTTCTCCCATTCCTCGAATGGTGTCTTCTCTTTGTTTTTCATAGGAACTCTGTTAAGAGTATGACATGCAGTCAACATGGCTTCACCCCACCATTCGAAGGAGAGACCCGCTGTCTCTAACATGGCGTTAACCATCTCAGTTAGAGTTCGGTTCTTCCTTTCAGCCACTCCATTTGACTGAGGAGAATAAGGTGGTGTTCTCTCATGAATAATGCCATGCTCCTCACAAAACAAATTGAACTCATTTGAAAAGTACTCCCCACCTCGGTCTGATCTAACACGTTTAATCTTCCTCTCAAGTTGATTTTCAACTTCAGCTTTATAGATCTTGAAAAATTGTAATGCCTCATCTTTAGTTTTAAGCAAATACACGTAGCAATATCTAGTAGAATCATCTATCAATGTCATGAAGTATCTCTTTCCTCCTTTAGTCAACACACCGTTCATCTCGCACAAATCAGAATGAACTAATTCTAGAGGTGTCAAGTTTCTCACCTCAGCAGCCTTATGAGGCTTGCGCGGTTGCTTAGATTGCACACATACTTGGCACTTAGAATTTTTGACTAAAGTAAAATTCGGAATTAAACTCATCTTGGCCAGCCGCAACATACAACCGAAATTAACATGACAAAGTCGTGAATGCCAAACATTGGACTCATCATCATTACACACATGGTTCACAACTTTATTACAAGAGTCTGATAAAGATAAACGGAATAAACCGTCACAATCATATCCTTTACCAACAAAGGATCCAAACTTAGAAACAACACACTTGTTCGACTCAAATACCAACTTATAACCATCCTTACAAAGAAGGGATCCGCTAACAAGATTTTTGTTTATTGAGGGGACATGCTGCACGTTCTTCAGCCGCACGGTCTTTCCCGAAGTAAACCTCAGATCGACCGTACCAACACCATGAACAGAAGCATTCGAGCCGTTCCCCATCAACACGGATCCAGTCCTCGCGACCTGGTAAGATGAAAACAAAGAGTAGTCAGCACACACATGTACATTAGCGCCGGTGTCAACCCACCAATTTGGTAAATGACAAACTGAAAGAATGGTAGCATGATTACCATACCCGGATGTTCCCATCTCAGTATCGCCAATGACAACATTGGCAGACTTCTTCTGCCCGTGCTGCTGCTTGTCCTTGCGGTCCTTGCAGTCCTTGGCCCAATGGTCAGAACCACCGCACACAAAGCACTTCCCTTTGATTTTCTTCTTTTTGAAGTTGGTAGTCTGAGTAACCTTCTGTTGAAACTCAGTTTTCCCTTTACCCTTATTCTTGTGGGATTGAGAGTTCCTCTTCTGCACCACATGAGCGCTAGAACCTCTCTCATTGCCATGCGCATGCGTGTCCTTTGCTCTCGCCCTCTCTTCAACATCAAGAGTGCCGATAAGACCGGCTACAGTAAACTCCTGCCTCTTGTGTTTTAGAGTGGTAGCAAAGTTCCTCCACGAGGATGGTAGCTTGGCAATGATACCGCCGGCCACAAACTTTTCTGGCAGTTCACACCTGACATTCGCAAGGTCTTTTGCAAGCGCCTGTAACTCATGGGCCTGTTCTACCACAGAACGGTCATCGACCATCTTGTAGTCATAGAACTGTTCCATCAAATACAGCTCACTGCCCGCATCGGATACCCCAAAATTTGCCTGGAGTGCATCCCACAACAATTTGCCAGAGGCATACCGCATATAATTATCGACCAAGTTCTCTCCTAGAACACTGATCACGGCACCTCTGAACAGGTTATCAGCAGCTATGTACGTTCTGTCCTCATCGACAGTGTGCGGTCCAACAGGACGCTCCTGGGTAATGAACCACACGTTCATAGCCCTGAGCCACAGTTCCAGTTTGACAACCCATCTCTTGTAATTCGTTCCATCAAAAGTGTTCGGTTTGAGTTGCCCAGCAAAACCAACTACCGAAAAAGCCCTATCACGTTTTTGGATTGTTGGAAAATTAGGCAATTTCAGTAACAATTTAATCCAGAAAAAGATAAACAACATGTTTGTGACATCAGACATGTGCACGTGTGATCCAGGCATGATGAACATATAGAGAAAGACAAGCATCATGATATTGATCCATAACTTTACTAAAGTAATGGATACATACCCAGCGGCAGAGCCGAATGCACTAGTCGACATAGTGCCTGTCGATGTAGTCGTCCCGCGCTTGGTGCAGTGCAGAGATGTAGCTGTGCCGATCACCACCGAAACGCCGGAAAGAAGAAGATGAAGCGAGCAGTCTTGTCGCTTGCGGACACTTCCCAAAAACGTGATTGCCGGCCTTCACCCGAGCAGATGAACTCACGGACAGCACTCGTTTCGGAGACCTGCTCTTCCAGTACTCGTGCGCGCAAGAACCGGAACGGGGAGAGCTGTTGCTACAGAAGCCGTGGAACGCAATGCGAACTAGCCAAGAAAAGAAGCCAGGACTAGCCTTTTATTCAGCGCCAAGGAGCAGAGATCAACCGAAGAGACGCTAGTGGAAAAACGTTCACGGGAGAAAACTCCCACTGTCATGAACGAAAGCTCCAATAACTCCTTCCATTAGAATTGGTAACTCCTATAACTCCCGAAACTTCCATGCTTTAATCAACATTAAGAATGGAAACTCCCAAAATTACTAGGCTTTTATTTGGCTTGAGTGCAAAAGATTGCACACGCTTGTGTCTGGCACGACACAACACGCCTCACCTTGGTCCAAATCCACACATACACATTGTTTAATATGAGTCTTAGAATTATATATATTATTAAATATTATATGGGCTAAGCCATAATATATCTAACAGATGATGCAGAACTGCAGGGGGCTGACGACGCATGGGGGCTCAAATCACTGGCAATATCATTTATCCGTACCTAAACAGAGGCAACAAAGGAATCCCCAAAAGCTTGAGGCAGCGGGGACGCACACACCTAAGAACGAACCACAGGTTACCGAGAGGAAGACGAAGAGGAAGGACGACGGGCCCGAGGAGAAGCGGCGGTTGACAGTGGAGGAGGAAGCACAGACCGCGCAGCACCGGCGATAGCATAATAGCCTGGGAACCACGGGTGGGCCGACGACACAAAATCTTGAGCCCACACGGATGACGCGCATGGTTAGCCCAAAGCCAACAGTTGAGCCCAGGAACTACAGCAGGGCTTAAAGCTATGGACGGAAGAAGCCCAATAGGGGGGGTGAGGTACACTCACGGACCAGCACAACGGATAGCTGTTTCTCAAAAAAAAAAAAAAAAAAAAAAAAAAAAAAAAAAAAAAAAAAACACACACACACACACACACACACAACGATAGCTGGGAAGTTTGGAACAACGGTAAAAAAGGGACAGCGTGTACACGCGTCGCTAGTTAATAGGTTAAAAACGGGAGAGCCTCTCCTGTGGCTCGGATTTCTTCCGGCCTATGAGTGTAGTTATTATGTCTTGAACTCAAGGTTCAAACATCAAGATTTTTTACTTAAAAGGTCCTAAACTCAAAAGTCCTGAACACAATCTCAAATCTTTAGGTTCCCGATTCAATAGTTCTGACTTCAAAAGTTCTAAACTCAAAAGTACCGAACAGAAGGTTCGAATTCAAGCGCTTTCGAGTTCAATAGTTGAAATGACATTGTGTTTAGGACTCTTGAGTTCAAGATTTTTGTTTAAGACTAGCATAAATGCCGTACGTTGCTACGGTTCCTTATCCTAAGTTTATCATCTACTCGTTTTGCTCGCTTTGATGCCAAGAGTACAACAACAGAGCGTGCAGGATGCTCTTGAACGGCAACCCCGCATGGTATAATGTGGTCATGCACCCATGATTCAGAATTGGCAGAATTGATAATCCGACAAATGGCCGTGTTATTGAGAACATGTGAGAGTCAGTTTGGATTTGAGGAATAGAAAATAGTGATCAACCTGCGATTCAATGAATGGCTATGGTATCAAAGAACATGGGACTATGTGAGGGCTTGTTTAATTTGAAACAAAGAAATACAGTATAAAACAAATAAATGGTATGAAGCATATGAAAAGAGCAGGGAACGAAGTGAAAAAAAATTAAGAATGGAAAGTACGGAAAACTTTAGTGCTTGAAACGTAGGAATAATAGAAAATCAAAACATTACAAAATTTAGGCTTTAAAACAAAATATCATGTCTAATGAAAACAATTAGATTAGTTAGAAGAAACCATTAAAATTTTTAGACCCCAACAATAACACTCAGCAAGCTAGCAAGGCAGCAATGCACACGAGCTCTTTCCCCTTCTGTTTTCATTCTCTCATTATCTTATCGATTAGCTGCTCACCCTCGCTCTCTGTCGAGGCCAGCGGCTTCCCTCCGTCCCTACGTCTTCTCCGTCATATCCTGACTAACTGCTGCCGCTGCGACGTCTTAACTTATGGCCCTGTTTAGAAAAAGAAAAACGTCATTTTTTTACGAAAATTTATCCACTTAGAGGACCGTATCAGTTCATTTCTATCTATATACATGTTTCTATAAAAACAATATTTTTCTGTATTTTTTACCGTCTTTTCTCAGTCTTTCCTCAATCTAAACACGCCCTATCCTCCACAACATGACCGCTCGACAACAACCCTGACGTGTCAGTACCCCACACCGCAGCAGCACCTCGCAGAGTAGGACGGCGTGCTCCAGCCTCCGTCTCGAGTCTTCACTCTTCAATGCGGCTGTAGGCATGGGCGGCGGTGGCGCAGCGCAGACGGAAAGGGACGACGGCGCGGTAGAGAAGCCCAGAAGTGCATGCAATTGTACGTCATCCTAGCTCACCAGATGGAACACAACAGTTTATGCAAACAAAAAAATACGGCCGCTTAGCAGTGGCCGTGGCTCCACGGCTTGTTGCTTACTCAATAAAAAACAAAAATAAAGAGCATGCAAGCACAGGGTGTGGCCGGCGCTCCACATTTATCGCTTAGCCATCGTCCCGGCCTGTGCCTGTCCCGTGCTAGAGTCGTCCTTGTCGGATATCGGTTTGACCTCGGTCAACAAACAGACCGAGGATATGAGGGAGCGTATCTCGCCCCCTTAATCCGAGACTTATCCGAGATTTAGTCTAACTAACCTAAGTCCGTTTTGCCTTGATCGGGAGGTAAAGTCTAGATAAGTACGGACTCGGCCCCGGGCCTACAGCGCGGACTATATAAGGAAAGGGTCCCCCACGGGTCCCCTACACGCAAATCGAGGTTTACCTCAACCCTAATCCACCCACCGATCCCTAAGCGCACTGGAAGGCCTGGAAGCTCGAGCCGCGCGTCTTGGGCAGTGTCGTTGGCGTCCTGAAGGCCATCGATACCCTCAGAAGGCGCTGAAAGAACGTCTACGGTACAAGCCCGAAGAAGCTCTCGCTACCGCTACTTCCTCACCCGACACCGACGCCATGGACAACAACAGCGCCGGTATAAAGCCGAACTTACTCTCTTTCCGCATTAGTTAAGGTGCTAGATGTAATCTTGTTAGACTAGTAGATCCTGATCGTGTTTAATATGCTAAGCATTGTTAGTTTGATCTAACACATCTTGCATGCAGCCACCGCGCGCCACGGAGAATTCCCCATTCTCCACGGCGCTCCATTCCCTCCTGTCGGGCCCCTCCAACCGCCGCGCTCTCGCCCGCCGCCGATGTCACTGGAGCAGCCTTCCACCGGCCCCCACGCGCGAGGTCACCGTCGACAAGAGCCTCTTCTGCTTCCGTCCCAACAACTCCGCCGCCACCTCGTCCGGCATCTTCGCCGGCGACGACCCCCTCAAGTTCTACTTCCCCCTCCTCCTCTCCCATGTCTGCATCGTCTTCGCCCTCTCCCACGCCGTCCACTCCCTCCTCCTCTCCCATGTCTGCATCGTCTTCGCCCTCTCCCACGCCGTCCACTCCCTCCTCCGCCGTGCCCACGTCCCCCTCGTCATCTCCCAGATCCTCGTACGTACGTCTTGGCTTGATGATCGAGCTTGCAATTATTGCATTGTTGTTTCCGTCGCGATTAGAGCATTTGATCATCAGTCGACTAATTGCACAGATATATATATATATATATGTATATATATATATATATATAAAAATATAGGCCGGCGCGCTGCTGGGGCCATCGTTCCTGGGCAAGGTGCTCCCACGCGTGGGCGAGCTGTTCGCGACACCAGAAGGTTGGGTGCAGATCAACACGGTGTGTGGGTACGCATTCATGCTCCACATCTTCACCATCGGCGTGAAGACTGACCTGGACATGATAGCCAAGTCCGGCAGGAAAGCCGTGGCAATCGCCTTTTTCGGCACGGCGCCGCCGCACCTGGCCATGTACGCCGCCAGCGCCGCCCTCCGGTCCCGCGTGCAGGCGGCTTGGAAGGCCACCTTCATGCTCACCAACCTTAACTCGTGGTGGTCGCTCTCGGCATTCATCGTCGTCTGCTGCACCCTCGACGACCTCAACCTGCTCTCCTCCAAGCTCGGCCGCCTCGCCATGTCGGCCGCCCTCATCGGGGACTTCGCCAACACGTTCTCCATCGCCGGCGTCACATCCTACTTCCTCGCCTCATCGCCTTCCGACAAGATCCAGCGTGTCGGCTTCCTCTCCCTCATCACCTTCACCGTCTTCATCGCGGCCATGGCGTTCGTCGCGCGCCCGGTGATCCTCCGCCTCATCCGCGACGATGACGGCGTCCCCGACGGCGGCGGCGGCGCGATAGTCCTCGACGAGGCCCGTCTCGTGGCGGTGCTCCTCATCACCATCTCCTGCAGCCTCGCCGGCGAGGTCCTCGGCCTCCACGCAACCTATGGGCCGTTCATGCTGGGCCTCGTGGTCCCCGGCGGCGCGCCGCTGGGGGTCACACTTGCGGAGCGCCTCGACCAGCTCGTCGCCGGCGTGCTCATGCCGCTCCTGTTCGCACAGGGCGGCATCAGACTCGACGTCTTCAAGCTCGCCGGCGGCGGCGGCGGCGCCGCTGACGCCGCCTCCACGTGCCTGCTCCTCGAGGTGTTCCTGGCGGTCGGCGCCGCCGCGAAGTTCGTGTCATGCGCGGCGCCGTGCGTCTACTACGGAGGCGTGCGTCGTGGGTCTCATGATGAGCTTCAAGGGAATCACCGAGGTCGTCTACGCCTCCGCGTTCATGGACGCCGGGGTGTTCGACGACCAGGTGTACGCCGCGTTCATGCTCAACGTGCTCGTGGTCGGCGCCGCCACGGCAGCGGCGGTGAAGCGCATGTCGGCATGTACGTGCCAGAGGAGAAGTACGTGGCGCACCGGCGTCGCACAGTGGAGCACCGGAAGCTTGGGGAGGAGCTACGTGTCCTCGCGTGCGTCCACTCCCCTGCCGACGTGGACCCCATGCTGGCGCTCCTCGACGCGTTGTCCCCGACGCCGGCGTCCCCCGTCGCCCATCGCCATCTACCTCCTCCACCTCGCCCCCCTCGCCGGCCTCACCACCTCCGTGATCCGCCCCTTCAAGCACCACCACGGCACCGCCCGGCGGCGATCACCGGAACAACTGGGGGGCCAAGCGGCCAATGACACAAGTAACATACAATTGTCTACTAATTAGCTTGTAGATATAACAAAATAAGATAGCACATGAGACTTACATAGTTATTACATCTCTATTAACTTGAACTTGCCTCTGCGAGGACCACCTAAATCAAAAGCTTTCAATATGTCAAGAGAAGTAATCTTTGCTGCCAATTCTTTTTCAACATAAATCATTGTGTAACTTCGCAGATAATCATCTCCCATTTTATTTCTTGTACGTGTCTTGCAAAGTTTCACAGCTGAAAAAATTCTCTCAACAGTTGCAGTTGAAACCGGAAGAGTCACCACTAATCTTAATAATCTGTCAACCATTGGATATAAGGAGTTTTTACCCAGTTTAACCAGCACTTTCAACATATCTGCAAGTGATGGCACCGTACTTAGCTCTGGATGGTTGCATACATCAAGTTGAAAATGTGGAAGTTGAGACTCTAATCGTGCTCTTTCTTGATTAGAAAAATCAGCAGGATAGTATTTTTCTACCAAGATGGATATTTTTGACACATTAAAGGTGTCAAGTCTTGGATCCAAAGAAGCACAAAGAGAAAGAAGCTCTGTCCCTTGAGAGCTGAATCGATCTTCCAACTCGATTAGTTGTTGATCAACTGCCACATTAAACACATCAATTTTATAGTGGTGAAGGGTTGTGGTGTTATCATGCTTATTTCTAGACTTGGTCACATCAACGTACCTGCAAAAATGTATTGAAAAGAGAGATCAATTTCATATCTTAGATAAAAACAAATCTACAAAAATGCATTAAAACTTACTTTAGATTTAGATCTGGGATGTCAATCTCATTCTTCTCACAAAATTTTTTGACCTCTATGAGAAGAGGTTCCCAACCATCATTTCGCAAGTCCTGAAGTAATATCTTTGTGTTAGATACACAATCAATTGCGTTTATGATATCTATATCTTTCTTTTGTAGTGTTTGACACAACACGTCAGTGATCTTCATTATCTTTTCCATCATTAGTAGAACAAATACAAAATCAAATGTCATAATGATCTTAAGGGAGCCTCCAGCATCACCACGAAAATTCCTTGAAACTGAGCGATCATTAGCAATATTGCGTAGCACTGAAATTGTGGCAGCAAGCATTTTCTTCAAGCTCTGAATAGACTTGTAATGAGAACTCCATCTAGTGTCCCCTGGCCTTTGAAGGGAGCCTATCTGATTAACCCCTCTTCCTGTATCAAGCTCTCCCAATTCAATTCCTTGAGTAATTTCAGCAGCTTGGGTAGCTAATAATTCATCATTTCTCTTAGGAGAAGCACTAACTGTATTTATGATAAAATTTGCATGCTGAAAAAAATTGTGCACCTCTTCTACCTCCCTCGATGCTGCGACTAGAGCTAATTGAAGTTGACGAGCCATACAATGGATGTAATATGCATAAGGGCACTCTTTAAGAATTAGAGCCTTCAACCCATTCCACTCCCCTCTCATGTTACTTGCACCATCGTAGCCTTGACCTCTAATATCTTGGACACTCATGTTATTATCTGATAAGACAGCACAAATTGAGTTCTTAAGAGTCAATGCGGTAGTGTCACTAACATGAATAAGGTCAAGAAAACGCTCTTTGATGTGACCATCTTTGTTGACAAACCGAAGAACTATTGCCATTTGTTCTTTTTTTGATTCATCACGAGCCTCATCAACCATGATACAAAACTTGTTGTTGCCAATTTCTTCTCTGATAGTATTCTGCACTTTTCGAGCATATATGCCAAGGAGTTCAATCTGAACCTCATGTGAAGTGTACTTTGCATTTTTTGGAGCATTTTCCAACACAACAGCATCCACATCAATATTGTAAGAAGCCAAAAGTTTAACCATTTCAATAAAGTTGCCCCGATTTATTGAACCTGGAGATTCATTATGGCCTCTAAGTGGACATAATTGAAAAGTTAACCACCTAATAAAATCAAAACAATGCAAACTGTTACTTGATAAAACACACATGATTCTAATTGCAATGACATATATGAAAAATAAATTATTATTACCTCAGAGCATCAATTGTAGTAGTAAGCCGAAGTCTTGCATCCGTGACTAATTTCTCCTTTTGTTTCATAACCATTTGGTCAACATGAGCCATTCTATTTTTGAAATTGTTATAACACTGAACTGAAAAATTATGAGCTGAGCTAGTATCTTTACCAATATGAGTAAGAAAAGCACATTCTTTTCCATCATTAACCCTTTTCCAACTTTGGAATCCCTTCACAGTGAATGTATCCGAGCCGGACATCCCAAGTGGCTTTTTTGAAAAAAGAAAGCATGGCAGGCAATATGCACGATCATTGTGAGGTGAATACTCTAGCCACCAGAAATCTGTAAACCAATTGCTACAGAATCTCCCACGATGTTTCTCTGGGCCTTTATATGGATATTCTGTCAAATCAGGCTGATATGGACCCTCTGATATATAGAATTGTAGAGCTTCATCTTGTTCCGCGGGCAAGAGTTCCCAAATTTGTTTTCGTTTACCTGGGTCCCTCTCAAATGTTGTAGTCAAAATTGCTTCTGTTTCATCCGGCTCTGCAGAAACATTTTGTTCTGGTTCTGGAGTTTGCATCTCATCCGGCTCGGCAGCTCGGTCATTGTTGACACTAGGATTTCCAGTAGAAGCAACCGGCTTATACCAATTCTCAAGAGTTCTTGGCCTTTTCATCTTAGATTGAAATCCGCCCCTGGAGAAGGCAGAAGACTGAACAGAAATTCAGAAGGGTGAGGCTATAGTGCTATACAATCTAATCGAGAACAAATCAATTAATTAATTTAATCAAATCTACCTGGAGGGACAGGGATTGATCACGGACTGACGAACGGACTTCCTGCTGGCTGCGTCGGCATCGCGTTGGAGAAGAGCAACAGGCGGCGTCGCGGCGGAATCAATGACGGGCGGAACGGAAGGGACGGCCGAAGGGGAAGCGTCAAATTGTTTTGATGTGCCGGCTGTTGCTCTTGAGTCTTGACCTTCCTTATGGGCCGTTGGGCTGCTGGTTATTCGTGTTGGGCTGCTGGTTATTGGACTGCTGACTGCTGAGAGGCGCCAAATAGAGTAATAGGGGGGGGGGGGTTGGTTTAGTGGATCTGCGCCAGCATTGGGGGGGCCAGGCCCCCCTGGCTCCACCCCTGAATATACAAACAAATAGAAGATGCAAACATCAGCTCTTTTTTGTTCGGTGCATTAGAGAGTAGAAATGGCTCCATAATTTTATAAAAAACATAAGGCTATCCCAACCCATGATGTCTATGGGTGATGTCTATAGAAAAAAGAGAGTAAGAAACTACACATAGACACTACCTCCCAATGCATAGTTTCTATAATAAGTGAAGAAAATAAATCTCCTCCAATCCTCTCTCTTCTCTCTCCTTCTTTCACCCTATCACTTTCTTTCTTCCTTGGTTCTCGTGTAGACATGATGTCTTGCATGAGAAACCATGTCTATCTCTTTCTCATTAACTCTCTTGCCATGTCATCAAATTTCTTATGTGGCAGCCTCATTAATGCTATGGAAACTATCCTAATAGGAGGGTTGGGGATGGCCTAAATAGAGGAATACTCCCTCCGGTTTAGTAAAAGAAGTCGTTTAGGACAGCGACACGGTCTCCAAAGTACAACTTTGACTTCTTATTTTTATAAAGATATTTATTAAAAACTAACATATGTATACTTTTATGAAAGTATTTTGCAAGACAAATCTATTCATGTAGTTTTCACATTTCCAAACTCAACGACTTAAAAGTTATTCACGATTTATATTCCCAATGTTTGACTCAAATCTTGTCCAAAACGACTTCCTTTACCAAACCGGAGGGAGTACTTCCTTCAGTACTCCGTATCTGTTATGTACCCATGCCAACATAAGCATTAAATGAGACTCATGGTAGGGCGCGCGAAGCGCGCCTCACGTTCTAGTTCTTCAATGCCGCCTATGGAATTCCATCCCATTCCTCCATCCATGGCAAGGTCGCAAGGACCACCTGCTTCATCAAAACGGCAGTCAGTCATGACACCAACTACCAAAGTGTCACCTCTTAAATGCCCAGCACGCGCCAAGCATGCTCTCCATTGCAGACAAGGCATTCGGCCATGGCATTCAAAATCCATCAGCGACACAACACGAGTACGGCCACTAGGACACTGTCTCAAACCTCTGAACCTGCACTTCCACTCCAACCATCTCAGGGCCGGACTGTCTCAGTTCTGGAATTCTCTCTCTCGCTGAATCTACTAGATGGATGAAATTCCTTCGTTCTGAACAAATCCTCTTAGATACCGAGAACATGGATGAATTCACACCAGTGACCAGAGGTCATCACACAACATCAGTGCCATGAGGCAGTAGTTAAGCTAACCACTAGCAGATGGTGCAGGCAACTGCTCCTAACTACTACAGTACTACTGGAGTAAAGCAACAGCTTACTGCAAGCAAGCTCCTGAGGAAGGAGTTGGAACTCAAACAAGAAACAATGGCAGCTACCAATAGTACTCTACTAGCCGATCGATCACTAGCCGTCACTCCAACTAACAAGTAACGACATCAGGCTGTCGGTCTCTAAGAGCAACGCCAGCCGATCACTGGCTGGTGCCGAGCTGCTGCAGCACGGCGGCCATGCCGGGGCGCTGGGCGGGCGCCTCGGCGGTGCATAGCAGCGCGAGGCCTGCGAGCTTGGCCGCCTCGGGCCGCGAGAACCGGCCGCCGTGGCGCAGGTCCACGAGGTCGTCCCCGCGTGTACTCCGGGGCAAGGTAACCCATGGCCGCGCTGTCCTTGAGCGTCGAGAACACCACATTGTCGGCAAGGAGCTTGTGCAGGCTGGCGCCGGAGAGGTGAGGGACGAAGAGGTGGTCGATCTGCAGAGATGCTCTGGTGGATGAGAGGGGCCTTGTTGGGCTTACTGCTGTGGAGGTAGTCGATGCCTGAACAATTCAAATGAAGTTTAGTTCAGAAAGCCTAGTCAGTCTGAAGTCTGAACATAAGCATCTCTTTTGAGTGTTATGCTTGAACTGAAAATGAAATCGAGAATTATACCTTTGGCGATGCCCTTGATGATGGAGACCCGCGTGGCCCAGTCGAGGACATTCGCATCCGCATCGTCATCCTTTACATTGAGATATGTAGCTGCGAAATTGCTCTTACCAAGTAAGTTCACATCCGAGAAGTACTGTGTTGCGCACTCCACCTCTTCGAGATTGAACTTCACACTTGGGGAGCTCTCCGATGACAGCCTCACTCCACGTTGTGACCCCTCAGATGAAGTATCCCAGCCACTGGAGTACTCGAATTGATCAGTGAGGACACACTTCTCTGGCATGTTTCCTTTGACTGGTCCAGGCTTAGCCAGCCTTCCAAATGCTCAACGGAACTGCTGACCTTCTGCTTCTGGCGACGGTGCCATGAGAACACAGACAGGCCGCAGGCTGCAACTCCGGCTACAATGATGATTGTTCCAGCAATAACAGCCCCTGTAGATAGCGTCGAAGGTTTTGAGCAATCCTCCATTGTCGCAATTTCTGTTGATGTCGGTTGTCTTTTGAATTTGTTGGGGCTTGATAGAGGATGATTCAGGTTTATGGGGCATTTTGCCATTGTCATTGCCGTCATCAGGACAAGGTTTCAGAGAATCAAATTGAGATCCACACAGCTCTGAATTGTTCTCGTACCGAAACCCCTCATGCAACTTCTTCAGACCTATATCATCAGATAACTTTTTTTTTCAGATAACAAAGAAAGTGGGTAGTGACATCCCTTAAGAGCGCTATTGCTGAGTTCTACTAATTACCAGATGGAACACTTCCTGAAAGAGTGTTGTTCCGGAGGTTCAGTGCTGAGAAAGATGAGGTATCTCTGCAAGCTTGGAAGGAATGGACCCGAAGAGTTGATTGGAGCTCAAGTCCAGCCATGTCAGTGCCCGCAAGTCCCCAAGGGATGCCGGTGTTGCTGCCAGTGAGCTGGTTGGACTGAAGGGCAAGAACAGTGAGCTTCTTTAGCTGGCCCAGCTGAGTTGGAATGCTCCCTGACAACTGGTTGTATCCGAGCAGCAGTACTGCACAAAGAAACGAACCTTTTTGAGCTATCTACCATATGATGCGGCTATATTCTTGAACCCAGTAAGGGAAGATGTGACTGTTGTGGCTCATGTTCTGCGTTTATTTGGGAGAGTTTCAGGACTGGTAACCAATCAAGCAAAATGTGCGGTATACCCGATTCGCTGTGAGGGAATCAATGTCCAAGAACCAATGGCCTCCTTTCCATGCCCCATACAGAGTTTCCCATGCCAGTATCTTGGACTGCCACTCAACACTAGGACTATCAGAAGAGTGGACGTGCAGCCCCTCATTGATAAGATGGCCAATCGATTGCCGACATGGAAATGGAAGGAAGGTTTCTCAATAAAGGTGGACGTCTCAAGCTGCTGAACACGGTCTTAACATCGATGCCAACCTACTTCTTGACAATGTTTCCTCTTCAAAAGTGGGCAATTAAAAGGATTGATAAAATCCGAAGGGGATTTCTGTGGAATGGCAGTGAGGATGCTAGGGGAAGCCATTGCTTGGTCAGTTGGTGCAGAGTCAAGCGGCCGAAGAAATTAGGAGGCCTTGGCGTACTTGACCTAGAGCTCTTCGGTAGAGCATTGAGATTACGATGGTTGTGGTATCAATGGACAGATCCGGAAAGGCCATGGGTTGGCACCGGCGTTCCTTGCAATGAGATTGACAAGCAATTGTTCAGAGTGAGCACTACAATGACCATGGGTGATGGAAGGACTGCCAAATTCTGGGAGTCGAGTTGGCTGGAGGGGAAAGCACCGTGAGACATAGCACCAAACTTATACAAGCTAGCATGGCGGAAGAATCAAACGGTACGAGATGATCTGAGCAATGATCACTGGACTCGGGGACTGGAGGATGAGCACAACCGATGAAATAGCTGAGTACATACACCTCTGGAGTCTCATCCAGGAAGTGCACCTAAATGATTGTGTTGATCAGATCACTTGGCGTTGGACAAGTGATGGCGTCTACGCAGCCAAATCGGCTTATGAAGCTCAGTTCAGAGGTTCTTTCTGCACTTTCAACACTGCAGCGATCTGGAAGGCAAAGGTTGAGGACAAGCATAGGTTTTTTGTGTGGCTACTGGTGCAACAGAAAATCTTAATTGCTGACAAACTTCAGGCGAGGAACTGGCCCTATGAACCTAGAATGTGCGTTATGTGATCAGATTGAAGAAACTGCAGAACATCTTTGCCTGCACTGCGTCTTTGCACAAGAAGTTTGGGTTCTAATCAATCAATGGGCTGATGGGCTAGTGCAAGTGCCGTCGCCAGGCATTGGACTGCAGGAGTGGTGGAACGGAGCAATGCGAGGATTGACAAAAGAGAATAAACATCGCAAGTGCTCCATCCTAATTTACACGACATGGAACATCTGGAAAGAACGAATAGAAGAATCTTCGACCAAGCTGTATCAACGCCGCCAAGAGTGTTTGCCTTAATCAAGGAAGAGATGAAGCTACGTGCCTGGGCCTGTGAGGGAGAGGGAGCTCCCTGAGGAGAATCCTTGTTTAAATGTTTAAGCAGCGTTTAGAGTTGTTATTTTTTTATGTAATATCGAACTATGTAACGAACCGCTTTTCTCCTCTTCTTAAATGACAAGCAGTGCTCCTGCTAACTTTAAAAAAAAAAGAGCTATCTACCATTAGTGGTGGACACTTATTGCTGCAAATTAACTTAGGTTGATCTACTGAATTTTTGGCAGACAGAGAAGTAATGTCAATTATGAGATGTATAACAACAGGACGAAAGCTGTAGAAGCAGTGTAATTAACGGCACTCTGAACAAGCAAATCCAACACATTAACCGAATTCCTTGATCAGAATCCAAGAATCCTTTGCGTCAGTTACTAACTATTGGCCTCAGTACAAACGGACAAGAATAAAGATGGAATATCATGGTACTTAATAATAGTACATTAGAGTAGTCGTACAATCAAATCCACAAAAGGCCAAATTGTACTGAGAGGAAAAAAACAGCCTGAGGCCGTGTTTAGTTCCGCGGTGAAAAGATTTTGGAAGGAAATCTTTTCACATTTGAAGTATTAAACATAGACTAATTAAAAAACTAATTGCAGATTACGTTTGGAATTCGCGAGACGAACCTAATGAACCTAATTAATCTGTCATTAGCACATGTTTACTGTAGCATTACTGTAGCAATTTAGTGTCTAATCACGTCCTAATTAGACTCATTGGATTCGTCTCGCAAATTCCAGTCCATCTATATAATGCGATTTGTTTTTTACCTACATTTAGTACGTCATACATGTGTCTAAACATTCATTTGGATTTTGAATTTTGGAACTAAACAAGGCCTGAGTTGTTCATTCATGTGTTGGCGTTGCTGCCCTGAGTTGTTCTACTAGCATCTACAGTACTCCGTAAGCAGTCAATCAGTATTCAGTACTCAGGAGAAACGAAGCACAGTGTTCTTGAAAGAAGAAAGGACATGCTCTGGCTATGTGGAAGAACAGCACGATGGAGCATTTTGACTAGCACGAGAAATTAAACTTTCTTGTTGTCAGTTCAAAGCTTTGGAGGCCATACACAGTTATCTCTCTGAAGATTGCATCTCTATTGACAGCAGTAATTGCATCGATCTCCCAGCAGGAAGACAGGAGGAGGGAAAACAGCAATGGCATCACAAGATTGCAATGCAATTACACTACATTTACTTGTCTTCCAACATCAAAATCAAAAGGGAGGGATCGACGATCGTTGTTTAGAGAGTTCAGAATAGTTTATCGTCAATGCAGTGGAAAGGAATGGGGAAAAGCTGTTGTTTGACCCAGGATCTCGCGGCGGCGAGGAAAGACAGTGCCCGGTTTGGAGAATCACCGCCGTGTCCATTGAGCCAAGGTGAAAGCAGGCGAGGGTGGTTCTCGTCACGCCGGCGACGCCTGCCCCTGCGCCCCTGACGGGGCCTGCGCCTTCCTGGCACGCGGCGCGCTCGTGCCGGTCTTCGTCGGCGTCCGGCACGGCGACTTCGCTGCCGCCGTCGACGTCGCGGTAGGCATGGGGGAGGCATGGCGGCCGGCTATGGAGGGCCTACGGCGACGTTGCGCGGCTCGAGCAATGGAGGTGTGGATCGGTCAATCAAGTCCTATAATATTCTCCAAAATATTCCAAATCAATCGGTCAATTAAGTCCTTTAATATTCTCCAAAATATTCCAAATCAATCGGTCAATCAAGTCCTTTAATATTCTCCAAAATATTCCACCATCTGAGTCTGATCTATTTATAGCACACACGACTGCTATATGTATACGTAGTACGGAGAGTACTGCCTCTCTCGATCACATACCCCCGGTCGATCGATTTTGGTGATCCTCGGTCTCCTCTCCCCTGATATATAGATGGAGCTGGCGATGGGCACGAGAAAAAACAATAACAGTAACAGACTCGTGTTGCCTTTCATCCTAGTCCTCATCATCGTCATCGCTTTCCGTGAGTTTCCATCTTCATTCTCTTAATATTATATACTAGCGAAAGGGCACGTGCCACAGACACGTATTTAAAAAAAATACCAAATTAATGATGTAGTCAACACGAAAATTCTAGATTAATCTAGAGAGTTCAATCATCATAAAATCCGATGGTGTTGAAGAGTAAGAGTAACATGTAAGATTTGGTATAAAAATTCCATCGTCCTTTATAATATAGATTTATAATATATATAGATATATGGTTATTTTCCTTTCGCTGGGATATACAGTACTATATAACTAACCGAGAATATACATTTCCTGCCGGCCGGGCGCAGAGCACAACAACATGCTGAAAGGAGTAGGAGCTGAAGACTGCACCGGCTCACAAACCCCATACCAGCCGTGCGGGGCCACTTGCCTCACGCCCGGCACTTGCAACAATTGTTGCAAGGATAGTGGCTACGTCCATGGCAAGTGCGAGCTCCTCATCTGCAAGTGCTGCAAATAAACAGGATGAGAGATCGAAGCGAAGCGAAGCGAAGGCCTCTGATCCGCTAGCTAGATGTAACGAGATTCTTTGTGTGCTGAGATTTTAGTTTCTAGCTAGCTGCATGTGTGAAGAAGGATACAGAAATAATGTTATTCTTTTATTTCCAAAATAATTCTCTGTGTGATGTGTGATTTCAATTCTATTAGAGCACGTTTGGTTTCTTTGTTGGGTACTGTTTTGCTTTACCCAGGCATTTGGTAGTGTTACGTTGATCTCCACCGGGCCACTCCAACGATTGGGCCGGACCTTGTCTCGTACCCTAATCGGAGGCGGCTAGCCCATGGAAGGCTGGTGGGCCCCTATCGCGCAACACCATAAAAGGGAGGTGGGGCCACGGCTCTAGACACGAGGTTCATCTCCGCAGTTCCACCCCACCTTCAAACCCTGGTCCGATCGAAAGGGGGCGCTGACAGCGACAGGAAGTGCCACCAAGCTGTCGGCGCCGCTGTCTCACCGTCGGGACTGCACGTCGATCTCTTCCCCGCACGTCGCTGCCCGTGTGCAGAACTACACAGACAGAACCTGCGACGACAAACAGTAGGAGGTCCAAGGTATGTCTCCAACAAAGACCCGCTCGATCTACTCTTAGAGAGTCCTACAGATCTAACATTGGTGTCGGTGATATTATCTCCGGCAGTCTTCCACGGGGTAGCCCACGGAAGTGATTTGTAATGTAGGGAAGATCGCAAAGATCGGAAGCAGGATGGTTAGGATGGACAGACGCAAGGGTTTATACAGGTTCGGGCCGTCGACTCGACGTAATACCCTACGTCCTGTTTGGGGTGTTGTATTGCTTAGATTTCGCTATGAGTTGAGATGTGGTGTGTTCCGTTCTTTTGGAGGGGGTCCCTGCTCGCCTTATATATCGGGGGGCAGGGTTACAAGTCGGTTTGTATCCGACCCTATCTCTAAGAATCATTTCCTTCTTTACAATAATTCCTATTCCAACTAGGATTTCTCCTTCCAGATCCTTCCTCCGTGCGCCGACTTGTCCCGCACGTCTTCAGGTCCAGAACGGTGAGGTGGGCCGCCCCCTTTTGGTGGGCTGCCAGGCTTGCTCGTGAGGTACCCAGGTACTATATCCCCCACAGTAGCCCCCGAGCACTTCTTGGCCGATCGTTGGCTGTAATTGTTATATCTTTTCTTGCATGATTCGAGTGCTCCAAGTTGTCTAAAATCTCATCCGAGTGGTTTCGAAGAAGATCCGAGTGGTTTCAAGGAAGATCCGAGTGGTTTCTCAGACGTTCCTGAAAACAATTCTTCAATTACAGTCAAAGTGAGGGGAAGGAGTGCTCTTTTTCACGACGCGACAGCGAAGTGAATACACTTAGCCCCCGAGCTTTAGACAATTTTAGTATGAAATTGGCCAAAGGTCTTCAACTTTCTACACATCTGTGTCTCGATCTTCAATGGTGTGCACCTCCAGGTGCACCCATTGGGTGTAGCCCCCGAGCCTTGAGTAGAATAGAATATTCTGGTCGAGGGTCAAAAATAAATATTATGAATCTCTTTTTGAACTCAATCCATCAATGGTGTGCACCTCCAGGTGCACCCATTGGGTGTAGCCCCCGAGTCTTGTTACGACTCAGCATGATCGTGTCAAGACTCTGAAAGCTATGAATTCCGACTGACTTTTCAGCCCCCATGCCTCTGGACATGGATTTTAGATAATCTTTTCCTTCAAGGGCTTTTTTATTTCCCCTTTATAAGGATTTTGTCCTCAAGTTCTTTGAACTCGGCATGACTTCCGAGTCGTGTCTCACGACTCAGCTTGACCATATGGTAAGCCATCTTCTCACAAGACTTATACTTGTCAGCATTTGACCCAAATTTCTGAGTCAATTTAGCGATAGTATCGCATGCCTTACGTAAAAAATCAGTTGCGAGGTCGCAATATTAATTGCAAAATCAAATCTGGTCGTCGACTAATTTTAGCCTCACGACCGAGTGGTTTCTGCCCCTGAACCCTAGCTCAGGAACCCACAGATTTATTATCGTAACAGAACCGAAAGGTCGTGCTATATTTCAGCCCATTAGGCCCATTATTCCTAAAAGTCCGTTGCGTCCCTAACGGTTGCCTTACGGAAGGCGAAATATCGCGAGATATCGCGATTCCCTATCGCATCTTTGAATTCAAAGCGACGGGACGTGCCTGCGTCGGTTGAGTTCCCGAGACAAGCGCCGCGCCGCGCGCGGGAGGAACGGTTCCTTCCTTTATAAGCCATCCCCGCCGCATTCTTCTTCCTTTACTTGCCATTTGCCTTCCCCGACGCTCCAGTTCCCCTTGCGCCAGAGCAAAACCCTAGATCTGCTCCCGCACCCTTCTTCCTCGCTCTCCAGCACCAATCGCTGCCATGGCGCCCAAGAGGAAGGAAGCCTCGAAGCGGAAGGAGAAGTCACCAGCGAGAGCCCGGTCGTCCAAGGGCAAGGCCGTCGCCGAGGCCGCCGTGGATCGGGCCGCCGAGTGGAGGGAGTCCATCACCTCCACCAGGCGCCTCGAGCAGCACGTCATGGACGGCGTCCTCCCCGACCAGCAAACCGCCGAGTGGCGCGCCGCCGCCGGTGAGTCTTTCCCCACCCCAAACTCCTCTGATTTGGTGGTGTTCGAATCTTTTTTTCTTCGTGGTCTTGGCTTGCCCGCGCATTCTTTCCTCCGCGGGCTGCTGCATTACTATGGGATCTGCCTCTGCGCATTGAATCCCAACTCTATCCTCCACATCGCCATCTTCATCAACCTCTGTGAGGCCTATCTTGGGATAGAGCCTCACTTCAATCTTTTCATTCATCTTTTTCTCCTTAAGCCTTATCCCCGAACCGACTGCCCACTAGTAGTCGGGGGCGCCGGACTTCAACTCCGCGAGGGTCGAACTCGGGAGTATTTTGACATCCCTTTCCTTACCTCCAATAAGGGGTGGCAGTCCGAGTGGTTTTACGTAGGAAACCACTCGCCTGCCATCTCTCCAGAAATCGATTCTCGTCCTGTCCCCTCCCAATCCTGGACCGCTCTTCCCAAGGAGAGTGAAATGGACCAGGTTCGGGAGCTCCTGGGTCTTATTACCCAGTTGAAGGACAGAGGGTTGTCTGCCGTCGGAGTGGCAGCCAACTTCGTTCTACGCCGGGTCCAGCCCCTCAAGCAGCGGGCTCACCCGGCGTATGAATATTACGCTGAGGGGGACAACACGCGCGAAGCCCCCGAGCGCGTCGACAAAGTCCAAGCCGCCGCTCGGCTTGGCAAATTCTTCGCACCTGGAACGTCGCTGAGGACTACTGACTGTCCTCCGGCGTTCAACTTGGGAAATCCACGCCCTGAGGTATTTAGTCAATTTGTTCTTGTTTTTATTTCAATTCCACCCATTGGGTGTAATCTCAAAACTGAATCCCAAATTTGCAGGATCGAGTTGCCTTTGTATCCATCCCTCCTTTGCCTGAGATGCCAAAGGGAGTGGATCAGCCTCGTCGGCGCAGGGCCGTTGGATCTGAAGAAGCAGTCGGGGAAAGTGAGAGTGATCTGCATGACTCGGATATCACTCTATCATCCTCTCCTTCCCCCGATGTGCAATCTCCGAGTGGTGGGAAGGCTGCTCCTGCTCTGAAGAAGCGGAAGATCTCCACAGGGATCGTGTTCAGGGATGCGCCCAGCCGCCGGCAGCTCCTTGTATCTGAGTCGTCTGACTCGGAGAAGGATGAAGCTGGCATCGCCGAGCCGTCTCTCCAGCCGCCAATCATGAGCTCGGAGCAGTCTCCCCTTGCAGTGATGCCTCTGAGCGCTGCAAGTCCGAGGGACCTCCCTTCCCCAACTCGGAGAGGAAAGCGCCTGAGAATGCGCGTTTCTACTCTGTAAGTATTCTTGACTTGTCTTGATCTCCTTTATGCTTTTTGTTAGTGATCCATAAATTCTTTATGTTGTCGCACGCCGTCTGAGGTCCCCTTCTCGGGTCCTCCGCCTCAGTCGGCGATTGAGACCGCAGCCCCAACAATCCAAACTCCAGAGGTGCCGATCCACTCGGCTGATCTTCTCAGCGATCAGCCTGTGGGTCCGCTACCCGAGTCGCAGCGGGAGCCAACCCCGCCACCGCCGAGTCCTGTACCAGCGTCGCCGACTCCTCCGCCAGTCCCACAAGGCAGCCCCCAGCATGCTCCTGCAGTTGAACCGACTGCAGCAGTGGAGGAGCCCCGGACTGCGACGGTCGAGATAGCTTCTGCGGCGGTCGGCGTCCTAGGTGGTGGTGTTCCCTGACTCCTCTGGAGGAGTTCCTGTCCCTTCATCGTCGCATGGGCCACATAGCCAAGGTACTTCCCGAACTTCTTATCTTGTTGATATCAAATACCATTGGCATATTGATTCATATTGTCTTCTGACCTGTTTTTGCAGGACTTAGCTGCTGAAGCTGAGGCTAAAGCCTTGGTTATCCAAGAATTAACTTCTGCAGTCGCTAAGGCCGACTCCTTGGTGGCCCGAGTGGCTGAGCTCGAAGCTGATGCAGTCGAGCGACAGGCTGAGTTGGAGGAAGCCCAGCGTACCACCCGCGATTTATGCGGGGAGGTAGAGCAGGCTAAGCTCAACGAAGCCCAGGCCGTGCACGAGCTCAGAGGTATGTTCTTCCTTATTTGTTTTTCTGTCAGACATGAAAATTTATTCAGATCTAACCTTTTTTAGATTATCGATATCGGACTATGTCCCAATTCGCAGAGCTCACTGCCAAGGTGGCCCGGCTGCAAGGCGAGGCTGAGGCGCTGCGCGCTGAGAAGACAGCGCTGGAGGATGCTATCCGAGTGGTGGCGGAGGAGATCGAGCCGGAGGCGTCATCGTCTTCAGCTTCCATCCTCGACCGCGTTCGGGCGCTCCCGCGCTACTTCCGGCGACAGCTCTGCTCCATCAGCCAAGCTAGCTGTGGCCATGTCCTGGCAGTGCTCAAGTCGCTGTTCCCGGCGTCAGACCTGGAGCCACTCGGCCACGGGTATGCTGCCGGTACCTCTGAAGATGACGTGGGCAGACTGCTCCATGAAGTCGAGCCCATCGCCAACGCCCTGTCCAAGGACGTTGTTGACGACTCGGATGATGCGGCCCCGTCTGGTGCTGGCGACCCTGCAGAGTAAACAAAAATATTTGTAGTATGTGGTCGAACCAGTACTGTTTTTGAACAATGTATGAATTATCACTGTTGTATATAAGTTTTTGTTGGTCTACAACTCCCTTTCTTTCTGCGCTAGCCTTAATTTCTGAGTGGTTGACCTGTTACGGAGTAGATTAGCCTCGTTGGTCTCAGTCTCATGCCGCAGAGTCTTTGTCATACGTTTAGAGCTTTGACTTGGCGAGTACTTTCCCTCTCGATTTAAGGTTTGTTCCCCTCATACTTTATGTGCGTGACGCGAAAGAGGAAATGCGAGTAGTAGAAATAGATGAAAGATGAAATCAACTTTATTGATAACTCATTGTAAACAAGCCGAGTCGTAATTGGGGGTGACTACCCTCCAAAATCACTCGGAGCAAATAAATCTAAAAAATAAAAAAGACAAATACATAACTGATTCAGGCGTAGAAGCGTTGCAAGTGCTCGATGTTCCATGGATTTGGGATGTCTACGCCATCTTCGGTCATGAGTCGATATGAGCCTGGGCGACTGACTGACTTGATAATATATGGACCTTCCCAGGGGGACGCAAGCTTGTGCGCGCCCTTGGTGTCTTGCTTCCTTCTCAGAACCAAGTCGCCTGCTTCAAAGGACCTCTGCTTAACTGATCGATCATGATAGCGTCGCAGGACCTGAGCGTAACGCGCGGCTTGTATCTGGGCAGCCAATCTCTTCTCCTCGATGCTATCGAGGTCTTCAATGCGCGCCACTTGCGCGTCGTATTCATCATAGAACTCCACTCGGGGGGAGCCGTATGTGAGGTCCGTTGGTAGGATAGCTTCCGAGCCGTAAACCAGAAAGAACGGAGTTTGCTTCGTGGCACGACTCGGCTGTGTGCGCAGCCCCCAGACTACAGCCGGCAACTCCTTGATCCATCGTCCATCATGTTGCTTCAGCTGCTTGAATATCCGGGCCCTGAGCGCTTTGATTATTTCGCCATTGGCTCTTTCGACTTGGCCATTGGCCCTTGGGTGTGCGACGGAAGCGGGACATAGCTTGATGCTCCGATCGCTGCACCAATCTTTAAACTCCTGCGCTACGAAGTTCGTACCATTATCTGTGATGATACGATTTGGGACTCCGAAGCGGTGGGTGATGTCGGTGAAGAACTCGATGGTTTTGGCCGCCGTGTGCTTTCTGACTGGTTTTACCTCAATCCACTTGGTAAACTTGTCGATAGCTACGAGGACATGGTCAAAACCACCAGGAGCCTTCTTAAACGGACCGATCATATCCAAGCACCAACAAGCGAAGGGCCAGGACGCTGGTATGGTTTGCAGCTGTTGTGGAGGTGCATGTATTTGCCTTGCAAAATACTGACACCCTTTGCAATGCCGCACGATATTCTCTGAGTCTGCTACAGCAGTCGGCCAGTAGAAACCAGACCGGAAAGCTTTACCAACAATGGTTCTAGCTCCGGCGTGATTTCCACAAATTCCTTTGTGTATGTCGGTCAAGAGTTCTATACCTTCAGTGCGACTCACGCACTTTTGTAGGATTTGGGAGGCTCCAGATCGACGATACAACTTGTCTCCGATGATGACGTAGTTTTTGCTGCGCCGCACGATTTGTTCGTGGAGCGAGTTTAGATCTTTGTCTTCTGCGACCTCGGTGGGTAGTATGCCGCTATCCAGATAATCGATGATCTGTGTCCTCCAGTCCAACGCTTCATCTGCCACTAAAGTGGCTGACTCTGGGGATTCTCCGACTTGTTGCTCCGCGACAGTGCCATCCGGGTTTATCTTGATAGAAGGTTTGATAAGATCTTGTATAAAAACTCCGGGTGGGACGCCTTCACGGGTGGACCCCATCTTAGCAAGCTCATCTGCTGCCTTGTTATGGTCGCGCACCACATGATGGAACTCTAAGCCATAGAATTTCCCTTCCAGCTTCCTAATTTCCTCGCAGTATGCGTCCATCTTTTCGTTGGTCCTGGACCAGTCCTTGTTTACCTGGTTTATGACCAGGGCAGAGTCCCCGCGTACCATCAGGCGTTTGATACCCAGAGATACTGCGATGCGGAGACCGTGCAGAGCTGCTTCATACTCAGCTGCGTTGTTGGATACTGGAAACATGATTTGAAGGACGTATTTTAGTTCCTGTCCGCTTGGGGAAATCAGGATCACGCCTGCGCCGCCTCCTTTTATCTGGAGGGAGCCATCGAAGTACATCTCCCAGTATTCAACTATCTCGTCGTCAGCCGGAGCTTGGTTTTCTGTCCAGTCTGCTACGAAGTCGGCCAAGACCTGAGACTTGATAGCAGTACGTGGAACAAAGTTTATGTGATGAGCGGCCAATTCTATTGACCACTTGACAATTCGGCCGCTGGCATCTCGGTTATGAAGAATTTCCCCTAACGGATTTTCGCTCACCACCGAGATTGGATGGGCCTCAAAGTAGTGTTTCAGCTTTCTTGCTGAGATAAGAATTCCATATAATAATTTCTGCACATGGGGGTAGCGTACCTTAGATATGGTCAGAACCTCGCTGATGAAGTAGACTGGTCGCTGAACTCCATATGCGTGTCCTTCTTCAGGACGCTCGACCACTAGTACCGTGCTGACCACTCGGGGAGTAGCATAGATGTAGAGGTAGAGCTGTTCTCTTGGTTGAGGTGGGACGAGGATGGGAGGATTCTGCAGGTAATCTTTGAGTTCCTGAAAAGATCGCTTCGCCTCTTCATCCCACACGAACTTGTCCTGCTTCTTGAGCAGTTTGAAAAACGGCAATCCACGAACGCCGAGTCGTGATATAAAACGACCGAGCGCTGCCATGCATCCAGTAAGCTTCTGCACATCCTTTTGACAGGTTGGTGGTAGCATTTTGGTGATAGCCGTGATCTTCTCGCGATTTGCCTCAATCCCGCGGTTGCTGACCATGAAGCCGAGTAGTTTACCTGAGGGTACTCCGAAGACACACTTTTCCGGGTTGAGCTTCCACCGGAATACGCGTAGGCGTTCGAAGACCTTTGTCAGATTCCCTATCATGTCCTCAGGGTTCATGATCTTGACCACGATGTCGTCGATGTAAGCTTCTACTATGTCTGGGATCAATTGATCTAGACATGCTTGAATTGTCCTCTGGTAGGTTGCACCTGCGTTCTTCAGACCGAAGGCCATTGTGTTGTAACAAAAGGCACCGAACGGCGTGATGAACGCGGTTTTTATCTGGTCTTCCAGCTTCAGGCCTATCTGGTGATATCCTGAGTAGCAATCGAGAAAGCAGAGCAGGGCGGAACCTGCCGTGGAATCAACGACTTGATCGATGCGGGGGGGAACGAAGGGGTCTTTAGGGCAAGCTTTGTTGAGATCTGTATAATCAACGCACATTCTCCAATCATTATTATTCTTTTTTCTTACAAGAACCGGATTAGCTAACCAGTCGGGGTGGAACACCTCCTGAATGAATCCGGCTGCTAACAGCTTCGTAATTTCTGCCCTAATCGCCTCCTTGCGGTCCTGCGCGAATCGACGAAGCCTTTGCTTGATCGGTTTGGCAGTCGGATTGACCTTCAAGGAGTGCTCGGCAAGTTCCCTTGGGACACCTGGCATATCGGATGGTTTCCGCGCGAATATGTCGGCGTTTTCCCTTAGGAATTTGACGAGCACTTCTTCCTATTTGGGGTCCAACTCTGCCCCGATGACGGCCGTCTTCTTTGGGTCGTCCAGGTCCAGAGAGATCCTCTTCAACTCCGTCTCCTTGCTTGGCGCGATGGCTTCTCTCGCTGGCTTCTTGGTGGGGATCTGTAGAGCGTCCTTGTCCACCTCCTGCGATGCAGCCAGTACTTGTTCCATGCGCTTGGATATGTCCAGGGCGGCTGCCGCGTTGAGAGTTTCCTGCTCGCATGTGTATGCGACTCGGACGTCTCCCAAGACGGTGATTACGCCTTTCGGTCCTGGCATCTTGACCTGTAAGTAGACGTAGTGAGGGATCGCCATGAACTTGGCGAGTGCCGGCCTCCCAAGGATGGCGTGGTATGCAGTTTCAAAGTTCGCCACCGTGAACTGCATGTGCTCGGTCCGGTAATTATTCCGGTCTCCGAAAGTGACGGGCAGCGTGATGTGCCCGAGTGGTTCTGCCCCCTCTCCCGGTATCAAACCATAGAATGCGGATTGGGGGGGACTCAGATCGAGAGTAGTCAGGCCGAGCTCCTTCAATGTGTTAGCAAAGAGGATGTTCAGGCCACTGCCACCGTCGACTAGTACCTTGGTGAGCCGAACGTTGCGGATCGTCGGGGCTACTACCAAGGCATGGGACCCGGGCTTCGGTATGAAGTTTGGATGATCCTCCCGGGTGAATGTGATCGGAACTTCCGACCACTTGAGGTACTCAGGTACCGGTGGCTCCCTCGCGTGCATGACCTGGCGATGAGTGAGCTTCTGCTGGCGTTTTGACTCGAACTCTGGTCCGCCATAAATCATGCGGACCACTCGGTCGGCTTCCTGAAAGTCATTGTCGGGCTCGTCGTTTCGCCTGTCGTCTCGCGGGGAACCATCGTTCCTCTTTCTGTATGGGGGGCCTCTGTTGCCCCCGGTGAAGGCTCGCTTGAGCCCGTAGCACTCTCGCGCCGAGTGCTTGTGCTTGTGGTATGGACATTGCTCATCGAGCATGCGCTGGAAGTCCTCTGGAGTTACCCGGCCTCTGGACCGGTCCAGGGCGGCGACCATGTCTCCCTCGCTCTTCTTCTTGCGAGGCTGGCTGTCATTGCGTCGATGATCGTCATGTCGTTCTTCGTCGTCGCGGCGGTCGCGTTTGCGAGTTGTCTTGTTCTCTTCTTCCCAGCGGCTTCTAATCTCGCTGAGTTGTTCTCTTTCCGCGATCTCGGCGTCCGCCCACGTGCTAGCGACCCGGAACATGTCATTGACAGTCGCGGGTGGCTTCCGAGTCCACTTATGGATCAGTCTTCCATCGGAGATGCCACGCTGGAAAGCTGACATCACCTCCTGATCCGTGACGTCCGTGATGGAGTTGCGCTTTTCCGAGAACCTGCGGACGAAGTCGTGCAGAGTCTCGTTCTTGCGCTGCCTGATCTGACCGAGGAGCCGCTTGCTCCCGGGCCTTTCCCAGGTACCGAGATAGTTACCGATGAAAAGTTCGGTAAGCTGCTCCCAGTTGTCAATGGCGTCCTGCGGGAGTCCTGCCAGCCAATTGCGGCAGTCCTTGGTGAGCATGATAGGAAGATAGTTCGCCATCACGTCCTCGTCGCCGCCGGCTGCTTGTACGGCGGTATAGTAGATCTGAAGCCATTGAGATGGGTCAGATTTCCCGTCGTACTTGTCGATGTCCGACAGCTTGAAGCCTCTGGGCCACGTCACGCTTCTCAAGCGCTCGGTGAACGACTGGAATCCACCGATCCGACCTCTAGGGCGGGAATCGCTCGGACCCGATCCGTCAACCGCTCTTGGGGGTGTGCTGTCCCTCCTGCGATCCCGGTCCCTGGGTGGGGAACGGGTCCTCCGATAGTTCCGAGTCCTGGGTGGAGTTCGGTCCTGTCGGTAGGTTCTGCTGCGCGGTGGAGTCCGATCTCTTGGTGGAGTCGGCCGCCTGGGTGGCGGAAGCACTCGTCGTCGACCACCATTGTTGCCGCGCCTTGGGCTACCGGAGAGGTCAGAGTAGTCTGACTCTGTCGAGTAGCCGCTTCTGTTGGGGTTATGACGGGGATTTCCATGATCCCGATCATACTCTTGGCGCCGTCGGAGTTCTTCGCGATGGCGCTCTTCAGTGCTATTGGTGATGATGTCCCTTGCATCTCGATCTCTGTTGATCGTGGTGCGGAGGTCTTCATCACGACCCGATCCGCCGCCGGCCCGGTGTCGAGATGAACCGGGTTCAGGAGCGTCGGTGGTCGTTCTGCCTTGCATCTGGTGAACCTGGACGGAGGCGGCCTGCACAAGAGCCCTTACCTTTTCCAAGCCCGGAGTGTTAGGCGGTAGCCGATTGGTTTCCTCGTTGATAGTAACGAGGTTCTGGACCGGTGTCTCGTAGACTTCGTGTCCGTTGAACTCGAACGTGCCGTCGCGCATCAAGTTCCGGGCGCTCCTCCGCTCGTGTTGATCCCGTTGGCGACGATGATCTTCAGAACGAGGCTCCTGGAGTCGAGCAGTACCAGATCCTGACGCGGCGGCTCCGTGTGGTCGTGCGGCTCTGCGAGTCGCCCGACTGGCATTGCGTCCTCGACGCTGGTTCCTGGCTTCGGTCGTCTCCTCAGCAGGAGTGACCTCATCTTCTGAGACAGGATTGGTTGGCGTTGCTGGCGCCACCATATAACAATATGATCCGACTCCTTCTTGCGCGAGGTAGTCTTCCTCGGACTCGGAGAAGTCGGATGTGGGCGTGTAACGCTCCAAACTACTCGGAGTCAATTCTCCGAGTGATCCTAGTAGTTCCGGCTCTGTAGAGGCATCGGACACCGTGTATCCTTCCGTCAGATCGTCTAGGATTGAGGGTCCCAGTAGATCTAGGCCGTAGGAGTCGCTCCCAGAGAAGTAATCATCCGACTGGACGATGTCCTTCATCTTTTGCTTCCGAGCAAGCGCGCAAAAGCCAGGGGTCTGAACAGCAATGACCTCAGGGCTCCGGACGCGTGTGGGTTGAGCGTTTACGCTCTGCGATGATTCGGCGACGCGACTCTCAGGAGTCGGATCGGAACCGAGTGATTGTAGATCTGTTCCCGACTGGTCTGACCTCGCGTTCTGCGAAGGACTCAGCGGGGTAGATCCGGTATGATCAGAGGCGATCGGACCGGATTGGGCCGTGATGGCCGAAGTCGGCGCCAGAGAGGAGACCTCCGTGGCGACCGTAGCTCCTGCCGCCTGGGTATCCAAGGCGGTGGTGGTGACGACGTCCCCGAACTGGATCTCGACTTCGTCGACGTCCGGGAGGTTGCAGCTGTCCAAGATCTTGACGCGATCCATCGAGCTTACCAGATTGATCTCGGCGATATCCCCTACCTGGCGCGCCACTGTCGGTGATATTATCTCCGGCAGTCTTCCACGGGGTAGCCCACGGAAGTGATTTGTAATGTAGGGAAGATCGCAAAGATCGGAAGCAGGATGGTTAGGATGGACAGACGCAAGGGTTTATACAGGTTCGGGCCGTCGACTCGACGTAATACCCTACGTCCTGTTTGGGGTGTTGTATTGCTTAGATTTCGCTATGAGTTGAGATGTGGTGTGTTCCGTTCTTTTGGAGGGGGTCCCTGCTCGCCTTATATATCGGGGGGCAGGGTTACAAGTCGGTTTGTATCCGACCCTATCTCTAAGAATCCTTTCCTTCTTTACAATAATTCCTATTCCAACTAGGATTTCTCCTTCCAGATCCTTCCTCCGTGCGCCGACTTGTCCCGCACGTCTTCAGGTCCAGAACGGTGAGGTGGGCCGCCCCCTTTTGGTGGGCTGCCAGGCTTGCTCGTGAGGTACCCAGGTACTATATCCCCCACAATTGGTATAAGAGCTAGTCTACATAGTAGATCGGAGTTGGGGAAACGAAAAACAAAAAGAAAAGTTTTCGATCTCGAATCGCAGAAGAAAAGAACCCATAACCCTAGAACCCGACCCAGAGAAAAGAGATAAGAGATGTGACGGACGAGGGAAGTGACTCATCAGGATGGCTGTCCTCACCGTCGTCATCATCGCCGCCGCGCAGGCGGGACACGTTCGCGCGGGAAAGAAAGAGTCGAGCCGCGCCGACGCTCCGTGCGTCGCGTGTGAGGCTCTTGGCGCAGCCACAAGGCCGCTCGATGACGGCGCACTCACCCTCGCGACGGCGCCGCCTTCTTCTCTGGCCGGCAACGGGCCGAGTCGCTACCGTCACCTCTCTGAGCTGCTTAAAGATGGCAACGGGTAATATCCGCGCGGAGGGGATCCGTGCCCACGAGCAGGAACTCATGCCCGTGCCCGCGCCCGCGATCCCCAACGGGTAACAAACTGTGCCCGTGCCCGCGATCCGCGGGCAACACGTGCCCACGGGCACACCCGCATGCCCGCGTACCAGAAAGCCGCACAAGATCTGGGAGGCAGGGACGGCGCGCACTGCGCCGCGCTTGCGAGCGACGAGTTGGGGCGGCGGACGGGGAAAAGACGACGGAGGGCGGCTCGCGCGTGGGCGGCCGACGCGGGGGCGCATGGAGTCAGGGAGGTGGGGACGGCGGGCACTGTGCCGCGCTCGCGGCCGAGGAGTTAGGGTGGAGGGCTGCCAAAGAACGGGGAGAGGCGGAGGGCGGCCGACGAACGGGGACCGGCGAAGCCATGGAAGGGGGCCGGCGGCTCGGAGGATTGAGGGCGACCGGCGGCTCGAAGGATTGAGGGCGACCGGCGTGTGGAGCTCTGGATCGAGGAGGTCATGGTGCGCCCCCTGAGCCGGCGGCGTGAGGAAGAAATTGGGGCCGGGGTTGGATAGCGGTTGACTGGAATGGGGATGAAACCCTAACTCGTGATTATATACTGGAAGATTTCAGGAGCCACATGTCAGATCAGCTAGTGGAGCGGGTTTGGCGAGTTTGCGGATGCGGATACCATTTTTCTATGCTCGCGAGTAAATATCCATTGGGTCCAATCTCCGGCCCGTGCCCGTGGGCACAGACTGCGACCCGTATCCGCGATCTGCGGGCACGCGGATATTTCCTACCCGTTGCCATCTTTAGAGCTGCTGCTATGAGAAAGAAGGGCGAGAGGAACGGGCTAGAGTTCTGGTGGAGAAGAAGTCCCTCGCTGGCCATGGGCGCGATGGAGAAGCTCATGCAAGCGGCGGCCGGAGAGCCGCCGGCTTGAACCCGAAGAAGTCGGGGAGAGGGATGGAATGAGGGTTAGGGTTTCTGGTGCCTCCCGATGGCGGTTTTGATCCGTCGAGAGAGGCGGACGACTGTCCATCGCGATAGACTGCTGTGGGCGAGCGGCGGCCGTCGGGCCATTGCTGGGCAGCATCGCCCACGCGGGCTGGGCCGCAAGGAGCGGTCGTGGGCCGTCAGGCCGCAAGCGCAGGTGAGTATTTACCGCATGCAAGACTTCAAGGAGGAAAAGTGGACTTTTGACTGTGGGCTGATTTTTTTCAAATGGGCCGAAAGTAGAGTTACATAAAGTAACGTCTCTCACTTAGTTTTCAGAAGCATTTAATAGATGAATTTTGCATAAGTTTGATGTCTACTCAAATTTGAACCAACGAGATAATTTGTCTAGAGAAAAGTTAAAGTTAATAGTGATATTGCTTCTAAATTTACATAGATTTATTTGTTTCCGCTGCAAAGTAAAAATTCCATCCTCTAATTAAATTGAATCCAGTGGGAAGGTTTTAATTAGCGGAGCAGAAAGTTTGCCCAAAGTTAAATTATGGTATTGTTATTTTTTGACGAACTTTGATGATAACAATATTATAGTTACATGAATTTTGTGGTTAAAGTGTGAAATCTCTGATAAATTTTACATCACATTGATCAATTTTCAGAGTATAGATAAAGTTTAAGAAATGCTCTTAAACCAGAGAAATGTTCTTTCATGTTTTCAGCTGCAATGAAGCTGATGATATTGTTATATTTTGAGAAAAATTGTCCAATAGAAATATCATGATATTATTTATGAGTTGTCTACATTAATTCTATTTCTGCCCAACGGTGATTTATAATTGATGTAGAAGAATGTCGTTTTATTTTATTTCTGCCCAACGGTGACTTTGAATATAAAAGAAAGGTCTAATAAAAGTTTAATGTGCATGTCTTTAACTAGATCAACGTAGGGTTATTTTCATGCTCATATTGTTAATTATTGGATAATGTTTTTCAGACAAAGTACTTCATGCTTTTTGAAGGCGGAAATGGAAAAGAGCTAGGTACTTGCCACTCAGAAGTTGAAAGGTGCATGCTTTTTGAAGGCGGAAATGGAAAAGAGTTGGGTACTTACGACTCAGAAGTTGAAAGGTGCAAGTTTTGCTCGCAGGAAGGTCGTTACATAAGGGATAGCGTTCTCTTTAAAGAGTGCCTTCAAAAGAAAATAATTCTCGGATGTTCATCAAAGAAAAGAGATTGATCATTGAGAGTATTGCTTGAGAAATGTTTCTTTTTATGTACTCTCTATGAAAAAAGAATTTATTTTCATTTTTCCAGTCATCATGATATGAGATGTAATAACTGATATGTGTTGACGACTGTTAAGTACCAAATTTAGGCCGTCAACTACTGCATAAAATGCATAAAATATGACCATCAACATAGTAGTAGGAGTTATTATTAACAAGTTCCATGAGTGTCGATGAATATTTGTATGCAGGTCACTTAACCATGGAAATGAAGTGGAAATGCATCAAAGTGGCACAACTAGCGAAACTCAGCCAACCAGGGGCTGCCACGTCATCTTCCCACGAATCCAAGGGCCCACCTAGCAAGGAAACACACTCTCGACCAATCACGTGCAAGCACATGGATTGAGGGGCCTACAACCAGGAGCTAAAAGTACTATTTCACCCCAAGCACACCCATACCCACACATGGACCCACAGGGCAGCCACTGTCCGAAGGATGGTTACAAAGGCGGTTCGGCTGGGTCGGCCGGCCTCCTGGGCCGAACCAGGGGTGGGCCATCTTGCCTCCAGCCGCCATGTGTCCACTCCTACGTCGGTTCCATGGAATATTCGCTGGTGGATGCTCCGGTTACCGACCTCTACAGGCCTAAAAATGCTAGAGGGAGGACTCCAAATGAGACCATCACTTCCTACTTTAAGTTTGCAACTCTCTTGAGTTGAAGAGCTCTCTTGCATAGGCCTAGAGCTGACTTAGCTAGTGCTAGAGTAAGGGAGAGAGTGAGGGGTAGTTTGGAGAGGAGTGCCAAGGTGTTGGCACTCACCTCTCTTGCTTGTACCTTGAGGAATGCTGCTATATCTCAGGTAGAATAAAGTGAGTATTCATACATATTCTATTTAGAGTATAGTCTTGTTCTTCATTCCTTTGTTTAGTTCTCACTAGAGTGTAAGTCTAGAGTGTGTGAGTTAGAACTCCCACTCGCGGTTCGTCGTCCTGTCTATAGATGGCCATTCGGGCCGCTCGGCCTGGCCCTAGCATGGGCCCGCCGGGCTATTCGGCCCGGGCTAAGCCCGGTATAGCCTGGCACTACGGCAAGGGTCGGGCGGCCCGAAGCCCACACCACCCTGGATCTGGATGTAGACCTCGGCCTTGGAGGTCGTCGCCGCCCTGTTCCTACTTCTCTCCGGCTCGCCGGTCGCCGCCCTGATCCCCGCACGGAGACCTCGGCCTTGGAGACGACTCGCCGACGCTCGAGCTCCTTGCGGCCGACTTGCTCCTTGCCGCGTCATTGCCGCCGCCTGCAGCACGCACCCGCCGACGGCAAGGGCCGAGGCGAATTGAGGCGCCGGGGAGGGCGAGCCATGGCCGCGCGGGGAAGATGGGACGACAGGGGGCGAGCAGCGACCGTCGCGCCGGGAGAGGCAGGGCGAGCCAGGGCCGGCGAGGAAGAGGGTGGGGCGAGCGGTGGTTGTCGCAGTCGGGAAAGGGCAGCGCTAGAGTGGGAGCAGCGACCTCCCGCCCTCCACGGATCGGGGTGAGAGAGACGACGGGAAGAGGAACAGGGCACAAGGGTGTGGGGGTGTCAGGCGGCGCACGAGGGTAGGGGGTGGCGGATTGGCGGCTGAGTGAGGAAGCAGGAACCCTGGCCTAGGGTTTCTTTTGGTTTATATATAGGATCGGGGGTAACGGGCCGTTACCGGGCTGGACCCATCTTGTCGTGCCGTGCCGGGCCGCCCGGCGTGCTGGGGTGACGGCCCACGCCCGGGCACGGAGGACGGGCCGGGCCAGCACGGGCACGGAGGCCGTCGTGCCGTGCCGGGCTTGGGCCGGGCCAAAAAACCCGTGCTTCGGGCGGGCCTTCGGCCTGCGGGCTACATGGACATATATAGTCCTGTCTTAAGACGGGTGCTGTGGTGCCATCACTGGGGGCCCATTCTGTGACCGGATCACAGTAGAGATCGATTGGTAGGAGTGGTGCTTAGCTACTGGTTACGCGTCGTTTGCGCATCTTATTCCACGGTTTGGCCGGGGTAGTTAGCAGGTGGTGACAGCCCCGTCTTTCCTTTGAAACCCCCCACGTTCGGATAAGTCGTAGAGCCGTTAGCCGGAGTCACTGTGGATGCAGTGTAAGTTGGTGCCTGAAGCGAGTGACAAAAAGGTAGTTCTAGTTTCTCACTGCGAGAACCATTCAACAGGAATACTCTTTACCCTTGGCCTCATAATAGGAGTGTATGCTTGAGCCTGTTAGCCTATAGATAGAGATCACACGTTCCTAGGATTTGATACCCTTGAAATACTCTTAGGGGAGAGCTATGGCGATATCTGTGCGCTTGCAGATTCTCTGTGAACGTTAAGAAACGTCAACAAGCTTTCTAGCGTCGTTGCCAGGGAACGGTTGCTTTTCTATCTAAGTGCCTAGCCGCCCTCTTATCTTTTTCCTTTTTCTTTCTTCTACCTTTACCCCCGCTATCATGGAGCCAATCTCTATCCAAGACTTTTCCGCTCCTAGGGGCGAACTCTTAGAGCCACCATTTTCAGAACACCCAATTCTTTTATCCGGCTATGAGTTCGGTCCCGACCTTCTCACTTTGGTTCAGAAGTCTCCTTTCTACGGATTAGATAGTGAGAACCTGTGCCATCATCTACAAGATTTTGAGTCGTTATGCTCATGATACGTTATTGCGGGCATGAACCATGACACCCTTAGGTGAAAGTTGTTTCCGTTCTCCCTTTCGGGAAACACAAAGCGATGGTACGCCCATGGTGTGAGACGCTCTGACAGGAGTTGGAGGAAGTTGAGAGACAAGTTCTATCTCACCTTCTTCCCTCAACCCCGTATTGTCGCCTTGCGTAATGAGGTGCTCAACTTCAAGCAAACAAAGGGAGAAACGATAGGTACGACTTGGACCCAAATCCTACTCTTAGTAGATTCTGGCCCCGACTTGTCAATACCCGAGCATGTGCTCTTTGAGCATTTTTACGAAGGTCTTGACAAGGAATCCGCCCTCTATCTAGACGTGGCTGCTGGAGGGTCGTTTGTTCTTAAAACCCCAACCGAAGGTAGGAAGCTCTTAGATACTATCGCAGAGGAACCCACTTTCGAAAATCACACTGACACCTCCTGGAAGAGCACCCGTCTACACCTAAGGACTTGCTAGCAGCCGAGCCCATTGCTTCATCTTCTTCGCCTTTAGAGCCAGCTGCCAAGTCCTTGCCTGAACCACAGGCCTCAAAGGAAGAAGAAATTCAACCTTTGATAGTGCCTTTCCGATTCGAGGATGACCTCTTTGATATTCATCCAAACACTTCAAGTCGTCCCCGAGGGAAATTAACGAATTCTATCCCTCTCTACGATCCTCAGGAAGCTTCATTCCTTAAGGAATATGTACATGAGCTGACTGCCATTATGGCTCATGAATGGTCGAGTGAGCTGGAGCTATAGTCAGAAATTCTACGGATTAACTCCCCTCCGTCGACTATCCCATGCGACATAAGGGGGAATTCGCGAAGAGCCCTCTATAGTCCCACGGTTGGAGCTAACATCATTTCCATAAATTATGCCTTGCATCTTTTGGGCGATGAACCGTTAGTCCAAACTGACACCTTCTTTAAGACACCTCGCGGTGAAATTTTGTAAGGGATTGGGATGTTGAAGAACGTGTCAATTAGACACGAAGATGCGGAAGCAAATCCTTGATTTTCATGTCTTTGAAGTCTCTGACTTTGATCTCATGATCGGACATCCTATCGAGAAGTTGCTCGTAGATCCCCGAACGCAAGGAGAACTAAAAATCCGCTATGGGAAGGATAAATTCTCCGTCAAGATCACTAGTGTTAAGAACAAAATGATGGACCCTGTCCCTGAGCCTGAGACGCTTGAGGAGGTTAAGGGAGCTCTCATTTTTGACTCACCAGAATCCCGTCTAGAGGAAGACGCTAAAGATTTCCTCTCTGACGAGGAGGACGATTCCGAGCTCATAGATATATCTGACCGTGAGACTCCTCCTAAACCCTCAATCGAGCTAAAACCATCACCCACAGGCCTTCGATACGCCTTCCACCACGGCGACACTGAGTCTCCAGTAATCATTAGCGACCAACTTACGAATGAGGAATCCGAGAGACTCATCGCCATCCTAGAGAAACACAAAGCCGTTCTTGGATATTCTCTCCAAGACCTTAAGGGAATTAGCCCAGCTCTTTGTACTCATCGCATTCCCGTAGATTCTGAAATTCCACTGTTGACACCCGATTTTAACATATCCGATGTAATTGGAACCACAGGGCGATTGGCTATTTTTACCAGTGTGGAAGTTGATAGGTTATACATGAAGATCCTTATTAATCAAAATGATTAGTACAATGGCTGAGATATTACATTAATGGACCAAGAGAAAGAATCGACTTGTGCTAGTGAATCGGATACTTGTGATCTGAATCGGATATTGTTAATCAGATTTGAATAGCATGGTGGCCGGAATATTTTATTATTGATGAGATTAAGGAAACCGGTAAAGGTACCGATGGGGCCAGAGACCTTCCGATTGCAGTTTACACGTGAAAGCAAGGGTGATTAGAATAAAGAAATATACTTTGCACACGTCATGTGGAAGGAGTCCTAGTTAATGAAGAGGGAGCTGCACGTATAAAGATTATTAAAGTAAAGAAGAAAAGAAGCTACGTGGTGATTTCAGCTTGCATGCATCCATGAAGAAACAATCCAGATTAAATATATACAGAAGAAATCGGCTATTTGTGATGTGAAAGTCGACAGAGGAAAACATTATAGTGTAGTTCAAGCCTGGTTGCACAAGGAAATAACATGGACTCGTGGAAGCTTCATATGCAACGATTATTTTAATCAAGAAAGTGGTACTTCATATCGGAGGTCGTATTGGCTTGTTGATAGTATCGGTCATTCAACCGATGGAGCCCATGAAGCGCCGATAGAAGTCAGATCACCATAGATGCTGAGTCAAAAATATTGCTTTGTGCATTTGAAGTAGGCTTCACGTGGTTGGTCGGCAAGAGAAATATATTTAAAGAAGGAAAACTATATACGTAAAGCAAATGAGGAGATTAAAATAATGGAGAGTGGCAAGTAATCACGTACATGCATGCAAAGGTAGAAACAAATCGACAATCGGCAGGGATCAGCAGAATTGGGAAAAGGAATCGGTCGATAGAAATAGAAGATACTGATGGATTACCTACCGATACAGTCGTAAGCTTATTGATTTAAATAATAGAAAGGAAAGTCCGGGCCAGTTACGCCATGCGAATTGGACGGAAAGAGCTTTATTAACCAGGATTCTATACAGAAGGAAAAATAGAGTCCGTTTATCTTAATATTAGCTTGTTTAGATACTTTTCTTTTTCAGCAAGTTGAGTATGCCGTAACCGGCTTAGGGTGTCCAGAGTATAAATATGTGCCTACGGGCATTGTAAACGTTTATCACAGCATCAATAAACAAACCCTTTTATTTCAGTACCTTTACTTTTCCGTACCGGCAACTTCGCCATCCTTTTTATTTTCTTCACGAGTTCTTTCAAGTTCGTCGGGCTGCATCGCCTCGATCTCCGGCTTGCTTGTGAGTTCCGCTTTTACCGAGTAATTTCTGGGCTTTAACCTCCGGGCGCATCGCTGAGGTTTCGTCTAGATTTATTCAACAGTTATCGATATTTACTAGATCCGCAAGTTTCATATCAATTCTTGTTGTTCTAGTCTTTATCACCAATTTATCATGTTTAGATCTAGATTGTTGTCGGCTCATTATTAAGTGATCTGTCCAGTATATCATCAGCAGTTATAGCCGACTAGATCTGTTTCTAAACGTTATTCACAAAGTCTCGGCTAATCTGTTAGCCGTTTCTCGGCAGTCTCGGCAGCCAGCCGATTCGGCCAGGATTTTACGACTTCTTCTTCCTTGTCAATCAGCAGGTCAGATTGACTGGCACGCCCCGGTTTTCAAGGCCACGCCTTAGCTCGTGCGTTGGCGCATCTGTCTCCGCCTGATTTTTGCGTAAACATCCACCTACACGGGAGCCTTAGCGAAGGCTAAATAATGCGATGAGGGAAGTCGTAAATTAAGAAAGAAGTCCTGAAACTCTTACAGGGATCATTTATCCCGTGCCGTATAGTGAGTGGTGAGTCCCGTTCAGGTTGTGCCCAAAAAGGGAGGAATGACGGTCGTTCCAAATGAGAACAGGGAAGCGATAGCCAAGCGTCTTCCTACTGGGTGGAGGATGTGTATTGACTATCGGAAGCTCAACAAGGCTACAAAGAAAGATCATTTTCCATTGCCCTTCATCGATGAGATGCTTGAGCGAATGGCAAATCACTCTTTCTTCTGTTTTCTTGACAGGTATTCTGGTTATCATCAAATCCCCATCCATCCCGATGACCAGAGCAAGACAACTTTCACATGCCCCTATGGAACGTACGCCTATCGTAGGATGTCGTTCGGGTTGTGTAATGCACCCGCTTCATTCTAAAGGTGCATGATGTCTATATTCTCAGACATGATAGATGAGATCATGGAAGTATTCATGGACGACTTCTCCGTCTATGGAAAAACCTTTGATCACTGTCTAGAGAACATGGATAAGGTCTTGCAACGATGTTTCGAGAAGGACCTAGTACTTAATTGGGAAAAGTGACATTTCATGGTCCGTGAAGGCATCGTCTTGGGACACTTAATTTCTGAACGAGGAATAGAGGTGGATAGAGCAAAAATCGAAGTCATAGAAAAACTTCCACCTCCTATCAATGTCAAGGGAATCCATAGGTTCTTAGGCCATGCTGGTTTCTATCGCCGGTTCATCAAAGATTTTTCTCAAATCGCTAGACCCCTCACGAGCCTCCTCGCTAAGGATGCACCCTCAATCACTGTTTTTAAACTTAGAATTATTTCAGTGAAAAGGCTGAAACCATGGTGTTTATCCCTCTTTGATGCTTTATTTGACAAATTTAGGCGTTGATTCAGACTGGGACAAGATGACCATTGAAATATTCACAACCCAAACTGCCACTTTCACATTGGTCCAAGGAATAGTGCTTTAGAGAAATATAAAAAGAAATGTACTTTAGAGAAATATTTTATTCAACCAGTTAGTTCTTACTGTGTTTTTGATCACGTACAATACCTGTTGTAAAGATATCCCTATGCTCAAACAACTAATTTTTAATCTTTGAGCCTTGTAATTTTTTTGAAAGAACTTGAGCCTCGTAATAGAATATATCTGGAAACAAATAAAATTGAATTTGTAGTAGATGTTTGTTCTTACAGGCCACTTTAGAAACGCTTAAATGATTGTATGGCCCAGATCGGACAGGCGCGTGGGTGATGTTGCGCAGATCGGAGAGGGACAGTTGGGTTGGGGCCTATATAAATCGTCTACTAATCGCGGATCACCTCATCCATCTCCCTCACCATTCTGCTCTCGCTTTGTACCTCCTGTAGCTAGTTCGCACACCATTCTGCTCCATGGCGACGTTGAAGAATAAGCAACTGGTGGTGTTCGTAATATTACTACTTTTAGCTTCAGGTATTATTCGCAACAACAATTCAACACAAATATATTCAATCTCTTGAGGTATGCCGCCTACAGTGTGCTCTGTGGCGCATCGTACGTGTAGCTAGCAGTGTATGTATCCGATCGAGGTTCTTTGCTGCATGCTGTCCTGCGCGTGTGGTGCACCAGCGAGCCCATATATCATCTTTAAGTAGTATATATAATATATATTGCAGAAAGTATTTATATTTTTTATTCATCACGCAATACTCCTCATGATTGTTTATTTGCTTTGATGGACTGCATACCGGCCCATTTTAACATGGTTATTTCGATTTTGGATACTACCTCTGTTCTCATTTAGATGACGCCGGCCAGCTCAAATTTGAGCTAAGCAGCGTCAAATAAAAAAAACGGAGGGAGTACTATATATAAAAATTACCTCAATTTATCAGTGGCAATTAATGTGTTATATGTATATATGCATGGATGCAGCATATGAGATCGGCATTGACGCCGCCAACCGTGGTTTTCTACCGCAATCGCAGTGTGTGGGCACTTGCTACGCCGGCGCCGGGGTATGCAACGATTGTTGCAGGCGTAACGGCTTTGAAAGTGGATCCTGCCAGGCGAAGTTGGCATGCACCTGTTGCGACGCACGCCGCAACTAGCTACTACGTAGTTTTCTCACCAGCAGATTGAACAAGGGTTTGGAGGACATTACAATAATGTATTTGGTTTGAAAAGCCGTTACAGGTGCGGCGTGCGTCGCAACAGGTGCATGCCAACTTCGCCTGGCAGGATCCACTTTCAAAGCCGTTACGCCTGCAACAATCGTTGCATACCCCGGCGCCGGCGTAGCAAGTGCCCACACACTGCGATTGCGGTAGAAAACCACAGTTGGCGGCGTCAATGCCGATCTCATATGCCTACCCGAGAAATAATGCCGAGATGGATGTCTCGTCCTTATTTTGCTTTTATTTCAAAAAAATTACCAATAATGTACCTATGAGATGGAATGTCTCATGCCTCGCGTGTTTATGTAACATTTTCCTGTGATCCTATGATTTGTGTATTCTACTTCAAATGTGTCTACAATATTTTTTATATTTGATCTTGAATATATATTTGGTTTGAGATATATCATATACCGAGGCCGAGCTCACGGAGTCACGCACCGAGCCAATAACCAGCCCTGTCTTTTGGCCTTGCGCCAACTGGGGGTATTGTCTATGAGATAAAGAATTTATTTAGATCAAGTTTTAATAGTTTTGCGGTTATGTTTTGTCCTAGAGAATGTAATAGGGTTGCGCATGTTGTGGCAGCGCTCGGTTGTAAGTGTCCACAAGGTACATACCGTTCTCCAATATTGCTTGAGGACCTGGTCATCAGTGATTCCACTTGCAACGCCCTGTCTTTTGGCCTTGCGCCAACTGGGGGTATTGTCTTGCTTCTCGCTTGCCAGTTTCTCCCGGTTCAGTTTTTTTTTATTAAAGTAGAAACGGGAATGGATTTGGAAAGAACGATTGCATTGATTGATCTCAAGTGAACAATGATCACATATTTATATTGGTTGAGGAGACATGATCATGCATGTTCGGAAGGACATGTCCCTCCCAAGAGGACACTCCTTTGTACAGACGCGGTCTCGTCATTTGCAACGGCTAATGATGGTGTTAACTCCTAATCTCACATTAATTACATGTTTAGACTAATTCATCACATGGGGCTTAAATATTTCTAACACTCCCCCTTGATCAATTTGTTCCATGCTTAGGCAATCCTTGTCCGATCCTTTGAAAATATTCCTCCAGCAATTCTTAATACAAAAATTGCCATCGGAAGTACGTAGTATTCTTCAAAGATCCCGCACAAAATATAAAGAGAAATAGAATACTATGCCATAGAAACTTCCTATAAAACCTTGTGGGAAAATGGGAGTGTGGCATATATTCCTATACCGATATAGTCTTATTGAAACCTTTATCAGAAAATATATTTAAACTAGAGACATGCTCCCCCTGAACAATATATATCTCAAATCCGTCTCAAAATGATTACTTGCAAGATTTATCTGTTATATGAGACAATTATGTGCAATCCCACTTTAATCGCTTACACATAATTTGATCAATTTACTAATTCAGAATTCAAAGTACCATATGGACTTATTATGTCTGAATCTATCTACGATTTTGGTCAATTGTATATGGCAATTCAGTAGAGAAATATATGTTGACATTTTGTAACCTTTAATAAATAAAATAATAAAAACAAATATTATGTGGAAAATTTTCTCAGTTAACTTCATGTATTTTCCAAAGATACGAAGTTTAGCTTTCTCATTAGCCTAGCACAAATTAAGCACATGTGTGTAGGACTTTTAATACGGGCTCGTTGGGGGGCGGGAGCGCTACCTGCGCCCGGCTGTTCGGCGGCATCGACGCGCTTGTGCGCAACCTCGAAGCCACCAACAACTCGACCGGAGTGGCTAAGCTAAGAGCAGCAAGACAATTCAGCCGGATGCCGGCCATATGACCTTGTCATGTCATTCTAATCCAACTTAATAACCTACTGGAATAATAGTTGGCTATATGTGTGAGCTTTAACATTAATGCTTGGGCCATCTCGTCTCTCACATTCTCTCACCAAATTTGTTAGGGTCCGTGTTGCATCTAGGTGAGAGCGGGCTATAGGCTTGCAGCCTGCTTATCTTCTCTCTCCTCCCCTCTCCTCCAACTCAGCATAAAAATGATATGGCATACCATCTAGCTCGCCTACGTCACCTTATAATACTTGCTCTAAACGAGATTGGTAAAAGCAAGATTAATAATACAGCTTGTTGTTGGCTCTAATGATTCTTTAAAGCCTTCTTTCAGCCCACTCATATAGTGGTTAAGTTGTTCAGCATTAATACATGGTCCATCTGTCTCCCACAAAGTTTTTTGGTCCTTGTGCATAAGCGGGCTGCAAGCTTACTGTAACACCCTGCTTTTTAAGACATTTAGAAATATAGGCTTTACAAAATTTTTCTCAAATTAAACATAATTGCTTCACTAACAATATTTCAAAATATACATTTCCTAAATCAAACCATGCATTCAAATTGTCATACGTGTCGCACTTGTATGCTTTAGGAACCCTCTTCTATTCTCTAAATTCTAAATAGTAGAAATCTTCTAAATCCATTCTCTTCTTAAACTCCTAGGATTAATATTCAAATTTTCATTTGAATATTAATTTCTGAATCCGAAACCTCAAATGTCCTAAATCCCACTCCATCATGTTCCTCCTCAAAATATGCTATATTAGCATATATTACAAACCTCTACCTCAAACCCTATTCGAATTTGAATTCCTATTCAAATTCAAACCCAAATCCTAATTCGAATAAATAGAAAAGCCTTTTAAATGATAAGTGGGCCGAACCTCACTTTCAGCCCAGCCAACCTATCACTGAAGTCCAGATTTCCCCCTCCTACTCCTAGCCCTGCTCACCTCCCTCCCTTTTCTCTTCGCGGCCCAGCCGCCCCCCTCCACTTGGCCCATTCGCGCGGCCCACCCTTCCTTCTCCCCTTCCTTTCTCCTTCCGTTCCGCACCACCACCGCCCGCTAGCGCCGTCGCCGCCGGCACAGCTCCGCCGCACGCCGGCGTCGCGATCACCACGCCACTTCCCCCACCAACGGATCCGTATCCAAGGGCCGGCAAGTCGCGCTGCAAGCCATGCCCCCGCATGACCTCACGATTCCGCTCGGCGCTCCTCTTTCTTCCCCATTAAATGCGCCGCCGCAACGCTTCCCCGCCACCCGATCGCCGGCCGTCGACCGGGATGGACCAGAGAAGGGCGCGCACGACGCGTGGCTGCACCACGGACCTCCACCGCATCCAGGGTGCGGCACCGACCTCCCCTACACCGGCCGGAGCCGAGGCAGCCGCCGCTGCCGTGACGCCATCCTCCGACGCCATGCGCCACCACCTCAGCGGCTGCCTCGACCGTCCTGCGCAACGTGGCGACTTCCCCGAGCCCCCGTCGCCTATAAAAGGGATGCCGCTCCTCACCTGGAGCCCATCGCGCGGAGGTCGAGCTCCTCTCCGCTCCGGCCACGCCGCCCGTCACCCTCCATCCTCTGCCCGAGCTGCCGCCGACGCCGTGCGTCCCACGCCTTCCGCCGGCGCTGCTACCTCGTGCACCGCGTTACGCCACAGCCACACCACGCCGCGCCGCGCTGCACCCCGCGCCGTCGCGCGTAGCGCGTGCGCCTCGCACCGCCGTCGGCGCCGCCCGCCGTCGCACACCTCCACCACCCTGAGCCACTGCCGCCGCTGCCGCCGCGCCGCACTCCACCGCGCCCGCCAACGCGAGCGCTAGCGCCGCGCGCCGCCTGCCCGTTGCGCCGCCACCGCCATGCGCGCGCCGCGGTGCGCCGCCGCTACGACCCCACGCTGCGGCCATCCCAGCGCCGCGCCGCGCCCCGTGCCAGGCAACGCCGCGCCCAGCCACACCACCACCACGCCGGCGACCCCGTGTCGCCACCGGCATGCGCCCCGTACCCTACGCCGCCGCCGGCACTCTACCGCGCCCGGACACACCGCCGCCGTGCACCGCGCCGCGCTGCGCCCCGCCGCCCGTGCAGGGCAAGAGTGGCCCGCACCGCCACTGGCGTCGCACGCCGCGGCACCTCACCGACCTGCCTGCGGGTCCGGCCGGCGACCGGCCTCTGGCCTCCTCCCCTCTCTCCTCGGGTGAGGAAAGAAACAGAGGAGCCCGAGGGAGGAGAAGGCCGAGCGGCCTAACGCTGTCTCCCCACCCCTCTCTGACCTGCGGGCCCGCACCGACGCCGTCAACCCCGACGACGCTGTTCCCGCCCAACCTCTTAGTCAAGCGGGTCCGGCAACGACGCCGTCAGCCTTCGTCGTCGCGCGTGCACCTCCCCGTTTGCGTGGGCCTGGTCCACGTGGACCGGAGACACACGGGCCGCGTGGTCCACCGGCCCATGGGCGCGGTGCACAGCACAGTGCACCGGCCGGACCCCACCGTTGCGTCAGCCCGTCCGAAACTGCTAGGTGCACCGCGGTAAGTGCACATAAGACCTTATTTAGAACACTTCCTCTACTCCAAAAATTCCCTAAAATTCCTCAAAAATATTAGGAATATTTCTAAACCTAACAAAGCCATCCCAACCATTTTAGGATATTTCTGAACCCCAAATCCCAAAAGGGTAGCACTTCTCCAATAAAAAAACCCCGCTAAGTGTACCCCAAAAATCCCCTTTTCCATTCCGGAGCTCCATAAAATCCCCATTATTTTTCATAAATACTAGGGATTATTCTAAACATTTCCATGTGCTTAGTGCCCTAGGATTCATACCCTAGCTCCAAATCCCAGTGGCACTATCAGAGTGCCCCGCCGAAACCCCGTCTAAACCCCCGCGGACGTCCTTTCGCCGTCCGATCAAAACCTGAGGTTTTGGTAAAACCCAAGCCGTTGTGCTATCCAAATCCATTCCATGCCATTAATTATTTAGAAACTTATTTCTAAATAACTAATAATCTCTAAACCTCCTAATCCAAACCTTCCTTAGAAGCCACCGTCATCCGGGAATTATCTCTTGGAAATCCATATAATTCCCCGATCGTTCAATCAATTCTGAGGAAATTACTTATCGATTTTCCGGAAATTCCATTCCTTCAAGTCCATTAAATATTCACTATAATTAATGGATTATTCCTTAATAACCCTAGTCTCCCTATTTTATCCTTTATTTTCATTCTATAGGAATTGTTTGATGTACTGCTTTACTTAATGTTATTTTCCATGTTTTATTGATCGTTAGGTCGATGGCGTGACCAGGCCCCGATCAAGATGCCGAAGCCCCGAAGGCCAAAAGTCCAAGCCTGGTCAACATCGAATACGTACGCTTTAGCGGACGTCCAAGTACCGTTCATGAAGGCAAGTCCTGGCAACCGACTGATAGAGCTGAAGTGCCCGATCTTTCGGTGAGTGGAGGATAATTTTGATTTGGTGGAAGTCGACCCTCACGATCCGACTACGACGAGCGAACCCGAAGCGCCAATGCAATCGCTGAACCAACTCCCTGTGGTTACCGACCCTGTTGCAATCATGATCAGAACTTCCTGTACGCAATCAAAGAACGAACAAGAAAAAGAAGGCGAGCAATCTTAATATCACTCGAAGGTGGAGTTCTGAATCACACGAGGACAACACGTATTTGTGCGTGTTCGGTGTAGCTAAAGCTAGATGTAAAACAAAACTCAAGTGTTCTTGGCGGCGGCTAGGGGGTATATGATAGGAGGAGGACGTCCACAGGGGTGCTGGGGTCGTGCTCCAACCCTAGGACGCATCCCTAATGGACCCAACTTGATACACGGGCCCGTGAGCCAAAATAAGGTGTCGCAGCACGTGGACAGAAAAACCTTCGGTCAATGATTTGACGATTGCGGCCGCCTCGAGACAGATATGGACATGAGTCCAGATCCATATGAAAGTAGACTCTATAAGCTTTCCATCAAGTACTTGAACGCCCCAAACGGAGTCCGGATGAAGTCGTGGCGGCCGTTGAAAGTCAGGACTTTGCTGCAGTCCGAATCCAGCGTTTCCAAAACGTGTTGGATTCAATCTCTTTATTTCCTTAGACCAAAAGTGACGTGATAGCCTGGTGTAAAACGTGGGAATACTTTGACTTGGTCCCCAATCGACCTCTTTGGTCCTCCATGCCTTCCATGTGTGTTTAACACTCTTCATGTATTTCATGTCCTCATCACCGACTCCTTGGTCATGCCAGTCCCATTCCTGCATAATAAAATCAACCAAGTTAATAATATGGACTGCATATTTTATTAAAACCTAAGGGAAACCCTCTATATTCCACCTCCCCCTTGATTTAGAGCCATTTCTAGCCAAGTACCCTATCAATAACCCCAGTCACGACCTGTCGCTGACCGAGCGTTATTTAGAAGTAGATTTCTTAGAAATTCTACACATTTATGACTTTTGAGGGAAGAGCTTCCGGGAGATGAGAGTAAATGTTGGATGTAACTTAAAATGAACCAACTAAGAATAGAACCCCTAAGGACGGACTTGCGAGTAAGGGAGGCAGCCTCGGTAGAGGATCCTGTCTCAAAGGCTTGCTCTGGTCGCATAAAGACCGGTTCACGGGAGAGTCTTTCTAATGCCAGTACCGCCATACGGGCCAAAAAGGACATAGCCTTCAGGAATGACCTGTAATGTGAGGCCTTGACCCACACCCCGCCAGTAGATCCTAGCCAATCCATCCCAAGGAGCCGTAGGATTGGTGCAGAGTGCCGACCGGCGAACTAGGTAGCGTCTGGTGCCAGTCGTGCACGCACCAAGTCGGGAACAGATGTACTGGAGACAGAGCCTAGACAGAGGGCTGGGACTGGCCCGCACGGGTTGACTAGAGTACAAGGTCGGAGACCCTGAGGGCCGAGGGCCCTAGTATATGAGCTCAGAAGACCCGGGTCGATATCCGCGAGGTGGATGATTAGTAGCCCCTGTTTAGCCCCCAGTACTATCTGTGGCTGGACCTAGAAATGCTGTCTGGAGATAGACACCGGCGGATACGGGTCTTGTAGGTCGGTACCGCCTAAGTACACGGTATGGGCTGACCGACCGTATGGCATAGGGTGCAACCTCTGCAGAGTAACCAACTTATCCGGATAGCCATGGCTCACGGTTTGAGCCCATATAGTCAAAGCCTCCGTTGATTAGAAATCACTTGTAGTAACAAAGTATGAGATGACGAGATGGGCAGAGGCCCAGTTGAGCGAGGCATAAGCCGGCCCAGGAGGACCCGGACGGTCTCTGGGATAGAACTAAAATATGGGGACTGGCAGGGATGAGAATTCCCCTCCAGGACCAAACAACATAATTACTTCCTCTTTCCCACCCCCGTTTATAAACATAACCTTACTTTATATTTCACTAAGTATAACCCTTATACCTCACCCTCCTTGCATGCATTATAATTCTTGCTCCAGGCTTGCTGAGTACCGATCATAGGTGTACTCAGTCTTGCTTTCAACTGTTACAGGTACATGGACGTGTAGGGCACCCCGGCCCAACCCCTCCTTGAATGGGTCATGATGCCACTCTCCGCTAAGGCAAAGGTAGCTACTTTTTATTTGTTACGCTTTTATTGCCTCCGGTTCTAATCCTGTGTAAAATCTGTATCAGTGTACTGATCCAGGGACTGATACGGGTGATTAAAGGACATCCGAAGGATGGTCCCCACACTTACAACCCACTTCTCTTCTCTTTCCTCTTCTCACTCGTCCACCTCAGCATTTAGCCCACTTACAGTCTGCTATAATACTTGCTCTAACTGGTAACCACGCTAATTGATCTTTGCTCCTGGTTTTTACTGAACGCTTGTACTTGAACTTGATTGATAGATCGTTTTATCACCACTTCATTAGTGGAGCAGTGCCCAATTTACTTTAGAAAAAAGTCCATTTTACTCCTCTTACCTATTCAATTTGTCCGCTTAACCCTCTAAGCAAAATTTAGGCTCAATTTACTCCCTGTACAATTTTGATAGGTCCAATATGTCTCCTAATGTGTTTTTGCGTTTTTGTTTCTCTATGTACGAGTTGAATTTTTAGTTTAAATTTTGTGAGATGGTACATAACATGATGCTCTATGTTAAAAATTATTCTAAAAAAATTCGTGATTATTTTCATATTTTAGGATATTTAAAACAAAATTGATCATAATACACAAAAATGTATGAAAAATAATCATGAAAAATTTCTAATTTATTTGTCTAACGTAGTGCATCATGTTATAAGTTATCTAATAAAATTTGGAATTAAAACTCAACTTGTACACAAAGAAATAAAAAAGAGAAATCTAATTAGAGGGTAGATTGGACTAATTAAAATAGCTCAGGGGACTACATTGGACCTAAATTTTGTTTAGGAGGTTAAACGGACAAATTAAATAGGTGAGGTGAGTAAACTGGACTTTTTCCATTTATTTATCTATGGTTCTTTCATGAACGACTTGTTTCTGATTGGCATTCATTATCGCTTATCACTCGACTAGCAGCAGATTGTTAGTGGACAATTTATCTTAGTGTAGTATAATGAGACGAATTACACATACAACAGATTCACATTCAACTGAATGTGAACATGTACGTGCTAGACATTTATAACAACACACAAATACCCAGTCACAACATCAACATCACTTGGACAGATTAACATCACTTCCACACGCAACATTGCCAGTTCATAGTATCATATATGAGCATATATGTAAATAGATATAAATTAAACTGAGCAGTTCATCAACTAGAGTCATACTAATAGCAATTTGAGCTAAGCATCAACTTAGATATCTAAGACAACTAAACTAAAGAGTTCATCAACAACTAACTAAATTGAGTGATTCATCAACAGGCTAATAAGTTAAGTATCAACTAGATAGTGGTAGCAGTTATTGCATAATGAATGACAAAGCCTAGCTAGACTGACCAAAACAGCTATTCATTCATAAAAAGTAGGTAATCCATGTCGCTTACATCGCCACATTGTCCGTGATCGGGAAGGGCACAGAGCCTGCACCACTGTCGCCACCACCGCGGCGGAGGTCGTAGTCGAAGGGGAATCAGTGGCGCCTATTAGTGAAGTCGTGCTCCAACGCCGTGCAAGAGCATGGGCCTTCTCTATAGCCAAGGCTGCCATCACGGCTACGGATCTAGCTCGTGCTTCGAGCACGGCCTGCCTACCCGCGATAGAGGTGGCCGCATCCGCGGCGGTAAGGGAGGCGGAGGCAAGTGCTTTCCATGACTCCGCCGCGGATCCGGTCTAGCCGGATGCAGATTCGGTGGCGCTTGCGGCCAATTAGCGAAGGAAGGCCTCAACCGCTAAATGTGTTGTGGACTCAGTGAGGCTCGTCACCGCGGCTGCCCAAGCCACAACAGTCTTCGCTCCTTCTTCAACGGACGATGCCATGGGGGTGGAGGGGAAGGGTGGGCAGCAGAGCTATGTGGATGGTGAATGCCGCGGTGGCGGCGGCAGAGCTATGTGGATAAGGCGAATGTGGAACGGATAAGGATAGGGTTAGGATTCGGCTGGGGCGGGGTCATATTTATAGTCGACGTACGCATTCAAAGCGGCGTAGGATGGGCTGCTTAGAATGATCCTCTTATTCTAAGCGGCCCAGTTCTAAGCCGCTTAGAATGCCTCATTCCAAGCGGCCTTATTCTTTCCCGCTTAAAATGAGTCATCTAATTAAACAAAAAACATGAACTGATGCATCACATATACAAGCGAAATAATGTAACAACACGAGATCTTGTTCCATACTACAAAATCAACATAAAAGATAACCTAAATTTAACTAAAACTGAACTAGCTAGAACCACACGGGGAATACCTTTGGAAGAAGTCACCATCTTATTCTTCAACGCATTCTCCGTGACCCTCAAGACGCGGCGGAAGAGGATGTTCTCCCCCACCAGTACCAGCCGTGGTCATGGAACTTGTCCATATCTGCCGGTTAAGGAAGGAGGACGAAGAACTTTAACTCAATGTTGTCGTCCACAACAATCATGAGGTAGTCGCCCATCACGTGCTTGACGACGGTAGTGGTGCTGATGAGGGTCAGGTAGTGATTCTTCGTAACGTAGGTGATCAACGCCCGATCCTACACCCCGCTCCACACGCACAACTACTGGTCGTGGTGGTCGGGCGAAAAGAGAGACGATGCGGTTGCAAACCAACATCTCTCTTCCACTCCCACTTGCACGAGGCGATGGAAGGAGATAAGAGCGAAGAGACAAAGAAGATGAGCGCGAGACAAGAACAAAGTGTGTAGAATGGCCGGCCAAGAACAAGATCAGGAGTATATATGGAAGGGCAACCGCATCAACTTGCACGGCAAGATGAAGCGGTTGACGATAGGTATCGATTTCACACCCGACATTGATTAGAGAGAGATCGAGCACATGCGCTTCAACTTCCTATTCACACGCGCTCAATCTGCGCGCCCATATGAATGAACGGTTCAAATTCCTAAACCAGTCGGTGTACATTCCAGCCGCTACGATTAATTCTTCAATGTAACCGGCGTAGTTTGAAACCGATTAGTATATTGAAAAAAATGTGCTGGCTAGCCTTCACCAGCATACGGAGTATTTGCTTAAATGTGCCGGCATTAAAGTCATTCGACACATTTATAGAACTTTTCCATGTCAACACGTGTTCAAGCCGGTACGAATGACTTAAACGTCGCGGTGCATTTTGGACCGGCACGTATTATGGGTTAATGGTCATCCTATCTTCCACCCTCTCCAATTTTCGACATGCAACTGGCCAAGAAAGTAGCATATATTCCTGCGCATCTGAAAAACTGGACCATTGCATACCAAGTGTGTTTCCTGACTAATTACAGTTACAGAGCCCTACAGAAGAAATGGTACAACGATGTCCCCTGGCTGTCAAAACTGTGTGTGCCCTTCGGCTCCACGACCTTCCCAGCATCGCCGGTGCACCTCCGTCATCCTCTCCACCGGGTTGCAGATGCCCGTGCAGTTCCAGTCGAAGGACGCCGCGCATGGGTTTCCAGCCTGCGCTTTCCATTCGCAGTCTGCAAGATCAACAGAGATGTATGAAACGTGTGCAGGGTATATACAGTAAGACTTATGAGTGGTACCACACTAACCTGAAGAAATGGCCTGAAAGGGTTTGCAAACATATGAGTTCATTCCTAAACTAAAGATTCCCTTTAGGCGCATCTGAAGGCATGCCATAATGATCGGATGATGATTGGCTAGGTACGCAGAACACATTAATTCCCAAAGACAGGGAATAGTTCCAATTACATCAGAGCAGCATTGAACATGAAAAGGATAGAACCAATGCCAACTAAGTGTCTGATAGACAGTACACTTGCAAACAGAAGCCAAAAATTTTTCCACATGGCATTAACATCATTATACTTCGAGTTTGTTCAAAAGTAATCATCTACATGGCTACATCTACTGTTCAATGTTGGTAGTGTTCAAATGAATGAAATTCAACTTCAGGGTGGACGCCTTGAGCACCTAAGCACCTAATCGCTTGGTGCTAGGTGTTACCATCCACCAAGCTACCTAGCCTGCCAACTGCCTGGCCCCTAGGGACAGTGACAAATGATTAGGGGTCTTGTATTGTATTGGTGTGATTGTTGTTGAAAACCAATTTGTCAGCTATGGGCATGTTTGGTTAAAGTATGGGGCCATTGCTGGTAAGCAGAGGACATTGCTGGTAAGCGGAGGACAGAAAGCTGGATAAAGCAAGTTTTGATTAATGAAGATGGATGCTAGCCAATGGCCTAGTTGTTACACATTCATATCATCCTTTTTCAACTAGAAACTTCAAAAAATTACTCAACTAATTAGCATTGTAAAGCAACAACTCCCAGGCTAAGCAAAAACATGCCAGTATCCCAATAAGCATGCAGTAATTAACTAGATGCAACAGGAGTAAACTATAAAGACCAAAGAAGCATTTCAAATTTTGTGTGTAAAATGCAGGAGCCAACCTGGGGGAGTACCACAGCAAAGGCTTCTCTCATCAACATGCTCGACTTCCAACCCAATCAACCAAGAGCCAAACGATACATCTTCATTTGAATACTTGTGCAGGATATGCCTGAGGGTGGTGTCGAAAAAAAAAATGAATTGGACAGTTAGTTAATTTGGTATATAGTAATGCACAGCATCATTTGTTTACTCTTTATTACAAGTTTACAACTCACCGGTTTGCTGATATGTAAGTCGCTAAATCCCTGGTAACAGCATACAGCTGCCGTGTTGCATGCCTGAAATAGTTGTTACCCTCAGTCCCAAACTTCCAATGATCTGGTTCATAATACTTGGAGTCGCTGTCAACATTAAACAAGCACTTTGTTATGCCATTTCTGCAAACAAATCTTGGTACGATGAACCTATCTGTTAGGGGGTATCTAGTAAGAAATGTCCTTATGATGAATAAATGTGAAAGTGTGACCTCAATTGTTCAATCGATATGGAGATTAACCATGTTTGTAAAATCCATAAAATGTGAAAAGGAAAGTCTGGAGTTATGAAATCTTACTTTTTAGTAACAACAGGTCCGGATTTCATGCAGCCAATGTACACCCGTGGTTTCATCCTGTGTCGTGCCAAAATCGATCTGGTTATACCTGTATTGAAAGAGTCCCTCCAGTCTTAGTGTGTGCACTGGTGCTATACACTGATTGATGAAAAAATTGAAAGGGCGTCGTGTTGGCATACCAATGTTGACATGGACATTATCATCAGTTTTTACATAGAAATCAGCATCCCACATGGTAAGAGCAGTTGAAAGGAACATCTGAACCTTCATTGGGAGCCCTCCGTAGCCTTCCACATGATTCTATAAAGGATGATCAGCGTTGCGAACACATCAGTGGTGCAGATCATTGATCAGAAAAAAAAAGGGAAAGAAAAGGTCATGCTAATCAACTGAACATACAAGTCTCAAGATATCATTGTATTCTTTATCTTCTGCATCAATCGCGCGGTCCACCTCATTGTCAGGATTTGGATTTTCACTACAAGAAAGAATCCCCAAATTTCAGGAATATACCACAGAAGAACACTGTGTCATTGTTTGTTTTTATCCCCAACTCCAAACAAGGTCATACCTGCGTCCAATGACAAAGCGGATAATAACGCCCTTCTCTTCCAAGCTTCTTAGCTGATGACCTACAAACGTTCAACATTTTGTGTGAAACAAATGCTCCACAGTCCACAGTACAAAAGGAAAGACAATGCATCTACCTTGCGGCATCCATGTCTGCCTTATTGAGTCCCTCCTCTTACGGTTAGCAAAAGTGGTGAAAACGCCCATGACAAAAGACATCCTATGCCTCATGCTTCCCTGGTCATCCTCCGAATCACTTGGTGACATGCCCTGGCTCATCGCCTGCGCAGCTCTAGCAGCAGCCAGGCGCATCTCAATGTCCGATATCGTCTTATCCAAGGCCCTGCGGTTGAAACACCAATACATCTTAAGTTCATAACAACTTTGGTTCAGACAAATTCAGAACTGAAGAAGCTTATTTCCGAGAATCCAGAACTGTAGAGTCTGTGGCATGGCATTACATGATGACTTCGCGAGTCTGTGACACTTGGTTCAGCGCGGCCCTCGAGTGGTCAGAGCTTGCCTGGAAAATTGGAGACCAAATGTCAATGCGCATCCATTGGAACATGAAAGGGGGAGAAGAAATCTGAAAAAAAAATGCATTACCGTGTCTGGGCAACCGGGATGCTCAGGAACTGGCCAATATCTGCAAAAAAGACACCAATGTAAACCAATTTATCACCATTCCCGGCCTTGAAATCGACGAGCATTGCCTCAATCAGCGGCGAAGAGGACAGATTGATGAATGCAAGACCAGAGTTGCGAGGAACTGGACGGCGGATTTGTGGGGGGTGGGGGCAAGGCGAACGGACCTGTTGACGACGCAGATGCCGAGGAGGAAGCAGGCGGCGCAGAGCGCGGCTACCCACCGCGTGGGCACGCGCGCCGGCGGCGCCTTGTGCGGCCGCAGCGCCGCCGCCGCCATCATGGTGGTGCCCGCCTGCGCTTGGCCACCTCGGATGCCTCCTCGTTCGAAAGGGGGGAGAGGGAAAGGGAAGGCTCCGTCGCCGCGTCCGCGTTGTGTGAAAGGTTGAGAGCTCTGCCTCTGGCTGCTTGCTGTAATGCTGCCAACGCAGTGCGCCTCACTGCCTCCGTGGACTCGGTCCATGCTTATATACCCCCGGCTTTTTTTCCCGTGAATTTTAAGCTTCATTCTTCTTTTGCATATTAATAAAAATAAAGGAGGTAGTACATGCAATTTGCGAGTGCCATTATGTTATGCAAGTTTAGTGGGTGATAAATTATTAAACTTGGTGAAGAAACTAAGTGCTTCTTGAACAACAACTTCGCATGATAAGTATTTAAGGCCAGTCTCGGTGCTTATTTCTATTATCTAGACTGAAACTAAGGCCAGTCTCGGTGCTTATTTTTATTATCTAGACTGAAACTAGACGATTGTGCCAGATGAGTTTTTATGGTGATGTAACTTCTCTCTCAACCCATGAAACTTTCTTTTCTTTTCTCCCCACGTCAACAAAAAGTGGTGACGTGGCATAGATTTTAATGACATGAAACTTTCTTTAGAGACGGGCCTAAGTACGAGTTTGATATTACCTCTGGTAATCTCATCACCCAGGGTCAAAATGCCCTATGCAACTATTGTCAAAGTTGGATTTTATTGTATGTTACAATCTTTAGATGTGAATATGGAACTACAGCGTTGTAGGACCTCGAAATAAAGAGAGTATATTTTCATTACAAGCGGTGGTTATTACATAGGACCTTGATTACGTGACGTGATAAGTTTTAATTAGGTATTCAACGCTTTCACTGGCTATCTCATACTATATGCAATCTTATATGTGCATTTATTGTCAAAGTTAGATTTGATTATGTGTTGCCACCTTTAGATGTAAATATGAATTTACAATATATGTATAAGACGACAAGGAGATTTTTTTTTCCCAAAGAGTGCTCATTACATTTCTTGTGTACTATTTTTTGTCTCGTCTCATTTTTTTTCCTTCCCCTTGTCGTTGTCCTTAGACATATGCTTCTTCAGTTAGGCTAAGAAGGTATGCTTTTAATGCTAAGGCACACAAGCAAAGCAATAGAAACCCTGCAAGGCAGCGCTAATTCAACTGGTACATCAGTACCTTTGTCTTTTCCTTGCGGCAGCTAATTTTCTCTTATTTTTTTTTTAAAAAAACTAATTTTCTCAGCCTTGCCATGGACCAGGTCCGCTAACAACTCTCGCGTCTGCAAGCGGACAGGGGCATTAATCGGCGCTGTAGCCCTCCTGGGTGTTTGTACGCGGAGCAAAACGGGCGTGTCCTCTCCTCTCGTCCTCCGTGGCTGAAACACCTGGACCCGGTCCTGTAGACTGCATGTACGGCGACAGGCCCATGGGTGGAAGTGGGGAAGAGGCCACAGGCCCACAAGCTGCCAGCGCTGGGTGTTGGCGGTCACCGTCCACGGCTGCTGGTGGTGGAAGGTTCGCGGATTGCTTGCCCTTCCGCAAAAAAATAAAAAAGAAAATTGTCGTCGCCGTCGTACCACGAATCCGCGCGGGCCAAGGCCAACCAGCGCCGTGCACCGTCATACGGCCACTAGTGTGAAGTCTCCTTTTCACGGGCCCACTGTCATTAGTGGCTGTTTGCTAGTGCCCCCTGAGCCTGCACCATGCTCACCGTGGGGGTGTTTCGCGAGCATTATTGAATATTGATTAGGGAATATATAATTGTTACAGGATCAGCTAATTAGGGAAAATAGAACTCCTCGACATAATACAATGCCAGTAAAGTTTTTTTTTTCCATTTTTTTGCTGATCGAGTCCATTCATTAGCTATCCCAATCACAATATATGCTTGCAATGTCTTGTTTAAAAAAAGAAGGGTATCTATTTGCAATGCCGACTAAGAAATGGTGCTCCTCGACCTTTCTTGGGCACTCATCAAAGTTAAGTGAGCTTGGCATGGTAAATTAGCATTGGTAGAAAATCCAAGAGAGTTGGTATTAGTAGTGTAAAGCATTCCGCTCAACAAGTAAAATGGATTAAAAAGTAAACACTAAAAAGTTAAGCGAGCTCGGCATGGTAATTGAGTAAAGCTTGTTAGCGTTCTAGAAAACTAAGCTGGTTGGTCCCTTTGGCTTTGGGGTTAACTGTACGAGCATTTCCCTCTCAAAAAACAAGAAGATAAAGACCTCATGGAAGATAAGTGAGCTTCGCATGGTAAGAAATTAAGTATTAACCACTGAGGTGGTTAGCAATCTAGTGATACAAAGGTGTGGTTGGTAGGAGTAGCGTGAGCATTGTGTCCTTACTCTACGAAACAAATATTGAGATAAAGGACATTCACTTTTTTCTCTCACCGAAAGGATAGCTACAATGATAGGTAACGCTCGATCATTAGTTGCCCGCATGTTCATTTTTCAATGCTAGCCCTTTGATTGTTGTTCCCTTTTGTGCGCTGGGGAAGCAAAGCCAATGCGTTGCATTTGCACATGGGCATGTGGCGACGCGAAGTGACGGCATGATTGCTGATGATTGTGTTCTTTTAGGCCAATCTCAGTGAGGAGTTTTATTGCACAGTTACCTAGACTCAAAACTAGGTAATTGTGCCAAGAGAGTTTCATGGTGATGAAATCTCTCTCACATATGATGAAACTCCTCTCATAAATGACCCTGCCAAATCAGCATTTTTTCTGACGTGTCACAGTAATTAATACCATGAAACCCTCTATGAAACTTCCATTGAGACTGGCCTTAGCCCATGAGTTTAGGAGTAGCAGTTGGAAGAAAATGTGTGCACCTACCTCTGCTTTCTCTCCTTTCTTTTCCTCACAACACGAAGTATATGGGAATTTGTTCATGTATTCCAGAGGAGCTAATTTCGCCAACAACCGACCTTGAAACAAGACTAAAATAAATTATTCGTTTGGATTCTTTTTTTTTCCTTATGAAACTACAGTTAGATTCTTCGTGTTACTGATAGAGAGGTTAAGTACAATTTATTTTTTTATCGAGGAATTTAAACCGCCATGGGTTAAAATGCCTTTGGTCATCGTTTTCTCATCCAAACATTTCACTTCACTATAAATTTGCTTCCGCCTTTGTCATTCAAGTTTTAGAAGATGACGTGTTTACCCAAATTATATCGTATTTTGTTCTATATTGTCAATTTGTCATGTTTATGATTGTTTTGGATATCCATTTATTAAAATACCATAGTGCAAGTTTACATGAGCGCGTGCGTGCTTATGCCCTTATGGTGTTATGAGAACTTGGTCGGCTTTCTAATCTGCGCTTTCTTCGGCGCACCCGCCTTCAGAAAGGCTCTTCGAGTTCAAACTCTTCCTTGTTTATATTTGAGTAACTTCGAAACATGGCAGGAAAAAGACGACATGTTTGAGTATTATATTAGGTTATAAGCGGGCTAAATGCTGATGTAGAGGGATGAGAAGAGGAAAGAGAAGACAAGTAGACTGTAACCTTGCAGCCCGCTTATACACAAGAATCAAAAAAAACTTTAGGGTCAATTCCTTATTTTACACCGAAAGATAACTCAATTCCTTTCTTGACACTAAATTTTTTCCTTCCCAATATAACACTAAGTTCTAATTTTATGCCTTATTTGACATTTTCATCGCGTTTGTCACTTAAGTCATGTAAAACAGCCTTCAAATCACCTTAAAAAATACTGAAACTTTTTCTAGTAATACGATAAATGAGGATAAGCCCATTTCTACTAAAAATGCACATATACCTTTATGGTTTTGAAGCTAAAATTTACCAAACTAGACTATTTATGAAATTTACATGAATTTTCAACATCAAAATGGTTTTTAAAAATTATGAAAATTCAAAGAATTCCTCTCATCAGATGCAGTAATTAAATAAATTATTTTGTACCATATTTTAGATACAAAATTATGAGAAACATAAAATTTGAAATAAAAAAATAAAAAGCATCAAAATTATCTATGTAACTTATGATGGGAAATAATTTTATTACTCATTACAATTAATTTGAGAAATATTAATTTTTGAATTATTTTTTGAATGTATTTTGGGGCCAGACAATTTAGATATGTTCAGCAACATAATTTGCTGAATTTTTTTTTCAACTGTAGAGTTAAATGTGTGGATTTAAGTAAAATGAGTTTGTCTTCATTTAATCTAAGACCAACAGAAATTTCATGATTTTTTTGAGATGATTTGGTGATAATTTAAGCCAACTTAACCAACGAAAGCAATAAAAATGTCAAATAAGGAATGAAAGTTAGATGTGATGTCATATAAGGAAAAAAACTTTCTAGTGTCAAATAAGAAATTGAGTCATCTTCTAGTGTCAAATAAGAAATTTTCTCAAAACTTTACGAGAGAGATAAGTGGACCATTCATTAATAGTGAAGTGTTTAACCACTATAGTGAGTATATGAGTGAGTTGAGAGAAGGCCGCAAAGAATCTTTACAGACCTTGTTGACATGCTTACCTTTTTCTTGTAGTATCTGACAATGTTGCAAAACAATCCGTGGGCCTGTTTAATTTCATGAGAGGGAGTGAAGAATGGAGAAAATTTATGTATTGAGTGACGTGCATTGTGAAAAAAGGCACAAAAATCGATAGAGAAACTTTATGCACAATGAAAGAACTAAACAAGGCCTCATGCCACGTCATTAAGCTGGCTAATTGAGGGCAGTCCCAACCCAGACTCTACCCATAGAGTCCATATGTTCAAAACTCTATTATAAAAAAGTATAGCCTCCAATGCAGATTTTGTATCTTGAAGTCTATCCAATCCCATTACCCACTTGTCTCTCTCACAGATGGTCTTGATTTGCGTGAAGACTTAGTTTCTTAGTTATATTTGGTTTCTTCATTTTTCCCCTCTCTCTTCAATAAATATTCTACCACATCAGCATTTTGCTTACATGGCAGCATAATTAATGACTTTAGACTCTACGGTAGAGTCTGCATTGGGAATGTCCTGATTTGAAAGAGTGAAAGTCTGAAAGCAAGTCAACCGTAATTAATCCCGGTCGTCGTTCCCTCGTGAGTAGTGACTATAGAAATCCAAATGGGCTTCCCGGCCCTAGCCCGGCCCGACGCGGCCCGGCACTATCAGGCCCGCGCATCTTTAGTGCCGGGCCGGGCCGGGCTGCCGTGCCGAGCTGCCAGCCCAGGCCCGACACTACTGCCTCTTTTTCGTGCCGGGCCGGCCCGATGGCACGGCTGGCCCGTCGGGCTTCTTCTGGACTCAGCCCGAGACGGCCCGCGCCTGCCCCTGCCACGTCCGGTCAAGCGGTGGTCGGGGCGGCCAGCGGTGGGGGGCGTGGCGCGCGCGCAGACCGGCGGCGGGGGGAGGGGGGCGCAGATCGACGGCCGGCGCCGCTTTCGGCCAGGGGCGGCAACCGGGAGAACCGGCGCGAACGCGGCGAAGATCCCGGCCGTGGTGGCGGCCTAACACAACGGGAGGAGGGGAAGAGGGTGGGTCGGGGCCGCCGCCGCCCGCGACACATCGCCCGCCGCCCGCAACAGAGGGAGGAGGCAGGGATGGGGGAGGGAGGAGCCGAGGAGGCAAGGACGGGGGAGGGAGACGGACGTACCAGAGGGGAGGGCGGCGGGCGGCTAGGTGGGAAAAAAAGAGGAGTAAAATGCATCGGAGGTCCATGAACTTGTGAGAGGATGCCATTTAGGTCCACGAGCTCTGAAAGTGCATTTTTGGGTCCATAAACTTGTTAAGTCGTTCACCGCAGGTCCATAACGGTCCACGTGTTCTTCTACGGCTGACATGGCACGCTGACTTGGACCTCAAAGCACCTCTTGGTTGAGGCATTTCATCGCGCAGGTCACGAGCGTGTTGTGAACGCAGACAGATCATGACGTCGACGTTGTCCTCAACGCAGGCCCCGAGCCCAAACGAAACTGTGGTCATCGCCAGCGACGAGCCTAGCCCACGCGGGGACCCGGAGGATGGCCGGGCGGCGCGGTCCATGTGCTCGGTGCTCGCGTGAACACAGGCAGCGCCGCGTCCAACGCCGAGGACGCCAGCAGGCTCATGTTCCCCGGCGTCGGCGCCGCCACTTGGTCAGCCTGCACTGAGGAGGTGGCATTCCTGGAGGCGGAGGTGTTGGAACGCCTGGACATGGTTGCGAGGTGCGCAGCGTGGGTCACCCGGTGGCGCTGCAGTACTCAATCAGGCTAGAGCTCTGCTGATGACCGAGACCGACCCTGTGACTTGCCACCGGCTAGACCTACGACCGCGTCCATCAAGAAGCCGGACTCTCCGGCGTCGGCCATTCTTCTGCGCCGGAGCGCGGCTCGACGCCCGGGCCATCCTCGCGCGCGGCGGCACGGCCAGTGTACCTCTGCTCGCCCGCACGTCACCGCGGCGGCGGCGCAGCGAAGCTAGCAGCAACTCAATCTTGCAAGAACAAGCAGCAGGAGCTCAATCAAAGCCGCGGCCATCTCCCTTTGTGACTCTCGCTCTCAAATTAGAGCAACCTGTAGCCACCCAATCCATTCGTATTTCCTGCTCTCTTCTCTCATTCAACAAGCAATCAAAGCAGCATTCCCATCGATTTCTACTCATCAATCATAGCAGCAGCTAGCTCCTTTATAGTCCGAGCAAGCAACCACCTCTCATCGATTTCTGCATCTCAAGTTTTTTCCTTTCCTCTCCAATTAGCAGCCGTCATGCTGCTGGCGAGGCTTGCGGAGCAGTCGGGCGTGGCGGCGAGCTCGGAGCTGGTGACCCGCCGGCTCAGTGGATTTCCTCGGCGAGTTGGTGTCGCGGTCCTCCAAGGAGCACGACGCTTCGCTGGGCCCGGTGCTCGTGCTGCTGGGCAAGCTGCCGGGTGTGCTGTTGGCGTTGTACTACGCGCTCATTCATCGCTCACGACATGCTCGATAAAACGCCTGAGAGGGAAGGAGAGTAAGAAGGACACGGATGAGAGAGAAAATACCATGTCAGCACGCCATGTCATCCGTCAAAGCATACGTGGACCGGTATGGACCTGCGGTGAACGATTTAACAAGTCTATGGACCCAAAAATGCACTTTCAGAGTTCGTGGACCTAAATGACATCCCCTCACAAGTTCATGGACCTCCGGTGCATTTTACTCAAAAAAGAGGAAGGGATGAAATTAGGGTTTGGGTGGGAGTTGGGCTGTTGGGCCTTTAGAAGCATCGGGCCAGTCATTTTCGAGCCGTGCCTCGGGCCGGGCCTGCGTGCCAAGGTGGCGGCCCAGGCACTAAGGGGTCATCGGGCCGGACCCTAGGCACTATCGATCGGGCCTCGTGCCGTGCTAGTGTCGTGCTTTTTTTCGGGTCGTGCCTCGTGCATCTGCCCGGCCCATTTGGAATTCTACAGTAGTGACACTCCGCAGATCACCACTCGCCGACTTGGTTGCCGCCGCCGCCGCTCCCTGTTCTCCTGGCCCGGCCGGCCCCAACGCTCGTGCCGCTCGAATCCCTAGCCCCCGCGGAGCAGCAGCGGCGCGTCTTTCTCGTCCCCGTCCCTCACTCCCTCTACTCGCTGAGGTAAGCAATCTCTCTCGATCTCTTCCTCTCTCCACCCTTTGCTCCCTCCCTCCCGTTGGGCAATTGTTTCTGTTGAAGGGCCTGAAATTTCGGGGACTCGATTCCTCAAGCTCTGAAGGTCTCAGTACAATTTCTGATGGTGTTATTGTAGCCTGCATTAGTAATGAGGCAGGGATGGGAAGGTCGATTGGTCGAGCCTACCCAATTGCACTTCGGTTTCTGCATACATTTTGATTTTCTAACCTAGAGTCTTTGATTTGCTGGCTGAAGCCATCACAGTGTTTCCTCTGAACTCTGACTGAATTCGGCACGTGTTGGACTGCCAGGTGCCAGGATGTCGAATGTGACTGTGTGCGTCCGGTTCAGACCGCTGAGCCACAAGGAGAGGAAGACTAATGGTGACAATGTCTGCTTCAGGAAACTGGACTCTGAGTCTTTTGTTTTCAAGGTTTTGAACCCTCTTCAGACTGCTGCCTTTAGCTTTCTTAGATAAATGCGCGGTGAATGCTCATGTGCTGTTTCTTTTGGGATTCGCTGTTATGTTCTTGTTCTATACAATGGATCTCTAGATTATAATTTACTGGATATGTCGACAGTTATCATGACAATGCCCTTCTGAACATTAACCTGCTTAAGCATCACCATACACAATTATGTAATGGGCACTACGAGCAAGAGTGGAATCAAGAACTAGTGAATTGAGAATACAAGACACCCCTGTTTGTTCTGTGTTGACACATTCATTGTCATCAGTCATCAATCATCATCCCTTTGATCTTGTTGGTGTGAATAGCTTTTCAGTCTACTCATGGTGAGTTAATGCTTCTGCTTCTAATGTGCTGCCAAACACTTTTGAGTTAGGATGAGAGGGAAGAAGATGTTATATTCAGCTTTGACAAGGTGTTCTATGAAGATGCGCAACAGTCTGATGTCTATAACTTCCTTGCAGTGCCCATTGTTTCAGGTTTGAGTTTTTCTGCTTCCTTCTAGATTTATTCTTCAAGACAGTCAAAGCTGTTTCGTATTACTATACTTTTCTCATGTCTGGATGCTTTGATAGTCATTTTATATTTCTGGACACAGATGCCATCAATGGAATAAATGGGACTATAATTACTTATGGTCAGGTATGTATTGCTTTGTACATTTGTTTGGCGTACAGGATGCATATGTGAAATACATACTGACGTTTATTTCAAATTTGCTTTTGTCTAGACTGGGGCTGGAAAGACATATAGCATGGAGGTAGAGTGAACATCCTTAGATTTAATTTGGGATAATATGGATCGTGACACTTCATGTTTGACCTTACGCATTTATTTGTTTTGGACTGTAACATAGGGGCCAAGCATCTTGCACTGCAATGAGCAGAAAACTGGACTAGTACAGCGAGTTGTGTATGAGCTATTTGTATGTTTAAGATCATCAGCAAGCACATGGACTGTGAAGTTGTCAATGGTAAGTTGGTAACATGCTAGCCTCATGCAGATATAAGGTTTTCATCGGTATACTTTTCACTTAAGTTGTTCGGTTAGCTGATTTATAGTAACACAAGCCGATTTACCATTTCCCAGGTGGAGATATACTTGGAAAAAGTGAGGTGAGCACTTGGTAGAGAGTATCTCATTATTGCTCTCTAGAGAATATTTTGTAAAGTGCTGCTATGGGGAAGAGCAAATTTACCTGCTCATATCTCAGGGACCTTCTTGACTTGTCCAAAGACAACCTACAGATCAAGGAGAGTAAAACCCAAGGGATATACATTGCTGGTGCAACAGAGGTCAGAATGAAGTACATGGCACTGACCTTCTATTTTATATTTCTTTTATGTTTGTTCAGAAAAAAGTAATAAGCATCAGGACCTCCATAATTTGCCTTTGATATTAGGTATCTGTTATCCCTGCAGATATCTATTGTGAACAGTTCGGATGCATTAGAGAACCTTTCTGTAAGTTTTCTTGAGTTTTACTTGCAATGCCTTTCTCTAAGCAGATATGAATTTAGTTTTTCTTGTCTAAATTACAGCAAGGAATCGCCAACAGAGCTGTTGGGGAAACACGTATCCTCTATTAGTTAATCTAGAGTCCTGAATCATGTATTCTAAAACATCTGAATTTGATATGGTATGCCATCCTTAATGTTAAACAGAAATGAACCTGGCTAGTAGCAGAAGTCACTGCTTATACATTTTCTCAGTACAACACGGATCCACTTCAGATGAGAGGTATGCCAGACATCAGTAGTACATGGCTTTATGTTCATTTAATGGGGAAAATGCAAATGTTCAGGTTTCTTTCTCCATTATGGTTAGATGATTCTTGTAGACCAGTTTGTAACCTTTATAATATTGGATAGATGGATCAGGACTTCAAGTTGATTCCTGTATAATGGTATTTCAAGACCATTTGTGACCTTGAATATTTGAAATTTGAATGCTGTTGATAAATGTCTATTAAGCAAGGCTCCATTCTTTTTAAATATGTAATGGTTTCTGTGCAAATGCAATTCTCCTTGTGCTGGATCGCGGTCGTGGAGACTGAAATAGTGTCCAAATGCCTAATTTCTTTTTGCTCAGATGATTGTATCCGGTTAATGCAAACATAGTTTCTGGGATAGATATTACTGCAATCATGAAGAAAATTAATTTACTGAGTGCAGTTAGCTACTACTTTTTAACATTGCAGGGTAAAAGTGGGGAAGATTATTCTTGTCGATTTGGCTGGTTCTGAGAAAGTTGAGAAAACTGGTGCTGAAGGACGGGTTCTTGATGAGGCAAAAACAATCAACAAATCCCTCTCAGCTCTAGGAAATGTCATCAATGCCCTAACGACTGGTAAGGACAAATGATCTTCTGTGGAAGAAACAAACTCAAGCCCACCAAATTTTTTATTAGCATGATCTGTCTGATTCTTTAACCTTCAGGTAAACAGAACCATGTGCCTTTCCGTGACTCGAAGCTTACACGCATTCTCCAAGATGCATTGGTTTGTCAAAAGTTTCTCCAGCATTATATTTTTGGAAGAAGTATCTATACTAAGAGCATCTCCAAGAGTCTCTCTAAAAAACACTCTCTAAATCATCATTTAAAGAGTCATTTGCATAAAAATCGTTTTCTATATCTTCATGTTTTCCAACAGCTTCTCTATATCTTGCATGCACTCTAGAGAGCTATTCTCTATTCTATATTTTGCTAGCGAGAAATCCGGGATAGAGAGTGACTATGTTTGAATAACCAAATAGAGAGGCTGTTGAAAGGTACCTTTTTAATCAAAATATCTAAAATTAGCAATCAGGAAGGATTTAGAGAGTCTCTTGGAGTTGCTCTAAGATTACAAGCTCATGTGGCTTGTCTAAATGCTTACTACGTGCAGGGTGGCAACTCAAGAGCAGCATTGCTGTGCTGCTGTTCTCCCAGCCCATCAAATGCACCAGAGAGTCTGTCTACGCTCCGCTTCGGAACCAGGTACGTCCCACGAATATGGCATGCCAGTCACTCAACCCCACATCTTTACTGTACCAACTACCAATGTAATTCATTGTTCTATATGGCAAATACCCTTTCAGGACAAAGCTCATAAAGGCTTCTCCCAAATCCATTCCAGAGGTGGTGGACAATGTCAAGAAGCCCATCCTTGGGACCCTTGACCAAGATGATCTGCGTGATAGGATACTGAGCAAGGTCTGTAGCAATCAAGCCGAGTTGATTCGTTCAGATTGTATTTTTCAATGACAACGTCTTACTCTGAACCAAATCTCCTGTTCAGCTAAGGTTGAGCCTGAAGGAGGAAGATGTAGATCTCCTGGAGGAGCTGTTCCTGCAAGAAGGCATCATCTTTGACCCCAATTCCATCACGGATGTCGACTTGGCGTGCCAGGATACTGCAAGTGAGGAGATCTCGTTGCTGATGCAAGCCGTGGAAGAGCTCAAAGGAACCGTGGAAGAGGTAGCTGTTGACGTTGTCGTTCAAATGTACACTTGTCTTACCTGGCCGTCGAGGCTCCAAGGTGCTAATTTGCACTGCACGTTGCAGCTCACCGATGAGAATGAGAAGCTCAGGCGTGAGCTCGCAGTCGCGCAGGAGATCGCCGCTCAGGCCCAGCTTGCTGCTGGAGCAGAAGCCCGGAGCCGTACCCTGCTTGGTTTCGTGCCGGCAGCTCTCCTCCGGCCGTTTGGGTTTGTACCAGACTGATGACGACTAGAGCCAATATGGCAAATATCAAATGCCCCGTGTAATATTTGAGGAGCTAGCGAACGAACCATGGTACAATGGTGGATTGGTGGTACACTTGCAGGAAATCACGGTATCCTTGGAGGATTAACCTGCTTGAAATACGGTGAAGAAAATTGATTTATGTGATATCAGATTCCTTTTTTATTTGCGAAACAGTATATCAGATTAGCCTCGTGTCAAATTCTTGTTTTGGAAATGCTGGGTTGCTGTTGGGAAATTGCAGAATAAAAAATTATTTCATATTCACTGGAAGGAGGTGTAGTGTCTGTTGATTCGGCGATGCTAATTTTGTGAGTCGGTTTTGCTCTGCCATGCTCAGGGTTCGTCTATTAGGCAGGTTGCACACGTGGCTTCGCATCCAACCGTTCGTCTCCTCCCTTACAGCGAAAGCCCATCACCGGCCGCTTCCTCTTCTTCCGCCCCCAACCCCACTGTCTCTCTATCCATCACCGCCCATGGCCACCGCTACTGCCTCCGGCTCCCCCTATTGTTGCAACACCCTCCTCCACCTCCCCACGCCGGCCCATTTCCGCCGCGTCTCCCCGCCTCCAACCAACCGCCCCAAGCTCTCCCTCGCCGCGGCCGTCGAGTCGGGGACCGCCCGTTTCGACCCGAGGGCGAGAGCGAGCTCGGGACCGCCACCAGTTTTCGAGACGGTGGTGGAGGAAGAGGAGGAGGAGCGTGGGTGGTCGGATGCGGAAGGGGTGTTCAGCGACGAGGCGGAGGAGGATGAGCAGGAATGGGCGGGCCGCAACGGCGCCGCGCGCGGGGCGGACCTGGGCGTGGACGCCGGCGAGGACCTGAGCGGATGGACGCGGCAGTGGCCGCGCCCGCGGGACCTCTTCGTGTGCAACCTCCCGCGCCGCTGCGACGTCGAGGACCTGCTCCAGCTCTTCAGTCCCCACGGCACCGTCCTCTCCGTCGAGGTACCCTCCGCACCTGCCCCGTCCAACTCGTCTGCGCTCCTAGGAATCGGCTTGCCCAAGACGCTTGAACTTGTAATAATAGCTCACCAAACATTGCAACAAAGGCTTACAATTTCTGAGCGTTTGCTCTGAATAGAAGTATTGGTACTCAAAAGTATTTTACCCAGCAGGACTGAATAGATTAATTGCTCTCTGGTTGAACTGGTGCTGTTCCAATGTTAGGTGCTGCAGTCATTTACTAGGGAAGCCGGCTTGGACAATGCGCACACGCGTTGGACGTATGAGTAGCTTTGCCAAACAATGCATCAGCAAGGCTTAGAATTCAGTACATTTGTTCTGAATCAACTATGGCTGGGTTGGATAGTTTGCCTGCCCCAGTTATGGTGAATTCTGTTTCAGGCATCTAGAATCTCTACTGGTAGTCTGCTAGTCTTACCAGTTTTCTCTTCAATGTATCTAAATGAAGAACTAGTTGATTAACAAATCAGGCGGAATTCAAACTGTAATCATGAACTTCACATTGACACTATATTAGATGCTACTACTGTTTAAATGTCTGGCCGACCGAACTTGGTGTCATTTAGCTAGGATTTTGGATGCTGGCCTAGGTACAATGAGTAGAAGCTGCATTTCGTATCTTGCTGGCATGCAAATGATGTTGTTAAATCTTTGATTGTACTATATCATAGCTCCTTACCAGGACTTCTAAACGTGCACTTCGATGCTGATACCTCAAGTTGTCTTATGACATGCAGGTTTCACGCGATTCCGAGACGGGAATTAGCCGAGGAACTGCTTTTGTCACAATGCGTTCTCTAGCAGAAGCAAGAACAGCCATCAATGCCCTGGATGGATTTGTGAGTCACGCTACACCACAGCTTCAATTGCTGTTCCTTTCTCTTTTATCTAAGATGGAGTTACTCCATTCCCGCACTGTCAACAAATGTTATTTTGTCACATGTACTAATCCTTCCTACGAGTCACTAACCTGTACTTTCATGTGTCTCTCGCTTGTAGGACTTAGACGGGCGTGAAATTTTTGTAAAACTGGCATCAGATGTCATTTCCAATAGGAAAACCATAAAACTGACTCATATAACGCCCACAAAGGACCACATCTTTGAAAGCCCACACAAGATATATGTTGGCAACCTTGCCTGGTCTGTTCAGCCACAAGACTTGAGAGAGCTCTTTACCCAGTGTGGAACCGTTGTTAGTACGAGGCTGCTCACGGATCGCAAAGGAGGGAGGAACCGTGCATATGGGTTCCTTTCGTTTTCTTCAGCTGAAGAGCTTGAGGCCGCCCTAAAGCTTGACAGAACGGTAAGCCTCAAGATTTGAGTTTCGTTAGTTATTTGAGTCGTTACAGTAGCTTGCTTCTTTTACAAAACAGTTGTTCTAAATTCCTTACTGAAGTTGCTCTGCAACTCTGGTTCCTGCTATTATTCTAGCATACCTAGGTGTTCTGAATAATAGAGAAAGTTCATATGAATTTTGGAGGTCTTGTGCTGATTCCCGTTAAATTATCACATTCAAAACTTGGCCAAATTCTATCCTGCCAATATCCTAGATAAAATCTGAATTACTTTGCCCTCTGAACTAGAAGATTAATGTTTGTTTGAACTAGGCCTATTTAGCAGCAGTAAGTTCACATTTAACTCTGAACACCTGCTGCTAGTCACACGCAATGATATTGCTCCTCCGTCCATAAGCACCTTGGCTTATAGTAATTTTTGCTTCCACAACAGGTTTTTTTCGGACGGGATATTGTGGTCAAGGAAGCTCATGTAGAACGTCAGTCGCCTTGATCTGTTGAGGGTTACATTTCAGAACTTCAGCATTTTCTGTCTCTGGTTAAGTTCAAGCTCCAGGCACAGGCCATACATCTAACAAACATGATCCCTTATGTATGTACGAAGCAATACAGTGCTCTGTTCGTCAACCGAAAAGAATAGTAGCAGAACGGAGGACTGTTGCAATTTTGTTAACACCATTATGGATGGTCATGTGAAAAATCTAGGACGAACTGAAAACTGTAGTCATAAGCGTTAAGCACAAGTGATCCATGTGCGTTAACTATGTCGTCATATCTTGTAAGTTGTGGTTCCACTTGCACATCGACATGGCATCAACAACTGGCACTGCAAGCAAACCACATTATTACATTTTGTGAATCCCCAGGCATTGAACACACGGTCAGGTTTTCGCTTCAGAACAGAGAACAAGTTGAAAACGCGCCATTCAGTCTACCCAACATTGTCATCACAAGCATTATAAATCCGTTCACGTATACACCAGAATATGAAATAACAAAGGCAAAGGCGGCACAAACAGTTATGGGCAAACCATGTAATGTTAATGATCATTTTAGCTGACAATCTGGATGTTGAGTATCCAAAGTCTACAACAAGCGGATCCGCAGAACCAAAAAGCGTTTACACCATCCTCCACAGGAAACTCATGATTTCTAGTTGTCTCTAAACTTATAAAGAGGTACATAAAAATGACCCCAAGAACAGGGCCAGCTTCAACCTTCAAGCAGCTAAGGGTCTCTGATGCTGAGCTCCTCACTTAGGCCACCAGAGTGCTTGCGGTGGTGGACTCACTGCAACAGAGCAAGAATTGTGTCAGCTACATCATAAGCATAATATCCAAACAATATAATACTACCTCCATCCTTTTTTATATGACGTTCAGACCAATTGTAATAGGCTAATTTCAGTAGCACTCCTTGTCTGAAACGTCATCTATTGCTGAACAGAGGTAGTATAGGAGAGCTACACATATGGTCCTTCAAGGTTAACACTGATAAACACAAAATCTAGCAAAAGAACTCTGGGTAAATCAGCTCAAGTACTATGTACTGCTTGCTAAAAAAAAAGTACTATGTACTGCCCTAAATCAAACAGCGACTAATGGTGGCATTTTCTTGTTACTACTTTGGTGTCAAGGTTACAAACACAACACTACAGGACTAAATTATGAATGAATTGACTTGCCTTAAGAAACTCTTACAATGGAATGCTTCAGCTAAATTGTGAACAATACTGAGTGAAATAGAGCACAAATGCATTCAAACAAGAATATTCTGATCTTATTCAAACTTCTTGTGCCCACGGCCATTCCAAACTTAAAAGGAGGCACAAGCCCAACCTCGCTGCTAAACAGTTACATGCAACACAAAGTGCCCAAGGTGCCTCTAGATATAAGGTAAAGCTTAACACGCAGTACTGCATCTATATTCATAATAAAACGCTTCTTAAGAAGCAAACAATCGATAAAACTCGTCATGAAGAAACTTATAATACTGCAGCTCCTATGTAGTAATTGGCAGGCACACAATATTTACCTAAGGCACAGAATATAAAGTTAACTAAACTAATACCACATACATCTAGAGCTAGATGTTACTAGCAAGCAACAATCATTATCATGGGCTCAAATGACTTACTACTTCCAGGTGGGCGGGAGCTTCTTGGTGCGCTTGTAGTAGCGAGCAAGGCGGTGGATCCTGCTCTCAACAAGGATAAGCCTGAATTTGGAGTCCTTGTCCTTCCTGTTCCTCTCCAGATGCTTCCTAATAGCCACTGCCTTCTTGATGAGGAAGTACAGGTCCTCTGGGATTTCCGGAGCCAGCCCTACACAAGCACACAGAAACATGAATACACCACAAATCTCTCAAAATACCAACAAGTAAATCGACCAATGGGGATCTAATTCTCACCATGGGCCTTGAGTATGCGGAGGATCTTGCTGCCGGTGACGCTCTTGACAAGGGGGATACCGTGCTGGTCACGGAGCAGGACGCCGATCTGCGACGGCATCTGTCCCTTCTTCGCCGCCTTGGTGATCATCTCCTCCACCTACCAGACGAGAACCAAAACACACATAACCAACCAAGAAGCAGACGACGCCCCCCAAATGGAATGGAATCGAGGGAGAAGAGAAGGCTCTCACATCGGAGGCGGCAGTCTTGAGCCAGGTCGGCGGAGTCCTCTTGTAAGGCAGCGCCGACGACGAGATACCCTTCCTGCGTCATGGAACCACGGAGCCGCCATTAGCACGCAGATTCACGGGACTAGAGCAATAGGAACCAGGCTATGAGGAAGGGAGGGATACCCGCGGCTGTGCATACGCCCCATGGCGGCGTTGGGATGTTTGACTAGGGCGACGGCAGGCGGGTGCTTCCGGCGGCGGCGGCGGCGGCGGCGCGAAGGGCGAATGGGGCGCGAGCGCAAGAAGAGGGGGCAGATTAGGGTCTTTGGAATGCCTCTGGGCTGGGCCTCGGTCCTCTAGCTTATGTGAGAGAATTTACATTTGGGTCCTTATTGAAATATTACTATTGGCAGGTACTTAGGTCAAAAAAATGTCTGTTTGGGTTGCGTGCCCGTTAAAATAATTCATGTTTGACTAGCATATATGCCCGTGCGTCGCTACGGGTGAGGATCATTCAAAATTTGTCCCACAAATTTAGTCATTATACCCAATTTGACATGTTTGCATATACATGTGGGCATGCAAGAACCAGTTAGCAACAAATATGGCTAAAAAATATGGGCAATCAAAGTCATTTATGAAACATCATCTTTTTTTGCTTCATCAAAAGGGATCATAGCCTAGTGGTTGCGACTCTTGAGTAACACTTCTAGCGTCGGAGTTCGACTTCCCGTGGAAGCAAATTTTAGGGTTAGTTAGAAAAAAAATAATGGCAGGACATCGGCCTACGGTAACGATGGTGACCGGTCTGAGTGACAGTCTTATCTGGGGTAGTGACGAGGCGTTGAACTAGGTGGCAGTGGCCGTCAGCCTAGGTTAGGTTACGGCGCGACACTATTGGGTCTGCATTATCAGGGTTCGATGGTCACTTGAAGACTTAGGTTCTTCTTCTAAGGCCATGTTTAGTTCCCACCTAAAATATTTTCATCCATCATATTAAACGAGAACCTTTGATACATGATTGTAAACGAAAAAGGTGAAAAGTTATATGGATAGACTGTAAATCGCGAGACGAATCTAATGAGTCTACTTAATCCATGATTTGCAACAGTAGTGAGTAATCATCCGCTAATTATGGATTAATTACCCTCTAATTAGCATCGTTAGATTCGTCTCGAGATTTCCAACCTATCCATATAACTTTCCACCTTTTTCGTCTACATTCACTACTTCTAAATTGATAAAATCAAAACACGAAATGTTTTCGCGAACTAAACACGGGCTAAACAATACCGTGTGGGCGGCATTCCCCATCGGCTGATGGTTTTAGTTTTTGCCTCATTCATGGAGTTTGACTGCTGTTAAACATAGTTTTGTAACCATAACCTTATATTGGTTTATTTTGACTTATGCAATCTGTGAGATGTAGCTATATATACTCCGTTACTACTTATACTGTCATTGCTATTCTTATTCTCTGTACAAACTTCACTTGTCTGCAGCATGTATGGAGAGGAATAACACTGTCCTATGGCCATCGCAAGCGAGATGTTTCAGCTCTGACAGCCAAAGAGCTACTATTTGGCATTGGGATAAAAGCAACTACAACTTATGTTCTATGCCCGTTTTAGTTTATACTCCGTATCTTTAGTCCACACTTTTGATAGAGTTAGCAGAAAACTAAAATGACGTACGAACCTATATTAGAACAGAGGAAACCTATATCAAAACAGAGGGTAGGAACATTTTTTTTAGAAAACACGACTTTAGATGTTTGTTGAATATTCTCATCCTTCTCCGGACCCAAGATTTAGTACCTGATCTTATAATATATCTTTCAAAAAATGAAAATGAATATTTAGGTGGGCTTTCTTAGAGCATCTCCAGGAGATGTTGTATATGGGCTTCCCTTGGCTAAAAAAAGAAAAAAAAAACTCAAAAAAGCTGCATCCAACATCTTCTCTATCTGCTTGGCTATCCATCGAGGCTTACTATCTTGCCGTCCTCGTTTGCCATTTTTCCCCAACGCTGCCTGCTTTCTATCTTAAATATAGCCATCACATTTTTTTTCTAGTCTCTTGGATTACCTCATGAAATTAGAGGGTTTTCTATTTTTACAAAGGAGGTATAATCACCAAATTTAACAAACAAAATACCAGAGCTCTTGGAGATGCTCTTTAGCTCCGTCCATATTTAATGATGCACTATGCCATTTACTCAAAACAGTCCGAATCCTAAGGCCAGTCTCAGTGGGGGTTTCATGAGCATTTAATCCCATGCCACATAAGCAATTTTGATGACATGGCAAGCTCATTATGAAGAGAGAGAAAGAGAGAGTTTCATCACCATGAAATCCACCCGGCACAGTTACCTGGTCCCATGAAACACTATGAAACTTGCATTGAGAATGTTATGGTTTCATCCCAAGACACATTTGGTCACAACATCATAGAAAAATTAATTGCTGCAACATGTCTATGAAACCGTGCAATGAAACTTTGCATTGAGAGTAGTAGTTTCATCTCACTAAAAAGCTGACGTGGCAGTCTAGATAAATGCGTAGTGAAACTCACCACTGAGACTGGCCTAAGCAAACATGGCCCTTAATCTCCCCTGTTCGGCTGTTCCTCCTCTCCGATTGCCGTCCTGATCCTCACGGTCGAGGGCGAAGGGCAGGATAGGTAATTCGCACGAGGATAAAGGGGAAGAACGGGAGAGATAGGGGATATTTAACTTTTTACCATTATAGCGGTTGACAACTCTTGAGATAGCACCTTAGCGGTTGCCACTACATTTTTAGCATGACTTTGAGAAAAAGGTAACAGAAATGCCATATTTGCAAACGTGGCATGCCAGCTGTGTACGCCACGTCGGATGTGTGCCACCTACGCCCGCAACATTTACGTGAAACCCCTTAATTTTTATCTTCTTCTCAAGTCTGCTCCTCCCTGCCAACCTGTCTTCTTGAGCGTCTTCAGGTCGATGCCGAGGGACTTCTTGGTTGCCTCCTCTGGCAGCGACGCGGCCACAGCAGCCTGCGACGCGCCTCTCCTCTTGAGGAACCCGTGGCTCAGGACCGCATCGCGGCGCGGGAGGAATGGCCCCCTCGACGCGAGGAGCGGGGAGTGGAGGGCGGCGGGCATGGCCGCGGCGGCGGAGAAGCAGGCGGCGCCCTCCTCGACGGCGGCAGCGGCCGGGATGGCGGCGGCAGACCGAAGGGCGCGCCGCGGCCGCCCAGGTGCCTCATCAGGCCGTCCGACGGGTGCTCCGGCCTGCGAGCGGTGGCTGCAGCCATTGCCGCCGCCGCGGTGCTCGGGTGGCCACTGTTCCTGGCCGTCGGGACCTCGTGGTTGTGCTTTCCCTCGTACGTGGTGATCACGGACTTGAGGTCGTGCGACGCGCGCTCCACGTGCTTCCGCACCAAGCAACCTGGGTGTGTGCACTTGTAGTACCTCCTGAACACGGCCGGGCAAAGCGAGAAGGAGGCGATGCTCTCCTCGACGACGGTAGCGGCGAGGGCGTGCGTGACCTCGCACGGCGCTTTTCTCCCACGCCGCGCCGCTCCTCAGCCGCCGCGAGCAGGTCCGCGCCGCCCCTCCCTCCACGTCGGCCGCCGCCGTCGAGCAGGTCGACGCGCGCCATGGCCAGCCGCTCGGCCGCACCGTCGAGCGCCCACAGGTGCGCGTTTCTGGGGTCGGCGGCGGCGGCGTGGGAGGTGCCCCGGACGCCGCATAGCCGCGGGCGAGGAGGAGCTTGACGATCCAGGACCCGATGAATCCTCCCGCGCCGGTGACGCACACGAGGATGGCCACGCCCAGACGCCGGTCGGTCGCACGCTTCATTCTCAGTTCTCACCGAACCGCTCTCCACTCGAAGTGCCTCGTCACGCCTCAGAGAGCGCTTCTCCTTGTCGAGTGTGAAGACGAGCGCCGCACGGCAGGAGGCGGCGACGGCAGGGGGCTGCGACTTCTTGTCCTCTGATGGGGAAAGTGGAAGGGAGTTGAGATGAGAAGAAGATATAAGTTCAGGGGGTTTCATGTAAATGTGGGAGGCATAGGTGGCAACCATCCGACGTGGCGCGTGCAGCTGGCGTGCCACGCGAGCAAATGTGGCAAATCTGTTACCTTTTTTCAGTATGATGGTAAAATTGTAGCGTCATCCGTTATAGTGTCATCTGAGGAGTGGTCACCCACTATAATGGTAAAAAGTTAAATCTCCCGAGAGATAGGGTGAGTGAGGTCGAGTTCGAGTCCCCCGCGCCGCCGGCTCAAGACCCTGCCGTCCCCGTCGTCGCCCCCACAGAAGGCAAGATCCCAAATCCGCCAAGCCTCGGTTTTTTTTTCCGATTGATCAATCGGAGTGTCGGACGCCATGGCCGCCGCCGCCGCCTCCTGGCGGGCCCCGGGGGCAAGGCCCAACAACGCGATATCCCAAGCTGCATCTTGCTTGACATGGAGGGCTACATCGCCGACTGCTCCAACGCCACCACCGCCTGGTCCAAGACGAGCACCGGCGTCCCCATCTCGGTGTCCTTCTGCGTCGCCCGCCCGCCCGTCCTCTCCCACTTCTTCGTCCACAGCCCCGGCCTCGACCTCGCCGCGCTCTCCGTCCCGCCCAAGGCCATCTGCTCCGACGCCGACCTCGTCCTCCTCCGCGTCCATCTCGACCCCGACGCCAGCTCAAGCCAGTGGCATAGCGACTACTTCGTCTACACGATGCACCCTCGCCGCCCCAAGCTGGACCTCCTCCCGAACCCTTGCTCCGCCTTCTTCGGCGACGATGAGATCGCCGTGCTGAGCTGCTGCTGCGGCGGCGGGTACGTCGTGGCCGGCCTCAAGGTGCCCGCTTTCGAGCTCCACCTCTACCGCTCCGCCGGCGCCAAGCCAGGGACGAGGCGCTGGACCATCCAGGAGGTGTCCATGCCGGCGCCGGTGAGGGACACGGCGTGCCCGGTGCCGGACTCGGCCGAGAACCAGATGTTCCACACGACGGCAAAGACGATCGCCATCGGCGGCGAGGGGGGCACGGTGGGGTGGGTCGACCTGTGGCGAGGCATCCTCCTCTGCGACCTGCTCTCGCCGGAGAGCCCTCCCAAGCTCCGGGACATCCCGCTGCCACCGCCGGCGAGAGGCAACTGGGAGAACTTCCTCAACCACCCCCGCCCCTGCTTCTACCGCGACGTCGCCGTCGTCGGCGATCGCCGGGAAACCATAAAGTACGTCGAGATGGAGATCACGCCGCCGGAACACGTGCCGGTGTTCCCATCCAGGCCTGAACCTGCCACGTTTGTTGAGTGGGTGAACAGACAAAGCCAAGAAGAATGCGAGCAGCCGGAGTCGTACACGTTTGTCCCTGGGAGCTGGACGGCCACCACATACAGCTTGCCGATTCCGGTGGGTTCATGGGAGGACTGGCGCCGCGATTCGTTGGTCCGATCGGATGACCTCAAGCTCCCGGGTGAAGGTGCGAAGCATTACAAGTTGATGCAGAAGCTTGTAAGCAGCAGCAGTGGCAGCAAGGAGGCAACATTGTCCCTGGGGTACCTGAACATGGCTTACCCGACGATCGTCGGTGATGGTGATGAAGATACAGTTTACTTGATGTCCAAGGGCACCTACATAGGAAGCATGGCAGCGGTGGTCTCTGTTGACGTGAAGGCGGGTACTTTGCAAGGAGTGGCAAAGCTTGAAAGTCAAATGCATGCTAGGTTTAAGCGCTGCTGCCTCGTCAGTGAGATATCCAAATATACCAGGACTTGCCAGTGATTTTTGCTGCAGCGAGAAAGGAATATATTCCTGAATCTGAACGAGCCCATCCAAGATAATCCATTTTGTTCGAAAAAATAATCCAATCGGTTCGATCCATTTAATCAAACGCGATGACCATGCTAGGCTCATGATTGTTTGATACGGAGTACATGAAACTAACCAAACACTACCTAGAGGTACACCTGTGTTGTTCTGTTTCTTGCTGTGACAAGTGCTTGTCATTCATGCTGTGTTATTTATATGTTTCTAAGTTGAAAACAAACCTACAGTGTCCCATCCATACTTGGAAAACAAAAGGTGAATTGTTGCACTCGGGCGGGTGTATAAAGAGGGATAACGTTGCCTCCTCCGATGGCCAGAGATGCTCCAATTCTGACAGCCAAAGAGCTAATGTTTGATAATAATGGGATAAAAGCAACAACAACTTCTGTTAGCACAAAACTAAAACGAAGAACCTATATTTTAGAGAACAGGGATTAGATAGTGTCGATAAACAGAGCACCGTTGTGTAATGGAGCGATTTATTTACTAGACATTGATTGCAGGACTCGAACTCGAATAACAAGTTCATCTGCTGCTTGCTCAAATCGGCCTCTCCCATACCATACTGCAAATTTTTATTATTCAGCTCTCAACACTCAAAGCAGCCATAAACACCCAACTTGGCTTTCAATTGATATGTGGTGAGCAGAGCACCTTTTCTTCTCTGAAGGGTTTATAGTGAGGGCCTCACTGATGCACTTCCCATTCACTCGCAGCAAATACAAGAGCTTGGCAAAGAAGGGATATATAAACTTGGCGCGTTGACGCAGAAACAACCTCATTGAGCCCATGACAACGGAGCTTAATGATGCATTGGAAAGAAAGTGCAGGGTAGAAAAGGTTTTCTTTTCACACATAAGTGCTTAACAATGGCGTCTCGCACCCTAATTTTTGTACAAGGACTACGTTTAACAGAAACGCTGTACTATTGGCAACTATCGGAGTCAATAACAATCTGTTTGGAGACAGCGAATAAAAGCTAGTGTTCTAAACTAAAGCAATTGATAGACAATTGCTAAGTGTTCTAAACTATTGCAATTGGCAGACAATTGCTAAGTGTTCTAAACTAAAGCAATTGACAGACAATAATGTTAGGACATTACGTTTGAGACTATAGTAAAGCTGAGTAATTCACACGGGGTTCAGTATCCTACAACCAGGCAAATAAACTAGGTTGTCATTTCAGCAGCATTAACATGTTTCACACGACAGATATTTCTGAGGCAAACGGCATGTGGCCTTTACATAATATATAAGATAAACAAACATAGTGCGATGGATATAAAAACTAGCGTCAGAACAATAACAAGCAACAATGCCAACTGATGCAGTAGCCATGGGCTTTCGGCGACAAAACATGGATGCATGTTACGCTTAACAGACAGAATTGCGAAACCAAAAATGGTTTATGGGATTCTCCGAGTAAACATAGAAAAAGTTGAGGTTCCTTGTCCATCTAACTCGCTCCAGACTCATTAAGCATTACATAAATTCATATCTAGAACAAGCCCAATCGCGAAAAGGCTAAAGACCACGCCATATGAAGAGAGCGCTTAGGCCACCAGAGTGCTGGCCGTGGTCGACTCACTGCAAAAAAAACAAGGAAACATTCATGGTCAACAATAAGAACACGTTCACCAAACAATCTTAACTCAAGAAAGAAAGAACACATGCAATTCAGTATGGACACATAGCAAGTGCTCCAATGATCAGACAGAAAGTGCACTACCGATCAACTATATCAAGAGAGAATGAAGACATGAAATTGTTCTACAGAGAACAAAATTGTGCATCCCAGAAACATGAAACCAGCCAAACAATAAGACAAGCTACAACTGATTACCTGGCAAGCTAGATTTCAATTTCAGTATCCTCTAATAAAAAATTCCAGACAAATAGGCTAAGATAAAGAGAATGTACAACAGAAATGCAGTGCAAGTGTCAGTGTCTCAATTTTAGTATCTTAGGCTACTACAACTGAGATGCAACTGTGCCAACACCCAGTGCTCAGTAGCTTCTCGAGATAAGGCAAAAAGGGATTCATGAGTACACAACTATAAAACCCACTGGTTAACATTAGCTATGTTCAACGAGATGACATTATATTTCAGTTGAGGTCAAATTGTATTCTGTCAATGTTCGAGTATTCAATACAAATGACAGATACTAGACAGCATACATCAGTTTAGTTTACCGATATCAGGTAATAGGACACTCAACATCACTGCCTAGCTTAAAAGGATTAGCACCCACTACAACGAATATCATCTAAGAACCACATAATTGATAAACAACAAGTAGTTTAAGATGCAATTGCCAAACCACTCACAACTAAAACCTGTAACAATTATAGACATAGCAGAACACAATTCATGAGCCAACTGATAACCACTCATTAACAGGAATGGGCTAGAGTGACTTACTACTTCCAGGTAGGCGGAAGCTTCTTGGTGCGCTTGTAGTAGCGAGCCAGGCGGTGGATCCTGCTCTCAACAAGAATAAGCCTGAATTTGGAGTCCTTATCCTTCCTGTTCCTCTCCAGATGCTTCCTAATAGCCACCGCCTTCTTGATCAGGAAGTACAGGTCCTCCGGGATCTCCGGTGCCAGCCCTGCACAGGTGTATCCACTCATCAGCACACCAAGCATCACACAAAGACAAATGGAACAGCAGAGACAACAACAATACGATTCTCACCATGGGCCTTAAGGATACGGAGGATCTTGCTCCCAGTGACGCTCTTGACGAGCGGGATACCGTGCTGGTCACGGAGCAGGACGCCGATCTGAGACGGCATCTGACCCTTCTTCGCAGCCTTGGTAATCATCTCCTCCACCTACAAATACAGCATCGAACGCGCCCATCAACAAACAGAACAGAACACGAAGGCAAACAGCGCCCAAATCGAACCAAGGACAGAACATGGAGGAAAACACCGCGCAAATCGAACCAAGGAATGAGAAGGGGAAATCACTCACATCGGCGGAGGCGGTCTTGAGCCAGGTCGGGGGAGTCCTCTTGTACGGCAGCGCCGACGACGAGATACCCTTCCTGCGAGCAACACATCCGCGCATCAGAGCACGAACAAAATTCACTAAGCTAGCAAGCGATGGCTCAACGAGAGAAGGGAGAGAGAGAGCTCCATGGTGGGGAGAGGAAGGAGGACTTACCCGCGGCTGTGCATACGCCCCATGGCGGCGGCTGGGAGTTTGTCTCCGGCGACGGCGGTGCGGGGGCTTGCTGCGGCTGCAGCGGCGGCGGCGGCGCGGGGGCGAGAGGGGGCGCGAGCGGCGTTAGGGAGAGGCTGCGGGCTAGGGTTTGGGGGCGGGGCTTTATAGTAGCGGAGCGCTGAGGGTTTCGCTGCTAGGGCTGCCCGTGTTGGGCTGGGCCGTACATGGGCTTCGTTCGTGCACTCATGACGTTTCGGCCCAGGGAACGCCATCCAGAGCTTTGATGGAATTCTCTTTTTTCGTAAACAATCTTAGAAGACGCCTTTTGGCTGATTTCAGTTTTACGTCAACTGAGATGATACTGTATTAGTACTACTGCTAGATTTCGAAGTCTAAGAACTCGTATGTGTTTGTTGGTCTTTGAGCCTTTGAAGGTAATCAGTCAGTCACAGGAAGCATTTTCTTGGATTGTTCGTGAATGACCCTGGCATTGCTTTGCCTGAGGCAGCTCTGATGAGGACTTTGAATCAGCGCATGTTCATTTTTGTTGTCGCAGACTCCACAGATCGAAGTGGAACGAGGTGAACAAAGAAAGCATCGAACGGGTCTTCCCAAAAACGCTCCTAAATGAGACTGGCACAAAAGAGAAGTTGCTCAGCTGAAGATGGCAGCATGCGACGGCGTCTGAACTGAACAAATCTGCGACATTTCCTGAAATGTCTGTTTGCCTGATTCTAATTAGCGTTTCCGAAAACAGCAGTGCTACTGCTAGATAGGAACAGATTCACTGCCAACAACCCGGCAAGTAGTTATCAGAATGATCAAGGACTGGACTGGTACGCACGGGACAACGGGAGCACAGCAGCCGAGTGCGGTTCCGCCATCAAAGCTAGGATTACAGGCAGATAACGTCACAGGCAGATATCTGAAGATGACATCAGTTAAAGTAGCTCATAAGTTCAGACACTACAGCTTGTACTCGAAGGGTTGAGGCATCAAAAAAAAAAAAAAGTTAAAGTAGCTCAGCATATGTCAACAACATTCTCAATCGAATGCATCAAGTAGGCAGAAAATGATTCCTTTCGCTTGTCCTTTCAACTTTCTGAAGCAGATAAATTCATGAATTCCTTCGACTAACAAGCAACAATTTTGTAACAGCCAACACATACAGATGTAACAGGGCAAAAGCCTCTCAACTCTTGGCTAGCAACAGGGAAGTAGTAACTTCCTCCATGAACAAAGCAAAACATATAGCATTACATACTTACAGATCAATGTAACAGATATTGCATTTCTAAAAGATCAATGTAAAGAGGAAACGTCATATTGCGTTTCTGAAAGATCGATGAAAGTTGTAACTAGCATATTGGACTTGTACAGGCATTTTCAACCAAATCAAGGATGTGATCATAGCTTACATGAAATGAAAGGATGTGAAAACAGAAAATAAAATACTTTTTAGTTAAGTTCATTGAGGTAGATAGTGATGGTGCACAAGCTTTTAAGTACTAACCAAATCTTTTCTTTCAACTTCGCTGAGTACTAGGAACCCCAACTATTTGACCATGGTTATCATAGCTCAGGACAACCTAAACGAGATTGCAAAAAAATGGATCCAAAACCTCTTTTTGTTTAACTCTGTCATGCACAGGCACCCTACAAGTTGTGGTTCCCCTGTTTCAACAGCCAGGTGTTCAGCAATGAAAGACTTCCCAAATTTTGGGAGAGCATGCAAAAGCATACAGCTACAGTATTAGATCAGTGTAACTGCACACAAGTTTTTGACAGGGCATTTTAATCTGCCAATCAAGAAAGTAAACCGCTCACGCCAATCTAGATAAGATCAAAGACTTGAGACACAAAGGCATTGTTTCAAATGAAGGCAATTGAGGACTTGAGATGGTGCTTCATGACATAAAGGCATGGTTTCAATTGAAGGTAGTCGGTGACTTGAGCTCCAGTTTCCTGACAAATGATGGAACTTACAAGTATATGGAAGACACAAGTTATTCATGCTCTGGAAAGGAACATCTTAAGTTCTTAACGATACATGGGGCCAAATCAACTATAACTAGAAATTAGAAAAATCATCCTATGTATTTGATACGGTTCTTGCTAAAATTACTTACTATAAGCAGGCAGTTTTCTCCATGCGTAAATTTACATTGTGCACAGTTAGAAGAATGAAAGAGCATACAGCTTCTACCTGAGGGTGTATCAATCAATTCATCAAAAATATTAATCGAGCTTATATGAAACCAGAACTACATGAAGACAATGTTTCAATAGAAGATAATGAGAAACTTGGACACTATTTCAAGATGAACTTGAAAAACATGGACAACTTTTGAGAAAAATCTAAAGAAATGACTGTAATTCCAAGTATATGGAAGCCTCCATTTATCAGCAACAAGCTCAGAAAAGGATCAACTTCAGTAATAGTGGCATGGGACCAAAACAATTATAAACACTAAATGGAAAGCCCACTATTTAGATTTAAAGGGTTAGGTTACTAACTATTAAAGGGCTAGTCCCACTCATCGATGAGTGAGAATTTAGATAAATCGGACAACCCAATCTCAGTGGGACTAGGAACAATTGGACTGGTTAACATCACAGATCATAGATCACTTTCATATCATCACAAGTGAGATCACATTTAAGACTGTTGTTGACAACCCCCATTACATGAATGAATCAATCAGTTGGAAGAGTGGTAGCCTACTCAAATGGCCAAACAACAGAAGTTCTACAGCCCCATTATATGAATAATAATATAACCCAATGGACTATGAACAATTAGACTGGTTGACAGATAACATCACAGATCCTAAACCTCTATCGTTATCATCACAAGCGAGATCACATTAAAGACTCTATGGTTGACAATCCCAATTGCATGAATGAATCAATCCATTGGAAGAGTTGCCGCCTACTCAAATGACCAACAACAGAAGTCCTACAGCCCCTATTCCAGTACCATCCACAACCAAAATTCCAAAAGAAAAGCGCCACACCAGCATGAATACATAAACCAGTGCAGATAATATAGCATCAATTTGCGATGACACAAGCAATCATGGTCAGATCGATTGTTTGTTTCAATAATGGTAGCATCAAATAAGCCAAACAGCGATGAAAGGAAGCAGATCCACACTTTACATTTGCAAAGTATAAAATTACAGGTAGCTTAGCAAATCATCATCAGCTAGATCCATTGATTAATTGATCGGTAGATAAGATAATCACACACACACCATTATCCATTATCCGTTTATCTCAAACCCTAGGCACATGAGTTCCGAAATGAAAGCACAGAAGAACAGAAGAGAGAGATCCAAATTGAAATAAGACAGGACCAAACCAAATCAAATCGCGGGAGGAGGAGGTCAAGTGGGATCGGCGGGCCGGCGGGCGAGGAAGCGGGGATCAGATCATTTGGCGACGATGCGACGGATGAAGTCGTCGTAGCGAATGGTGCCGTCGGGCGCAACATCAACCTCGCGGATCCACTCGTCGAACTCATGCGGCTCGAGCTTCTCGCCGATGGAGGTGAGGACGTGGCGGAGGTCGGCGACGGAGACGGTCCCTGAGGCGTCCTTGTCGAGGACGCGGAAGGCGTCGCGGAGAGGGCGGTCGAAGGGCTCCGGCCTGAGGTGGGCGCGCATGAGCTCGAGGAACCGCGGGAAGTCGAAGGGGGAGGTGAGCTTCTCCTGGGAGGTGATGTCCCGGAGCTGCGCCTGCGTCGGGTTCCCGCCGAGGGAGCGCATCAGGACGCCGAGCTCGGATGGGGCGATCCGGCCGTCGCCGTCCGTATCGAAGAGCGAGAAGGCCTCCCGCATCGACGCGATCTGGTCCTCGGTTAGGTCCTTGCCGCCCATCTCGAAGCTCGCCGGGGAGGAGGGAGGAGGGGGGGAAAGGTGGATCGGGGTGGGGGGTCGCCGGATCGGAGATCTCGCGGCGAGGGAACGGAAGGCGAGGAGGAGGCGTGTGGGGCGATTGATTGGGTTGGGTGGTGGTGGGGAACAGCGAGCAGCGGCGAGTGGGGAATCGGAATCACGCGGTGTGGGCTCGTGGCTGTGCTCGTGAACGTGGTGCCGTGCGGCCGGCCTGGACACGGTCTGGGCTTCGGTGGGAATTGGGTTAATTGATTGACACGGGGGCCTTTTGAGCCCTCTTCTGAGCGTGGGCCGTGCATACGGGCCGGATGCAAACACGTGCGCGCGCACAGGCACAAGATGCGTGATGGGACTGGTATCTGGGTGAAATCGGACCGTGGGCTGTATGACAGTATGAGAGTAGTAGTCCTCCAGCCCAAGTGGCTTGTCCAGACTTTCGCATGTGTGTTTTTTTACGAACGGACTAAAAAAACAGAGTCCCAAAAGTCTGATTTTTGGACATCCCAAAAACTATTGAAAGCAGAAAAATGGACCTCTTCTCCAACAGTTCTCAATAATTGATTCCTAAAACTGAATTTTCTTCTCTCGGCCAACAACTGACTTTTTTTATTCTCGTGTAAACTGCGGAACTCCTATCGTTTTTTCCTTCTCTCGGCGCCACCATCAACGATGCTGCGCTGTGCTAGTCAGATGAAAGTGTACTCAGTATATCGTTGGTATGCAGGTTTGTATTGATTACTTAAATTCAAGAACAAAAAATAAAATTCCGCTACTCACAGTTTGTTTTCATCGATCAACAAGTACAACCCGAATCAGCGAATCCCAATGGTACCTTCAATTTTAGAGCAAGTATTATAGAGGTTGAGAAGTTGGCGAGATCCAATCGGAAGGTGAGAGAAAACAGAAGAGAGAGTGTTGTGGCCGTTTCGTCACACGCCAGCAGAAGCGGGCAAAGAGAGCTCTCCCCCAGTCTGATGCATCCACATCACAGCTTAGCTTTAATTCTTGGTGGGGTTCATCACTGCTGCGCGTGACTTGGTGGTTCTCTCAGCCGGCCTGCCGGCGAAACCACTAATCTTGCTTTTAGAGAAAAAGAAGAAGGGAAGGAGGGACGGGAGGAAGAAGACGAAGAAGAGAGAGAGCGAAACATGATTAATTCGAATATGACTTTGCGTAGGGATGTCAGTGAGGGTTCTCTCGTGAGTTTGACTGGTGATGGCATGGCACGCGATGAGGCTAAATGTCATTCCGACAACAGGAGGGTGGAGAGTCTGGCATGAGAGAGCTTAGGGCACGCTCATTTGTCGCAAGCAGAAGGATGGTAGATGGGACGACGGGCGGAGGAGCGTCACGTCGCATGACTACGTCGCCTTGCGAGGGAGGAGGACGGGTGGGGTCACTTGGGCCACGCGGGAAGAGCTGAAAAATCTGGATTGGAGGCGCAGTCATCCGATGCAAATTTAGCTTCCGAGGCGTCGTGTGGTTGGGCGTGAAAAAAATAGACACCCGGTTTGGGCCACTGTTGAAGGTGAATTTTTTCACTATATTTTGGAAGTTTGTTTTGGATACTCTTGAATATCTCTAGCTAACCACCTGCTTTTATCTTTAGTGTGCTGCAGCCACACACGTGTTCTCAACGTGACGTGCTGATGAAAGAGAGATCGGAAAACGTGCAACGCAAGGGGCTAGCTCTCGACGTGTAGGAGGTGTGGTTGGGATTGTACCTGATCATAGGTTGGGTCGGGTCATGTCAAGTTGTCGGGTCAAAATTCATGGCCCGCGGTCGACCCGTCACATGGTTGGGTCGGGTCGGGTTAGGTCGGTTTTCACGTGTAATTTTTCAGATCGAGTCGTGTTGGGTCGGGCTTTTTTAGATTTCGGGTTAAAAAAATGGCTCGTGCCAGACTCGTCGCATGTTCGGGTCGGGTCGGAGTTTTTTTGGACGGGTTGGGTTGGGCTTATCGGATCGGGTGGCCCATGAGCAGGTATAGTTAGGATGGATCGATCGAAGTTATGCGTCTTGCATCCATAGTGGGAAAAGGAAGGGAAACACGTACATGAATTCACAACAAAGCAACAAACATACGGCATCATGCATAAGTACATATACATCGCTTGGAGGTTTTGCGTCCTCCCAGCCCTCCTGTTACTGTAGCAATTTTATTTTTATTTTTTATATGAGCACTATTTCAATTTTGTCTCCACAAAAAATAGGTACATTTGTATCACTAAAAGATACTCATCTAGAGTCGGTACTTATACATCGCTGGGAGGTTTGGCGCCCTCCCAGCCCTTTTGCTATCGTAGCAATTTTATTTTATTCTTATTATTATTATTTTCGTATGAACACTATTTCAATTTTGTCTCTAGAAAAAATAGGTACATCGGTATCACTAAAAGAAAGCGTACTCATCTAGATCGGTGCATCCTCATTTGCCATGTGGTTTCAGACTTCCAACTTTGCGCCCTGCATACGAGCGTTACACGTGCTGCTATCTCTACATTGTCTTCACAAGAAATAGGTACATCCATGTCGCAGAAAGAAAGTGAGCCCACCGAGAGTCGGTGCGTCCTCACTTGCCACGTTGTTATAGACTTCTGGCGTTACACTATTACGCAATTGCTCGGTTGCCACATATTAATGTTTGGTATTGTTGGCAAATGAAATTCCACCAGCTATATCGAGCCACATATACCGCTCCAAAAAAACATTTCGCATATACATACGCGTCGAATTTCCTACCCTCCGAGCACTTTCGTACGGATCTTGCCTTTTTTTTCTTTTTCAATAAACGAACATCTCAACGGGCATGCCGTCCCTTGCTGAAAAAATCGAGCCCACCGCCACCACAGGCACTAACGTCATTGTGTTGTGGCCTCCAGGCCTCTCGCCTCGCGTTGCATGCCCATTCGGATGGGGCCCATGCACCGTTCTTGCTCAGGAAAAGATCGGTCAATGGCCCTCCCTTCGGTCAGTCCGTCGCTACGGTCAGCTTCGCATGTTATGTCTATGGGTAGTTGCCCCAAGACATCATTTCTACTGCTACCTATTGTAATGGCCACATAGCCATATTGTCTGCTTCATTCAGTATGTGTATGTTGCTTTTTAGTATTCATGCAGCGTTCTTAGTGATTAGCAAAAACTAACAAATATAAAAAATTTACGACTATTCATGATACCGATGAATGATCACAAACGTAGTCGGTAACACGCGCGGCGTTAGCGCGCTGTTATTCCTAGTTTTAGTATACTCGTCATTGCAGAAGAGACAATCAGAGAGCAACATGGCTTGTTGTGCTTATCTATTTTCTGTATTGTTTAGGCTTATTCTATATTTTTTCTCCCCAGAATACTATTTGAAATAACTAAAAACCAGTCATATAGCGGCTAACTCCAGCGGAACGCGCATGTAAGAGGCCGGAGATCATCTACATATTATTACGGGGAAATTAAAAGAGGGCAACATACCGCCGTTAGGCAGTTTTAAAGACCGACCGACCGACCTTACCAGGCTGCCTGACGAGCCAAAGTGGCGAAGTGGGCTGTGGCCCATGAACAAAAATCCGAAACCGCCGCCCAGCGGGCCGTCACACACCACGTGCCGCCTTAACAGCTCTGCTGCCCAGGCCCGCCCGATTCCATCATTTCTCTTCGGAAAAAGTCTCTTTACCTCTTGACCCTCTCTGGACATGAGACCGAGTCCGCATTTCCTCCCTCAACCATAAAACCAAACATGTCAGCGCGGGCCTCACCCCTCTCTCTTCTTCCTCTCCCCTCTTCTTCCTCTCTCTCCACCATTTCCCTCTCGCTAAGCCGAGCACGACGCCGCCGCCGGCCGCTGCGCACGTCAATCCGCGCTGGGGAGGATTGGCGCCCGCCGTCGACCTACGCCTGCACTGCCTCCGCCGGCCCGCAGCCCCGCCGCCGGCCGCCTCGAGCTCGTCGCCGGCACCCTGCCGTTGGGAGCTCCGCCTGCTCCTTCTCCAGCACGCCGCGGAGCCGCCTGCGCCGGCCACTGCCTCATCTTCCACGCGTGGCTGCCGCGCCGCGTGGCGCACCCTTGTCTCGCCTCCCACGCCGGCGCACCTGTGCCTCGCGTGGAGGAGGAGGAGCTGCCCCACGCCGGCAAAGGAGGAGGAGGCGCACCGTCCTCGCGCCCGCTGCTGGCCCCTCCGGCTCACGCCCTCCACCGGCCTGCACCCGCTCCGGCTCCCACGACTCGCGCCCGTCGCGCCCGCGCTGGTGGAGGACAAGGGAGGCCTGCGGCAGTGAGCTTGGAGGCGAGGCCGGAGGAGGGCGGCTGGCGGCGGAGCTCGGAGGCGAGGCCGGAGGAGGGCAGCGGCGGAGCTCGGAGGCAAAGCCGAAGGAGGACAGCTAGCGGCGGAGCTTGGAGGTGAGGCCGGCGGAGGAGCACCGCCGGTGAGGAGGCCCGGCGGCGGGAGAGAGGAAGAAGAAAAACATGTGGGGGCCGCGCTGACGTGTGGGGTCCACCGTCACGTCAGTCAAAACCACTCTCAAAACCGTCGAAGGGGATAAAACGAACGGTTTTGAGACTTAAAGTAGGCTAGATATCTGATTTTGCGGTTGACGTCGAGGGAGGTAAAAGAGACCTTTTTCTTTCTCTCCCTCGCCCGCTCCTCTAGGCCCGCGAGCTGTGAGGGCCCACTGGCCGCATCCAATCTTGTCGGACCGGCAGAGCAGCGCACTAGGAAATTCTCCGTTGAGACCGGCCCTTTGACGCTGCGGTGGTGGGTCGCTGTGCACATTAACTACGAGCTCGATGGGACGCCACGCGTCGGTGGCGCTTAATTTAATGCGCTCACGCCCGGAGGACGCTCCAAAGCAAGCAATTCAAATTTTGAATCTCCGGCGGCTGCACAGGAATTCGCGTCACGATCACGAATAGAAACGCAGATCAAGCTCGCGAAATGCAGCTTTGCCTGAATTTCCCTTTCCGGTGAGATCGCCGTACGTGCGTGCGGGCCACGCACGTGCCGCGCGCGCGCACCGCACCCCGCGCATGCATGCGATTTGCCGCCGTCGAGCACGTTTCGAATTAGTTACCGCAGCGATTTTGTGTGCTTTGTTTACGGTGACATGCGAAATCAGAGCGGCGTGTCGCTAGCTGCCATGATTGATTGATTGGGGTTTCATCTGTCAGGCGGTGCGTTGAGATGGAACCACTAATTAACCTGTGTGTCTCTCTCTCTCCATGTTATTCTCTCGTGCCGGCAGTTAGTTAAATAGTTAGTGGCTTTTTACCGTGCCCCGTCACCGGCGCTATTCGCCGGGTGGCATGGCAGAGCACCGTGATGATTTTTTACACTATAGTGCGGTTGTACAGGCAGCAATTTTAATTAATGTCTCAAAATGCCGGGTCGGTGCTCCTGCTCCGATCCATAGTGAACGGCTAGACCTTGGTGTCGATCACCCTGGAGTAAACTACTGGTAAATGGTAATCACTTTGGGGTGGCACCATAATAAGACTGTTGTTTGATTATCGGGTGGATGTATAGTGTATTCCTAAAGTTTGGGGTTACATATACTTACATTAAGGAGTGTAGAACTCTATGCATGCACTGTCTTTTTGGTGACGACGCATGGGGTCACGCGCCCTATGAAACCCAAAGATTAAGATTAATCGATGCTGGAAAAATTGGATTGCTAGTTCAGTTCGTTTAGGATTATCATCCCAGCCCAGCACATTATTCTCTTTACAAAATACTATTAAACCAGTCCAGCAGACTATTTTTCTCTCAGACTTGCTCAGCCTAGCGAAATGAACAGTGCAATCGTTCATCTGAAATTTGAGATAATGTCAGGGGAACACGATGTTAGGTGATAACCAATTCGCCGTGTCACCGGCGATTGCTCGAACCGTGGTTAAAACAAGACATGCCAAGTAAACAAGTGCATCTTACTCTATCTTAATTTACAAATTTCTTGGCGACGTCTTCTTCCTTCTCCATAGACAGAAACAGAACTACTATATGTTAAGTAAATTCTTATGGGATTATACTAACTAGCAAGGTGACCCGCGCAAATTGCGCGGGCTAGACCAACTATAATTTTCATAAACCTAAAATCATCTAAACAAACTTTAAAATATAATATATGTTGACCCATGGCTTCATTGATGTTTTTTATTGTTGATATTTGTTACGGTTCTATTATATGTGGCCTACATATAACCTCACTCTACCGAATTTTGCATGATCTCATACCAAAAGAAATGTGTATAAATTGATTAAAGTTGATAACGAATTTAGTTAAAATTACCACCGCCAATCTTTGGGATGCACGATTACCACAGTCAGAACTATTTCCACCTTCCTTGCTTTCGGGTGAAAAAAATGTCATTTGAAACCAGTGCAGTACTATCAACTATATATAGCAATCTAGATTACCTTAATGTAAATATGAGTTAGACATGGTTTATATCGCGGGCCGGGCTGGTTGTGGCACTACTACACAATGTATGGAAAGTATTGGAGACAATTGATGAGCAAAGAACCCATGTGGAGGAGGACCATGACATATATAGCCATATAGGAGGTAGCTTGCGTGGCACGGACCGTCCAGGTGGTACAGTTGGCAGCGCACAGAGATGTGAAGCGTATGCGCGTCGAGGAGGAAGCTAGGAGAGAGGGCAAGGTCCAATGGGACTGGCCCTGGTGAGCACGCGGCACATTCATTGGACGCGTGTTCATATTATTCGATCTCTTTGTGCTATTTTCACTGGCGGTAAAATTTTGAAGTCAGATCGCTAACATATGGGATACAGATTTTTTTTATGCGGAAATGACCAAGGATTATGTGTGGAAACCCTATGTGAAGGAGCCAGTTAGCTATTTAGCTCCATATAAAGGACTCGTTGATTTTTTTTCCTTTTATTTTATTTTTCAACCCGTCACCCCTATGGCTCTTTTTTTTTTCTTTTTCAATCCGTATGCCTTGTCTCCTTTTCTTTGGCTAAAAATACTTTGTCTCGTAGTCGAACTCTTCTCCATCCCGTACTACTATTAGATTGCAATGTTTGATTTCGTTGAAATTGTAATCATCGTATACTATTTAGTATGGACTCTTCACTTTGATCTAGAACCGTTACATAATCATCAAAATCAACGGTGGTGCATATTCTTTTCCTTTTAAATATTTTCTATTCTTATTTAACACGGTTTGTTTTGAGGTAGTACAAATCGTTAGATCTCTAAACGTGGATATGGATTTTTTTCTAATTAATTTAATTTGTATATTCTTCTAATGTTAAGATTAACATGAGAATTTTTCGGCTTTTTTAGACCGTTAGATCTCCATAAAATCCAACGGTGTATATTATTCTCTTTTTTAGATAAACATGAGAATTTTTAGGCTCTTTTAGACCGTTAGATCTTCATAAAATCCGACGGTGTATATCTTCTCTTTTTTAGATTAACGTGGGATTTTCTAGGTCCTCTCGGTGAATCTGGTGGCTCCTTTTGCTTCTGTTTTAATAAGATAATAGATTTGACCCACAAAACTCCACAGATCTGAGCAGTGTACTTCCACTCTGATACAGTCTCTGATCCGTCTTTTATACCCGCATCTGGTACACCTCACGTCCTCACCAGCACCACCTTTTGTATTCTAGCAGCAGCAGATACACCAGACAGACATGCACAGACGCAGATACTCGTGTACAGTAGGTGTATCAACAGTAACATCATCATGGTACTAATTACAATCCCGATAAAACCCCTCCCTTTTCCACCTTTTACTATCCATCCAAACGCCTTTCGAGTTCTCCAACTTTTGACTCCCCGTTTTTTACTGCGAACCCCCTATAAACCTCTCAATTCCCACACCTCCCTCCGCACACCGCCCAACGCCTCACTCCACTCCACTCCACTCTCCGGCGTCTCCGCCATGGCGTCCAGGAGCTCGCTCCCTCGCCTCCTCCTCCTCCTCATCTCCGCCGCCGCTGCCGCGTCCTCCTCCTTCTCCTCCTCGTCTCACAACGCGGAGCTGGACGCGCTAATGGAGCTCAAGGAGGCGCTGGACCCGACGGGCCGGCTGCTCGCCTCGTGGGCGCGCGGCGGCGACCCCTGCGGCCGCGGGGACTACTTCGAGGGCGTCTCCTGCGACGCGCGCGGGAGGGTCGCCGCCATCTCGCTGCAGGGGAAGGGGCTCGCGGGGACCGTCCCGCCCGCGGTCGCCATGCTCCCGGGACTCACCGGACTCTACCTCCACTACAATGACCTCGGCGGGGGGATTCCGCGGGAGCTCGGGGGGCTCCCGGAACTCGCCGAGCTCTACCTCGGCGTCAATAACCTGTCCGGGAACATCCCCGTCGAGCTTGGCCGGCTCGCCAGCCTCCAAGGTGACTGCTTCGATTGCATTGGGTTAACAGAATAACGGTAGAATCTGAAATGGTTTGAAATGCCGAGCGATTTGGAGTTCCGTGTGTTCATTCGTGCGGCTCAATGGTTAATTCATGCATTGAGATCAGTTGATTGTTCGTTTGGGAAAAACTGGTGGCGATTTGAATTTTGAATTTGGCTAGTAAACATACAGAATCCGTCCCCCCATTTTCTCTAGGAAATGAAACGGGAAGCCAAAATTGGTTTTATCTTATTACTGGAACGTTGAACTGACAGCAAGAAAGTTTAATTTTTCGTGCTGCCCAAAAATCCAAAATGCTCCATCGTGCTGTTCTTTCACATAGCCAGAGATAGCATGTCCTTTCTTTCAAGAACACTGTCCTTCCTTTCTCGTGAGTACTACAATAGACTCAATAGAGTCCAGAACAACTCTGGACAGCAATACATGAATGAAACGACACAAAGGTTGTTTTTCCCTCTCAGTACATTTTGGCCTTTTGTGGATTTGATTGTACGGCTAATCTAACGTACTATTAAGTACCATGATATTCCATCTTTTTTATTTTTTGCCTTTTGTACTGAGGTCTGTTGTAGTTAGTAAGCTGACACAAAGGATGCTTGGATTCTGATCAAGGAATTCGGTTGATGTGTTGGATTTGCTTGTTCAGAGTTCCGTTAATTACACTGCTTCTGCAGCTTTCCTCCTGTTGTTATACAGCTCATAATTGGCATCACTTCTCTGTCTGCCCAAAATTCAGTAGATCAACCTACCACAAAGTTAATATGCAGCAATAAGTGTCCACCTCTAATGGTAGATAGTAGCTCAAAAAGGTTCCTTTCTTTGTGCAGTGCTGCAGCTCGGCTACAATCAGTTGTCAGGGAGCATTCCAACTCAGCTGGGTCAGCTAAAGAAGCTTACTGTTCTTGCCCTTCAGTCCAACCAGCTCACTGGCGCAGTACCGGCATCCCTCGGGGACTTGCCGGCACTGACACGGCTGGACTTGAGCTCCAATCAACTCTTCGGGTCCATTCCTTCCAAGCTTGCTGAGATACCTCAGCTTTCAGCACTGAACCTCCGGAACAACACACTTTCAGGAAGTATTCCATCTGGTAATTAGTAGAACTCAGCAATAGTATTCTTACTTTATGTCACTACCCACTTTCTTTGTTATCTGAAAAAAAAATGTTATCTGATGATGTAGGTCTGAAGAAGTTGCATGAGGGGTTTCGGTATGAGAATAATTCAGAGCTGTGTGGTGCTCAGTTTGATTCTCTGAAACCTTGTCCTGATGACGGCAACGACGATGGCAAAATGCCCCATAAACCTGAATCATCCTCTATCAAGCCCCAACAAATTCAAAAGACAGCCGACCTCAACAGAAATTGCGACAATGGAGGTTGCTCAAAACCTTCGGCTCTATCTACAGGGGCTGTTATTGCTGGAACAGTCATCATTGTAGCAGGAGCAGCAGCCTGTGGCCTGTCTGTATTCTCATGGCACCGTCGCCAGAAGCAGAAGATTGGCAGTTCTGTTGAGCATTTGGAAGGCCGGCTTAGCCTGGACCAGTCAAAGGAAACATGTCAGAGAAGTGCCTCCTCACTGATCAACGTTGAGTACTCCAGTGGCTGGGACACTTCATCTGAGGGGTCACAGCATGGAGTGAGGCTGTCGTCGGAGGGCTCCCCAAGTGTGAGGTTCAATCTCGAAGAGGTGGAGTGCGCAACGCAGTACTTCTCGGATGTGAACTTACTTGGTAAGAGCAATTTCGCAGCGACCTATAAGGGGATCATGCGAGATGGTTCCGTTGTCGCAGTGAAGAGCATCAACAAGAGCAGCTGCAAGTCGGAGGAGGCCGACTTCCTGAAAGGCCTACGCATGCTCACGTCGCTGCGGCATGAGAACCTCGTCGGCCTGAGGGGTTTCTGCCGGTCCCGGGCAAGGGGAGAATGCTTCCTCGTCTACGAATTCATGGCGAATGGGAGTCTTTCGCGATATCTTGATGTCAAGGATGACGATGCGGATGTGACTGTCCTCGACTGGGCCACACGGGTCTCCATCATCAAGGGCATTGCCAAAGGTATAATTCTCCATTCATTTTTCTGTTAAAAAACATCAACACCAAAAGAGATGCTTATGTTCAGACTTCAGACTGGCTAAGCTTTCTGAACTAAACTTCATTTGAACTGTTCAGGCATTGACTACCTCCACAGCAGCAAGCCAAACAAGACCCCTCTCATCCACCAGAGCATCTCTGCAGACAAGGTCCTGATCGACCACATGTTCGTCCCCCACCTCTCCGGCGCCGGCCTGCACAAGCTCCTGGCCGACGATGTGGTGTTCTCGACGCTAAAGGACAGCGCGGCCATGGGGTACCTGCCGCCGGAGTACACCACCACGGGTCGGTTCACCGACAAGGGCGACGTGTACGCGTTCGGCGTGGTGGTGCTGCAGGTGCTGACGGGGCGGCGCACCGTGTCGTCGCACCTCCGGCTGGGCGAAGGCGCCGAGTCTGGAAGGCTGGACGACCTCGTGGACCCGCGCCTCGGTGGCCGGTTCTCGCGGCCTGAGGCCGCCAAGCTCGCTGGCGTCGCGCTGCTGTGCACCGCTGAGGTGCCCGCCCAGCGCCCCGCCATGGCCGCCGTGCTGCAGCAGCTCGGCACCAGCCAGTGATCGGCCGGCGTTGCTTTTAGAGACCAACGCCTGATGTCAGTACTTGTTAGTTGAAGTAACGGCTAACGATCGTTCAGATCGATTGGCTACTAGCTTGGTAGCTCCATTATTTTTTGTTTGAGTTCCAGCTCCTTCCTCAGGAGCTTTGCTTGCAGTAAGCTGTTGCTTTACCCCTGTAGTAGTTTTTTTTCCCACCCATGCAGAAGTAGTTTGGAGCAGTTGCCTGCACCATCTGCTAGTAGTTAGCTTAACTATTGCTCATGGCACTGATGTTGTGTGATGACCTCTGGTCACTTGTGTGAATTCATGTATGTCCAACCTAATTAATGTACCTTTGGAAGAGGGTCTATTTCGGTTTTGGAACGAGGGAAGACGTGGCCCTGTTCAGTTCGCGGAAGAGCGTTCCCTTTTCACGAAAAGTTATCCACCTCGAGAATCGTGTCACTTCATTTTTATCTCTACTGCACGCTTCTGTACTTTTCACCCATTTGTCTTACATCTAAACACAGCTAGAATTTCGTGCAAAAATTCAGACACGCTGGCCCTGATATGGCTGCGATGCAGGAATGGAAGTGCAGGTTCAGAGTTTTGACTTTTGAGACAGTCCGTCCTGGTGGTCGTACCCGTGTTGGCGTTGCTGATGGATTTTGAATGCCATGGCCGGACGCCTTGCCTGCAATGTAGCGCAATGCTTGGCGCGTCCGTGGGCATTTAGGAGGCGACAGTTTGGTAGCTGGTGTCATTGACTGGGTGGTGAATGCCGTTGCAAACTTGCAATGAAGCACACGTGGTCCTTGCCTTTTGTGGGAACGGAATGGAATTCCATGCACTTGCAGGAGGACTGCAGGATCCTGAATCTGGAACTCTGGAGAGAGACAGAGCAGAGGCGGGCAGTTCAGGTCCGGCATTGAAGAACACACGGCGGATTTGAATTCAGGGCAGAGGATAGGACATGGCTTGCCGACGACGATCCTAAATTTCACGGCATGGCCAGTGACCACCGGATCAAGAGTACTGCGCGCCCTTTCTCTCTAAAACCATAAAAAGATTGAAGAGAACGCTTGGGCCCAATCAATCGGGGCTGGGCTGGTTGTCCTCTCGAATATGTTATTTGTCTTGTTTTTGTTTTCCCTTTGAGACACACACCATCATCACACAAACTCGAAGTTCTCATATGGCCAAATCATCGAGGAGATCAAGGCAAGAATTGACAAATTTTACCTCAGTTCACGAGGGTCGGGAGTCCAATGTCGATGCCCATACGTTAGCTCGTCATTGTATTCATAAGTTAGTAGGTCATCATGGTTTCTCAGTCCGCCTGATGGCATTTGTAATTGTAACTCCTCTGTGAGCAATCAATAAACAGTGGGAGTTGATCTAAAAAACACACACACAAACTCGAATTTTTTACCATCGCGCTACCCGCACGTTCTCAAAACCTTATTTTGTTTTATTTAAACATTTTCGTCCCAGTGCTCAGCCACTGTACTTTAGAAATTTAGAATCACGTGCTCAGCCACTGGATTTTGGTGAAATCTGAAGAAAAGGAATGCAAGTTAAACGTTCATGAATGTGACTCGTCTGCTAAATTGCATCCCTTGGTGCTTGCGGTTCGCAATCTTTGTTTCCAATTTCTTCCTTCAAATACATTCTAGCTGCCAACATGCTACACGCACTACATTTGCTTACGGTTACAACTTTACATCTAGAGAAAATCTAAACAAAGTTGCACAGTTAAGTACATTTCAAACGTGTCCATCAGATTCAGGCCGTTGTTGGTCCGTGTTCTTCTCCGGCGGCCGGCCGATGACTTCGCCGGCAGCCGCCCTGGTCTGCTGCTGCACGACCAGCGTCGTGACCCGGCACCCAAAGTCCGTGGACGTGAGCATATCCCCAAGCACCCCAAGCTCCAAATGCTCGCTCCAATCCGATATCCCCGCCGTCAACGCCGTCTCGGGGCTCTCCGCTCGCCGGCCGACGATCAGCAGGTCCGCCGCCGTGCTCGCCTTCCGTATCACAGCCGCCATCTCATCGGAGCCACTCACCACGTTCTCGCTGTACACCACCCTCTGCTCGTCCACCCACCGCCGCACAAACTCCCGCACCGCCTCCTCGTCTCGCCGGTCCTCCTCGTCGGCGCCGCCCTTCCGCCGCCACTCCGGCGGCAGCACGAACCTGAACACGGCGAGCCTGACCGGCGCGTCCTCCGCCATGTACGCCGCCAGCGCCAGCGCCTCCCTGTCGTCGGGCCCACCAAGGAAGTACACCGCGACACGGTGCTGCGGAAATACTAACCCGAACCCGTCGCCGGCGCCGCCGCCGGCGGCGACGGCGGCGGAGGAGAGGCTGCCTCTGTCGACGAGGAACGCGACGGAGCAAGGGGAGTAATTGAGCACGTTGACGTTGGCTGCCTTCACCGCGCCGGCGCTACGCGTGGTGTTCTCGACGGACCCGTCGATGGCGAGGCGCTTGTGGAAGGGCACGACGATGAGCGTGGCGCCCTTGTCGAGCGCCACGGCGCACACGTCGTCGTGCATGGTCGCGTACGGCGCGATGCACGTGTAGGGAAGCAGCGACGCCGACCCCACCGGCCGGCTCTGCACGAAGCACTGGAACGCGTTCACGATCCTCGCCGACTCAGAGTTATTCCGGTGATCGCCGCCGGCGTGGCTGATGAAGGGGCGGAGCACGGAGGTGGTGAGTCCGGCGAGGGGCGCGAGGTGGAGGAGGTAGACGGAGACGGGGGACGCCGGGGTCGGGGAGGACGCGTCGAGGAGCGCCACCATGGGGTCCACGTCACCCGGGGAGTGGACGCACGCGAGGACACGTAGCTCCTCTCCCAGCTTCCGGTGCTCCACCGTGCGCCGCCGGTGCGCCACGTACTTCTCCTCGGGAACGTACATGCGCTTCACCGCCGCCGCCGTGGCGGCGCCGGCGACGATCACGTTGAGCATGAACGCGGCGTACACCTGGTCGTCGAACACCCCGGCGTCCATGAACGCCGACGCGTACACGACCTCGGTGATGCCCTTGAAGCTCATCATGAGGCCCACGACGCACGCCTCCGTCCGCGACATCCCGCAGTAGATGCACGGAGCCGCGCAGGAGACGAACTTGGCGGCGGCGCCGACGGCCAGGAACACCTCGAGGAGGAGGCACGTCGATGCGTCGGCGAGCTTGAAGATGTCCAGCCTGATGCCGCCCTGCGCGAACAGGAGCGGCATGAGGACGCCGGCGACGAGGCGGTCGAGGCGCTCGGCGAGTGTGACGCCCAGCGGCGTGCCGCCGGGGAGCATGAGGCCCAGCATGAACGGCCCGTACGTGGCGTGAAGCCCAACAATCTCGCCGGCGAGGCTGCAGCCGATGGCGATGCAGGAGCACCGCCACGAGGCGGGCCTCGCCGAGGATTACCGCGCCGCCGCGGCCGCCGTCGTCGTCGCGGATGAGGCGGAGGATCGCCGGACGTGCGACGAACGCCATGGACGCGATGAAGACGGTGAAGGTGATGAGGGAGAGGAACCCGACCCGCTGGATCTTCTCCGAGGTTGACGATGCAAGGAGGTAGGACGTGACGCCGGCGATGGAGAACGTGTTGGCGAAGTCCCCGATGAGGGCGGCGGACATGGCGAGGCGGCCGAGCTTCGGACGACAGCAGGTTGAGGTCGTCGAGGGTGCAGCAGACGACGATGAACGCCGAGAGAGACCACCACGAGTTGAGGTTCGTGAGCATGAAGGTCGCCTTCCACGACTCCGGCACGCGGGACCGGAGGGCGGCGCCGGCGGCGTACATGGCCAGGTGCGGCGCCGCCGTGCCGAAGAAGGCGATCGCCACGGCTTTCCTGCCGGACTTGGCGATCATGCCCAGGTCCGTCTTCACGCCGATGGTGAAGATGTGGAGCATGAACGCGTACCCGCCTACCGTGTTGATCTGCACCCACCCTTCCGGCGTCGCGAACAGCTCGCCGACACGAGGGAACACCTTGCCCAGGAATGATGGCCCCAGCAGCGCTCCAGCCTATATATTTATATATATATGTATATATACATATCTGTGCAATTAGTCGATTGGTCGATCAAATGCTATATGATCGTGACAGAAACAACAACAATGCAATAACTGCAAGCTCGATCGTCAAGCCAAGACGTACGTACGAGGATCTGGGAGATGACGAGGGGGACGTGGGCGCGGCGGAGGAGGGAGTGGACGGCGCGGGAGAGGGCGAAGACGATGCAGACATGGGAGAGGAGGAGGGGAAAGTAGAACTTGAGGGGGTCGTCGCCGGCGAAGATGCCGGAGGAGGTGGCGGCGGAGTTGTTTGGACGGAAGCAGAAGAGGCTCTTGTCGACGGTGACCTCGCCGTGGGGGCCGGTGGAAGGGTGCACCTGTGACATCGGCGGTGGGCGAGAGCGCGGCGGTTGGAGGGGCCCGGCAGCAGGGAATGGAGCGCCGGGGAGAATGGGGAATTCTCCATGGCGCGCGGGAAGGGTGGCTGCATGCAAGATGGTGGTACGGCAAGGACTCCCTCTAGCACGGGACAGGCCGGGATGATGGCTAAGCGATAAACGTGGAGCGCCGGCCACACCATCATGTATGTGGCCTCTTTGCTTGCATGCATGCTCTAAATGATGTCCATATTACACCCTTATTTTTTTTCATGTCTAACTCTAATGGAACCCTTATTTTTTTCATGAGATAAGGTCCCAAGTCAATTAACTAATTGATTGTTTTCATTTAAAATAAAGAAAAAGGACTATATTGACTTGTACTCCATCCATTCCAAATTATAGGTATGAACCTAGATAATACATTATGTGTCTAGATACATAGTAAAATCTGAAACAAAAGTCATGAACTCAAGAGTCCTAAACACAATATCATTCGAACTCTTCAACTCAAAAGCTTGAATTCAGGACCTTGTGTTTGGGACTTTTGAGTTTAGAACTTTTGAAGTCAGAACTATTGAAGCGGGAACCTAAAGATTTGACATTGTGTTCGGGACTCTTGAGTTTAGGACATTTTTAAGTAAAAAAAATCTTGATGTTTAAACCTTGAGTTCAAGACATGTGTTCAGTTGCTTATGGATTACCAGTGTTCCCTACTTCGCTTCCCCTAACTTCAACCCCAACGTATACAATTTTGAAGCATGATAGCTACAATTTTTTTTGATTTGATAGCTAAAAAGAGAAAAATTATTTAAAAGCATAATCTTTTTAATTGCTGGCTAAGTTTGCTAATAATGATACCACAAATCGTACCTTAAATTTATCATGCTATTTTTGGTAGTACACTTTATTTGGGAATTTTAGTAGCTAGGACTCAGAGAGGTCGTCTGTACCACTAGTTTCTTGAAACATACTTGATAAACAACTTAATTTTATTTATTTAGGCTAGCAACATATGGTTTTATGATTGGAGTATTGTAGCAAGCCATGACTGTTTATTCAGATTTACTAGTAATTGAACCAAAGAACAAGAAAGGTAGATAAAAAATGGAAATCTTTCGACTCTTTATTTGAGCGTTGATGTCCAAATAGACAGTATGACAAAGATTGTAAAAAATGAAACTTGAAATTTTGGAAATAACTTATCTTATATAAAATGTTGTAGAACTAAATATTGATGATAAGGACATTGAGGAAATCTAGTAACTAGAATAATGCTAATAGGTCATTAGTAAAATAGTATACTGACTCTCGAACATGAATTGGATATGTGTTACTGACCCTTGAACATGCCTACTATTACTTTGCGTCCTTGTTATGGTTTGCTAGAGGTGCAAGAAAAATTCGAAAAGACGATCCTTGTATTGTCGTGCCTTGTAATTATATGCTTCTGGAGTCTCTGAGCAAATATGACATCCCTTACAGCTTGAAATTAAGCAAAGCTTATGATCCAGTTCATCCGGTTGGATCTATAGACTAACAAATTGTAAATAGTATGCATTGACTTGTTGTCACCTTGTTAAAGACTCCTAAGCTTCTTCATCAAGGTGTAGCACCATGTGTTGCCTAGCAAGATAAACCCACATCTCCTGTGAACGCATATTCGTCAATTGGATTCCAATTTCTAGACTCACACTATGGAGAAGCAAGTAACTGGCGTGTTTCTCATTAGAACTCAAAATCTCATGTGCTGACGAAGGAGGTTGAGGGCAGGGGCTCGCACTGGTCACATGTCCAAGCAGATTTTGACTCCTTAAGTTAGATTTTATTTCTTATGCCCACTGCACATAATTGTGTTTAGATAAATGGAAAAATATTGTTACATTGTAGCACAAACATGGTGGGTAGCAGCAGCATGAAGACCACAAACAAATGGATGGATAAGAGGGCAAGCACAGTTACATTGCAACATCGTCGTGGATTAGAAAACTAAAGTTCTTATATGATACATCATGTATCTTGGACAACTGCAGTGAGGGGCAGCTTGGTTCAACATAACTTCGGCTGCAAACAAACATGACACGTCTAAAATTAACTAAAGATGAGAGTTAAGATTGTGACAATGCTATAAGTGTTGCTTGTAAGTGTAACACATGGTTAAAATCGATATATATATTAAATTACAAAGAGTAAAAAAATAAGAATTATGGTTTAATACATATGGTCGCGTAATTTATAGTCTAAAAAGAATGTTTGAAGAACTTGCCCAACATAGTGGTGTGTCACGTTATTCATACAAAGAATTTGGCAACCCGTCCAAATTCAGGCGGGGCTATGTGAAGAAAAGCTTGGGCATGCCCAAATTTTCAAACAACAGTTAAAATTTGGCCCCTATGCCAATGCTTCCCAACATTTGAGGCACGACCATCTTTCGTCTTGGCTAGAACAAATCAAATTAAAGGAATGTTTTGTCCACATCAAGTGCTCATTGCTCAGTTGCTTGTGCTGCAACCCAGATAGCAAGACATCCATTTGAATTTCAGATGATGTTTGTTACTGCCTCAGGGCAGTCCCAATGCAGACTCTACCGTAGAGTCTAAAGTCATTAATTATGCTGCCATGTAAGCAAAATGCTGATGTGGCAGAACATTTATTGAAGAGAGAGGGGGAAAAATGAAGAAACCAAGTCTAACTAAGAAACCAAGTCTTCACGCAAATCAAGACCATATGTGAGAGAGGCAAGTGGGTCATGGGATTGGGTAGACTTCAAGATACAAAATCTGCATTGTAGGCTATGGTTTCTTATAATAGAGTCTTCAACATATGGACTCTATGGGTAGAGTCTGGGTTGGGACTGCCCTCATAGCTCCCACCCCATCTGGCACACACAACTACTCTAGATGAAATACTTTGCATGGACAGAAATGGACATGCATGGATGGGTGATCATCGTCTCTAGATGTGTGATGTGATTCTTGTTCTGCACGATATATAGTGAAGCATGTAAAATGGACCTTATTATTTAGCAAAAATAACAATAATTAAAAAGCTCTGAGCATGCAGAGCAAATGGCCCATAAACGATAGAAGTATGGCCGGCGCCCCATGTTTATCGCTTAGCCATCGTTCTCCCGTGATAGAGAGCCCTTGGCATGCCATCTTGCTTGCATGCATGGAGTCACCGCATGCCATGGAAAATTCTCCCCCCATTCTCCCCGGCTCTCCATTCCAAGCCCCCTCCAGTAGTTCCACCCGCGCGGTCTCCTCCCCGTTCCCCGCCGGCCGATGTCTCAGGAGGCGCCGCCCGCCGCCAACAGGAGCCCCTTCTGCTTCCCTCCCGTTCCCACCAACTCCGCCGCCACCTCCTCCGGCATCTTCGCCGGCGACGACCCCCTCAAGTTCTACTTCCCGCAGCTCCTCTCCAATGTCTGCATCGTCTTCATCCTCTCCCGCGCCATCCACGCCCTCCTCCAACGCGCCCACATCCCCCTCATCATCTCCCAGATCATCGTATGATATGCCTCTCAATTCCTCTACCATTTTTTTAATCCGAGCATTTATTTGATCGAGCAATCGACTAATTGCACAGAGGTATGTGGTAGGCCGGCGCGGTGCTGGGTCCGTCGTTCATGGGCCGCGTGCTCCCACACGTCAAGGACCTGTTCGCGACGCCGGAAGGGTGGCTGCAGATCAACACGTTCGCTGGGTACGCCTTCATGCTGCAGATCTTCATCGTGGGCGTCAAGACGGACCTGGGCGTGTTCGCCAAGTCCGGCAAGAAGGCCATGGCCATCGCGCTCCTCGGCACCGCCGCCCCCAACCTCGCCATGCACGCCGCCGTCGCCGCGCTCGGCGCGCGCGTGCCGGCGGCGTGGAACTCCTCGCTCATGCTCACGGCGCTCAGCTCCTCGTGGTCGCTCTCCGGCGTTCATCGTCGTCTGCTGCACGCTCGACGACCTCAACCTGCTCTCCTCCAAGCTCGGCCGCCTCGCCATGTCCGCCGCCCTCATCGGCGACCTCGCCAACAACTTCTTCACCGCCGCCATCACCTCCTTCATCCTGGCCTCGTCCCCTTCCGACAAGATCCAGCGGGTGGGGTTCCTCTCCATCATCACCTTCTGCCTCTTCCTCGCGTTCATGGCGTTCGTGGCGCGCCCGGCGATCCTCCGCCTCATGCGCGACGTCCCCGAGGGCGCGCTCCTCTGCGAGGCGCGCCTCGTGGCGGTGCTCCTCATCACCACGGCGTGTGGGTTCGCCAGCGAGATCCTGGGCCTTCACGCCACGTATGGGCCATTCATGCTCGGCCTCATGCTCCCCGGCGGCGCGCCGCTGGGTGTTACCCTGGCGGAGCGCCTCGACCGGCTCGTCGCCGGCGTGCTCCTCCCGCTCATGTTCGCGCAGGGCGGCATGAGGCTGGACGTCTTCAGGCTCAACGACGCGTCCACGTGCCTCCTCCTCGAGGTCTTCCTCGTCGTCGGGTTCGCCGCCAAGTTCTTCTCGTGCATGCTGCCCTGCCTCTACTTCGGGATGCCACGCCGGGATGCATTCATCGTCGGCCTCATGATGAACTTCAAGGGCATCACCGATGTCGTATACGCCTCCGCATTCAGGGACGCCAAGGTCCAATTTTTTTCGAAGTTCGTTGTTTGAAATCTGACTTGGCGTACGTTCATGGATGAATTTGTTTGAGAAACGAAATCTGATGGAGAATAATAATTAATTGAATTCGCGCGCAGATGTTCGACGACCAAGTGTACGCGGCGTTCATGATAAACGTGGTGGCGGTGGGCGCCGCGACGGCGTCGGCGGTGAAGCGGATGTACCACCCGGAGGAGAAGTACGTGGCGCACCAGCGGCGCACGGTGCAGCACAAGAAGTACGGCGAGGAGCTCCGCGTCCTGGCGTGCGTGCACTCGCCAGCCGACGTGGAGCCCATGATTGCCCTCCTCGACGCGTCCTCCCCGACGCCCGTGTCCCCCGTCGCCGTCTACCTCCTCCGCCTGGCCCCACTCGCCGGCCTCACAACCTCCGTGCTCCGCCCCTACAAGCACGGCGGCGCGCGCAACTCCGCGCCGTCGGGCGGCGCCGACTCCGACCACCACATCGTCAACGCGTTCCGCTTCTTCGCGCAGAGCCGACCCTTGGGGTCCGCGTCTCTCTTCCCCTTCGTGTGCATCGCGCCCTACACCACGATGCACGACGACGTGTGCGCCGTGGCGCTCGACAGGCGCGCCATGCTCATCGTCGTGCCGTTCCACAAGCGCCTCGCTATCGACGGGTCCGTCGAGAACACCACGGCCAGCGCGGGAGCCGTGCAGGCCGCCAACTTCAACGTGCTCAACTACTCCCCTTGCTCCGTCGCCATCCTCGTCGACAGGGGCAGCCTCTCCGTCGCCGCCGCCGGCCGCGGGGACGACGGCGGCGGCGACGGGGTTCCCGCACCGTGTCGCGCTGTACTTCCTCGGTGGGCCCGACGACAGGGAGGCGCTGGCGCTGGCGGCGTACATGGCGGAGGACGCGGCGATCGGGCTCGCCGTGTGCCGGTTCGTGCTGCCGCCGGAGTGGCGGAAAGGCGGCGACGCCGAGGAGGAAAGGCTCGACGACGAGGCGGTGCGGGAGTTTGTGCCGGCGGTGGGTGGATGACCACCGGGTCGTGTACAGCGAGAACGTGGCCAGTGACTCCGACGAGATGGCTGGCGTTATCCGGAAGACGAGCGCGGCGGCCGACCTGCTCGTCGTCGGCCGGCGAGCGGATAGCCCCGAGACGCCGCTGACGGCGGGGATATCGGACTGGATCGAGCACTTGGAGCTTGGGGTGCTTGGGGACATGCTCACGTCGGCGGACTTTGGGTGCCGGGTGTCCACGCTGGTGGTGCAGCAGCAGACCAGGGCTGCCGTCGGCGATATCAGCAGCCGGTCGCCGGAGAGGAACGCGGAGCAGCGGCGTGAGTCTGAGGGCCACGTTTGAAAAAGAATTACATGCAGCTTTCTTTAGCTTTTTCTGCTGTTGTAACTTGTAAGTTGTGACCGTAATCAATGTATTGTGTGTAGCATCTTGGCAGCTAGAATGAATTTGAAAGGAAAAATTATAACGTACGACTCACAGCTCCATACAGAAAGATTACGAACTGCAGCACCATGGTATACGATGCGAGCCACATTCACAAGGTTACATTCGGTCTCTTTACATTTCACCAAATTCAACAGAGTTTCCGAAGAAATCCAAGCCATCCAGAAAAAGGTACGTCAGGCACTACCTGATTCTAAATTTCTGAAGTGCGGTCACCGAGCACTGGGAGTCTGGGACAAAAGCTTCAAACAAAGGATTCAGCTATCTGGCTTCAAGCTCTTGACACAAGTTACAGTAGTCTTCTAAAGAACTCCAGTTACAACATTTTTTTTTTCTGCAAAACAGCGGAAGTCACCAGTATGTGGCACTGCGATCCTGCATATACTACAGAGGAACTCACGCGTGGCGTGCACGACCCATGGAAGAGCCACTCTGAGAGTTCCTTGAGGCATTGGTGCCACGGGATTGATTAGGCGCAGGAAGTGCAGGCATTTGAGTAGCATTGCGGAAGTCAGGGTTAGCATTTCCTGCATAATTTGCAACGAGTAAGATCACAGAACTCTTGGAATCAAGCTTGAATAAGCAAATCAGGCGAGCACAACAAAGTTATTAACAAATGCACGCAAGAGAATAGCATGTAACATTAGTATCACCCAAGATCTTGGAAGCCAACTGAAGGCACATATACACTAAAAAATGAGACAATTAGGATAAAAGTATGTATCCTTCTACATTTGTGCCGCTGCCAACAGAAGATTTGTGTCATTAATCAAACTATTGTTGCGGTTAACTGTTTTATTATTTTTAGTTAACTGTTATGCCACATCTACGCTATTGATTTGTGCATTGTAATGAATGTCTGGGGTGGATGGAGAACATATGACAAAATGACGAAGCATTGGCGCATATCTCAATGCGAATTGTGTGGTGTAGGTAGTGCATGCAGCCACATGTACAAGTGATCCATTCCCCAAGGTTCTGCGGTTCTGCCTAATACCCGTAAGTTTTTTTTTTTTGGGTAAAAAATGTTAACAATCCAGAGGTCTTATCTATACAGAACTTTGTATGTGATTATTGTAGCTCAGAGAAATTACCACTGCGATGGGATACCTAAACCGCTATCCAATCTAATAATTACTCCCTCTACAGTGGTAGCACTTTTGACATTATTGTAGGTGGGATTAGATTACTGTTGCAGAGAATTTTCATCAAGATACCATCGCCAGTACAAACATAGAAGTATTATGGTCAAACACTTAATTGATTTCGTAAAAAAAGATATCTGCCTCCATACTATCTTTCCCCTCTATGATGGGATAAAAAAGAAATCTTTGTGAGCGCATGAGTGGGAGAAAGAGAGGAGAGGGGTGCTCTACCGTTGCCAAGCATGTTCATTCTGGGATCCCAGCCAGGTAAATTGTGCCTGGCATTTCTTTGCCATGATTCCTCAAACGTAGCAAGCTCATCTGAATGGAGAAGGAAGAATAGCATCAGAACCAGATTGACAGAAAAATAATAAGGTATCAAGAATATATATAAAAAAAACACTAACCTTCATTCAAGTTGTGTAAAGTTTGAAGGGTGTTAACATGCCCATCAGAATTCAGGTTTCTTGTTAATGAGTGACCCTGCAGTGAGCCAACAACAGATAATCACTAGCTCCAATCATAACATCGATGCCATTGGAAGAGAGAAAGGAAAAGATCTCAGGAAATTCCAGGTACCTTACTGCCAATGCCACGTGAAATCCTGTGAGTAGCTTTACCAGTAGTTGTGTCAGCCCCTTACTTTCTTCCAATGTAATCTAATGCATTAACAAATAATTACGACTATAACTTTGAACCCCACAAATACACAGATGAAGGAAACGGCATTCATGATAAACACTTACTCCATCCGCACCAGTCCTCCTAGTTGTTGAAGATGTATAACAGGCTCCAATTGGACCACCATACGAAACAGTCGAGCTCTGAAACATAAATGTCTGAGGCTGCGGATGTGATGTGCTAGCCCTGTTGAAGTCCCTCCCAAATGGTCCATGCTTAGGTCTTTTATTATCTGCTAAAGGATATGTATACAATAGTAACCTCCACTTGTAATGTGAATACTTTAAAACATATACTAATGGAATAATCTAAAAAAATACTCTGCTAATTAAACAAAAGAAAATAGCAGTTTAATGTTAGCCGATTGAATTTCAATAGTGTAGGCTGCCTAGCAATAACATGAGATAAGACCATATTGAATTTATTTGATACAATAGTTGTTTTTAATAAACAACGAAGTTGACCAGTTATTTAAATTGTACGAGTTCCAAGTATATTTGCTGACTCAAAAAAATGTTTATTTACTCAATGGATTTTCCAAGAATTCTTAGAAAACATTTCAAATCCTGAGTTACAAAAGGGCAAAAAATCTGGTCTAGGGCTCAAGACAGGATAATTTTTTCATACACGGAGGATCAGCTATGTTAATTCACATGTTTGCATAACACAAACATCATACATGAACAGTAACATGCTCCAGAAGGTTAATGAACTGACCTTCTACTTCATCATCAGGGTCCTCCACATATGGTCCTTTGCTTTCCCTTGGATGCTTCCTGAAGTTACCTTTCTTCTTCTCATCTTCTTTATCATCATGCACGTCATCCTCGTCATCTGAAGACAGCTCCTTGATAATTGGCCCTTTAGGCCTGCTTGGTTCAGGGGGCTGTTGAATGAAACCACCGGCATTGCTCATGCCCTGACTGAGATTTGTCTGGCTTCCAAACATGCCTCCATTGATATCGGTATGGGGCCCAAACATACTTGGTCCAAGCAATCTAGGTTGCATCATGCTAGCAAAGGGGTTCATGAAGCTGGGCTGCATCATACTGCTGAAAGGGGTTGGGAAGCCATGTTGCAGCATGCTACCAAAGGCGTTTGTGAAGAAAGAGTCATCAAAGGGATTTGATCCACTGAAGAAACTGGACGTAAGGTTCCCTGGTTGTCCAAAGCTGCCAAAACCAGCAAAAGGGTCCCCAAAACTGAATAATCCAGGCCTCCCACCTCTTCCCCCTTGCATCTTCTGTTACAACACCTCGCCTGGTTCAAAACAAAGACGAAACATAAATGATTGTGTCATTATGTCATTGTGTGTAGTAGTAAACACAGCCACATAGTCCCACCCTCTGAGCTCCAGTCCAAAATCACCAATTCACATGAACAAGTGGCAACATGGTTCATAGGTAAATAAATAGCAAACCACAACGTAACTGAAACTGCAACATCACATAATCAAGTGGAGTCCAGACACTATATGTAACAAGACCAAACCTTGAACGATAACGTCAATTAGATGATCAAACATGGTGTCCAAAACAACAACAATGGCTTTAGCTCTACAATATCACATCAGCAGTAAGCTAGCAATGAGACAAGCATAAGTGTGACAGTTATCCATTACGCACCATTCGTGCAAGCAGGCCTACAACCTTTGTTCCCCATCAAAATACCAAATACACCGGCTGGACAGGGAAAAGCGTTCCTCCCTTGTACAATCCAGTGACGGTAAAAAAATCACAGATAATTTTCTATGCATACAAAGCCATAGTCAGACAGATGCCCCAGCATAAATTAATTACTCCGAGATGTACTACCGGTGTCTGTCACTCATAATAGCAAATCACAGCATGTGCCTCAAGCATGAAGACAATTAGACAAAGGAGATAGTATGAAGCATGATCAACCTCTGCTTACCGCAGGGCAGCACTAACCAACTGAAGTGCAGAACACAATTGATTTCCTATTCAGAACAAACCTCAAAATGGACCCGGAGCCAGCCAAACTGACGGGGAAACGGGCCCAGCGTCCGCTACACAGGACTCGAAACGTATGAGAGACCGCACTAGAAACCGCCTCACAGAGCACGAACAAGGAAGCGAAACCGAAAACCCTAGACCGAAATCAGGGGGCGCAGATCGCAGAGGCGGGCCGGACGACGGGGGGAGAGTACCAGACCTGAAATCCTCGAGGGATGGGCGCGCGAAGGGATCGATCGATCGGACGCTAACTCTCGATCCCTGGGAATGGCGGACGCGAGAGAGGAGCTCCAATTGGGCGAGGGCGACGCGACAGTGCGGGGGGAAACTGAGTTCCTCCTCTGCTGTTTGCTCCACGCCCTTTCCGTGTCGAGCAATGGTGGAACTGTGGAAGAAGGAACCGGAAGAGACAGAGAGGGGGAGAGGCGAGAGAAAATTCCAGAAGGCTAGAAAAGTGGGCTCGGCCTAGTACGCTAGGCCCAAATGTATTGGCCCATTACTGATGGGAGGCCCACATACAGCATCACCACCTCTGCGAGATTTGGGCCCTGCATCGCGACACACGCGCCTAGTCGTCGTCTCCCTCAGCAAACCCTACCGGGCAGCAGTTCGCCATGGCCGCCGCCCGCGCCGCCGCCCTCTTGCGGCGCCAGAGCCTCGGCGCCGCCGCGGCGAACCCGTACCTCTTCTCCGGGCATGGCCTCCGCTACCGCAAGCTGGAGGTCATCCTCACCACGGTAACGTCTGCACCTATCCCTTCATTCCGCCAGGCCTCGCTTTGCAAATTTGTCGTTTGATACATGCGCGGCGGCACGGCGTTGGCTATATCTGTGATGTGCGTGCGCGCGTGCGTGGAGCGGGACCGTCTGGCGGCTGGCAAAATGATCTAGTTACGAGGAGGATTGGAGACGAGACGAGGCGGCCGCAGGCAAGGCGGCGGCGGCTTCTGCTGCCTGGTGCTGGCCCGGACGGGGGTTAAATGGTGCGCGTCCGTGCCCCGTGGCGTGGCGTGGCGAAGGGGGGAGGTCTCGTTCAACCGTTGGCGGGCGGAACCAGGGATGCTGCTTCGCTGCGATCTCTTTGGTTCAATTCTAGATGGAGATGTTCTTGTCCAATGGGTGGTGTGCTGTACTCTGAAATGGCGGAGAAGTGGCGTGGCGAAGGGGTGAGGTCTCGTTCAACCGTTGGCGGGCGGAACCAGGGATGCTGCTTCGCTGCGATCTCTTTGGTTCAATTCTAGAGGGGGATGTTCTTGTCCAATGGGTGGTGCACTGTACTCTGAAATGGCGGAGAGGTGGCACCTTAGGGGGTTTAGGGGGAAACTGTATTCAATTTGATGAAATGTTATTTGATTTGTTGGAGCAAGTAATGCCCATCTGATCGGTCTTTTTCTTTGAAAGTATGTGTAACTGCATGTTAATTCCTCTGTGATAATTAGATATCCGGGGAAAGAAATTACTTGCTGCCTTTCATTACTTCCTGTTGTGCTGCAGACTATTGATAAGCTGGGGAAAGCAGGGGAGGTGGTGAAGGTGGCGCCTGGCCACTTCCGCAACCATCTTATGCCGAAGATGCTTGCTGTCCCAAACATGGACAAATTCGCCATACTCATCCGAGAGCAGCGCAAGGTATGCTCCTTTCTTGTAGTCCTTAATTGTACGGCAAGTATATCTGTTAGGAATTAGGATACTTGTTGTGAAGCATGAGCTTCATTGTTTGATATGATAAAATTTGCCCATCGATATGAATATGTATTACACCATGGACTATACACTCCACTCATAGTGTAACATTCCTTGGCACATCTGTTTACTTTGGCAATTTGATACATGGCCTCTACCTCATTGATACTCTGGACTCTTGTCCATTCCTACTCAAGTTTGCTACTTGAATTCAGTTCATAATTGCAGTCTTACTAGATGTTCTTTTTTTAATCAGCTCTACCAACGTGAAGAGGAGGTGGTGAAAGAAGTCACAAAGGAAGATGATGATGCTCGGGTAGGTTGTAAATCTCAGAGGATACAAATATTCCTGACCTGCCTTGTTGATGAAAGGTCTTAGGAAATAGCTTAGTTTAATCTGCCGTTTATTTCTCTGCAAGCCAGTTACCTGTTAACATACGTCAACTCCAGGATTACTTGTCAGTTATCCGGTTTGGGTTTACAGTTTAGTTTGATGTTGTCTACTACATTAAGGCAGAGCGTGCTCACGAACCTTCATATCATAACACTAGAGATTCAACATAGGAATGTGCTGGTAGGGTTCTGTTTTCTGAAAGCAATATGGTGGATTTTTCTCTCTTTTTTAATTGAGAAGAATGGTTATGATCATAGGCTCAATTTATTTAACTGATCTAATATACAAAAAGATGAATACTTGCCTCTAGCTGTTGGTCTCTGAATATAGATATTGCTGCATAATTTATCAGTATTTAAAAAACAGATGTAGCCTGGATTTTCCTGACACTGCCTAATTTAAGCCAGAAGCTTCTTTCTGGATCTTAAAATGAGATGGTACATAGAAAGCTCTTTTCTAGCTATAAAAACAGCATTTTCTTAGATATAAGATAAAATTTTGGATAAATCTAGCGCTAAATTATCCAGTTCTGATGAAAGGCTGATATTCTCTGTTTCCTCTTGCTATTTACTTCCTGTTATTTTCTGACGGTACTAATTTACTTAATCGTCATTTCAACAGCTACAGGAAGAGAGACTCAAGCAGTACCAAACAGCAGCAAAGCGGCTAGATAATGCACTCTTGGTTAGTATGCTACCACTGAAAGTGGAAATCCTCCTGCATCATATTTATTCTCATGTTTTGGTCATACAATTGTGTTTTCATGTACGGTGCATTTGCCAATTAATATAAACTTCAGCCCATGATAGTTTTGTTCATCACTGTTATTTTGCTAGGTGTTGAGGCGGTTTATCTCGACTGGAAACGAGCTGTGCACTCCTGTAACAAAAGATGAAATTGTCGCTGAGGTGCCTTTCAACATCTAAAGGCCTCCCTCCTCTATTATCCCAAAATTTCAGTTTCCTCATGGGTCATGACTTGTCTGTGCGCTTGTCTGCTTTACATCTTTACCTACAGGTGGCAAGGCAACTCAACATCAACATCCACCCGGACAACCTGCACCTGCAGTCACCTTTGGCATCCCTTGGTGAATTCGAGCTGCCCCTCCGCTTACCGCAGGATATCCCACGCCCAGAAGGCAATCTACAGTGGACTCTGAATGTCAAGATCAGGAGGAAATAGTGCAGTAATTAGGGAATTTTCATTCACCACCCAAACCATTGTAGCCTTCTGATCAAGGGACCTGTGGAATAAGTTTTCAGATCAAACGTTTTGCTAATCTGATATTTCTGATCTCCAAGCCTCCTTCCTGTTTTTCGGAAGGGTGTTTATTTTCTATGTGAATCTGTTGCCCGTCTTTGGACATGATCTCATAGCTGGCTGATGTGTTTGTTAGAAAATGTAGCGAGAAATGTTTGAACAATTGTTTGCAATAGGACAGGACAAATCTTTTACTTTGCTGTTAACTTGTTTAGTGTCCCCAAGCGCAACGGGACTGTGAATGATAAAAGGCGAGGTGTCATGTTAGGATGCTGTGGTTGTGAGGCATCGCCGAAAAGGAAAGTCGGTGGCCATTTGATGAAATTATTTTGACGAAAGAATATATGAATTATAGCATCAAATTTTGCATGCACTGGGATGCTTGGATGCTTGCATCGCCTGCTATCCATCAATGTTTTGGTTGCGATTTTGTATCTGTATTAAAGGGGTGCTACCCAAAGCGGTGGCACTGGAACTTGGATCGTGCATGCTACGCGGACGCACTCTCTTTCCTTCAGGGACATGCGAATTTGGAAACTGAAACAGTGAAACATGTGAATGATCAGATGCCCAGGAGACTGTTGGAGAAGGGGAACAACCAATGATGCTCTGATATTCATTTGGGGGCAATACAATGCAATGCAAGGACCTTCAAAGTTCAAACCAGCCGGTCTGTCTGATCCATTGGCTGGGAGGGATGATCCAAAGTTTCTAACTGCAGGTCTGCAGCTTAACCAGTCTTGATCAAATTGTTCCCTGAACTGCGCCGGAGCTGCCTTGTCCGGCCCCAGCTAGCTCTCAAAAGCCAAACTTCTGCATGGTTTATTCATAGTGCATTCAGCTAATCAGCTTGTTGTTTGTCTGCTGACCACACAATGCCACCGCTCGGCCGGCTCGTTTCCATGCTGCTGCGTTCCAGCATGCAAGCTGGCCCCGTACAAAAGACTTTTGCGTTGGCATCTCCGCAGGTTCCTCCTCGCTCAGCTCATGTCTGCAATTATGCCGGCGTAGTACCTGCTTAAAGCTGAGACGGTGGATTCGCAGCACAGGCCTCTATCTAGCTCCATCTACCATCTGCTCTGAGCAATATTCAGTCAATGCATGCAGCTCAAAGCAGCAGGGATCGGAGGAGGAAAAAGAGAGCATCCATGCATGCAGGAGGCTCGGCTTTAGTAGCACTAGCTGCATTGCACATGCATGCAAGAGTGTGTTCTTCACTCAATTACTAGTGGTATCAACTGTCAATTGAGAACTCGAGATCTGGTTTCGTTCTCTCTTTTGCAACAATCTGCAAACAAAGGGAGTAAAGAAATCACAAAACTCACTGAAAACCAGCTCGAAAACCCTTCCTCCTCTCTTCGTCAGCATTCTGACCGAATTATGTATGTTCTTGTTTCATGGACGTGGCTGTGGCTGTGGCAGCCTTGTGGACACGTCGTTACACGTGTCACGCGTTGACCAACCGGTAGGCGCCAGCAAGGTACAGTAGCTTCACAGAAGGAGTGTACACACGTCGTGCACCTGCAGCTGCTGCTGCTTGGCGTATCCTCAACTGCACCCAGAGATGCCGCTAGCATCAGCGCGCATGCGTGCCTGCTGGAACTCGATTTGCAGGCCACTAATCAACCCATCTTTTCTTTTCTTTCTTTTCCCCTTCTCTCTCGGCTTGTCAAGTAGTGTAGCGGCAGGCCAGCAGCAGCTCGGAGCTGCCTTTTGCTTGCCCCCAAAAAAGGAGCTCCTTCAAAGTAGTGGAATATGCCCACCATGCGAGGATCGGAGGAACAACAAAACCAAATAATTATTAAATGGTTTTTAAACTAAATAAAAATGCAGACGCACACACAAAGCATCATGCAAGTGGCAGTGGATACTGCTAATCTCTTCCTTTTTTTTCGCAGGCTCAATTATCACGCTGGCTGGGTGCTTAGTTATCAGTACTGGCCGTAATCAAGTAGCTTGGACCACAGCCCGGCACATGTGGAAGCTCACCACTGTCACTCAACAGCTAGTGCTGCATGCGGCTAGCTTGTTGCATGCAGGCGTCTAATAAGTAATCACTTCCCGTCAAAAAGGAAAAAAAATAGTAATCACTGAACTGAAGAATATATCCGTTTGCTTGCTTGCTACTGTAGATAATGAAATTAAACACGCTTGTAACCTTTTTCAGCAGGCGTGGGCATGTGCCTCCAACTCCACTAATCCTGCAATAAACAGGTCGGATTTGAACTTGCCTAGCTACCTACCTCAAATCAGCATGTGCCGCAGCATTGTTCGCTTGGCTTATCATTCCAACCTAGCAAATTATTTTTCTCACAGAATAATATTGAATTAGCTTAACGGATTATTCTTCTCTCAGACTTTTCAGCCCAGCCCAGTGAAACGAGCATGGAAATATCATAAGGAGCAGCACTGTTTATCATCTTTGCTTTCATCAAAATTTACACTCAAAAGGTCTAAGTTGATGATGCGGGGTGAATTAAATTAACATTGATAATATACCTTAACAGAGACGCGCCTCTTCTGATCCATTGATTATTTTGCAGGATACGTAGATATATACCAAGTGTATCTTCATCACTTGTTGGCCTCTGATTTATTTCAGTACTCGATCTATCGATGCTCTTTAATTTTGGATCATACTACAGCTTTGCATCGAACTCAAAAGCATAAAAAAGAGACGATTTGTTTTTCCCTTGTCCGATCCACACGCGTGCATCTCAACTCTCTTGAAGCTGTGTGCTAGCCAACAAAATAGCTGATGAACTTCTCCCTTGTTGCCTTGTTGAGCTAGCATCTATAGCAAAGCTGTTTGTGCGTGTTGCCACTTGTTGGCTTCCTGATGGAGGGTCCCCCCAGTTAGCTAGGGAGCATTTCACCTAAACTTGTGACTAAGTGGTGGTGCTTCTTAACTACAATCACTTTCCCATTTTCCTAACTACGATAAAGTGAATAAGATATCCACTTGCATGCCCATCACATCATTTAACTAAGTACAACACAACATGCATGCCTCATAGCTTGCTTTTTAGGTTTTGCTTGCTTGTGTGTTTGCTTGTCCTCCCACAGGTAAACATTGCAAAGCAAACAGAGGGTGGAGTGCCCATGATCGCCTCCCTCCTCATGCATCTCTCTCTCCTTTTTCTTGGCTTTTTTCTCAGTTGTTTATTAGATAGATGGTAGATGGATTAGAGGGGGCTAGTTTGGAGTAAAGCTTGTCATTAGGTCTATCTTAATCAACTAACCGAATATCTTATGTGTTGCTAAGCTTTCATGCACTGTTAGGCATTGACTCCTCAGTGTGCTGTGCTTGATTGCCACCATACGTTCATCATTATAAATGCTTCCATCCTAATCCCTCCCTACGAATAAATTTGTTTTTCAGGGTTAATAAACTCATTCCTTTAGCATACTTGTCTTGGAAGAAAATGAAAGGCTTAATAGATTATTTTGCCCAAAAAAAGTAGGAAGCAAAAATATTGTTGAAGGTCGATGAGCTGTCCGTGGCTGGCCTTTTCTGAATGTACACTTATGTGAGTGTTGTGTGTATATATTTATAATCAGTGTGGATGTTGAATTACGATTACAAAGTAGTGGTAGTAAATTGTTTTCCCGCCACTTTATTTTTGTTTAGTCTCAACTGCTCTCTACTTTCGGCCTTCAGTGGCTCCCTTGTAATGCACTCAAATTTCAACATGATCAATCCGGAGTCATTGCTTGCCTGAACAAAATCAAGATCCTAACAATAATCATAATTGGTAGTTTTAGTACTCTGTTTGTTTAAAATTATAGTTCACTTTAGCTTTATCCATAGTTGAAAAAATGATCAAGTTTATTGAAAAAAAAATCAATATCAGATCGAGTACCGGTCAGCTTGATTTCTCAAAAAAAAAAATTCCAGTCAGCCTACTAACATGTACATAATAACTTTTTCTAAAGCAAGAGAGTATGCTTAAATCTGATGATGAAGAAGAAAATATGCCTTTCGGATATGAGCACACACATTTTGGGTCTTACTACGGAATTAGTTTAGCAACACCTTGTAAGCAGGAAAACAAGAGTGTAGTAGCTCGATTTTGCTTGACTTCTTCACCGATTAGTTTGGGTGATGCCTCATCACATCAGACACCAGGTTTTCTGATGCTCGACAGTACTGATCGAAGACTCTTTCCGACAGTTTGAGGCGACATCCGTACGCATGCATGCAGGAGCAAGCCACGTAGGTTAGGAGTACGCTACGCTGGCATGCATGTGGCTCGTCGTCTTGTTGCCGGACTGCGACTGACTGTTACTACTACGCCTCTTTGCCATGAGCCCATGACGATCTAGCGTACTGTACAAAACACAAGAGAGATCAGCAGTTTAGCACGCCTCCGTTTCTCCGTACGGCCTCGTTCGGTTAATACGTTGCTTAGAGGTATTGAGAGGTATTGAAGTGTATCTAAAGGTAGGAGTATTTTGACTTGTTGGAGCTTCAATACACCTTAATAGTTAATACGATTCAATCCCTTCAATCCGACTCAAAGCGAACAGGCCCGGAGAATCTATGCAGAGCATAGTACACACTGGACCAAGAATGTTCTCAGAGATCATGGCCCGGGAGTCAGCTGCAGGAAGAATAGCAGCTTTGCCACGCTGGCAAATTGGGCCCACGAGCTTTACGTGCTGGTCGCACAAGGCGGCCGGCACAGGACCTGAACCGGCGCCTTTGGACCCGTGCACGCTGCCGGCGCCACTCGAGTCCAAGCGAGCAAATCCCCGCCATCCCTGCTGGGACAGGGACAGGAACACATCAGCATTCAGCGGCAGTGTCAGGACAAGGTTGGTTGCTCAAAGTTGACCGCCCAACAGGCTTCCGTTCCGTTCCGTTTCTTGTGGACACACTCACAACTCACACAAAGGCCAACCTAATACCGTTGACTTTTCCATACACACCCAAAGACTCTCTGACTCTCTCTCACTCCCATGGTGTGATCTCAATCATGGGGCTGTCTGAATGAAACTTTTGACCACCGACTCTGCGGTCCAGTCCAGTTCTGCTACGTAAAAGCTACGGCCTCGCACGCACTGGCCTCCGTACACATGCATGCATGGCTGCTTTGCCGGCGTAGGTCATCTCAATCCAATCCTACGCCGCTGCAGTATTGCTCCTACATGCACTCAGTATTCGATGCATGCATGTGCAGCGCGCCGCTGCTTAGCTTTACCTGGACACGTTCCAACGCACAAAAGAACACATAAAGCCACTCCACTCCAGCTCATACTCACGTACCGGTAGAAAAATAGGAGAGGCTAGAAAAGCCATCTCCTGTTGTTGTTCTTGGTCTTCTCCTACAGCCCTACTCCTACCTTTACATTGCAGCATGGTTTTGTGGATTCTTTTATTTTTGTGTAAATAGTTTAATTTATGGGTGCTCATTTGGGTAAGAGATAAGGATGTGGCAATTCAATGTAACTAGCTTTGTTTTGAGACTATGCGTTTTGTAATTAAGTGTCTCATGTGTAAGTGGGAAGTTTGGCCCTTGTCTTGTATTTTATTTTCCGCAATTTTTGTCTTGTATATGTGTTGGATGATAGCTAGGATGGATATTTGGTTTCTAATTGTGCCAAGGAGAAAAGACTAAAAAATGGCGGTGGTTCCAGCTACCATGCATATTCCGTTCATATTGAATTTGCGGCTAACACATCAAGTTATGGCATCAACTCTTCTTTTATTATTATATATCTATCAGAAGTGGAATATATTAGGTGAAGAATACAATGTGGATCTTTTAAATATCCAATTAATAAAAGACAAATTTCTTTGAACGAATGAATTAACATATCATTCCTAAGTATAAAAAAATGAGGAACATATATACTCTATAGTTGGATAGAAATATAGTGATGTTTGAAACAAAAATGTAAAAAATATTAAATATATTGTTTATGGGTTTGAACAAGTGGGATAATTGACCCCAGGAAAAAAGTAAGGCTTGATTGGCCATTTTTTTTTAAAAAAAAACTTTGCGCAAAACACAAGATGGAAATTTTTTGAGGGAGAAATGTATACATTGTTCTTCTAACAATCTTCTAGTAAATAAACACAATCTATCTTAATCTGCATTCATTTTTAGGAAATTCAAAACCCCAATTGAATTCTTATATAATAAAATTGCAAGCACGAGCAAACACTGTTTCTATATAATACGCCATAATGTTACAAGTATATTATTCCACGCAGTTGTCAAAGACAAAATATCCCATTTTAGATACTATTTATGGATTTCGACAAGTGAAATTGGTCCACCGAAGAAAGTAGAACCAACCAGGTTGGCCAAAACCAAAACAAAGAAAAGCTTTGCCGAAAACACAAGATGACAGACACTGGTATCGTTTCACACGAAGAAGACTATTCGTTGAATTTTATTTCTTTTCTCTGTTGGATCCGAGCTGTTTCCACACGGATCAATTGATCTCATCCATCCATGATCCATCCCCCCACACCACAGTGGGTGTCCTATGTGTCACTGTTGGCTTTGACACGCTTGACTCGAAGCATGCAACCAGCTCCCGCATGCGACAAGCCGACGACCGGTCAACCACCCCCTCTCAGTGGCAGACCCGTAAATCCACCCCACAACCGCGCCCAAACAGCCCGCCCCACCTGCCTTAACAGCACTTTTTTTTTTTTTTTGACGCCTCTCGTCTGGGTACAGCTGTAGTATCTGCTCATATACGTACACGCACACACACCCTACCCACGCACACCGCACTCACACACACTATACGGTACAAACAGCCCTACAACTACACTCAGAACCGAAGACCGCGTCCTTCTGGAGATCACCGGAATCCTCCTAGACTCCGTAGGCGACGGGCGCGTCGCAATCCCTTTGTGGCGTCACGCGTGAGAGGCTGTAGATTTATTATGGGAATAAACCCCGGTGAGAGACGCGAGTTCGATTCTGGGAATCGAACTCGCGTCGGTAGCGAGCACACCTGGCTGCGCTAGCCACCCGAGCCTAGCTCGGTTCTCTGCCTTAACAGCACTTAATTAACCGCGTGAGGCCAAAGCATTTCCCGCTGCCGGTTTTGCCCCTCCTCCCCCAACGGCGCCAAGCAACGGGCATTTTTCGATCTCCGCATTAAAAACGCACCCCGCGCGCGCGGGCCCCACGGCCCGCTCCCGCTTAAACCGCGACAATTTCGCCCCCCATTTCTTTACGGCCGCGCGCGGGGGGAAGGCTTATTAATTTTATATTCCCCCGATAATCTAATTTATTTCCTTTTTTAATCCCGTAATTCGCTTCCGCAACCCCGCGGCGGCCTCCTTCCTCCTCCTCCGCCCCCCGCCTTTTTTGCTTTTAGTTTTTGGCCTTTTATTTCGCCCCCATTTCCGTCTCCCCCTTTTACTCCCCCCTCGCCTCGCGACTTCCCTTCGTCCTCCCTGCGTGTTGCCTCTGCGGGTTTGGGAATTTTTCCGGTGGAGCGGGGATTTTTGGAGGAATATTTGGGGATTTTGGGTTTATTTTGGGGGGATTTTTAGTCGAATTTTTGTTTTTTTGAGAGGGGTTAAGGAGAGGACGGAGGAGATGGGGTTGGCGTGCGTGAGCTCCAATGGCGAGTGCTCGTGGCGGGAAGCTTAGGGCTAAGAGCAGGTCGACGCGTGTCGGGGTGCTGCGTGCATGGAGGACAAGTCGGGGGAAGCGAGTGCTGCGCCTGCGCCCATGGCGGCGGCGGCAGCGGCAACACCAGTAGTTACGGCGGCACCGGAGGCGACGGTGAGCTTCCAGTCGCCGGCGCCGGCAGCGACGGTGGAGAAGGGTAGCTCGAGCGGCGTGTTGGTGTCGCCTCATGCCACGGGGCCACCGCCCGCTGCGGGGCCGCCGCCGGCGGGAGTGGGCGGCGCGCTGGCGCTGGGCCCGGTGTCGATGAAGGTGCCGAAGAAGCGCGGGAGGCCGCGCAAGTACGGGCCGGACGGGAGCCTGATCCGGCCGCTGAACGCCACGCCGATCTCGGCGTCGGCGCCCATGGCGGCCGCCGTGGCGGCGGGGCAGTACACGCCCGCCTCGGCGGTCGGCGCCGCCATGAAGCGCGGGAGGGGACGCCCCCTCGACTTCGCCGCCGCCGCTTCGGCGGGCAAGCAGTACCAGCATCACCAGCTCCACCACCACCAGCCGTTCGGCTTCCACTTCGACACGATCGGTACCAGTCTCACTCGTGCTCGCATCTTTCTCCCCAATTTTTTTTCTAGATTAATCAAAATCTGAAAATCTACTGATTTTTGGGTTAATCCACATACTGTTCCTGAGAAAAAGTTGGATTTCTCTCTCGCTTTTCTCTTGAGGAATTTACTCGATTAGAGAATGGCGGGGCGGTGGGCAAGGGGCCAATGGCACGAGTAGTAATTTGGCTGGCGGCGTCACCGCTCACTCCTTGTCATGACACTGTCCGTGTCTGTCCCTCTCTTATCCGAATATTTCTTGTCTCCTCCGCTCTACGCATCTCGTGCTGCATGATCAGATAGTTCTGATGGTCAGGGACCTCAGGCTTATCGGCGGCTGAGTTGGTGTGTTCCAAGATTCGTGGCTCGGCCGGGGAGCAAAGTGGGGGCCAGGATGGAGGCATATCCCGCCTGAATCCGACCCCAATTTGTTGGTTGCTCCCAAGGCTTCTTGGTGTTCTGTGGTGGGGTTCTGCCGTTGTGGGGGGTGCCACGGTAGGGCTGTGCTGGTGGTTAACGATTCTGAAACAAAACACTGCTTGCTTATGTAAAACAACTTATGTAAAACACTGCTTGCTTCTTCTCCTTAAATGACAAGGCAGTGCTCCTGCCAAATTTTCAAAAAAAAAAAAGATTCTGAAACAAAACAGGGGAGGCCATGGATCCTCCTTGTTAGGTTCTACCGTGGTGCTTTTCGTCATCCCTGTCTGTTGTCACCGTGTTGAGGGCGATGGCCATGGATATTGTGCAGACATCTGTTTTTCAAGGCAGTCAATGAATGCATGCAGGATTAGAACACTGCTGTAAAAGTTAGAATGGTTGGACTGAACATGTATGCTGAATAAACATTTGCCGGACACTGTTAATCATATTGATGATGTAGTGGTGTAGCTTCAGAATTTCATCTTTCCCATGATGGTGTGCACCGTGAAAACCTGATTTACTGATGAGGATACCACTGTCATAGTTGTGTTTTCCAGTGCATTGGCAGTTCTTTCATGCTAGTTCCGTATTGATGTTTCAGTTTGGTTTGTTGTACAAGTTGTTGTCAATTTGTTAACTCTGCTGTGTGTTGCAGGTGACATGGTGGCTTGTTCTGCTGGTGCAAATTTCACTCCGCATATAATTACTGTCGCCCCTGGTGAGGTATGGATCTAAATGTTACTTTTGATGTGTACAACTGGCTGTTGATGTCACCTGGTGATTTTCACTTGATTATTTCTGAATTCTGATGGGGCAGTATGCGTGGCTTCATCATATATGCTATCCTGAAATATCTTTTTTATGAATCATCATTTACATGGAGGTGCTCTTTAGATTCTGTTGGGATCGCCTGCATCATTTTATGTATGTTTACAAACTTTAGTTACAAAAAAAAAACTTACAGAAAAAGAGTGACTGCAAATGTACGCACAGATCAAATGTTATGCTGCACATAAGGACACACTGGATTTTGCATGCCCTGTTTTTATGTGGTTTAGCAAAGCAAATCATGATGGCAGAATGCTCTTATTTTAGTGTCATTTTCCATTTATTCAATTTGATAAGGAGAGGTGAACCAATCTTATTTGTCATCTGTGTGAATGTCGACAAAGATTGAAATGAATGTGTCTTAATTTTTCCCTTGTTCATCACTGTACCTGTACTCGAAGCTACAGATATGCTAATCTTTTTCTTGAAGTCATCTGTATCTTTGCGTGAAAGAATGATCTGTATTTTCCCTGTTGGTTCAGGATGTGACAATGAAGGTTATATCGTTTTCACAACAAGGACCACGGGCTATCTGTATTCTCTCTGCCAATGGCGTGATATCTAATGTTACACTCCGTCAGCCTGATTCTTCCGGTGGAACATTGACTTATGAGGTTAGCGTCTTAGGACTCTTTTAGTTCCTTCATGACTTAATGTGTGCATTGTTTGGTTTCATATGGCTGTGTGGATACAAAGGATTCTGAGTGGTCCTACTTAACCCTATCCTATGCCCTCTTTGATTGTAGGGACGCTTTGAGTTGCTGTCCTTGTCTGGCTCCTTTATGCCAACTGAAAATAGCGGGACACGAAGTCGATCTGGTGGGATGAGTGTGTCTCTTGCCAGCCCAGACGGTCGTGTCGTCGGTGGCGGAGTTGCCGGCCTCCTGGTGGCAGCGAGTCCTGTTCAGGTATCCTTGTGCTTGCCCTCTTCGAGATCTGAATGCTGAACTGCAACTCTGCAAGTTATGCTTGGTCAATGACCTGAACTGTGTTCTTTCAACTAGAGTCTTGAGTAACATTTGATGATCCTGCCTCAACATGATGTGAAAATTTTGATTTTGACTGACAGTCGTGTCTACTTGCCAGATTGTCGTGGGGAGCTTCCTGCCGACAAGCTATCAGCTGGAGCAGAAGAACAAGAAGCCACGGGTGGAGCCGACACCCACTCTCCCCCAGACACCTCCCGCCATTCCAATCTCAAGCGTGGACACACACAGCGGCGAGCAAGGTCAGCACAGCTCCGCAGCTCACCATAGAACAGCTAATGTTGTCATGACCTCGGCGTACGGCGCGGACCAGAGCTGGGCATCCCCTGCCCAGCCGACACCCGAGGCGTCCAGGACGCCGTCAGGCGATCAGAAGACGACTGCCTCAGGATCCTGAACCTGAAGCCCAGCAGCAGAGTCGTCACACTGACAGGGAGTGGAGTACTGAAGCTGTCTGCCGTCGACGAGGCAGAGAAGATGGGCTTGTGGATTGGGGTTCATTCGTTCCTTCCTGACTTGTAAAAGATGTGTGTCTGCAGGTCTCAGCGCTAGGTCTAATTGGGCTTAATTATATCAGGCAGGAGAGTCTAACTGCATTTGCTGTAGCTGTTCTACTACCCTACCCTACGGTTTTGTAACACCTTTGTCCGAGAGAATGAGAGAGAGAGAGAGTGTGTGTAGTTACAGTTTGTGTGCTAGCGGCGTTCCTATTAATTCTTGTGTTGGATTTGTGATGGATCCCTTAAATTAGCGTTAGAAAAATTCTCTACCTCTCACTCTGTTGGTCTGTTGCTGCATACTGGCATACTGATGTAGTGATGTTTCCTGCGTGGCCTCGTCGCACTGATGTTGAGTGAATCATTGTGGCAATGCTGAATCTGCCCTATGCATAATTTGTTCAGAAGTTGTGCACCTCACCTCAGCTCATTGGAGCTTGCATGTATGAAATAGCTGGTGTTCGATTCGCACTATGGCTGATGACAGTGGACCCGGATACTACAGTACTTTTTGTTCATGCTGGTAAGGCTGTCAGTCATGTATGCAGATAGGGTAATATCCTAGTAATAGGCATGGACATTGGACAGGAACGTATACTGTGTTGAATCTGAAACTTGAACGTTGCCTGGGAGGCCAGACTTTCACGAGAGGCGGCGTCTCTGAATCCTGAAGATCTCCATGCAAGCAAAAGCAATGGCCTTAATGTTCAAAAAAAAAAAAAAAAAAAAAAAGCAATGGCCTCCTGCACGTACGTCCAGGCGATGAGGTGCCCGACTACCGTACGGATAGGGACAGGGACATCATCGTCACTCATTCGACGCCGATGGCCATGGACGCCTGCATCAGCAGCAGCAGGCAGGTCAGGTGTGGGCGTGATGATTAGCGCACGGCGCTCGCGGATTAATCAATGCAATAATGCAGAGCAAAGCAAAGCCCCGGCCGGCTGTCACGCGCTAAACAAGGCAGCGGGATTGATTAGGGAGAATTAATAACCGGAGAAGCAAGCAAGCTATAGGAGGAGGGGACAGCCAGCAGCTGGGACGGCAATGCCGGCAGACCAGACCGGACAGCATCCCGGTCTGTCTGCGTGTGTGTGGCGGCGGCCATGTGAGCCGGACAATGGACAGCATCGCATCCCTTGGCAGCGCGCAAGAGACAGGCATGGACGCGCCTGACACGAATATACCTGCGCCGTGTTTGCATTTGGCAAACGAGACTGAAACCGAACTGAACACACAGATGGTCAGTGGCCAAGGCGTACGTGGGCTTCTAAGTAGGTTTTGGACCTGAGAGTACGGGCCCAGCAGAGGCCCAAACCGGTTTTGCGTGTGGTGGACAGAACAAGCGGGCAAACAACCGAAACAAGATCGTTATTATCCCAAGATTTTGAGATTTTTTTTCTTTCCAAATTCAACGTCTCCAAACCGGCACAAGCAGAGGAGGTGAAAAGCCTGTCTTCAAGCGCTGAACTTTGCTGCAAATGTGAATGTGGCCGTGACAAGAGCTGTGCTGGAGAGTGTTTCTAAAATTCGACCTGATTGATGGTGATACTCTTTTGCGAGGTTAAATTTCACGTGTTTCTAAAATTTGCTGATGTTAAGAGGAGTTCGACGTATGCCGAGTCTTGTAAGCCCCTTAGTTTAAGCTAATGGAAGCTCTTCCTATCCCCATCTTTTAGGATTTCAAATCTCAATCTTTTCATATTTAATTGCATTGGATTATTTTTTTACGCAGGCCTTTTTTTTTAAGGATTTGATGTAAGCATGTGATTATTTTCTTCTCGCAAAAAAAGGTGATATTTTCAAAGTGCACAAAGCAGTATTTGCCTTTTTTTCCCCCTGGTACCCCGACTCGCAAACAAGTTTAGCTGCCGCGCGGACTCTTCTTCTCCTCCCTCGGACGGCGCTGGCCGCGTTCCCCAATCGGCCCAAAATCGAATCCCCCCTTCCTCCCGTCCAAACCCTAACCCTACCCCCTATCCTTCCCCCGGCGATCCAAGATGCCGGCGACGGCGGGGCGTGTCCGCATGCCGGCGAACAACCGCGTCCACAGCAGCGCGGCGCTGCAGACGCACGGCATCTGGCAGAGCGCCATCGGCTACGACCCCTACGCGCCCGAGAACAACAGCACGGGCCGCCCCTCCTCCTCCGTCTCCGCCAACGCCGCGGCCGCGGCCGCCAACGACGCCGCCAACGCCGCCGCCGCCTCCGGATCCGGTGACGGGAACGCCTACACCAGCTTCCAGGGCCTCCTCGCGCTCGCGCGCGTCACCGGCTCCAACTCCGACGAGACCCGCGGCTCCTGCAAGAAGTGCGGCCGCGTAGGCCACCTCACCTTCCAGTGCCGCAACTTCCTCTCCGTCAAGGACCTCGACCTCGACGACGCGGAAGCCCAGGCCGCAGCGCAGGCCAAGTTTGACGAGATTAAGAGGAAGGCTGCTGCTGGCGGCGGGGATGCGGATGGGGTTTCTGATGACGAGGAAGAGGAGGATGAGGAAAGCGATTCCTCCGACTCGGACGTCGACCCTGAGCTGGAGAAGATAATCGCTGAGCGTGAGCGTGCCAGGAATGGGGGAAGGAGGTCCAAGGAGGAAGAGAAGAAGCCGAGCCACCGCCATAGGAGCAGGAGCAGCAAGAGCAAATCGAAGCACACAAGGAGCAGGAAGAGTGATGACAGCAAGGGTGAAGAGGAGGAAGGCAGACGGAGCAGGGACAAGAAGAAGAGAGCCAGCAGATCGAAAAGGCATGAAAGATCAGATGAGGACAGTGATGACAGTGACTCCGATAGGAAGAGGCATAGGAAGAACAGGAAGGACAGGAAGAGGCGCAGGAGCCATCGCAGGAGTGGTGACTCGTTGGATGAGGAGGATATGTCTGGAGGTGAAGAAAGGAGGCGCCGCCGCCACCGCAAGCGGCACCATCACCGGAGGGATGCATCTGAAAGTGACACTGGTGGCAGCGAGTCCGCAGATGACAAGAAGCGATCAAGCAAGCGGAGGAAGCACCGCAGGTCAGAGAGCAATGGTTTGGATGAGGATGACCGACATGGTCATCGTGGAGCGAAGCCTTCTAAGGAGAAGAGTAGGGACAGCAAGAAGAACTAGAGAGGAGAATTGAATTGGTAATTCACCCTCAATGATGTTATTGAATTCTTCTATTTATCAGCAGGTCCTTTGTGTTTTATCATAAGTTTGTACGGAGTACAGTTAAAGCACAAGGCTTATTATATTTGTCACATATCGGTGTATTAGGGTATGTCTGTCTGAAAAATGAAAATTCTATGCAAGCCGCAAGCGTGATTCTATAGTTAACAAGGACTTTTTTTAGTAGAGTTTTTGGCTAGCCTTCTCCCTCGATGATAATGGACCAGATAATTAGCATTAGACCATTTTTCATACAGTGATGGAGCCAGGAAGTTGCCAATTTTTATCAAGATGCACCTTGTAAAAATGGGAGTAAATTTTTTTAGCAACTATTGATATTATAAAGAGAACTTGTCGTTTTGGTGTCCTGATGTTCCATGTTGGGTATTGCAATTCTAAGCATTATAGAACATACAACAGTGTCATTTTGCCGAATTCTATTCTTACTCATTTTCTTCTGTTGCCCCATCATATATTATTTTGTTCTGGCAAACTGCATAGTAATAATCTGTTCCTTTCTGTCCTAATATTTTGCGACAGACAAACATTGAATATGCAAACCAAAGGATACTGTTTTCGTCTAAGCTTAATTGCAACAATGTTATCATGTTTTGGTCAGACTATATGCACTGTGGGACACAGGTATGATGAGTTGATAACTCCCTGTCTAGACTGACATTCTCAAGGTCAAACCCATCTACCTCCATAGGGCTATAACAAACGATAATAATACCGTCTTTTGAAAGAAAGCTGGCTGTATGATGAACCAATACGTGCGAAATTTCCTTTGTTGTTTCAACTTCGCGAACTCCCCTGCTCCCCAGGACATACTCAAATACATTCACTGGGAGACCCTAAATGTTACTTTCATGATCATGATGAGACAGTTGTTCTATTTGTTCTTCGAGTGTCCAGTGGCAAAAGTTGTTTGGGTCATTATTGCTCAAAATATTGATGCTGATAGCAGACCAATTTAGTTCAGCATTGCGTGTGCGTTAAAAAGCGGCTTCCTAATGGAGGCAAGTTTATACATTTGGGATAGCAGCCATTTGCTGCTGAGATAGTTTGTTATGCATGATGAAAAACACAGCTGAGATAGTTTGTTATGCATGTGCTCATATGCACTATTTGACACGTTTGTATGCTGAGGAAGTCTGAGAGATGCTGGTGGAAATAGTGAACATTCTGCTGCAGATGGCTACAAGGTTGCCGAATACGACCACGAACACCAACGTCACCATCGTCGCTGGAGCCAACTGGGGATGGACGTCAGGGGTCTAGGAACTGACAGAGCATCCCCGGCAAGAAAGATCAGGTTGACCGTTGCTGCGGGAGAATTTTTGTGTCGAGTTTCTTCAGTTGTTTGCTGTCTGTTTGACAGTTGTATTAGTCTAAATGTGCTTCTTCCTTGTCCCTTATTCTTCTGTGTCCCATTGTTGTACAGCTGAATCAGATGTGGTAACTAGTTGGCAGAGAGGGGGCTGGGATTTAGGTCTCGTCTTTGTCTGTTGTAGTTCTAATTTTTTTTTTCTGTTTTCTGCTACTCTGAAAACTGTATTTTCGTTTCAAATAATGTAAGGGGACATCATAGGTTAACAAAAAGAAAGAAAAAAATCTTGAAGCTGTTGCTGTATCATTGCAGTGTTGCATATCAATATTACTATCCAATAAAATATTTTTCAAGGATCAGATCGTTTGAGCGCACAATGGCCAACAAGTATGAATCTCTGCATTCCCTAGTTCCCTACAATAGGATTGGGGCCCGCCCAGGTTTACATGAAATTTCATGGTATTAACTACTTAGACTTTTGTGGTGAGTTCATTGACTGAAATCACATTTGTACAAATCGTTGACTTTGAACATGTCAAAGGTACACTAGTTGTACATGATGTGTGCCCTTGCTTGGACATTTGCATCAAATGTTCAACGCCTCGTTTCGTGGGTAAGATTATTCTGCTGGATACGCTATTAATATGCTATTTACTGAACTTTCAAAGGCAACGGTGCATGTATCGGCTTGTTCCTTTTTTCCTACAACAGCTGCTCTTACAAAAGTTTTGTCATCAAGGACGACTTCATGCCTGATCAACTAGCTGCAACATGGTGCGATCGGTATGTAACCATATCTTAGCGTGCCTACATTCTGTCTTTGAGTGGTGGAATTATATCCTCCCTTAGAGTGGCCTATTTTAAAACACAGACATGTATTGTACAATTTTGACTCGATGGTGGATACCACAAGATGGCTATGAACCAGATAGTCTCGTCCACATGTTACTCCCTCCATTTCGTAATGTTTATCTGGTCTGCACACCTATCCCGTATGGCATCGAAATTTGAGTAGTAAAACACCCGAGAAATAGAAAAAAAAATCTAGTAATGCTAATATGCTATTCATTTTGTTTTTCTAAGCAAACTGCTACTCAATTTGTTTTGCTGTGACATTTCTAGGCCGTAAGAGCAAAGGCAAAGACACTTTTTTCCTAATCAGTTGTAGATATAAAAATAGTAGATTGTACTAGCTAAGGTCCCTGCCTGAAATTGGCATGATGACAGACACCTGTTGCTGTTTTCTCCATGCCCTCTTATAAACAGTGGTCATCGTGACCATAGAGCCAATACTGTGTAATGTGTTTATCCAAATACACTCTCAATCCTCAAACTTCTCTGCTAGCTGAGAACAGAAGTTGAGAGATGGGCTACTCCAACACCATGTTGGCTTTGCTCATATTTGCATCCCTATGGACGGCAGAAGCACGAGCATCAGCAGTACCAAGAAGAGGAGAGGGGATTTTCAACACCGGTTCTCTTAGCCATCTGATCGTCCACAAGGCGGCCATGGCCAGAAGGTTAGAGATCACTAGATCCCTACAGGGGCCTGGTGCCAATACAGCTTCTTCCAATGACACCATCCTTCCCTCAGCTGCGACGCTTGCTGGCTGCCCAACGAGCTGCGGCAACCTGAGCTTTGAGTACCCATTCGGCGTGGGACCTGGTTGCTCCCGGGGTCCTGACTTCAGGCTCTTTTGCAATAGCACCGATCAGTCCCCTAAACTCTTCTTACACGACGGCACCACAGAGGTTTTACAGAGTATAGCTCCCGGTTTTGATATCCTTGGTATCCTCACCTTCGACCTTCTTGCAGTGTCTTTTTCCCAAGTAATCCCCATAAGATCCGGTGTTGATGTCTACAACATGTCATTGAAGGCTCCAGGGAATTCCTTTTCCATTCTGACGAGCATGGCGATTCACGTCATCGGCTGCGATCTGGACATACTCTTAAAAGATCAGGACACAGGTTTCTTTAGCCCACTTTGCACCGTTACCTGCCCCAACAAAACGATTGCGGAGATGGTGTATACACAGGATTGTGATGCTGGCGGTTTTTGCTGCGGCGTGATATCTGAAACACCTGTTCAAGCTCGTGAATTTCAGTTTGTGCTTCATAAAAGAGGTATGAATATGACTGAAAAAATCTCTAATTTGAGCATCCTATGGGATAGAATCAACATAAGTGTTGGGGTGCCCCTGGTGTGGAGCATCGCTGACCACACAAGCTGCCCTAAGGAAGAAGACAGGAGGAGCACCGCTTGTGTTAGTGAACATAGTCACTGTGAGAGTTCAGTGTTTAGGGATGATGGTTATGCCTGCCGGTGTGACAAAGGATACCAGGGAAATCCTTATATCCAAGATGGCTGCACGAATGATGAAGGTGATTTCATATATGCAATAACCACCGAATTAGTTTGAATCACCTTTCCAAATTGTTCCGTGGTTCTCTTATCTATGTCAGATTAATTGCTTCATCCAAAAATACCGTGCCTTTTGTATTTACTCAATTCTGCTTCACAAAACTGTATGGTTCTTTTTAATTTCTCTGATAGGACTATAAAGTATAAACTCTTCGGTGTGTTAACGATTACCACTGATCACTTCCGTGATTTTGATTTTTGCATGGCAACAGGGTATAATCCAAAATCACTAAAGGAGAATTGTTCTCACCAGTGTGGGAATATTACTGTCCCATTTCCTTTTGGCCTAGAAGAAGGTTGCTCTGCAAGGAGGCTTTTCCAGCTCAACTGCTCTGACCCAGCACATTCCGTCCTCCAATACAATGTCCTCCTTCGTGTGACCTACATAGATGTAAGCGAGGGTCTTCTCGGCATCAGTTTCAACTCAAGTTTGGCAGAGATGGAATTCAATGCACTACTGAAGATGATGATATCTTTTAAAGAACCTGACCTTTTTGTTAACCCTTTGGAATCAGCCTCTGTGCAGTGGGCCGTTGCTAATCTAACCTGCCAAGTGGCGAAACAGAACGCATCTGGATATGCTTGTGTGAGTAACAGCAGCACTTGCATAAGTGTTCTAAGCCCCTCAGAAGGCTATGTTGGCTACAGATGCAAATGCTCACCTGGTTTTGAAGGAAATCCATACATCCAAGACGACTGTCATGGTAACTTCTCCCTATGATAAGTTGGAGATATTTGGTGTATTTACTCTTCCTACTTTTTCTGCACATAATTTTGTGTCGCCTTAAATCTGAGTATGATTGCAGATGTTGATGAATGTCAGCAAACACCGGGCATTTGCGAAGGTCTTTGTCAAAATACTATAGGAAGCTTCACTTGCACTAAGTGCCCTGACCATACAGTTTATGATGCTACAACAATGCAGTGTATCTCAACACCGAAGAGAAATCTCCTCCTAGGTGAGTCTCATATTGGTCAATTTTGCAGCAGAAAAGGTGAGCTTGGTATATGCAACTAAGGGGCATTCTAATTGTAGGTATTATAATTGGGCTTAGCTGTGGCTTTGGCATTCTTCTTTTTGGCTTAAGTGCAACAGTGCTCATTCAAAGATGGAAAAGAAACACTCAGAAGAAACTAAGAAGGAAGTATTTTCAAAAGAACCAGGGCATTCTCTTGGAACAATTAATATCATCCGACGAAAACGCAAGTGACAAGACAAAGATTTTCTCCTTAGAAGAGCTAGAGAAGGCAACAAATAACTTCGATCCCACACGTGTTCTTGGCCATGGAGGGCATGGCACAGTATACAAAGGCATTTTGTCTGACCAACGTGTGGTAGCTATAAAGAAGTCCAAGGCCATCAAGGATGGTGAGATCAATGATTTCATCAACGAGGTTGCAATACTCTCACAAATAAGTCACAGAAATATAGTGAAACTCTTTGGATGTTGTCTCGAAAGTGAGGTCCCCATACTAGTATATGATTTCATTACCCACGGTTCTTTATATCAAATTCTTCATGCTGGTTCAAGCAGTGGATTCTCATTATCATGGAATGACTGTCTAAGGATTGCCACTGAAGCTGCAGGAGCCCTATACTATCTGCACTCTGCCGCCTCGATATCAATCTTCCATCGAGATGTGAAGTCCTCTAACATACTCCTAGATGGAAACTACACCGCCAAAGTTTCAGATTTTGGTGCTTCAAGATCTGTCCCAATTGATCAAACCCACGTTAGTACAAACGTACAGGGCACATTTGGTTACTTAGATCCAGAATATTATCAAACTGGGAAGCTAAATGAGAAGAGTGATGTTTATAGCTTCGGTGTAGTCCTCCTAGAGCTTCTTCTAAGAAAAGAACCGGTTTTTACATCTGACTCAGGAATGAAGGAGAACTTGTGTAACTATTTCCTCTCGGAGATCAAGGCGAGGCCGGTTACAAGGATAATAGCTTCTGAAGTCCTTGAGGAAGCTTCAGAGGAAGAGGTTGAAAAGGTAGCATCCCTTGCAGAGATGTGCGTGAGGCTGCGAGGTGAAAAAAGGCCAACAATGAAGCAAGTATATATAACACTACAGCTTTTACTAGCAGAAAGGATGAACTCATCTCAATCTGATACAGGAAGCGAGCAAGATATCCAGCCATCGCTAACAAGAAGAAACGTAGCATCTCGTTGGCAGTCCTTCTCTGTTGAACTGAATGACGGGGCTAATGTAGCACCTCAGTGCAACTACAACTGCTCTAGCTTGGAGCGAGAGTTTTTATCATCAGCCAGTCTACCACGTTAGATGTATTGTTGATGTTTCTTAATTACAGTATCAGCTACTATTATTCCAATGTTTGGTTTTGCTTACTGGACTGAATCAAGTCTTGTGTACTACTACATCTTATACGAATACAGTCCTGTTATTTGAATGAAATACTATGCTATATATTGTAGCATCCTTTTGCAAGAATATGATGGGCTGTTTTTGGACTAAGATAAGGCTTATGACGATGTTCATTCCCTTGGATTTAGGTAGACCCACGGGAACATGTACACTGTGTGACACTATAGGATTCAAATGTTTCAGACATGGTTAAAACCTCCAAACGCTTAATGGCTGGGAGTCTGGGACTGTACTAGTTTCCAGGTTGAAGTGCTTTGATGGGGAACGTTGGAACGGAAAGACCTCGGGGCGGTGATCTCATCTAGGGTATTTCGAAGAGCTGCGACGGCGCGGTTTGTTGCCCGGCAACGAGGGAAGGTGGGGGCTGGAGCTTCTGTACTGACGCAAGATGAGTGATGACGAGTGGCGACGGGACTTCTGGCAATCCTGTGGCGTGGGACAGATAGATACAAGGTAAGTTCAGGGGGCAGCGGCCGTGCATGCGACGAACCAGAGCATCATATCGACGCGCAAGACTCACACGAAGAGAGGAGAGAAAGAAAAAGAGAAACAGAAGAGAGGCAAAAGGATTGAGAGCTAGCCTAAAAACACAACCAAACGAATTCCTACGATCAAAGCATTGCAAACAAAAGAAGTAGTGCAGCTACTCAGCATGAATGCACAATCAAATGCTATTGCATTAGTAATATTGAAATTAGGGTGTTACAATGCGGCCGGCGGTGCCTGACGCCGATGGCCACCCAGTCCCACTCCCATTCCTCCGCTTCTGCAGCGCCGTAACCATCCATCAACTGGTGTTTGTTTAAGCCTAGAACACAGCAGGGTTTGTCCTGATCAGTCAAGATGATGTGTCGAATTCATTCATCCCAACCCAACAAGAACAGGACATGCACATCACCTGCACTTAGAGCAACTCCAGCCCAGCACTTAAATATGGGCCTCTATTTTGTACCTTTAAGTTTAGAGCCTTGAAATTGTCTCCTCACTCTAGCCTGGCTGATCAAATGATGGCCCCTAAATCAATCTCATCAGTGGGCTCCACGTGTCAGCGTGTCACCCTCCCTCTCTCCCCTTCCCCCACACGGCCTGGACCCCTATGGGCGACGCGGGCTGGAGGTCCGGCTCCACCGCCGGCGGCGCGCTCGCCTGCGCGGCCCGCGGCGAGGGAGCCCTCGCTGCGCATCAGCACCGCCGCCGGCACTAGCCTCGCCGCGCACCAACACCGCCGGCGGCACTTGCGGCCTGCAGTGCGTGCATCCCTGTCCGCCGGGGATCGTAGCCGCCGCCGCCGGCCGAACCGCCAGCACCCTCCGGAGATACCGCCGCCGCCCCCTACCACCCGCGACGACCTTGCCGGAGATCCCTCCGGCACCCGCGGCCGAACCGCCACCACCCTCCGAGGATCCGCCGCCGACCAGCCCAACCGCCGCCCTCCGGGGATCCGCCGCCGACCAGCCCAGCCGCCGCCCTCCGGGGATCCGCCGGCGGCCGAACCTCCCAGCATTATGGAAAAAATTTGTTCGTTTCCGGTGAAATTTCGGTGATCTAGAGAGTTCCAATTAACCTCTCGTACTATCAGCCTAGCAGGCGATTCCTTTTCATCTTATGATTTCCTGCTGCTCCTACATACCCTTTTTTTTCTCCCCAGTTTTATTATCAGCCACGGGCCACAGCCGTGCTCTGTGACCTCAGACATTGCCGTAAATGAAGCACTTGCAATGCAACCTCAGACGTTCCACAAGACAAGAGGAAGACCAAGGACCAGCAGCCTAGCTCTCCCTGTCTGTCCCAACTCTATCTCCTGGCCCAACCCAGGTACCTTGTTTCCCTTGCAAGCTACACCTAATCAGAGACACTGCCTGTTTAAGCTTTAGTCCCTGTCTAAACTTTAGACGTTGCCGCCGGTTTGGAAGAGAGACTAAAGGAAAGGAGGGGGAAGTAGAGACAATGGGCGTCTAACCCGAGTTTAGCTCCTCATTGTGAACTACGAGCGTTAGATGATTTAGACAGCAGTTTAGACACCCCTATTTGGAAGTTTAAACACCAAAACTGTGTAAAGTTTAGCATAAGTATCTAAATTGAAGGGATCCAAACCGAAACATGCCCCGAGTGTCCGATGCACATGGCTGCATGGAAGCCCGTTGGTCCATGCAGCTGCATGCAAGGATCCACCGAGAGCAAAGCCCAAACTCTGGTTCGGTCAACACGCATGCGCGCCCAAACTGCACACACCAAGGCACAACGATCCAACCGCCATGAAAAGGCGCTGCCGCCGACCATGCCGGCGGTGCCGACCGCCGATGGAGATGCTACCCGCCATGCGGGCGGCCAGTGGACCTTGCAGTGGCCGCAGATGCCCCGTCTCGTCCCGCTTGTCGCCAGCTAGTCCCACTCCCATCTCACAAGTCACAATTGTGAATTCTGCTTCTGCAGCGCCGGAACCATATCAAATTGGTGATTGTTTAAGCATCAAAACTGGTGTTTTGTCCTGATTAGTCAAGCGGCGTTCTATCCATCCCAAGTTCCCAACCCAACAAGGACATGACATGACAACCCAACGAGGACATGACAAGCACATCAGCTGCACTCACCTTGGTTAGTTGAGTACAGTACTAATTGAGTCCTTTGTTTTTTGCTGTTGGAGCCGGTGACACTGGCTCCGGGCAAATCAAAACCGCCTGCAGGCAATTTTTAGTTTTCATTCAGGGCCAAGGCATCAAGCGAGGCGCCCATGATTGCACGAACCATGCTCGTCCCTGGGCAAAAGGCCAAACCCCTGCTTTTTGCGGCATCAGCATTTGACTAATGGAATCTTTGGCAGCGCAGGCGGCGACAGGCCCGGCTCCAGAACGTCGTACACTTTGAGGCAAGCCAGCTCGGCTGCTTTATTTTACCAAATCTCGATCGAGTTGTTGCTGTTGTTGTTTTATCGGAAGTGCAGAAAGCCAGTAAACATCATGCGAGTCCAGCTCGTCAGAAGTGTGTTCCAAGGCAAGGTGCGAGCTGCAGCCCTCGCTTGCGTAAACAAGGAATATACTAGCTGTGGTATGGACAAAATTTGGCTCATTTCAAATGAAATTCCGGCGCTCCAAGTTCAAATTGGCCTCTCTCTAGTACATATCGTATGCATCGTGCATGTAGTCCTTCGACTAATGAAATCTTGGCAGCGCAGGCCGCTCCACAACGTATAATCTGAGGCACAGTGAAGCCAGCTGCTTACTTCACCAAATCTCGACCGAGTTGATGTTGTTGTTGTTATCGGAAGCGCAGAAAACCGGTAAACATCATGCAAGGTCCAACTCGTCAGAAGTGTGTTCCAAGGCAAGTAAACAAATGCTGCCAGCAGTATGGACCAAATTTGGTTCATTTCTGGTGAAATTTCGGTGATCTAATAAGTTCCAATTAACCTCCTGTACTACCAACCTAGCAGACGATTCCTTTTCATCTTCTGATTTCCCACTACTCTTTTTTTTTTTCCTTTGCCCCCAATTTTATCAGACAGATATGATCTGTGACTTGTGAGTAGTGTAACCCCACTGCTATAAGTAGCACAACCAAAGCTTTATTGCCGTTTTGCATTACAACCTCAGACATTCCACAAGAGGCAAAGACCAAGGAGCAGCATCCTAGCTTCCCTGTCCCCACTCTCATCTCCTGGCCCAACCCAGGCAGGCACCTTGTTTCCCTTGCAAGCTACACCTAATCAAACCAAACCGAAAGCTCTCCATCCTCTCTTTCCAGATCCTAAATTGCTAAAGCAAGATTAGCCACATTCGGTCTTTCAGTCCTATAGGGCACAACAAAATCCTCAGTAGCATCAGAGCAGTAAAGAGAGCATCAGTCACTCACACACATTTCCCTCCCAGATCCTAAAATGAAAAAGGTGAGATTAGCCACATTTGGGCATGATGGATCGATCCAGCAGATCAGCAGGAAAGCGTCAGTCACCCCTCACCCACTCGCTAAACAAGGACAGACAAAAAGTGGCAAAGCTTAACGAACCCAAAGAATGCTGTTTCGCCATAGGCGCCGGCGCCGGGTACAGAATTAGTACAGATCACGAATTCGTCCGGCCCCCGTGGTGCCAAAGACATGATGAATGCACACTCTCACTGCTACTACACGCTACTGCTACTAGTACTGACAGCAACGAATTTGTCTATGTACATGGCTACAGAAATTCCTACTGCTATCATCTACCATCATCCTGCTCCTCCCATTGCCATGGCGTCGGTCATGTCTTCTGGATCTGATTAACCTCTACTGAACCAGACATGGCTGACAGGCTGAGCTTTCAGCTGTTTAGGCTGAGTCAGACACCACACCCTTTTGCAGCTTCTCCTTGTCTTCCTCTTCCCTAGTCTTCACTGTACAACAATGGCATGGCGACGATTGCAGAAGCAGGGGGAGGTGTCTCGCTGTGTACTGATTGAGCTCATGGCCGGAGTGAAGCGAACCGTGTGTTCTTCATGGATTGACCATTACTGCAACCCTCACGAGCAAGACTTGATGAGGCCGAGGTTGTAGAGGTTCCTCTTGACGAGGTTGCCAAGGTAGACAAGCCCAAGTCCACCGCCGCCGACGCCATGGTCGGCCGGCGCGGGCTTCTCGCAGATCTGCGGCGGCGGCTCCTCGCCGACGACGAGGCAGTCCACGCCGACCCTCTCCCTGACGGCGTCGATGGCGCCCTGCTCCACCGCGTTGCCGGCGGCGTCGGTGACGTAGAACACGTTGGACGCCACGTCACCCTTGGTCGACACCTCCGCCTGAGCTACCAGCAAGCCGTTCTCCCTGAACGTTCGCGTCACCTCCGACAGCAACCCTGGCCGGTCCGGCGTGCACAGCTCCAGCCTCACACCCTGCAGATTTCAAAATCGATCACATTAGTTTCTCCTCCCATTACAAAAAGATTTGCAAATTTGAAGCGAGCATTCAGTTTCTTCTACTCTCTCAGTATAAACAGATTTGCAAATTTGAAGGTAACATTAGTATGGAATCATCCTGTAATTAGTGAATTACCTCGAGAGATCTGCGCTCGATGGCGGCTTGGATGAACTGGCAGACCCTGTCCTTCTCGGCCTCGGACCGAATGGGGCTCCCGTCAGCGTGGCGGATGTAGAACTCCTGCCTCGCCTCGCCGGCGGCGGTGTCGACGGTGCCGTGGAAGACGACGTAGTCCATGTCGTGGAGCGCGGCCACCACGTCGAACAGCAGCTTCGGCCGGTCCCGGCACCGCACGGTCACCACCGAGTACCCCCGCTCCGCCCACCCGTCCACGGCCACCGCCGGCGTCGGGAACGCTGCCGCCGCCGTCCATGTCCGCGGCCATGAGCTGGTGGAGCCGGCGGTCGGCGTGCGCGACCCCCGCGGCGGGGACGGCCGCCACGGCGCCGGGCGCCGCCTCCCCGGGCTCCCCGCGGAGGAGGTGGCCGAGACGTGCCAGGATGCGCTCGACCTTGCCGGCGTCGTCCTCGCCGTGGAGGAAGGCGACGCAGGCGAGGCGGCCGCGGTGGGTCCAGGCGCGGGCCTCGACGACGCTGCACTCCATGTCGGCGAGCACGGCGAAGACCTCGGAGAGGAGCCCCGTGCGGTCCGCGCCGGTGAGCTCCGAGCGCCGTGAGTGCAGCCACCCTCCTCATCCTCCAGCGGAGCCGCCGCAGGCAAGTCGTTCCATGTCCCCAGCGACTGCTGGATGTAGGAGATGACGCTGCCGTCGGTGAGCTTGCGGCCGAGGCGGTCGGTGACGTGGAAGACGTCCATGAACCACCGGCCGTCCGAGGAGATGTAGGCCTTGTTTATGGACAGGTCGAGGTCCGCCAGCACCTGCACGGCTTCCAGCAGCACCCCTCGCTTCCTCGCGCTGTCCACCTGCACACCACCAAATCAATTGGAATTGTCTCGAATCAGCCACAGCCGCCGGCGCCGGAGAGGAAGGTGGCGAGAGCTGAAGAGGACGAGGACGGGCGGCGGCTCACCTGGACCAGCGTGGCGGTGGGGCAGACGGCATTGTCGATGACGACCCGGGGGGTGTTCATCCGGATCACAAGCTTCTCGTACTCGTCGAGCCACTCCATCTCCACTGCCTCCTTCCTCGCAAGAACCTCCTTGAACTTGAACTCCACCGTGTGCTCCGCCGCCGCCGCTTCCGCGCACGGACGGAGCCCTGCCACCCGGGGCGCCGTATATAAAGAGCGCGCGGCGAGGGAAGGGAGGAGGCGAAGGGAACAAGGACGACGGCGACGCGGGGGGGCGCTTCGACCGAATCGCCCGCGGTTTGGAGGCTTCCCTGCTTTGGCTTCGGTTTGGGGGGGGAGCTTGGCGGAGCTCGCCCCTGCCGCCTTCCTTGGTTGCTCTGCGAAGGGGACTGAGCTGGAATTTGGAATTGGAGCCTGCCCTGCCTCCGTTTGGAATTGGGATGCGGGGGGTGGGAAAGGATTGGACAAGGCGCCGGGATTTAAGAGGCGGGCGTGGTAGGAGTAGGAGGAAGGTGGTGGGTCCGGGTCGGGCGGGGCACATGCGTACGCAGCGGCTCGTGGGAGCCAGGTGGGTCGCCACGTGGAGGGGGTGCGTGAGTGGCTGCTCGGCTCTGTTCCTTGCCTTGCACTTGCATATTTCCCGCGCTTTGCGTCCGGCTCAACCAACATTTGATTTTTTTTTTTCAATTTGCGGACGGCATTAATAATCAACATAATGTACAGTTGGAGGAGTGTAGTACACCAGCAACATGGGCACTTCAAAAACTGTGTGTCCAAAGAAAATTGTATTTCAAAAATTGAATGATTTGGAATCCAAATGTGAATGGCAACCTCACCGACTAAAAAAATGTTAAGTGCCCATTTGAGTAAGGTGGGCACTGCTTGAACAAAACCAGTGTTTTACTGCGCTAGAAGTACTTAACAGCAAGTGGCGTTTCCAGGATTAAAGTGCTAGTAGTACTATAGTAATAAAAAAAACTTTGTTTTTTCAACGGAATGTACAGCAACGGCTGATGTGAACAACCAAAACCACGACGAGCGAGCACACGCAAGCAGGGATTGTTTTTACAGCTAATCCGGCAGCAGCAGGCCACGTACAGCACGGGCAGCTGGCGCGCGGGGCCCACTAGAGCGGGGAGGACTCGCGCAGTTGTCTCTTGCACTGCCGCTGCGCCAGCTAGCTGCCTAGCTAAGCTGTCGTGTGGGGCCCCGGTTCCGGCTGCCGCGCCCTTTTCCGTCGTCGTTACGGACGCTGCGGCCTCGCTGTTGCGCGCGCCCCCAGCAAAAGCGAAACCAACTGCCCCCGCGCATTGACGGGAACGCCCCTGTACCACCGCCGCGCGCCGGCGCCCGGCGAGGGTAGTTTGGTCAATTGTCACGTGCTTCCGCCTGCCGCGCCTTCCCGTGTCCCGCGGCGTGTCCGCCAGTTGCCACCACCCCCGGAGCACCAGTGCCGGCAAACATGGCCCGGGGGCATGGCGTCTTTTCTTTTTCTTTCTTTTTTTGAATTGTTGGAGCTTCCAAAGCGCACCTTTTAGTTGTTTTTTGCCGTTCGAATTTGAAATCACCCGTGCTTAGATTTGCTTAAAATCTGATGTGGAAATCGACCATGAAGCAATGTGGAATGCAGATATGGCATCAGACGCCTGTAGTTTGGCCGGATGGGATTTCGATCAAATGGAAGAAGACGGCGGTGACGACAAACCAGGGCGTCTTGCCGGATTTGGACTTTGGAGAGGTGCCATCGTTCCGAAAAGGGTGATTTTTGGGTAAGCAGTTAAGTAAGCCCACGTCGAGAAGTAAACGGACAAAATGCCGCAGAGCCGAGAGAGGTAGCTTGAGCTCGAATATTTGGTACATATTCCGAATCGAGCTGCAGACCGGATAATTTTTTTTTTTGTTTTGTAGCTGCCGTGTGAGTCCACACAAATGGAAACTACCAATACGACAGCCAAGTAGCCAATGGCGGCTTTTTTTTTAAAAAAAAAGACACTGCTGTAAATTAATTAATTTGTACTGAGTCCAGTAGCTGAGGCTGCTCGCTAGCGATTGTAGAGCACGGTACCCTGTTTTTGTTGAAAATAGGTAGTACGTACTCTATCTGATTTCACAACTATTTTATACCCGCAAACATTTTTTTTTATAAAAAAGTAACGATCGGTCAGCAGATGGAAATGTCACGATGCATGGTTGATGACATATTAGACTCATGATAGGGAAAAAAAATCCATAGCGCACTTTTGTTACGACTATTTTGGACAGTTCGTGTCACTAAACATTGCAGGCCATAGTTTCGTTTGAGAGATAGTGATACGGAAATGGAAATGAAACGGAATTTGTTGGGATCCTCATACTGTAGCGGTGGCAACACGTACGGTACGCCGTAGACCCGTAGGCTGTAGTACTGCATACCGGGTGCACCGCGGGGGGGGGGGGGGGGGGGGGGGACCGGAAACGAGTTAATGCGGCGTGTGACTCCTTGCGCCCGGCGGATTTCGACGGATCCGGTGGTGGATTTATGGCGGCAAGAGTGGGGAGATCATGCGACGCCGTACCGTACCGTCCGTCCCCGACGGCACCCCGGACGCTGTGGCCCCACACGCAGACCCCATGATGGATCGATTAATGCGACGGCCGTCTCGCATCGGCATGCTCGCGCCGTGACGGCCATTAATGGCGGCATCCGGATGCGGCGCGCGATCGTTTGCTGCTGGCGGCTGGCGCTGATCGGTCACGTGAGCGGAGGAGACGAGAGGCGACGGAGACGGAGCGGAGGCAGAGCACTAGAACAGGGCGCGGCGGGTGCGGTGCGGCCTGCCCGCAGTCGGATCGGCGGCGGATCCGCTACGGCCGAGCGTGCCGGGGGAGAGAGATCCCGTCTGATTGGATCGGATCGGATGCCTGTGCCCCTGTCTACCGGGGGGTGCCTGTTCGTGCACTGGCTCCGCCGCATCCGGGACGTGCGGCAGGGCGCGTGAATGCGTGATGCGGTCGCGCGGGGTACGTGCGCCGTGTGCGGGAAGCACGTCGCGGCCATCACGGCGGAGAGGCAAAGCCGTAGTACGGTATACAGTTGTAGCTTCGTGCCTTCGTTGCGACGACGTGGTGTTTTGTTAACCAATTTTCGGTGCCGAGGGAGAGATATGTACAGCTAGGAGAGGGGAGGGGCACAGAAGATCCGGTGGCCGTTGGCGCGGCGGAGGGGGCGGGGGCAGGAGGAGCCAGCGGGAGAGGGGGAGACCGGGCGCACGAATCCGGCCGGGGGCCGTGGGATGGATGCCCGCGGCGCGGCGACGTGCGGCGCACCCGCAGTCCCACTCCCACACCACCCCGCGCGTGGCGTGACCGGCGACGTGCACGCGCCGCCCCGTGATCCCGTCGCCTGTCTGTCTGTCTGCCCCCGCGCCGGTGGATGGAGCAGGTACCAACGTGGGGGCCTTTTTGGTGCCTCGAGGGCCGCGCCGGGCCGGAGTCGGGGCGACGTGCTGGCGCCAGGCCTCCGTCCCTTGCTCGGGACCTGCAAGTCAAACCTACGCTGCTTGCTGGCTAACCGTGGAGGAACGTGGCAACGTGCTCCTTTATCTATCCGGAATTTCAACTGCGCTGTGTGATCGTGTGAGGTGGCAGGTGGCGAGCGCGTGCAGCTACTGTACTACCAGTACGAAGAGTATTCTAAAATCACCACTCTCCATTTTCTTTTGCCGACACTTTTGTTCAACGATCGTTGCCAAGTCCGTATCCCAACCAGCCTGCACCATAGCGATACAACGTCTTTGCAGTGCTATGTCTAGTGTTTTTTCCCTTACGAAAAGTGCCATTTCCGTTTTTTTAAATAAAAAAACGATTACTTGTACCACCACTAGCATTTTAGTAAATTCGTACAAGCAAAACTGCATAAATTAGTGCACCAGTGCCCAAAACACAAAGAAAAAGCAATCTCTAGTTCCTGCATAAGTGATAACTGAGTCGTTGAGAAAAAAAAAATACAGCTTGCGACCAAACCAGAATCCCGTCTTGTTGGACAAATATGGGGGGAACATTTGTATCCTAACCCAAGCGACTTAGATAGTTTGACAATTGAATTACGCTTGCTTATCATTTGACTTGCCCGTCGTTTCAACTCTGCACACCAATGATTCCCCTACTCTAAACTTGTTGACAAACCGAATTATATTCTTTTTGGTTTTTACATAAATAAATAATAATGAGGGGTCAGTATTCATCTACAGTAGGCTAAAGTCATAGTGAGAACGATTTCAGCCTGTCACAGGGCTTGCAGAGCTGCAGTGCAGCACGTCCTGGTCAGGGTTGGCCGGCCTGTGGAACGAAGTTTAGACAGATGGAACGGAACAGAATGGAACCGAGGCATCGACGTTCAGACGCCGCATGTATGTGCGCCTCCTCGAACGCTCCAAGGGCTGTTGCTCTCTCAGCCGGAAGTAACGCACCAACACGCAAGGCGTAATTCCCTCCTCTGCTTTTCTTTACGGGGAAAAAAAAGAGGACAACAACAAGGAGGAAGAGCGACATGTTTTCGAGTTGTCTGGCGCGAAATGGCAGCGTGGATCGGCATGAATACGTGCTTTTCAAGTAGGAGTAGGAGTAATCCGGATCCGTATGCGGTGGATCGGACGCATGGTCGCCATGATTCGGGATCATTTTCAGGTGGATGAGGTGGGGATCTGATCTGTTCCTAGGCAGGCAGGACACGGCGCGTCGCGGTCAGACGGACCCTGTGGCATGGCTGCCCCAGGAGAGGAGGCGCACCCGGCCGGCGTCGTCCGATCCGTCCCCGCGCGCCGATGCGATCGTTCGTTCCTCTGCCGCAGATGCATGCTACTGGACCCGTCCACGTCTACAGTATGCTTGCGCTACAGCACGTCCACGTCTGCTGCGACGCGACTCGAAAAAACCAGCGGCCAGAGGTGTGTAGGTGTGGATCCCGATAGCACGGTCGGCGAGGACCACGCCGCCGTGGGGGCCAATCGGCCGGTGCTGGTCCTGGTTCCCTGGAAAAGTCCGAGCGGGGCAGCACGATCTACGAGTCCCGATCTTCGTTTGACCCCGCTGTGGCCCCACGGACTGCTTGGCTGTTGCTGTACGTTTCTTGGCGCCAAAAACGCCGCCCCTTGAGCTCGCGCGCGCGTGGCGTTTGGCGCCAAAAACCGCCGCGGAGGCCGAGACAAGGGCGGGGCGAGAGAGCAGAGCAGAGCGAGCGAACGGGAGGCCGCACCACGCGTTTGAAATCGCTGGACCACGAGATGGACGGGCCTTGTTTTGGCGCCAAAACTCAACGGGCTCCCTCGTCCTTGGGTTGGTCCACATCCAGTGACCAGGGGTGGGGGCGTTCGAGAGAGGGGCTCCATTGCTTCTCCTCCTGTAGCCGATAGCGTACGTGTACTTTTGGTCGGGCTGGTGCATGACCGGCCCATCCGCGGCCGTACGTGGCACGTGTCCTATGCATGCGAATGTAAACGCTGGGTGAAGCTGGTCCTCCGGTTCGATCATTTGAGACCATACAGTACGTAGAGATTAGTGTAGTGCAGTGTACTTAAACGGCCGGGCGACGATGATCCGTTCGGTAATAACGTGGCTGTGAACATTCCAATCCTGGGCTGCGACGCTCGCTGGCTCGCCGGCCAGGCCGGCGTGAACACCGGCTTTTCCTATTCATGGGAGTGCTGCTACAGTACCAGACGTCTCCGCCGGAAGTAGAACAGAGCGTCAATCAGGTCGCAATCGATGGCCTCAGAATCCCCATCAATTCCTACCTAGGGTGTCGCGGGTGGTTGGTCGTTGGGCTCTGCTCCGCTCCGCTTTGCTTGGGCCTTGGGCCAGTCGCCGCGGCAGCACAATAGCACTCGGGTTCCGGCCGGGGGCAGGCATGCCGTGCGCTGCTCCCCCGGCCCCGGGGCTTTTTGGTTGCGGTGCTGGTCGTCACCTGATGCGTGGCGCCGCAGCAAGCCATGCGTTCCAAGGCCAAGGCAAGCAGAGGGCGCACGGCGACGGCATGTGCCCGGTCGGTCGGTCGGTCGGTCGGCCGCAGGCCGAGCTGATTGCGTGCTCGATTGTTTGCTTGGGCCCGTTTGCTTGCTTTGGACCAGCACGGCACGGCGCACGCGGACACGGGCGCGCTCGCTTCTCCTTCCCTCCCCCTTCTCCTGGTCGGCCGGCACCCACCCAGGTCGGGGACTCGAGACAATCCTCCCGACATGTCATGCATGCATCTGCCGACGGGGCAGTGGGGCTAGCCGGCCGGCCGATGGCACGATCACGCCCCTCCCTCTCTCCCGGGCTGCCCCGGCGGGCGGTGTTTCTTTTGCCGGCCCGAGATATGACCGAGTGCAACTCCGCGGACGTTTTGGATTGTTCAATTTTTTTTAAATAAATGGCAGGAGCACTGCCCCATCATATAATAAGAAGAAGCATTGGTATATAACGATGTCGAAGCAACACCACCACCACCACCCAAACAACTCACGCAACAACGCACACCACAACACACTACACCACCACATTCCGGGAGAGAAGCCAAAAGAAGCTGCCGCGAACTGCGTCGTCGTCGCCAACGTTGTGTCACAGCAAGTACCGTGGCCCGCTGCAAGCCCTGAGCAGCAACTCGCAACTCCTCCACCATGAGTGTATCACCCTCAAGCCATACACAAGCTCGTCGAGCTCCGTGTCCCAATGGATCTTTAGCAGAAAACTCTCGTCGCAGCGCCGATGAAAAAACACTGATCCTGGCACTCTGCGTGGGGGCCTTGCCTCTCCCACCGCCTCGCACTCCTCTGCCAGGACTCAGATATCTAATGCTTCTAAGAGAGCCACACCTCAGACCAACTGAAACCGGACTCTCCACAACACCATGTGCGACAGCTCAAGACCTCCAGCGCCCATGGGTCCTCCGCACCATCCTGCCAACACGGACCATGCGCACCTCCTCAGCCGTTCCGCGCAGGACAAACCAAGACGGATCTCAGATGCGGCGCATCCAACTAGGTCACGACGCCAATGACGCCGCCGTCGCAGGGTTCACACCCTAGAGAACCCCGTGCTATGGAACATGGCATCTCGCAATGGTGCCCCCAGCGGGGAAGACGGCGCCACAAGGGCGCCGCCACCATCGCCACCGACACTGACGTCAGTGAAGGCTTTCGCCTGACTTGGTGCCATGCCATCCGCACGCTGTTGGCCGCTCCAGCAAGCCTGCATCCCATCGCCTCACCCAGAAGACCCCGATGCAGTCCATAGCACTACCACCGCGCCAACAGCTTGCACCGTCATCCTCTCAGATCCACCCCCACGGCGGCTCTGGAAGGAATCGCCGACGAGAATGAACAGCAGACCACCTGCAGCCCCCCCACCTCGCAGACTGACCATGGCCTAGCAGAGGGGGGCCGTCGGCAACATGCTGCAGGCCGCCGTCGCACGCAACCATGCGTGGCGACCCGCGCGCGCCGCCGGCTGCCGTCGCGCCCCGTCATCCGTGCTCGCCGCAGCTGTAGTCGCCGCCGCCCGGCGTCAACCGCCGCCGCCCCCCAATGCACCAACGTCGCGCGCCCCAACCGCGTCGTCCTCAGATCCGGTCGGGGCGACCCCGGATCTGAGGGCCTCTGCCTCCGCCGCCGCGGGGACGGCCCACGCCGGCGAGCGGGCTCCAGGAGCTCCGGCAGCCGCCTCCGGCCGCGCCACTCCGGATCTGTAGGAGCCCAGTGGAGGAGCCACGCCGCCGCCCTCACCACGGTGCGCGCGGGCTTCCGGCGGCCCGCTCAGGCGGCGGCGCGGCGGGAGAGAGCCGGCGGCGGCTAGAGTTACGGGGAGGGGGAAGGAGGGGTCAGGAGAGGGAGGAAGGGGTCGAGGAGTAAGCGTTTGTTCAATTTCCGAGACCCAATTTGGGCGAGCAGTAGCACCTAGCACGCTGCACGCGCCATGGCTGCAGACGTCACGCGTGCTGACGCGCTAGCTCTCGCAGCCGGCAGTGCGTACGTGCAGTGCATTACTCCTACTACATGTACAGCACACAGGACCACACGTACGTACGTACGTACACTCCCATGGCCGCCATGTCTGCCCGTCGGACGATCGCGTGTAGTACGTGCACAAACGACGTTACAGACCTACCTACTGTTACTAATATTTGCGTCATTATTCGTTTTGGACCATCGCTCTATAAATGCAGCATGCATGCTCTCATTCTGGAACTGGCCCTGCCGTGTCTTCTGCCCTGATGAAAAAACCGACAGTACAGTAGCAAGGCGATTGAAGGTTTTTTTTTTTCTTCCGGTGACCATGTTCTCTCTCCTTCCCTTGCGTGCAAACGCAACCCGGTTTAGATTTCTCAAAATCATTGCCTTTTCACGAAAAGTTATCTATCTAGAGAACCGTGTCAGTTCATTTATATCTCTATGCATGCTTCTATAGAAGCGGTACTTTTCCGTACTTTCTAACTCTGAGCGTGTTTAGTTGCCATGTGAAAAAATTTTCAAAAGAGAATCTTACATGCTTGAAGCACTAAATGTAGACGAAAAAAATAATTCATTACATGGATGGAGTGTATGTCGCGAGACGAATCTAACGAGCCTACTTAATCCAAGATTTGCAACAATAATGCTACAGTAATCATCCGCTAATTGTTAATTAATTGCCCTCTAATTACCCGTCATTAGATTTGTCTCGCGATTTGCTGGCTAGATACTGTAATTAGTTTACCAATAGTTTACCTTTACTACTCCTAAATGGTAAATTTTCTTTGACGTGCGAGCAGGCAGAGCCGCAGAGGTGAGGTGCAGCAGCAGAAAGATCCATGTGACCATAACCATGAGGAGGATTGAGGCCGGCCGGAGCTGATGGATCGTTGCCTACCGGTCGTCACTCCTCGAGGTCGGGTCGGCCTGTGATTAAGGCTGCGCCAGCCAGATTACGCGTGCCTTCATTCCATCTGCTACCGCCTAGTGCTGCCTGCCTCCGAATAATAATAACATTCCGGGTTTGATTCGGATTCGACTCTCTTGCTGCGTGGCGTCAGCGTCACCGGAAATAGCAATGTAGCATTCGTATTTTCGTACCCAATTCAAACCAGATCAACTTCCTGTTAAAAAAAAATAATAACTGCATCCACATCTTTATCAAAAGTAAAATAAAATGAAAGCTCCATCCACATGGGCAGGAAACCTAGTTTCGTGGGCTGTCGTTGCAGATTCGGCCCATTTTACTCTGGGCACATTGTTGGGGCGGGGCTTCGTTTCTTTACAACAGTTTGTGCTTTCCAAGTCCTCCGCGACGCCAGGCTAGTTGGGCACTAGGCAACGATCACCTTCCTAATCGCACGAACTGTCAATCCTATGTGCTTTCATGGCATGCAAAGCTTAGAACACTCAAACAAGTGACGAATATTCCCTCAAAAAAAAAAAACAAGTGGCAAATAAGTGAACGTTGGCTACCACCTTTCAGATTATTGAGGGAGGGGGCTCATGCACCCCTGCCGGCCCACTAAAGAGTGGTCTCACAAATTACATGATAAGTGAGGCTAAATACTACTCTCTCCGTCCCGCTATATAAGCATTCCTATGGTTCAAATTTTGTATTAAAATGTATGCATTCTTAGAGATAGGACAAAACTAAATGGGTTCGTGGGATTTGAAAGCTTCAAATGCTTATATTGTGGGACGGAGGGAGTAGTTTGGGAGATCATGATAAGTAAGGCTAAATACTAGTTGGGAGATCATGATAATTGAGGCTACGTCGGGGATGTAGGGAGTATTTGTTTTAATTTCCTCCCTGGTTGGTAAACTTCTTGACTTCGTGGAGATCAATCCAAACAAGGGAATCATCAATTTTGTGTATACATGGCCAAACGGGCCGCCCGGCCCGTCCTGGCACGGGCCCGGCCTGGCAGCGGCCTGTAATGGCCCGGCCTAATTGACGGGCCAGGCCGCGCCAGCCCGCGTGCCGACTAGATGGCCCAAGCCCAGCCTCCTTGTATCATATGCAGGCCGGGCCGGGCCAGTAGCCCGACAGGCTAGACAGGTCGGGCGGCCCATCAGCCCAGCAACAAAAATACCTCAACAGATGTACCAAGACACAAAGAATGCAATGCAAGTATGCAACAGACAGTTTCAGATTCATTGATTCAAACTCAAAGTCTTCATTATCCAACAGTCCAACAGTATCACATAGACATAGAGAAGACACTGAGATAAACAAAATAAAATTTATTTGAGCTGGTGCAATGGCTGCCTCATTAAAAACCTTTCTAGGTAAAACTCACACCTCGTGAGAAACCCTAGAAAGAAAAAAGAGTGCAGCCCAGCCCAAATGTTCATTACATAAATAACAAGCAACTAAATAAAAAAGATAGCAACTTTAACAGTCCAACTCCAGCCTCCTTCAGCTTCAGCCTTGAGCTTGAGCAGCATCATCATCCAGGTACATGTTCTCGAAAGCCAACTCCAGATCCTTGGTCTCCTTCTCGACATTGTGTTGTAGTTGAGCATCTGCCAGCTCCCAGTCCTTCAAGCAAGACAGCACCTCAACCATGTCACTTGTCAACCGCCGTCGCCGTTCCTCGAGAACCCTGCCAGCAAGACTAAAAGTGGATTCTGATGATATTGTGGAAGCAGGTACAGTTAGCACATCTTTAGCAAGTATAGAAAGAATAGGATAAGTTTGCTTATGCTCATGCCACCAACAGAGAATGTTAAAATATTCATCATATTGAACAACAGAATCACTGTCAAGGTATGAGGTCAATTCTGAAAGAGCAGCAAGCAGATGGATAAACAGCACCAGTACTAGTCCTCCTTCCCAGTTGAGAAGGAGAAGGAGAACAAACAGAACCTAGAAGAAGTAGAAGAGCTAGTCACATCAGAACCACCAAAAATTTTATTCCAAGCCATTTTTTTCTTACCAGTACTAGCACTTGCTTACTGTTGGGGTCGATGCAAGCGAGCATCACCAAACTTAATTGCATACCTCTCAAAGATTTTAGTTAACTTACCTCGCACATCAGTGGGGTACCTAGAGTAATCTGTACCAGTATAGTTAGATAACAAGTGAAGAACATTATGAAAGCCTTTCATCTTAGCTCTAGGATCCATATAAAAGCAAAAGCATATAGCAAAGGTATTTTTCTCCAGTATTTCAGGAACTTATCTTTCATGGGGACAACAACATGTCTAAGCAAGTCATCATTCTCATATGCATTGAGATGTCCAGCAATTTCAAGAATATGATGCAACATTAGAGAAGATGTAGGATAATAAACACCAGATAGAGCAACTGTTGAGTCATAAAAGAGTTCAAGGAATTCCAATACCTTCTCAGCCACATACCAGTGGTTATCAGTGAGTAGTGGCAAACCATCACGCAAAGGATGCTGAGTTTTGATAAAGACAGAAAAGGTACTCTTATATGGCACAACATGCTTGAGCATTAGGTACGTGGAGTTCCATCTAACATCCATGTCCAAACCAAACTTACGTGGACGTACACCCATGCTCATGCAATAGCTTTTATACGCTGCAATACATTGGTTAGATGAATTCAAGAATGATATAGTTGTTCTGAAATCCTCAATGTAAGGCTTCAATCGTTTCATGCCAGATTTAACAATAAGATTAATAATATGGCAAGCACAGCGTTGATGCATGAAAAGAGAACGCTCTTCTTTTGCCTCTTCTTCAGTTGCATCAGGAGGTAAAGCAGCAAGTATATAACCAGAAAAAAGAGGAGTTAATATATCCATGGTAGTAGAGTTAGAAGAAGCATTATCAAGAGTAATAGCAAAGATCTTATTAGTTAAACCATACTCATCAACCACCATGGATACACGCTCTGCAATGTTAGCACCAGTATGTGACTCATCAATGAGTCTCAGAGCAAGCAATCTTTTTTCTAATTCCCAATCAGCATTAACAAAGTGGGCAACCACACTAAGATAGTCTTCTTTAGCATTTCCAGACCATATATCAGAAGTAAGACAAACAGAAGAAACAGAGCACAACAATGTATCCTTAAGCTTACCACGGCGTTCAGTAAAGTGTTTAACCATATCTCTGGTGGTGGTTTGCCTAGAGGACTTGGAGAATCTAGGGTTATGAGCAAGGTTAATGTACTCTTCAAAGGCAATAGATTCTCCAAACCCTAAAGGCAGATCCTCTCTAGCTATTAAACGACAAAGTTGAGTACGAGCAACAGATTCAGAGTACTCCCAGAGATGAAGCTTACCATCAGAGTTGAACTTTAACACAGATTGTGACATGGTTTCTTTTTTTTTTGCTGCATGCAAGAGTGTGCCAGCGCAAATGGCCAGTACCACTAGAAGACTTGCCAGAGTACTCATGACCACAGTATTTACACTTAGCACCATACCTGACCTTCTTGCCATTCCTCACGGTGAAGAGCTCGTCAAAGTCTTGCCATACCTTAGAGGTGGACTTCCTCTTCCTGCTGCCTTTGCCGCCGACAAGCAACGGGGACGGCAGCTCGGCCGCGCCTGCGCCTGCGCCCGCATCAAGATCAATAGCAGCTGCAGCGCTGCCACCGGCCGCGACCGCAGCACCCCGACCGGCATCCTCCTCTGATGACCAAGGTGTATCAGAGGTTGGTGTGTCAGTGTCCATCTCCCCCGGTGACATCGCGTCCACGGCAGCTCAGGTTCCTCAACGACGCGCGCCGCACCCGCACGAGCACGCCATCGTGCTCGGCCAACGACCTTCAACATGAACAAAGAATGACAGAAGTGAGATGCAGGACTCAAGATTCAAACACAACTGAACAAGAAGAGGAAATCAGAGAAGGGAGAGGAGAGGAGGTCCTTACCTGCGCTGCCGGAGCACCCGAGCACACCGATTTGGCGAGATCTAGAAGGGGAATTGGGGACGGAGAAGCCGAGAAGGAGCGGAGGCGGCGGCGCCGGTGAGGACGAGGACTGGAGGAGGCTCAGGAGGAGGGAGGGATCCAAGGCTGGGGAGGCGCAGCGGCCGACGGACTGGCGAGCTACGCGAGGCGGCGGCCGACGGACGGGAGTCGAAGTCGAGAGACTGCGGCGCGGCCGCTCGGGCGAGAGAGGAATGGGATTAGGGTTAGGGTTGCGCGTTGCGGCTGCTGGCTGGAGTGAGGGGAGAGGCCGGGGTATATATGGGGGAGCGGGGGTAGGGTTTTAAACGGACCGCTGCCGGGCCTCCCGTTAAACAGGCCGGGCCTCGTGCCAGCCCACGTGCCGAGGTTGTGGCACAGGCCTGGCCTGCTACCTCGGGTCGTGCCGGCCCGGCCTGCGCTGCTACCGGGCCAGGCCGTGCTGACACCGTTTAGCCCGGCCCATCTGGCCAACTATAATTTTGTGTGTCGTAGCAATAATAATAGGTTGCCCATGCAAATACTTAGGTTTAACTATATCCAGCCAAATTCATTCCAAAAAAAAATCTGTATCCAACCAAATCACTCCTCATTCTCGTGCACTATTTATATACTGTCTGTCTCTTACTATAAGAATTTCTGAATTTGTTCTAAGTCACCTTCAGTATTGGTTGGGAAACGAGCATCTTCAACAGATTAGCTAAATCAATTTGGTTACGTAAATATAGCTATTTTAGAAGAAAAGATGTTTCCAACATACTCTTTTATCATATTTTCTATTTTATCTTCCTAGCTATTTTTGGCTCCAAGCTCTCTATATTTGGCTAGCCAGTGTATCTAGCCATATTGATTGGAAAGATTTATAGAGTCCGTTGGATCATATCATCTTTTTGGAGGACGTTTTATTTTAGATACTAGCTAAAAAAATAGCTAGTCAAATTTAACTAGTCTCTTGGAGATGCTCTAAGTACTGGTTTCTTCCTTCAAAACCTCTCAAAGTAACTTCATCCATTCTTGGTACCATAGTTAATGAAGCAAATAGATACATATATAGACATTGAAACCCCTTCCGAACGTCTGTATATGTTTTCGGTACTAGTTAAACATCCATGGTCTATGTTTTAGTAACCTGAAATATAAATCATCAAATTAGATAAACGCGCCGCCTCGATCGTCTGATGAAATGCAGTCCTATTTCATACCCAAATTTTCTTTTCCCGCCACCCACCACGTGAAGTTTGATCTCGCCGCCGCCGGTTCCATCAGCCATTCAGCCCGGTATGGAGTCACGGTGTGCTCGATCAACAACTTTGGAGGTCGAAGATGCACGCAGCCCATGTGCTCGATCTACTCAGCCGTTCGTGCAGGCTCTAAAAAATTCGAGACAGTTTGCACACGACACGCCTTTCAATCTCTGCGCAGTGCACATGATGATAACATTCCCTATATAGAAATGGATGATAGATATAGCAAGCACATGAACAAACAATTCACTGTGTCTCCCTGCAATCATGCAGCCGTGAACTTATCTGGGGCCGTTTGGAAGACCAGCGTGATATTCCTACTCCAATTGAGAGTTTGAGTCTAATTTTTCAAAAAACAAAAGAGTTTGAATCCTACCTCTTCGATCAGATGAGTGAGACACACTTGCTCAAGAAGGCAAGAACAATGGACCGGCCGGCCAGGGCTGCTGCCTCGTCTTGAGCTGGTCGTGGTCGTGGTCGGCCCCTCCTTGTTTGGCCAGTCATCTACTAGTAGGCATCACAGTGCAAGACTGCAAGGTACAATGCATCCGTACTGTTGCCTCTCGACACACTGGCCCAGCATGCGTCTACTCGACGAATAGCAGGCAGGCAGCGCTACTTGCAGCAAGATCCATATCATGTCGATGATAGATGCTGCGAGAAGATACTTTTAGGCATGCGTGCAGTGGACCATGTGACTTCCCCCAGCTTGATTGCCAACAAAAAACTGTCATTGTTCATACTGCAAGTGGCGCCACTACACCGCTTCCATTCTTGATTGCCTAAAGTTGTTTTTCTTTATTTTCTAGGCATTGATCGCTGAAAGGTTGGCTCCATGCTGATCCAAGCTATAAAAACGCAGCCTTGGCTCCCACAACTCTTCAACTCACTCATTTGCAATCCAAACAAGCAGCAGCAGCAGCTAGCAAGCTCTCAGTGCTCACTCTTCAGTAGCTATTGAAGCTTTGCTCTGTTCTTTGCAAAGAGAGCACGTCTGTTCGTGTAGCCGTCAAGGCAGAAATGGCGGGGAAGCTGGGGCATCTGCTGACGAGGCTGCACCTTGCTCGGAGCCGGTCGCCGTCGGCGGCGGCGGACGTGCCGAGGGGCCACCTGGCGGTGTACGTCGGCGAGGGGAGGAAGCGGCTGGTGGTGCCGACGGCGTGCCTGAGCCACCCGGCGTTCGTGACGATGCTGAAGCGGGTGGAGGACGAGTTCGGCTTCGACCACCGCTGCGGTGGCCTCACCATCCCCTGTGCATCCGAAGGCGACTTCGCCGACATCGTCGGTGGCATGGACGTGCATTGATCATTAGATTTCTTCACTTACAACGAGGACAAAATTAGTTGTTCTTGTTCAGCAATTCTTCTAGGAATTTAGTAGTAATAGTGTACTAATGTACTAGTACTAGCCAGATTGGGTTCGCTAGAACCCGGTAATTTTGTAAACATCATGATTGGAATGAGATCTTCCCTGATCACACGCCCTCCACGCAGATATTCTTGCAATCGTGTGAGAGTTGTGTTGAAACCCCCATCGAAATTCACAAGTTGCACAACGGAACGGAGCCAATTCAAAATTCAGACTGATATTTGTTCACAGTTCACAGTAAGAGCAAGGCTAGTAAATTTCGCCCGCGGCCGCGGCCGGCGAAGAGCAACGCCATGCGCCATGTCATCTGTGTTCCATTATTTATTCACCTATACCTCTGCTATTTAATGCTCATCAATGTTTTGGACCAATTGGAACAGCAGGATCACTCGTCGCCCGCATGAAGCCGGCGTTTCAGAACCCGCCCGCTCCATTCTCTCTGCTCTCTTCTCACTCCTCCAGGTAGGACTTAGCCAGTTATTAGCCCATCATAATACTTGCTCTAACAAGTTTCACTCATCTCCCTCGTCCCCGATGCTCTTCTTACGGCAATGAACATTAATGCACACATCCTACTTTCATGAGCACCTCCAAAAGATTCTTTTTAGACAAGGAAATATTTTTATTCTGACCTCTATGAGTTGTGCACTCAAACATGCATTATTATAAGTCTCAAGTAAAAGCTAAAATGGTTACCAATAAATAGCCAAAAAATATATAAAACAAACTTATGGTGCCAAAACTAAGGCCAAAGTCTATTAGTAGACATCCACCTGTGTTTTGCGAAGATCTCCATAACTATCGTTCTAACATATACGACATTGATTGATTGCTTTTCTTCTGTAGCATTTCCAAAACCGAATTCAATATGTAGCTGGAAGACGACCTGCATGTAAGAAAGTTCTCCTTTTATGTCAAAAACAATATCATTTCTTTTAGCCATATAGCCCAACATACTGCACTGCTATCCCACCCAAAATTGGAGACACATATTTGGATCTATTTCTTGTAACCAATTTTCAAATAACCAGTTACACTAAATTTATTGGAGATGCATATATGGAGCACCTCCAAGAGATTGGGATAATATATCTTGAGTTTAAGGAGAGGTCTTAGCTGTCGACCAAAACTGCAATCATGCTGAGTGGAGGTTACCACAAGTAACTTAACTAGTTGAGTTACCCTGAGTTCGCTATATGATGCCCGTTTATTCAAAAAGAAAAAAAGTTGAATCAACACTTTTTTGTTGACTTGAATATTAATTTTACAAAATTGTCGAATCAATTTGAAATAGTTTTCTTATTCTCCTCGTCCGGGCGCTCTTCTTATGGCAGGAAATACCACAAATGCGAACGTCAACCTCTATTTGTATGAGCAACTCCGAGGGACTAATGCGGCAAAATCATGAGTTAACGAAGACGTCCTCACTAAAATTACGAGCACTTGTGCTAAGTCGGATGTTACCATAACTAACCTAACAAGTTGAGTTACCCTCAATCTGCTATATGACAGTATGTCACCGTTGATTCAACAACTTTTACAAAAAAACAAAGTTGATTCAAACATTTTCCTGTTACAAATTTGTTGAGTCAATTTTGTGTATTTTATTTCCGTGTAATTAACCACAACCTGCCCAAGCAAGCGGTGTACTGTGTACAATTGAATAGCAGACACCCAGTCAATTGACTCTTGATTCTCCACCTACCGTGTATTCTGTACCAGAATCCCAAAATTCCAGAATACACGACTGGACGCCATTCATATCCATGTCATCCATATGCATGTGAATATGTGATCTCGTCGCCGCTGGTTTCCATCAGCTGATCAGCCTGGTATTGAGGCACTGTGCTGCTCAAGAACTTTCAAGATGGTCCTTGATCCATCCATGTGTGGTCTATCTTGTCATGCTCCACATGCAACCAATCATGCAACGCAAAAAAGAAAAAAAAGAACCGACTAGCTTTTGCACGCGCCCATCAATCTCTTCACAGATGATCGATATCGTTCCATAGATGATAGATATCATATATCAAGCACATGACCGAACGATTTCCCTGGATCCGTTGCAATGACAGCAGCCTAATAAACTTATTCTCGGGTCGTTTCAAAGAACGTACAGTTCCACTGTAAATCAGCAGTGCGATTCGAAATGAATCCCTCTTCTTCAGCGTCACGGTTGCAATCATGTACATGTACCTGTATGCATGCCTTGCGGTTTTGAGTGAAACACACATGCCCCAGAATGGACCGGCCAATCGGCCATGCCTAAGAATGGGCCGGCCAGACCAACCTGATCTTGAGCTGGTTATGTGGTCAGTCTCCTTCAGCCACTCCAGTTGCTAAGTACAATGCACCCGTTGCGTCGAAACACACTGGCCCATATGTCTGCTCGACTAGGGCAGCTGCTCGCAAAGATCATCTCGATGATAGACGCAAAGACTCTTTTAGGCATACGTGCAGTGGACCATGTGACATGCCCAGCTTGATTGCCAACAAGAAACAACTGCTATGGCCTATGGCACATACTGCAAGTGGTGCGACAGTGCGACTATACTGCTTCCATTCTTGATTCCCTGAAGTTTTTCTTTATTTGCTAGGCATTGATCATTGAAAGGTTGGCTCCATGCTGATCTGAGTTCTGAGCTATAAAAACGCAGCTTTGGCTTCCACAACTCTTCAATTCACACTCTTGTACAATCTAAACAAGAAGAAGCAGCAGCTACCAGCCTACCACCAGCAGCTACCACCGTAGAACATTAGAAATGGCGGGGAAGCTGGGACATCTGCTGACGAGGCTGCACCTGGCACGGAGCAGGTCACCGTCGGCGGCGGCGGCGGACGTGCCGAGGGGCCACCTGGCGGTGTACGTCGGCGAGGGGAGGAAGCGGCTGGTGATCCCGACGGCGTGCCTGAGCCACCCGGCGTTCGTGACGATGCTGAAGCGGGTGGAGGATGAGTTCGGCTTCGACCATCGCTGTGGCGGCCTCACCATCCCCTGCGCCTCCGAGTGCGACTTCGCCGACATCGTCGGCGGCATGGATGTGCACTGATCATTGGGTTTCAATTCCATTGAGAATGAAATTTTGTTGTTGAGGTAATAGTTGAAAAAAGAAATGTTGAAGTAATAGTACTAATGTACTACTAGTACTAGGCAGATTGGGTCTGCTTGAACCCTGTAATCCTGTAAAGATCATGATTGGAATGAGATTTTCTATCACCCTGCATGAACTGGGTTGTTGAAAACAGCAAGTTCAGACAACGAATGGAGCGCATTCTTCAGTCGAGCACCATCGCTTTGTCCTGCTTTTTTCACTGCATTTACTCAACTTGCTCCAATGGTGGAAACGTGGCCAGATCCTTTCCTAAGGACAATAGGAGGGGGACGTAATTTAGATGTCACAAACTAAGTTCCTTTGGAACCATAAGAACATTCGATGCGACAATCACGAAATAGACAAAAAATTTGATTGTCATTTGAGTGCGTGACTCTCTCTTTCTGAACACTGACTGCAATATACACACCAAAAATTTCTTGGTGGTCAGCAACTCCTCTAACATAAAAAGGTGGGCAGTAATTGCAGGGTCAGAGTTGGTTGGTCCCTGATCTTTTTTCAATCTAAGAATATTCAGAAGATAAACCATGCTTTGGATCAATGTCCTGAACAAAGCCTCAACTCCGCTCTCAAGATCAACAAATGTGCAATTCCAACTCCTGCAGTGTCTCCTCCTTACAGACAATGCATCTCATACGGAAACCTTGGAGACAACAAACCATATGCTAGAACTTGGCACCTTGCAAAAGGTTTGATGATAATTCTAGCACAAAGATGGCAACTTGCTCTGGCTTCTGACAAGAGCTTTATGATCCTGCAGCTTTCCTGATAAGCCAGGGGGACTTCTTATTGATCTCCTTGAATGCCACACAGGTGTAGCCGTGTGGGACTGTTGGCCTGAACACCTGCATTCTATTGAGAGCTAGCAGCATGCCCATGATGCTTGCCTTGTGCTCGGAGAAGCTATCTTTCATGGCATTGCAGACGTCAAGCAAGATTATAAGATGCCGCTTCAGCTCTTCTTTCACTACTTTCCTCTGTTGTGTAAGCTGGTTGCTAGGTAAGTACACGACTTTGCCAATGCAATTATAGACTCCTCAAAGCTTTCTCAAACTGTGACACATGGTTCTAATTGTCGCAGATGTGATTAGGTGATTATTGCCTTCAAGCTCTGCAACTGTTTTTTCAACATCAATTTCGTTGGAGCAAGGTCTGGAAGGCACACTAGCAGATCTGAGGTGGTAAGCCATGTTAGCAGTGGAAATTGTGGTGCTCTTTTGTTCTCTAGAAATGTAAGAGAACAGAGAAGATGCAGAACTGCTTCAATGGCGTCGACCAGGGTATAGTTCACCTCTTTATATAACCAATAAGATGAAGAAATGGCATTGTTGATGGTATGACAACAGGAATCTCATGTATGGGCAGGTGGTTTGCAGCTGCAGCAAAACCACCTATCTGCATGACAGGCTGATGCTCTTTGTTTGCTTGTTTCTTTAGTAAGAGGCAAATAGGTGTGCACGGGTGCCTAGTCTAATGTTAAATCCAGATCATGACATTGGCGAGGCAAGCTATGCAATGGGAGGTGAAGAGCTGTCCCTGATTCTTATTGCTGAAAGCTGGTGAGGTGGTCGAGGCAGTAGTTGAAGTTTTTTGTTTAATTGCAGCATGTAGCTTCTTTGCAATCTCTAGATGATCCACACACGTGTTATTTAATTTGTGGCTTTGCTATTGCGCTTTGTGCCCCTGTTATCAGCAATAATAATCATCATGGAAAATCAGTCTGGTGGTTAAGTTCTCTCTGTTGATGTCTTGTATGTTATGCCCAAAATTTTATTTTGGGTGATCAGGTTATTCATTATAATAGACTAAAGCACATAGTGAGTATAATTTCCTGAGATAATACAACATTAAGAAATCCATACGTATTTTTTCTAGGGATTCAGCACTCATCAGTAAGACAGTAGTAACTAAGAGATCAACCATGGTGGTTTGGAGCTGGCATGTTTTAAGCATGGAGAGCAAGATCCACTGTATTAGGATCTTGTGCTTGCTGTTAAGGCACATCTCATGTGAAGAAGAATATCACGACCAACTCATCTTCTCATACTAATTGTGAACACCAACCTGTATGTCTATAACTATATAATAATGGTGATTGGGGAGAAAAGCCATATAAATTCTATTTATTGGCTAGATTCCCTTTATATGATGTGAACAAAATAGGCAAACAGAAACTCCCTTAAAATGCTTCACAAGAGAAGGACCACAGGAAATGGATCAAAATCTTTGCTTTTTCATTATGTAATTTTCTGTACACTTCCTCTCATATATATGTACATCAAAAAATTGATTGTCGATCAGCAGATCCTCTAAAAGGCGGATGCTAATCACAAGGGGTCAGAATTGTCGTATGATCTGTCTACAAGGTAAGAGTATTGAGAAGAGAAACTCTGTTCTGGATCAATGTCCTGAACAAAGCCCCAACTCTGCTTTCGAGATCAACGATGTCCAGCTCCAACCCTTGCAATTGCTCCCCTTCGCACACAACTCTCTTCTTTTGGAAAGACTTGGAGACGAGTGACCACTTGCTGGAATTCAGCATCATGATTTGCTTTGAGAGGAGATGCAGTGTCGATTCGAGGACAGGCACAGCAATCTCTCTCGCTTCAGCAATCAGCTTGATCACCCTGCACCCTTCCATGTCAGAAGCGGTCTTCTTGTTGACCTTTTTAAACAGCTTATGTGCCTTCTTGGCTGAGCGTGTGTAACACTGAACCATGGTCTGAAGAGCTGCATCGTCTCCTCTTTTGAGAGCCAACTGCATCTCTTGGACGTTGCTCTTGAGCTCCAGAAAGTTCTCTTGCACGGCGCTGCAGAGTTCGAGCAGGACGAGGGAGCGCTCGAGCTCCTCCTCCACCGCCTTCCTCTGGCTGCTGGGCAAGCATGTGAGCAACTCATCAATGCGGTCATAGATGCTCCCAAGCTTGCTCAGACCACCAACCATGGTTTCGATGGTCGCTGAAGATGAAGATACAGTTGCCTTCAGGCTCTGCAGCTGTTCCTCAACACTGACTTCGTTGGAGCGAGGGCTTGAAGGCACACTCGCAGATCTCATGTGGCAGGCCATCCTTGTGATCAATGGAAGCTTTGAAGCTTCTTGGGAGTAGAAGAGAAGACGAGAACAGAAGGCAAGCTGCTGCAATGGTGTCTTCTGGGCTTCAGCTTTCTTCTTTATATAGCAAAAGAGGTGGAGGCAATTGGTCAGCTGAACTAGCAGACAGCAAGAATCACTCTCATGTGTAATCAAGTGCCCATGCGCTGCAACCGAAGCCTCCCAAGAATCTCAATGCTTATTGAGCTCGATTACGAGGCTGTCATGTCTGCATTATGGCTAGCAATCTCGCCTGCACGGGCGAAGGGCCGTCGAGATTAGCATCTGATCCAGATCGTGAACCTGCAAGTTGCCGGTGGAGGAACGAACAGTTGTTGACTTGGCTCACCTCCAGCTCCAGGTTCCCAAGCATTCTGATCCGTCTGTGGAGCTCTGCGTTGGGTGCTACTGCTTGCTCGCAGCGAAGCATCCTCGAGCATCCACGTGTTCCTGCAAATCTGCATCTCTTGAATGATTGAACTTGCAATGGCGCTGTCATGTCACCATTAGCAGCGGCAGCGAGTTCGCTCGAGCGTGCGAGATGCGCACGCTTGCCGTGGATAATTTCTCGGAAAGGGGGAAGATAAGCGGGGGCTTACCAGATCGTCGCCGGAACCCGAGAGGGTGAGTCAGCGGCGGAGTTGACTTTGGGGCCGGTCCGCCGGTGTCCTCACGTATCTCGCTGACGCCTCCAAGGAACATGGTTCCCCTGCCGCCGCCGGCGACCGGAAATCTCGGCCTGCGCGACTTCCCGCTGCCGCCGGCGACCGGAAGGGGATCGATGCGGGCCGATGCGGCCGTGAATCATGGCACACGACCGGAACACTTTTTGCATGAAACCCCCTGATTTGGATCGCGCGATCCGGATATTTACATAAAACCCCCTAGTTTGGATCGCAATTAATAATCGCGATCCGATTATTTACATAAAACCCCCTGGTTGAATCGCGATTATTAATCGCGATCCGAATATTTACATAAAGGTTTCCACTCGGGTCTGGCCTTTTTCAAATTCGTCCCTTCCCCATAGCCGTCGCCCGTTCACGACCGCCGACAGCCTCCGCCATTGGCATTGACTTGCCCGAGAGCTGCGGCCGGTCTTGGAAGAGAATCTTCCGGTCGCATCTGCCTCTCGTCGTGGCCGTCTTCGTGCTTTCCTCGACGAAATCGCATCCATGTTCCGGCGGCGGCGTGGTGCCTTGGTGTGGACGCTCGGCGGAGCTCAACGAGTCAACGGTGAGGTTCTGCTGCCATTCTCGTCGCACATCCATCTCAGGGACTACACTTTTTGTTTCGGCGGAGCCGAAGCTGTTAGGATTTGTATGTTTTCTTGTGAATTTATTTCTGCAAGGCTTGGTAAAATGAGCTGTTCTGCATAAGTTAATATGCTTGGTAAAAAATAAATCCTATTTACTTACCTGGAATGTTTTGCAATGCCAATTCACAGTTTCTAAGGTTAGCTTTATGTGCTGTATGTAGGGGCTTTTGCGACTCTGAAGATTTTTTTTCGAACAACTCTGAAGATTTCAATCGCGTTAAATAGCAATGCTATGATGTACTCCCTCCGTCCCATAAAGAGTGCAATTCTAGTTTTTTTTCAGACAGATTAGTGGTGGTGAAAAAGACTCCCCTACCCTCGGGTTTTCACCTAAAGTGGTTAGTTTTGGCATGCAAATCAAATCTGGCCACCTAATTCGGAAGGTAGTTGTGATCCAATTTCTAGGATTGCATTCTTTGTGGGATTTTTTTCAAACGCCAGAATTGCACTCTTTATGGGACGGAGGGAGTAGACAGCAATGACATCTTCAGTCGGAATGCCGGGCTATTTAACTGCATTTACTGAAGAAATGTCGTCATTGACAGTAGGAATCTCATCGATAGTAGGTGTTGTGCTGCTGCAAGCTGGTGCTTTTCTTATGTTGTTGCTCAGGTAAGCAGCAAAGTGATGTGCACGAGCGCCTAGTTTAATGTTGAATCCAGATCAGTGCAGGTGAGCAAGCTATGCAATGGGATATGAAGGAGCTGTGCTGATGGCTGATGCTGTCATGCAGGTTGATACTGGTGGATGGAATATAACAGTTGGCTTCATTGTTCACGCGTGTTGTCCGTTGCCTGCTTCTGATGAATTCTCATGCAGCATCGCTGGCATCTTAAGTTTTTTACTTCTAGGAAACAGTTGATGCAGCATCAAGCATCTCTGGCAATCTGAAGGTAATCCACATATATTCTGAAGAAGTTTTTGGATTTGTTAGTGTACTTTTGTGCTCCAAACTAAGCATAGTCGTTGTCATGCTCCAGTTTTCAGTAAAAATAATCACCTGTATTGATGTCTTGTAAGTTATCTGGTTGCTAAGCACTTGCCTATTATTTACTATGCATCAGTCAAGTAAAAAATTTGTCTGAAAGAACCATAATGCTAATAAGAAAAGAAAAAATGTAGAGATCCACTAATTTATTTTTGTAGGTCTGGACATATGGACATAAATCAGCCATATTCATAAATAGACTAAAGTAGATAGTATATTTTCCTGAGAAAACAAAACATTAAGAGAACAATACATTGTTAAATTTCCAGGGGATTCAACACTCATTAGTAACTACAATATCAACTCTACTGGCTTGGACCTGGCATGTTTTAGCTATGAAAGCAAGAACCACTGTATCAGGATCTTGTGCAGTTGTGCTTGCTGTTATTCATGTGAACTAGAATTTTTCTCGAACATCATGTGAACTAGAATATCATGACCAACTCATTAGTTAACACTGAACCACCTGTATTTTTGTAACGGTGGTAAAGAAAAGCCATCCAAGTTTGATTTATTATTTGGATTCCCTTTATATGATGTAAAAAGGATAGGAATCACATGCAAGAATGGACATAAAAAGTAGTCACAAGAGAAATACAAACTGACAACAGAAAGTGGACAAAAAATTTTGCCTCTCAATTGAATATTTTCTGTACACCGTCTCATATATATGTATATACAAAATTTGTTTGGCTGATCAGCGAATCCTCTAAAAGGTGGATGCTAATCGCAGGGTCAGAGTTGTTGTATGATCTATCTACAAGCTAAGAGCATTTAGAAGAGAAACTCTGCTTTGGATCAATGTCCTGAACAAAGTCCCAACTCTGCCCTCAAGATCAACAATGTCCAACTCCAACTCCTGCAATTGCTCCTCGCACACAACTCTCTTCTTTTGGAATGCCTTGGACACAAGTGACCACTTGCTAGAACTTGGCATCACAAGTTGCTTCGACAGGAGGTTCAGTGTCGATTCAAGCATTGCCATGACAATCTCTCTTGCCTCGGCAAGCAGCTTGATGACCCTGCATCCCTCAATGTCAGAAGATGCCTTGTTGCTGATCTTTTTGCACTGCTTCTGCACCTTCTTGGCCACGCGGGTGTAAGACTGAACCCTGGCCTGAACAGCCACATCTTCTCCCCGTTTAAGAGCCAAGTGCATCTCCTGGACAGAGGTCTTGAGCTCTGCAAAGCTCTCTTGCATGGCATTGCAGAGGTCAAGTAGGACGAGAGAGCGCTCGAGCTCCTCCTCCACTGATTTCCTCTGGCTCCTGGGTAAGCATGTGAGCTCGTTAATGCGGTTGTAGATGGTCCCAATCTTGCTCAGACCATGAACCATGGTTTCGATGGTCGCTGGCGGTGAGCAGATGATCCACTTGAGGCCCTGAAGTTGTTCCTCGATGCTGGCTTCGTTGGAGCGAGGGCTTGAAGGAGCACTCGCGGATCTTTGGTGGCAAGCCATGCTCGGAACCGATGGAAGCTGTGAAGCTTCTGGGAGTAGGAGAGAAGACAAGAACGAGAAGCAAGCAGCTGCAATGGTATCTTCCAGGCTCCAGCTTTCTTCTTTATATAGCAAAAGAGGTGGAGGCAATTTGTCAGCTGAACCAGCAGACAGGAAGAATAACTCTCATGTGTAATCAAGTGCTCATGCACTGCAACCAAGAATCTCATTGCTTATTGGGCTCGATTACGAGGCTGTCATGTCTGCATTATGGCTAGCAATCTCGCCCCCATGGGGCAAAGGGCCGTCTAGATTAGCATCTGATCCAGATCGTGACATGGGTTAATCAAGTCTGCAAGTTGCCGGTGGAGGAACAATCAACAAACAGCTAGTTGGCATGCTCACCTCCAGCTCCAGGTTCCCAAGCATTCTGATCCGGCTGTAGAGCTCTGCGTTGGGTGCTCGCTTGAAGCGAATCATCCTCAATCATCCACGTGTCTCTGCAAATCTGCAGCTTCTCAATGATTCAACTTGCTATTGCGCTGTCATGTCGCCGTTAGCAGCAGCAAGCCAGCAACGAATTCGCTCGTGCGTACGAGATGCGCACGCCTGCTGCGGATAATTTCTCGGAAGGGAGGAAAGGGAGGAGTTGGTGATGGAAGGGGAAGGGAGGCGGGGCTGACCAGATCGTCGCCGGAGTTCTCTGTTGCGGCGACTGAGGCCGAGTCAGCGGCGGGGGTGACCTTGGGGTGCGGCTCGCGGTGCCCTCATGCCGTATCCCGCAAGCGTCCTCCAAGGAATATGGTTCTCCATCGAGAGCAATGGCGCCGGAAGTCTTGGCCTGGGCGACTCCCGTCGCCGCCGGCGACCGGAAGGGGATCGATGCGGCCGTGAAACATGGTACCCGACCGGACTACATTTTTCATTAAACCCCCTGGATTCGGATCGGTTATTTACATAAAGCTCCCTAATTTGGATCGCGGTTATTAATCGCGATCCGAATATTTGTATTAAACCCTCTAATTTGGATCGCGATTATTAATCGCGATCCGATTATTTACATAAAGGCCCCCATCTCGGGTCTGGCATTTTTCAAATCCGTCCCTATTTTGCGCTTACCATCCTCAACGCTCTTCCCCCATGGCCGTCGCGCCCTTCGCGTCCGCCGACAGCCGCCGCCACCGCCATTGACGTGGACTTGCCGGAGAGCTGCAGCTGGTATTTTGAAAAGGGTCTTCCCAGTCGCATCTGCCTCTCCTCGTGGCCTTCCTCGGCCAAATCGCATCCATGCTCTGGCGGCGGCGAGGTGCCTTGGTATGGACGCTCGGCGGAGCTCAACGGTGAGATTCTACTTTCGTTCTCGTCCCGCATTTTTTTTTAGAAAAAGGAAAAAATCCGGCCTCTGCGTCCCGCATGGCCGCATCCATCTTAGGGACTACAGCTTTGGTTTCGTCGGAGCCGAAGCTGTTAGGATTCGTACGGTCTTGTGAAGTTATTTCTGCAAACGCTTGGTAAAATGAGTTCTGCATAAGTTAATATGCTTGGTAAAAACAAATTCTTATTTACCTGCCTAGTATGATTTGCAATGCCATTTCACAGTTTCTAAGATTAACTTTATGTGATGTATGTAGGGGCTTCTGCGATTCTGGCTTGCCTGTGGGATGGACTCTGAAGATTTGAATCGTGTTAAATGACAATGATATGAAATGTAGACGGCAGTGACATCTTCAGTTGGAATGTCAGGCTCTTTCACTGCATTTACTGAAGAAATGCTGTCACTGACAGCAAGAATCTCATCGATAGAAGGTGTTGTGCTACTGCAACAAAACCACCTATCTGCACGATGACAAGCTGGCGCTTTTCTTTTGTTGTTGTTCAGGTAAGAAGAAAATAGATGTGCACGAGTGCCTTCCAAATCACTGCAGGTGAGCAAGCTATGCAATGGGATCTGAAGAGCTGTGCTGATGCTGTCATGCAGATTGATACGTGCTGGTGGATGGAATGGAACAGTTGACTTCATTGTTCATGCGTGTTGCTCTGTTACCTGCTTCTGGCGAAGTCTCAGGCAGCATCACTGTCAGCTTAAGTTTTTTATTTCTAAGGAAAAAATGTTGCAGCTTCAAGCATCTTTGGCAATCTGAAGGTGTTTCCACGTATATTCTGTAGAAATTTTTGGATTTGTTAGTGCACTTTTGTGCTCCAGATTAAGCATATTCGTTGTCATGCTGCAGTTGCCAGTAAAATAATCGCTTGTATTGGTGTCTTGTAAGCTATCTGGTTGCTAAACACTTGCCTATTATTTACTATGCATCAGTCAAGTCAAACTTTTGTCTGAAAGAACCATGATACTAATAAGAAAAAGAAAAATGTAGAGATCCATCAATTTATTTTGGTAGGTCTGGATATATGAACATAAATCGGCCATATTCATAAATAGAGTACAGCAGATAGTATATTTTCCTGAGAAAATAAAACACTAAGAGAACCATACATTTTTCAATTTCCAGGGGATTCAACACCCATTAGTAACTATAATATCGACACTGTATTAGGATCTTGTGCTTGCTGGTATTCATGTGAACTAGAATTTTTCTCAAACATCATGTGAACTAGAATATCATGACCAACTCATTAGTTAACACTAAACAACCTGTATTTCTGTAATGCTAGTGAGCAAAGCCATCTAAATTTCACTTATTATCTGGAATTCCTATGCATGATATAAAAGGATAGCAATCACAGGCAAGAATGAACATAAAAGTAGTCACAAGAGAAATATCAACTGACAACAGGAAATGGACCAAAATTTTGCCTCCCAATTGAATATTTTTCTGTATATTGTCTCGTATATATATGTACATACAAAATTTGTTTGGCTGATCAGCAGATCCTCTAAAATGCGGATGCTAATCGCAGGGTCAGAGTTGTTGTATGATCTATCTACAAGCTAAGAGCATTCAGAAGAGAAACTCTGCTCTGGATCAATGTCCTGAACAGAGTCCCAACTCCGCTCTCAAGATCAACAATGTCCAACTCCAACTCCTGCAATTGCTCCTCGGACACAACTCTCTTCTTTTGGAATGCCATGGAGACAAGTGACCACTTGCTAAAACTTGGCATCACAAGTTGCTTTGACAAGTGGTTCAATGTCGATTCGAGAATTGTCATGGTAATGTCTCTTGCTTCAACAAGCAGCTTGATCGCCCTGCATCCCTCAATGTTAGAAGAGGCCTTGCTGCTGATCTTCTTGCACTGCTTCTGAGCCTTCTTGGCTACGCGAGCATAAGACTGAACTTTGGTTTGGACAGATGCATCGTCTCCCTTCTTAAGAGCCAATTGCATCTCCTGGACACTGGACTTGAGCTCCTCAAAGCTCTCTTGCATGGCGTTGCAGACGTCAAGCAGGACGAGAGAGCGCTCGAGCTCCTCCTCCACTGACTTCCTCTGGCTGCTGGGAAAGCATGTGAGCTCGTTGATGCGGTTATAGATGCTCCCCATCTTGCTCAGACCATCAACCATGGTTTCGATGGTCGCTTCAGGTGAGCAGATGATTGACTTGAGGCCCTGAAGTTGCTCCTCGATGTTGGCTTCGTTGGAGCGAGGGCTTGAGGGCACGCTGGCAGATCTCTGGTGGCTAGCCATGCTTGGTATGGAAGAAGCTTTGGAACCTCTTTACTCTGGAAATGGAAGAGAAGACAAGCTTCTGTGTTGTTGTCTTCCAGGCTTTGGCTTCGTTGTTTATATAGCAGGTGGTGGATGCAATTGGTCAGCTGAACCAGCAGACAACAAGAATCATCCTCATGTGTTGCGTTGCAACCGAAGCCACCCAAGAATCACATTGCTCATTGAGCTCGATTACGAGGCTGTCATGTCTGAATTATGGGTAGCAATCTTGCATGCACGGGCAAGGGGGCGTCGAGATTAGCATCTGATCCAGATCGCGAGGTTCTGAGATGGATTAATTAAACTGCAGGTTGCCGGTGGAGGAACGAACAACTAGTTTGACTTTGCTCACCTCCAGTGTGACACCCCGTGTCACTTATAGGCTTAGTACAATGATTAAGATAAATAAATCATTCATCTCATCACTCATGACATTTGTTTGTGCATTTATTGTAATGTAATGATTTTCATTTTATGTGAATGTCATGCTTTAATTACATATTTAATATGAAAATTAAATTGACAAGTGAGAGTTTTTACTTTGGTGCCTAACATGTTTTTGAACTCAGTGACATGTTAGTTTGAATATTCAAAAGTCAAATTTCGAATTTGAGATCATTTGGTTCAAATTTGGTTAAGTTATAGCCTTTTCATTTTAACCCTTTTAGAAGCCAATTTAAAATTAAAATTACTTAAACATGTTACTTTTGGCTAACATGAAAATAACACTTTGAAGTATGTATTTTCATATAGGCATGTTGAACTTGATCAAAAACATCTTTTACTTGCTCAAATTGATGGTCAAAGTTGAGTCAAACCACTGATTTCAGCACTGCTGAAATTTGGCTAAGTCTGAGTTCTGACAGCAGTTTTTAGCCAACTTTAGAGCTCCATATCTTTTATTTTTCAATCTAGCCAAACCAAATCAAGTTCATGGTTTGAAAGCTGGCAGTTTGGACTCTTCAAAAATCATGAACAACTCCAGGATATCAAACCCTAGCTATTTCTTTTTCATGCTCAAAGTCAGCTAAACTCAATTCTGTTCTGGGACTTAGAAAATTTTCTGAGTTCGAGTTTTTGGCCGAAGTTTGATCGAATTTATCTCTCAAACCAAATCTTTTTGAACCTGGTGACTTTAACAAAAGTTGTTCCCCTTGGTACCATCTACAACTTTTGTATTGGAGTTTTGGAAAGTTTCTACACAAAATCTCGAGTTTGCATCAAATCTTTGGAGTGCATTTGGCGGTTACTGTTGTTCTGAATCGAATCGATCGATTCAGACTTCAGACAGAGCGAGCTCGCGCTTGAGCTCTGCGCTGGCGCCGTCGGTGCCACGCGCCGTGCTCCACTGCCCTTTGCCACACGCCATCGCCTCGCACTGCCAGTCGCGCTCCAAGTCATGCATTGCGCCTCGGTGTCGAGCTCGGCCGGCGACACCAAATTTGGCGGTGAGCGGTGAGCTCAGTACGCCGCCAGCACTGGACACGCGGATTCACCGCGGTTAAGCCGCGTTTACCCAATTCACCGCTCCAGTAAACTCTCCTCGTCGTCCTCGTCGTTCTCACCCACTCAGCTCCACCTTTCCCCGCCTCCAGTGCCGTGCCGACTTGAATTCCGGCCGCCATTGCCGCCACCTCACCTCGCCGTGGAGATTAGTCTTCCTGTCTTTCCCCGCCTCTCCCAACCGCTCAATTGGGTACCCCATGACTCCCTGAAGCCGTGCGCCTTCTCATCGTGAACTCCGAGGCGTCGGTGAGCTCTAGCGCCGGTCATCTTCTCGGTGAACCGCCGCCGGCCGTGGACACATGCCAATCCTTTGCTAATCCTTGGGTTTTTCATGCCTAGGTGGTGCGGCTTGGAGTCCTGAGGCCGTGGGTCATCTCCGGCGGGTCTCCGGTCTTCTTCTCCGGCGAGCTCGGCCGGTCAACCGCGCGGCGGCGCGCTGTGCGCGGCTGAGTTCAGCCAGGGGTGTTTAATTAGAAGACAAGTTCTTTCTAGGGGGTTTTGTGTTAAAGTCCAGGTGTTATGTGTGAAGGTGGAAAAGATTCAGGGGGTTTTTCGTAAGATCCAAGGGTTAATTCGTAAAGAAAGGACTGGTTGGTAATAGATCTTTTAGATCCAGGGGCCTAAGTGTAAAAGTGTTTTCGGATTTTCTTTTGTTTTCCTTTTCAGCATGCATGCATTTCTTGTTTAATGCATAGTAAATCATAAGAGTGTGAGAAAAATGTGAAACCAATTTTGTTGTACTTGTTGAATCTTTGGCTACAGCAGAAAAATATAAAATCATGTCGTTTATGTGCAGTTTTCTGTGTAGAAGTTTTTATTAGTTTATTAGCTTTCTGTCAAAATAAATAGTTCTGCATGTCCAAAAATTTTGAGAAAATCACAGTAGCTCTAAAATGTGTTTTTGTGAGCACAGTAAAATTTTGGGTTGCAGGATATCTGTGTAGTTTAAGTTAAGCTTTTTCTCCATGATTAGCTTGTTTGTGCTGTTAAAAATAGTTGTGAATATGTTTTTGAGCTCAATAAATCATGGTAAATCTGTGTTAGTGTGTAGAAAGTGTTTCTGTGAAGTTTTGCAATTTTGTGCTTAATTTTGTTGCTGTTTGTTGTTTTAGTAGATTTATAGCCTTTTTGTCTTTTTCAAAATAAATAGTTTCTGTTAGATTTAAGTGTTGAAAAATTTTCAGTGGTAATCTTGAGTTAAAAGCTGCTCAGAGAAGTTTTTGTGCTGCTAGATAAACTGTGTAGGTTTGTTGGTATAATTAGTTGCTAGATAACCCTTTATATGTGTGTTTAAATGGTTTTATATATATAGTTTTGCTAATTAAATGTTTTCTAAACAGTTTTGATGAACTCAGTAAAATATGAATCTGTTGTTATATTTCTTTCTTAGTGATAAGTTAATCTTGTTTAAAGAGATATGCACTTACTCTATAAAATGTTAAAAATGGTTTTTGCAACCTTTCATGTGATTTCATGTGCATATCTTATTTTGTAATTAAGCTGTATAATTGAATTGCTGCATGTGAGATTTTGTATCTTTTCTCACTGTTATTCCAAACTCACACATATGCATTTTCATGTAGAGAACGTGCTAGCTGACGGGGTATATAACTTAGTGCCTGAGTCAGAGGCAGAGCAGCCAGAGCCCGAGGTCCTTGCAGTTGAGGCAGATCAAGACCCAAGCCAAGACTCGGAAGGGCCCAAGGCCAGCGAAGGCAAGCACCGGAGTGCATAACCTTTTTAACGCAGCCACACTTAAATTTATTTACTTTGCAAAGTATTTACCTTATGCATTTAAGTTTTCATAGGAGTTGACTGAAAACCTAGTTGCATGATCTATAGTAAAACCCAGAGTTTTCTAGTATGTGTAGGTCGATAGAATTGCTAGGCTGGTTAAACGGTAGAAGTCGAGTAATTGCCTGTTACTCGCGAGATGATAAGTGGTTTCTTTCAGAATTATGTTAACCTGTCATCTAGACTGGAAAAGAAAGTTAGGCCGGGCGGAGAATGTTGGTAGAGAAAAGAATGAAATGTTGTAGCTCCGCCTGTGCCAGTTAAGGCCCGTTCGTTGTTAGCTCTGGGATCAAGATTGAATTGTACTACCTCACATGCTGGGAGTAAGAGGTAGTTGAAACTGGTAACTTATGTACTTTAGCTCGCACTGGTATGTTGAACTACGCCTGACTGCTTATTCATGTACCGGTTAGAGTAACTCATGGCTGACCCGTCGTTGGTATCGGTGGGGACTGGTACTTGAGGGTAGCAGGGTAGGTCAAGTATTTAGTGTTGGCTGAAGGAACGGCTGGCATGAGCAGCTCGACGGGGCTTGTTTGTGCCGTGTGGGTAGGTTAACCTTGCAAGGGATAAAACCGAATCGATTCGCCGTACTCACGGTATTGAGCTCTTGATCACTGGGCAGCATCGCTAGTTAAGAACTTGAATATTGTTGATGACCATATGATGTATGAGTTAATTAATCAAGTTCTTGCTCTCATTTGTAAAAGTTTTTATAAATGCTAATCTAGATCAAATAGCTCAAATAAAATTTGAATGCTAAAACTTGAAAGTAAGGATCTACTTTTAGTTGCTTATTTTGGCCATTGTTCGCCTAAACGGCCGTTTAGCCCGTTTACACACCGTTTAAACGCTACACAATGCCTAACTGTGTCCGTTTAATCATCCGTTTAGCCCGTTTAATGGCCGTTTAATCCGTTTAATTGGCCGTTTAGTCCGTATAATGAGCTAAACGGTGGGTGACCGACTGTTTACCGTTTAGCGTTTAGGATAACACTGATTTTGGCAAAACAACAACCCAGCCAAAAGCTTTGCATACTAGGAGTCTTTTTCTAAGGATATCCTAGAGTCGGGTAAGACTTGCTGAGTTTTAGAACTCAACCTTGCTTGTGGATTAATTTTTACAGATGAGGAGGATGCTAGAATAGCCGAGCAGGTGGCAGAGACTTTTCCTTTTGGTATTCCTGATGGTTATCACCTGGAGTTTGTTCCGGCTCCTGCGGGTGTGGAGCCGAGGGATTGATAATGCCAGCTGGGCTACTTGTGCATTATCATGTTTTTGTCGACGTAGACTCGTACCGTTTTAAATTTCCGCTGTGCTTTTAAACTCTGTGTTGTAATAACTTTTATAATGACTTGTTTTGTAAATTAAATCCACGTGTACTGTGTTGTAAAATTGGTGACTCGTTAATCATCTGAGCTCATTGTGGAGTGAGACATGCCTCGTATTGGTTTCGATGATGTGATCAGTGGTGTAATCGGGAGTTACCCGACAGCAACTACACGGTTATGTCAGTTGAAGTGCGAGTGTGCTGTACTGCTTGCATTAGCTAAGGGACAATGCACTTGAGCTGACATAATTGGGGTGGTTCTGCCACATCCAGCTCCAGGTTCCCAAGCAAGCCACGTTTCATCACCTGATCCTGATCTGGATAGTACGCGTGCGGCATGCCACTTCCATGTCCTATCTGTTCAGATTTGCAATTAGTTTTGCAACACTTGGCAACCTGTTATACACCTGAAGCATGAGTTGTTCTGCATAAGTTAAGATGCTTGGTAAAAAAATATATATTATTTACTTACCTGGAATATTTTATAATGCCAATGGAGGCCGTCGACAAGTGGTTCAGACTTCATATACGAAGATTTTTTCAAGGTAGTTGTTGTCACGCATCTAAGATTTACAAGATTGTTGCTCATTTAAATTTCACAATTTGGTCTTTTTTTTGTTTCATTATTTTGATTAGCCTAAAATTTATGTACATTGTAAGAAATATACTAAACTAACAATGCTTAGTACTTTTTTGGCATTATTATTTGACTTGGTTCAAATATCATACGAGATAATGCATATATGGAATGGAAGTTATAAATTGTACTAAAGCATATTTAGTTATACTAGACATAATTCTTTTTCCAAATTTATGGCCGTACTTTGTATTTCGCTCCGGCGCCCCAAATTTCTGGAGACGGCCAGCGCTTTTAGACTAGTTTTATGTGTTGTATGTAGGGGCTTGTGGCTTGCCTATTTGATGGACTCTATGAAGATTCGAATCAAGTTAAATGTCAATGGTACAAAATGTATACAGTATACGGTAGTGACATCTTCAGTTGGGATGCCTGGCTATTTAACTGCAAATACCAAAGAAATAGCTGCTGCAACAAAACCACATATCTGTGCGACAAGCTGATGCCTTTTCCTTTGCTGTTGTTCAGGTAGGCAGCAGAATGATGTGCACGAGTGCCTACTTCAATGTTGGATCCAGATAACGATGTTGGTGAGCAAGCTATGCAATGGGAATTAAAGAGCTATGCCGACCCTAGTTGCTACCTGTTGCCGTGCTGGTGGAACAGTTGATTTCTTTGTTCAGGGCTGCTCTGTTGCTTGGTTCTCATGAATCCTTAAGCAGCATATCTGGCATTTTTAGTTTTTTATTCCTAAGGAAAAAGTTTTAGCAGTATCAATCATATTTGGAAATCTGAAGATGTGTCTGGTGTTGAAATTTTTGGATGCTGGTGCATTTTGTTCTCCAAATTAAGCTTATCTGTTGTCATGCTCCAATTACCGGCAAAAATGATCACCAGGAAATTCAGTCATAGTGCACAGGGTTGGTGTCTTGTCAGTTATCTAGTTGCTACTTGCATATACTAATTTACCATGCACAAATCAAATAAAAGTTTGGCTAGAAAGGACCAAAATAATTAGAAAATAAAAATGTAAAGAGCCATCAATTTATTTTGGTAGGTCTGGTTATACGGACATAGATTAGTCACATTCATGAATAGACTAAAGTAGGTAGTATAGTTTCTTGAGAAAAATAAAGCACTAAGAGATCCATACATTTTTATTTTCCAAGGGAATCAACACTCATTGGTAAGTACAATAACCTCTCGTGGTTTGGAGCTGGCATGTTTTAGCTCTGGAAAGCAAGATCCACTGCATCAGGATCTTGTCCTTGCTGTTGAGACACATCCTCATGTGAACAAGAATATCACGACTAATTCATTTAATTAACACTAAACAACCTGTATTTCTATAACTGTTGTGAGCAATGCCGTCCAAATTTTATTTATTATTTGGGTTCCCTTTATATGACGCAAGAATGAGCACAATAAAATTTGTCATAAGAGAAATACGAACTGACAACAGGAAATGGACCAAAAATTTTGCCTCTCAATTGAATCAGTATCTGTACACTTAGTGTCATATATATGTACACAAAAAATTGTTTGCTGATCAGCAAGATCCTCTAAAAGGCGGATGCTAATCGCAGGGGTTAGAGTTGTATGATCTGTCTACCAGCTAAGAGCGTTCAGAAGAGAAACTCTGCTCTGGATCATTGTCCTGAACAGAGTCCCAACTCTGCTCTCAAGATCAACAATGTTCAACTCCAACTCCTGCAATTGCTCCTTGCACACAACTCTCTTCTTTTGGAATGCCTTAGACACAAGTGACCACTTGCTAGAACTTGGCACCGCAAGTTGCTTCGACAGGAGGTTCAATGCCGATTCAAGCATTACCATGGAAATCTCTCTTGCTTCACCAAGCAGCTTGATCATCCTGCATCCTTCAATGTTAGAAGAGGACTTGTTGCTGATCTTCTTGCACTGCTTCTGGGCCTTCTTGGCTACACGGGTGTAAGACTGAACCCTGGCCTGAACAACCACATCTTCTCCCCTTTTAAGAGCCAACTGCATCTCTTGGACAGAAGTCTTGAGCTCTGCAAAGCTCTCTTGCATGGCATTGCAGAGGTCAATCAGGACAAGAGAGCGCTCGAGCTCCTCCTCCACTGACTTCCTCTGGCTCCTGGGCAAGCACGTGAGCTCGTTGATGCGGCTGTAGATGCTTCCGATCTTGTTCAGACCATCAACCATGGTTTCGATGGTCGCTGACGGTGAGCAGACGTTCGACTTGAGGCCCTGAAGTTGTTCCTCAATGCTGGCTTTGTTGGACCGAGGGCTTGAAGGAGCACTCGCGGATCTCTGGTGGCAGGCCATTCTTGGTATGGAAGAAGCTGTGAAAGCCTCTTCTTGATGGAAATGGAAGAGAAGGAAAGCTGCTGGAATGGTGTCCTCCAGGCTTCGGCTTTCTTCTTTATATAGCGAAAGAGGGTGGAGGCAATTGGACAATTAGTCATTTGAACCAGCAGACAACAAGAATCCTCCTCATGTGTGATCAAGTGCTTATGTGCTGCAATCGAAGCATCCCAAGAAACTCATCACTCACTGATCTCGATTACGAGGCTGTTATGTCTGCATTATGGCTAGCAATCACGCCTGCACGGGCGAAGGGCCGTCTGAGAGTAGCATCTGATCCAGATCTTGAGATGGATTAACTAATCTGCAAGTTGCCGGTTGGGGAACGAACAGCTAGGTGACTTCGCTCAATTCCATCTCCAGGTTCAAAGAGCAAGACGTGTTTCATCACCTGATGCCGATCCGGTATCCCGGTGGATCGATGACAGCAGGCGACCATATGCATAGCTGTTCGGCTCTGCGTTGTGTGCTCTCGCAGCGTCGTGTCCTGGTTCATCCGCGCGTCCCTGCAATCCAGCAGCTCCTCAATGATTAGAGTGTTATCGTGCTGTCATGTCGCAATTAGCAGCAGCAACGAATTCGCTCGAGCGTGTAAGGTGTGCACGCTCACCGTGGATATTTTTTATTTTTCAGAGGGAAACAAAAGGGGGAAAACGGAGAGAGAATCTGGGATTGGAAGGTGGGCGAATCGGGCCTCACCGGATCGTCGCTGTAGCGGAATGCTGCGTGCGGCGATTGAAAACGGCAGTATCCACCCCACGAGTCCGGCGGCGAACATGAGACGGCGGTGGCGGCTGCGGCGGCCCTGGGGTCATCCCGCCGGTGCCCTCGCACCTTGGTGACCATGTGTGTGTCCCGCCGGATGTGGAAACCTTGGTGCTAAATGGTTCTCCATCTAGAACAGGAGCAGCGGAAGACTCCGCCGGCGGCGACCGGAGGGCAAGCGCCGCGGCCGTGAAAATGTGCCCTCTCTGAATGGGACCTCGGCCGGCAACATATTTTGCAAATTGCTCCATCATTTAGATCGTGATTATTAATCGCGATCCGACTATTTACACCAAACCTCCTATTTAGGATCGCGATTATTAATCGTGATCTAAATATTTGCATTGAACCCTCTAATTTGGATCGCGACTATTGATCGCGATCCGAATATTTACATAAAACCCCTCATATGGGGTACGACATTTTTCAAATGAGTCCGCTCTGTCTCCCCTTGCTGTTGGCCCCGTTCCCCTCCGCCGCCGCCGGCGACATGGACTTGCCGGAGGGCTGGGCTCGGTCTTGAAAAGGGATAATACGGTCTCATCTTCCCGTCCTTGCTCTCTCGTCCGCCAAATCATGCATCATTGCATCTCTGTTCCGGCGGGGACGGCGCGCTTTGGTGTGGGCTCGACGGAGCGCAAGGGTGGGAGGCTCCGGTCCCGCCGCGCTCTACGCCACCGGCTGTCTGGAACCGGAATTGAAGGCATGAAGCTCATCCAGGACGGGAGGTAAACACTGCACGTATCGAATTGCTAGGATTTGGATGTATTCTGCATCTTTTTCTTACTGTAGTTTGTAGCATACATATGCTGCCTATTTTCATTTCATTTCCTCAACTTTCTTCATTGGATGAAACATGGCAAAGTGCTTTCCCAAGTGTAAGAATGCTTTGCAAAAATAAGAGTTGAATATGACATCCGGAAATGGACTAAAAATATTGCTTCAAATGTGAGTGTTTTTTTCCTGTACACTTGTAACATATCTACATCAGAAGTTGTTTTCATGATCAGCAGATCCTTTAAAATGCGGATGCTAATCGCAGGGGGTCAAACTTGGTCGCATGATCTTTCTACAAGCTAAGAGTATTTAGAAGAGAGACCCTGCTCTGGGTCAGTGTCCTGAACAAAGACTCAACTCCACTCTCAAGATCAACAATATCTAGCTCCAACTCCTGTAGTTGCTCCTCCTCGCAAACAACTCTTTTCTTCTGGAATGTCTTGGAGACAAGAGACCATCTGCTAGAACTTGGCACCGCGAATTTTCTTTGACAAGAGATGTGATGAGGTTTCAAGCATGGAGGCAGCAATCTCTCTGGTTTCATACAGCATATTGATCACCCTGCAACTTTCTTCATCTATTGAAGTGGACTTCTTGTTCTTGCTGATTTTCTTGAATTGTTTCTGCGCCTGCTTGGTGGCACGGATGTACGACTGGATCTTGGCTTGGACGGACGTTTGATCTGCTCTCTTGAGTACCAACTGCATGCCGAGGATGGTGTCTTTGAGCTCAGAGAAGCTCTCTTGCAGAGTGCTGCAGAGATCGAGCACGACTAGCGATTGCTCAAGCTCTTGCTCCACTGCTTTCCTCTGCTTTGTAAGTTGACTGCTGGGTAAGCACACAAGCTCACTGATGGTGTTGTAGACTTCTCCAAGGATTCTTAAACCATTGCATATGGTTCCAATGGTCGTAGAAGATGAGGATATGATTTTGCTCAAGCTATGCAACTGTTCCTCAACATCGATCTCATTGGAGTAAGGGCTGGAAGGCACACTAGCAGATCTGAGGTGGCAAGCCATGGTTGTAGTGGAAACTGTAGTGCTTTGTTTTTCCTGGAAACAGAAGAGAAGAGAAGCTGCTTCAATGGTGTCTTCTGGTTGTGGTTTTGCCACTATATATAACAAAACAAGCAAAAGAAGTGGCATTGCTGACCTTGTAGACAGCAAGAATAAAATTGACAATGAGGTGTCATGTTGCTGCAACAAAGCCAGCTATCTCTGTCACAGGTTGATGCCTTGCCTTTTTTTTGTTCAGCTTGAGAGGCATCTCTAACTACAATGGAGCTAATGAACAGTGTGTCATGTCTCGATCATATGCGGCAAATTTGTTTGCACGAGTGTGTACTTTAATGTTTAATTCAGATTGTGAGATCAGTGAGTAAGATTTGCATCTATGCGCTGGAGTAGAAGAGACGGGGAACAATTGACTTCACAATTCATTATTCTTCATGTGGGATTGCATTGCTGGCATGTTTGGCTTGCTTGCTGTACTTACAGCATTAAGAATCTGAATATTGCGATTTGAAGATGACCCACATGATGTCCAAATTTATTGTGCATTGGTTGTAACTGAATCGCATCATCATGTTCCAAGTATTGGCAGCAAGAATCAGCATGGCAGCTTACTCTGGTGTTGGTTACTGTCATATTCCTTGTGTGTTATTCCATCTTCCTGAAATTGGCATGCTATCAGTTGTGAGAGCAAGATCCATTTCGTAAGGATCTTGTGCCTATTGTTGAGCTACATCCCATGTGACTATTAACACTGGCCATCGCATCTCTTATATTTCAAATACTACTAATTGCTTTTATGATGCCAATAATGATTAACATCTTTAGAGTAAATTACTTTTGACATGACCAAACTTCAAATAATGTAGCACCCAATTCCCAGTATTTGTGTTAACTTTTTACCTATTGTCCATGTCAAGTCATGGGAAAATAAATGAAGAGAGCACAAAAATTGACAGCATAAGATGGATCCAAACTTTGCCTTATATAATCTGTTCTATATACTTTCTCTCATATGTACATCAAAATTGTTTCGATGATCAGCAGGTCCTCTAAAAGGTGGATGCTAATCACAGGTGGTCGGACTTTTATGATCTATCTAGAAGCTAAGAGTATTCAGAAGAGAAGCTCTGCTCTGGATCAATGTCCTGAACAAAGCCTCAACTCCACTCTCAAGATCAACAATGTCCAACTCTAACGCCTGCAATTGCTCCTCCTCGCACACAACTCTCCTCTTTTGGAATGTCTTGGAAACAAGAGACCACTTGTTAGCACTTGGCAATGAAATTTGCTTGATCAAGAGATGCGATGACATCTCTAGCATGGAGATGGCAATCTCTCTGGCTTCAGACAATAGCTTGATCATCCTGCAGTTTTCCTGATCAGCTGTCATGGACTTCTTGCTGATCTTTTTGGACTGTTTCTGCTCTTTCTTGGCCAATCGGATGTAGGACTGGATCATGACTTGGACAAGTGCATCGTCTCCTCTCTTGAGAGCCAGCTGCATGTCCATGATGCTTGCCTTGAGCTCTCCAAAGCTCTCTTGCATGGCATTGCAGAGATCGAGCAAGACAAGTGAGCGCTCTAGCTCTCGCTCTATTGCTTTCCTTTGCCGTGTAACTTGGCTGCTGGGTAAGCACGCGAGCTCACTGATGCAGTTATAGACTTCTCCAAGCTTTCTGAAACCATCGCCAATAGTTCTAGTGGTAACAGATGATGAGAAAACTGTTGTCTTCATGCTCTGGAGCTGCTTGTCGACTTCGATTTTGTTGGAGGAGGGGCTAGAAGGAACGCTAGATGATCGGAGGTGGTAAGCCATGGTAGTAATGAAAATTTTGGTGCTCTTTGTTCTCTAGAAGTGTAGGAGAAGAGAGCAGACAGGAAACCAAGGCTATGGCTTGCCTCTTTATATAACCAAACAAGGTGAAGAAATGGCAATGAAGACAGTATCGACAGCAAGAATCTCATTTATAGAAGGTGCTGTGCTGCTGCAACAAAACCACCTATATGCATGACAAGCTGATGCATTTTCTTTTGTTGTTGTTCAGGTAAGGGCAAAATGATGTGCACGAGTGCCTAGTTTAATTTTAGATCCAGATCAGGACATTAATGAGTAAGCTACCCAATGGGAGATGAAGAGCTGTGCAGATGCTGGTTGCTAATTGCCGATGGAGACAACAGTTGACTTCCATTCATGCCTACTGAATCATCATGTGGCACCTTTGGCAATCTCAAGAGAATGCACATGCTGCAAAATTAGCTGGTGATTTTGCTGTCCTAATCAAGATCATCACATTGTCGGTTCCACTAATCGGCAACAGGAATCATATTGAAAATTCAATCTAGTGCATACGTGCATGCTCTAACACTTCTTTAATGGAGATTGTTTTTTTAAGATTTTAATTTCCTGAGAAATACAACTCTAAGAGAATTATTTTTCCGTGGCGTAGGATTCAACATATATAAGTAATTGTTAAGGTACCGGTTTCTTGGAAGTTGCATGTTTAGCTATGGAGAGAAAGATCCACCCTCTTTTGCTTGTTGTTCAGGTACATCTCATGTGAACAAGAATATCATGACCAACTCATTTTTCTCTACTAATGATGTATATATTTATATAACAGAGCAATCATTGTGAGTGAGCCCTTGGAATTATTTCTAGTGTTCAGCTTCCTTTGTATGCTATAAAACAAAACGTATAGACAACGGGCATTGGGCAATCATAAATAAAGTAAAAATATTTACAAGAGAGAGAACTATGAAATCTACAAACAGGATAGGCCAAAAACTGTGCTTTTCAGTCAAGTAATTTTCTGTACACTTTCTCATATATAGATATTTACACACAACCAAAATTGTTTGGATGATCAGCAAATCCTCTAAAAGTCGGATGCTAATCGTAGGGTAAGGGTTGGTTTATGATGGATCTACAGGCTCAGAGCATTGAGAAGAGAGACTCTGCTCTGGATCAACCTCCTGAACAAAGTCTCAACTCCGCTCTCAAGATCAACAATGTGCAACTCCAACATCTGCAATTGCTCCTCCTCACACACAACTATCTTCTTCTGGAACACCTTAGGTACAAGAGACCTCTTGCTAGAACTCGGCATCGCAACTTGCTTTGACAGGATTTGCAGTGTTGATTCGAGGATCACGACAGCGATCTCTCTTGCCTCAGCCAACAGTTTGACCACCCTGCCTCCTTCAATGCAAGAAGCCCCCTTGCTGTTGATCTTCTTGATCTGCTTCTGTGCCTTCTTGGCTGAGCGTGCATAAGACTGAACCTTAGCCTGAACAGCCACATCGTCTCCTCTTTTTAGAGCCAGTTCCATTTCCTGGACAGTGATCTTGAGCTCCGCAAAGCTCTCTTGCATGGCGTTGCAGAGATCAAGCAGGACGATAGAGCGCTCAAGCTCCTCCTCCGCCGCCTTCCTCTGGCTGTTGGGAAAGCATGTAACCTCATCGATGCAGCTATAGATGCTCCCCAGCTTCATCAGACTGTCACTCATGGTTTGGACAGTCACGGAAGGCAAAGAGATGGTTGCCTTCAGGATCTGTAGCTGTTCGTCGACACTGGTTTTGTTGGAGCGAGGGCTTGAAGGCGCACTCGTGGACCTCAGGTGGCAAGCCATGGTTGCAATGGATGTTGTGAAGCGTCCTTTCACTAGGAACAGAAGAGAAGGCAAGCTGATACTGCTGTTGCTGCAATGGTGCTTTCTGGCCACAGCTTTCCTCTTTATATAACTAGATATGGTGAAGCAATTGAACAGCTGAACCAGCAGACAACAGGAATCATTATCATGTGTGTAATCAGGTTGTGACTTGTGAGCTGCAACATAAGACACACAGCCTAATAGGCATCCCTAATTGAGCTTGATTTTGAGGCTGTCATGTTTGCATCATTGGCAACAAGATCACCTTCACGGGTGAAGAGTGTCAAGATTAGAACCACTGTATCAGAGCCAGATCATGATATGGATTATTAACAAAGCAAGTTGTCGGTGGATGAGTGAGCAGCAAAACTTCGCTCACCTCCAGCAGTCCAGCTCCAGGCTCCCAGGCAAGTCGCGTGTCATCATCTGATTCTGATCTGATCACAGAATGATAGCGCTCACCTCATGCCTTGGCTCTCTGTTGCTTGCTTGCTTGCAGGTGTAGCCTCCCTGATGTTTCTCCAATTGTCTAGTGCATTAGGTGCAGGCGTGCAGCTCCTGGATAACCAGCTTATCACGCTGTCATGTCGCGATTGCCAGCAGCAAAGAATCTGCTTCAGAGCGTGCAGTTTGCTCAAGCTTTCTGCAGATCTTCAACCCTTCAAAACATTATGAGAAGTGTTAAGCTGTTATTAAGGGAAACAAAAGTTGAAAAACAAAGGGCGAAAGAAGTTGTTGGTTGTGTTGTATCAGCATAATCCGCTTGTTGCCTCTCAACTTTATGGGCCAAAATGTTTCTGCTTTCTGAAGGGACCAGCATACAAGTCCAAGGGCTTATGTTTAGCAAGGAGAAATTGCAAGAGCCCTTCCTCATTGTCAAGCTTCAACAGATGCATACTTGCATTTGATTTCTAAGGCATCGACTATGCAGAATACTTCACTCTATGCAAAAAAATTCTTCAATTGCTTCAAAGAAATGCATATACTTGCATTTGATTTCATATGGCATCAACTATGCAGAATATCTCAGTTTATGCAATTTTTTCTTCAGCTTATATGATGGACATTTTTTTAAAAAAAAAAGCTCTCTGAGTTTGCACAATGGAAATTGTACGACGGGCATACTCGTACAAAATGGCAACCCACTCAGCTACATTGCGGCATTAAACCCTTCAAATGCACACAAGGGCGAGTATTTTAATCAACTTTGCTAAAGAGTCTTATGCTGTTAGATTATTATTATAAGTTACTGTAAAAGGGATCATTGATCACGTTATCTGAATCTTTTTTTTTCTTTCTGATTTGAAGCCAGAATTTTGCTTATAAATAATTGTATACCTTTACTGATGACAACAAAAGATGAATTCATTTAGTAAAACATTCTGTATATTTCTTGCTATTTTATTAGGTCAGAATAGTCACGTAGGTAAGCCAGTCAGTGTAGCAAAATGTGAAGCGACTGTGTGTTTTACTGAATATTTCTTGCTATTTAGTAAAACAGTCAGAATGCAACTAGATGAAAATTGTTACGATCTCACTTCACATTTAAAGATTAGTACGAAGAAGTCATTGAAGTAAGCTAGAGCTGACAACATGCAATTGATGAAACAATGATAAGCATTCTTTTTACTAGAAAAGAGAGATCATGCATCTTTCAGTAGAAAAGAGGGTTTAATTTATTTATGTACAAGAAACAGGAGACTTTCGCGCAAAACAACAATAGAAAAGACGCAGCATGCAGGCCGTGCGTCAGAAAAAAAGGGGAAGTGGTCGTCAAGACGTCAGCCACAGGCGCACATGGTTCTGCAATGAAACGGCGGCCCTGATCTCGCTGCCCCTGGTTTCCATCGACCCGGGACGGTATTACTACTCAAGAACTCTGGGAGCTCCAATAATCCAAGATGCATCCAACCCAAGCATGTGGCCTGGTCCTTGATGGTCCATACATGCTACACACTTGCTGTTTGTTCCTGCATAAACAATTCGGCCAGTTTGCACACATGCTTGATGGCGGCCTTCAACCTCCTGCAGATGAGGTCATGACATAACAACTAACACCTCAAGGCTCAGATCAGTAGAGCATCTGTATGTGCTATTGAGCTCTCAACTCTGCCTGCTCTGTGTGTCCTTTAGGGCTCATTCGGTTCCTCAGGAACCGTTCCGCCTGGATTAGATAGCTATAACAAGAAATTTGTGCTAGGTACAACGAGAGACCAGGATTTATTCCGGGTCATGAACCAATTTGTTCATGATTGCTGCAACAAAAGACCAGGAATCAATCCACTGGTCAAGAGGTGTGGAACCAATCCGAGTCTTTTGTTGTACCTATCATGAGCAAATTGGTTCACGATCCGAAACAAATCTCGGTCTCTTGTTGTACCTATTACAAATTTCTTGTTATATCTACCCCGATCGGGGTGGAACGGTTCCTTTGAAACCGAATGAGGCCTTAATTTAGACGAGTGGCAAGCATCTATGCCCGGGGCCTGGAGAGGCCGGTCGGCACCTGATCTAGTGCTGGCCGTACGTGGCCGGCGTCATATGGCGATTATCTAGGATAGATTCTATTGCCCATCTGTCTATCTGAAAGATCGGATTGGTAGACGGCTACGCATGTGCACAGTGCAGCATGTGACATGTCCAGCTTACCAACAAGAAGTTGCTGCAAAAGTAGATGTTCTCCTTCTTGATTTACTGAACCTTTTTTTTCCTTTTGTGGAGAGCACTGAATCCCTTAAGGCTGTACTATGCAACCTTGGCTACCGGCGGCGGCTGGCAAGGCATGCAGTGAGAGATCAAAGACGGCGGCAGGGGGAAGAAGAGGTTGGTGCGTGGGTCCGGCCAGCTGTATGGATGGGGCTCCAATCACTAAATTCTAGGAATTTTAAAATGTCCATCCGATCTTTGGAACTTGTAGAGTTTGATGAATTCATCAACAGAAACGCCACTTGCACACAACAATTATTTCAAGCTTTTGATTTGAAGGCATACTCACAACGACCCGGTCTTCAAAATGTAACTTTGACTTCTTTTCTTTTGAGAAATATTTATTAAAAATAATATATTTATATTTGTATAAAAATAGTTTTCAAGATGAATCTATTTATATGGTTTTCACATTTTCAAACTCAACGAGAGATCAGAGACGGCAGCGGGAAAGAAGAAGAGGTTGGTGCGTGGGTTCGGCCAATGGTGTGAGCTCAATCACTAAATTCTAGGAATTTGAAAATGTCCATCCGAACTTTGGAACTTACAAAGTTTGATGAATCCATAAACAGAATCGCCGCTTACACAACAATTATTTGAAGCTTCTGATTTGATGAGCGGCAGGAATGCCCGGTACGTACGTGGACCGACCCGGTCGGCACCTGATCTAGTGCCGGTGGCCGTACATGGTCGGCCTCCTGCGGCCAGTCACTGACTACGATAAATTACCGTGCCAGGTACAATGCACCCGTGCTGTTGCGGAAACAAAGCCAGCTATCTCTGTCACAGGTTGATGCCTTGCCTTTTTTTTGTTCAGCTTGAGAGGCATCTCTAACTACAATGGAGCTAATGAACAGTGTGTCATGTCTCGATCATATGCGGCAAATTTGTTTGCACGAGTGTGTACTTTAATGTTTAATTCAGATTGTGAGATCAGTGAGTAAGATTTGCATCTATGCGCTGGAGTAGAAGAGACGGGGAACAATTGACTTCACAATTCATTATTCTTCATGTGGGATTGCATTGCTGGCATGTTTGGCTTGCTTGCTGTACTTACAGCATTAAGAATCTGAATATTGCGATTTGAAGATGACCCACATGATGTCCAAATTTATTGTGCATTGGTTGTAACTGAATCGCATCATCATGTTCCAAGTATTGGCAGCAAGAATCAGCATGGCAGCTTACTCTGGTGTTGGTTACTGTCATATTCCTTGTGTGTTATTCCATCTTCCTGAAATTGGCATGCTATCAGTTGTGAGAGCAAGATCCATTTCGTAAGGATCTTGTGCCTGTTGTTGAGCTACATCCCATGTGACTATTAACACTGGCCATCGCATCTCTTATATTTCAAATACTACTAATTGCTTTTATGATGCCAATAATGATTAACATCTTTAGAGTAAATTACTTTTGACATGACCAAACTTCAAATAATGTAGCACCCAATTCCCAGTATTTGTGTTAACTTTTTACCTATTGTCCATGTCAAGTCATGGGAAAATAAATGAAGAGAGCACAAAAATTGACAGCATAAGATGGATCCAAACTTTGCCTTATATAATCTGTTTCTTTCTATATACTTTCTCTCATATGTACATCAAAATTGTTTCGATGATCAGCAGGTCCTCTAAAAGGTGGATGCTAATCACAGGTGGTCGGACTTTTATGATCTATCTAGAAGCTAAGAGTATTCAGAAGAGAAGCTCTGCTCTGGATCAATGTCCTGAACAAAGCCTCAACTCCACTCTCAAGATCAACAATGTCCAACTCTAACGCCTGCAATTGCTCCTCCTCGCACACAACTCTCCTCTTTTGGAATGTCTTGGAAACAAGAGACCACTTGTTAGCACTTGGCACTGAAATTTGCTTGATCAAGAGATGCGATGACATCTCTAGCATGGAGATGGCAATCTCTCTGGCTTCAGACAATAGCTTGATCATCCTGCAGTTTTCCTGATCAGCTGTCATGGACTTCTTGCTGATCTTCTTGGACTGTTTCTGCGCTTTCTTGGCCAATCGGATGTAGGACTGGATCATGACTTGGACAAGTGCATCGTCTCCTCTCTTGAGAGCCAGCTGCATGTCCATGATGCTTGCCTTGAGCTCTCCAAAGCTCTCTTGCATGGCATTGCAGAGATCGAGCAAGACAAGTGAGCGCTCTAGCTCTCGCTCTATTGCTTTCCTCTGCCGTGTAACTTGGCTGCTGGGTAAGCACGCGAGCTCACTGATGCAGTTATAGACTTCTCCAAGCTTTCTGAAACCATCGCCAATAGTTCTAGTGGTAACAGATGATGAGAAAACTGTTGTCTTCATGCTCTGGAGCTGCTTGTCGACTTCGATTTTGTTGGAGGCAGGGGCTAGAAGGAACGCTAGATGATCGGAGGTGGTAAGCCATGGTAGTAATGAAAATTTTGGTGCTCTTTGTTCTCTAGAAGTGTAGGAGAAGAGAGCAGACAGGAAACCAAGGCTATGGCTTGCCTCTTTATATAACCAAACAAGGTGAAGAAATGGCAATGAAGACAGTATCGACAGCAAGAATCTCATTTATAGAAGGTGCTGTGCTGCTGCAACAAAACCACCTATATGCATGACAAGCTGATGCATTTTCTTTTGTTGTTGTTCAGGTAAGGGCAAAATGATGTGCACGAGTGCCTAGTTTAATTTTAGATCCAGATCAGGACATTAATGAGTAAGCTACCCAATGGGAGATGAAGAGCTGTGCAGATGCTGGTTGCTAATTGCCGATGGAGACAACAGTTGACTTCCATTCATGCCTACTGAATCATCATGTGGCACCTTTGGCAATCTCAAGAGAATGCACATGCTGCAAAATTAGCTGGTGATTTTGCTGTCCTAATCAAGATCATCACATTGTCGGTTCCACTAATCGGCAACAGGAATCATATTGAAAATTCAATCTAGTGCATACGTGCATGCTCTAACACTTCTTTAATGGAGATTGTTTTTTTAAGATTTTAATTTCCTGAGAAATACAACTCTAAGAGAATTATTTTTCCGTGGCGTAGGATTCAACATACATAAGTAATTGTTAAGGTACCGGTTTCTTGGAAGTTGCATGTTTAGCTATGGAGAGAAAGATCCACCCTCTTTTGCTTGTTGTTCAGGTACATCTCATGTGAACAAGAATATCATGACCAACTCATTTTTCTCTACTAATGATGTATATATTTATATAACAGAGCAATCATTGTGAGTGAGCCCTTGGAATTATTTCTAGTGTTCAGCTTCCTTTGTATGCTATAAAACAAAACGTATAGACAACGGGCATTGGGCAATCATAAATAAAGTAAAAATATTTACAAGAGAGAGAACTGTGAAATCTACAAACAGGATAGGCCAAAAACTGTGCTTTTCAGTCAAGTAATTTTCTGTACACTTTCTCATATATAGATATTTACACACAACCAAAATTGTTTGGATGATCAGCAAATCCTCTAAAAGTCGGATGCTAATCGTAGGGTAAGGGTTGGTTTATGATGGATCTACAGGCTCAGAGCATTGAGAAGAGAGACTCTGCTCTGGATCAACCTCCTGAACAAAGTCTCAACTCCGCTCTCAAGATCAACAATGTGCAACTCCAACATCTGCAATTGCTCCTCCTCACACACAACTATCTTCTTCTGGAACACCTTAGGTACAAGAGACCTCTTGCTAGAACTCGGCATCGCAACTTGCTTTGACAGGATTTGCAGTGTTGATTCGAGGATCACGACAGCGATCTCTCTTGCCTCAGCCAACAGTTTGACCACCCTGCCTCCTTCAATGCAAGAAGCCCCCTTGCTGTTGATCTTCTTGATCTGCTTCTGTGCCTTCTTGGCTGAGCGTGCATAAGACTGAACCTTAGCCTGAACAGCCACATCGTCTCCTCTTTTTAGAGCCAGTTCCATTTCCTGGACAGTGATCTTGAGCTCCGCAAAGCTCTCTTGCATGGCGTTGCAGAGATCAAGCAGGACGATAGAGCGCTCAAGCTCCTCCTCCGCCGCCTTCCTCTGGCTGTTGGGCAAGCATGTAACCTCATCGATGCAGCTATAGATGCTCCCCAGCTTCATCAGACTGTCACTCATGGTTTGGACAGTCACGGAAGGCAAAGAGATGGTTGCCTTCAGGATCTGTAGCTGTTCGTCGACACTGGTTTTGTTGGAGCGAGGGCTTGAAGGCGCACTCGTGGACCTCAGGTGGCAAGCCATGGTTGCAATGGATGTTGTGAAGCGTCCTTTCACTAGGAACAGAAGAGAAGGCAAGCTGATACTGCTGTTGCTGCAATGGTGCTTTCTGGCCACAGCTTTCCTCTTTATATAACTAGATATGGTGAAGCAATTGAACAGCTGAACCAGCAGACAACAGGAATCATTATCATGTGTGTAATCAGGTTGTGACTTGTGAGCTGCAACATAAGACACACAGCCTAATAGGCATCCCTAATTGAGCTTGATTTTGAGGCTGTCATGTTTGCATCATTGGCGACAAGATCACCTTCACGGGTGAAGAGTGTCAAGATTAGAACCACTGTATCAGAGCCAGATCATGATATGGATTATTAACAAAGCAAGTTGTCGGTGGATGAGTGAGCAGCAAAACTTCGCTCACCTCCAGCAGTCCAGCTCCAGGCTCCCAGGCAAGTCGCGTGTCATCATCTGATTCTGATCTGATCACAGAATGATAGCGCTCACCTCATGCCTTGGCTCTCTGTTGCTTGCTTGCTTGCAGGTGTAGCCTCCCTGATGTTTCTCCAATTGTCTAGTGCATTAGGTGCAGGCGTGCAGCTCCTGGATAACCAGCTTATCACGCTGTCATGTCGCGATTGCCAGCAGCAAAGAATCTGCTTCAGAGCGTGCAGTTTGCTCAAGCTTTCTGCAGATCTTCAACCCTTCAAAACATTATGAGAAGTGTTAAGCTGTTATTAAGGGAAACAAAAGTTGAAAAACAAAGGGCGAAAGAAGTTGTTGGTTGTGTTGTATCAGCATAATCCGCTTGTTGCCTCTCAACTTTATGGGCCAAAATGTTTCTGCTTTCTGAAGGGACCAGCATACAAGTCCAAGGGCTTATGTTTAGCAAGGAGAAATTGCAAGAGCCCTTCCTCATTGTCAAGCTTCAACAGATGCATACTTGCATTTGATTTCTAAGGCATCGACTATGCAGAATACTTCACTCTATGCAAAAAAATTCTTCAATTGCTTCAAAGAAATGCATATACTTGCATTTGATTTCATATGGCATCAACTATGCAGAATATCTCACTTTATGCAATTTTTTCTTCAGCTTATATGATGGACATTTTTTTAAAAAAAAAAGCTCTCTGAGTTTGCACAATGGAAATTGTACGACGGGCATACTCGTACAAAATGGCAACCCACTCAGCTACATTGCGGCATTAAACCCTTCAAATGCACACAAGGGCGAGTATTTTAATCAACTTTGCTAAAGAGTCTTATGCTGTTAGATTATTATTATAAGTTACTGTAAAAGGGATCATTGATCACGTTATCTGAATCTTTTTTTTTCTTTCTGATTTGAAGCCAGAATTTTGCTTATAAATAATTGTATACCTTTACTGATGACAACAAAAGATGAATTCATTTAGTAAAACATTCTGTATATTTCTTGCTATTTTTATTAGGTCAGAATAGTCACGTAGGTAAGCCAGTCAGCGTAGCAAAATGTGAAGCGACTGTGTGTTTTACTGAATATTTCTTGCTATTTAGTAAAACAGTCAGAATGCAACTAGATGAAAATTGTTACGATCTCACTTCACATTTAAAGATTAGTACGAAGAAGTCATTGAAGTAAGCTAGAGCTGACAACATGCAATTGATGAAACAATGATAAGCATTCTTTTTACTAGAAAAGAGAGATCATGCATCTTTCAGTAGAAAAGAGGGTTTAATTTATTTATGTACAAGAAACAGGAGACTTTCGCGCAAAACAACAATAGAAAAGACGCAGCATGCAGGCCGTGCGTCAGAAAAAAAGGGGAAGTGGTCGTCAAGACGTCAGCCACAGGCGCACATGGTTCTGCAATGAAACGGCGGCCCTGATCTCGCTGCCCCTGGTTTCCATCGACCCGGGACGGTATTACTACTCAAGAACTCTGGGAGCTCCAATAATCCAAGATGCATCCAACCCAAGCATGTGGCCTGGTCCTTGATGGTCCATACATGCTACACACTTGCTGTTTGTTCCTGCATAAACAATTCGGCCAGTTTGCACACATGCTTGATGGCGGCCTTCAACCTCCTGCAGATGAGGTCATGACATAACAACTAACACCTCAAGGCTCAGATCAGTAGAGCATCTGTATGTGCTATTGAGCTCTCAACTCTGCCTGCTCTGTGTGTCCTTTAGGGCTCATTCGGTTCCTCAGGAACCGTTCCGCCTGGATTAGATAGCTATAACAAGAAATTTATGCTAGGTACAACGAGAGACCAGGATTTATTCCGGGTCATGAACCAATTTGTTCATGATTGCTGCAACAAAAGACCAGGAATCAATCCACTGGTCAAGAGGTGTGGAACCAATCCGAGTCTTTTGTTGTACCTATCATGAGCAAATTGGTTCACGATCCGAAACAAATCTCGGTCTCTTGTTGTACCTATTACAAATTTCTTGTTATATCTACCCCGATTGGGTGGAACGGTTCCTTTGAAACCGAATGAGGCCTTAATTTAGACGAGTGGCAAGCATCTATGCCCGGGGCCTGGAGAGGCCGGTCGGCACCTGATCTAGTGCTGGCCGTACGTGGCCGGCGTCATATGGCGATTATCTAGGATAGATTCTATTGCCCATCTGTCTATCTGAAAGATCGGATTGGTAGACGGCTACGCATGTGCACAGTGCAGCATGTGACATGTCCAGCTTACCAACAAGAAGTTGCTGCAAAAGTAGATGTTCTCCTTCTTGATTTACTGAACCTTTTTTTTCCTTTTGTGGAGAGCACTGAATCCCTTAAGGCTGTACTATGCAACCTTGGCTACCGGCGGCGGCTGGCAAGGCATGCAGTGAGAGATCAAAGACGGCGGCAGGGGGAAGAAGAGGTTGGTGCGTGGGTCCGGCCAGCTGTATGGATGGGGCTCCAATCACTAAATTCTAGGAATTTTAAAATGTCCATCCGATCTTTGGAACTTGTAGAGTTTGATGAATTCATCAACAGAAACGCCACTTGCACACAACAATTATTTCAAGCTTTTGATTTGAAGGCATACTCACAACGACCCGGTCTTCAAAATGTAACTTTGACTTCTTTTCTTTTGAGAAATATTTATTAAAAATAATATATTTATATTTGTATAAAAATAGTTTTCAAGATGAATCTATTTATATGGTTTTCACATTTTCAAACTCAACGAGAGATAAGAGACGGCAGCGGGAAAGAAGAAGAGGTTGGTGCGTGGGTTCGGCCAATGGTGTGAGCTCAATCACTAAATTCTAGGAATTTGAAAATGTCCATCCGAACTTTGGAACTTACAAAGTTTGATGAATCCATAAACAGAATCGCCGCTTACACAACAATTATTTGAAGCTTCTGATTTGATGAGCGGCAGGAATGCCCGGTACGTACGTGGACCGACCCGGTCGGCACCTGATCTAGTGCCGGTGGCCGTACATGGTCGGCCTCCTGCGGCCAGTCACTGACTACGATAAATTACCGTGCCAGGTACAATGCACCCGTGCTGTTGCCTCCCGACACACTGGCCCTCATCGCCTTATCTATCGCTGCACTATTCTCCGTTTGTGATTTGTCTATCTCTGAAAGATTAGCATGTGGCATGCCCAGCTTCCCAACAAGAAACTGCTGCGCCGCAAGTAGATGCTCTCAATCATTCCTGATTGGCTCAAGCTTTCGTTTTCCCTTTCTGGAGTGGCACTGAATCCGTAAAGGCTGGCTGGCTGGCTGGCTCCATGCCGGTGCTCACACAGCTCAGCTATAAGTATGCTGCATTGGCTGGCACGACCCTTCACTTCACTCTTAGCTTGTCAAGCAGATCGAGAGAAAAAACTAACAGCAGCAAATAAAAGCTCAGTGTACGTACTAGTCTCTTGTTCAGTGATTCTTTGTGTAGAGAGAGAGAGAGAGATCGAGGGATCAATGGCGGGGAAGCTGGGGCATCTGCTGACGAGGCTGCACCTTGCTCGGAGCCGGTCGCCGGCGGCGGCGGCGGACGTGCCGAGGGGTCACCTGGCGGTGTACGTTGGCGAGGGGAGGAAGCGGCTGGTGGTGCCGACGGCGTGCCTGAGCCACCCGGCGTTCGTGACGATGCTGAAGCGTGTGGAGGACGAGTTCGGCTTCGACCACCGCTGCGGCGGCCTCACCATCCCCTGCGCCTCCGAAGGCGACTTCGCCGACATCGTCGGCGGCGTGGACGGGCACCACCACTGATGACGATGATGGTCGTCCATTTCTAGGATCGGACAGTTTTGTTTTGTTTTAGTTCTTTTCTTTTTTGTTGTGGGTTATTGATTCTTCGTGTGGGATCCGATTAGTTCTCTGTAAAGATCACGCTAGCTATGCCATGGTGTTTGTGTCCTCTGAAATGGGAGTAACTGATTCGATTGGAGTCTGTAGAAAAAGCTGGATCTGACTGAATTGTGTAAGGATCACAAGTCTGATGCAAATCTCAAGAGGAGCAGCAGCAATATAATTCAGTCTCACAACTTTCTCCTCCTATTTGCTCATTCGTTTATTTCAAAAATTTGCACATTCAGCACAAACGTCACTAGACAGATATCAGAACGCAGCATACCGCAGTCAATGAAACTAGCAGATTGGGGACATAAGGCCAGGCAATGGAACACAACCAGGCCATCTGCCCGCGTTTTATTTGATAATATAAGAACCATGACAGAGAATGGCCTCACTGTACGTGATAACCTGCCATCAAAATTTTGCTGCTTATTTGTGCAGGGATCATATGTTGACGCTGGAAGACTAGGAAAGACGTGGGTCTTCATGACAGCAAAGGTCAAAAATTTCATGCGGACTTTAATTCCACAAGCGGGCGTTTGTAGTCCAACGGTTAGGATAATTGCCTTCCAAGCAATAGACCCGGGTTCGACTCCCGGCAAACGCAATTTTTTGTTCTGTTTTTTCCCTTTTCATCTCAAGCTTAGCAACGCAGGATGAGGAGCACGTTGCTAAGTGATTTATTCCATCTTCCTCGTGTCATTCAATTGGTCAACTGCTAAGTGTTCAAATTCTTTCTTCTCCCTTTTGCTGTTTGAATGAGCACAGTGATTTATTCTCTTTTTTTGACTGGAAGGTTTATTCATCTTTAATTCGTTCTGTATGTGACAAAATTGGAATACCATATTGCCAGTTAAGATTTATTGTCTGATGAGCGACTAATTTCCAATAATGGCGGTGGATACTCGGTTAAATTTTAGCTAAATAGACGGTTTAGCCTGTCTAGTTAATACTATCTGACACTGGTCACCGTCACTCGTCAGGAAACTGATTATTGAGTGGTTTGAGCAACTTTGTCCTCTTGCATCTATATCGTTATTAATCACACTTCAGTGGATAGCAGATGCAACGGCAAGCAAGCATAGCTAGTGCTCAGTAGCAAGTGATCGTCTTCTCCGGTTGGAATTGAAGACTGAGGTCGATACATTGGCCATTGGGAGAAAGCTGGGACAGTTGATGACGAGGCTGCGCATGGATCTACCAGCAGTCGACCAGTCGTTTGCATCTAGAGATTGGTATCTGAAACTTACATATTCAAGATTCAGCTAGCGAAAATAAATAAGGCAGGCATTTGTAGTCCAACGGTTAGGCAATAGACTCGGGTTCGACTCCCGGCAAACGCAATTTTTTTTTTTCATCTCCACCTTCTTTTTAGTTCCATGCACGGTAATTACCAATCTTAACAAAGCTTGATCAGGCCGTGTACAAGGAATTTTTTTTTCGGACAATCCTAACTAACTTCGTTGATTTAAGGAAACAGCAATCAAGAGAACGCGTGATTTAACAAAGAGATCGTGTGCATTCGTGACAGCAACAGGAGTACAGCCTGTACAGGGCACGTACTAGCGACGACGAGCCGGAGATCGATCGATGTCGATGAGTCTCCGGCGGTTCGTGCACCTGGTGTCGAACGAGATCGACGGCAGGGGATGCTACTCCCTGCGCCGCATCGACACGTCCCGCCTCTTCCTCCCCCGCGCAACAACAGCACAGCTCGATTTTGGCGCCGTCGCCGGAGCCGAAGCCGTCGTCGATCTCCTGTCGCTGCCGCCGGACGGCGGCGGCGACCCCTTACCCGACCCCGTCATAGACTTCTACCCTCCTCCTCCTCCTCCGTCCCCCGGCATACCAAACCCCGTGGACTTCATGCTCTTCAGGAGCCCCGACGGGGAGCACGACGACGAGGTGGTGTCCGTCGACAACAAAGGCAGCACCCTCGTCTCTGACGCCGGCGGCGCCACCTCCCGCCGCCTACCCGGCCTCGCCCGTCCAAAGGGAACCTTCCCCATCATCAGCCTCACCGCCGGCGACGCCCTCTACGCCATGGACGCGCTCCCCACCCGCTTCGGAGGCGGCGCCGGCTTCCAGTCGCTCCGCCGCGGCGAGGGCCACTGGCGCGACCTCCACCCGCACCCCTTATCGCGCCACGAAACCAACGGCTTCTCCCACCTCACCGTCTCCTACGCCGCCGGCGCCGGCGCCGCCGGCACCAGCATCCTCGTGTCCAGCAAGGGCGCGGGGACGTACAGCTTCGACACGGCGGGGCGGCCGCTGGGCGCGTGGAGCCTCGCCGGCGACTGGGCGATGCCGTTCCGCGGCCTGGCCGTGCACGTCCCGGAGCACAGGCTCTGGTTCGGGATCTCCCTCTCTGGTTCCGGCGGCGGCGGCGGCGGCCATCCCTTCTGTGCGGCCAACCTCGCCTGCGGCGCCGGCGCCGGCGATCCACGGCTTATGGATGGAGTACGCGCTGCCGGCGGCGGCGGGGTGACGCCTCGTGGACTCGCGCGCCGTGTACCTTTGCTCCTCCAGGTTCTGCAGGTGGTCTCGTGGCGGTCGGCTTGAGGGTCGCCGTACGAGGAGCCGAGGCTGGTCTCGGAGGGGACGCATGCGTTGTTCACTGGCGTCGAGGTGCAGAGCTGTGGCCAGGCGCTGCGTGTGCTCACTGCTCAGGCACCGGTCTGAACGACACCGGCTCGACGGCTCGAGCTTCTCGGTTCTGCAATGAATCATCCTCCTCCACTCCAGCCTGGGGTGTTTTTCTCTGTGCTATTGTTGGTTCTGTTCAGGGTGCATGGTTAATTATATTGTTATATTGCAAACACTCACCATCTGTCTGAAATCAAGTCATGGTCTCTGCTAATTGAAACTGGGTGCTTTAGGATATCTCTATCACGGGAACCATTGTGATCATGTAGGAGAGTAATTTTAAAATTACCATACACAAGGACTTTGAAACACTCAAAAGTCAAAACCTATGTATAGCCAAGATACTACACGCATCCTCTCTTTTTTCAGCCGAGGTCTCTCATCTGAAACATGAAGTCACAGGGTTGACAAACGAGAAAAAAAATATGTGAACATAAACGTAGATCTAAGATAAATTAACCTCAAACAGCATACTTGTAAAAAGGAAAGTACAATAAAGTTGCTCACCATGAAATACAAGAGCTCCTTGTAGGGGAACATCCCCTCCCGCTCCGCCTTCCGCTGGTCCAGCCGGCACGCCGGGACAGGAGACATGTCAACGATAGCGTCAGGCATGCCGGCCATCGCCGGCGATCAGAGGAGAACAGTTGAGAGGAGTGTTGGGGGGGAGAGAATTTGGTTGGCTTCTATGGGCGGTCAGGACGTTAAAATCGATCGGGAGCGCGAACTTGTCGCTGTAAGATAGAGTCAGAGCGAGCGTGAGAAAGACACATTCAGTACTATTTGGCACAATCGTGTGGGAATCAAATGATATCCTAACAAACTCACGAAACAGAGGCAGTTCAGCAGTTGCATCGCATTGACATTTACAAACTCGTACTGTACGCCGGAAAGGCGAATCCTAACAAACTGTACTCCCGATTCTACCTGGCTTCGGCGAGACAAATAATGCCTCTACCTGACTTGGATAGGCAAATGTCACTGACAATCCGATATGGGGAATCGTATTGCGAATCTCTATTGATAGGAAAGAATCGCTGCAAATTTCAACGAATGTCTTTAGCTCTGTATGTGGAAAATTATTGTCCACAATAAAACAAGATACCCACATTTCCTTCTCCAAAAAAAGATCTTGTATATGCAGTTCCTGTATGAACCTTTCGTAGCCACAACTATGCTTTGATCCGCTCCCACAACAAATGAGCGCTCTTAAAACATCCTGTCACTAGTGGTCCTAAACACTGCTTCATCAGAAAAGAAAAAACTCCCCAAGTAGTCATATTGGCAAGAACCCAACTGAAATCAATAGACATTTAGCAGCACGTGTCATATTGGCAAACCAAGATTACCTTCACCCAAACCAAACGAGAGAAAGCAACGCGTTCGTGCACCATCACATGACCACCTATTCCTTGACCATCCTCAACCTTCTCAAAAACCTTTTCTGACCGCACGGGTTCCACACAAAACGAACAAAGATGCAAATCAAAACTGGTTCCCATTTGCATGGTCAGCAGACAGAGACTGAAAAATAGCAGCGAGTGTAATTATTCTCGTCCAACCAAAATAACACACAACAGCAGGTTTTTACGACACAGCATATGCGACATGACACAGGTACTATTCCAAGCATAGCGATATAGAACTTTTGCGAATACGCAACTCTAGATAGTAGTAGCAAACGAAACTAGTTGGGCCTTGGTGTCGCCCACTCAACGCGGAGGATAAGGTTATCATAACCGTAACCATTGAGCTTGCTGATCGCCTTCTCTGCATCTTCTCTGTGAACAAAGTTGACGAAGCCGAACCCCCTGCTTGACCCAGTCTTCTGGTCCACCGCGACATAGACACGGCTGACAGGGCCGAAAGCGCGGAACAGCTCAAGGAGGTCGGGCTCACGGGTGTCCTCTGAGAGGTTGGTGACACGGACAGAGTTCTCATCATTCCTGCGGCGCATCACATCTCCACCGCTCCTATCAGCTCCACCTCTCAGGGTTGGGGGAACGTATGCTCCCTTAACAGGACCGCCTGCTGCAGGAGGGCCATCGGACGTTGGAGGCCTGTCCGTGAAACTTTCAGTTGGTGGTGCAAGGTCCTTGTAGGGACACTTCGAGGTCCAGTGGTCGCCCTTCTTGCCACAGGTTCTGCAAACCATGAGAACAGCACCTCCCTTGCTTGCCATAGCCAGTGGGTCACCAGATGCAGCTGGCTCATCAGCTTTGCTCCCTACAATTGAGTGAGCAGTTAGCAAATATATGAGCATGAAAGCATGAGGAGGATATAAAGTTTAAAACAAGCGTGTGTAGAGACCCATAACACCCCAAAAAAAAGATGAATACATTAAGCAGAACATTAACAATGACTAAAATGACAGGTCTGTATTCATAAGATGTACACTATTTAGCAGAGAAATGCTTTGCCAGATATTGGTGAATGTAACCATGCCTGAATCTGTGAACGCTGGAAAGTGGAAAGAGAAATACAGTAGTAAGCAAATCAAGAACTCAGGTGTGGAATGTAGTATCGTGGTAGATTTTGTGATGTGAACAATTCAGGAGCTCATGTAAGTCGTAACATAACAAACAATTATTCATACTGAGATAACTTGCGGTCAGCGCTACAACTGCATCATACGGGGGATCACAGTCATTGAAATAAAGAATGCAACTTTATTGAATGGGTGCTGATTATAGTTCTATTAACATACTAAACAAAAGCCAGTATCACCAATACGACGATGATGATCAGTGAGAACGAATCGATAGTTTTAAGTGCTTTTGTAACACAATTCTTACATCATTCTGGAAGCCATTGGCATGGGATGAATGGAATCATGACCAAATTTGTTGCTCCTACACAGCCTAAATAGAAATGTTTGACACCGCAAACCCTGTCTATCTAGATTAGAGCAACATGTACACAAGGCTATCCAACGACCCCCCAATTTCACAAACACCGCATCTATCTGCAATTATAGAACTAAGAAATGAACCGAAATTTTTGATACTGACGATCGCACTTTGGTGCTAGCAAATAGAAAGAACAGACGATGAATAAAAAAAATAACGCGACAGATCAGAAATGGAGGCGGCGGATCGAGAAGGGGCTGATCCAGCAGACCTGGGGCGCGGGGGCGCTCGAGGAGGATCTCCTCGGTTGAGACCATGGTGAGCCTTGAGCCTGCGTCCTCCTTGACGGCGTCGCCGAACTTGGGCCACTGGCGGCGCTCGATGGCGCTGCGGGAGAGGCGGGCCTTTGCGAGCTTGCGGACGCGGGTGGTGGTGGTGACCTTGACCTTGTTGCCGTCGTCGTCGAAGCGGTACTCGATGACCTTCTTGAGGCCGTTCTCGTCGGGCCCCACGACGACGCGCGGGGGGAGGAGGAAGTCGAGGTCGCCGCCGTCCTCCTCCTCGAGCTCCCCCCACCGGATCTTCTGCTGCGCCGCCGCCGCCGCCATGGTTGGGTGTGCTTGCGCTAGGGTTTGGGGGGTGGAGGGGGAGGGGGAGGAAGAGGAAGGAATGGGGATTGAGAAATGGGTAGAGGGTGGCCCGAATTGTTTTATGGGCTTGCCGTCAGATCTTCCGTGGGCTTTCAGCGTCGAATTGGGTCTCGAACCGACTCGCTCTACCCGAGAGAGACTGCATGATCAGTTCAGCTCAGCTGCTCACTTTTAGTGCATTCTTATTTGTTTTCTTTCTGTTTTGATTTGAAAATGAGCTAAATTATAAATTTCACTGCTTTGGAAACTCTTAACAAGTTCATTTTTCTATATCATAATTACGATTAAAAATATGTACGCACGCATACACATTTGCATGTCTTCTACACACACTAGGAATTCACTCCGGTCTCCAAGTAGCATTGTTCCTGTCCCAATCTTGCTCTGTTGATATAGCCTCTCTCCTCTCTCAATTTTCTTTCTGTCTAGTTTTACTTGTTGCCTTTGCAGCATAGTTTTTCCTTTTTGTTATCAATGTTGAGCACCGAGTTTAGGACAGACATGTAGCAGCATGATAAACTAGATTTAGTCAGTGTTGTGAAATTTTGCGCACTCCCTTGTCTCTTCACAATCTTTTTTTTCTCTCGATAGCTTGATCCGCCGAAGACGCCAAAGGCGGAGGCACACCGACCTTACCGAGTCGACGCATTAGGAGCACCTCCCCTCGCTTTGCCGTCTTGACGGTCGAGAGAGGGTCTAAGGCTTGGCGATAACTCAGACAAAGGCAACTGAGGAGACGCGTCTACGAGGACAGGGTCAACACGACGACGACGAAACGGCTTGTCCAAGAGAGGCGCCGGAATGTCTTCCATAACTTTGTTGATGAATGCCTACAAAGCCACGGAATGGTCGACCTCAGGCGCCACGATCGTGGTCGTTGCCTCCGTAAAAGCCAACTCCACGAATGGAGAGGAACCGGCAACGTCGCACAATCCAATGCCCAGCGGCCCAGAAGCTTCGTAACCCAACTCGAATCCTGTGGGGAACTTTGGCCCATCGTTTGGTAAGCCCAACTCAAGCCTGAGTGGCTCCAGCACATCGGTGGCCGGTGGAGCGATTCTGTATCCTCGCTTGCCCGTGGCCGATGCGGAGACACCGTCATGGAGAGCTTCACCGATTCTGCCTCTACACTAGCCTCAGGATCCTTCGCCTGGTGATGGACCATCTCCCTGCCCCGACTCTGGGACAACCCAACGATGGTGGCCTCCAAGCACATCAGATCCAGCTCGTGATCCGAAGGGGACCGCTCGTCGCAGAAGTAGCTTGTCTCGAACACTGCCGCCTGACAGGCGCAGCTGCTCGAACTCGGCTGTACTCCAACTAACGCAGAGGCCACAGCCTTGACCAGATCGGGCAGCTCCCCCAACAGCAGAGCTCTTCGCCTGGGGCGCTCTCTTCACGATCATGAACTCCTGTATAAGATGTAGCAAAACAGTCACTCAAATAAAACTAACACACCAGAGCAACTGAGCAGGACTGATGAGTGGATATAATCTCGAGGAAACAACTATAACGGACAAACGGCTACTTGTTGGTTTACGGCGGGCGTCAAGGAGAGGACGTCCATTTACATAAAACCGTTCTAGGAGTTCCGTACAAGCAAGCGTTTGTAGTCCAACGGTTAGGATAATTGCCTTCCAAGCAATAGACCCGGGTTCGACTCCCGGCAAACGCAATTTCTATTTTTCTTATTGTTTTTCTTTGTGTCTTTTTTCTATTTCCTTCTCTGGATATATGTGCGTGACACTTTAGTCGAAATTTCTCTCTTTCACTAATGTTTTGGTCAAACAATCGCGCGAGGTCTTGTCCTGATGATTCCCTAACGCTTGCGTCAAAATTAATACTGGTAATTCACGGCCACAGATGGCAGTGCCACGGTCCTGTCCTGATGATTCCCTGACGCTCGCATCCATCAGGGCAGTCCCAACCCAATGACTAGGATAGTTTCTATAGAATTAAATGAGGTGCCACATAGGATAAAATATGATGTGGCAATAGATTAAATGATGAAAGAGAAGGAAACCAGGTCTTGCATGAGACCTAGTTTCTACACGCCATCCAAGACATTATGTGAGATGAGTAGTATTAAATCCAAGCATTTGATTGTGGTGTTTGCATTGGGAGTGTAGTGTCTAGTACTAGTTTCTTGGTGATGTGGAGGTTATAGAAACTATGGGTAGTTTCTTGGGTTGGGACTGCCCTCAGGTGTCATTTTGGGGCCCTCCCGTGCCTGAGCTTCTTCCGGCGACTCTTTGTTTTGATCTTTATTAGGCGCGTATGCCTCTTCGTTCTAGCACATCTGAACCGGTATTATCGGAACAACTCGAACAGATGACCTAAATTTAAATTTAAGTACCTAAAACCGTTTTTAGGTTTAAAAGAGAGAAAAATTTAGACATTTCAAAGTTGTCTTCTCCAACAACATACCTAAAATTAAAGACCTATAATTTTCTTAAAGACTAATCCATGAACGAAAACTTATTCTAGAGGTTAATCTATAAATTCCTCTCCCCGCGCCGCTCTCCATCCCTGCGCCACCTGTCGTTGTCTGCCCTCCCCGCACCGCTCTTCTTCCACGCCGCCCTCCCTCCACGTGCTGCTCCCCTTCCTCGAGTCGCTCCCCTGCGCCATATCGAGGGACGAGCATCGAGGAGGGACCGACCAGCATCAAGACGGCGGCCGCCGGCGCCGGCGAGATGCAGTTGCTGCCGGCGGAGCGATTGGGGAAAAGCGAAGCGGCACGGTGCGTGGGAAATGTCCTTGCACCGGTGGTTGGGCTCTCCCACCTGTGCTAGAAAATTTGGGTGTCCACTCTTTGGATATGTATATTTGGGTCTTGGAGAGAGATTGGGGTCATCGTCTAAAATAGATATCCATATAAGTCATCTGTTGGAGCAGGTATTTTGTTAGTTTTTAGGTATAAGTATCTGGTTTAGGTCATCTGCTGGAGTTGCTCTTACTGCTGCATGCCATGGCCTTTCGCTTCCGATCAAGGTACTTTGCTTGTCTGCAATCAGGTTTATGGATTTGTTGAATCCTAAACGATACAATTTGCTCAATTCATCTCCATGCTACTTACTCCCTCCGTTCCAAAATAAGTGGTCATCACGCTTTTTAGGATTCAAACTTTTAAAATTTGACTAAATTATATTAAAAATGCATTACTATTTATGATCTATAATAAGTACCATTAGATCGAGTATTGAGTATACTTTTATAATAAACTTATTTGGAGATATAAATGTCGATACAATTTTCTATGTTTTTAGTCAAACTTAAAATGTTTGACTTCTCAAGAAGCATGATGAGCACTTATTTTGGGACAGAGGGAGTAGGGCCCTTGGTGACGCCCTAAAATAGTAAAGTAAAAAAAGTTAGTGTTTTATTTGATTCGCCGAAAAGGAAAATAGATGGTAATTCGAATTTTTTTTTATTTTTTGATACTTAAAGACTTTATTTGATCATCAGGGCAAGATATAGAAAGGAGACGATATGCACTCCACTGGTTGTTCTAAATACCTACTTTTTTTCGTGAACGTGCCTTGGCACGTGTTTCATTAAGAAGAAAACAATTACATACATTCCTTGGTGTAGGGCAAACAAAAGTCGACCTCCTCAAGCACACAAAGGACTAACAGAAGAGAAAAAAACTGAAAAAGGCCGACAAAACCGAACAACTCTACTTGCTCATTCATTTTTTTCAAACTCTCCATTCTCTTTCACAGTCCCACCATGAAAAAATCTAATTAAACGATCCATCTACAAAGTACAAATAATTTCAAATACCTATACGAAATATAGCATGAAAATAATAGTAGCATAATACATTGAATAAATTAGACCATGACAAGCAGAGCAACATATATCAACAAATTCCAATACCACATCTAACCAAAATATCTCACAACTAAAATTATCATCTACTTCCAATGATAAATCTACCCAACATACCTCAAAAAAAATCTCATCTACTTTCAATATGAAATCTATCCAACATATGTCACATATAAAATTATCTCATCTACTTTCAATATGAAATCTACCAACCATATGTCACTAATATGGGTGAGTCATATTTTTCTAACTTGGTAAATATATTCTTCTCTCTGGTCATATGATTTGAACAATCACTATCAAGCAACCATGAAGGTCCACCGGAGGAGTATGCCTACAAAACAAGTTAAGCCTTGTGTTTAGGTACTCAAACGAACTTGGGTCCTTGAGTGTTAGAACTAGGCAACTTGGGCACCCAAACGCTTCTCAACATCTTCTTGGCATGAATACCCACATACTTGACCACCATTCTCCCATTGTGATCCCACATGATCGAATAATCAATAGTATAGTTGGGAGAAGGCTTGTGCTCAACGATCTTCTCATTTGTCTTCTCCAACATTGAGCCCTTAGCACCCTTGCTAGGAATCTCAACATTGGGCTTTGACTTGGGGGTGTCTCCCTTGACACACCATGAGCAAAGTTCAATCAAATCACAAAGGTTAGCACCTTGGTTGAACAATGGCACATCTTGATCATTGACCCTCTTGGTGCCATTTGTCTTTCCTCATCTAGTGAATCCAAGTCCATCCTTGATGCTATCATATCTTCCGGAGTTGTATGCCGGATGAGACCCAAATGCACTCTTCTCTTTGGCTTTGCCCTTGCCAATGACCTTATTCAACTCTTTGAGTTGGACATTCTTTGTCTTGATCTCCTTCTCTAGCTTGGCAAGGTTAGTAACACAAGCATCCACATCTATTTTGTAACATCTTGAGCAACAATTGCTAGTGGAAGCATCGGAATCAAGAGTGGCTCTAGAGTCGGCCTTGGCGCTTTTCCGAAGAATGTCATACATGGCTTCACGGTCCTTAGATTTGACCTCAAGGCTTGAATGCCTTTGTTGAAGCTCGCTATGAACATTATTTAGACTAGCTAGAGAGTCATTTGTCAAGGTTATTTCCTTAAACATTATCTCATTTGAGTCCTTAGCTAATGACAAGTCAATAGACAATGTCTCTACCTTAGCCTTCTCCTCACTTAGCGCCTTCTCAAGAGCAAGATTTCTCTCCTTTTTAAGGATGAGCAAGTCTTCTTGCCTATCAAGAGACGCTTCTCTCTTTTTTAATTTCTCCATTAGCTTTTTAATTTGTTTTGCTCCTTTTTTACCAAACACATTTATTAAATCTTTATCATGCTTGGCTTCTTAATCATCTAAGTTTTCTATGTCACTAGGTGATGAGGGAGTGGATGATTTAAGAGTGGATGTGTTTAATACATTGGTCCCTTGAGCCATGTGGCACATGGGAGCTTCATCTTCATCATCACTATCACGGTTGTTGAAAAGTCTTGGTGTTGATGAAGAAGTTTGGATGGCAAGAGTTGCCACACCTTCCTTGTCGAAATCATCACTAGAATCCCAACCTTCACCAACATGTGCATGACCATTCTTCTTCTTGTAATCCTTGTTCTTGTCCTTATATTTCTTCTCCTTGTCATAGGACTTGTCATTTGACCTCTTGTCATTCTTGGTCTCATTCTTGTGAGGGCAATTGGCAATGTAATGCCCTCTTTCACCACATTCATAGCACCTCCTTTGCAAGACCGGCTTCTTGTCACCCTTTTTCTTCAAGAAATTCTTGAGATGCCTCACAACCATAGCGGTCTCTTCATCGGTAGTTTCTTCATCGCTTGAATCTTCTTTCTTGTGAGACTTTGAGGACTTTGATGACTTGTCCCTTGCTTCACTCTTCTTGCTTGGTTCGACCTTGAAAGCAATGGCTTTGACCTCTTTAGGCTCACTTGACTTGATCTTGACTTTTTCAACTCTATGTGGCTCATGATATTGCAATTTGTTGTACAAGTCAATAGGAGTCATAGTCTTGAACTTTCTCTTGTCTCTAATCATAGTGGCAAGAGTAGGATCCCTTGGAGCATATGCTCTAAGCATCTTCTTGGTGACTTTGTGCTCATCCCAATCATCACTACCAAGAAGTCTAATGGCGGTCACAAGGAGCTTCAACCGGTTGTACATTCCTTCCAAGTCCCCATCTTCCTTCATAGTGAAGGCTTCAAGCTCCCCTTGGAGCGCATCAATCTTGCCTTCCTTGATCACCTCATCTCCTTCATGTGATCTTCTAAGTTCATTCCAAATTTTTTTGGCTATCTCAAGCTCTCTAACCTTGTTGTACTCGTAAGTGCTCAAACAACTTCTAACAATAATGACGGCTTGAGCATTGCGGAAGTTGTCATGTTCTTGTTCTCTTGTGAATGGTGGCTTGGACTTCTTGTCAACACCCACACATGTCACGGTGCAAAGATGTGGGTGAAGACCATACAAATACATCTTCATATCATCTTTCCACCGAGAGTAGTCATTTCCATCAAAAGTGAGGGACTTTTCCTAATTGAACCGATGAGAATGAAATTGCATCGGGATCTTTTTTGGATGAGAAGAGGTGTCATCGTACTTGTGAGACACGGAGTGAAAGCTAGTAAGAATTTCTTTTTCTTTCATCTTCTCCTTAAGCATCTTGAGTGCTTTCTTCTCAACTTTCTCATCAAATTTCTTCTTTAGCTTCTCCTTTCTCTTTTTGTTCTTCTCAACCTCATCCAAGCTCTCATCCACATCACTAATCTCAAAATCATCATCATTAGAAACAACCACCTCATGAGTATCATCTTTGCCGGAACCACCAACTCCGGAACCATCCCCGGATGGAGCCATAATGTTTCTCTTAGGTTGTTAAACCTTTAATCAAGAGACCTCGCTCTGATACCAATTGAAAGGACCAACACTAGGCCTAGAGGGGGGGAGGGTGAATAGGGCATGTTAAAAATTCCTACAAATTCTCACAAAAATATCAGAGGTCGGATGATCTGACGCTGTCTCGGATCTTCTGGGGGTCCAGGAGATCCGACACAGTGCAGGATCTTTCGACCAAGAGAATGAAACTAGTACGTGATTCAAATTTAACTTAACTTTTGATGATTTCCTTTGAATATAAAGTTGCTAAATGAAGTAACTTACCCTCTGAATATGATCTACAGAATAGGATATCAACTAGCAAGTAGATCGGGTCAAATCAAGCTCAAAAACAATATGAACAACAATAAGAAATAGAGACACAAGATTTATCTCGAAGTTCACTCCACAAAGGAGCTACGTCTCCGTTGAGAAGCTCACAAAGAGCCGGGCTATCACTAGCCCCTAGTCTCTCTTAACCAACCACAAAGGAGGATTGAGTTACTTACTATTGCTCTCACAAAGAGAGGGGTGATACAAACTCTCCGGTGCTCAAACCACAAAGGAATGGAAGCTACTGGCGACGCCTAACCGTCTAGGAGCAAGGCTTCAAGAGTAACAATCGTGAATCAATCAACCAAGCTTGCTTGAGAAACTTGTTGAGATGAACAAGTGATGAACACACAAAGAACTCTTGCAACACCCTCCAAATCTTTCTCTCACTCACACTGTAACGCCCTGCTTTTTAAGTCATTTAGAAATACAGGCTTATCAAAATTTTTCTTTAAATTAAACCTAATCTTTCTCCTATCAATATTTCAAAATACACATTTTCCAAACCACACCATGCATTCAAATTTAGCATATGTGTTGCACTTGTGTGTTTAGAAACTCCTCTTTCAAATTCTTCGGGTTAATATTTAAATCCAATTTAAATATTAATTCCCTATATCCAATCCTTCCAAAATACCCTAAATTAATGTTCATCTCAAGCCCCACATCAAAATCCTACTCAAATTTGAAATCCCCTTTCAAATTTGAACTTAAATCTCCATTCAAATAAATGGAAAGTCCTCTTTTCGACTAATGGGCCGAACTCTATCTTCTGGACCCAACTGGCCTTCGCAGCCCAAGCGGAAGGTCTGGTTTTCCCCCTCGAACTTCTCCTCCTCGCTCACTCCTTCCCCCTCTAGCCAGCCTGCGGCCCATTCTTCCCTTCTTCTCCCCGCGGCCCAGCTACATTCCCTGGCCCGCGAGCCCACACGGTCCACTTCCCCTCCCGCAGCCCAGCCTGCCTTCTGGCCGCTCAGCCCGCGCGGCCACGCGGCCCACACCCCGCTGGGGTGACGTCACGCTGACGTCACCCGATCCCCTTCCTCCTGCCTCTTCCTCCCAGTCGCTCCAACGCCGCTCGTCGCCGCTCGATTCCCGGCCACCGGCCGCGATTCGCCCCCGGAGCACGCGAGCGACGCGTGGCAGCACCGCGAGCTGCCACCGCACCCGCAGTGCGGCACCGACCACCCCCGCCGGCCCGAAATTGCGCCGCCGATGCCGTCACCCTCCCCTCCGGCGGACGCCACGCGTTGAGCTCCGCCGGAACCCGCCGCGCGACGTGGCTGCACCTCACAGACTCCCCCAGCCTATAAAAGGGCAGCCCTTCCCCCCTCCAGGAGCCGCAACCGCCGCCCCGAGCTCATTTCTCCATTGCGGATGCGCCGCGCCACCGCGCATGCGCAACGCGTACGCCGTGCGCCGCCGCTGGAGCTACCCGCCGCATTGCGCCACCAGCTCTTTCCCCCACCGCACCGCCGCACGCCGTCGTCGCCGGGGAGCCAATCCCCCAGCGCCGCCGTCTGCCGGCGCCACTGCCCGTGCGCTGCCACCGCCGAGCCCCGCCGCCGGGGCGTGCTTGCCGGCACGATATCCCCGCGCGCTGCACGCCGCCGTGCGCCACCGCCGGCCACACCCTCCCACCGCGTGCCGCTATCACGTCGTACACCGCCACGCTACCCACCGCTGCCCCGCGCCGCTCCCTCTCTGCTCCTCCCCGCCGCCGTGGCCAGCCGCACCCCACCACCGTCGCGTCGACACCTCCGCGACGCCCTCCCTACGCCGCAGCCGTCTCAGCACCGCCGTGCCGGCCAACGCCGCCACGCGCCACCCCACTGCAGGCGACGCTGCTAGCGGCCGCCGCCGCCACGCCATTACCGTACGCCGCCCCGCACACCCCGCGTTGTGCACCGCCGTGCCCTGCGCCGCGGCCGCACGCGCGCCGCGCCGTTGGCCACCACCGCCAGCGCCACACGCGTTGCGCCCCGCCACGCACCGGCGCCACCCGCCACGACGCACCGCCGGCCGATCTCCCCACCGCCTGCCGGCCACCTTCTCCCTCCCCTGCTCTGCAAAGGGGGAGAAGAAGAGGACGGACGCTGGCCGCCGTCCCCGCTTCCGCCCACTGCCAAGCGGGCCCCACTACACCGGCTGTGACGCCGTCAGCTCACGCCGGCGCCATACCCCATCCCACGCCCACTGCCAAGAGGTCCCACGCTGACGCCGCCCGCCGAAGCCTCACGCCATCCCTGCCTCCTCTCACTGCCAGGTGGGCCCAAGAGCCGACGGCGTTCCCCGCCGTCACGTGGTCCACTCCCCGGACGTCCACGGACGCGGTCCAGTGGGCCGCAGACCGCAAAGCGCGCGGCCCACAGCGCCCACAGGCGCGGTGCACAGCACCGTGCACCGGCCGGACCTGGTGGACCCCTCTGCTGACGTCAGCCTCTTCAGAAAATGCTAGGTACACCCCAAACTTGTACACCAATTTTCATTTCGAGCCCTTCCTCCACTCCAAAAATTCCCCAAATTTCTCCAAAAATATTAGGAATATTTCTAAACCTATTAGAGCCATCCAAACCATTTTAGGATATTTCCTAACCCCAAATCCCAAAAGTGTCCCTCTCATCCAATAGAAAAGCCCCTTAAGTGTACCCCAAATCTAGCCAATCCAATTCCAAAGCCCCATAAATCCCTAAGTTTTTCCATAAATACTAGGGATTATTCTAAGCATTTCCATGTGCTTAGTTCCCTAGGATTTATATCCTAGCCCCAAATCTCAATCGCCTTATCCCAAAACCCCGCCGAAACCCTGTCTAAAACCCCGCGGGCGTCGTTTCGCCGTCCGATCAAAACCCGGGGTTTTGGTAAAACCCTAACTGTTATACTATCCAAACCCTTCTTAAAAGCCATCACCCGAGGGTTATCTCTTAGAAACCCATATAACTCCCCGATCGTTCGACCATCTCCGAGGAAATCACTTATTAATTTCCTGGGAATTCCATTCCTTGAATCCATTAATTATCTACCATAATTAATAGATTGTCTCTTAATATCTCTTTTTATCCTTTATTTCTATTCTATAGGAATTGTTTGATGTATTGTTTTACTGAATGTTATTTTCTATATTTTATTGATCGATAGGTCGATGGCATGACCAGGTCCTGACCAAGATGCCGAAGCTCCAGAAGATCCAGAAGCCACACCTGGTCAGCATCGAGCATACGTACGCATTAGCGGACGTCCAAGTACCATTCATGAAGGCAAGTCCTGGCAACCAACTCCTTGGTCATGCCAGTCCCAGCTCCTGCATAATAAAATCAACCAAGTTAATAACATGGAATGCATACTTTGTTAAAATATAAGGAGAACCCTCTATATTCCACCTCCCCCTTGATTTAGAGCCACTTCTAGCCCAATATCCTAATAATAACCCCGGTCACGACTTGTCGATGACCGAGCATTATTTAGAACTAGATTTCTTAGGAATTTCTAAACCTTTTGTTATTTAGAAGAGATTCCGGGAGAGGAGAGTGAATGTTGGATTTAATGTAAAAGGAACCAACTAATAATAGAACCACTAAGGACGGACTTGCGAGTGAGGGAGGCAGCCTCGGCAGAGGATCCTGTCTCAAAGGCTTGCTCTGGTCGCATAAGGACCGGTTCACGGGAGAGTCTTTCCAGTGCCAGTACCGCCATACGGGCCAAAAAGGACATGGCCTTCGGGAATGACCTGTAATGTGAGGCCTTGACCCACACCCCGCCAGTAGATCCTAGACAATCCATCCCAAGGAGCCGTAGGATTGGTGCAGAGTGCCGACCGGCGAACCAGGTAGCGCCTGGTGCCGAGTCGGGCACACACCAAGTCGGGAACGGGTGTACTGGAGACAGCCCCAGACAGAGGGCTGGGACTGGGCGGCACGGGTTGACTAGAGTACAGGATAGGGAGACCCTGAGGGCCGAGGGCCCTATTACATGAGCTCAGAGGACCCGGGTCGACATCCGCGGAGCGGATGATGATTAGTAGCCCCTGTTTAGCCCCCAGTATTACCTGTGGCTGGACGTAGGAAATGCAGTCTGGAGACAGACGCCGGCGGGTACGGGTCTCGTAGGTCGGTACCGCCCTTCGCGGGGGTATGGACTGACCGACCGTATGCCATAGGGTGCAACCTCTGCAGAGTAACCAATCTGTCGATAGTCGTGGCTCTCGGTCATGAGCCCATTTGGTCAAAGCCCCCGTTGATTAGCAATCACCAGTAGAAATAAAGTATGAGATGACGAGATGGGCGGAGGCCCAGATGAGGGAGGCATAAGCCGGCCCTGAAGGACCCTGATGGCATCTGGGAAAGAGAACTAAAACATGGGGACTGGTAGGGATGAGATGCCCCTCCAGGACCAAACAACCTATTAATCCTTCTTTCTCACCCCTGTTTGTAAATATATAATACTCCCCTTTACATTTATATTTCCACCAAAGAATAACCTCACTCCCTTGCATACATCATAATTTCACACAGGATTTGCTGAGTACCAATCATAGGTGTACTCAGCCTTGCTTTCAAATGTTACAGGTACATGGGCGTGTAGGGCACTCCGGCCCATCCCCCTCTTGAATGGGCCACAATGCCACTCTCCGCTAAGGCGAAGGTAGTAACTCTCTATTTACTGCGCTTTTATTGCTTCCAATACTAATCCTGTGAAAAACCTGTATCAGCGCACTGATCCAGGGACTGATACAGGTGATTAAAGGACATCCGAAGAATGGTCGAGACAGGAGATGGTATCAGAGCAATAAATAAATTCCTAGCACCATATAAGACAGACCATACACGCTAGGAAACCCCAAACCTTCTATTCTCCTCATATCCTTCGAGATTTCTCGAAAAAAATCCTCATTTCACTCCCTAAATTTCCCCTACCTTATGCTTAACTCCAAATATTACTCTGACAGGTACGGATCACATGAATGAAGACTGGTTGATGATCCAAGACCATGGAGAAATTGTGAAAGAGAGTCTAGCTGAAAAGCTAGAGCTGGCAGAGTAAATAGAAGAAATCACTGAAGTATTAGGCACTGAGTCAAAGAATAAGCCTAAAACCTTGTAGTGACGTATTTTTGATTGAATAATGCTTGATCAAACCTAGTCGTTAGCCCCCACCGATGTAGCAGTTATAGGCTTGATTGATAGTTGTTTGTAAAGATGTGTGGTTAGACTCCCTCGTTTCTGAAAATCGAAGGATTTTCCCTAATCTATATCTATCCAAATAATGCCAGGTTGAGCAAGGACTCAGAGATAAGGTAAATCTCCGAGAAATGAAGCCGAAGGCCCGTCAAGGAATACAAGCTTTGATCCCCTGAAGCGGGGTAGATCCCGAAGCAAGCAGGACATTGTATTGGGAAAACTGCAGAAGTCAGTTAAAGTGGGCCCATGACCCACAAATCCCAGAAAAATACGGAAAAAGATCACACGAGAGGCATATGATAGGCCCATATACTGATGTGATAAAGATCAGTATTCTGAAGAAATCAATGGAAATGCGGCGAAAACCTGTGGAAGTTAAGGAAATCGAAGAAGATACAGTGAGAAATTGTGTCGAGAACCTTCATCCACATGTACCATTCCGCAAATTCACGGAGTCAAGGGAACTCCGAATCCGTGAGCACTAAAGTCCCGTCCAAACCTTCCAAATAGGACCATCTCAAAACTATTCCTCCAACCAGCTTCTTTACGGAGTCAGCTCTCCTAACACCCCAGCACCTGAATCAAACCAAATCTATCGCCACCTTCCCTCCAAGAAACCCTCCCCATTTCCATCTAAACTGGATTCCGTATAACCAACTCCCAATCGGTACTATCCTTTAAAGATATGCCGCGTAATTCCTTGAAAAGAATTTCCCCCACCGACGTCATCCCTCACCAATCCTCACCGTCGGCACCCTTGGAAACCAACATTACTCCCTTTCAGCAACACCCACTTCCGCGATGTGTGTATCCACTCCCCCGATGGCATACCGTTCCTTTCCGACCCACGATCCTAATACCAACTCTCCCAAAATACATGCATTTCCCCGAGGACCGAGAAACCCTTTTTCAATGAAGAAATCCCTCGAACCCTACAGATCATTGAGGCAGGCAAGCTTCTGCAAAGAAAATGCGCCTCAATCACGTTCTCGGTCATTCGTAACCTTAACCTCCCGACCATTTCGAAGGAGTTAACCCACCATACCCTCGACCACGGTAACCACCCCGTGTCGGCCGTCGAGGTTACCTATCCGAGATCATGCCCGAGATAAACCCCTGTAATCTCGGGATTCCCCATAATATCCTTCAAAAGGAGACATGTCTCTAAACACCCCGTGGAAATCATTCCACCAAAGAAAGGAATAAACAATGCTCATTTCTTTGAGCGTTCGAGGCAAACCCCCTGGATAAAAGAAACTTGAGGGATGGATCCTAGTGGTATAAATCGAGTGATTTGAAGAAATCACCAAGTAAGGTATGGAGACTCGTTCCACTAGGAAGATCACAAGCATATTAACCATCCCGCCGTAATGGAAGGAGACACTTCTCGAGTGTTCAGAAGAATCACCATACCAAATTTTAGGATGAGAAGTGGTCACCCAAGTTTCTTTACAACTCTTGCCTCCACCAAGTAACCCGGGAGATTCTACTAAGCCAACGTAGATGTAACCCCGGCTACAATCACTGCCTCGCCCAAGCTTCATCTCTTAAGTAAAATGGAAATTGATAAGAGATGAATGACATGGAGATGATATGTTCAGACAGTAGCATATTTGAAGAAGGATATATCCGAGTAACGAGAGGAAACCTCGAAAAATTGGAAACTCGGACAAAGACATAATACTCTCAGAGATAAAGAAAAATCTGAGAGTTAATTGTAGAGTCATCGCCTAAGCTTAGGGAAAACCTTGAATTAATCTCCCTAAATTGAAGGAAGAACCACAGGAGATGGTCCACAGGGGATAAACTGGTACGAAATAACTCTGACAATCGAGAGTGAGTTGTTATAGATGTACCAGGAACCGACATAGATACATCAAGATAAAAGAAAAATCCTGGATAAGAAGTCTAGACAGAAACCCCAAGAATCCAGGATATCTACAGGAAAAAGGAATGACAAGTTAATTGTCCTTAAGTGGGGTAGTAACCCCAAAAGAAGAAAGAAAACCCGGTCTCAAGAACTTGAGGATTAAAACAACCTAGAAAGGAGATTATCCTCAAGACATTCCAGGTACGACCGGAAAATTGTTGGACAAGTTCAGGGAATAACGGACAAAAGCATCATCATAATATTCCCTTACAAGGAGAAAGAAAAGAATAGACAAGTTACAAGAAGAAGAGGTGGCAAACATTAAAGGGAAAAAAAGGGTTCCTTTTAATGAAAATTGAATACTCCGATCCTCACCCTCTTTAAGGAAATGGTAAGTAAATTCTAGTTTTCTTTCTAACCCCAAATCTCGGGACGAGATTTCTCTTAAGTGGGGTAGCCCTGTAACGCCCTGCTTTTTAAGTCATTTAGAAATACAGTCTTATCAAAATTTTTCTTTAAATTAAACCTAATCTTTCTCCTATCAATATTTCAAAATACAAATTTTCCAAACCACACCATGCATTCAAATTTAGCATATGTGTTGCACTTGTGTGTTTAGAAACTCCTCTTTCAAATTCTTCGGGTTAATATTTAAATCCAATTTAAATATTAATTCTCTATATCCAATCCTTCCAAAATACCCTAAATTAATGTTCATCTCAAGCCCCACATCAAAATCCTACTCAAATTTGAAATTCCCTTTCAAATTTGAACTTAAATCTCCATTCAAATAAATGGAAAGTCCTCTTTTCGACTAATGGGCCGAACTCTATCTTCTGGACCCAACTGGCCTTCGCAGCCCAAGCGGAAGGTCTAGTTTTCCCCCTCGAACTTCTCCTCCTCGCTCACTCCTTCCCCCTCTAGCCAGCATGCGGCCCATTCTTCCCTTCTTCTCCCCGCGGCCCAGCTACATTCCCTGGCCCGTGAGCCCACACGGTCCACTTCCCCTCCCGCAGCCCAGCCTGCCTTCTGGCCGCTCAGCCCGCGCGGCCACGCGGCCCACACCCCGCTGGGGTGACGTCACGCTGACGTCACCCGATCCCCTTCCTCCTGCCTCTTCCTCCCAGTCGCTCCAACGCCGCTCGTCGCCGCTCGATTCCCGGCCACCGGCCGGGATTCGCCCCCGGAGCACGCAAGCGACGCGTGGCAGCACCGCGAGCTGCCACCGCACCCGCAGTGCGGCACCGACCACCCCCGCCGGCCCAAAATTGCGCCGCCAATGCCGTCACCCTCCCCTCCGGCGGACGCCACGCGTTGAGCTCCGTCGGAACCCGCCGCGCGACGTGGCTGCACCTCACAGACTCCCCCGGCCTATAAAAGGGCAGCCCTTCCCCCCTCCAGGAGCCGCAACCGCCGCCCCGAGCTCATTTCTCCATTGCGGATGCGCCGCGCCACCGCGCACGCGCAACGCGTACGCCGTGCGCCGCCGCTGGCGCTACCCGCCGCATTGCGCCACCAGCTCTTTCCCCCACCGCACCGCCGCACGCCGTCGCACGCCGCCGTCGCCGGGGAGCCAATCCCCCAGCGCCGCCGTCTGCCGGTGCCACCGCCGAGCCCCGCCGCCGGGGCGTGCTTGCCGGCACGATATCCCCGCGCGCTGCACGCCGCCGTGCGCCACCGCCGGCCACCCCCTCCCACCGCGTGCCGCTATCACGTCGTACACCGCCACGCTACCCACCGCTGCCCCGCGCCGCTCCCTCTCTGCTCCTCCCCGCCGCCGCGGCCAGCCGCACCCCACCACCGTCGCGTCGACACCTCCGCGACGCCCTCCCTACGCCGCAGCCGTCTCAGCACCGCCGTGCCGGCCAACGCCGCCACGCGCCACCCCACTGCAGGCGCCGCTGCCAGCGGCCGCCGCCGCCACGCCATTACCGTACGCCGCCCCGCACACCCCGCGTTGTGCACCGCCGTGCCCTGCGCCGCGGCCGCACGCGCGTCGCGCCGTTGGCCACCACCGCCCGCGCCACACGCGTTGCGCCCCGCCCCGCACCGGCGCCACCCGCCACGACGCACCGCCGGCCGATCTCCCCACCGCCTGCCGGCCACCTTCTCCCTCCCCTGCTCTGCAAAGGGGGAGAAGAAGAGGACGGACGCTGGCCGCCGTCCCCGCTTCCGCCCACTGCCAAGCGGGCCCCACTACACCGGCTGTGACGCCGTCAGCTCACGCCGGCGCCATCCCCCATCCCACGCCCACTGCCAAGAGGTCCCACGCTGACGCCGCCCGCCGAAGCCTCACGCCATCCCTGCCTCCTCTCGCTGCCAGGTGGGCCCAAGAGCCGCGGCGTTCCCCGCCGTCACGTGGTCCACTCCCCGGACGCCCACGGACGCGGTCCAGTGGGCCGCAGACCGCAAAGCGCGCGGCCCACAGCGCCCACAGGCGCGGTGCACAGCACCGTGCACCGGCCGGACCTGGTGGACCCCTCTGCTGACGTCAGCCTCTTCAGAAAATGCTAGGTACACCCCGAACTTGTACACCAATTTTCATTTCGAGCCCTTCATCCACTCCAAAAATTCCCCAAATTTCTCCAAAAATATTAGGAATATTTCTAAACCTATTAGAGCCATCCAAACCATTTTAGGATATTTCCTAACCCCAAATCCCAAAAGTGTCCCTCTCATCCAATAGAAAAGCCCCTTAAGTGTACCCCAAATCTAGCCAATCCAATTCCAAAGCCCCATAAAATCCCTAAGTTTTTCCATAAATATTAGGGATTATTCTAAGCATTTCCATGTGCTTAGTTCCCTAGGATTTATATCCTAGCCCCAAATCTCAATCGCCTTATCCCAAAACCCCGCCGAAACCCTGTCTAAAACCCCGCGGGCGTCGTTTCGCCGTCCGATCAAAACCCGGGGTTTTGGTAAAACCCTAACTGTTATACTATCCAAACCCTTCTTAAAAGCCATCACCCGGGGGTTATCTCTTAGAAACCCATATAACTCCCCGATCGTTCGACCATCTCCGAGGAAATCACTTATTAATTTCCTGGGAATTCCATTCCTTGAATCCATTAATTATCTACCATAATTAATGGATTATCTCTTAATATCTCTTTTTATCCTTTATTTCTATTCTATAGGAATTGTTTGATGTATTGTTTTACTGAATGTTATTTTCTATATTTTATTGATCGATAGGTCGATGGCATGACCAGGTCCTGACCAAGATGCCGAAGCTCCAGAAGATCCAGAAGCCACACCTGGTCAGCATCGAGCATACGTACGCATTAGCGGACGTCCAAGTACCATTCGTGAAGGCAAGTCCTGGCAACCAACTCCTTGGTCATGCCAGTCCCAGCTCCTGCATAATAAAATCAACCAAGTTAATAACATGGAATGCATACTTTGTTAAAATATAAGGAGAACCCTCTATATTCCACCTCCCCCTTGATTTAGAGCCACTTCTAGCCCAATATCCTAATAATAACCCCGGTCACGACTTGTCGATGACCGAGCATTATTTAGAACTAGATTTCTTAGGAATTTTGAACCTTTTGTTATTTAGAAGAGATTCCGGGAGAGGAGAGTGAATGTTGGATTTAATGTAAAAGGAACCAACTAATAATAGAACCACTAAGGACGGACTTGCGAGTGAGGGAGGCAGCCTCGGCAGAGGATCCTGTCTCAAAGGCTTGCTCTGGTCGCATAAGGACCGGTTCACGGGAGAGTCTTTCCAGTGCCAGTACCGCCATACGGGCCAAAAAGGACATGACCTTCGGGAATGACCTGTAATGTGAGGCCTTGACCCACACCCCGCTAGTAGATCCTAGACAATCCATCCCAAGGAGCCGTAGGATTGGTGCAGAGTGCCGACCGGCGAACCAGGTAGCGCCTGGTGTCGAGTCGGGCACACACCAAGTCGGGAACGGGTGTACTGGAGACAGCCCCAGACAGAGGGCTGGGACTAGGCGGCACGGGTTGACTAGAGTACAGGGTAGGGAGACCCTGAGGGCCGAGGGCCCTATTACATGAGCTCAGAGGACCCGGGTCGACATCCGCGGAGCGGATGATGATTAGTAGCCCATGTTTAGCCCCCAGTATTACCTGTGGCTGGACCTAGGAAATGCAGTCTGGAGACAGACGCCGGCGGGTACGGGTCTCGTAGGTCGGTACCGCCCTCCGCGGGGGTATGGACTGACCGACCGTATGGCATAGGGTGCAACCTCTGCAGAGTAACCAATCTGTCAATAGCTGTGGCTCTTGGTCATGAGCCCATTTGGTCAAAGCCCCCGTTGATTAGCAATCACCAGTAGAAATAAAGTATGAGATGACGAGATGGCCGGAGGCCCAGATGAGGGAGGCATAAGCCGGCCCAGAAGGACCCTGATGGCCTCTGGGAAAGAGAAAACTAAAACATGGGGACTAGCAGGGATGAGATGCCCCTCCAGGACCAAACAACCTATTAATCCTTCTTTCCCACCCCTGTTTGTAAATATATAATACTCCCCTTTACATTTATATTTCCACCAAAGAATAACCTCACTCCCTTGCATACATCATAATTTCACACAGGATTTGTTGAGTACCAATCATAGGTGTACTCAGCCTTGCTTTCAAATGTTACAGGTACATGGGCGTGTAGGGCACTCCGGCCCATCCCCCTCTTGAATGGGCCACAATGCCACTCTCCGCTAAGGCGAAGGTAGTAACTCTCTATTTACTGCGCTTTTATTGCTTCCAATACTAATCCTGTGAAAAACCTGTATCAGCGCACTGATCCAGGGACTGATACAGGTGATTAAAGGACATCCGAAGGATGGTCGCCACACACACCCTAGATGAATCCTTGCTAGAATCAAGCACTTGGGAGGGGTAAAGAGGTGGAATGAATACTTTTTGAGGCTGGTTGGTCGGGAAGGCAAGAGAGAATAAATGTTAGGGGTGAAGGGGTACATATAGGTCACTCTCAAAATATGACCGTTGAAGCTCAGATCCATTTATTGGACCTTCCGACGCTATGTCAGATCTTCCGATAAGGCAAAGAAGACTATACGAAATTTGAACTTTAACACTCAGAAAACAGTGGCCTAGGACATCCGACACAGGGTCGGATCTTCTTGACCCCCCTGGGATCTTCTTGACCCTAGTCGGAAGTACTAAGGAGAACTTTCGACAGAACTCTCTAAATTTCTTGGATTTGGCTCAGGAGGATCAGATCATCCTGTAGAGGGTCGGATCTTCTTGACCCCTCGGATCTTCTTAACCCGCCACGAAAGTCCTAAGGAGAACTTCCGACAGAACTCATGAAAATCGCTCGGGAAGCTTGGATCTTCCGACATAGAGTCGGGTCTACCGACAAAGAATGTTTTAGTGAGAAAACCCAAGTGTTTGTGCATAAAGTGTGTGACCCTCATGAAGTTTTTCATCTGAAGATGTGTTCCTTGACAAGCCCAGTTGGTTAGAACACGTCCCCCTTGATAGTACGGTGTTTCCTATACTCAAATTCAAACCAAAAATTAATTTTAGATCTTCAATAAGCTCATCCACCATACTTAATCGAATTGGGGACCCGTCTTTAACGTTTTAGCTTCTTTTTTAAACCCTGCATATACCTCATTTACAAGCATTATATCCAAATTGTGATTGTCATCACCACCAAAATCTTTTAGTATCCTAGATTGCACTTTCAAGAGCGACTACTGCGACTCCCTAAAGCATCTATCTTAATCGAAGCTCTAGCTCATCACATTTCAAAATCAATACCCTAACTCTAGGTCACCTATCAAAGCAAATATCTCACAAATTATAGCCCAATCGAGCGAAATAAGTAGGGAAATACATTCATAACGTGATGGGGAATGTGAAGCGTCCCCACTTAAGCAGAGACTAAATGTGATACAAATATCAGTCCCAGGAGGCTGATACACATTTATTCCACAGATGGTTCAGTCATCGTGCGACCTCAAAGGGGCACGGTACTCGATACAAACGATAACAGAAATTAAAAGTACAACAATACATAACCAGAGATAGAATATGACTGGATCTAGCCCTATCTCGACGAGGAACAGCGGAAGCATCTTGGAAAGGACCACACCACAGGCAACGTCGGGTGCGGACACGACCACTACTCGAACTCTTCAGGGACAAAGTCCGGATCCTCCTCTGCTGCAACAAAATAGGGGGTGAGTACGAACGTACTCAACAAGTCCAACCACGTCCACGGAGGGGAATATAAAGATTATGCACAGGGTAATTCAAGGAATACGGTTAAGGTTTAATTTGCGTAAAGCTAGATTTTATGCAAGGGTTTGTTTTTAAACAGGTTTTCGTAAAAACAATTTTTAATACCAAGTGGGTTGATCCTCCACATAGGATCCATATTTTATGCTACCGGACTCCCCGTCCGCCGTAGCTCACGGCACACCTGCCGGACACTTTCCAAAACACTCACACCAAAAGATCCCACCCCCTTTTCCCAAAACTAGTTTCAGGCCCAAGCCGTGACTCATCCAATACCGTGGATACGGCTATTCGAATAGATTTTAACTCTGCAGAGGTTGTACACTTAACCCACCCCAACGGTTTCCGCAACACGAACACCGAAATGCCGGCGCGGACCTGTCAAAGCCATTACCACACCGTAGCTAAGCCGGACTAGCCAATATGGAAGCAACCAAGGGGTCCATGTCCTCCCAGCGAGGCATGACCGGGACGTAACTCACATAGATCGTACTCCTGCTCCTTGTTCTCCCATTGCTCACAGCTCACCCATTGGCTACCCAACCAACTAGTGGGATTTATGCTAAGCCGTTGCCACATACAACGGTAGGGCGGTAGCACTAAACTGGGCCAGGCTAGATGACAATCAACTCGGTCCTTAAAATAATGACAAGATGGATATCTCCACATCCCGCTCAGCCACACAGGCACGAGCTCACCAATTTGGTGTTTCACACAGAACACACCATCCATCCCATCGGTTTCATCATTATTTCATTTTCACCAAAAGCCACCCTTTTCTTTTAAACACTCACACCATTCTTTATTTTAAAACACATGAGTATTTGCAATATGATAGTGGTAAGAGTAACGGGTCCTAAGCGTTTCTAGCACGGCTATCATCCAAACAGAGCAAGTCATATTTAATGATAACCTAGGTGATCAAGGCATATTCATAGCAATCAAGGGGTGGCTATCCAACCGGGTCTTGCAATAAAACAATGCATTTTACAAATAGGCCAATAGGTTGTGTTTGTAAAACATAGGATAAACATGCATCAAAGGACGGGATTGAACTTGCCGTCGTCGAAGTCGTCAGGAAGTGCCTGCTCGCGGTACGGGTCCTCGGTCTCCGGCTCGCGGTACTCGCCTGCGTGCTCCGGCTCGCGGTACGGTCCTCCGAACTCCTCACCGGGCTGCCCCTCGGTCACTTCGCGGTCTACAACACACACAAGCAAGCATACAATAAATAAAAGAAAAGAAAAACGAAAAAGGATTTTTAGTTGAGCCCGGGAAAGGGAGATCAAGGAAATAAATTGTAGAAAGGATATTTTTGGGAGCTTTTTGTATAGCTCGGCCGGAATATATGTGGAAAGGGCGTGGTCGAATTTGGGGGGAAACGGGTGAAGTTTGGCGCATAAAATGACGCGTCAAAGGGAGGATTAGGGTCGGTTTAAAGGATCAAGGGTTGTTTTGTAAAGATTAAAAAGGTCTAAGGGCCTTTCTGTAAATATTTACAACTGAGGAAGGACTGTTTTGTAATATTGGAAAAAGGCGGGGTGGATTTAGAATGGACAGGGACTCATTTGTAATTAATTACAAAGAGTTAAGGGTCACTTTGAAGGAGTTAAAGGGCGCTAGGGGGTTTTCCGGAAAGTGGCATAAAGGTGGGAGGTTTGTTTTGCGATTTGGGAAAAGTGGAGGGGGTATTGGCAAAATTGCCTCTTCTCCTTTTTCTTTCTTCGGTTGAAACCGAAACAGAGGAGGGGAGGTGGCCGGCGGCCTGGCCGGCGGCGGCGCCGGCGCTCCGGGGCGCGGCGGCGGCTGGGAAGAGGCGGGGAGGACGAGGGAGACGAGAGGGACCCGTTCCCTGCCTCACCTTGAGCTGGGGCGGCACGTGGAGGCGGATCGACGGCAGTGGCAGTGGCGGCGGCGACGGCTCTGGTGGCGGCGGCGATTTGCAGCGGCGGCGGCGCGGCGCGGCTTGGGAGGTGGCTGTGGTGGTGTGGGCGGAGCTAAGGGCGAAGCCAGTGGCTTTTATAGGCGGCGGGGAGGGGGCTCGGCCGGAGGCCGTGGGGCCTGGCACGGCCGGCGGGTCGTCGCCGGCGCTGTTCTCTCGTCGCGGCCACAGTGGAGGGGTGGACCTGCGCCAGAGGGCGGCGTCGGCTGCAGGTGGGGTCGCGGAGCGGGCGGCACGGCGCCGGTCGGCGTCGCGACGTGCGCCGGGACGGTGTGCAGGCGCGGCAGCGTGGGGCCGGCGTCGTGGGTGGTACGGCTGCCGGGCCGAGGTCGCCGCGGTTGCTGTGCGGCCGTCGCCGGGCACAGGGGCGGCGCGTGCAGCGGCAAGAGGAGAGGCAGCACGGCGGCGTGCAGCGGCAGAGGGGCAGGGGAGGGGCGCTCGGCGTGGAGCAGGAAGGAGAGCAGAGGAAGGAGGAGGGAGAGAAAAGGAGAGGGAAAAAGAAAAAGAGAAAAAGAAAAAGAAAAGGAAGAAAGAAAAAAAATAGAAAAAGAGGGAAAAAGGGAGAGAGATTTGCGGCGTCAATCGCGGGGCGGTCGGGCACGCGCGACAGAGAGTCGTGCGGCGCGCGAGTCGCGGCGCACAGAGATCGAAAAAGGGGACGGTAGAATTTTGGTTTAGGCGCCGGGATGGCGGACTTGATGGAAAGGAATTTCCGAGCTCGAACGGAAAAAGATTTTGAAAATGATTTTAGCGAGTGATTTAACTTGGTAAATTTTCCGGATGTTACAAACCTACCCCACTTAAAATGAATCTCGTCCTCGAGATTCGACTGAATCCTTAAAAAGATTGGGGAATTCTTTCTTCAAAGCTTCTTCGCGTTCCCATGTGGCTTCTTTCTCGCCATGTCTGCTCCACTGAACTCGGCACATCCGTACCGTGGAATTTCTTGTGTGCTTAGTGACAGTATCCAAGATTTTGACGGGTACTTCCTGGTATCTGAGGTCCTTCTGCAAATCTATTGTCTCCACTGGTATGTGTTCTTCCTCGGGCACTCTCAAACACTTTCTGAGCTGGGAAACATGAAACACTGGATGGAATGTCTGACAATTCCTTGGGGAGTTGAATGCGGTATGCTACGGCCCCAACCCTTTCAAGCACCTGGTACGGTCCAATGTACCGAGGGGCTAACTTTCCCTGAATTTGGAACCTGCGGGTCCCTCTAATCGGGGAAACCTTGAGATAAACATAATCTCCCACTTCAAAATTTAATTCCCTTCTGTGCTTGTCTGAGTAACTCTTCTGACGGGACTGAGCAGCCTTTAGCTTCTCTCTGATCTCGGCCACCTTATCTTCTGCTTCTTTTATAAAGTCTGGTCCTACCAATGTACGCTCCCCTACTTCTGACCACATCAAAGGGGTTCTGCACTTCCTTCCATAGAGAGCTTCAAACGGTGACATGCCTAAGCTAGCTTGATAACTGTTGTTGTAAGAGAACTCTGCATAGGGCAAACTCCGTTCCCAGTCTTTCCCATAGGTCAGGGCACAAGCCCGTAACATGTCTTCCATAATCTGATTTACTCTTTCCGTCTGGCCGTCTGTCTGTGGGTGATAAGCTGAGCTAAAATCTAACTTGGTTCCCATGGCTTTATGCAAACCTTTCCAAAACTTGGAGGTGAACTGAGTCCCTCTGTCTGAGACAATTCTGCTCGGTACTCCGTGTAGCTTTACTATGTTCTCCACATAGAGCTTCGCTAACTTCTTGCCTCCATAGTTGGTTCGTACGGGTAAGTAATGGGCCACTTTGGTGAGTCGGTCCACTATCACCCATATAGAGTCATTCCCCTTTTTAGTCTTGGGCAATCCAACCACAAAATCCATACCAATCTCATCCCATTTCCAAACCGGGATAGGCAATGGTTGCAACAAGCCTGCTGGTTTCTGGTGCTCGGCTTTGACTCGCTGGCAAATGTCGCACTGGGCGACGAACTGGGCGATTTCTGCCTTCATCCCATTCCACCAGTATTTCTGTTTCAAATCCATATACATTTTGGTGGCTCCGGGGTGAATAGAGTAAGGTGAGTTGTGGGCTTCATCCATGATGGTCTGCCGGAAATTTCCTTGCTTGGGCACACAAATTCTATCCTTGTACCATAGGGTTCCCTTCGCATCCACTCTAAAATCTGGGGCCTTATTTTCTCCTGTGTGGTTCCGAATTTTTACTAAGTCTGGATCTGATCCCTGGGCCTTCCTGATGTCTTCTTCCAAGGTGGGCTGCACCGTTAGTTGCGGGCAAGACTTAGGAGATACAATGTGTACATTAAGCCGAGCCATTTCTTCTTGTAGATGGGCATTCTTGGGTGCATAAGTCTTTCTGCTTAGGGCATCTGCCACAACATTGGCCTTGCCGGGGTGGTAATGAATCTCCAGATTGTAATCCTTGATAAGCTCTAACCATCTTCGCTGTCTTAAATTCAGATCTGGCTGGGTGAATATATACTTCAAGCTCTTGTGATCCGTGTAGATCTCACACTTATTTCCAATTAAGTAGTGTCTCCAAATCTTCAGGGCATGAACCACGGCTGCTAATTCCAAGTCATGGGTGGGATAATTCTGCTCATGGGGCTTAAGCTGGCGGGAGGCATATGCAACTACCTTTCCATCTTGCATAAGTACACATCCTAACCCATTTCGGGAAGCGTCACAGTATATGACAAAATCCCGCTGAATATCTGGCAAGGTCAGTATCGGGGCTGAGGTCAGTCTCTTCTTTAATTCTTGAAAGCTTCTTTCACATGACTCAGTCCAGACGAACTTCTTTTCTTTCTTGAGCAGCTCGGTCATGGGTCTTGCTATCTTGGAAAATCCTTCTATAAACCTTCGATAATATCCGGCCAATCCCAGAAAACTTCTTATCTCGCTCACATTAGTGGGTTGTTGCCAGTTTGACACTGCTTCTACCTTCTCGGGATCAACAGCTACTCCTTCTGCTGTTAATATGTGGCCAAGAAAGGCTACCTTCTTAAGCCAAAATTCACATTTGCTAAACTTGGCATACAGCTTGTGTACTCTCAGTTTTTCTAAGATCACTCTGAGGTGATGCTCGTGCTCTTGGGCACTCTTGGAATAGATGAGTATGTCATCAATAAAAACGACAACAAACTTATCCAATTCTTCCATAAACACTTTGTTCATGAGGTTCATGAAGTATGCCGGGGCATTAGTCAGTCCAAAGGACATCACTGTAAACTCGTATTGCCCGTACCTTGTCACAAATGCCGTCTTGGGGGTGTCGCTTTCTCTGATCTTAAGCTGATAATATCCTGATCTTAAATCAATTTTGGAGAAATACTTGGCTCCTTTCAGCTGGTCAAACAGGTCATCTATTCTGGGTAATGGATACTTGTTCTTGATGGTTACCTCGTTTAAGGACCTATAATCCACACACATCCTCATACTTCCGTCCTTCTTCTTCACAAATAGAACTGGTGATCCCCACGGGGATGAGCTAGGTCTGATGAATCCTTTCTCCTGAAGGTCTCTCAACTGCTCTTTCAACTCTGCCAGTTCTGCTGCGGCCATTCGGTATGGTCTCTTGGCTATAGGAGATGTCCCTGGGATAAGGTCAATAATGAACTCTATGTCCCTATCTGGCGGCATTCCGGGGAGTTCTTCTGGGAACACATCTGGGTATTCACACACTACTGGAACTTCTGCTATGGTTTTGGCCTCCAAAGTATAAACCATTGGGTCTGATCTTGTTTCTCGGGTGTGGCAAGTTACTTGGACTCCTTCAGGGCTGGTTAGTTGTATGGTCCTAGCGGCACATCCTATAAGGCCGTCATGCTGGGTCAGCCAGTCCATTCCAAGTATTACATCTATCCCCTTGGACTTGAGCACTACCAAATCAGCTAGAAACTCTACCCCACTTAAAATAATCCTTACCCTAGAACAACCTAACTGACACTTGATGTCAGCTCCAGGTGTTCGGGTTAACAGGGGTAACTTTAGTAGTACTGTAGGTATATTGTGCTTATCCACAAAACTTGATGATATGAAGGAATGTGATGCTCCAGAATCAAATAGAACTGTGGCAAGTACTGAGCTGACTAAAAACTCACCAAGTACTACGCCCTGAGCTCCTTGAGCCTCCTGCGCGTTGATGTGGTTGACGCGGGCTCGTCCATAGGACTGCTGGGGCTGCCTCATCTGCTGGTTGTTGGTGTTGTTGCCGGGGTTGTTGCTGCGGACGGGCACACGGTTGGCACCTGACAGAGCTGTCTTCGGTCCATTCACCGTGTTGGAGTACACTGGGGCTGCTGGCCTGTTACTGGCGTAGGGGCAGTTGGCCACATAATGCCCGGTCTCACGGCAGTTGAAACAAGCCCTGTTGTTGTTGCTGGCCTGACTGGCACTACCCTGTGGAGCTTTGGCACTCTGGCTTCTGAAGGTGGGGTTGGTGACCTGTGAGCCTGAGGCTCGGGACTGAGTGCGGTACTGCATCGGCGTCTGGGATCTGGGTGGTGGGGGGTTATAGCTCCTGACCCTCTGGAAGCGGTCCTGCTGGCGAGCCTTGTTCTCTAGGAACTTGCGCTTGAGATCTTTCTTCTCATCCGCCTTGGCCTTTTCAGTGAGAATGGCCCTGTTCATCAGTGTGTTGAAGTCTGGGTAAATCTGGGGAGTGAGCAGAGTCCTGAGCTCTGGGTCCAGACCTTTCATGAACATCTCCTGCTTCTTCTCATCCCTGTCCACTTCTTCTGGTGCATAGCGGGCTAACTCCATGAACCGGTAGGTGTATTCTTCCACAGTCTTGTTGCCTTGCTGCAGTGCCCGGAACTCATCTGCCTTGCGCTTCATGGTGGCTGCAGGGATATGGTAGCGACGGAACTCATCCACAAAATCCCTCCAGGTGATGACAGTGGTATCTGGGGTGGCTGCACAGTAGTTTTCCCACCATGCGAGAGCATTCCCAACAAGTTGATGGGTGGCCAGGAGCACTTTGTCGCGATCCTCACAGTGAAGTGGTTCCAACTTCCTCTGAATCACCCTCAGCCAATCATCTGCGTCAAGTGGGTTGGTGGACCCGCCAAAAGTAGGTGGCTTAGTTCTGAGAAACTCTGACAGCTTCTCATTCATACCCTGCCCACGAGGCCTCTGGTTGGCGATGGCCTTGACCACAGCTTCCATTATCAGGTTCTGATTGTTCACCACTTGCAGCCAATCGGCGGCACGGGGGAGTGGCGCTTGCTCTAGCCCATCCTGACTTTCCTCCCTCCTTTCCTGGTTCACTTCATCCTGGTGCTCACCATGGGGTGCACTCTGTACGTTGTTGCTAGCAGCCGGGACTCGGCTCCGGGAAGCCCTGGGTCCACGCGTGTTGACCATCTGCAGATTTAGAGGACATATAAGAGACTAGGATTTGGAATTTTAGTGATGTTTAAGTTATTTAATTCGTAAAAACAGAAAGGCAGAATCCTCCTCCTGCCGACAAGCACAGAGTCTAGCAATACAACAAGCACAAACGATTTTATTTCTTTGAAATGGGGGGGGTACAACACTTGGACAAGCCAAAACACGAACTACACGACCGGGGTACAACGACACAACTGGGGTACAACTACGCAACTGGGGTACAACTCTAAACTTCGGACCGGGACGGCTTCAATCCTTGGGGTGACTGGGTGCACACTACTCGCGGGGCGATCCTTCTTCCGGGGCGGAGTGTTCTTCCAGGGGAATGAGCAGTTCTTCGTCTTCTGGGATCCCATTTTCCTGGGGCTGTGCAGGGGCTCCTTCTTCGGTGGGTGCTGCTGGTTCCCTGGCACCTCCGGGTGTGCTTGGCGAGGTTCTACTAGGTCCTCCCCATCTTGCAATAGGGGTCCCAAGTAGGATCCGGTCTTCTCCGATTACCGGGACGGGCGTTCCGCTTCTGGCCCAATCTTGCATGCTCCGATCCTGAGCCTGTCTGAGACTCTCATGCGCGACAGCTTCGCTGCTTATGGCTGCCGCGGTCCTTGCTTCGGCTTGAGCCACCCGGACTTGGTACATTCTCACCGCGAGTTCAGCTTGCTCGGCTCGGCCAATCTGTTCCCTTAGGAACCCAGCTTGTTCGTTGAAAAGCCTATCCAAGGAGACGAGATAGGCGACCACATGGTACAACAGATCATCTTGATGGCGGCGGCGTTCCAGGTTCCTCATGCGGGCCTGCCAGACTGGGGTCCTGACAGCCGGGGGAAAGAGTCTCATCGGCGTGGAGATGAGGTGCTCTTCAAAGATCCGACACAGGTAGCGGAGGGCCTTCCTGATAGCCAAAGGGTAGGTGTCCTGATGTCGGAATCCCGTAGCGGTCACCCTCCATGGCTCAATATCAGGGTAGCGGGTGCTTCTGGCAACAGAAAGGATCACCCTACAGCGGAGAGTGCCGAGATACTCGTACTCCCTGCTGTAGTACCTCGGGCGTTCAGTGATACCAAGACGCTCCAGGGAGTTGATCAAAAGACGGGGAAAACCCGGCTCTTCCTGGCAAACACCATGGGTCCATCCTTCCTCGGCCATCTGAAAGTAAGGATAAAGTGAACAACTTGTTTCTCATAAAAGCTAGGGTACAACATGAAGGTACATGGTTTTGACTCGACAACTAGGTCGGGTACACCCATTTATTAAGAAGAAAACTCTAGTCTATACAAACTATTCTACTCTCAAGGGGAATCCTCCTCGCTCCAGCAACGGCGCTTCTTTGGGGGTAGCAGTTGCCCTACTAGCCAATCTTCGGTCTGCGTACCCCTATCCCAATGGGTTTCCTCGGGCTCATCCTCTAGCAATCCTTTCTCTCTTCGGTACGCCTCAAGACGTTCCTTCTCTTGTGCTTCCTTCTGCCAGATGTCCTGGAGGGTAGCTAGGTAGCTTTCTGCTTGCCTTTCAGCTTTGGCGGTCTCCTTACGCTGTTCTTCTATCTCATGTTCCGCCTTCTCCGCCCTACGGATCTGGTGCTTCAGCTGCGCTGCTTGCTCGATGTAAAGACGATCTAAGCCGGAAAGGTAGGTAGATAGGTGGGTGACGGTGTCTTCGAGGTCTTCTTCATCCCTTCCGAGTCTTCTCATCTGATCAATCCACGAGCGTCCTCTTCCTCCGGTAGGCGGGAAAAACCCCATAGGACTCTCTCGAAGATGACGCCAGTAGACAACGCGCAGACGTCGCAGGACTTTACGGGCAGCCTTTCGGTAAGTGTCCGAGAAGCAAAAGCCCGTGGTGATGATGGTCCAAGGATCCACGTCGGGGTAGAGGGTGCTCTTCCCCACGAAGATCCTCACGTCACACCGAAGGGTGCCTCTGGAGTCATACTCCCGGTACATGTACTCCGGTACGTCTGAAACTCCGACGCGCTCGAGGCTGAGGAGCATCAACTTAGGAAGACCCGGCTCTGCAAAGCAGATTCCTTCGTTCCATCCGTCGTCAGCCATCTGGAACAGGACAAAGACTCAAGGTCAGTGTCTGTGCAGGGAAGGTTTAGCTAAGAAGGGCTTTCTAAGGTTTCGGTCCTAATGGTCGCGTCCTACAGCCAACGACGGCTCTGATACCACCTGAAGCGTCCCCACTTAAGCAGAGACTAAATGTGATACAAATATCAGTCCCAGGAGGCTGATACACATTTATTCCACAGATGGTTCAGTCATCGTGCGACCTCAAAGGGGCACGGTACTCGATACAAACGATAACAGAAATTAAAAGTACAACAATACATAACCAGAGATAGAATATGACTGGATCTAGCCCTATCTCGACGAGGAACAGCGGAAGCATCTTGGAAAGGACCACACCACAGGCAACGTCGGGTGCGGACACGACCACTACTCGAACTCTTCAGGGACAAAGTCCGGATCCTCCTCTGCTGCAACAAAATAGGGGGTGAGTACGAACGTACTCAACAAGTCCAACCACGTCCACGGAGGGGAATATAAAGATTATGCACAGGGTAATTCAAGGAATACGGTTAAGGTTTAATTTGCGTAAAGCTAGATTTTATGCAAGGGTTTGTTTTTAAACAGGTTTTCGTAAAAACAATTTTTAATACCAAGTGGGTTGATCCTCCACATAGGATCCATATTTTATGCTACCGGACTCCCCGTCCGCCGTAGCTCACGGCACACCTGCCGGACACTTTCCAAAACACTCACACCAAAAGATCCCACCCCCTTTTCCCAAAACTAGTTTCAGGCCCAAGCCGTGACTCATCCAATACCGTGGATACGGCTATTCGAATAGATTTTAACTCTGCAGAGGTTGTACACTTAACCCACCCCAACGGTTTCCGCAACACGAACACCGAAATGCCGGCGCGGACCTGTCAAAGCCATTACCACACCGTAGCTAAGCCGGACTAGCCAATATGGAAGCAACCAAGGGGTCCATGTCCTCCCAGCGAGGCATGACCGGGACGTAACTCACATAGATCGTACTCCTGCTCCTTGTTCTCCCATTGCTCACAGCTCACCCATTGGCTACCCAACCAACTAGTGGGATTTATGCTAAGCCGTTGCCACATACAACGGTAGGGCGGTAGCACTAAACTGGGCCAGGCTAGATGACAATCAACTCGGTCCTTAAAATAATGACAAGATGGATATCTCCACATCCCGCTCAGCCACACAGGCACGAGCTCACCAATTTGGTGTTTCACACAGAACACACCATCCATCCCATCGGTTTCATCATTATTTCATTTTCACCAAAAGCCACCCTTTTCTTTTAAACACTCACACCATTCTTTATTTTAAAACACATGAGTATTTGCAATATGATAGTGGTAAGAGTAACGGGTCCTAAGCGTTTCTAGCACGGCTATCATCCAAACAGAGCAAGTCATATTTAATGATAACCTAGGTGATCAAGGCATATTCATAGCAATCAAGGGGTGGCTATCCAACCGGGTCTTGCAATAAAACAATGCATTTTACAAATAGGCCAATAGGTTGTGTTTGTAAAACATAGGATAAACATGCATCAAAGGACGGGATTGAACTTGCCGTCGTCGAAGTCGTCAGGAAGTGCCTGCTCGCGGTACGGGTCCTCGGTCTCCGGCTCGCGGTACTCGCCTGCGTGCTCCGGCTCGCGGTACGGTCCTCCGAACTCCTCACCGGGCTGCCCCTCGGTCACTTCGCGGTCTACAACACACACAAGCAAGCATACAATAAATAAAAGAAAAGAAAAACGAAAAAGGATTTTTAGTTGAGCCCGGGAAAGGGAGATCAAGGAAATAAATTGTAGAAAGGATATTTTTGGGAGCTTTTTGTATAGCTCGGCCGGAATATATGTGGAAAGGGCGTGGTCGAATTTGGGGGGAAACGGGTGAAGTTTGGCGCATAAAATGACGCGTCAAAGGGAGGATTAGGGTCGGTTTAAAGGATCAAGGGTTGTTTTGTAAAGATTAAAAAGGTCTAAGGGCCTTTCTGTAAATATTTACAACTGAGGAAGGACTGTTTTGTAATATTGGAAAAAGGCGGGGTGGATTTAGAATGGACAGGGACTCATTTGTAATTAATTACAAAGAGTTAAGGGTCACTTTGAAGGAGTTAAAGGGCGCTAGGGGGTTTTCCGGAAAGTGGCATAAAGGTGGGAGGTTTGTTTTGCGATTTGGGAAAAGTGGAGGGGGTATTGGCAAAATTGCCTCTTCTCCTTTTTCTTTCTTCGGTTGAAACCGAAACAGAGGAGGGGAGGTGGCCGGCGGCCTGGCCGGCGGCGGCGCCGGCGCTCCGGGGCGCGGCGGCGGCTGGGAAGAGGCGGGGAGGACGAGGGAGACGAGAGGGACCCGTTCCCTGCCTCACCTTGAGCTGGGGCGGCACGTGGAGGCGGATCGACGGCAGTGGCAGTGGCGGCGGCGACGGCTCTGGTGGCGGCGGCGATTTGCAGCGGCGGCGGCGCGGCGCGGCTTGGGAGGTGGCTGTGGTGGTGTGGGCGGAGCTAAGGGCGAAGCCAGTGGCTTTTATAGGCGGCGGGGAGGGGGCTCGGCCGGAGGCCGTGGGGCCTGGCACGGCCGGCGGGTCGTCGCCGGCGCTGTTCTCTCGTCGCGGCCACAGTGGAGGGGTGGACCTGCGCCAGAGGGCGGCGTCGGCTGCAGGTGGGGTCGCGGAGCGGGCGGCACGGCGCCGGTCGGCGTCGCGACGTGCGCCGGGACGGTGTGCAGGCGCGGCAGCGTGGGGCCGGCGTCGTGGGTGGTACGGCTGCCGGGCCGAGGTCGCCGCGGTTGCTGTGCGGCCGTCGCCGGGCACAGGGGCGGCGCGTGCAGCGGCAAGAGGAGAGGCAGCACGGCGGCGTGCAGCGGCAGAGGGGCAGGGGAGGGGCGCTCGGCGTGGAGCAGGAAGGAGAGCAGAGGAAGGAGGAGGGAGAGAAAAGGAGAGGGAAAAAGAAAAAGAGAAAAGAAAAAGAAAAGGAAGAAAGAAAAAAATAGAAAAAGAGGGAAAAAGGGAGAGAGATTTGCGGCGTCAATCGCGGGGCGGTCGGGCACGCGCGACAGAGAGTCGTGCGGCGCGCGAGTCGCGGCGCACAGAGATCGACGCGCTCGAGGCTGAGGAGCATCAACTTAGGAAGACCCGGCTCTGCAAAGCAGATTCCTTCGTTCCATCCGTCGTCAGCCATCTGGAACAGGACAAAGACTCAAGGTCAGTGTCTGTGCAGGGAAGGTTTAGCTAAGAAGGGCTTTCTAAGGTTTCGGTCCTAATGGTCGCGTCCTACAGCCAACGACGGCTCTGATACCACCTGAAGCGTCCCCACTTAAGCAGAGACTAAATGTGATACAAATATCAGTCCCAGGAGGCTGATACACATTTATTCCACAGATGGTTCAGTCATCGTGCGACCTCAAAGGGGCACGGTACTCGATACAAACGATAACAGAAATTAAAAGTACAACAATACATAACCAGAGATAGAATATGACTGGATCTAGCCCTATCTCGACGAGGAACAGCGGAAGCATCTTGGAAAGGACCACACCACAGGCAACGTCGGGTGCGGACACGACCACTACTCGAACTCTTCAGGGACAAAGTCCGGATCCTCCTCTGCTGCAACAAAATAGGGGGTGAGTACGAACGTACTCAACAAGTCCAACCACGTCCACGGAGGGGAATATAAAGATTATGCACAGGGTAATTCAAGGAATACGGTTAAGGTTTAATTTGCGTAAAGCTAGATTTTATGCAAGGGTTTGTTTTTAAACAGGTTTTCGTAAAACAATTTTTAATACCAAGTGGGTTGATCCTCCACATAGGATCCATATTTTATGCTACCGGACTCCCCGTCCGCCGTGGCTCACGGCACACCTGCCGGACACTTTCCAAAACACTCACACCAAAAGATCCCACCCCCTTTTCCCAAAACTAGTTTCAGGCCCAAGCCGTGACTCATCCAATACCGTGGATACGGCTATTCGAATAGATTTTAACTCTGCAGAGGTTGTACACTTAACCCACCCCAACGGTTTCCGCAACACGAACACCGAAATGCCGGCGCGGACCTGTCAAAGCCATTACCACACCGTAGCTAAGCCGGACTAGCCAATATGGAAGCAACCAAGGGGTCCATGTCCTCCCAGCGAGGCATGACCGGGACGTAACTCACATAGATCGTACTCCTGCTCCTTGTTCTCCCATTGCTCACAGCTCACCCATTGGCTACCCAACCAACTAGTGGGATTTATGCTAAGCCGTTGCCACATACAACGGTAGGGCGGTAGCACTAAACTGGGCCAGGCTAGATGACAATCAACTCGGTCCTTAAAATAATGACAAGATGGATATCTCCACATCCCGCTCAGCCACACAGGCACGAGCTCACCAATTTGGTGTTTCACACAGAACACACCATCCATCCCATCGGTTTCATCATTATTTCATTTTCACCAAAAGCCACCCTTTTCTTTTAAACACTCACACCATTCTTTATTTTAAAACACATGAGTATTTGCAATATGATAGTGGTAAGAGTAACGGGTCCTAAGCGTTTCTAGCACGGCTATCATCCAAACAGAGCAAGTCATATTTAATGATAACCTAGGTGATCAAGGCATATTCATAGCAATCAAGGGGTGGCTATCCAACCGGGTCTTGCAATAAAACAATGCATTTTACAAATAGGCCAATAGGTTGTGTTTGTAAAACATAGGATAAACATGCATCAAAGGACGGGATTGAACTTGCCGTCGTCGAAGTCGTCAGGAAGTGCCTGCTCGCGGTACGGGTCCTCGGTCTCCGGCTCGCGGTACTCGCCTGCGTGCTCCGGCTCGCGGTACGGTCCTCCGAACTCCTCACCGGGCTGCCCCTCGGTCACTTCGCGGTCTACAACACACACAAGCAAGCATACAATAAATAAAAGAAAAGAAAAACGAAAAAGGATTTTTAGTTGAGCCCGGGAAAGGGAGATCAAGGAAATAAATTGTAGAAAGGATATTTTTGGGAGCTTTTTGTATAGCTCGGCCGGAATATATGTGAAAAGGGCGTGGTCGAATTTGGGGGGAAACGGGTGAAGTTTGGCGCATAAAATGACGCGTCAAAGGGAGGATTAGGGTCGGTTTAAAGGATCAAGGGTTGTTTTGTAAAGATTAAAAAGGTCTAAGGGCCTTTCTGTAAATATTTACAACTGAGGAAGGACTGTTTTGTAATATTGGAAAAAGGCGGGGTGGATTTAGAATGGACAGGGACTCATTTGTAATTAATTACAAAGAGTTAAGGGTCACTTTGAAGGAGTTAAAGGGCGCTAGGGGGTTTTCCGGAAAGTGGCATAAAGGTGGGAGGTTTGTTTTGCGATTTGGGAAAAGTGGAGGGGGTATTGGCAAAATTGCCTCTTCTCCTTTTTCTTTCTTCGGTTGAAACCGAAACAGAGGAGGGGAGGTGGCCGGCGGCCTGGCCGGCGGCGGCGCCGGCGCTCCGGGGCGCGGCGGCGGCTGGGAAGAGGCGGGGAGGACGAGGGAGACGAGAGGGACCCGTTCCCTGCCTCACCTTGAGCTGGGGCGGCACGTGGAGGCGGATCGACGGCAGTGGCAGTGGCGGCGGCGACGGCTCTGGTGGCGGCGGCGATTTGCAGCGGCGGCGGCGCGGCGCGGCTTGGGAGGTGGCTGTGGTGGTGTGGGCGGAGCTAAGGGCGAAGCCAGTGGCTTTTATAGGCGGCGGGGAGGGGGCTCGGCCGGAGGCCGTAGGGCCTGGCACGGCCGGCGGGTCGTCGCCGGCGCTGTTCTCTCGTCGCGGCCACAGTGGAGGGGTGGACCTGCGCCAGAGGGCGGCGTCGGCTGCAGGTGGGGTCGCGGAGCGGGCGGCACGGCGCCGGTCGGCGTCGCGACGTGCGCCGGGACGGTGTGCAGGCGCGGCAGCGTGGGGCCGGCGTCGTGGGTGGTACGGCTGCCGGGCCGAGGTCGCCGCGGTTGCTGTGCGGCCGTCGCCGGGCACAGGGGCGGCGCGTGCAGCGGCAAGAGGAGAGGCAGCACGGCGGCGTGCAGCGGCAGAGGGGCAGGGGAGGGGCGCTCGGCGTGGAGCAGGAAGGAGAGCAGAGGAAGGAGGAGGGAGAGAAAAGGAGAGGGAAAAAGAAAAAGAGAAAAAGAAAAAGAAAAGGAAGAAAAAAAAATAGAAAAAGAGGGAAAAAGGGAGAGAGATTTGCGGCGTCAATCGCGGGGCGGTCGGGCACGCGCGACCGAGAGTCGTGCGGCGCGCGAGTCGCGGCGCACAGAGATCGAAAAAGGGGACGGTAGAATTTTGGTTTAGGCGCCGGGATGGCGGACTTGATGGAAAAGAATTTCCGAGCTCGAACGGAAAAAGATTTTGAAAATGATTTTAGCGAGTGATTTAACTTGGTAAATTTTCCGGATGTTACAGAATGTTTTCCCCCGCTTTTCTCACCTTAAATCGCTGGATTTGGGGCGGATTTGGGGGGGGGGGGAGGAGGGCGCAGGCGGGTGCTATCTAGAGGAGGGCGAAGGGAGAGAGAAGGAAGAAAGGGCCGCATGCAGCCTGTAGGGTTAGGCTTGCCGCGCCGGCCTGCCTGGCGCTGCAAGCGCCGATCCCACCTTGCCGCGCTGATGCCGACGACCCGGCAGCTGCGTCTCCACTTTCCCACCACTTCCGCGCCGATCCAAGTAAGCGCCAGCGGGGCAGGCCTGCCGCGCCACATGCATCGGTGCGGCAAGCCTGCCACGCCGCATGCAAGGGCACGACAATAGCTAATTGCCACGCCACCGCGCGTGGCGCGGCCTAAAGGGTCACTCTAGAATAAAAAGTTCCAAGAGTTAATAGTAAAATAAAATTAAAAATAAAAAAATCGCCACGCTTCTGGAGCAGAGAAACACCATGCCCGTGTTTAGTTCGCGAAAACATTTCGTGAAAAGATTTCGGGTTTTTATTTTATCAATTTAGAAGTAGTAAATGTAGACGAAAAAGGTGGAAAGTTAGATGGATAGGTTGGAAATCTCGAGACGAATCTAACGATGGTAATTAGAGGGTAATTAATCCATAATTAGCGGATGATTACTGTAGCACTTCTGTTGCAAATTATGGATTAAGTAGACTCATTAGATTTGTCTCACAATTTACAGTCTATCCATACAACTTTTCACCTTTTTCGTTTACATTTAATACTTCATGCATCAAAGATTCTCTTTTGATGTGATGGATGAAAATATTTCAGGTGAGAACTAAACATGGCCCATATATCAATAACGCACGCACGTTGCCACGTACCACCCATCGCCATCGCCTCCCTTTCACGCTTTTACAACGCGCACACTCAGCAGTCAGCACTATATAAAGTGCACAAACCCTTGCTGAGCTGCAGCAGCACCAAGCAGCCACGGCCCTTTTTTATGCCTTCCTTCCAAAAGTTTCTCTCTGCTCTCGGTTGTCAGTGACGGTTAGCGCGCACACGTGCTTGTTGAGAAGTGCAAGACAAGAGAGACAAAATGGGAGGAAGCTTCAGCAGCTGATGGCGCGGCTGCACCTGGCGAAGCAGCAGCAGCAGCAGGGAGGGGTGCCGGCACCGAGGGGCCACTTTGCCGTGTACTCCCTCCATCTAACAATGTAAACATTTGAAGCATTCAAATGCAAAAAATATCTCAACTAACAAAAGACCTCTATATCTCTCATTTTACACTACTCATCAACTCTCCACCCACCCACCAACCCATTTAGTTTTGTCTTATCCCTAAAAATGCTTACATTATGGTACAAATTTTGAACCCTACAAATGCTTACATTGTGGGACGGAGGGAGTATGCGGGGGAGGCGAGGGCGCGGTTCGTGGTGCCCACGGCGTACCTCAAGCAGCCGGCGTTCGTGGCGCTGCTGCAGAGCGCCGAGGAGGACTACTTCGGCCTCGACCACCACTGCCACCCAGGAGGGCTCGCCATCCTGTCATGCTCCAAGCCAGACTTTGCAACCCTCGTACGGAGCCTCCTCTAAAGTGATATAAACTAGGAGAAAGAGCAACCACCATACATCTAAAATAAAACGTCTTTCAAAAAGGTGATATGATTTAACGACTCTCTAAATCTTTTCAATCAATATGCTACATGCGCTGGCTAGCCAAAAATAAATAGCTTGAAGCTAGAAATAGCTAGTGAGATAAAATAGAAAAGAAGATAAAGAGTCGGTTGGAAATCTTTTTTTCTTCTAAAATAACTATATTTATATAACCAAGTTGATTTAGCTAATATGTTTGAGATGCTCTAATTCGATATACATGGATGACATGAAAATTTAAACTTTCCGCCGTCGAATTGACTATCTGTCTTTCTATCTTAGGGCCGGTTTAATTCCAGCAAGTTTACAAAAAGTTACCCATGTCAGCCCATATTTTCTCTCTATGCACGTGGCCCAATACAAATCTTTTTTTACTACTTTTGACTCTTTCATCGAACTTAAACATGCCCGAATTTAAACATGCCTTACAGCACACAGCAGTATGCATGGCAAATTGGCAATGAACTCGCATCTCATCAGTCGTTACCTTCGACCTCGAAGCACAGCGGCGCGGTTTACCGAGTCGAGATTGCGGATCCCGAGTGGCCCAAATCAGAGTCTCGTCCCATTCCCTCGTCCTCCGTATCCACCACAAGCCGGCCACCAACCGCGGCAACCAGCCAGCCATAACGGCCGCGACCTCGCCTCCACCTTTTCCCCATTTTTCCGAATAAAAACTCCGCCACGAGCCCACCACCTCCCCCTCTTCCGCCCCCCAAAACCCTCCGCCCCCCGCAAACCCTAGCCGCCGCCGCCGCCGCCAGCAATGGCCGGCCTCCTGCGGCTCGCCGCCCGATCCTTCCCCCGCCGCGCTTTCGGCCCCGCCGCCTCCCACCGGGGGCTCGCGGCCTCATCGGCGGCGCTGGCGGACGACTACTGGTCCGACTGGGAGGACGAGGAGGAGGAGGCGCGGCGCGCGCGGGCCTCGGCTCCCGTCGCCGGGACGGACCCCGCCGGCGGGGGGCCTCGGGGCGTGCAGTGGGTGGTGATGGGCCGACCCGGCCCGCAGAAGCACGCACACGCCGCGCGCCTCGCCGAGGTGCTCGACGTGCCGTACATCTCCATGGGGACGCTCGTCAGGCAGGAGCTCAACCCCGGCTCGCAGCTCTACAAGAAGGTTGGTTCTTGTTTGGATTGGAGCCCCTTTCCCTCTCTCTCTCTAAAATTACTCGTCCGGAGGCGTCCTTGCGGTCCAATTTGATGCGAATTCGAGTTCCTCTGCTTTGGGTCCTCGGGTGATTTGGCGATCTCGGGGGTCCTGGTCATGGCACTCGCCAGGATCGCTTGGTTTGGTTGATTCGAGTGGTCCAAGTCGCGCTTTCTTCCAGCACAGTTGGAGGATCTTTTTCTTCCTGCAAATTTGGGATTTTCCCCTCGTTAGGCTTGTTGTCCTGTTTGTGCAAGCCATTTCGCGCATCATTTCCTGATTGATCAAAAGCAGGCCGGATTCGTATCTTCTGGACGCTTTTTTGGGTGCTTGTGCTTCTGGAAATTTCTCGTGACATACCTGTGGACTCTTATGATCCCCGCGGTATTTGCCTGGGGCTGTGCAAAAAGCCACGATTTTTTCTTCGGACAAGTCAATTTACCGAATTTTCCCCTGCAAACAAGCATTTCATTTGTTGGCCACGGTTCCTCAGTATAAAGGTCATAATTCATCTTTTTTTCTGGAGTAAATATAGGATGATTGAATCTCGTGGTGCGGAGAGGAGCGTGCTGGCCATGTCCTTTCCCCCTGGTCATCGCCTTCTTGGACAGTTGGACGGCTGTGGGGGCAGCCCCGTAATTTGTCTGTGTCCACACGATGTTGGGGGCATTTTGGATATTTAGCAATAGGTAGGGTTCCGCGTTGGAAGTGTGGGAAGATTCCAACCTCTGCCGTCTTGTGGCGGCTGTATCCTGCATAGGCAGCCTTCCCATTTTGCCCCCCTTTTGTACCCTGCAATATGTCCGTTTCTTGCCGTTCTCTTTGCACAGCTCAACGGCTTATACAGACTATTCAGTAGAATCTAACTATCATGCTTACAAACTAGAATTATTCTAAAGACTAGTATAAATTTGACTGAATACTCTAAAATTGTCAAAGGAAATGTACCCTAAATATGTCTGTTTCTTGCATTTCTCTTTGCACAGCTCAAAGCCTATACAGACTGTTCGGTATAGTCTAATGTCACACTTACGAACTGAAATTGTTCTAAAGACAAGCATAAATTTACCTGAATACTCTAAAATTGTTAAAGGAACTGTTTGAGTGTTTCTGAAGCGGTCTGAGTTGGGTCTTTTTCCTTATGCACAGATTGCAAATTCGGTAAATGAAGGGAGGCTTGTGCCTGAGGACATCATATTTGGATTGCTGACAAAGCGGCTTGAGGATGGATATAACAAGGGAGAAACTGGATTCATTCTCGACGGGATACCACGAACCCGTATGCAAGCTGTAAGTACCTTTTTAACTTTGCATTCATGAACATAACAACTTAGTTTCATACTCGTACCATGTAACAGGCACAGAGGTTGAGATGCCTAATCACTTCCAGCATGGTGTGACTAGACTCATATCTGATATGTTTGTAACTTCATATGTTTCAGGAGATTCTTGATGAGATTGTTGATGTTGATTTGGTTCTGAATTTCAAATGCGCTGATAACTGTTTCATGAAGAAGCGGTCAAGGGGTGACATTTGTTCCCACTGTGGACAACTCTTTGATGTCAGCAATTCAGCATCTATGAACTGTAGTCCCTGCGTTGGAAGTTACACATGGCATTCTCAGGTAGAGCCTGCTAGTGTTCTAGGCCTTGAAGACTCAAGGTTGGAGAGGATGCGTACTTATGCTAAGCAGGTAATGGATAACATTTGTGTTAGCCTTGCTTTATATGCCGATGAATGCCTGGAACTTTGTCCATTCTGGCCAAGTGACCGGACCAGTGATTCTATTGTCATCTCTTCCAAGCTTGCATAAAAGCAAAAACAACAACAACAACAAAGAAACCCACAATTCTTCAACCTATGATATTGCATCATTATTGTTCTGACTGGAAAACTGTGATGATCTTAATTATGAGATTTTCGGCTGCTGTGATCTCTGATATGGAATTTTCATCATGCAGACCAAGATGCTGGAAGACTACTACAAGCAGCAGAGAAAAATTGTGGAGCTGAAGACATCAGCTCGCCCTGGGGAAACATGGCAGGGGCTTGTAACCGCACTGCACCTCCAGCATCTGGACGCACCGCCAACTCCGCACAAGCTCACCGTGTAAATACTAGTCATACTACGCCTGAATAGAGAGGATCTGAATTGCGGTCCTGCCTGCAGCATATCTAATATCCCTATGTTTGTGGGTTCTGACTTCTGAGAGAGAGAGTCAGTCGGCTATGTTGTTTTTGTTCTTTGCTGTTGCTATAGATAAAATGTAAGCGATTTTGCAGACGCGCTTATATGGTTGTAACCGAGAGTTTTGGACTTGCAACTGCAAGCGTACTTGCTTATGTGGCTCCATTGTGGTGATGTTTTGCACCTGTGCTACTATTTCTCCATTGTGTTGTGTTCCACATTGTTTCTATTTTCACCAGATATCCTGTTGGGAGCATGATTACATATTGACTGCCCTTGGGAACCCTGATATAATAACGGAGAAGGATTTGTTGGAACAGGACCCTTTTCTGAAGCTCCAAGCTTCCCTGACAGGAGCAACGGATGCTACAATGTGGTATTCAGGGCAAAGTTCAGACTTGTACCAGTGGCCCGTGGCTCAACTACAATGTGGTCAGTTGGGTACTGAAACAATGAGGAGCGATGCACAAGTAATGTGTGGACAGATTAGTGTTTGTGAGTCTAAGAAGTAACATGCTCTGCAAATTAGAAGCCCTGGTGATCCTGTTTCAGTGCTTTCGGATTTGAAATATTTAGAAAACTTATTACAAAGAAAATTTATATTCGTTGTCTATCGTTTTCAATGTTTACTGTCATACATTCGCAAAAAAAAAATGTTTACTGTACTGTACTCCCTCCGGTTTAGTAAAAGAAGTCGTTTAGGACAGCGACACGGTCTCCAAAGTACAACTTTGACTTCTTATTTTTATAAAGATATTTATTAAAAACTAGCATATGTATACTTTTATGAAAGTATTTTGCAAGACAAATCTATTCATATAGTTTTCACATTTCCAAACTCAACGACTTAAAAGTTATTCACGATTTATATTCCAATGTTTGACTCAAATCTTGTCCAAAACGACTTCCTTTACTAAACCGGAGGGAGTATGTCTGGCTCGCTATTCCAATGTTCTCTTAAACATAACCCACTCACTAAGATGATTCAAAGACTTGTGATCTCTTCCTAATTTACTTTTAATCAGGTTGATTGATGCTTGCATTCGAGAACACGAAACAAATTCAGAACAAGCTGATAAGGCAGGATCACGAGAATTTATTTCCTCGCAAAAAAAAAAAGAAATATGTGAATTTATAAACGGGGCAGATTATACCTCCAAGCCAATCGACGGTAGGAATGGCAACGGGTCGGGTTCGGATCGGGTGGAGTGTCTGGGCACCCAAAACCAAAACCTGAACTTAAAACCCGAAACTGTCCCGAACACCGATTCGGGTGAAAATCCTTCCCCGAAACCGAAACCCACGGATACCCGAAACCCGATTAGATACCCGAAACTTGTTTTGTATGGCAAAATATTAAGAATGATGATGACTTTTTATAAACATATGCATGATATATAACATATTCACATGTATAAACAAGAGGCAACAAATAGTAAATAATTGCATGAGTCAACTTAGAGTAGTATATAAGTAAACAAGTTATTATTAGTATATTATTTTTTTGAAAGATATTATTAGTATATTATAAAACATGAGTTTTAATTCCTAATGATTGATTTCGGTTATCGATTGGGTATCCACGGGTGAAAAACCAAACCCGAAACCGAACCCAATAGGTTTCGGGGCCCCGAACCCGAAACCGTGCGTGAGAAATTCAAACCAAAACCAAACCCGCTAGACTCGAACCCGCGGACATCCGACCCGAAACCGCCCCATTGCCATCCTTAATGGACGGCCTGGATGCCACGGAAACCCCTAGTAGAAAGAAAAGCGAAAAGGAAACTCCCAAGCCCGAAACCCAAACAAACCCCGTCCAGCCGAATCGCCGCAGCGCAAAAGAACCAACCCCGAAACCCCAGAGCGAGGCGGAAGGCGAGACGCGAGACCCCACCACCACCGCCGCCCACCACCTCTTCTCGGCGGCGGCGACGACGACGAGGGCGGGCATGACGGGGCCGGCGGCGACGACGCTGATGGAGTCCCTGGAGGCCCTGGTGGCGCACATCCAGGGGCTCTCCGGTAGCCCCGAGGAGGTGGCGCACCTCCACAGCCTCCTCAAGCAGGCGGACGGGGACTCCCTGCGGTCCCACGCCGCCGCGCTCGTCCCCTTCCTCGCGCACCTCAGCCCGGCGGCACACTCCCTCGGCTACCTCTACCTCCTGTACGCCGCCTCCCCTCGCCTAACCCTAACCCCCAAACCCACCTTCGAACCCATCGCCTTCTTCCCCCAAACTCTGGTCGCCTAATTTTCCCCCCTTTGTTCGCTGCAGGGAGGCGTGCGCGACCTCGGGTGCCAATCTCGGCGGGGACTTCCTCGTCACCATGGCCGATTTCCTCACCGCGTGCTCGGCGGCCCAGATACGCCTCGCGCCCGACAAATGTGCGTGCTGTTTCGATCTTCCAGATCGATTCCAATCGCAATGCGCTTCATCCCGTTATGTTTCGCCTTGCAATTGATTGGAATCCCACAAACTTTAACCCTGGATTCCTGTGCAGTCTTCAATGTGTGTAGGGTGTTCAAGGATCAGGTCATGCTGATCAACGCCCCCATCAGGGGGGTCGCCCCGCTGCGGGCGGCGGTCCGTAAGATCCAGGCTTCGCCCGAGCAGCTGACCCCGGTCCACGCTGACTACCTTCTCCTGTGCCTGCTAGCAAAGCAGTACAAGGCTGGCCTGAGCGTCCTGGAAGATGACATATTCGAAGTCGATCAGCCAAAGGACTTGTTCCTCTACTGCTACTACGGGTCCGAATTGAAACTGCCGTGTGTTTTATTAGTTTTGGGGGTCCATGTGGCTTTTATTTACTAGTTTGCCTTCTGTTGCAGAGGGATGATATACATTGGGCTCAAGAAGTTTCCTAAAGCTTTGGAGCTTCTTCACAATGTGAGGACTTGACCTATGCCAGCTCTCTGTTATTTGCTTGGATTGTATCCGATGCTTACTGAGCTGTTTTTCAGGCTGTTACTGCCCCAATGTCATCGTTGAATGCGATTGCTGTGGAAGCTTACAAGAAGTACATCCTTGTTTCGCTCATTCAGAATGGACAGGTATGCTTCTGTTGCTTTCTCTACTGCTGTGTCTAGTGCGGACCTACAAAATACAATTTTCAGGAAATCCGATCTGATGATCAGTTATAGCAAGTTTATTCCCCACTAGAATTGTGTGTGGTAGCAAATGGGTAGTTAAGAATTAAATTTTACACCATTACTACCTGTATTTGTTTATATAACAAGTATTTTCCTCAGCTGCTGTGAATAGCGTATCTGTTTTAAGATTAAAAAAGGGGAAGTGATATCATCCAACTAGCATTCTGCTTCACTTATTCTAGGTCTTTTTATGCCAATCAGAAATATTGGTTAATTCACAGCTTCATATACCAAATCCTATGCTGTTTTATTATGAAGAGCTTAAGAAGTCTGTACATATTAAGCTTAGTTCCTGCACCCCTTGCTAAACAAAGAAATATCAAATTGATGCATAAAGCAGAAGTCCTGCTTCCAGGACTGCGCATTAAGTTTCTTCTTGATCCTTCTGTCAGTAGCTTTAGGCAGTTGGTCTCTGGATGATGCTTTTAAAACTGTGGGGTTTGAATATTTGTAAATTCGTTGCTCTCTTGAGTGAAACTGGGCACAGTTCCTTTTGGGGAAAAAATAAAGCAGACAGAATTGATTCAGACACACTTCACAGTTTACTGAATGTCTCTTCATATCTGAATTCTGAAGATGTAATTTTCCTCTCCCAATTATGTTAGTTGTGAGTTAAAATTTGAGTTTAGGATAGCAACATGTCTAATCGTTTATCTTTTGTTTCCGTCTACGCAATGTATATCTTTATTTTGTATGTGAGATCTTACCTATATGTATGTCTTTATATGTGAGATCTTACCTATATGTATATGTCTTTATTTTGTATGTGAGATTTTACCTGTATGTGATAGTAAAAGTGTAAAACACCTAGAGATGATTGACGAGGTGATTGGATATGCTGTGTTGATAGATCTGATATCCGATATGAACCCTTTTTGTAATTTATGTCTGTGCACTGTTGTTTTAAGTTAAATTGGCTAATTTTGATTTAATTTGTGTAACAGGTCCCATCGTTTCCGAAGTATACATCCTCAACTGCTCAAAGAAATCTGAAAAATTATGCCCAGGTCTCATTCCACCCAGTTTTAATTTCAAAAGCATCATTTGAATGAACTATGCTATGATAGCATACTATTTGAATTCAATTCTGAAGGCAGTAGCCCTGCCCATTTCTTGGCCTAACTTAGGACAATGGTTCTTTAGCATCCTTTTACTTTTAATATTGAACTGATATTTTGGAAGCTATATGGAGATAATCAGTGCTGCTATTTCTCTTAGGTTCAACCACTTGTCATGTTTTAAGTCTAACATATATGGTAGATTTTTGCTCTAGGTGATAGTATCTCAACCTTCAGACTACCTGGACATCCATTTTAGGTGGTCTAGAACTGTTATGATGTTAATATCCTTGTGTTGACTTTTTCAGATGTATGTTGAACTTTCTACATGCTATGGTAATGGTCGCTACACCGACTTAGAGACATTCGTCGAATCAAATGCAGCAGTGTTTCAATCCGTGAGTATTTATCTGTACTCTTCGGTTGCTATTTTCCGTACTGTTTTCTTCTTTTTACCTGCAGCAGCAGTTGCTGCCTTGTTAACTACATGTTGCCTGTGTCAGATTTATATGCTTCTTAAGTTAAATCAGTAAAATGATGCACACATTGATTTCCCTAATTAACAGCTCCCATTTCCTGGCAGGACAACAACCTAGGGCTGGTGAAGCAAGTGCTCTCCTCGATGTACAAGCGAAACATCCAAAGGCTGACCCAGACTTACTTGACTCTGTCACTTGAAGATATTGCTAGATCTGTTCAACTTGACACACCAAGGGATGCTGAAATGCATGTTCTTCGCATGGTAGGTGTTTGTTCTACAACTTGTTTGAAGGAATACCCAAAAATAGCATATTTTTACTCTCCTAATTCCTAATGTTCCAGATTGAAGATGGAGAGATCCATGCAACCATAAACCAGAAGGATGGCATGGTCAGCTTTCATGAAGATCCTGAACAATATAAGAGTGTTGAGATGGTGGAGCATATCGACACTTCCATTCAGAGGTATGTGCCTTACTACTGCTATTGATATCAACAGTCATCACAGCCTCAGATTTATGAAATTCATCCTAGTGCTAGCATTGTAGTTCCATTCTTGGCATCAGGGACACTGCTATAGCCTCCTAAGTCGTACAATTTTTTGCCATCGAGTTAGAGTTAGCCATGGAGCACACTTCAATCATACTTTTGACTGATTCATTCTGTAACAATTGTCCCCAGGTTGACGGCTTTGTCCAAGAAGTTGGCTTCAATTGATGAGAACATGTCTTGTGATCCTACGTATCTACTGAAGGTCAGTTCAATGTTTCAGACAAGTCTTTTGTTTGGTCCCTCAATCCCCTGCCATATTGCGGTTTGCTAAGTTTGGGATTTGATGCAGACTGGACGGGATAACCGAAGATTCGACTACGATGACTTCGACTCCGTTCCACACAAGTATTTTTGAGATGATTTAAGCCTTTTGTGGCTGGAAAAGTACAATCGCCAAGCAAGGGGCCATTCCTTAATGATACTAGTAGTTTGATCGGGATATGTGGCTTCAGAAAATTGAGAGATGCTGTAAATTTTTGGTTTAAAGAACGGGTCCGTAGATGGCAGATACTGACCATTCGTATTCAGTAGAAATTTATCGCGTCAAGGATGTTTACCGGGGGCCTTGTTGCGTTCGCACTTCATACTGTGTGCTGCCTTCTGGTGGCAGCATGTTTCTACCCAATTCTGTGGAAATAGGCTTCTTTGGGAAGACCTTTCGCCCGGCAGAGTTTGGTCGCCATGGTGTATACCGAACTCCGCGCGGCGCGAGCACGAGCTATAAAATTCCTGTGCTCAGCTGGAGAAAGCATTTGTTAGCCCTTGGATTCTCAGGCTATTTACTGCTTAGGGTTGCAGGTTATGACCTGATTCCAGGCAGACATGTCTGCACTTCGAATTGAGTTCGTCTTGTATAAGTTTCTGCAAAATTGTTGTCAAATCTGAATCCACGCGTTCCAATTAGGGCCCGTGAGATTTATTTCAGTCGAATTTTGTAGACGAAAGACGCCTAAACCTCTCGCTCAAACCCCCATCCCCACTCACGGCGGCGGCCGCGCCACCAATGGCAATCACCGGCGGCTTGGATTACTCACCGCTTTCCCTCCCGGGGTCGCGCCGCCGCGCGCCACTGCCGCCGGCTTACCCGTACCCCTGCTCCCTCCGTCTCGGCGACCCACGCCGCCTCCGCCCCTGCCGCGCGTCCTTGGCCGCGCCGCCGGGGCCCATCGACGACGAGCCCCGCAAAAGCCCGCTCGATCTCGCCCTGCTACTCGCTGCTATTGCCGCGGCAGCCAGCCCGGATGTCGCGCTCGCCGCGTCCGGCGGCGCCATGGGCGGGCGCTCCTACTCGTCGTCCTCGCGCTCCTCATCCCCCTCGACATCCTCATCCTCTTCGTCCTCGTTCTCCTCCTACTCATCGTCGTCTTCAGACTCGTCATGGTCCAGTCCCTCCTCCTCCTCATCGTCTTCCTCCTCTTCACGGTCGAGTCCATCCTCATCCTCCTCCTCTCCTCTTCCACCTCTTCATGGTGGACGCCCTCCGCTTCGACTTCCTCATCGCCGGAGCAGCAGGCGGATGCGACGCACGTATCCGTCGGCACGGCGCGGCCTCCCCCGGTGGTTACGGCCGCCCAGCGCGACGCGGACTTGCGGTTCTGGGGCTACCTAGCTTCGGCGTCCGTCAGCGCAGCTGCCCTGTTCCTCGCCGCGCGGCACTACACCCGGCCGAGGACGACCGTCGTCAAACTCCAGGTCCTGCAGATTTTACCTGTACCAATCTCTTGATCAATCCACACTAATCCTGACTAGTCACTACTCAAATCGATGGATTAATTGGGATTTTGACATAATTCAGGTTGCATTGTTGGGTCTGGCAAAGTCATTCCAAAGGGATCTGAACGAGATTGCTGAGAAGGTGGAGGCTTCCAATCAACGATGGTACAAGTTCATATTGACAGGTAGTGCGGATTCTGAATTATTGCAGCTCATGTACTTTTAACAATTTGTGTCTCCTTGCAAGATTAGTTTCAATTTGCTGTTAGTTTTGAATCACCCTTTTGATATGAAGGCTGTGAACAAACACTTTCCTGTAGTGTCCAATGCTCATCAGTCTGGAGTCTGGACCCCGACTATTTTTTTTGTCAAGTGCATCCTCCCAATTAATACTGAACTCTTAGTTGATTCTGCCAATACTGCAGAACATGAACATTTTAGCTTGGATAGTAATATTAGGTGTATCCAGAATACAAAGGGAACTGTAGAACTACATCTATTGTAGTTTTTGCATACAAAGGTGGATTATTAGACACATTGATACATAGTTGTAGTGAGTCCACGGATTGCAGCAAAGTTGTCTGCAACCATGAATCTGTACATTCTGTCTAAATGTGTGAATACAAATAATTTCAAGAATTGCAAATGTTATTTGTAGAAACTATCTTGTTTATCAATAAGAAGTTAAGAACCATTGTGATTGAATACATGCACTACAGTTTTTACATAGAAAACGACTATCCATCCACACAATGTTGATCAGATACTTGCATATAATATATTTTCATTGAATTATCCTTATTAAATCGTGTTAGGTCAACCACTGCTATGACTTGTCCTTTAATACCTGTATGTTTACCATAAGTTTTCACGTGAACAGAATCATAACTGGCAGTAGCTCGTTTAGCATATTCTGATAAATGGCCATTTTTGCAGAGACCATATGCTCCTTGCGCCGTCACAACAATTGCTGTATCTCTTCGAGCTTATCGGTAAGAAACATGTGCAGTGTCAAAAACCTGTTGTTGGATAGATTATGTTTATATGCGCTCCCCTATACGGTAACTCACTAAATCTTGCAATTTTCCCGTACCATTTGTCTTAGGTTGTTGTGAAAGATACGAGTGACTCATGGGAGCAGCATTTTGACAAAATTTCAATCGAGGAGAGGAGCAAATTTGATGAAGAAACCCTCTACAACCTGGAAGGAATCAAGAGAAAGAAAAGTTACTCTAGAAAACCAGATGGCTTCAGAAATGAGTATATAGTGGTATGTGTACTTCTCTTGGTAAAAATCGTACCAGGAAAACCATCATTGTCTATGTTTTTCTTCGCCATGAACTGGTTTAGGCTCATTATGTAGAGAATTATTTTGAGCCCATGTTTCTTTGTTGAAACATTGCGCATTGTTTCGACTGTTCTCTGATGATTTCCTAATGCTCAGTTAACCATTCTGGTTGCTGCCGACGGAGCACTGCGGTTCCCTGTAGTCAGAAACTATGCAGATCTGGAAGTAGTTGTGGAAAAGCTGAACTCTATACCCGCAAGGCAAATTCAGGTATTAGTTGTACATGACACAGTTTTCTTCAGAGCTTCATAGCACTACTGTTTCTCGCTGCAAATTTATTCTTCTGCATATATTTGAGTCCTGGTTGTGCCTGTTATTTTCAGGGCATTCAAGTTTTATGGACTCCACAAGATGAGAAGGACGTTCTTTCAGAAGAGAAGCTGCTTGAGGATTATCCTTATCTGGAGCCCTTGTGTGATGACTAGACAGTTTTTCAGCAACCGTGTTCTTGGATTTCATCAAGCAAGTACAGATTACGGTGGTTGGCGATTATTTTGCACCGATCATATCTTAAAACGCACTCATTAGTTGATATCTATGAAATATAATAGGGAAATGCTAGATAACGATCCACTGATTTCTTCACATCTCTTCTTCCGGTCGGGGAGCAGCTGGGGGCTAAGCAAATAAAGCAGGGAGCTGGCTAGACGAGCCGAGGCAGCGGATGGAAGCGCGGGGTGGGGATGAGCAGGAGCGGGTGCTTGCGTGCGGCGACGAGCCCATGGGCCTCCTCCATGTCGAGCGGCGGCGCCTTGGATTGGCCCGGCGGGACGGGCACCGCCCAGTCGAAGCACTGGACGAGCGCGGCGAGGAAAGCCGGCACGGCCTGCATGGCGAGGCCCATGCCGGGGCAGGCGCGGCGGCCGCTCCCGAAGGGCATGAGCTGCATGTGCTGGCCCTTGGGGTCGACGGCGGCGCCTTGGCCGCCGGGCATGAAGCGCTCCGGGCGGAACTGGAGGGGCTCCTCCCACCACGCCGGGTCGCGGCCGATGGAGAAGATGTTGAAGAAGACGGTGGTCTTGGGCGGGATGGTGTAGCCCCGGACGTGCACGGGCTCGACCGTCTCCCGCTGCGCGAACACGGCGGGGGGCTGCAGCCGGAGTGTCTCCTTGAAGACGGCCTGCAGGTAGGGGAGGTTGACGACGTCGTGCTCCCCCACCAGCCGCGACCCGCCCACCACGGCGTCCAGCTCCTGCCGCAGCCGGCCGAGGCACGCCGGGTTGTTGATCAGGTGCGCCAGCATCCACTCCACGCTCGTCGCCGTCGTGTCGGAACCAGCGGTGAAGATGTCCTGTTGGTGGTTAATTGTGTGTTTATCATTGCAATTAGTTAATTTCTTGTTTGCATATACTATATTGACTGATGACAAACATAATATAATGCAATTAATGCAAAGAAGGAAGAAGAAAGCACTGACGAGCACGAAGGCCTTGATGTTCTCCCTGGTGAGCTTGACCTCGGCGTTCTGGTCCTCCGCGGCGTCCATGAGGATGTCCAGCAGGTCCTTGGCGGTGGCGCTGCTTGGTGCCTCGCCGCCGGCCGCCTTTCGCCGCCTTGCCTCCTCCTTGGCCGTGATCATGATCTCCAGCAGCGCGTCGAACTTGTCGCGCACCTCGCGGGTCTTGCGCGTGAGCCCCTGCAGGTCCCACCCCTTGCAGAGCCCCACGTAGTCCTCGAGGTTGAATGCCCCGACCACCTCGGCCACGTGCTTGGCGCAGTCCCTGGCCGCCTCCGTCATGTGCCCCGGCAGCGAGCTCGCCACCATGCGCATGATGGCGTTGTTGGACATGCCGATGAGCTGCCGGCTCACGTCCATGGGCCGCCCCGCGGCGTCGCGGGCCGCCCGCAGCACGGCCGCCAGCTCGGCCTCCCGCACGGGCCGGAGCTGCTCCACGGTGCGCGGGCCCAGCAGCTCCGACATGCAGAGGCGCTTCATGAAGCGCCAGTGCGGGCCGTAGGGCGCGAAGGCGAAGCCGGCGTCGTCGTACGCCAGGTGCCGCGTCACCGCCGTCAGCGGCCGCTCCGGGATGCTGGCCTTCGAACTTGAGGAGGTCGCGCGCCGCGTCGGCGGTGCCGGCCACCACGCAGTGCGTGGAGGGGCCCAGACGGAGGTACACGAGGGGCCCGTAGCGGGACACGATGCGGTCCAAGGCGCGGTGCGGCGGGGGGCGGATCAGGTGCAGGTGCCCGATCAGCGGGAGGGCCATCGGGCTCGGCGGCAGCGTCCCGCTACTCCGGCGGCTTCTGGTGGTCACCAGCGCCGCCGACAGCGCCAGGAGGAGGAGGAGGGCGGCCACCGCAGCTGCCGCCTCCATTTCTCTTTCGTTTCCTCTTCTTCTCTGGTGTGTGTGTCGGTCACTCGGTCGCAGCTTCTCTAGCTCCGGCGGGGGGGCTTGGCTTTTTAGCCTGGATTGGAGTGGGCCTTGCTGCTAGCTAGCTTATGATTAGTTGTGTGTCGGGGGCAAGCGGCTGGCCACGTGATCGGACCACAGCAGAGTGCCTGCTTTCTCCGACGAGGAGTGGAGGAGGAACGAGGGCCACCCATGGCACCTACCCTCACCCGTGCTGTCACGTCGTTCAATAGAAGCATGCCGGTGAGGTTGGTTTGCTTCGTGGCTAGTAGATTGCAAATTATTGCATTCGTTGTGTATTGTCGGCCGGCCGGGTAGGTTCCATATACGGGCCCGATTGCATCATCCACCTTGTTCATCTGGCAATCAAGATTATCATAGAACAAATGCAAGCTTTAAAATTACTACGGTAGAGTACGATATATTTACTAAATGCAATGAAAATAAAAAAAATACTGGCATAGATTCTTATATGCAACATATATCTGCCATGAAGCAGACCATACAACCCCCTAAAAAAAAGCAAAAATCCTATGGCACCATAGATGTGATGCATCTATTGTGATAAATAGTTCCCTGCTAAGTGATATATATTGGCACATCAAGAAGCAACAGATGGCTTACAAGCGAAAGGGCAGTATAGTGGTTACAAGGGCTTTAGTAGCACCTGAGGTCCTGGGTTCGACTTCTTGTGCGAGCGAATTTCTCAAGAGTAAACAACGTTATGCTTTCAATGGTAGGCGACATTTCCATTGATAGCGAGACGATTGTGGTGACTTCGTCAAGCTCAAGAATGTACCAGCCCCGTCTTCAAAAATACTCATAGGGGTAGAGTTTGCGTTCATACGTTCATAGAGATGAGGGTGCGCCCCTGCAGCCCCGCCCCGCCCCTCTCCTCTAGGCTCCAGCGCCGCCGCCGCCGCCGCTCCTCTCCTTCGGCGCTCCGCCCATCACCTCGAGTGTTGCTGCCGTGCACCCTTCCCTGCCGACGCCACGTAGTGTCTGTGAGCTTCAAGCGGCCCGACATGAGCTGTATTGTCGGGCTGACCTGGCACAAAATATGTCCGCGGCCTGTGCATGGGACGTCGGGGGAGCCCGTGTGCTAGCATGGCACCGCCCACTGGGGCATAGGACCGGCGCGAGGCATGACACGGGTGGGTCTGTGCCAAGGCTGGGCGAGGCGGCCCGAATGGACATCTATGCATGACCTATAGCTCACCGGTCGTCTGACCTAGTCGCTTCAAAGTTACTAAAGTTTTTCAAAAAATAAATAAATAAATGGACTAGCAAAAGGGCAGGTGCCGAGACACGTGTTAAAAAAGATGTTTAATAAACAAAAAATATTGTATTAAATATTTATAAAAAAATAATGTCATAAAATTGAGAACATATACCTCAACAGATCTTAACCAAACACAGGATCCCTAATCCGAACCACATACGTTTCAATATGGTATCCTAATCGGTCGCACATCTCCAAATCCAAAAAACCTGACTGCAAATGTTTCTAGCAAAGTGCACCTATGCCACAGGCACATGTATCTAAAAACTATGTAATACTCCCATCAGGTTTCAAGTCCTCGACTGAGTGTAGCTCAGCTGGTAAGAGTCCTTGTAGTGAAACCTACCCATCAGGGTTCAAGTCCCCGACTTGGCACGGGTGCTCGCATTTTCCTGAATTCATCCCAGGATTTAACCGGCGCTACTTTTGCCGACTTGGCACATGTCTGTCGACGACGCAGTACCAATGATGATTTCGTCAGTCTCGAGAATTTGCCGACTCAGTCTTTTTTAGAACAAGACTGGATTTCATTAAAATAGAACTCCTTTTACAACTGAGTCATCAACATAAAATAAAATTACATTGAAGCATGCCACTATGTCTCTTTCCTTCATCTTTCTTGTTCCGGCGACGTTCACAGCTTTAGAAAAATCCATCGCCATGGAATGTCACCAAATTCAGACTCAAGAGTCGCAGTCCCAACCAATAGAAGACTCCACAAACGTGAAGACCGTAAAAGAGGCGTTGTATGCTCAACCACCGTAGGGAGTAAAAGGCGCCGAAAGCACTTTGATCATATCTTCTGAAGAGTCACAGTCCCAACCAATAGAAGACTCCACAAACGTGAAGACCGTAAAAGAGGCGTTGTATGCTCAACCACCGTAGGGAGTAAAAGGCGCCGAAAGCACTTCGATCATATCTTCTGAAGGTTGAACCGAACATAAGATCCGACGCCGCCGTTACCCATCACCAATTTTGACCGGAAAAGTAGATCCGTCGTCGCTAGTAGTAGTACCAGTGGCAAGGTGATTCCACCAGAGAGGAAAAACGATCCAATCACTCCTAAAAAAGAACTAGGCCAACGTACCTCGATTGCTCTATGAAGAACACACTGCCTGCGAGGAGGACAATGCATCCACTAGAAGAATACCAGTACAAAATAGAAAGCCGGATCGAGAACATCGATACGACGATCCAAAACCTAATCCAATTATTATAGAGGAAAGGAAAATTATTGAAAGAAAACCTAACAAGCAGTAGATTTGCTAGAGGAGAGGACCCTTGCTTCTCCTTACCACCGGCTAAGAGGCCAGAGGCGAGGAGAAACGAGGGCCGGAGGAGGCGGTGGCGGCGAGGACGCTCGGCGCAGAGGGGCGAACCACCCGAGTCGCCTACAGGTGACGCGAGCGACGGCCGACTCAGTCTTTCTTAGGTGCTCATAGTGGTAGGATTAAGTGCATGTGTTCGTAGGGGCGAGTGTGCGTACGTGTTTATGAGTGTCTGCGTCTGTACTTTGTGATCCTAAAAACTATGTAATAAAAACACCTGATGTAAAAGAAATTATACAAAATGCAAGCAATAGTCTGATATGGCAATATAAAGGCAATAGCCCGAAATAAGGTCTGGCGTATATGTATGATGTACAATTGCAAATTAGAAACATTTCTCTATTTGCAAAAGAATTATACAAAATGCAGGTAATAATCCGATATTGCAATATCAAAGGCAATAATCCAAAATATAAGTGTGGCATATATGTACGATGTACAACTGTAAAATAGAAACATTTCTCTAATCACAAAAAAAAAACACCAGGTGCTCCTCGAGCTCCTTTGAGACACAGAGTCCCTTGCGCTCATCTTCACCCATCACTAACCTAGCTCAACTCTCCTCCGGCGACCACCGCCCTCTGCCTGTTCTCCTTCTCCATAGCTTGTGGCAAGGACCCTTTTTTTTTTTGAACGAACCAGCACAAGGACCTTTTTGGTCAAGATCTGATATTGGCCATGGAATTCAATTTTGATTATATTTACATATGTCAAGGAAGGTTCATCTTAGGGTGGGGAATAATCCCACCTTACTCATGAAGATTGGAGCAACAGAACTTAAAAGTGTGAGAAGATTGGAGCAGCACAACTTAAGCGTCAAGGAACTTCTTTTTCTTTTAAGATTATCTATGTGCAACTTATAGTCGAATTGGCTAATCTTGTAATTTAATTTGTGTAACAGGTCCCATCATTTTCCGAAGTGTACATCTATAACTGCTCAAAGAAATATGAAAACTCATGCCCATTGTTTCGCCAAAGAAAATAAATATGAAAAATCATACCCAGGTCTCATTCCGCACAATTTTATAATTTCAAAAGTGTCACTTGAATGAACTATACTCATTCGGCCCATCATTATCTAACATTTCAAAAATTCAGGAGAATTTACTGTTTCGCTAAGGGATAGACAAAGGGAAGTATATATAAGTATTTTTGGAATTTCATCGCTCTGAACTTTGTAATCTTCTCTTTGGTGTCCTTACCTTGCTATCATGTATTTTGGCTTTTGGGTACTTTGCACTCTTATTTAAATTGGCACATCAATGTTTGTAACCAAAGTTATGACAGATAACCAGAAACTTTTTGGAAGTCACAAAAGGTAAAAATAATAAAATATAGGTTGTTCATATTTTGGCATGCTCGGATTTTAACTTGCCATAACTTTAGTTTTGGGCAAAAATTGGAATTCCAACCCAATCAGGCTCTGCAACTTCCGTAGCCGACACGCGTTCGCCTCGCCTCCTTCCCAACTTCCGAAGCCGACACGCCGCTATTTTAGGCCAGTCTCAGTGGTAGTTTCATAGGCATTAAATAGGCTGCCATGTCATGATGTGGCAGTGTATTAATGAAGAAAGAGATGAAATGAGTTTCATGGTGATAAAACCCTCTCTACACAGTTATCTAGACAGCTTGTGTCTTGCACGTAGCCTAGAGAACAACAAGAGATGAAACTTTGCATTGAGGGTGTTTCATCATAGTTTCAAATGTCCTTTAGATGATGTGTCACTCTAGGTAATTGTGTCCATGAAACTCCCACTGAGACTGGCCTTACCCGCCTCCTCGTCCTCGCCTCGATCTTCAGAAGCAAATCAACCGGCGCCCATTGGCACGGCCACGCGCAGCCCTTTCCCTCGCCTTCTCTCTTCGTTCTCGACCCATCTCGCTGAGCACCCGGTCTTAGGGGGGGCATCATAAATCATGAGTGCTTAATTCAGTCCGTTCGCTTGCCGCTTTGAAGGAACTTTTGAGTAATGCAGTCAGTTCGAGATGCGCTCGATATGTATGCCAACATCAAGGTTAAGATGGACGACGATGGTTGGTCATGCCGTGAAATAGAGAAGCTTGAGAAGGTGGTATGTGGGATCACCGACGTTGAGGAAAGATATATTCCATGTCTTGCTGACAACAATGGTGATATAAGTGCCTTTATTGGTATATCCTGTGATGCTTTCGCGATAGAAGCAGTATCAGAGCACTCCGACGGACAGTTTCACATGCTGGCCACATCGCTAGCCAAATCTATTGAGGACTGAGGAGGCTTCCCACAAGGCGGAAGAGCAGGAGGGGAAGATGCAGTGGTTTGTTGACACTGTAAGCGACATGGTCACCAAGTTTTTGGATGAAGTGGAGGTCAGCTTTGTATGAACACAATTGCCTTCCCGTGTGTCGGTCATCAACAAGTTGTCTTTGTGTCGCTGGACCTACGGAGTATGAGCTAATATGGGCTGTTTCACTGTAGCGCATGAACACTGCTGCATATTTATTAGTTGCCATGTTAGGAAAATGATAAAGTTAGATTAATTCGGTTAGTATATTTTTTGAGTGAAGTCAACTCTATAAAAGAGACAACTTTGTATTTTTACCAGTTGTAATCAAGCTAGAAGAAATTCTAAAGCAGTCTAAGCCTCTAGAGGGAGGGTGACTAGCTAGTTTCTTCTATTTAATCCATATCGCTTATCCGAGTTGCCACTTGTTCATCATATTTCTACCCCTAACTTTTTCGGATTTTTATGGACAAATGGTACTGCCTGCTTTATTCAAAGCGAACAGGGCACAAAATGTTCAGAAGTGTGTACTCAGCGTGACTACCAATATTGTTCGCTGAGATTTCTTTGGTCCTGGCTGCACTCCTTGGTTCTGCAGAATGGTCTTTCAGACTTTACCAATTCCATCGGAGCCTTCCTCCTCCACCTCCACCTCTCCTGCATTGGCTTCCACTGCGTGGGACAGTGTGTGATGGCAGTGAGGAAGGCAGCAACAGCACCCACCCGGGCGCCACATATAGTGATGCAGAGAACTGGAACTAGGAATAGTTGAAGGGGTCGAAGCTTTTGTCATAGTGTTTCGTAGGTGCACGTGTGGGGTATGGCTTTGTGCATATCAATGCTTCCTAGCTAGGTTCATTACATGGAAAATGATAGATACAACTCCAAGTTATGGCTGAGAAAACACTCAGTTTCTTTCTGGTTCTTGGAGTTTAGTGGTTTGCATTATGCCATTTTAGAGATTGTGTGCATTTGTTCTAGTTATTTTTTTAAAAAAAAAACTTACGTTCCAGCTATGATGATAATGTGCAATACTGCAGCTTTTTAGTAAAAAACTGTCATCTTTGTTAGTTTTTTATGGTTCATCGTCTACCATATACAAGATGTTGCAAAGCTAGAGAACAAATGCAGATCCAACATGGTAAAGTAGCTTACGAGCTCATGAGAGAGATAAAATCATGCCTCATTGACCATGGCACCTTATTCGCTCTGTTAAATCAAATCATTTATGTTGAATAAATCAAAAGATTTATGTCTAAGTGCATGATTGATCGATGTAAAAAAACAAATGCTTACTACCATTTGTTATATCTTGATGGAAGCTAATTCATTTATGTAATGTGTTTTATTTAAGTCAGTGAGGTTCACCTTGTTGTATGATAAAGCAATGCAATCTTGGTTTTTTTTTTCAAAACACATTGTGCAGTTTTACTTATTCATTATACAGTGAAAATTGGAATAATTTTGAATCATGTAATCATATAATTTATGCTTTTTTGACTTACAAATTCCACAGAGTGTTGTGAAAGGGCCTCTAACCTAGTGGTTAGAGCACCTGAGTAGCACCCAGCAGACCCAGGTTCGACTTATCATATGAGCAAATTAAATGGGTTTGGAATAAAAATATAAAAAATAGGTAGGGGATTCTCCTGCTGACTTCGGTCAAAAAAAATTCCACAGAGTGTTGTCTTCCCCCTTTTGTGAAGATATGTTTTTAAGGCATGTCTAGCAATTCTACCAGTAACTATAGACAACCTAATATGCAAATGGATGCCGCGTTTCATGAAAATAATTTTCACTGATTTTGAAGCTGCAATTTTTAAAAACAATTATCTGCACAGTGTGTAGGCAATTCGAGTGATTTATTATTCAAAGAAGCAAAAATTCTTGAACCATAAAGAATGCTGCTTATACCCTTTTTCCTACAGATCATCGTAAGCAAAGTTCAATGATATCATAGAGGACAACAATTTTGTGTCTAACCTGCGGCCACATTTGTCTATGGGTCAGCAAGTACGATTATTGTGGCATGCCAAAGGTGTAGGTGGCAGCAAGCCAAACACTTGGCAGGTTTAGTTCGTTCATATTTTTGCTACCTAAGGTACAGCGCGCCTAGGGAGAACCGCTCCATAGTTTTTTTCCTCGTAATCATTTCTCGCCTCATTTAGTGTGATATAATATGGACTTAGGTTTATTCGCATACGGAGTACAATATTTGATGCTGTTAGGTCCTCTTAAAGTATTTTTCACCTTACTGGTACATTGTATATTTCCTAATATCGACAGTTTGCTTCATGTTTATTTCGTTCGATAAAAAAAAAGTTTCAGGCTGATTTGTATATGTACTTGTGTTTATCAAGGTCCTAATCAGAGGTTGTGGTTTCAGCCTTTCAGGGTGTATGTCCTGTCGACCTGTAACCTGTTCCAAAAAGGCCCATATCATCGAAGGGATTTAAGCCTCGATCAGGATCAGCCCGTGTCGTCTCCAGGCACCGGGGATCTCCACGCCAAACCCCAAAAAACCCCCAAAACCCTTCGCCGCCGCGCCCCAAAGCCTCCAATGGCGATCGCCACCGGCTTCCACCACCACCACCCACCGCTTCCCCTCTCGAGAACGCCACGCCGCGCGACGCTCTTCCTCGACTCGCCCGCCGCCGCCGGCCAAGCGCGCGCGATAGCGACACCACCGCCTCGAGTGGCGGCGGCGGCGCGCAAGCGCGACGATGATGGCGACGGCGCGATCACCGATGGCCCGGAGCCCCGCCGCAATGAGTAGTCCTCTTCTGGATCTCGCCCCGCTACTCTCCGCCGCCGCCGCCGCGGCTGCGTCCGGCCCACGAGCGGCGCTCGCCGCGTCGGGCGGGTCCATGGGCGGGAGCTCGGACGACTCCTCGTCCTCCTTCTCGTCATCGTCCTGCGACTCCTCCTCCTCCTCGTCCGACGATTCGTGGTGGTCTTCCTCGCCGTCGTCGGAGGAGGGGAAGGAAGCGACCCACCATGAATCGGTTGGCACCGCGCCGGTGGAGCTTTCCCCCGCGGCGAAGCGGCGGCAGGACATGATCTTCTGGGGAGGCGTCGCTCTGGCGTCCGCCGCCGGCGCCGCCCTCGTCAAGGCCGCGCTGCAATACGCCCCGCCGAGGACGACCGTCGTCAAGCTCCAGGTCCAGCTGGCTGCTGATCCTCTGAGTTCATTAATTAGAATTCTTCATTGATCTGTGAAGATCGCCCAACCAGATTTCAAAATTATTGTTATTGTTGGATTCTGCCATAACCCATGATTCAGGTTGCCTTGCGAGGTGTGGCTGCGGCCAAGTCGTTCCAGAAGGATCTGAACGACATCGCTGAGAAGGTGGAGGCCTCTAACCAACGCTGGTACAAGTTCATACTGACCGGTAATGTGATGCCGATTCTGAATTCTTTGTGCCTCGAGTTTGCTTGTTGGTCTTGGGTTTCGCTATGCTTAATTCGTTGTAGAACAACAACACTCTGATATTATTTTTAAGTCCTCCAATAATTTCTGTAGTATTTCAGCACAATCTCTAGATTATGCAAGTGACTTAATTAGAGTTAACCATCGCCACGGTACAGGATAGTATAGGTCAATAGGGTGTATCTAAAGTACAATGTCAATTGAAAATTTGGAGATAAATGCTGTTCCAGTTCTGTGAAATTTGAAGAATCATTGGAAACATCGACTTTTCATTTGCATTTGGGCCATAGATTCTAGAGAAGTTGACAATACATATACATGAACAGTAGCATCGATCGACTAGCCTTTTGTTAGTAGAACCAATGTACTCCTCAAGTGATTATGGGTGGTAAAGGTGTACCACAGTACGTATGTATAACTGATATTGGTAGTTTTTCGGCACACAATGTTGGTTGTTATCGAATATCTTTACTGCCAGTATAACATTTAAAGTAAATTTCACAATTGACTTCTGCTATCATCTAGTACTTCTAGAATTTTGAGCAGCAGTTGCAATACTAGCTTCCTTATATTCTTTTTTCGTGCGCTGAGATTCATACCGGTCATACTGTGATGAGCTACCATTTTGCAGAGACCATCCGTTCCTTGCGCCGCCACAAGGATAGCTGCATCTCTTCAAGCTTGTCAGTAAGGATCACACCCTGTATTATTAGAACCTTTTCCAAACTGTCAGTGCATCTAGAGTTTGCTGTATGGTCTTGCCCTTTGCGCCTTGATTAACTTAAAGAGGTTGCGGTTTCCCATACCATTTGCTTAGGCTGATGTGAAGGATTATTGGAAGGAGCATTTCAACAAGATTTCCATTGAAGAGAGGAGCAAATTCGACGCTGAAACGTTCAGCAACTTGGATGGGATCAAGAGAAAGAGAAGCTACTCCAAGAAAACAGACGGCTCCAGAAACGAATACATAGTGGTAATACGTCGCATCATTGTACACATGATCTTTGACAGTAAAACTCTGTTTCGGTTTCACGAATCCTCATGAGTAACCGACGTTTTATTCTGACGAAAACTCCGCGACCGATTCTGCTGCTGCATTGCCAAATTCTTCTCCAGTTAACCATTCTGATCGCCGCTGAAGGAGAGCTAAAGTTCCCCGGGGTCATCAGAAGCTCTGCAGATCTAGAAGCAGTAGTGGGAAAGCTCAACTCTGTTCCTGCAGGAGAAATCCGGGTGCGTATGGACAAATACCATTTCAACGCAGTATCAGCAAGCCTGTATTGAAGAAAGCTCAATACAGCGTATATATTGTTCTGTTTATCCAGCTCCTAATCAGTGGTTGTGGTTTCAGGGTATTCATGTTCTATGGACTCCTCAGCAAGAGAACGACGTGCTTTCAGAAGAAGAGTTGAAGGAGGATTATCCGTACCTGAAACCCTTTGCGTGATGACTAGCAAGGACGCCGTTCTCTTCGCGTCTTTGTGTGTGATGATCTTCTTCTTCTAGGCCTATCCTTTCCAGTTAGTTAGGATTTTGAAGTTGAACATGGGAATACATGCTTAGGTAGATTGAGAAAGTTTGTGCCCATTTTCTCGTTTATACTCCATATGTTCTTAAATACATTAGGCATGCATGGGTGCAAGCGAGACCTTGGAGTGGAGTGTTGCTGGGCACTGCAAAAATTGGAGGGCTACTGCAGGTTGACAGGCAGGTGCGAAAATGGTTGTTGGCCGGTGCAAGAGGCATGATGCACAAGCAGGATCAGGCCATGGATCGATTCCACGTCATCAGGCGTGCTAGTACTACCACTTTGAATGCAACCTCTCATGCACCGCACAAATTAGTGGGAGTGAGTGAACACTCTATACGGTGCACGGGTCCGTCCGTGTATTGATTTTGGGGCGCCATAATTGTGAACAGTCCTCGCGTCTCTTGTACACACACGCACAAGATGATTCTTTCTTGGCTCTTCACGAAGCATGACAGAGATATAGCTTAGTGCCGATTTGGACAGTTGGATTACACATGAGTGGTGACAGGAACACATTTTCTACTGTTTCGTGGAACAAAGGAGTAATGTTTTGGACATCGACACGATGTGGTTAATCTAATTATTTCTCTTATTATTAAAAAAACCCATGCTAATTGATGATCAAGAAGCACTAATGAATGGCAGCGATTAAGGTAATAAGCCATGAAATAAGCACAAAAGTGAGAAAATGGGGGCCCACTTGATTGAGCCGGCCTAAAAATTGGGGAGACCACCGGGGCCCACCGCATTCCGCTATCCCCAATTCTTTCCCCATCGCGCACAGCTCACGACAGCTCGCGTCCGCACCCAAACCCAACCGCCCCCCGCCATGCGGCCGCCGCAGCCGTGTCCCTAACGACCACCACCTCGCCGCCGCCGCCGCCATGCCCGGCGACTCCAAGCTCCCCCGCGCGGCCGCGGGTGCCCTACCCGCGCGCCCGCTCCTCCTCGCCCTCCCCTTCCTCTCCCTCCTCCTCCTCCTCTACGTCTACTCCTCCTCCACCACCTCTCCCTCCACCGCAACCATCGCCATCACCTCCACGGCGGCGGCGGTCCCCCTCACCCCGTCCCCGCCGTCGCCGCACATCCGGATGCGCGCCGCCGCCCGGTACGGCACCTACGAGGACTACCTCCGGCACCAGCTGAACAAGACGCTCGACCCGCGCCTCCGCCGCGTGTGGGCGACCCGCGACTGGCACCGCAAGGTGTCCACCTTCGCGCGCCTCTTCGCCTCCCTCCAACGCGAGGGCCTCCTCACCAACGCCTCACGCGCGCTCTGCGTCGGCGCCCGCCTCGGCCAGGAGGTCGCGGCGCTGCGGCAGGTCGGCGTCGCCAACGCCGTCGGGATCGACCTCGCCCCGGCGCCGCCGCTCGTCGTCAGGGGAGACTTCCACGCGCAGCCGTTCGGGGACGAGACCTTCGACTTCGAATTCTCCAACGTGTTCGACCACGCGCTCTACCCCGACAGGTTCGCCGCCGAGATCGAGCGCACCTTGCGGCCCGGCGGCGTCGCGGTGATCCATGTCGCCGTGCACCGGCGTGGGGATAAGTACTCCGCCAATGACCTGCTTGATGTGGAAGGGCTCGTCGGGTTGTTCCGGCGGTGCGATGTCCGTTAGGGTCTCCAAGGTTGATGCCTTCGGGCTCGACACCGAGGTCATCCTCCGCAAGAAGAGGTCCGCCGCTTCTGCTCATCATCGTCCCTAGCGCCGAGCATTATAGCATAGCCATTCATTCTTCCTTCTCCAAAAACCAGTCACTCCACACGGATCCAATCTTAGCTTGCAAATTACAGTTACAGCACGTCAGAAGGAATTGAAAAGGGAATTTTTGGGGCATTGATTTTTTTTTCCTGTTTTGCTCATCTTGTTTTACTATTATTATTGTACCCTTGTAGGTAGGTAGAACTTAGAAGGTGGTTTTTTGGTGGGCATATCCACGGATGCATATCCATCTTGTTCGATATCTTGTACTCCTAGGCAATTGGTAGAAAAGGAAGTGGAATCAATTGGCTAAATCAAATCTTGTGCCAAGAAAAGCTGTGTAGAATGTAGATGAGGGAAAGGATGATTAGCTAGGAACGGCATGCACTTTCCCTTCTTTTCTTGGCCATCCACTTTGCTGCTCGTTCTTTACTTTCTAGGCTTCTTTTCCGGAAAGATTCTTTGGTCGATTTTGGGCGGTGCATGCGCCTCATCTGATGATGCGTAGAGTGACGAAATGTTGGATGATCTGCTGTTGCTTGTTGTAGTAGATGGAAGTAGCTTGCAAAAATGCCGAGGTCAGGGACTCAGGACCGTTGGGAGTGGGATCCAAAGCAGCCATGGCATTGTGCGGGTCAGCAGGTGATTGGCACTTTGCACACATGCATTGGACCCTGCCCCAACCTGCCTGTATAAAAAAAATACAGAGATGGCATGGCGACCTGCCTGTGTTGCTGTGTCAACATGCATGCCAATTACAGAGATTGCATGGCAACCGGCTTGCCCCCAATCTGCAATATGTGTAGTAAAAATAAAAATAAAGAGATGGCATGGAACTGCAGATAGCCAGATTACCAGCACTGTTTAGGTTAGGGTTGTTGGAACTTGGGAAGCGAGAAAAGCTTCAAGAGCAGAACAGAGCCAAGCCAAGAGCGAAAGGTCTGCATGGTGAATAATAAATGCTTTCGTTACTGCAACCCAACTCTCAAGATGTAACTGGAATGGCTGAATTGGCATTTATTTAATGTGATTGAACGGTTACTAATTCACAGGTGATGCTAACGGCAATGTGGGGACCTTTTGTAACAGCGCATTGTACTGGTGGTGTATATTTGTGAAACGGACAAGCGTGCCAGCACAAGGTACAGGTACTTGCTTGCACTAGCAGCAAACTTTCATTGAGTATGAAAGAATCAGGAAGCAACCTTTCCATTGGAGAGGGAGAAACAGAGATATGCATACTTGTTGTTCTGCCATTTCTCTTCCAAGTGTGAGGGAATTAAATTTGTAAAATGTGAGACTTTGGCCGTTGTAAATCTGGATAGTTTAAACGCCTGATGGTGTGTACTCAATACCATATGCCACATAATTACGCCACATTTTATGGAGGGAGACTGTACAGGACTGGAGTAAGGAACGCGTAACATGGCCAGCTCAGGACATGAAACAAGTGCACATGAGGCGCTTGTAGCACGCACGTGTCGGTACGTAGCGAGGCCTTTTTCACTCTGTCCACATGCACGCCACCGCAAGATCCAAGGTACATTTTCACACGATCCGAGTGCCACTGCCGCATGGTCAGGCACAACTCCCTGCGCAATTTGACTGTTACCTCGTGTTTTTAACCTGCTGGGAATCTCGTTTCACTCACTTGTGGTCGGCTTCAAATTGCTCGAGATTAAGGCCAACGTCGGGTTGGAGTTTAGCATGCAAATCTCATGGTCATTGCTCAGATGCGTACGATAGATTCAGGCTTGTGAATTGTGATGTGGAACTGGAGTATGTACACGCGTGATTCCAACTTGTATTAACAAAACACGAATGTATGACGGCAGCAGTCATATAGTAAAATCTTTTTTGGAAGAGAGTTCAGACCTCGTGGGCCACATTCTACAAGTACTTAAAGTGAGGCTCAACAAGGCCGTGCTTCGCCAATTGCTCGATAACTCCAAACCTGATCTCTGCTGCTGCAGCAGGTTGCAGCCAGGCCCGCTACGGATTTTACACGAACCGTTTCGACGTGGGCCTCATTCTACATGTATTCAAAAACAAGGCCCAACGAGGTGGTACGTTTCGATTTGGGTCGTGGACGTATTAAATCCCTGAAAATTTCTCCGGCGGCCGTGGTAATCCAGTGCGTGGTCGCCTCGATCTGCCGCCGCCGCCGCCGCCGCCGCCGGTGCAACTGAAATCGCTGCCGGCGATGGCGACGCCGCCGGGAGGCAAAGTGCCATGGCCACAAGTCTTCAAGTGCATAACCATCGGCGACGCAGGGGTAGGGAAGTCATGCCTGTTCCTACAATTCACGGACCAGCGGTTCCGATCCGAGCTCGATCCCACCATCGGCTGCGACTTCAGCAGCCGCATCGTCGACGACATCGACGGCAACCCCACCAAGTTCCATGTCTGGGACACGGCAGGCCTGGAACTGTGCAGATCTTTCAGCAAATCGTACTACAGGGGAGCTGCGATTGCCATCTTGGTCTACGACATCACCAGGAGGGAGACGTTTGATCATGTCGCGATGTGGCCGGAAGACGCGGTGGACGCTGCGCCGGAGAACCTGACCACGGTTCTGGTTGGGAACAAGTGTGATCTGTCTGATAGGCGTGCTGTCAGCAATGTTTCAAATAGCTGGCTAACCTTCTTAGCTGTTGCTATTCTAAAAGGCTAAGGACAGCTATAGCCTAGCTATAGCCGCGGCTAAATCATTTAGCCGCAGCTAAAAGTCATACACTACAAGTTTATAAAATAATAGACCATTACTTTGTTAGACCACCACCAAGGCACAACAACACAGTTCATCAGGCTACCACCACCAATAACACAATACACAAGAATACATCCCAACGTACAAGACACAAAGTTATTAGAACATGACTCTAGTCCAAGACACAAAGTTACTAGAACATAGAATTCGGAGAGCCCGCACTTGATTTTGGCTCGCGGATTGATTTAGCCGCGGCTAAAAGGAGGGCCGTTTAGCGGATATAGCCGGCTAATAGCGGCTATTAGCCCTAAAGCTAAGGATGTGGCTAAGAGTGTGATATCTTAGCTGCAATGCTTCAGAAACGGCTATATCCGGCTATAGCCGTAGGTTTAGCCAGCTTTTTAAAACATTGGCTGTCAGTTACAATGTTTTAAAAAGCTGGCTAAACCTACGGCTATAGCCAAAATCAAGTGCGGGCTCTCCGAATTCTATGTTCTAGTAACTTTGTGTCTTGGACTAGAGTCATGTTCTAATAACTTTGTGTCTTGTACGTTGGGATGTATTCTTGTGTATTGTGTTATTGGTGGTGGTAGCCTGATGAACTGTGTTGTTGTGCCTTGGTGGTGGTCTAACAAAGTAATGGTCTATTATTTTATAAACTTGTAGTGTATGACTTTTAGCTGCGGCTAAATGATTTAGCCGCGGCTATAGCTAGGCTATAGCTGTCCTTAGCCTTTTAGAATAGCAACAGCTAAGAAGGTTAGCCAGCTATTTGAAACATTGGTCAATTATGAGGAGGGTGAGAGGTTTGCGAAGAAGCATGGGCTCTTCTTCATGGAAGCGTCGGCGAAGACTGCTCATAATGTGGAGGAGGCGTTCGTCGTGGCTGCTAGAGCTGTGTGCAGGAAGATCGAAGATGGAGTGCTCGATCCGTCTGCAAAGTTTGGTTTGAATTTTGTTGGCCGTGATGTATCCAGAGGTGGTCGTTGCTGCAGCTAAGTGGACTGACAAAGTGAAAGTCCAATCAAATCCAATGCTTGTACCTTACTAGTTACTGTACCTCTTTTTTTTTTAGCAGGTTGTGCCTAGTTACCTTGAATCAAGATTATCTAATTTTGAAATCTCGTGTGTTTACTGAGTGAAACCCATCAACCATGTTGACTCTCTGTTTCTAATGCTAAAAAAAATAGATTGGGCCTGCAGCCTGCTCGTCTCTCTCTCGTCTCCCCAATGTAACAATGGGCCAATGCCAAAGAGAGAGACCTATGACTTCTACATATATTTTTGCTGTGATTTTACAGGAAAAGTTTCATTTCCTATAGGTGCGGTGGGCTGTGCACAGGAAATTCACAGGACAAATAGGCCCAGTTTGGAACGAAGGAATCAAAAACACATGAATAGGAAAAAAACGCAGGAATTGGATAGAGGTGTAGCAACAAAACAGAGGATTGGAAAAACGTAGAAATTGATAGAAAGACGTGTTTGGAACGCAGGAACTTTAGTAACATAAATAAGAAATGCACACTAGGGATTAAAAACAACTAGATCTTAATGACAATGTAATTAACATTTTTTTTAACCAGCACGTAGTACGATCTTTGTTTTGCCATCTTGTGCCCCCGCAGGGCTGCAGTATGCGAGCCATTTTTTTACAAAGCACTGTGTTCTTATCCCTTCGTTTGTTCTCATCCGGTCATTCTCGTCTCTGCACTTCTCTCCCATTGTTCTCTCATCTCTCTCCTCTCACCAAAGCTTTGGACTATGGAGTAGGACCGGAGCCGCTGGCTAGTTAGGAGGTCTCCGGGCTAGGGAGCCAGAACGGCGGTTGCTACCGAAGGCGGTACGTGCTGGTGGCATGCCATGGAGGCTGGACTGCTTGGGAGATGTTAGTGGGAGCACGGCGGCACCAAGGCCGGCGACCCGCGATTCGCAGAAATGGAGTGACCTCAAAAGCTACGGCAGCAGCGTAGTCTGCGAAGAGGTGATAGAAGGCTCCGGCCTCCTGCAACTCGGTAGGCACTTCGACTCTGATTGTTAGCGTAGTTGTTAGCTCCTCCTCCACGCGCAGAAAAGTTTCCAAGAGATCGGAGCGGATGTTTTACTTCCTCCATTTTGCATAGGAAAGGAAGTCGTTCCGGAGGAAAGGAAAGGTCCGTTCCTGTATTCCAAACGCGGATGACGTAAGCAAAACGTAGGAATCTCATTCCTTTAAAATTCCTTTGAAGTTTCCTTTGATCCAGACGGGGCACCATTTTTACAGTGATGAAAGTTGAAACATCAGCAATAATAGTAAAATCTTCTCCGGCGTGGCGCACACACATCAATTGACCTCGGACACTGCCAAAACCGTCGCCGGTGGTCGCCGAGCCGTCACCAACGACAGTCGCGCCCAGCAGACCACGTGGCAGCCAAAAGGAACGAGACAACTCTCGCAGAGGCATATACAGGTGGGCCAGCCTGAGTCCGAGACAACGCTGCCTGACAGGCGGGCCCCGCTTCCCCGGAACGGCTCCCATCACATCACATGACTGATAGTACACTGACTCCAGCAGACCGAGCAGAACGGCGTGACGGAGCGTGGGACCGAGATCGATCCCTCCATCAGGTCGATTGCTGAATTCACAGGACACATGCACTTCTTCTTCTTTTTTTTTTTACTGTTTTACAAAGGCCCCCAACACCAAGCATCAGGTTTCCCGTTTCCAGTAAATCACAAATGCTTGAATCCTTGCTTTCAAGAGATGAGTTGTTGCCGGCGGAACAATATAGTTTCGACAAATCAGAACTGATCCTGAAAATACTTAGTGCACCGGTGAACTCTAGAAAATAACCCAACAATACCAGGTGCCAGTTCTGCGAGAACCCTACATGGCTACAGCATTACAAACAGGCTCTCTGCATTTAGAATTGCGAATGATGGTATAAACCACTTAAATCTGCCTGCTAAGTAATGTCTCCAGTGATACCGATATGAGAAACACAGGTCATTTGCTAATCAGATGGCTCAGACATCAAATTCTAAGGAAAGTTGAATTGTTGCCAACTGAACATTGCCCTTGTTCGCAGTTTGCAAACAATTAATCCGAACAATGAATCATGAAACGGTGAACAGATCCACCATCCAACGTCTTGGACCACTGACCTCGTGGGTCACTCTTTTAAGTTCTGTTATTTTCATCCTAGGAAACACAACTTTGCATCTACTGATCTACACCTGAAGCTTGCAACTTGCCCAGGGTAGAGGATACAGAATAATCGGGATAAGACAACAAGGCAACTAACCGTATTTACACGGGCTATCCTTGTGGTGATGGAAGAAGCCAAGGGGACTATGTAGGTTGGAGCTTGATTTCATATTCCTTTATGAAACGACCCTGCAATTCGAACACAAGAAACACATTGCTTGATCAGGACAGAATTTAGCAACACATGGAGAAGCAAATGACATTGAAGATAGTCTATATTGGAATAATGGAAAGACTACAGGTTTATGTGCAGAGTGGTAGCTAGTAAAAATGCATAAGATGAAGTATTTCTATGCAGTTTCAGTTTCCTGAATCAAAGGAGTTACACAGTAGTTCATATGTTCCACTAAAATAAGCCTTAACTAGAAAGGCATGTTGAATTGTTGATGTTCTGCCTGCCGGATGTGAACCAACTAGATAGCGATTCAGGGCAGAGTTTATTGGGCAGGATATTGTGTTATGGGGTTCAGCAATCACACATCTGGACTATCAATCATAGGTAAATTGGCAATGCAACTCGTTTTGCTCCAGACAGACAAAGTGGAACACTATTTGAGTACCATTTGCAAACCACAGATGCTCTGTTTAGGAAATTGGACAAAAGATCATATAGGAACTCAAATAAGAAGTATGCTTTGGGCATAGTTCTCCCCTTGAATAATGAAATTATCAAAAATTTCAAGCATCCTGTTAGAGCTGCAGCCTGCAGGTATATGCATGCACAGAGACACGAGGTATCCAAAATTACAAAACCCGATTCCAATCAATTAGATGTTGAAATATGGATTCAGGGCAGTAGTTGTATGACAAATTAGATGACCGCAACTCATGCCTTGGCATTTGGCACATTGAACTCAAAGGAGAAGTATACTTTGGGCACAGTTCTCCCCTTGCATAATGAAGTAGCAAAATTTTCAAGCATCAGGTATATGCACGCACAAAGGCACGATGTATCCAAAACGACAAAATCCAATTCCAATCAATTTGCAGTTCAAATATGGTATTCAGAACAGTATTTGTGTGACAGATTGGATCACAGCAACTCATGCCTTGGCACATTAGTAATGAATTAAATGCTGTATTAATAGTGCAGCGATGTATGAGGCCATAGCAGCTCATGTCATGCTATACTTGACTCGTCAGTAATGGCGTATCGGACAGAAAAAACTGATGGTGTCGTCACCTTGAACCGTGGCCGCTTGACGGCATTGACCCGGCGAACCTCGTACCGGATCCGCTTCGCGAACAGCCGGTTCCGCCGCTTCTCCTTGTATCGCCTCACCTTCTCCGCCCTCTCGGACCCCGCCGCCGCCATCTCCGGCGCGCTCCACGCGAGCACCACCGCCACAGCCGCCGCCGGCGGCGGCGGGGGCGCACCCGCGGCGTGCTCAGACGGCTCGTCCTCCACCAGCACCTGCACAGGCGGCGCCACCATTGTCACAGCCTTGTCTCCAAAACCGGTGCGGACGACACGAGGAGGCAGACGGACTTACGGCGTCGAGCTCCAGCTCCGGCGCGGCGTCGCTGTCCGCGCCTTCGCCGCCGATGTAGAGGGACCCCCGGTCCGCCCATGCGGCGAGGATCTCGTCGTAATCCAGCTTGAGCAGCGGCGACCGGTCCGAGGCGCCCGTGCTGGCCGCGGAGGAGCACGGCGACGAGGACGACGTGGTGGTGGTGGTGGCCGTCGGCGAGGACCCGCTGCTGCAGTACACCCACCGCTCCCTCCCCCGGAGCGCGCGCCGCGCCAGGTCCTCCTCTTCGGTGCGCGCGAGCCCCGAGCCCCCGGATCCCCCCTCCGGCGACGCGGACGGCGATGGAGATTCGTCGCCGCCGCCGGCGGAGGCGCCGAGGATGTCGGAGAGCGACGGCGCCGGCAGCGCCGCGAACAGGGTGGACGCCTCGTTGTGCAGCGCGAACGGCGGCTCCACCTGCTGCTGCGGCTGCGGCTGCTGCTCGCCTCCATCCTCGCCGTCCTCCTGCTTCACCTCCGCCTCCGCCTCCTCCCAATCCGGCGCGGGCTCGTCCCCAGGCGGCGGCGGGGGCGGCGTCCCTGCCTCCACCTTAATCAAGACGTCGCTGAGGCTGAGGTACTTGGTCTTCTTCCCCTTTCCCCTTCCCCTCGCCCCCGGCTTCCGCCGCCGCCGCCCGCCGCCGCCGCTCGCCATCGCACGCCCCCTCTTCACGCCGCCCGAGGACGCCTTGTCGCGTTGTCGCGCACGAGCGAGAGAGAGGAAGAGGACTGTTTGGAGGGAAAGCGAGGAGATCTCCCGCGGCGAGAAGAGGGGTGGCAAGGCGCTTTTCCGCGATCCCGCGCTGACGTGGCGGGGGGTTTGGCTGACGTGGAGGGAGGGGATTGGCGGGCTGGATTGCGGTGTCTCCTTTCCGTGGTTATTGATTGATGGGGGGAGGGCAGAAAGGGGAAGGTGTGGGAACCATCACGGGGGTTTTGTGAGGGGTCACTGTGGTCTGGTGGTGGACGATCACAATCACATCATCGCCGTTGGATCAGTTGATGCAATTTGTCAAAGAACTTTGATTGGTGAGGGAAATCACACCTTTCACATATGAGTGTTCATAATCATAATTTATATTAAATAGCTTTACATGAGTGTAAGAAACCCATCAACTGAAAGTTTGAAAATACGAAGTGCGGCATAACACATATGAGAAATGACATATGTGAAGGCTTACAGTGTAGTGTATTTTGCTGGCATCGTTACAAATCGAACAATCAAATACATCCGACCATTATCGCAATTTAAACCTCATGCCAGCCTTGATTTTCTTTCTCTCAGATGCATGCTACCAAGCATTGTATCTTGCATGCCTCGTAGTCACTTTGCCATGGCCTCGTCACTTTGCTGGACGGTTAAACCTAGCTCCACGATACCTTGTCTAAACAATTGCTTTATTAGAAACCAAAATCTTTACATTTACAAAGCATAACATGTCAAGATATTTGTTTTGTACGCACAAGACACTCATAAGATGCGATGTATTTAGACGACCGATATGGCGTTCAACTATTGTTGCACAATCGAGTACTGTCCGACTGCACCCAAGTATATCCAGCTTATTGTTGCTCATTTGAGTGCACTGCCGCCGCTGCACCTGCACCCCGGCATGCCTGACTCGTGCACGAGAACAGAAGCGCGCGTGGGACCCCGTTGGCCAGTGGGGCTTCAGCCTCTGCGGCAGCTGCAAACAACGCAAGCGTACGCGTGCGTACGCCCGATGGCTGCCACGCGCAGGCAGCACGCGAGTCAAGGCGCATGCACTGCGAGTGGTTTGACCTTGACCGCGCCTTCCTGTGCGTGCGTACTGTCCTTGGGGCATTGCATTGGCTTCCTTTCTCGTGCCACGGTGAACGGTGATATGTCGAATCTCCCGCTCGACTGGTGCAGACCGACAGTGTCGTCCGAGACACACGGCCAAGGCCGTATTGGACACTACCCAATGCTTACGCTTAAAACGCACCATTAATAACTTACTAGTGGCTGTTTGGATTTCATGTAAAACGATCTAAGTAATAAAACACGTTTCAAGATGGTTTTACGAGTTTTCTATTTGGGCGGGTGTGAAGCAGCATGCAGCAGGTTAGCCCAAAATTGCTCAGCTCACCTTTTTTTTTTCTTTTTGACAACTTTGCCCAGCTCACCTGAATAACTGCAGACAAAAGGTGAGGAGGGCAGGCGTTCCATTACATGGGCTGGGTGGAGGCCCAAACGCCTGAGCCCACGCCTACTTCCGTTTAGCAGAGGCGGAGCCCGAACTTTTTTCCTGGACTGTTTCTTTTTTTCTGGACTTTTCTTTTGGCTCGTCGTGTTTCCTCCTCAGAGATGTGTGCCCCTTTTCCTGGTGGGAAGGAAAACGCCACGGTGTGTGTCGTTGACATGACACACAGTCATGTCAGGTTTTCGTTTTCCTCAGGGAGGGATCAGATCTTGCTGATGCACAAACGTTGCACGGAGTAGCAAAAAAAGGAAACTGACAGTGACAGGGACGAAGTGGCGCGTGCCTCCTGGATACTGCACTGCACAAGTACACAATCATGCTCGCATTCTTCGTAAAATGACTCGATCGGCGGCGTAGAGGGAGCGCACGCCGGCGCACCGTTGGATCAGCAGACCGTCCGTCGGCTTGCTGCAATGCCGCAGCTGTTGTCGCGACAGGAGTTGGCGTGTTCCTTTTCCTCGTGGCAAGGGCGCCTAGCTACATTCGTGGCGTTCTATTGCAACTTTGAGCTCTTGACAGCTTTGAGGGCTCTGACAGGTGATGCCTCAGAGACGGAACTCCTGTCTCTGTTCAGAGTAGCACTAGCGTAGTTGTACAATCGAGTGATGCTTGCACTGAAACGGACTAGGCATTACCACCAAGCACCAACTTTGCCTGATTCACAAATCACAAAGAAGAAACAGAATTTAAGAAAGTTGCAGTTCACAACGGAATTTGAGGTAGTTGCATACTGTGATATGATACCGTTCGCGAAGCCCCAGCCGGCCGCCCCGGGCGGACAGGTGACGTTCCAGTCTGTGCTCAGGTTTCACATGCTCGCGTCCGCATGAATTCCCTCGGAGAAACGCTTGCAGGTAATGCCGCGGCTCACTGCGCGCTCCTGCCAGCGCCGGCGCCGGCCACGGACCGCAGTCATCAAGGCCGTCCGTGGAGCCTGAAGCGCGCGGCGGCGAGGAGAATACAAGGATAGGTGATGTTCCAGTCGAGATAGAGCCGCTCCGTTTGCGCCCGCAGAGAAGATGGCCGCCGCGACGATGATGCCGGGCGGCCGCCGCGGCGCCCGCGCGACGCCGGAAGGGGCGCGACTGGAGAGGACCGGTCCGGCGACGGCGAGGGTGGCGCCGCGCTGCCGATACGGAGATCCTAGTTTCGGGGACGAGCGCGACGGACAGGTAGCGGGCGTTTACATGGCGGTGTCGCCGCCGGCGAAGCAAGCGCGGCTGCCGGGCCGGGGGTGGACGGTGTTTCATTTACCGTCCACCCTGGACAGTATTTGATTTACCGTCCAGGTCTGAGCTCATCCGAACCGTTGAATCTAGAACGAACGCCTGGGAGTCCATCAATCCGCGGACATGGAGCACGAGCGCTTTCTGGGCAACTGGAGGCCCGATTACCGGACTGGGCCTTTCGAATGCGGAGGACCGTAAGGCCGGCCCATTTTAGCCAGGATCACATTTCCAGCAGCGCGCCATGGCCGGACTCCGCCGCCGCCGCCGCTCGTCGCCGCGGACGAAGGACTCCGGCCATGGTCGAGCTCCGACGGCGGCGGCGGAAGACCTGGTGGCCGCGGCGACGCCGTTCATGTCCGGATTTTTGAGTTGGACGCTGAAACCAAACGCAATGCATATGCAGCACGCGCGTTGTAAAAACCCAACTCATGGTCCTTGTATAATTTGTTGTCCTGACGAGTTGAAGCTGACCAGGCTGATGTGGCAGACGAGTAGTGACACATCCTTGTTGATCTAGTTTTTTCGAGTCAGTGTGAAAACAACCTTTCCTGACTATGCGTTTCATCCAGACTAATGAAGAACACTCGGAATATGCGGTTTTCTTCCGCTGATGGATGCTTCCTGCAGCTGTTGTCACGACAAAGTTAACCTGTCGGCTTCTGTTCAAAAGAAGAAAAAAAATAAACAATTGGAAGAGATTTACGGTAAAGTTGTGAGCTCAGTGTGGCGTGCGTGCGTGCCAAGCTAGATCATATCATGCTTTTGCATATTGGCAGCTTGGAAGACTGAAGTCTTGCTTCTTTCTACGCTTTGTGGACTCTGGCAAATGCAGATGATTACTTCATGTTCAGCGTATTCTCAACTCTGAAGTTGCCAAATTTTAAAAGTGAACTGATAGCAATAGCATAGAGTCAGTCACCTCAGGCATTGCAATCGAGTTGATGATTGCACTGAACTCATCAGATCGTCAGCTGCTGGGTAAGCAGAGGCCTGTCCAGCTTCAAGGTTCAGCAACATGTCAAGCTGTTTATTTTCTTCCCCTAGCGGCGGTTGTTGTCACGACAGAGTTAACCTGATGGCTTCTTTATTTTTTTTAAAAAAAAGGAAAGAAAGAGATTTGTGCTAAACTTGAGCTCAAAGTCCGCGTGTTTTCTGCATCTCTTTCAGAGGTCCTTTCTTTGCTTGTGGCAAGGTTCCTGGCTAGATCATGTCGATTCTCTTGCGTCTTGAATTCTTGACAGCTTTGTTGGCTCCGAGCCTCTGACAGGTGATGCCTGGAAGACTGAACTCTGAAGAGACCAAATTCCCTGACTCAAATGATCGCTTCATGTTCAGACTCCGGGTAGTAATTGCAAGGCTTGAAGGCGTAGCCAAGGAAACATTTCGACCTGAAGTGTCGGAAACTTTGCGACTATATACGAATGATCCTGACATCGTCGTTTCCCATAGAATAGAAACCATTTGCATTGCATCAAGCTAATTAATTTACCTACTACTCCTAATAGTAACGCACTAAGTGATAGTAAAATGCATGATGGCCGGCATTGTTCATCATCATGGCCTGCAGGCTCATTATTAAATGCCATGCATGATGCTGAACTAATGATGATTGCTACCAACAAAGTTTAGACGTTATCAAACGAGGTGGCTCATATTGACCCTTGTGTACATCTCTGGTGCCGCTGGGAACGACAGACAAGAGCTTGTTGGTCCTCGTGTTGATCGCCGCCGCCATGGCTCCCACCTTGAAATAGATCACGTCCGGGTCATCAGAGCTCACGATGGGGTACTCCACCAACAGGTGCTTATCACCCGGGTTAGGGTTGGGGTTCCTGATGATGATCTCGTCGCAGTCGAGCACAAAGTCGTCGTCCTTGACCCACGCCGTCGCCTCCTCCGTGCTCAGGGTCATCGTCCATGTCGTAAAGTTGAAGGAGGAGCTGATGGAACCGCCGCCGCAGCGGCGAGGACTAACGCTGACGAACCTCGCTATGTCCGGACCTGCGGCGCCGAGGGTGTAGCAGCCGTGTGGCCAGCGGTAGCCATCGTCGTGCCGCGGCGGCGTTGTTACCGCCGGCAGCGGCACGTACCGTAGCAGCTTGGGGGTCTCCACCTCCTCCTCCGCCGCCGCCGCCATGCCCATGTCGCAGAGGATGAAGCCGTGGTTGTAGTCGACCCAGCAAAGGAACCGGTTGCCGACGGGGACCGCAGCCTGGGGGATGTAATGTCGCATACGCCATGGCTGCAGCTTGCTGCTGCCGGTGCTTCCCTCTACGATGGGCAGCCGCCTGTTGATCCACTCGCCGCCGACGCGGAGCATGCAGAGCTCGGCGGTGTCGTAGATTGGCGGGTGACACGTCCTCTCCAGCTGGCACACGGCCAGCAGGTCGCCGCGGCGGCGCAGTATGCCGGTGTTGTGCATGCTCAGGTGGCGGAATCTGGGAGTAGAATCGTAGGGGTTTCTGTAACCAAACTGCTCGGGGATGTTGCAGACAGGGAGCAGCGACAGCGACGGCGGCCGCCGGGCGGCCCCTGCCTCGTAGATGAAGTAGTCGAACGTAGTACTAGTTGGATTGAGATCGGGCACCCTCATCCGGATGAGGAGGGCGTCATCGTGGCCGGCGATGACGCGGATATCCTTCTCTGGCTCTGACTTGGCGGAGGAGTGCTTGCCGTGTCGCTGCCCGCCGCCGCCGCCGCCTAGCCAGTCCAAGTGCAAGCCGCAGCACGCCGGCGGCGCCGCTACGCGCAAGGAGACGCTGAAAGGTTTGCCTGAGGAACCGCAGGAAGCCGCCCTCGTCTTCGCGTCGCTGGCGCTGCCCTCGGCGTCGATGCAGCTGTGCACTATCAGCCAGCAGCCGGGCCCTGGCGCCGCCGGCGAATCAGACAGCCACCGTCTCTGTCTCTTGTTAGCTAGGGTTTCCATGTCGCCGCAGCTTGCTAGCTAGCTTTCCAGATCGACCATGCGTTGCGTGAGATGCTTTTGAGTTATATATATGGAAGCCAACTGCACCATCTGGTGGGCCGTTTCTGGGCCCCGCCGACTGACCTGGTCCCACGCGCACGCAGGAGGAAACTTTTTGAGTGAGGTTGAGCGGTTACTGTGTGGTATAAGGCGTGCCAACTGCCATGCTAGATATTATTCCTCAAAAAAAAAAAAACTGCCATGCTAGATCACGGTATGCTTTTGCATCTTGACAGCTTTTGTGGACTCTGACAGAGCTTGTATGATGCCTGAAAGACTGAAGTCTGAAGAGACCAAAATTCCCTAACTGCAGATGAAATGGTATCTTTCAGAGGTTCTTTCTTTGCTTGTATCATGGCATTTGAGTCTTGAGTTCTTCAACCTGTTCGCTTCGCTGCCGCTGAAGTCTATTAATTTTCGTTGATCTGAATGCAATAGTGTTCTGTGAGGGAGACAAACTGCTTCTGGTGATAAGCCAAGCGAACACGTTGTTTGACAGCTTTATGGGCTGTGACAGATGATGCCTGTTAGACTGAACTCTGAAGAGATCAAATTCCCTGACCTGACTCAAATCATCACTTCATGTTCAGAGTATTCTCAAGTAATATAGAAATAGCACAGAGACAGTCAGCCCAAGTATTACAACTGAGTATTGTCTCAAAAAAAAGTATTACAACTGAGTTAGTTTATGCTTGCACTGAACTAGGCATCAGACCACCAAGTTGCTTGATTCACCAAGACTCCAACAAATGTGGATTTGAGAAAGTTACAGACTGTAACAGTACCAGGCCATCAGAAGAACACGTCCATACATCTCTCATGCTCTTCACAAAATTCACTCTGTGAAAGCGCTTGCAGGTGAGGTAATGCCGCGGTTCACGTCCATATGATGCCTGAAGACTGAACTCTGAGGAGACCAAATTCCCTAACTGCATATGGCTAGTTCATGTTCAGTGTAGTCTCCAATCTGAAGTGCCCAATTGGTATGCCAACTGATATCATTGCATAGTCAGTCAGCTCAGGTATTACAGTACAATCTAGTTGATGATTGCACAAATACTTCAGCAAAACAGAATTTGAGCAAGTTGCAGAATGTGATCCATGAACACTCTGCCAACCCATCACACGAGTCAAGAGCGTTCATGGACCACTATGCTCTTTTTTCTTTTTCGTTTTTGAAAAACACTCTGCTCACATTGAACACGCTCGCATTGACAAGAATTCCTCTCGGTGAAAAACGCTTGCAACTTTGCAAGTGATGCCGCGGTTCGCCGCGCGCCCCTGCCAGCGCCGGCCACGGACTGCAGGACGCGTCACCGCAGCCAAGGCCTTTCGCGGAGCCCCGGCCGGCGGCGGAGGAGAGGAGACGGCGAGGTGTAGGCGACGTTCCAGACAACACCGCGGCCGTTTCTGCCGGCAGAGAAGGTGCCCGTGTCCGCGCGACGATGGTGCGAGAGGTCCGGTCCGGCGACGGCGAGGGCGGCGGCGCGCCGCCGAGACGGATATCCTAGTTGCGGGGAGGAACCAGATGGACAGGTAGCACGTTCACATGGTGGTGTCGCCGCCGGTGAGGCGAACGCGGCTGCGAGGAATGCCGCAGAGCCCAGGCCAGGGGTGGACGGTATTTCATTTACCGTCCACCCCTGAGGTCATCTGGAGCGTCAGATCCGGAACGAACGGCGGAGAGCCAATCTGAAAACATGGAGTACGAGCACATTCTGGGCCGAGGAGAGGGGCCCAACTGCCGGATTCGGCCCTTTCGTCTACGGAGGCCTGTAGGCCATTAGTCAGGACCCATTCCGGCGAGCGAATCCATGCCCGCCGGCGGCCTCCTCCGCCGTTCGCCGCCGCCGACGAGGGGTTCCACCGCTCGGGGCTTGTATTGCGCGCGTCGCTCGTGAGTACTTCCCTCTCCGACGACTGCGACGAACCGTGTGGCCGTGCTGGCACCATTCAGGTCGGATCGGTGATTCGTATTCGTACGGCGCACCAACCAGTCCCAGTCAGTCTGCTACCGTGTGGAGCACAAACTGAATGAAGACATGGTATGCTGGAGAAGAAGATGTTCGCGGCCGCCAGAACCTAATGGGAGAGAAAGAGCTGTAAGTATGCCTGACACCACGGGTTCCTTTTTCTCTCTCTCTTTGTCTGCAGGAATTTCATCATCCGCGTCGAAACGAACGGGCTCTCTCGTTCCGGAGTCTTTTACCCCTACGCGATTAAGGCCAAGCCCAACGCGGAGGGGAAAAGTTGGTGGCCTTGGAAAAAAGTGACAGCCCACGTCGATAGGGAAGTTACGAGGCTGCTGAGCTCCCAACGCAGCAGGCCACTGCTCACGCTTCCGTCAGTTCCAGCGCTTTCTGTCCCAGCTTTCACTTTTACTTGTGTTCGATTGGGTGCCCAACTCGTCCAACGCTTGCTTCAACGAGTGCTTCCGGCTTTTGCCCGTGTTTAGTTCGTGAAAACTTTTCGGTGAAAAGATTTCGGGTTTTGATTTTACCATTTAGGATTAGTAAATGTAGACGAAAAAGGTGGAAAGTTATATGGATAGGTTGGAAATCTCGAGACCAATCTAACGATGGTAATTAGAGGGTAATTAATCCATAATTAGCGGATGGTTACTGTAGCATTACTATTGCAAATCATGGATTAAGTAGGCTCATTAGATTCGTCTCGCGATTTACAGCCTATCTATATAACTTTTCACCTTTTTCGTCTACATTTAATGCTCTATGCATCTAAGATTCTCCTTCGATGTGATGGGTGAAAAGATTTCGTTTTGGAACTAAACAAGGGCTTTGTCAGATGAAGCAATTGCACCCTCTGCAGGCTACTCTGCAGTCTGCACCCCTGCGGAGCCACCAGCACTCATGACATGGAGCCATCGAGCATGCGTGGCAGCTGGGGCACCCAGCCAGCTTGGCGCGTTGGGCTTGGCCTAAGAAAGTTGCAGCTTACCTGTGTGCCACAAAAAAGTTTGGAGGCACCTATGTGCCATGAGCCCAACTTTTTCTTATCCATGTGCCATTCCGTCCACCTTATGTTAGAAATGAGCTCCGACAGGTGGGACCCACGTATGGAAATGACTTCTCTGCCCCCTAGCCACTGACGTGTGGGACCCACAAATCAAATCGTCTTCAACCTCCTGCCCTCTCTCCCCATGGCCGGCAGGGCCATCTTCACCATGGCCGGCGGGGCCGAGCTCCCAGGCGCCCGCGCGACCGGCGGAGCCGAGCTCCCAGGCGCCCGCGCGACCGGCGAGGCGAGCTCCCAGGCACCCGCGCGACCGGCGAGGCCGAGCTCACAGGCACCCGCGCGACCGGCGGGGCCGAGCTCTGGCCGCCCGCCATGGCCGGCTGGGCTGAGCTCCAGCGGCGGGGCCGAGCTTCCAGGCACCCGTGCGACCGGCAGGGCCGAGCTCCGGCCGCCCGCCATGGCCGGCTGGGAGCTCCGCGCGCCAGGGCCGGTGGCGCGAGCTCCGCGCGCCATGGCCGGCGGCGCGATCTCCAAGCGGGCCGGCGGCGCCGCGGCACACAGGTAAGCGGCACGATGGACGGCGGCACGAGCTCCGCGCAGGCCGGCGGCGGGAGCTCCGCGCGCCATGGCCGGCGGCGCGAGCTCCGCCGCGGCCGCGCCCCGCGCACGCCGGCCGCCGGGGCCGCCGCCGTACCGGATGGATCGGGTGGGTAGGGAGAAGAGATGGAGGGATTGAGAAGAGATGGAGGAGGAGAAGGGTGGGACCCACAAAGGGCAAAACAATCAATTCACAGCTCCGTTAGCTTCTGTTAGCCTTCTTTCCGTCCAAAATGGCACACATGTAAAAGAAAGTTGGAGCGATGGCACACAGATGTGAATGAACTTTTTTGTGGCATATAGATAACCGTTATCTTTTTTTAATGGCATGTAGGTAAAAGACTCATGGTTCCGTGTTTCTTGGGCAGCTCGACACGACGACACTGACTACGCAAAAGAAGCAGCATGAGGCGTCTTCGATTTCATCTTCATACCTTCATGGCAGCAGCAATTTCTACATTCTGTACAAATGTCATCTGCAGGTTAACTCATCTTCATACCTTGTTTTGCAGTGGGGTTCATGACGATTCTTAAAGCTGTGGAAGCTTCGCTGGTAATCTTTGGGACATGTACAACTAGCAAGTTGGCCCGCGCAAATTGCGCGGGTAGCTAGTTTTTTTTCTCATACTAACACTTGGGCTCCTTTTTATTTCAGATTAATTTTTTAAAGTGACTTTTTAATTGTTTCTTCAATATTGCTGTTTTGTCAACCATAAAGATATCGTCTTTTACCGATATATTTTCTCTACAGCATGGAAAATGAGTTTTACTTATGATGACAAATTATTTTTAGGTTTTGAGAAGATATGTATGAGTCAGCGATTTTATGGTTTTTTGTAGTCTCTTGTTCGAATATTTAGCTAACGCAACAGAACCCCCACTTAACTCGATTATTCCAACATGCCTAGTTATTTCACTTTTCTTCTATTATAATAAAAAATATAATAAATTTTAATATAAACATATATTTTTATTTACTAAAGAAAAAATAATAGTTATATATTTCCAGTAGGAATTTAATTTTTTATTCTTGATGTACTTTTTTGGTTGTGGTTTTTAATTACGATGATAAACTATCTTAGATTTTTAGAATATCTAGTTAAGTGGTTCGATTTACACAAACAGAAGTAAAATTAAGACTATAACTTTGAAAGAAGTAAAATCATGAATATAAGTTCGATTTTTAGAATATCTAGTTAAGTTTGAATAAAAAATTATGTCATTTCTTTTAATTATTCTCCACTCGCAAGTTGCTACAACAGTGTATATATGTCATACCATATTGTCTTACTCCTACTCCCCACATCTGGATTGACAAATTTGTTTTTGTGGTCAGTAACATATGGCCTTATCTGTTGCTCTCTCTCTCTCTCCCGCGCGCACACACACACACACACACAGAGTTGCGGTCATCTTCATCAAACATGGATTGTTGATTGTGCGTGTCATTTTCTCTCGTCAAACACTACATGTATCTCATTATGGTGTAGATGGCAAACATACCCTCTTACCATATTCATATATCCTTTAGTTTAACTATTATCTATTCACATGCTGCTACAGGTGTGTACATACAACATCACCAATTCTCTTACACCTATAGTACTTTTTTCAGTTTGAACCCTTCACTAACGTATAGTGCTTCCCTCCCCTCTCTCTTTGAGATTAGCTCATTATGTTGTAATCATCAAAGACTGATTGTTGATTGCTTATGTCGTTGCCTCCTGTTGAACGTTACATGCATCTTGTTGAGGTGTGTATGTGAACATCGACTTTTGAGTTGCTTTACTTCTAGATCATATCGGCATTTTATAAGGACTACATTGACATTCTTCTCTTCTATATTTTTTTAGTTTTTTATAATCCACTAAGCACAATTCTACATCGCAAGGCAATCACATTCTCGATGTTTATTGTCATCGGTGGTAGTTAGTGATCGCAATGCCTTAATGGAATGGACACGGTAGGTTGTGTATCTATTGAGCGGGCTTAGGTCATGTCCTAGCTACGACAAGACTGCACCACCAAGCTGTCATTGTTGTGCCCGGACATTGTATTATTGTTGCTCTTTTATGATTTTCTAGTTTTAAATGGCTTCTTAGACCCTATTTGAGAGGGCTCTAACCCCTCCCATTTAAAACCACCACTTAAGAGCTAGTTAAGCTAGATAGTTTGTATGGTTTCACCATCTATCAAAACCTAAGCCATGCTGGGTTTTTTTTTCTTCTCTTTTCTTTTAATCTAATTGTACCTATGTGTATTAAATTTACTTCTCTATTATTTCCCGCAACACTTTTCTTAGTGTTTATCTTCACACTCTAAATTTTGCATTATTTAAACATCTTTAGTCAAAAGTCATATTGCGGCTCTATGATGACCCCGCCGCCAAGTCGTTGTTATTCCATCCTTTATCATAGAAGCTCTATATTATTTTTAAATTAGGATTCTTTTTAGAGCTGCTCATATCTCTAATGTCAACGTGCTGGCTTCTTTTAGCAAGATAACCCACAAAATAATTTTAAACAGATATTGCTATACATAAGATTCACTTCTATCTCCGTGCCCAATTATCATCACTTTATCCTACTCGCTGCATTCAACAACCTTGTCTAGAACATGCGTTCATGTTTGTCCGCCTTAACACATTGATCATTCATCGCTATCTTTTCACTATGATTAATAATATAGTAGTAATAATTTATTTTTAGAGGAGAGTAAAAAAATGTTTTAGCTTGTTATATATTTGTATTGTTGACATTAGGGTATTGTGCTCGAAACCTATTTATAATTTATATAATATTATAAAAATCCATTTATGATCTTTAATTTATGTAGGCACTACCGCTAGTTTTTGTTATATGTAATTTTTTTCTCTTATATGAAGGCATAGGGGGTGTTTGGATCCAGGGACTAAAATTTAGTAGTTGTCACATCAAAATTGGATACTAATTAGGAGGACTAAATATGAGCTAATTATAAAACTAATTACAGAAAACATGAATAAATTGCGAGACGAACCTATTAAGCCTAGTTAATTCATCATTAGCACATATTTACTGTAGCACCACATTGCCAAATCATGGACTAATTAGACTTAATAGACTCTTCTCGCAAATTAGTCTCGAGCTGTGCAATTAGGTTTGAACTTAATCCATGTTTAATACTCTAAATTAGTGTAGAAGGGGAATCAAGCACCCCCAAAATACGTGAAAGGGCCTCTAACCTAGTGGTTAGAGCACCTAAGTAGCACCCATCAGACCCAGGTTTGACTCCTTGTAGGGGATTCCCCTGCTGACTTCGGTCAAAAAAGCACCCACAAAATTTTATTGTAACCTTAAAAGCTATGGCTGCCTTCAAGTGGATATGTTTGATGATGTAAACCTTAACCTTTGTTTTTTGCACGTATAGAAACAACGTGTATGGAAATATAGAGTATAAATCAGATTGAAAAAAAGCTTATTAACCTTTTTTCTTCTTACGTATGGAGACCAACCGGACTTTTTTTTCTTTTCCATAATTAATAGAAACACGTAATGAGTATAATTATTGATTAATTGTAATTGATGTGGACTCTTTAGGTTTTTCAATTAATATAAATAATGTGGACCGTTAGATCTTCATAAAATCCGACGGTAGAGATTCTTCTCTTTTTTAGATTAACGTGGGATTTTCTTGACCCTCTCGACGAATCTAGTGGCTCCTTTTGCTTCTGCTTTATTAAGATAATAGATAATAACAATATAACATGAGCTTATTGTTATGGGCGTCCCCTTTTAGACATATTCTCGCCTCTCTGATAATGTGTTCTGGATTAGTAGTTAGTTCATATAGACCATCACATAGTAGTACATAGTTAACTAATTCATCGTTGCAACAAAATTATGTCTAAAAACGAACTCATGCATGATATATAGGTGTCATAAGCTCATGCCAGTTAACCACGATGAGCCTACACATACAATTTACACTAATTTTATGCATGCATGCATACCTTCGTCCCAAGCTCGTGCTACACAACAAGGTTTTTAATTTCGTTTTCGGTAAATTATGGTTGCCATCAAAATTTATGAAATTCGTTAAAATTTCAGTCAAACCTTGTTAATTTGTTTTTGAAAATTTGAACCAACTAAATGTAATTAAATGATTTGTCGTGTTAATATTCTAGTAGACAACAGAAGCAACGCCGCCGCCACCACAACAATGCTCACCAATCGTTTGTAGGTATTTATTAATCTTATATAACATGTGTCATGGTTCGATCTACCGAAATTGTTTAACTTAAATTGCAGTTTTTGATCATAGGCGAAAAACAGAATTTCATGAATTTTCAAAGAAATTTTAAACCCTGGCTTGTTTACGTGACAAAAGGCAGGCTTAGTGGAACATATTAGAATTTAATTTCATGGGTCCATTATTTGCACTTGGTTTGAAGCACTGATCACAGCAAACAACACAGATTTCAAAAGGTTAACGTACACGCACTCCTCCATAAATCTGAGCCTTGGAGGCTTAAACTTGCAGAAAGGGACTGAACTTGAGCTGGACTTCTCTACTTCCTCCTTCTCCCTGCCCTCTTCCTGCTCCTCCACTCCTCCTGCCCTTCTCCGATCCTCTACCTAGCTAGCTCCCCTCTTCCCAAATTCCAATCCCCAGCGGATCATGTCAGGCAAGAACTACTCACTTAGCTGCGATAGTTTCTTTGACCTCACCCTTGGCGCGAGGGGGTGGACCGTGGGGGCTTTCGCCGTCGGCGCTCTGGTCCTGACGGTGGTAGTGGCGCAACGGTGGCGGGACGCGTGACGAGGAGGAGGCGGCGTCGTTGAGGCGGTGGTGGAGGCACAGTTGGTCGCGTCGTGGGCCGTGGCGGGGGAGCAGGAGCGCGAGCTCGCCGCGTCGCGAGCGGCGGCACACTCGCTCTAGGAGAAGCTCGTCGCCGCAGAGCAGAGAGGCCAGATCTACGGCGAGGGCATGCAGCGTATCCAGTTTCTAGAAAAGATGATGGCCACGTTGAAGGAGGCCAGGGACCTCCGAGGCGCACCAGACAACGGCGGAGCCAACGTGGGGGCTGTGCACGGGGGGAGGGGGGAGGGAGGGGGGCTCAAGCCCCCCTACTCCCAGGAGCTCCATTGAAGTATAGAGGAGGTGGAGGGAGAAGTACGGAGAAAGGAAGAAGATGAGGGGTTTGGAGGAAGGGAAAGGAGAACGTGCGCCCCGCCCTCCAAACCAAACTCCGCCACTGGCAACAAACGTCCTACGCCATGTTCATGGAGGCGAGCGACGAGGTGGTGCATCTCTGTCGACTTCTGGACAAACTCGGGGTGAAGGCCGCCTCGCTGGCGGAGGAGCCCTACCGCGCACCGCCATCCACGGCGGGGGCCAGCGCGCCTCACGGTGAGCCGTCCACGCCGGAGCGCCGCGTGGTGGATTGTCTGCGCTAGGGACTGTTGGAATTGATCATAAGCTAAGTGTGCTTAACAATCCAAAACCAATTTGGATTGTGCTAGTGACAACAACAATCTTGTTGTTAGTGATCAAAGTCAAATTGGATAGTAATGTGACAACTAATATCTAGTTGTCAATAAGCAAAATCAATTTGGTTTTGTGTCCTTGATTGGAGGACTCTGGAACCAACTAGCGGGTGTTGTCCCCCCGGTGTGCAGCCTATATATATAGAAGGAGAACCCCTAGAGCCAAAAGATACGCCATTCTATGGGATTAGCTACCGATCAAGCTAAGGGGCTGAAACACCGGGAAGGACTCCTACCATCCTCATCAACTAGAGCCTGCTGCATCAAGCAGGCACGTGGACTTCAGCGAGCCTTATGGCTAATTCATCGGGTGAAGGTATGTATTTGCATGTTCTTGATCAACTTATTGGTGTTCTAGCTAGAGTTAGTGATCCTGAGAATCTAACAATGGCACCAGAGCCGTGCTATCTCTAGTTAGGACCCTCTGAACCTAGGCTTATTGCTGTTCATTGAGTTCATCATGTTTAAAGCCTAGGGTTCATGATCATGTTCTTATTTACATGATGTTCTTTAACTTGTTCATCAAGTTCATGCTTCTATGCTGCTATGTTGATGCCTCTGTTCCAAGTTCTAGTGCTCATACATGTTCTGTCCATAGTAAAATACATGTTAATCATCAAGCTTATGCACTAGAACATGCCCTAGTTCAGGTTTTGTTCAAGTGAAGTTGCTAGGGTTCTATTGTTCATGTCTCTGTTCATGCTAAGTTCATGAAAATCACACGAAATTGAAGGCATCTAGGGTTTCTAGTGGTGCTATCGCATCAAAAAGGTGAGGAATTATATCAATTTTGATCAATTTTCTCAAGATTGAAACCCTAGGTCATCGATTCCGCCAGAAAATCCCCAAAACTGGGCATACCCTAAGCCAAATCGAAGCATGGCGGTGCACTTACCGGCTCTGGTCGTCGTCGCTGTGTGCGCCGGCGCCGTTGCTCGCCGTCCGCCGGACCAGCACGTGTGGCCGGCTCCTCGTGCGCGCTCAGCTGCCATCGAGGCTGGCCACCTCACGGCGCCGGAGCTGCTGCCGTGGGCCGCCGTCGTGTGGAGGGGCTGGTGCGCCGCCTGCGCCGCCGGCGGGACGCCGCCCGTGCGTGCGTGCGCGGCCACCGCGCCTAAGGGCACCGACGAGAAGCCTCTCGACGGAGCCGCGCACCGGCCAACGCCGTGCGCGTGTTCCGGTGAGGGGGCCCTCGGCGGCGCCGCTCTCCTCCGCCGTGCCATGCGCGCCGCCGCCGGTGCGGCCCTCCACTCGCGCGCGCCGCCGCCTCCGTGCGCGGCCTGGCCGCTCGGCCGCCGCCGCCGCCGTCGGGTGAGAGGAGGAGGGGAGGAGAATGGGGATTAGGGTTAGGGGGAGCCGGTCGGCTGTTTTGACCGGCCGGAGGCCGCGCTGGGCCTAAGGCCCATGCGGGCGGCTTGGAGGGGATAAGTGGGCCGGGTCAAATGCGGCCCAGCTCGGGAGGTTTGCGGCCCGATTAAAGGAAAATCAAAGTTTTTCTTTTATTTTAAGATATTGGGCTGCATAGTATTGGGCCAAATGGGCCAAGACATTTGAGTTTGGGCTTTAACTATTTCAGTGAATTTTAGCACTGTTTTAGTTATGATTTAAGCTCAAATGATTATGTGAAAAAGTTTCAGTGCTCTTAAATTAATTCTTCCAAAACGTTAAAGGCACTGGCTATTGATTATTATGGCCAAATGATGGGTGCAGTTTTAACTGCAAATTTAAGTTAAAGTTCTCTGATTAAATTCGAACCAACAGAAATTTTAATCGGAGAATTTTAAGGTTGAGCTCAAAGAGTGACATATTTATTTTTCTGACCAACGTCATTTAATAAATATATGTCACAAAACTGCTCTTGATTGAGGTGGGCCATAATAAGTTTTGGGCTTTGATTATTCTAGCGCAAATATGAGGCACTAGTGTTTAATGTTATTGTGCCCAAATTAATGCATGATTCCGCTGCAAAACTAATGGTGTAATTTTCTAATTGAGTTCGAACCAACGGAAGAACTTGATTGGAGAATTACAATTTACTAAAATTCTTTTGTTTAAATCTGAACCAACGGGATGATTTAATCATAAGAATTTTTAAGGGAATCTTTAATGAAATTGAGTGTGGCTTATATTTATCAATCTGACCAACGCGTTTGATAAATATTTGTCGCAAAATTTTATTATTCTTATCCATAATCTGACCAACGCGTTTGTGGGTTTGAATAATAAAAGAAGGTTGTTTATAAGAAATGATTGATGAATCTATCATCAAATATTTTGGGGCGATTTTCCAGTGCAAAAATTAAGGTCATCTTGACTTTTTAGGTGCACTGGTTAATACAGTTTGATGCCCAATAATAATGATATACTATGATTATGGTACTTATTCCTTAAACATTAAGGATAAATGATGTAATATGGGCATATCATGTTTGCAAGCATCACATGATCAAATATCCCTATTTTTGGGAATATACTGATGAGTTATCAAATAAATGTGATCTAAGAATAGATCAAGACATTTGATGACCAATTTTCTTGAAAATGATATGTGGCAAAATGGAATGCTTGTTCTATCTATTGATGAAAAAATACAGGTTGTGGCCTTATGATAAAAAAAAAGGAGGTCTCAATCAAAATTGACCCAACGGAAAATTTTGTGTTGAGATCAGTACTATTAGTTGGGCATTAAATAAAGGATGATTCATGATTATATTCTAACCAAAGTTGTTTATGATCATTGAATTGTCACAACTAAAGGCTTGCCCAACTATCAAGAATTATGTTCTTAAGCCTAGCAAAATGAAGGGTCCAATTTTGGGCATAAAAAGGCTAGTTTTTGGACATATTCTCTATAAGGCTACAAATAAAAAAAATGAAAAATAGGAATAAGATGGGGTTGATTAATAATGCATTGTTATGATCCCTTATGATTTAGTCTCAATAATATTTTGAGATGGAAATAATGTTCTTATGATCATTATGGTATGATTATGTGGTGCTTTATTTTTTGATAATGCTTCCGCTGTATGGTTATAATCATGACAATTTTTGTCTTACAATCAATGTGTATTGGTCAGAGACTTGATGATCTCAATTGTGATTAATTGGTGGCTTATAACTATACTTTGACCATCGTCATTTATAGTTCTATGTCATTTAATTAATTCTTTAGATACGGAGGCATTTTTGCCTAAAATTTTTATGAGGTCATGGTTATAAATATTAAGATATCTCTTATCAAGATGGAACCAACGGGAAGTCTTGGTTAGAGATGTGATAAAGATAACTGGTGGTATAAACATCACCAGGAAGGTTATTTATTCTCTAGTCATAATGGAACCAACGGGAAGTTTTGACTAGAGAGGATGAAATGGTAGAGGTTATGGACCATGACCGCATAATAACCAACGTTATTTGCTGTCGTGGAAAACTACCTTAATGGTGATCCTTCTCCGTTTATAGCATCGGCTATACGGTTAAGGATATAAGACCATTAATTGAGTCTCTATCGTGCTCTTAATCAAGATTATCAAGGGATTAATAGCACGCAAGGAAATTATTCACAATTATGTGGATTTATAATAAGATAATTAATGGTATACCCTATTGTTGCTAAGAAATATTGGATCCAACCATATAATCTTTATGGTTGTTTCTAATGATTGGATACCCTAATATAAGAACAGAGTAATTTGTTACTCTTGAGATTTAAGCACATATTTGTTTGTGAAAATTTACTCCCAAATAAAGAACCTTTACGGTTGCTAAGATCAGGGGGAGTAAAGTAAATGTCACTTATGATCACACAATAAAGGATCTGGGGGAGCACTCTTCTAGATGAACTATGTCAAGGGGAGCAATTCCTGAGATGAACTAAGTTAAAGCCATTTTGGCATTAACGAAGAAGTGGTGATCATAAGAATGTGGGCCAATTTTGGTTTGCTTCACCTTATGATGTTGCTTCCTCAAAGGATCAATTATTACCTAAAGAGCAAAAGGTAAACCAAAAGTGTGCCCACGATATGGTGTGTATTAAGGATGTTGGCCAAATAATATGAAAGATGTCATTTATGTTGCCAATATTATCTCAAGACAATGAAATTCTAAAAAATGGATAGAAGGTGTTGGAAGCCGTTAGAAGTTTTTCATCGGCTTTATGTTTTTCCCGCTTCTATTCCGGTAAGAGTAAATGCATATTGTTTTGGGAACACTGGATATTGTCAACTCTATAAACTCCCTTAAGGTGAAATTTTAAATTCCTTAACGTTAATAATGACAGTTTATCGAAATTATCATTTCGAGGGGGAGGAAAGGTAAGTCACATTATAAAAATAAATTAAAAAAATAAAGAAAGAGAAAGAGATATTTTATTATTTTGAGACATATAGTATAGAGTTGAATTTTTAGTTTCCAATTTTGTTTACTCTAAAACCACTGGTACACCCATACACATGCACATGTGTGTAATATTATTACAAAAAATAGTGGTTTTCATATATAGCTGTGTGTAATATTATTACAAAAAAATAGTGGTTTTCATATATAGTCATGCTTTGTGATACTAAAGTTTTAAGCTACATCCATATAAGGGTACTAATACTTGATTGTCCAAATAATTACACTGGATTTTCAATACTAAGGAATATTGAGATCAGTGATGGCTCTTGAGTTGTACTTTCAGTTCTAATACTGAAAGGAAGGTAGAACCTCACAAAAGAAAAATCTCAATATTATAAAGAGACCAGTGTGAGAGAGTTTAATTTTATTTGGACAAATATCTTGTTGATGATCAACAATGGGGATATTCAATATAAGTCCCAGAATATATTTTAAGATCTGGGCTTTTGAGTTTATCTTGGTGGTAGATTTTAGTTTGAAAAGATCACCAAGATAGGTCCAATGATGAGGGGAGTTTGATAAAGAAAGATTAACTTAAGAGGGTATCTTAAGTTTTGATGCAAACTCCTATTATTAAGGGCAACAGAGCTTTCATTAGAGCTAAGACTGATATGAGTATTATGAGCACTCAATTTTATGATTGCCCTTAATGTATGCAACCGGGAAATTATGGCAGATATTGTTCCAGGACTGGACCACTGGAAATTGATTAAGAACAACTCTGTATTAAAGCAGAGTGTTGAGGATTACATGCTCTCACAAGGTTTGATAACAACTATATTGTTGGTTATCCAAACAGTGATTTAAAAGAAATGTGTTGATGAAATTATATCCACAGAAAGTTCATCACACATGGGAGGAGCAATATTGTGGAATTGTTCTAACCAATATATAATGGCATTACTAAGGATGCAAGACTTTAAAGAGCATCATTAATAATGCAAGATTTTTGAGATGCATGTATGTAACAAATTCACAGTGGGCTGTGTGAATTTTGGATTGAGATAATAAAGTTTAAGATGTAAGGAAATTCCTTAACCTAAGTTTTTCTCCGGTATGCATTGTACGAGTGCAATTTACTTCCAAAACTACAAGTCAAGTGTTGCTGTCAAACACATGACATTATGAAAGGTGAAAGTTAAATCCAGAATCAAATAATTGTTGTTGAGTATGAAGCTCATGTTCAGCCCAAAAGAATTGAGCTTATACACAGGCGCCTGTCAGAAATAAATTTAAAGTTTATATTGATTCCTCATTGAGGCTTGTCTCAATTTATTGCCGGCTTGAGACTGATGAAAGCCTAGAATTTGTGGATAATGAGATCTCAGATACTGATTCTGGATTAAGTGGGACTATTGTGACACCCTCTCCCCATAAATAGTCTATTTTGTGATGGAACAATATATTGTAGTCAATTGATTCAACAATGCTTAATTGACTGTTGTAATTGATTGTCTCTGTATAAAGTTTCATCAATAAATGGACTGATAAGGAAAGGTTTATGGAGCTCCTGAGTTAAGGAAGTTTCATTTTGAAATAGAATGGTGTACTATAGTCATCAGGGTTCAATGGTACTTGTATAACCATTGTAATTCTATGTCTTGGTATATATTGTTTTATTGAGAAATGAGCTTAAGATATTTGCCTTATGATCAAGAGGGAGAATGTTGGAATTGATCATAAGCTAAGTGTGAAAGCACTTAGTAAATGGTGTGCTTAACAATCCAAAACCAATTTGGATTGTGCTAGTGACAACAACAATCTTGTTGTTAGTGATCAAAGTCAAATTGGATAGTAATGTGACAACTAATATCTAGTTGTCAATAAGCAAAATCAATTTGGTTTTGTGTCCTTGATCGGAGGACTCTGGAACCAACTAGCGGGTGTTGTCCCCCCGGTGTGCAGCCTATATATACAGAGGGAGAACCCCTAGAGCCAAAAGATATGCCATTCTATGGGATTAGCTACCGATCAAGCTAAGGGGCTGAAACACCGGGAAGGACTCCTACCATCCTCATCAACTAGAGCCTGCTGCATCAAGCAGGCACGTGGACTTCAGCGAGCCTTATGGCTAATTCATCGGGTGAAGGTATGTATTTGCATGTTCTTGATCAACTTATTGGTGTTCTAGCTAGAGTTAGTGATCCTGAGAATTAACAGGGACCAGCCGCGCGCTGCCGGGTGAGGCGGAGGCGCCTCACGCGCTGTGTGGTGTATCATCTGCGTGGAGGACTGGCGGTGGATCATCTGCGCCAGTTCCATCACGCCGGCGGCTGAGGAGGAGCCGCTTCGCGCTCCGCGTGGTGTGTCGTATGCGCCAGGGACCAGCGCTAGAGCGCCGCCGTCCAGCTCCAGGCACCGCCTCTCCACCCCGCTGGGCCAGACGAGGACGTCGACGACTTCCGCTTCCTCATGAGGCGGAGTCCAGCACGCCGCCAGCGAGGGACGCCCCTACTAATTGATTTCATGTTGGTTAGGGTTTTCTAATCTAGGTAGAGTTAGTCGTCGTTCGTGATTTTTTAATTTGTTGTTGCTGGTGCTAGCTGCTGGGACAATCAGCTTCGGCTTCAAGGAGAGGCCGGTGGCTTCCTGAAGCTGCTGTCACGACGGAGTGAACCTTTCAACTTGAGATTTGTTCTCAGGTTCAGTTCAGACTCGCGTGCTTTCTGCATCGGTCTCAGAGTCCTTTCTTTGCTTGTGGCAAGGTGCCTAGCTAGATCACGGCATGCTCTTTCATCTTGACAGCTCTGTGGGCTCTGACAAGTGACAAAGCCATCGGTCCATCCTTCACTATCACGCGATCCATCAGCATGGTACACCTCGTCTGACCTTCACCTCGCACCATCGACTACCATGTCGCGTCCATCTCCTACACATCATAAGCCAAGCGATACATCACACGCCACGGTTGTCAATCACTCATGATCAGAAAGGTAACCGCCCTTCTCTCACTTTTCGTTTCATCTTCAGGCATCACTTAGTTCAGGTCACTTCAAACCTTCGTGGCTTCATGGTTGCGGCGATATCTACATTCTGGAGGAAACGGGCACTTTGCTCGGATCGTCAGCTGTTGGGTAAGAAGAGGCCTGTCCTGCTTCGACGTTCCGGCGTCTCGAGCTGTACGTTCTGCTTGTTTGGATTTTCTTCCGCTGGTGGATGCTTCCAGCGCTCCTGGCTGCAGCCTGCAGCTGTTGTCACGACAAAGTTAACCTGTCGCGTGTCCGCTTCTCTTCAAAAGAAGGAAATAAAAGAAGAACAAAATGAAAGAGATTTGTGCGGAACTTGATCAGTGTCGCCTACGTATTTTTCTGCAACTGTTTCAGATATTCTTTCTTTGCTTTGCTTGTGGCAAGGCGTGCCAAGCTAGATCACGGCATGCTTTGTGGACTCTGACAGGGCTTGTACGAATATGATGCCTGAAACACTGAAGTCTGAAGAGACCAAAATTCCCTAAATGCAGATGGCATCTCTTTCAGAGGTTCTTTCTTTGCTTGTGGCAAGGTGCCTAGCTAGATTATGGCTTTGTCTTGCATCTCGAGTTCTTGACGGCATTCTGGGTTCTGACATCGAGTTTCGTCTGCATCGACGCCAGCCGGAGGCCCAGTTACCAGACTCTGGCGTTTCGTCTGCATCGAGCCATGGCCGCTGGGTCGAAGAGCGAAGGATGGACGGCGCCGCGGCGTCGTACTCGTACATTCCGGCGCCTTTACCCGACCACGGCGGCGCAGAATGAACGCCGGTACGGCTGGAACACCTTCCGTGCGCGATCGCCGCCCCCGTTGCTAATCCTGATCTACGCATCCAAGCAGTGCAGAGACAGATTCAGTCATCTCAGGCCTGACAATGGAGTTGATGCTTTCACTGAACTAGCTACGCACGCATCAGAGCACCTAATTGCCTGATTCACAAAGACTTCGACAAAACTGAATTCGAGGAACATGCAGACAGCAGACTGTGATATATACGATCAAGTCCATCACGATTCACCAAGAATCTCCATTCCATCGACCGCTATGCTCACGTTTCACTGCGCGCCCCTGCCAGCGCCAGCACCGGCCACGGACGCGGTTACCACAGGTGGCCCACAGCCAAGGCCGTTCATGGAGCCCCAGCCGGCGGCGGCAGCGAGCATGAAGCGCGCGGCGTCGCCGATAATACGAGGATAGGTGATGTTCCAGAAAGCGCCGCTCCGTTTTCGCCGGCAGAGAAGGTGGCCGTGGCCGCCGCGACGATGGTGCCAGGCGGCCGCTGTGCGCGCGCGACGCGGGAAGTGGCGAGGCCCGGTCCGGCGACGGCAAGGGTGGAGGCGCGCCGCCGAGACAGTAATTCATGGTTCGGGTAGGAAGGGGACGAACATGTATCGCGTTTACATGGCGGTGTCTCCGCCGGTGAGGCGAGCGCGGCGGCGAGGGGGTGGACGGCATTTCAGATACCGTCCAGGCCTGAACTCATCTGGACCGCAGATCCGGAATGAACGGCGGGCAGCCAATCTGAGGACATGGGCCGACGAGAGGCCCAACTGCGGGATTCGGCCCTTTTGTCAGCGGAGGCCCGTAGGCCATTAGCCAGGAGCCCAGGATCACACATTCTCCAGCAAGTGAAACCGTAGGCGGCGGGCTTGAAAGTGGCCCGTAGGTCACTTTCAGCTTGAGATGTGTTTTCAAGTTCAGTTCAGACTCGCGTGCTTTCTGCATTGGTGGGAAGGTTTAGCTAGATCACGGCATGCTCTTTCATCTTGACAGCTTTGTGGGCTCTGACAAAGCTTATATATGGCAGCCTCAAAGACTCAACTCTTCAGGGAGCAAATTCCCTAATGCAGAATTGCAGAGTATTGCTTCATGTTCAGAGTATTCATTCCCAAGTCAGTCAGCTCAATTTTGTTTTACAAGCAAGTTGATGATTGCACTGAACTAGGCATCACAACTCAACTTGCCTGATAATCACATATTAACATATACCTCGACGAAAAAGTGATTTTGCAAACGGCCACCTTCTTTGCAGCATGAAAGGACATAGTAGCTTATATGATGCCTGGAAGACTAAACTCTAATAAGAGACCACCAAATTCAATTAATATATTCTTTCCTTAGAGCAAGGTGCATAGCTAGATCACGGCATATTTTTGCTTCATGAAACGACAGAGCTCATATGATGCCTCAAAGACTGGAAACTGACGAGACCAAATTCCCTATAACTTCATATGACTGCTTCATGTTCAGAGTTTTCTCGAGTCTGAAGTGCCCAATTGGTATGCCAACTGATATTACAGTACGATCTAGTTGATAATTGCACTGAACTAGGCATCAGACCCACCAACTTGCCTGATTCACAAATACTTCAGCAAAACAGAATCTGAGAAAGTTGCAGAGCGTGATATGTCACTCTGCCATCCAGTTCCAGTCACACGAATCAAGAGCGTTCATGGACCAGCATGCTCTTTTTTTCTTTTTCGTTTTTGAAAAACACTCTGCTCACATTTAACATGCTCGCATTCACAAGAATTCCTGTCGGTGAAAAAGCTTGCAGTTGCAGGTGATGCCGCGGTTCGCCGCGCGCTCCCGCCAGCGCCGGCGCCGGCCACGGACCGTAGGACGCGATCACCGCAGCCAAGGCCTTTCGCGGAGCCCCGGACGGAGGCGGAGGCGAGGAGACGGCCGCAGTATATGTGACGTTCCAGACAACGCCACGGTCGTGTGTGCCGGCAGAGAAGGTGGCCGTGTCCGGCGCGACGATGTTGCCGGGCGGCCGCTGCGCGCGCGCGACGCAGGACGGGATGAGAGGTCCGGTACTGAGACGGAGATACTAGTTGCGGGGAAGAGCCAGATGGACAGGTAGCGCGTTCACATGGCGGTGTCGCCGCCGGTGAGGCGAACGCGGCGGCGAGGAGTGCCGCGGCGCCCAGGCCAGGGGTGGACGGTATTTCATTTACCGTCCACCCTCAGGTCATCTGGAACGTCAGATCCGGAACGAACGGCGGAGAGCCAATCTGAAAACATGAAGTACGAGCACATTCTGGGCCGAGGAGAGGGACCCAACTTCCGGACTCGGGCCTTTCGTATGCGGAGGCCCGTAGGACATTACCCAGGAGCCCACATTCCAGCAAGCGAAGCCATGGCCGCCGGCGGGCTCTTCCGCCGTTCGCCGCTCGCCGCCGCCGTTGAGGGACTCCGCCACTACGGGGTGATCGGTACGGCGCACCAAGCATTCACTCGGACTCAGCCTGCCACCATGTGGAGCGCAAACTGATGAAGACATGGTCTGCTGGAGAAGAAGATGATCACGGCAACAACGAAATGGGAGAAAAAAAAAAGAGAATTATACCTGACGCCCCTGGTTCCTTGAAAGACTGAACTATAAGAGACGGCCGAATTCAGTAACACAGCAGATGATTGCTTCATGTGGCCGAATTCAGTAACTCAAGTACTCAACTGGCCAGTTTGTATGTGAACTTACTGCAATAGCAGTGACAGTCAGCTCAGGTATTGCAATCCAGTTGATGCTTAATGCTTGCACTGAAAGACTGAACTCTGAAAAGGCCAAATTCCCTAACTGTGATTGATTGCTTCACGTTCAGCGTATTCTCGACTCTGAAAGTGGCCAATTTGCATGTGAACCGATAGCAACAGCATAGACTCAGTTAGAACAGGTGTTATAGTCGAGTTGATGCGCTTGCACTGAACTAGCAAACGAATCAGAACGCCTGCTAATTGCCTGATTCACAAAGACTTCGACCAAACTGAATTCGATAAACTCGCAGACTGTAATACGATCAAGTCCGTCACAAGAGTGTCCATCAACTATCACCTTGCTCATTCTCAAAAAAAAAAAAAAAAAAAAAAAAAAAAACTATCGCTTTGCTCATGTCTCACATGCTCGCGCTCACAAAAATTCTCTCGGTAAAGCGCTTGAAGGTAATGCCGCCGCTCTCGGCGCGCCCCCCTGCCACGGACGCGGTCACCGCAGTCAAGGCTGTTCGCGGAGCCCCACCGGCGATGGTGGCGGAGGCGACCGTATCGGTGACGTTCCAGACAATGCCGCTGCCATTTGTGCCGGCAGAGAAGGTGGCCGTGCCGCCGCGACGATGGTGCCCGGCGGCCGCTGCACGCACGCGACACGGGAAGGGGTGAGGCTGAGGCCTGGTCCGGCGACGGGCGAGGGCGGCGCCGCGCCGCCGATACGGAGATCCTAGTTGTGGGGATGAACCATATGGACAGGTAGCGCGTTCACATGGCTGCGGTTTCGCCGCCGGTGAGGCGAGCGCGGCGGCGAGGAGTGCCGCGGCGCCCAAGCGAGGCTCGGACGGTATTTATTTACCGTCTCCCCGGACGATAGGCGTCCAGGTCTAAGGTCATCTGGACCATTCGATCCGGAACGAACGACTGAGAGCCAATCTGAGGATAACGAGCACATTCAGGTCGACAAGAGGCCCAACTGCTGGATTCGGCCTTTTTCGTCCGCGGAGGCGGCGCGTACCCATTAGCCAGGATCATATTCCAGCAAGCTGCGAAGCCATGACCATCTTCTGATTTTTTGTAAATTCAACGTTTGTGTAATCTGATTTAAAAATTACAATGAACTAATGCAACATTTTATGTGAAAATTTTAAAACCACATATGAAAAATGTAGACCATGTATATATATGTTGCATTGATTCTAACTAATAAAAGGATGGTTCAAACGGAATCGAGGACGGTCTCACGATTTCAACCACCCACCCTGCTGGGTAACCCCATCCATACGTGACAGCTGTCACACCATTGTTCAAGCACTCAGTACTCTCTCACACACATAAGGATCTCAGCCATTTCGTGACACCGGTCATCCTTCTAACCGTCGTTGCCTTGATGATGTTGGCCTTATGCGCAGTGACCTTATCACCGCACTTGAAAATCAAACCAAGCCCAATAAGAGCCCTTTGTTCAAAACGTTGTTTTGTCACCAATTGAAAATCTTTACGTTTCAACGAAGCTAGAGAAGTAGAGTGTGCATGGCAGGGGACATGTGCCCCTAGGGAAAAACCTTATATGTATATATTTTTTAATTATTTTATCATTATTGTTATATTTGCAGCACCACGTACCGAAGGAGATCAACGAGCTTAATTTATCTTTTGTGGAGTTCTCTTTTACTTTTGCTAGTAGAGGTTGCTCATGTACTCCCTCCGTCCCAGAATATGTTACGTTTAGACTTTTTAAAGTCAAACCTTTTCAACTTTGACCAACAATATCTCTAAAAATAATTTATTTCAAATAGAAATGTAACATATTATAATAGTTGGTTTCATGATAAATCTACTAACATAATTTTTATGTTATTATTGTCTCTAATTCTTTTGCTATTCGCAGTCAAAGTTGAAAAGATTTGACTTTGAAAAAGTCTAAACGTAGCTATATTGTGGGACGGAGAGAGTACTGACTAAGCAGGTCACAAGCACGGATAGAACGGGTGTGTGACATGAAACTCCGGATTGCGTGCGTGACTTGTTGGAGTCTCACTGTAACTCTGCCCTAGTTTAATAGAAGGCAACCTTGTCCTAATAAAAATAACCACGTACGTTGCTAATGAAATCACTATTTTAAAATGGTGGACAAAGGACATAATTTTTAATTTGTATGACAGAATACACATGGCAAATGACATATGTGAATCAACTAGTGTCGCAAATTGGGTATTGTCTGACCATACCCAAATATATATATCCACGGTTGGTATAGCACTTGACCACGGTTGGATATATATATTTGGTTTTGTCTTTACGCAATTATATATATAAATGGTGCTATACGCAAAAAAAAAAGTGCTATACCAACCAAGTACAAATGGTTTCGTCTTTACGCAATTATACGGGAACCATTGAGATCGCACGAAAATCAAACCTAGGCGCTCAACACCCCTGAAGCATTGATGTATCATCAACCGAAAATCCTTGCATTTGCAAATCATCTTGTCTACTCTGGTGCACGGCACGGAGGCGCCGCCGCCGCGCACCGGAAGACAACAGAGCGCTACAGTCAGGCCCATCAGACAAGGCGAGCCGGCGGCCGGCGGGTGATCAATTGCTACCAGCCCGGCCCAGGGTCGTCGGGCCTGGAGGAGGATTTCTTGGGCCGTGCACGTGGCGACTTGCGACCAACCAAGAGCCATCTTTCATTTGATCTAAGACATCAGTAAAATCAGCTCACTTCATGCCTTCGTGGCTGCGAGAACATTTGCCTGGATTGTCAACAGCTGGGCAACAAGAGACCTGTCCAGCTTCCAAGGTTCAGCGACATCTTAAAACTGTTCCCCTCCTTCTCATCTCCTTATCTCAGAGTACAGCACATCTCATTCATAGGTTCTTTCCTTGTTGCAAGGCGCATAGCTAGATCACGGCATGTTCTTGCAGCATGAAATGACAGAGCTTATATGATGCCTTAATGACTGGAAACTGACGAGACCAAATTCCTTAACTGCATATGACTGCTTCATGTTCAGTGTACTTGTCAAGTCTGAAGTGTCCAATTTGTATGCCAACTGATACCAACAGCATAGTAAGCTAGCTCAGGTATTACAATCTATAGCAGTTGATGCTTGCACCGAACTACAGTAGGCATCAGACCACCAACTTGTTGATTCACAAATACTTCAGCAAAACAGTAAGAATTCGAGAAAGTTGCAGATTGTGATGCTCTGTCACTCTGTCAATCCATCACAAGGGTGCCCAACTGCCCCATCGACAAGTACTCTCACATTTCACATGCTGGCGTCCACGACAATTCCCTCGGTGAAACGCTTGCAGGTAATGTTACGGCTCACCGCGCGCGCCTGCCAGCGCCGGCGCCGGCCACCGGACGCGGTCACCGCAGCCAAGGCTGTTCACGAAGCCCCTCCCACCGGCGGCGGCGGCGAGCATGAAGCGCGCGGCATCTACGAGAGTACGAGGTGGCCGCTCCGTTTTCGCCGGCAGAGAAGGTGGCCGTGGCCACCGCGACGATGGTGCCGGCCGGCGGCTGCCTGCGCGACGCAGGAAGGGGCAAGAGGTCCGGCCCGGCGCCGGAGAGGGTGGCGCCGCGCCGCCGATACAGTGATTCAAGATGTGCGAGGAGGAACTAGAAGAACATTTAGCGCGCGTTTACATGGCGGTGTCGCCGCCGGTGCGGCGAGCGCGGCGGCGAGAAGTGCCGCGGCGCCCAGGACAGGGGGTGGACGGTATTTCATTTACCGTCCACCCCTGAGGTCATCTGGACTGTCAGATCCGAAACGAACGGCGGAGAATCAATATGAGGACATGAGTACCAGCGCTTTCTGGGCCGACCAGAGGCCCAATTGCCGGATTTGGCCTTCTTCCTCCCACAGGAGGAGGCCCGTAGCCATTAGCCAGGATCATATTCCAGCAAGCACGAAGCCATGGCCGGCGGCGAGCTCCTCCGCCGTTCGCCGCTGCCGGTGACGGACTCCGCCGCTCGGTGCTTGGAGTGCGCACACTCGTGAATAGTTCTCCGTCCGACGGCGGAGGCGAACCGGGTGGCCGTGCCGACACCATTCAGATTGGATCGGTGATCGCTCCGGCGCAGCAACAACCAGTCACTCGATCAGTCAGCCACCATGTTGGATTACAAACTCATCAAGACAGTTCGAAACGAACGGGCTCTGATTCCGTTTCTTGGGCAGCTCGACACGACGACACTGACTAGGCAAAAGAAGCAGCATCAGGCGTCTTCGATTTTATCTTCATACCTTCAATGGCAGCGGCAATGAGTACTTGCTCGGATCGTCAACCGGTAGGTAAGCAGAGGCCTGTGCAGCTTCAAGGTTCAGGCGTTCACCGTTCAGCTTCAACTTCAAGGAGAGGCCGGTGGCTTCCTGAAGCTGCTGTCAGTATGTCACGACGGAGTTAACCTTTTAACTTGAGATTTGTTCTGAAGTTCAGACTCGCGTGCTCAGTGCGGCATGCCAACCAGTCACTGAGAATCAGCCTGCCATCATGTGGAGCACAAACTGATGAAGACATGGAGAAGAAGATGTTCACAGCAACAACCAAATGGGCCCTGATAAAGCTTATATTCTGCACGGAGCAAATTCCCTAATGCAGAATTGCAGAGTATTGCTTCATGTTTAGAGTATCCATTCCCAAGTCCGTCTGCTCAATTTACTTTTTTACAAGCAAGTTGACGCTTGCACTGAACTAGGCATCACACCTCAACTTGCCTGATAATCACATATACCTCGACAAAAAGTGATTTTCCAAACGGCCACCTTCTTTGTAGCATGTTCTTGCAGCATGAAAGGACAGAGCATATATGATGCCTGCTGGAATACTGAACTCTAAGAGACCACCGAATGCAATATGTATGTGAACTTACTTACAGCAACATCATAGACGGAAGTCAGCTCAGCTGCTCAGGTATTGTAATCTAGTTAATGGTAGCACTGAAGTATACATCGGACGACCAACATGCCTAATTCACAAACACTTCCAGCACTTCCATGCCTGATCCTTTCTTTCTTTTCTTTTCTTTTATTTTTTTTTGTTGCAAAAACTAACTTTGCCCGATTCACAAACACTTCCAGCACAGAAAGTGGATTTGAGAAAGTTGCAGACTGTAACATTATCAGTCCATCGTTCACAGGAGTGTCCATCGACGACCACTACTCTCACGTTTCACATGCTCGCATTCACAAACGTTTTCAGGCAATGCCGCGGTTCACCGCGCGCCCCTGCCAGCGCCGGCGCCGGCCATGGACGCTTTCACCGCAGCCAAGGCCGTTCGCGGAGCCCCAGCCTGCCAGCCGCCGCCGCCGCCGATCATAAAACGCTAGGAGGAAAGGAGAAGGCGACGTTACATACAACGCTGCGGCCGTTTGTGCCGGCAGAGAAGGCGGCCATTGCCGCCGGCCCGCCGCGACGCGATGGTGCCCGGCGGCCGCTGCGCGCGCGCGACGCGGGAAGGGGTGAGCTCCGGTCCGGCGACGGCAAGGGTGGCGGCGCGCCGCCGAGACAGTGATTCAGGGTGCGGGGAGGAAGGATAAGAACATGTAGCGCGTTCACATGGCGGTGTCGCCGCCGGTGAGGCAAGCGCGGCGACGACGAGTGCGCCGGCGGCCAGGCCAGGGTGGACGGTATTTCAAATACCGTCCAGGCCTAAGGTCATCTGAACCGTCAGTCCAGAGTCAACGCCGTTCGTGAAGCCCCTGCCGGCGGCGGCGGTGAGCGTGAAGCGCGCGGCGGAGAGGATAGGTGAAGTTCCAGAAAGCGCCGCTCCGTTCGCGCTGGCAGAGAAGATGGCCATGGCCGCCGCTACGACCATGGTGCCCGGCGGCCGCTGCATGCGCGCGCGCGACGCGGGAAGGGGTGAAGTCCGGTCTGGTCCGGCGCCGGCGGCGGTGGTTGCGGCGCGTCGCCGAGACAGGGATTCAGGGTGCGGGGAGGAACGAGACGAACATGTATCACGTTTACATGGCGATGTCGCCGCCGGTGCGGCGAGGAGTGCCGCGGCGCCCAGGCCAGGGGGTGGACGGTATTTGAGATACCGTCCAGGCCTGAGGTCATCTGGACCGTCAGATCCGGAACGAACGGCGATTTTCTGGTCCAACGAGAGGCCCAACTGTCGGATTCGGCCCTTTCGTCTGCGGAGGCCCGTAGGCCATTAGCCAGCCAGGATCATAGTCCAGCAAGCGCGAAGCCATGGGCCATGGCCGCCGGCGGGCTCCTCCGCCGTTCGCCGCTCGCCGCCGCCGATGGGGACTCCGCCTCTCGGTGCTTGGATTGCATGTCACTCGTGAGTACTTCCCTCTCCGACGACGGCGCCGAACCGTGTGGCCCGTGCTGGCACCATCCAGTCACTCAGACTTTGTTCGCGTGCTTTCTGCATCTCGGTCTCAGAGTCCTTTCTTTGCTTGTGGCAAGTTGCCTAGCTAGATCAGTAGATCACGCCATGTTTTTTCATCTTGACAACTTTGTGGGCTCTGATAAAGCTTATATATGGCGCCAGGAAGAGACAACTCTGCACGTAGCAAACTCCATCATGAAAAATTGCAGAAATGCAGAGTATTGTTTCATGTTCAGAGTATTCATTCCCAAGTCAGTCAGCTCGATTTTGTTTTACAAGCAAGTTGATGCTTGCACTGAACCTTGCATCACAATACTCTGACGGTATTTCAAATACGAGGAAATGGAGTATGAATGTTTTCTGGGCCGACAAGAAGCCCAACTTTTGGATTCGTCCTTTTTGTTTGTGGAGGCCCATAGGGCACTAGACAGGATCACATTCCAGCAGCGAAGCCATGGCCGGCGGGCTCCTCCGCCGTTCGCCGCCGATGAGAGACTCCGCCGCTCCGGCCTTGGAGTGCGCGTAACTCGTGAGTAATTCCCTCTCCAACGGCGGTGGCAAACCGGGTGGCCGGCTGGGCTGGTAGCCTGGCACCATTCAGGTCGGGTCTGTGATCGGTACGGCGCACCAACCAGTCACTCAGTGTCTCAGTCTGCCACCATGTGGAGCACAAACTGATGGAGAAAATGTTGTGCTGGAGGGAGAAGAAGATGTCCACGGCAAGTCGGCAAGAACAAAAATGAAATGGGAGATTGAGGTATTAAGCGCACACCCCAATTACACTAGAAACGTATTATTTGTATTAAAAAAATAATCAAACGTTGTATTGTTTTGCCACTTCCTATATAACAAACTTGCATGGCCTTATTTGCTCGGCCCCTTTTATTATTTGATTTGATTCCGTTATTCCGTCAGACATGTAGTCCGTGTTGATCCAGGACAACTGAAGCCTGAAGGTAGGTTCTTTGTATTTTTTTCCTTTTGGTTTTGCTCACTAATCTGTATTGCTGATGATATAGATTTTAGTTCGTATTCCTGATTTAATATTTGTGTAATCTAATTAAAAAAACGCAATGAACTAATGCAACATTTTATGTGAAAATGTTATAAACACATATATGAAAAATGTAGACCAACGTACATTCGAAATGTTGGATCATATTTTGTTGCGTTGATTCTAAATAACATGATGGTACAAACGGAATCGAAAATGGACTCACGGTTTGAGAGGAACATGTGTTTCAAGTTTGCAAATCCATTTCTTTTTTTTTTTGAAAAATTACAAATCCATTTCAACCACCCACCCTGCTGGCAACCCCATTGTGACTCGTGTCACACCATTTTTCAAGTGTACCCACTACTCTTTCTCACACACACAAGGGTATCACCCATTTACATGACAGGTCAGCAGCGCGAATATTGGTCTCACGAACAACCACACTTGAAAATCAAACCAAGCTCGACAAGCCCTTTGTTCAAAGCGTTGTTTTGTCACCAACCGGAAATCTTTACATTTCAACTACAAAGGCAGAGTGCATGGCAGGGGACACGTGCCCCTACGGAAAAAAAAACTTACATTTAAAAAATGAATATTTTCTAATTATTTTATAATTATAGTTAGACTTATTCGCTGAAAAAAAAAAACCTTGTGCGTTGCTAAAGGGATAAAGTATTTATTTCTCGTGACAGAACACACACATATCAAATTTGGTATTGTCCGACCATACCCAATAAATATATCCAACCGTGGTCACAAGCAAGCACTATGTTTGGCCTTGACACAATTAACAATTCCGGGAACCATTGAGATCTCTCGAAAACCAAACCTAGCCTTCACAGCATCCCTGAAGCATTGATGTAACACCAACTTGAAAATCCTTGCATTTGCAATCAACTTGCGTGCACTATTTGCCCCCACTTACTGTATACAACCTATACGTTGATTTGCACCAGATACGTTGCCATTGTTAATACAGTGACAAAAGATAGACAAATGTACTGTGCTCTTTGCAAATATTCAACGAGCATCGCGTTCTTCAAAATGAATGACTCCGCAGCTCGTCGACGTCGAGAGACGACACTGGGCTTGGAGCTCTCGGCCTTTCGTCTGCGAAGGCCCGTAGCACAGACAGGATCACTTCCATTCCATCCACCAGCAGGCAGCAGCCATTTCGAAAAGTTTTTTAATACCATGCGTGATTTTCAACTTGCGCTGAGGCATCTCAATTTACAATTTCTAGCAGACTAAGTGAAGTAGTCATCGCCAGATGCGTACGCCACCAACACCACACGACACGACTAGTGAAAGAGTGGTGGATTTTACTGACTGAAGAAATAGATTGTGTCAGGATCTTCATCAGGCCGGGGAGCCGTGAGACGAGTTGCCGATGAAATGGAACCATATTCCGGCACATTCTAGAGCATCCTCTAGATTCATTCGTTTTATTTAGATTTGTCTCAGCATACAATACAATTGCTTCCCCCGGGTTATCCCAATTCCAACCCTGTCGTGTTCACGCAGGCGGGCCCCACCCCCGTTGCTCCCCGACCAATGGCGTCGCGAATCGCAGGATAAGGCGTTGATCCTCGAGCACACACTGGCCGCCTCCTACCTCTCGCAGATAAGCCCCGATCCCCGGTTCTAGAAACACGGAGCACCTTAGCTCTAGCCATCGCAGATAACGCCGAGCTCTAGCCAAACGCCAAGCACCGCCGCCGCCTCCTCTGCTTCTCCTGCAGGTGCCATCCATCGCCGCTGCTCTCACCAAGCTAGCTAGCTCAAAGGCAGCGTCCAATCCATGGCGACCATAGCCACGATGGCCCTGCTCAAGCCCGCCGCCAAGATCGCGGCACGGGCAGCGCCGCCATCCACCAGCGCCGGCGTCTCGCTGCGCAGCCTTCCGGCGGCCAAGAAGTGCAGCCTGGCCGTGTCGTCCCCGGCGGCGGCAGCCATGGCGGGCGCCTTCTTCCATGCGCTGTCCACGTCGGACGCGGCGCTGGCGGCGCAGCGGGTGGCGGACGTCGCCGCGGCCGCCGACGCCGGCAGCGACAACCGCGGCACGCTGCTGCTGTTCGTGGTGGCGCCCGCCATCGGGTGGGTGCTCTACAACATCCTGCAGCCGGCGCTGAACCAGCTCAACCGCATGCGCAGCCAGGCGGTGATCGCCGGCGTGGGGCTCGGCGCCGCAGCGGCGGCCGGGATGGCGTGCGCGCCGGAGGCCTCCGCCGCCGTCCAGGACATCGCCGCGGTGGCGGCCGCCGCCCCCGCCGACGACAACCGGGGCCTGCTGCTGCTCATCGTCGTGGCGCCGGCCATCGGGTGGGTGCTCTTCAACATCCTCCAGCCCGCGCTCAACCAGCTCAACCGCATGAAGTCCGACTGATTATGTGCAAGCTAGCGAGCTCTTCAACATCGGAAGCGTGCGAGCGTGCGTTCTTCGTGTATTAATTAAGTTGTTGAACAAATGCAGTACAGCTCTTTCTTCTCCCATTTGGTTCTTGCCTTGCTGTGAACATATCTCCAGCACAACATTTCGTGATCACTGATCAGTTTGTAGTATAAGAATATGGTGTCTGACTGGTTGGTGTGCCGGAGCTGAACGTTGTCGCCGCCGCCGCCGTCGGGAGCTCGACACAAAGCTCCGTGCCCGGAGTCCCTTCGCCGGCGCCGGAGAGCAGCGGAGGAACCCGGCCAGGCTCCACCATATACACCAGCTAAGAATACTTCACATTTGGGCCGCAATGTGCCGGGAGGCCCAAATAGTTCTTGATGGCCCGGTAATTGGTAATGTGCATCGATAAGTGCATACAAACATTAAAATCGATATTCGCAATGTGCATCAAACATTAAATCAATGGCAATCATCCATGAATGACTGCATCCATAAGAGCATACAATGCAACGCAACTGAACAAATTAGATACAGCATAAAAACGAAATACGGTAGCAAATTATTCACTCCCTAATCTACCTCCACCTGATCCAAAAGTGAGCATCAGAACGAAGGCCCCAAGCGGGAATTATTTGTCAGGTAAAGACTACCAGGCAAACCAAAATGCATGTTCATCACAAATTTTTCACAGTTTCGTTCCATATTCGTCTTGGAGGGACCGCATCGCATGATCGCTTCTAGGGGGTAACCTGGAGCTTCTTGATGGTATCGATCTGCTTCGCGGGGTTCAGGCCCTTGGGGCAGGCGTGAGTGCAGTTCTTGATGGTGTGGCAGCGGTAGAGCTTGAACTCATCATTGATGGCGTCCAGGCGCTCCTTGGTGAACTGGTCACGGCTGTCCTGTATCCATCTGGAGAAACAGTGCACGTTTATAGCAACAGAGCAATCGTGGTATGGCAAGCATTTACACAAGGCATCACAATTTCAAAGTTCGAACTGGACCAAAGGGACAAGTAATAGAAACACTCCATTGCTGATAAATGCGCAATCAAGAACACAAAATACAAGTGAAATTGCCTCTCTTGAATTCAAATGTTTAGTTTCTACACACAGCAGGTTGTAAAACATAAAGATGTAGCAAGATTGGTGACATTTGTCCAACAAGAAAACCAGTCTCTTATAAATAGTTAAGCACTTACTCGAAATTTATTACCAAAAAGGTGACATTCGTAGTTTCACAAACACTTCATGGTGCTTAAGGTCAAGGAAGACCAAACTACCTCAGTTAATTTACTTTGATCAGTTGCTCAGCTTGACTACAGCATCTCAGAATGCAGCATGTTACCAAACATCATTTATACTGATTATCCTAGCAACAAACAAAGCTAAACTGCAATACTGTATCTTCATATTATCTAAGTTAAAGCATCTAATTGAAAATCAAATAAATTAATGTAAATCTAATCAATAAGATGAAGTAAGCGGCAAATGTGTGAATCGTGGCACAATCAAATACTGCATTTGAAAAATAAATGACTGAGCATATCAGCAAGGTACACAATGCAGAACCAACAGCTAATTGCTACTTCCAGAAGGTAGAACACAAGTTGGCAGACAACAATAAAACAAACAGCATTAGGTGGAAAAAATCACAACACAAACAACTTGCCTACTAATGTTTAAGATATCATGTACCTTAAGCATACAATGTTCACAATCATTCAGAGCACAAGAGGTATGCTTGGGAGCAACTTCATTAGCAACACGGAAATGTAAAGTTAACAGATAAGAGAGACAGTGACAGCAAAGTCATGAATCCAAGTGTGATGATAATCAAGAAAACATTTCTGCATTCAGAAACATGTTCCAATCCCTTAACTTCATAAATGCTGAATAGGCACAAAAACAGTAGAGTACACTGGTTCAGCGAAAATGTTCAAATAAAATTGGCTGCTAGTCAGAAACCTTAAAGACAGTTTCAGGGATCAAACTGAGAGATTGCATGTAGACAACCTTATTTAACTGGACTACCGCAGAGCAAGTGCTTTGTTCTACTGGTTTGTGTCTACCAAGATGCTTTCTTTACCCCCGTAAGTTCACCCTTGTTTGCCAATGTGCGGAACACAATACGGGACATGCGGAATTTCTTGTAGACAGCATGAGAGCGGCCTGTGAAAATGCAGCGGTTTTTAAGGCGTGTCATGGAGCTATTTCTTGGCAGCTTTGATAATTTATAGCGGAACTTTTCCCGCATCTCCAATGGAAGATCAGGGTCCCTACAGACAGCCTTATACAGCTTTCCTCTTAGCTCATATTTTTCTGCAAGCAATCTACGTTTGTGGTCCAGCAGGTTTCTCTTCTCTGCCACCCCATGATATCCTCGAGCTTGAAGGTGCATGAACATGTTGGGTTTTGGTTTGATAAGCGTCCCCAACAGCGGAAGCCTAAAAAGGGTGAACGTGTCATGGACTTAGCAACATCCTAAAGCTTACAACAAAGAAGATTAATCATATTAGACAACTATCATTCCAGGGAAACAAGTGGCAACAAAATTCACAAGGACTGACTTTACCATTTTAATTTGGTTTGGTATAACACCATCAACAATTTAACAGAGATGAAAGGTTAGCATTCTCTATACTGTAAGTGAGGTTAGAAATCCACTGCCCCAAAAAAAATTATCAGAGGAGACATCCTTTGCAACTCATGATAAACTAAACAACAGAAGAACACTAGGAACCACGATGCCTATAAAAATGTTAATGTTCAGAAGAGATGCATTTGACGAATTTCCTTCACTTGTGATGATACTATCATCAGATCAGAGTCACAGCAGCTACCCAATCATGACCGTATGACTGCTTGTCATGGGTGCTGCTGCTACCAAGCAAGATAACAGAGGATCATCACATAAAAAGGATCAAACAATCCATCAGCACATCAGACCAAAAACCAATCTACCCAGATCACAATCATTTCGAGGCTCCCACACCTAAGCTAGCAAATAGCAACTGCATCAAACAATCTAAACATCAACAATCAACCGCAGAACTACTTCATGATCAGCAGAGCATGATGAGTTCCAACCGATCAGTCACACACCATTCAACGATCAGACAGATCCAGCACACATAATTAACAATCAATCATCCATCACAGTGTCAAGGGGTTAGTGGTGGTATACCTGTTGGCGTGGAGCAGCGCGGCAGGGCCGAGGTACTCCTCGGGGTTCCACCAGTAGGACGGGCAGGAGGTGGAGCAGCAGGCGCAGAGGATGCACTCGTACATGCCGTCGAGCTTGGCGCGGTCGGCCTTGGTCTGCGGGATCTCCTTGCCCTCCTGCGGCGGCGGGTCCTTGCGCTTGAGCCAGGGCTCGACGCTCTTGTACTGGCTGTAGAAGTTGGTCATGTCGACGACGAGGTCCTTGATGACGAACATGTGGGGCAGCGGCGAGACGGTGGAGGCCGATGAGGCGCCGGAGATCTTGGTGAGGCAGGCGAGGCCGTTGTCGCCGTCGATGTTCATGGCGCAGCTCCCGCAGATGCCCTCGCGGCAGCTGCGGCGGAAGGTGAGCGACGGGTCCTGCTCGTTCTTGATCTTGAGCAGCGCGTCCAGCACCATCGGCCCGCAGTCGGAGAGGTCGATCTGGTAGTCCTTGAGGTGCGGCTTCGTCGACGGCGAGTCCGGGTCCCACCGGTAGATCGAGAACGTCTTCATGTTGGCGGCCGCGGCGGCGGCGGCCCCCGACGACGACGAAGGGGGAGGCGGCGCGGGGGACGAGGAGTGGGGCTTGGACGCGACGAGGCGGGACGAGAGGGACGGCGAGAGGAGAGCGCGCGCCGCCGGCGAGCGGCGGAGGAGGGCGGCGGCGGCCATGGGGGGCGTGTGGATTCCGATTTGGGGGGAGGCGTTTCCTTTTCTCTCCTCTCTCTTTTTTTGGGAGGTTGGGGGCGCGTGGTGGGCGTGGGGCACGGGCGGCTATTTATATGGGGGGTGGGTGATGTGTGGATGACATGTGGGGCCGGCAGGGGGATGGATCGGAATGCCGGTGGTTAGGGTTGGGGTGGGAGGATGACGGGTGGGGCCACGAGGGGTTTGGTTTGGGCCGGTTTTGTGGGTGGGAGCGAGGAGATGTGGACGACTCGTGGGCCGTTCGAAAGATGACAAAGCAAAGTTGGTCAAGAAAAGGACTTTCTAGTAGAGTTTTTACTAGAGCAGTTTGGATACTTCTTGATCTTTTTTTTTCTCGGTTATTCATTCACTTTGTGTTGGATCTCATGTAACGCTTGAAATGATTTTTAAGATATGGTTGTAACTGAAATAATCCGGATAAATGAGCAGCCAAGATGTATTCAGGATTTAATTTGTGTTCAATTAAACAAAAATTGTGACCGAAGAAAATAACTTTTTTTTTGGTGAACTTAACTGCTCAAACACTTTGAAGAGAAACATTAGATGGGTGCCATTTAAATCCAAATGGGGGCAATGGTAAACAAGTATTTACGTGTACCACTGAGGCCCGTATCATGTAAGCCCAAGTAGGCCCGTATCATGTAAGCCCAATGGCCAAATCTTGCTCATTTCCAAGCGCTTATGGAAGGCCCGTGTTGCTTACATGAAAGTCCAATGGCAAAATCTTGATCATGTAGGCCCAATGGCAAAATAATAATGCACAGATTTTACTTTCAAAGAAGAAACAAGTAGTAGTAGTTATAAAACCTGTTCATTATTATTTTGTCACTGTAAAAAAAACTTGGTCATCATCTTTGTCATAAAAGAACATTTAAGACGTCATGGCAGCCTAATACTAGTACTCCCTCCGGTTTAGTAAAAGAAGTCGTTTAGGACAGCGACACGGTCTCCAAAGTACAACTTTGACTTCTTATTTTTATAAAGATATTTATTAAAAACTAACATATATATACTTTTATGAAAGTATTTTGCAAGACAAATCTATTCATGTAGTTTTCACATTTCCAAACTCAACGACTTAAAAGCTATTCACGATTTATATTCCCAATGTTTGAATCAAATATTGTCCAAAACGACTTCCTTTACTAAACCGGAGGGAGTACTACTATTCACAGCATCCCCTTTTCCATTAATCCGTCTAAAAAATTAATGGGCTTGCTCTGAAATGGGGGATCTGTACCGGTATGTTTCCTGTTTTTGAAAAGAGCATAGACGACTTTTTGGCTGGCGGTTGAATTGCAGACTGTTGTGCTCACATACAGTTTTTGCACACTCACGATCGTATCCTTCTTGACGATCTGCACAAGCCCAACGCAGGCAGTCAGGCAGAGGCAAGTACCACCGCGGGCATCCATTGAAGTGGGGCGTTAACTCCTCTTGCCCTGCTACGGGCCTTATCGCCATGAAGAGATCTTCGTCCTTGCAGCTTGTCCTGATCCATGGAGATCCTGCCCGGCTGCCCCTGTAATGGGGGGCACTGTAGCTGTACTGCCTGTACGCCTGTACCTTCCTTCCCCAGCTAAGGCCATGTTTAGTTCCCATCCAAAATATTTTCATCCATCACATCAAAGGAGAATCTTTGATGCATGAAGTATTAAATGTAAACGAAAAAGGTGAAAAGTTACATGGATAGACTGTAAATCGCGAGACGAATCTAATGAGTCTACTTAATCCATGATTTGCAACAGTAGTGCTACAGTATCATCCGCTAATTATGGATTAATTACCCTCTAATTACCATCGTTAGATTCGTCTCGAGATTTCCAACCTATCCATATAATTTTCCACCTTTTTCGTCTACATTTACTACTTCTAAATTGATAAAGGCCATGTTTAGTTCCCACCCGAAATATTTTCATCCATCACATCAAAGGAGAATCTTTGATGCATGAAGTATTAAATGTAAACGAAAACGTGAAAAGTTATATGGATAGACTGTAAATCGCGAGACGAATCTAATGAGTCTACTTAATCCATGATTTGCAACAGTAGTGCTACAGTAATCATCCGCTAATTATGGATTAATTACCCTCTAATTACCATCGTTAGATTCGTCTCGAGATTTCCAATCTATTCATATAACTTTCCACCTTTTTCGTCTACAATTACTACTTCTAAATTGATAAAATCAAAACCCGAAATCTTTTCACGAAATGTTTTCGCGAACTAAACACGGGCAAAATAAAAACCCGAAATCTTTTCACGAAATCTTTTCGCGAACTAAACACGGGCTAAGTGTTTGTGTACTGACTGCCGCTGTGCTACTGCTCGTTGGCTGGCTGGCCCTGCTCACTCCAGTTATTGCACGGTAGAGCCAGCTAAAGTAAAGTGCATCTGTGCATGAGATCATGAACATGGCCATGAAGGCCCTGATTCAGTAACAACGGCAGCAAGAGCAAGACGCCATCAGAAACTAATTCTGAATGTGTTGTTGACTTGAGTGTTATGCATCTGATCATCGTTCAGAATGCATTGTGTGACTGGAGTGTTATACATCTGATCATCATTCAAAATGCATTGTTCAGTAACGATGATCTGATCCTGATGGAGCTTTTTACCTATCTCCCTGGATCACATCTGAAGGAAATGTGTGGGATGGCCGAATGGGACTGAGGAGATCTGAAATGCACGGCTCAGCGTCTCTGTCCTGGGACTCTTGTCTGCTTGCCTTGCAGACTCTAGAGGGCAGAGGCACTGCGATCTGGAATTCTGGATGCAGGGCCTTTCGCCCTTCCTTGTGCAGAGCTACTCCACGTGGTCGTTTTTCACAGCAAGAAAATACCAAAGAACAGAAGGAGAATGGGACTAGGCGACACCAAACACAATTGCTCTTCTTTGGATTCTGATATCACACCAACTATTATTTTGTTTTGTTCGTCATGTAAATCTCCAGCGCAGAACATTGGATTCTAGAATTTTGGAGCTTTGTTCAATGCTCTCACGAGAGCTCAAATCATTTGACAAGCTGATTAGGTCGTCCTGTTTTCTGCTAATGGCAACATCCTCTGAAGTTGGGGCCATTGCATTGGGATCCCACTTCAGTGGATTGAGCCCTCTACAGAATATCAGTACCACCAGTACTGTACCTCCCTGCTCATGGAAATGGCACGACGACAAATGGGGCAAACCACATGTCATTTTGAAAGTACAAATGGACCGATGGAACTTGAAATTAGGGAGCAAATCCATCTGAAAATTGGAAAGTTCTGTAAAGGGGATCATTGTGCCTTATCCACGAAAACAGGTGTATCTTGAGAAAATTTCCCTAGACTGGATTGGATTGGACAGCACTTGTGAAGAAAGGAGTAACTCAGTGGGACAACTATGCTAGGGTCTCCCTGTCCCTATGTTAGTACAGTAGCTCAAACGTAAGTTAAACGAAGAGTCAAATCGAACGCCCCAAGATCGAATCTTTATGTGGCGCCAAAACCCCTATCACTCTGCAAAGCTTATACTAGCAGGTACGGAGTAGGACAGACTAAACCCAAGGCATCTCGCAAGATAATGACACGGCTTACCGATGGCCAGTAAAACACATGCAAAATCCTAGAGGCATGTCATCGAAATCAGTTTGATTTTGTCAAGTAATCTTGGCAAATCATCATGACCGGAAGGCAATCCAAACCCCAAATGACAACGATGATGATTAGTAGAACAGCAAATCACAACGCCAATTTCGGACGGCGGGGATTGGATTGGAACATGCATGATGACGCGATGATTTCTTCGCATCATGCAGGGGCAGCAAGCAGCATGGGCGGCGAATAAAGCGGGGGCATTGGTTTCAGCAGTCTCCAGCGAGTCGAGTTGACCCGTTGAAGAACATGATGGTCGATGGCTGCAAGCCTGCAAAAGACGCAATCACCCCCTACTCACTCACATTAGGCTAAACTAATGGTGATTAGCGGGGGCACTAATTAAACAAGTCGCCGGACGCCAACTAGCGTTGGTCTGGTCCCCGCCGGTTCCTGTCGGTTTCGACCGGATCCTCGTTAAAAGAAGCGAGGGGGGATTAAACAAGCAATTGGAAAAAGGAAGAAGAGAAGGTCCCATAGAACCAAAACAAAACATCCATCTCTGCACCTGCATAAGAAACAAAATCAGAGGAAAAGCAATTGTCACAAAAGCAAAGGGCACACTTGCTCCAAGCAATGCTATTGTGCTAGTGTTAACCTGAACCACCACCTTGATTCTTGTGACAGGGGCAGAAGATGATAGGCTGAAATGGGAAAGGGGAGAGCATAGGATGACATTTCTAGCGATTTCTTAATCAGGAGTGTCATGCAAAAAAAAGTATTAGTTCTAATGAGAGCCATCCTGTTAAGATAAGGTAGGGGCAAAAAAGAAGCAACTTGTAATGGATGTAGAGAGAAAAAGGAACAAAAAGAAATATGATGAGCAAGGAAATTTCTCTCTTACAAACAAAAGTCTTATGGAAATGCATATGTGTAATTTGGATGTGCTTTGAGAAATATTCTACGTCAATTATCATATCTTTCCCGTCAATGAAACATATTCAACGGTAACATGTTTGAACTAGAGCATGTGTGCACAAATAAGATTCCCAAAACGTGATTTTACACGCTTTATTTAAAGAGTTTAAACGGACCGACACTGCATAAAAAAGAGCCATCCGCCGTATCCATTCCATCTGAATTTGTCGAGCAATAGAACATGATATACCAACATAGTATGAATAAAAAGAAACAACGAGAAAATGGATCTAAGGCAAGGCATCACTTGAAATCCCACTTTTTTTTTTGCAGTTCCTAGAAAAAGAACTCAACGTTTTCCTTTTGAACTTACCGCAAGGTCCGGCCAAAATTCGACCGGCCAGCAAAATACAGCCGGGGGGAGAGAGGGAATGAACGGTGACCACGGTCAAGCCAGCCAGCTCCCAGCGGTGGGGTCACGAGCTCCATCACCCACGTCCCCACCACCCCCGCCGCACACCTCCCTACATATGGCCCACCTGTCATTCACTCTCCCTCCACCCCCACCGCCCCCGCCCGTTGCAATCATTTCCTCCCGCCGCAACGGAATTGTACAGAATCCCACCACAAAAGACCAAACTACCCTTACAAACTGCCCGTATCTACCCAAACCTGCCACGCCGGGCGGCACGGCGCACGAGGCGGCGCCCCTCCCCTCCCGCCAGGCCAGGGTCGCGCACCGCACGCCACCGTTCCCCCACCCGTGCGTGCCCGTGCTACCCCTGCCATTTCCAGATATTTACGGGGCCCTGCCACTCCCCATCTCCTTTCTCCTGTCACTCGCCTCGGCCCCCACTGCCTTCAACCTTCCAAGCCCAGTATCTGTCGCTTATTAACGTAGTGGCGGCGACAGGGAGTCGAGTCGAGGCGGGCGCGGCGCGGCGCGGCGGTCAGGCGGTGGGAGTGGGCGCTCCGCCGCACGGGGAAAGGTACGGAATTTCCGTCTCGTCGGCGTGGGGGGCGGTAGGATTCCGCGGCCTGCGCTAATCCCCATCTCTCTCTACATTTCTTCTGCTTGCTGTCATTGCTTGGGTTTTTGTTTTTTTTCTAGGCTGGATTCTTGCTTCTTGGGTCCGTGTGCTTGGTTTGGTTGTTCGTGGTGCTGGATTTTGTTTTTATAATTTTCTTCTTCCATTCTCGAGGTTTATTTTCCGTGGGATGGTTCAATGCGGAATTGCGGGGTGAAAATTTCCCCTTCCGTTTCCGTTCCCAAGATTTTTCCTACTTTTCTTCCCTGTTTGTGGATGCATTCTGCATTTCCAGGGGTTTTGTTGTGTTAAATCCCGGGGATTGCTCGGAGTTAAGCGCGGGATTCTCGTCTGTTTTCCGCTCGGTTTCCTCGGAAGCCGTTCGCATGGCAATGCTGCTTGGGCGAGATCGAAAGGGAACTCTTTTTCTTGAGATTTTTTTTCTAGTCTGCATTTCCTGCCTATTACGAAATTGGCAACGCCCCCCGACCTTCGTGGTGGTGAACGGAACACCGCCCGGGAAGGAAGGAGACTGATTGTTTCTTTGCTCCCAACTGTGTGTGTTCAGCGTGCAATGCCTGATTTTCCATGCGACCTTTGTCAAGATTCGTTGGTCCTTGATGCGCTGATTATGCATTGCAGGATTCATCAGGCGTGGACTCGGAATCTCAGACGAAAATCCAGTGGAGAGCTAGTAGCAGTCTAGTTCCTTGAAGGCTTTCGGCAAGATGATTGAGGGCAGGAGGCATTCGGTCGACATCCCCATTTCGAGGGCCCTGGTGGCCATCATGAGGTCCAGATCCCTGAGGGACCCGGACACCAACTCGCTGGCCAAGTTCTCGGCCAAGAAGACCATCTGGGAAGGCTGCTCCTTCGAGGAAGATGAACCGGAGGGGAACAACTACGGCAGGCACAGCTTCAGTTACAATGCCTACGATCATCTCCAGAGGCGAAGAGAGGAGTTTGGGGACAGCTTGAGGTCAGGCCGTCTCGCCAACTCGCCCATCAACATCATCAAGGCCAATGCGCTGGCGAAGGCCGCGCTCCATAACCAGAGCTGTTGCTCGACGATCTCCGGGATGTCGAGGACCACAAAGGACAGGGCCTTTTCTTTGGTGGTAGAAGGGGAGGAGCTAGGACGGAGGGAGGCCAGCACATTCCAGGAAAGTTCAAGAAGTTTGCTCCAGAAGTACCGGCCTAAATCTTTCTCCGAGCTTGTTGGGCATGATGTTATTGCTCAGTCGCTTTCCAGTTCTGTTTTAAAAGGAAAGCTTGCTCCTATCTATCTCTTCCATGGTCCGCACGGCATAGGCAAGACGTCCGCAGCTAGGATATTTGCATCAGCTCTGAATTGCCGTTCTCCAGGTGGGAACCAGCCATGTGGGCGCTGTGAGGAATGCGTGGCCATATTCTCAGGAAGCAGCAGCAGTGTGGTAGAGGTTGATGCTTCTAAACTTGATTGCAAATCTAGAGTTGCGGTCTTGCTCAGGAATGCCTGTGAAGTTCCTACTTCTTCACACTTCAAGGTACTTATAGTAGATGATTGCCAACACATGGACAAGGAGGGATGGTACTCCATCTACACTAGCCTAGAAGAGATTCCTGCCAGCACAATCTTTGTCATGGTAACATCTGACATTGATAAACTACCAAGCAATTCCATTGGATGTTGCCAGAGCTACAGGTTTTGCAAGATAGATGATGCAGCGATTGCCCGCCGATTGATCAAGATTTGCACTAAAGAAGGAATGGAATTTGAGGCAGAGGCCTTGGAGCTTCTTGCTCGCAAGGCCAACGGTTCCATTCGAGATGCAATTCAAATGCTTGACCAACTAACTCTACTTGGAAAGAGAATCAGCAAATCAGTGACACATGAACTGGTAGGTTGATTACTCACGTTTCCTTTCCTATTAAAAGATCGCCATCTGCAGTTTCCTTCCTTTTCCTTTGAAAACTGTCAATTTGTCGGCACCTAAACTTGCTGTGTTCTCCTTCCTTTTTTCCCCAGATAGGTGACGTCTCAGATGAGGAATTGCTTGATCTTCTCAATCTGGCTATGTCATCGGATGCTGCTACTATTGTGAGGAGGGCTAGGGAGCTTCTGAGCTCAAAAGTTGACCCCCTGCAGCTATTAGCCCAGCTGGCAAATCTTATCATGGATATTTTAGCTGCGAAGCACCCATCCGATTCTTCAGAAGTCAGAAGAGTTACTGGCAAACATACATGTATGCTTTCTTCCTTATCAAGGCTCAAAATTGTGCAGCTACATATTAAATGGCCTCAGATCTGCTATGCTATTGTTGATAAGTTCTTTAGAATGCTTTCTTCCTTATTATCATTTCTACTGAATACTCTTGCTCTAGATAATATTATGCTTTCTTTCTATTATGTTAAGCGCTTAACAGTATCAGTGTACCCCTGTTTATTGTTTACATCTCTTAAATTTTGTATCAACCTTTGCAGCTGCTGATGTGGATGTACACAAACTTAAGAATGCACTGGAAATACTCTCTGAAACTGAAAAGCAATTAAAGACCACAAAAAATCAGTCTACATGGCTCACTGCTGCACTGTTACAGTTTAATATGAGGGAACCATACTGTTTAGATGACACTGCGGTTTCAAGCATGTTTACTGAGAGTCAAACAGGTAACTAATATTCTCTGCTTCCTAAAGTTTGATCTCTCTCCTGAAAAATGTTGCTGATGAAATATCAGAATTCTTTTTAAGTATTTAAGTAGCACTGTGAAGTAAAACTATGTCAATTACCGAGTCAGTTTCCCATTATGTCTGTTTAATGATAGATAAGCTGCGTATTGTGCAGATGATGGGACCGCAATACTGAAAGATGAAAGCTTGGATACAAGTTCTCATCTTTATTCCCAGAACAAAGTTGGTTCTCTAGACATGAATTTGGGAGATCCAGATGTACTGGAGACGATATGGTTGAAAGCCCTTGAGAACTGCTCATCCCGGCCACTTCAAAATCTACTGCGGAAGGATGGGAAGTTGTCATCTCTATACACAAGCCAAGGTGATTTTGCTCTCTGCGTGGGACCTCTGTCTTCTGTTTTGTTTGGGAGACAGATCCGTTTGTCACTCAGCATGTCCCTACTTACTGTAGTTTCTTGTTTGCTGTGGACTGGTCCACCATAATACAACTTTGCAGACAATCGCTCAGTGCTGCATCTAAGAAAGCACATGTTTGTCTGGATGTATGCATGATGCATCATATAGCATAATAGCAATGCCTATACTTGTTGATAAGCTGGTGTTGTTGTCTTCCTGGTGGGGCTGCGGGAGAGCATATTGCTCGGAACTCTTACAGTTATAGGCACCAAGTGTTGCCTGCACATAGAATTGCATGCATTTCGTACCCACACTTTGGATATTTTCGATACAAATCAGATATTCAGATTCATTCTATTAACTCTGTATTGTAGGTGTAGCTGTTGCTGAGCTACAGTTCTGCCATCCTGAGGATGTACCAACATCAGAGACCTTCTGGAAGCCACTTTGCGCATCTCTACAGAATTTGCTGAAGTGCAACGTTGACATACGAATCAACCTTTCTCCCATCTTCAGCAACAGAATGGGATCCAAGGACTCTTCCGTGAGCCTAGTAATGCAATCCAGAGAAGACCGCGAGACACAGGATCCTGTTGCTACAAACTGCAGGACTGTCGCTTCATCTCAAAGAGACTGCCCTTACCCACCCTTGGGGCAAGCCAAGGAGAAGCAATCACACATTCTGGGGTGCCTCCATGGCACTGCAGATGGTGACACAGTGGATACCGAGTCAAGGATCCTGAGCTACCAGAAGATCTCTGTCGTCCCTGCAGCTTCCACCCCAGGAGACGCTCCCATGAAAGCTGGAGGAGACGCATCGAAAGTTGACGAACGCAGAGCTTGCCGTGGCCACTGCTCGAACCTTCTACCCTGTGGTGCTTGCGCTCCCCGTCGGAAGTCTCAGACGCGTGAGAAACGCCGAGCCTCGCTGTTCAGCTGCTGTTTCTGCAAGATCAGACCCGACTGCAAAACGAAAGCTGAAGCAGGGTAGTATGCCGGTCAGGAATGCGGCCTTCTGCAGTTTAAGCTGGAGAGGAGGGGCACAGTAAAAGCAAGGCTGGTAATTCTGAATTCTGATTGCCAATTGGCTGGACCTGACATCAAGGTTGTGTATTCTCTTTAGGGGGTTGGTTGTGTGGAGGCCGAATCAGTTCAGAGTTAGATGGGAGCATGTGAATCTGTTAACTACAGATGAATGTGTTCATCAGTTTGACTGTAGCTTTGCCTGTGATGAGACATTGGTCAGACACAGTACATGTGCTTCGCTAACATAACAATATTTATAGTCGGATATTTGAATTTTCCTGGTAGCAACGTTACTATATTTAAGTTTTCCATTGGACGGAACACTTCGATTTTATTTTCCCCTTACGAATCGTCGATGAGCCTTCGTGAGTCGTGATCCAAATGAAGGGAGCAGCAGATATGCATTTGCAGTAAAAAAAAAAAAAAACGACGGCCTGCGCTAATTTCGTCACCTCTCTGATCTGGAAACAACGGTTCTAGCTGCGCTTTTGGGAAAATAGTGATTTTGCAATAATGGATACGTTCTTTGATTTTTTTTGAGGGCCAAAGTCCTTCAAAATCCAGGGCTTCTGGGGTATATAGAAAGTTAAAAATTAAAAAGGAGCAGTAAATCTGCATGTCCAGTGAAAAAGAGTCACCTCACCCTCTGATCTGGAAACAACGGGTTCCTGCTTGGCTTTTGGGAATTGGGATAATAGAAATTTTGTTACGTGTCTCGTATTCAACTCTGATAATTTTTGGGGGGTCAAAGTCCTTGAAATTTCTGGGCTTCTGGGGTTAAAATCACGCCGAAAGCAAAACTCACAAACTCATTTTGGGCTCACACTGAAAGCATCACCGTAGTGAAACAGCCTTCACGAGGTGGCACAGATCTATTGCAATTTCGCCACGCCTCATCCCACTGGCAACCTCGGCTCACCAGCAAATAGCTAGAGTCCCGAGGACTCGAGGAATAATCACAGTGAAACGAAGATGTAACGCTGATGCATGCGGAGCACGGTAAAACTCTTACAACACGGTCTCTTCTCTTTGTTTTCACTTGATGTAAAAAAGGGTTCTATGGAGAGTTAAAATGAAATGAAACAAGGACACCATGAGCATGTCAGATGCGAGATCTAGACACACAAGCCACCACCACCGCAACCAGGAGGGGCTCGCTCTACCTACGCACAAGCGCAACGACACACACGACAGAAACGCAGGGGAACTTGGGTCTGCTGAGCCACGCTATGGTCTGTGCCTGCCTTCTGCTTCAGCTTCATACTTCTCTGCCCAGCTGTTCAAGCCACAGACGCAACACCGAACCCGGGCAGGAGCCATCCGCTCTTCTTCGCGTGCCCCACGTACGAGAGGAACTTCTCCCTGGCATCAGGTATGTCGAGAGCCAGGTCGTCGAGCCCATCCCTGACCCTTGAGAACCCCTTGGTCATCTGGTTGATGGTTATGATCCCTTCACCGAAGCACTCCTGCAGCAGGCTCAGGGTCCTCTCATTCTTTTTCTCCATCGCCATCACGAGGGCTTTCTTGACAACTTCATGGTTGAAGAAAGACATGCCCAGCTCACGGATGCAGTTGCATGCTTCCCCAAGATCGCCTCCACTCTCGTATTCCTCCAGGAGCTTTGTTATCTTGTCCTTGGCATCCTCCACGGCCCATCCGGTTCCACCACCCCAGCATCTGAGAAGCCTCTCACCAGCATGGCGGGCTGATGCAAGTGAGCGTGCCATGTTCAATGTTTCAGCCCCGCTGCAGTTTGGTGGAAGCTTGCTGCTAATCTCATCTAAGCTTAGAGGCGCGAGAACATCATCAATCACAGCTCTGGCTAGGAACATTCCCAGCTCATCTGAGGCATCCAATATATCCAGTGAGGTGTCCTCTGCAGACTCAAGAAGCATTATGAATCCCTTGGCGATGTCTTCAGTAGAGAACAGCTCCATGCTCAATGAGGATAGAAGAACCGACGCCATCTCTTTCTCTCTGTTCTTGCGGTCCATAGCAATTGTTATGAGCTTCTTGACAAAGACTGGGTTATATTCTGGATAACCAAGCTCTTTGAGGCTACGGATAACCTCTGTTGTATCATCAGAAAGGAAGTACTCATGTATTATAGATACAGCCTCCCTCTTGTACCTTGCCAGCTTCTCATGTTCATCATCTTCAACACTTCCATTCGTACCTGAACGTGTGTATGAAGAATCTAGCCATCCTTCAGAAATTGCTTTTGATACCAACAGCTGAAATTCAGATTTTGCAGATGGTATATCAAGAATGAGGTCATCAAGACTATCAGCGAAACGAGAGAATCCTTTTATCATCTGACTAGAGCTTATCAGACATTCTTCAGATGCTTCCTTCAGAAGCTTGACAATAAGAGCTTCAGCAGCTGGGCTCTCCATTCCAAGAGTAAGAGCTCGCTTCACCACCTCGTGATGAAAAAACGGCACCGCCAACTCTCGAATACACCTACAATGCCTCAGCTGTATCACCATTTTTGATGTATTCCTTTAAAAGATCAGCAATCCTCTTCTTCACCTCTTCTACTGTGATGTGAGTTGAACCACCCCATCGTCGCTCAATTAACTCTGCATGGTGAGGTGCTGAAAGATAGCTCTTCTCTGCAATTTGTACAACCTGCAAACCCTTTGAGGACTCTGAGAGACTCACTTTTGCCTTGCTGAGGAAAGCAGGTGGCAAAATGTCATCAACAACTGCACGTGCAATGAAAAGCGCGAGCACATCGACCACATCAGGTATGTCAACAGCCAGATCATCAACAGCCTCTAACAGCAGCACAAAGCCCAGTCTGATTTGAGTTGAACTGATCACATTGCCATAAAGATATGATAACAGCACTGACGCCATCTCTTTCTCCTTGTCATGCCTGTCCATCGCCATGGAAACAAGCTTCTTGACAAAGTAACGGTGGAAGTCATCATAACCCAACTCTTTAAGATCAGAAGCAGCCAATTTGACATCACCATTGCTGAAATATTCCTCAACTATTGGGACAACAGATCTCTTGTAGACTTCTAGTGGGGTTGAAACAGGGGCTTCAACTAACTCATATGGCTCCTGAGTAGCCAAAAGAAAGAGGATAAACATGAGTGTACATGTATGGATACTAAACACCTAGAAAGAGCTAAATACAAGGTTGTTTCGGTTGAGATTGAACATATACACAATTATTTGTAGCACAGCAGAAGAACAAATGGCAGGAGTAAATGGGTGAAGACTAATAGCTATTACCTCGCCACTGTCATAGTTTGGATCATTTCGGTCAAGGCAGGCTTCTGCATCAGTATCAATAAGCTTGCCCCAAGTCCCTTTGCCACCAGCACCATCTGCAACAGAATGCTCAGCAAGTCAGATATTTGGATACAGTGGAAAATAGAGATATTTGAGTATTTTTCTATCTTGGACGAAATAGAAGCATGGTGGTACTAATCATAGGTATAACTTAATGTATTTTATTAGAGCTAATGCAACTACATAGGGCTCAACTAAATGTCACGTTTAGATCATAGATGGTTAGTCACAAAATTTATGCATAAAAAACTCTCAAGGACTGAACAACTGACACTCCATATCATGAATCAGAATCAGAAAGCACATGTGTTTTCACAGTAGTAGAGAGTCAAACTTGTGATTGCATATCTGCATTTCATAGCTTTGTGCAGCACACGTGGCAATCAAGTTTTATGATAAAGATAGTAGGCAACATGTTATGAAGGCTACACCTAGGCTGCATAACACTTGGCCATCTCATCCCTAATCCAATAAACTAGATCTAACACGTAATGGATCCTTTCTTGTTTCTTAAGGTGCAAGGGTTGCAGAATAAAGTCAAGGAACATGAATCTCCAAGTATCCCTGACAACTGGTATTTTACAACAGCAAACTACGGCAGCAAATATACTGCTTTCACGTAAGAGATCTAACCATATGCAGGGTAGACCAGGAAGCAAACATGCTTATAAAATCCCTAACACACCAAAGTACAAAACAAATGAAGGAATCAATGACTCGATGCCAAAAGGTAACCTCGCTGTCTTACCAAATTTTCTAAAGAAACAGGGAAATAACTGATTTAGCAAGGCCATAACAGCAATGCAGACAGTGCATTGACGTGCACAGATAGTTGGCAGCATCAAGGATCTAGCGATTACAAAGCCATGCAGTAATGTCATCATTGACTACAAGAATTGACAATAAAAAAAAGTGGAATAGAAGCGCATGTTCCCACTTTACAACATGCAGGCTGTGCACACATATCTATATAAAAATGTCCAAATATTATCAGTTTAAAGTTGTCAGCAGAAAGGAACAGAAAAATTCTGAATGAACAGGTTTGAACATAAAGGATGCTCTAGTGAACCCCAATAAAGAGTGCAGGACACAATTTGCCAAAAAGGATGGTAGGCGACTGATAATCAATAATTAGTAAATCAAGAAGCTGTATTTAATAAAAATAACAATCACATACACCAACATACATTCGAGACACTTCAAGTGTTCTCTTGGATTAGCAGCTGGCTTTCAGATGGTTCACATCATACTCGTGCAAAGGAAAATTTGGTGGTTCTGGTAACTAAAAGCCAGTTATCGTAACCAAGTGCAAAACGTGCTATGTCAACTTCACGTTACCAATTTACCATATATCAATCTAAGAACAGCTTGTACTGTTACAAACATACGTGTCCAAAGAGTACGGTAGCAACAAAAATAAGTAAAAGTGCAGCGAATGAAGACAGAACATACATAACTAATACTACTGGACTTTTATCAGAAATTGCGACACAACCAAATACACAATTGTCGGGATCCAACCAAATCGTTACCCTACTGGCAGCTCAAACACAAGCTAATCCCCTATTGGCAGCTGAGACCAGCAGTTAACACGCACACGGAACCACGAATTCGCACCATGCATGCAAAGCTAACCGTCCATGTAGCAACCATGCAGATACACAAGATACTGAAAACAAAGGGCTTCTACACTTAACCCACCTACCAGAACAAACTCAAACTGGCAGATTGAAAACAAGTAAGGTAAGCATCCATGTCCCTCCGGATCAAATTTCATCAACACTACATTTCTACAGGAACTATCATCTCCGAACCAAAAATATGCAGTCTCAACAGAACAAGAGCTCACCCTTCTACCCTAACTTCGTGAGCCATAAACTAGCAGGGCACTAGCAATCTAGAACAATATGCAAAAGGGGATCATCCCAGCAAAGAGTATTCCTAATAAACAAGGAGAGCCATATGCACTGAGCTGCTGAACCTACATTCCTAGCACTCTAAACAGGATACTATTACCCCCAAAATGGGATTGCGCTCCAACCTACGCAAATAAGGCAGCAGCAATTAATAATAGCAGCCCAGCGCAGACACCACACATCATCGATGTCCTATCCAAAATAATCAAGCACGGGGAAGCTCCAAGCCACCTCAGAAACAACAGGGAAGCAAGCTACTAGTACTAAACATAGCAGGAACAGATCGAGCCACGGCCGGCCACCAGCACTCACCTTTCTTCACCTTGACGGTCTTCCCGGAATGCGAGCGGCGTACGTGCCTGGGGCCACCGCCACCGCCTCCCCCGCCCCCCCTCCCGCCGCCCCCCGCCGCGGCAGCCGCCGCCGCGGCGGCGCGCTTCTGCTCGAGCATCTGCTGCTCGTACTGCTGCAGCAGCGCGGAGGTTGTCCCCCCCGTGGGCGAGCGCGGGGAGGCGAGCGACAGCGTCTCCGCGTTCTGCACCGCGATCCGCAGCTTCTCCCGCTGGTCCTGGGTCAGGAACCCCCCGTCCTTCTTCGGCGACGCCATCCCCTCTCCCGATCCTGCACCACCACCACCACCACCACCTACAACCACACGCACGCGCAGCAGCGAAACGGCGTCAGCGAAGCCGGAATGGGGAGAGCCGCGAATCGAGCGAGCGAGGGGGGAGGAGGGTTTCCGTACCTAGGGTTTCGGCCGCGGATCGAGCCGGCGCCGCCCCCGTGTGCGTGCGCGAGATTTGTGTGCGGGGACGGCGAGTGATGATGGATAATTTTTTTTCTCTCCCTTTCTCTCTCTCTGCTCCTGCTGCTGGTTTTGTTTTGTTTTCTAGAGAGAGAGAGGGGGGAAGGGACGCGAGTGAGACGGGAAGGATAGGGAGAGAGGGGAGGGGTGGTGTGGATATATACGGGCCGGGGCCGTGGGGCGCGGGGTGCGTGGGGCGTGGCTTGGACCCGGGGACACGTCACCGGACGCGCCCGACACGCCTGCGCTCCAGCCGCGAGCCCACATGTCATTGAGCCATTTCGCGGCGCCTGACGTGTGGGTCTGCCCGTTCCAGGCGGGCCGCTGGTTTGGGCCGGCCGCCGCGGATCCCTATCCCGCTCTCTCCACCTGGCCACTGTCCGCTCGGCCTGGGACGGTGCTGGTCCAGGTCAACACAGGCTACTAACCCACCAGTGTTTCACTGACACGTGGGAGGAGCACTGCTCTGGGCCCACTGGTTAGTGAGGGTGGTTGCGTTTGGGGTTGCTGCTGCCTTGGGATGTGTGGCGTTTGGATCCGGCGGTCGGGCTATGGGAGTTAGGGTTTTGCACGGGAGGGGTCCGTCGGGATCTCGTGTGGCCGAGGGGTTTGGGGACTGCTGCTGTGGCCGGCGGTGGATGGGTGTACACTTGGCCGTCGGTGATTGGTGGCGGCGCTGTGGATAAGGCAAGTCTGAGTGATGAGATGATGAGAATGACGTGTCGGATTAAGTCAAGGTTCAGTCAAGTATCGCGCGAGGAGGGATCAGACCGATTACCTGAAAGTCCGAAAGTGACAAAATTAACCCACGTGTCAGTGGCCTCACCTTTCTCTCTTCCTACCGTTTCAAGAGAAAGAGTAAATTTCACCAGCGGTCCATGAACTTGTCCCGAGTTCTCATCTAGGTCCCGGTACTCTCAAAATCCATTTATAGGTCCTTAAACTTGTCATGTGCTCTCATCCAGATCCCGATACTCTTAAAATGCACACAACAGTCCTCCAACTTGTCTCACAATCTCATCAAGGTCCATATACTTCCAAAATGCATTTATTTATTTTGAAAAAACATTTTTGTCAATCAAAACCTTCATGATTTCAAACCAAGTTTAAATCCCACTCAAATTTGATCCAAAATTTACGAGAAAATAATCACAAACACATGGTTGATTAAGAATATTGGATATAATATTTGGTGAGTTTAAGAATTGCAACTTTAGCACAATTATTTAATAGTTGATTTTATTCTAGAGATAAAAAATTATTGATAAAATGACAAAAAATCATGGAGAAATCAAGAAATATCTAAAATAACCCAGAATCAAATTATTTTTTTGTCATTTTCTCAAGAATAATTTATTTCTAAAATAAAATTAGTTGTTAAATAGTTGTGCTAAAATAACAAGTCCTAAAATCATTAAATCTTATATCCAATATTCTTAATCAACCATGTTTTTTGATTATTTTTTCATGAATTTTGTATTAGTTTTAAGTAGGATTTGAACTTGGTTTGAGAACATGAAAGTTTTAAACATTTAAAAATGTTTTTTTCTAAAAAGTTTAATATATTTTGGAAGTATATGGACCTAGATGAGACCGCAGGACAAGTTGAAGGACCGTTGTGTGCAATTTAAGAGTATCTGGACATGGATGAGAGCGTGGGACAAGTTTAAGGACCTATACGTGCATTTTGAGAGTACCGGGACCTAGATGAGAACTCGGGACAAGTTCATGGACCGCTGGTGAAATTTACTGAAAGAGAAACATTCTTCTTCTTTCTTTTTTTTAAAAAAAAAGAGAAACGTTTTCCTTTTCAGCACACAGTTTGTTATAGAAAAAAACAAAAACGTTTCGGCGCCGCACAGAACTGCGAGATGGGTAAAATTTTGATGATGGCGACGGTACTGTAGCTGGACTTGTCTCATAGTAAATCCTATAAGTACGTAATTTTACGTGAATAAAAAAAGATAAAGACAGCTTGTATTCGACACACTACTGGAATTCCTCGGTTTCCCTACGGTTTTATTGTTTCCCTAGAAAATTTTGAAGGGCTCTAGGGAAGATATGTTTCCCTACGGAGAGGTTTAGGCCAGTCTCAAGGGGAGTTTCATCAGCATTAAATAGACTGCCATGTCAGCATTTTTTATGATGTGGCAGTGTATTAATGAAGAGAGATGTGAAATGAGTTTCATCCTCATGAAACTCTCTCTATACGGTACTCTAGACAGCTTGTGTCTTGCATGTTGTCTTGGGAACAACACGAGATGAAACTTTGCATTGAGGGAGGGTGTTTCATCATAGTTTCAAACTTCTCTTAGATGATGTGTCACTCTAGGTAAGTGTGTCGATGAAACCCCACTGAGACTGGCCTTAGAATCGTAGGGAAAGTCCAGCTTTCCCTAGAAATCTTCTAGTTTCCTAGGGATAATTGTAAACGATAGCCCTGTCCATACCACGCGAGCGCTCTCGTGTCATGTATCCCTAGGAATAGCTTGTCAATTTGTAGGGAACTACTCCGTACTCTGTAGTCTGCTACAATTCGAAAAAAATTATGACCGCCAAAAACGCTGGCTCCCATTTGAAAATTTAGGTAGATAAAATGCTCCCCTCGCCACTTCCTCCTCTCTCTTCCTCTGTCGTGCCTATCTTTTCCCTTCTCAGATCCAGATGGGGAGCAGGTTGGGGCGGAGGCTTGCCGGGCGGAGCGCGTCCAGGCTGCAGCGCATGTGACTCCGGCGACCTCAAGAGGGTGGAGCTCATGCCGACTGCGCCATGTGCAGCTCTGGCGAGCTGGCATGGCGGCGGCGTTCCGGGCGGTGCGGAGCGGCGGCGTGCGTGAGGAGATGGGACTCGGCTGGGGCCGCGCCAACTTGTGGCAGCGAGAGTAGGAGCTCGGCCATGTCATCATCCCGGGGAGCAATCCAATGTAATGTCTTCACTTTTCCCGCTCTCCCTTTCTCTCTTGTTTATTTGTCTGCTCGCTCGCTCTGTGTGTGTTTGAGGAAATGCTTCAATGAACTCAGCTGGTTATCTTGTCCCAGGTCTGGAGGGAAGCTCGGGAAGATGCGTGTGTACACCGGGCAGAGCAGAGCAGTGCAGGCGTGCAGCTGCTCGTGTGACGGCGGCATTTACGGCTCTGGCAAGTGAGCGCGGCGTCGATTTGCCAGGCACAGCGGAGCGGTCGTGTGTGTTATTGTACTGCTGCGTGGATGCAGAGGATGAACACGATGAAGGCTTAATAATATTTTTGATATTCTTGCATGGTTTGTAGATAAAGGTGTAGAAGAATCACTTGTGATGACCTTTGTAATTATCCAAAGAAAGTCCTGGACTTTGTAATTATCTCAGTTAATGGAAATAATGTGGATTGCCAGATTGTCAATTTGCCATGCATATATTAATATAATGCAGAAAATAAACTTTCATTTGAATTCAAAAATAAATATATATTTGAATTATGCCTGCCATGTCATGGAGAATCTACCTTTACACATAGGATAGCTAATGCCACGTTTGCAACTTTCCCAAGGAATCAAAATCCTAGGGAAAGAAACGTTCCCTACGGTTTCCTGCCATTTCCTAGGGCAAAGTTCCCTTTCCCGTCGAATTGGTCCCTAGGAAACGTTCCCTACGAAAACTCTCTAGGTAACCCATTTCCCTACTGTTTTGGACCCTTTCCCTAGTAGTGACAGTAAGCGTGTTGGGGAGGGTGTGATGGTGGCTGCTGGCAGGGACGAAGCTACAGCGAGACAGAGAGGGGTGCACCACTTCTGCAGTTGTATAGACATATGTAAATTTTTTAGAAATTTTTGTAGATTAACATTGATTTCATGAATTTTTGTGGGTGCCTGGGCACCCACTACTATGTGGCTCCGCCCCTGGCTGCTGGGTACGTGCAGCACTAGGTGGTTTATGTGTTACGCTAACCTTGAACTTATCCAGTACCGAACAAAGGGTCGCTCTCAGCACTACGGAGAAGCGCCATCTTTTCCGCAGAGGAAGTAGTTCACATCCTTTTTACTGGGGTGGCTAATTCTTCACCCCTACTTTTTTTTTTGCAGGTAAATAAGTGATCGATACTCCGTACTTGAGAGAGGCTGCTGACTAATCTCTAAGACAACATTATATTAGTCGGCTAGTAACTTTTGTTACAATATATTTATTCTCTGGAAAGATCACATCACCACCCCCCATTGTCTAGGCTAGCGACATCATGTGGCGATGAAAACACTAATCACATTCGCACGCGCCGTTTCAAACAAACGAAATGTTGCAGCATATGAGACTGTGGGCCGCGTATTCGGACAAAACGGGCCGTGCATCGGCGCCCTAAAAAAGATGATGAGCGGGCTGGGCCGCACCGAAGATGCTGTGGTTGCGGGCTCATCTCCTCCGATCTCGCCGGCTTGTTTTCCTTTCGGCGCTTTCTACACGACGAAGATAGGGCGCCGGCGCCGCCGCCGCCGCCATCCGCGTTCCCGTGCTCCTGCCGCCGCCCGCCCGCCCGCCGTCCGGCCGGAAACTTCTTTCTCGCCGCCGTGACTCCTGCCTGGTAACGATCTTCCTCCCTGTAGTCTATCTGTGGATGGATGGATGGATCATGGATGGGGCGAAGTCAAAGTGGTTCGCTTCCATGATTCGCTGATGTTAATTATTTTCCTTGCTTAATTATTGGGTCTGTCTATTGCTCACCTAGGTGATTTGGAGCCATTGCTCACCTAGGTGAGTAGCCACATGCAAATCACCCAAAAAGTACTATATAGTTAGATTTGGGTGAAATAGAAGGAGCCCTCACCCAGGTGAGAATAAAGACTTTTTCACCCAAAGGAGAATATACAAAGTAATAGGGTGAATTCAAATGATTTCCTCACCCAAAAATTGAAAGAAACGGTATGACGCAGAAAACAAAGACTTTGCAACAGAAAAAAATGAAATTTAAAATTAAACGAAAGGGTAGCTATAAGTTGAGAAAAAATCTCAAATTTCAAAATTCAAAGAGTGAAACTAAAAACTGAAAAGACTAAGGATATACCAATTTTATTTTGTGACAAAATAAAAAACAGAGCCAAAATTCACAAAAAAAAAAAGACCCCGCTGCAGTCAAAGACCCCGACTGCGGGGGATCTGATTCCGCGGCGGAGGAGCCCGCTGGCGGCCACGGCTTTCGCTTGCTGTAATGCTGCTGGTTAATGGGCCTACGGGCCTCCTTAAACGAAAGGGCCGAATCCGACAGTTGGGCCTCTTGTCGGCCCAGAATATGCTCGTACTCATATCCTCAGATTGGCTCTCCGCCGTTCGTTCCGCATCTAATGGTCAAGATGACCTCAGGCCTGGACGGTATCTCAAATACCGTCCGGGGGCATGGGCGCCGCGACACTGGTTGCCGCCGTGCTCGCCTCACCGGCGGCGACATCGCCATGTAAACGCGATACCATGGTCGCGGTGGCCACGACCACCTTCTCTTCCAGCGCGAACGGAGCGGAGCTTTCTGGAACTTCACCTATCCTCGCTGCCGCGCGCTTCATTCTCGCCGCGGGCGGCGGCAGGGGCTTCGCGAACGGCCTTGGCTGCTGTGACCGCGCCCGTGGCCGGTGCCGGCGCTCGCAGGGGCGCGCGGTGAGCCGCAGCATTACCTGCAAGCGTTTCGCCGAGGGAATTCTTGTGGACGCGAGCATGTGAAACGTGAGCATAGCGGTCGATGGACACACTTCGTGAATCGTGATGGACTTGATCGTATATATCACAGTCTGCTGTCTGCAAGTTCCTCGATTTCAGTTTTGTCGAAGTCTTTGTGAATCAGGCAATTAGGTGTTCTGAATTCTGATGTGTACTCCCTCCATCCCACAATATAAGCATTTTTCGACATTCGTGAATCATGTTTGACCATCCGTCTTATTCAAAAATTTTGTAAATGTATTATTTATTTTTATTATGACTTGTTTTATCATTAGACATACTTTAAGTATGACTTGTTTGTTTTTATATTTTTATAATTTTTTTGAATAATACGGATGGTCAAACGTTATGCACGAAAGTCAACAAATGATTATATTGTGGGACGGAGGGAGTAACTGGTATGACTGAGATGACTGAATCTGTCTTCTGCGCGAATGCGAGCAAGCATAGTTACTAGTAAAATGTTTGTGCACCAGCAGGTTGGGATCTGATCGACTGATGCCTATATAGTCCAGGAAGACGACAACCTGACTTGGTTGGCTCTGTCATATACCAGCTGCATACCGTGGAAATTGGCAAACAATACGGAGTTTGTTATATGACATGCAAGTTTGTTACATAGGAAATGGCAATTGGCAAACAATACGGAGTTTGATTATATATTTTTAAGAACAAACAATAACAATACGGAGTTTGATTATATTTTTAATACAAAAATACGTTTCTAGTGTAGTTGGTGCGCGCGCGCGCGCTCGCTTAATACCTCAACCTCCCATTTCATTTGGTTCTTGTCGTGATCATCATCTTCTCCAGCACAACATGGCTTCATCAGGGTGTCCTCCACATGGTGGCTGACTGAGTCTGAGTGAATGTGGACTGTGGTTGTTGCGCCTTACCGATCAGACATTGAGACCACCCGGTTGGGGTTTGGTGCCGCCGTCGGGCGGGGAAGTACTCACGAAACGCATAATGGAAAGGGTGACACGTTCATGGCCATGGGTTGATGCATGATGTCACAGGCCGTCAGGCGCGTTAGCAACTCAACACGTCAGAGCAGCTCGGCAACTGAAATTTCTGCAAACAAAGAAAAGGAACCAGGGCGTCAGGCATGCAGCTCTTTCTCTCCCATTCAGTTCTTGCCGTGAACATCTTCTTCTTCAGCAGACCATCTTCATCACTATCATCTGTTTGTGCTCCACATTGTGGAAGGCTGAGTCTGAACTGTCTGAGTGACTGGTTCGTGCGCCGTACCGATCACCCGAACCGACCCCTGAATAGTGCCAGCACGGCCAAACGTTTCGCCGCCGCCGTCGGAGAGGGAAGTACTCACGAGTACACGCACTCCAAGACCGGAGTGGCAGAGTACCTCATCAGCGGCGGGGAGCGGCGAACGGCGGAGGAGCCCGCCGGCGGCCATGGCTTCGCTTTCTGGAATGTGATCCTGGCTAATGGCTACGGGCCTCCTCCGCGGGAGGAAGAAGGCCAAATCTAGCAATTGGGCCTCTGGTCGGCCCAGAAAGCGCTAGTACTTCATGTCCTCATTTATAATTACACAGTACAACGCAGACGCACACTCACCCATATGAACACACGTACGCTAACCCTACCCCTATGAGCACCTACGAAGAACTGAGCATCCGGCAGATCTGGAGATTGCCGAAGTCACCATTGGTGCCAGTCACCATTGGCGCCTCGTTGTCGACGGGAACGCCGCTTACCACTTAACGCATAACGCCGATAAATCCTAGAAAATCCCAAAAAAAAGTGCGAGCACCAGAATTTAAACCTGATGGGTAGCATCCCACTGGACCATCCTACTATTGGACTACAAACCAATTCGCGAACACCGCCATATGAACGCGCTACATGTTCTTCTCCTTCCTCCCCGCACCCTGAATCACTGTATCGGCGGCGCGCCGCCACCCTTGCCGTCGCCACTCGCCAGACCGGAGCTCACCCCTTCCCGCGTGGCGCGCGCGCAGCGGCCGCCGGGCACCACCGTTGCCGTGGCCACGGCCACCTTCTCTGCCGGCACAAACGGCCGTGGAGTTGTCTGGAGCGTCGCCTTCTCCTTGCCGCCGAGCGCTTCATGATCGCCGCCGCCGCCGTCTGGAGCCGGGGCGCGCGGTGAGGTGCGGCATTGCCTTCAAGCGTTTCACCGAGAGAATTATTTGTGGACACGAGCATGTGAAACGTGAGCCTAGTGGTCGTCGGTGGACACTACTGTGAATGATGGACTGATAATGTTGCAGTCTGCATCTTTCTCAAATCCACTTTTCTGTGGTGAGTGTTTGTGAATCAGGCAAAATTTGGTTTTCGCAACAAGAAAGAAAGATTCAGACAAGATGATCGTCCTATGCATAGTTCAGTGCAAGCACTAACTCGATTGCAATACCTGAGCTGGCTGGCTGTATGATGTTGCTGTAAGTAAGTACACATACAAATTACAACATTCGGTGGTCTCTTAGAGTTCAGTATTCCAGCAGGCATCATATAAGCTCTGTCCTTTCATGCTGCAAGAACATGCTGCAAAGAAGGTGGCCGTTTGGAAAATCACTTTTTTGTCGAGGTATATGTGATTATCAGGCAAGTTGAGGTTTGATGCCTAGTTCAGTGCAAGCATCAACTTGCTTGTAAAAAAAATGAGCAGACTGACTTGGGAATGAATACTCTGAACATGAAGCAATACTCTACAATTCTGCATTAGGGAATTTGCTCCGTGCAGAGTTGAATCTTTGAGAGCATGCCGTGATCTAAGCAAAGAAAGGAATCTGAGACCGATGCAGAAAGCACGCGAGTCTGAACTCTGAACTTGAGAACAAATCTCAAGTTGAATTGTTGAAAGGTTCACTCCGTCGTGACAGCAGCTTCAGGAAGCCACCGGAAGTTGTAGCTGAACGCCTGAACCTTGAACGCTGCACAGACCTCTGCTTACCTACCAGTTGTAGATATTGCCGCTGCCATGAAGGTATGAAGATAAAATCGAAGACGCCTTATGCTGCTTCTTTTGCGTAGTCAGTGTCGTCGTGTCGAACTGCGAGCGGCAAACCTTCGCGGCGTCACCTGCGAGCGTTTTCACCGAGAGGAATTCTTGTGAATGCGAGCATGTTAAATGTGAGCCTATTGTTTTTCAAAAAAAGAAAAAAAAAAGCGTAGTGGCTCTTGACTTGTGTGATGTTTTGGTAGAGTGTTCATGGATCACATTCTGCAACTTGCTCAAATTCTGTTTTGCTGAAGTATTTGTGAATCAGGCAAGTTGGTGGGTCTGATGCCTACTTCAGTGCAATCATCAGCTAGATTGTACTGTAATACCTAAGATGATTGACTATGCAATTGATATCAGTTGGCATACCAATTTGAACGAACAGTTGGCATACCAATTGGGCACTTCAGACTCGAGAAAACTATGAACTGGGAATTTGGTCTCGTCAGTTTCCAGTCTTTCAGGCATCATATAAGCTCTGTCAGAGACCACAAGGTGTCATGATGCAAGAGCATGCCACGGTGTAGCTAGGCGCCTTGCCACAAGTCCACAAGCAAAGAAAGTACATCTGAAAGAGATTCAGAAAACAAGCCACTCTGAGCTGAAGTTTAGCGCAAATCTCTTTCCAATCTTCTAAGAACGAAACCCGGACGAAATCCTCTCCTCTCATCGCTCCACGTCATCAGCTCTTCTCGGCCGTTGGATCGCACGATCGACGGTCCAGATGGACGAAATTCTGGCAGTTTTGCAAAAAACCCTCGGGTTTCGCTAGAATTATGGCCGCCGTCCTCCGCACCCTGCGTATTTTATGGAAAACCCCCTAGAAAGATCCCGACCTTTGTAAACCAGCCCAACCGAGCCTTTTTGCATATATAACCCCCAGTTTTGTCCTATTCGCGATTAGAATTCCCAGTATCTTGTAAACCTTCTGTTATAGCCCCTAAAAACTATAGTTTATTACATTTTAGTCTCCAAAATCTTTAAAAGCTCATAGTTTTCATATCTTAGCTCCGCTTTCGTTCGATCTTGTTGCGTTAGTTTTCATTTAGCGTTTTTATCGTTTAGTAACATCGTTTTGTAGAGTTCGTGTTTCTAAAAAAATAAATTAATCTTAATGTAACTAAAATTTGTCTAATGAACCTCATAGTTAAGGCTTAAACATGATGGATCTGGGTGTTTTACAAATAAATATTAATTTGTCTAACAATAATACAAATATGTCTTTCATAAACATAGTTTATTTAGTTCAATATGACACGACACAAAACATCAGACAATCTCACATGGTTTCAATTTTAAAAGTAAATCATTCAACTAAAACTTGGCATAGTTTTACCGTGTCTTTTAAGATCAAACATAATATTAAATAATTCGAACAAAGAATATTCCCTAAGAAACCCGGACGAAATCCTCTCCTCTCATCGCTCCACGTCATCAGCTCTTCTCGGCCGTTGGATCGCACGATCGACGGTCCAGATGGGACGAAATTCTGGCAGTTTTGCAAAAAACCCTCGGGTTTCGCTAGAATTATGGCCGCCGTCCTCCGCACCCTGCGTATTTTATGGAAAACCCCTAGAAAGATCCCGACCTTTGTAAACCAGCCCAACCGAGCCTTTTTGCATATATAACCCCCAGTTTTGTCCTATTCGCGATTAGAATTCCCAGTATCTTGTAAACCTTCTGTTATAGCCCCTAAAAACTATAGTTTATTACATTTTAGTCTCCAAAATCTTTAAAAGCTCATAGTTTTCATATCTTAGCTCCGCTTTCGTTCGATCTTGTTGCGTTAGTTTTCATTTAGCGTTTTTATCGTTTAGTAACATCGTTTTGTAGAGTTCGTGTTTCTAAAAAAATAAATTAATCTTAATGTAACTAAAATTTGTCTAATGAACCTCATAGTTAAGGCTTAAACATGATGGATCTGGGTGTTTTACAAATAAATATTAATTTGTCTAACAATAATACAAATATGTCTTTCATAAACATAGTTTATTTAGTTCAATATGACACGACACAAAACATCAGACAATCTCACATGGTTTCAATTTTAAAAGTAAATCATTCAACTAAAACTTGGCATAGTTTTACCGTGTCTTTTAAGATCAAACATAATATTAAATAATTCGAACAAAGAATATTCCCTAAATATCCTTTATACACATTTTATTAAATGAAATGAATCCAGCATATTAGCTATAATCCCATTTTTAACTTTTTTTGCGCTTCCACCTCCGTAATAGCCAGTGTTAGCTATTAGTGCGCTCTTCTAAAAACTATTGTATTACTATACCATGCATTGTTATTATTTTTTTTTGTGAAACACAGTACAGACGCAGACGCTCACAAACGCACGCACACTCAACCCTATGAACGCACGCACGCAACCCTACCCCTATGAGCACCTCCGAGAGACTGAGCCGGCTGATCCTCAAGATTGACGAAGTCACCACTGGCGCCTCGCTATCGACGGACACGTCGCCTACCACTGAAAGAATAGCGCCGGTTAAATCCTGGAATAAATTCAGGAAAAGGTGCGAGCACCAGGATTTGAACCCTGGTGGGTAGGGTCCCACTGGACCGTCCTACCATTGGACTACAAGCCAATTCGCACCATGCATTGTTATTAGTTGCTTTATATCGTTGTTTCAGTTGAATTGTTTACGTTCTACTTACACTAGATATTTATATCACTTAACTATCAAGTGTTATTTACTTCTACTTACACTAGATGTCCAATTTTGATAACAAACCTATATAAGCAGTGCACTGGAACCTCTTGATTACTCCTTTAAAACACTAACAGTTACCTATGATACCTACTTTATTGCTCAGTTCGCGAACCTGCAACTAAGATCTCCACGTTTTATAGATCTCCACGTTTTATGAAGCCTTTCCTACCTCTTATGCTCTACACATCTACATCCTAAATTCTATTTACAAAATTCTTAAACCTCCAACTAAGGTCTCTACATCTCTATCATCATTGTCTCGACCCCACTTAATCTCCATCTATATGTCAAATGTATAATTGTGTGCAGCTCCAAATATATTATATGATACCACTACTCACAAGTCATCCGTCAGAACACCCAAATTAGCGCGCCGTTGGCGCGCTCTATTTTTTCTAGTCAGAAGGAAATGAAAGAAGCAGAAGAACAGCTTGAGATGTCACTGGACCATGAAGCTGGACAGGTAAGTCTCTGCTTACGCAGCGGTTGACGATCCGAGCAAGTACCTCATTTCTCCCAACCATGATGGTATGACGTGAGATTAATTAGCTGATGTCTGAAGATCAAATCAAAGATGCATCAAGCTTCTTCTTTCAGTAGTCAGTGTCAGTCCCATGCTGCCCAAAAAACGGAATCAGCGTCAGTCCGTTTCGACACGGATGAACCAGAAGAGCTTCTAACACGTGCATGAGGTCTCCATCTCCAACGAGGTCGCGTTGCCGGCAACCGGAGGATGCTGGATCGTCGAAGAGAGCCTGCCTGCAGCCTGCACCCCGGCCGCCCGGTCGAAAAGCATGGCGTAACAGAATTTGGTGATGCTATTACCAGGGACGAAGCCAGGAAAAAAATTAGGAGGGGCTCAATAAAAGCACCATTTAGATTTTGGACTTCTATTTTGTTAGATTGCTGGTTTAATAAACTTTAGCCCCTCCTAGTGTACACATTTCGGCTGAAATTGAGACGAAAGACTACAGGGGCTTCCTTGGCAGCGCGGCCGTAGGGGGGGCTCGAGCTCCACCCGCCCCACCGCTGGCTCCGTGCCTGGCTATTACAGCATCATCACGGCATGAAGTGAACTGAATTAACTGCGGTCTGAAAACCAACTGGGGGAAAGATGTACTGACGTAAAATGAGAAGAATTGAAGGGGAAGTTTTCCCTTCAATCCTCTCCAAACCACACCTATCCAGACAAGGTCTCAATGAAAACGTACACCAGGACTTTTTTTTGTGCCGGGTCATTGGGTCGATCTGGAGAATTCTGCATCTCTAATTACGCATGCCTTGAACTTATCCAAAACTAAGCATTGCTTCGAGCGCTTCACTTTTCTTTCTCGATGAATAGTCATTTTAAACTTCTTTCTTATGCTCAGAGTGCTTAGTAACGACTTTTTACTGCTCACTGTGTGTTTGTTTCCGAGTGGATTGGTTCTCATTCAATCCAAAAAAAAAGAAAAAAAACAAGCATAAACATTGTTTAGCATTGCTGTACCTTTTATAAAAAAACTAATTTCATATTATCTTTATAAAAAATAAATCTAATTTCATATCGAAACTTCGTTTAGTGGGCCGCGAATTTTGGAAACGGGCCGCCGCCACACACACACTCTCTCTCTCGTGCCGGGATAGGTGCTAATTTCGGCCTTTCTAAAGACAGTGTCGAGGGTTCCTAGGGTTTAGAGACGCCCCGCTCCTCGCCTCCTCCCACAGTCCCACTCCGCCTCGCTCCTCCCCTCCTCCCCTCCGCCTCCAGGGAGGGCGAGCATGACCCGTCTGCGCGCCGCCGCCGCCGCCGCCCGGCTCGCGCTTCGTGACAACACCTCATCCACATCCCCACGCTTCGGATCCGTGGCGCCCCGGCCCCATTCCTACGCTCCGGTGCCCTGCTCCGTCCCGCATCTTCCGGTCTCCCGCCTCTCCTCCAGCTTCCGCGACTGCTCCATAAGCGTGAGCCTAGAGGAGCTCCAGCGCGACTGGGAGAGGGATCCCTCCTCCGCCGGCCACTGGATTGATTCCGTCGCCGGGGTTCGCTCCGCCCTCGACCACTGGGTCGATGCCGGCGCCGGCGTTCGCTCCTCCCCCGACCACTGGGTCGTTGCTGGCATTCCCTGCTTCGCTGGCATCCCAGGCAAGGAGGACATCCAGCTGCTACTCGTCGTCAGGGCCTACGAGATCAGCGGCCACGCCATGGGTGGTTCAGTCAGATGGGAGGATCGCCCATTCCCGGATCGATTCTACCGCAGGAACCGGGCGGATCTTGAGAGAGAGTTCATCTATGGCGTCTCGGCGATGCCTGACTCCCATTTCGAGATGCTCTCTACTCTCCCCCCTCAAGAAACCATCATCTGCAAGCATTACAGGCCTTTGGATTGCCACCTGGACGACAAAGTATGCAATGATTGGTTTTGGGAGCCCGAGGTTGTTGCTGTTCACTGCTCTGGCATTGGCATGCCCCCCAAGGTAATGCTGCTACTGCGACATGATTCCCTGGTCAATCGATGTGCCTGCGTGAACAAGTAATTGCACAATTTAGCATATGTAATGTAGACATGTTTCCGAGCCTCTTGATTCCAAGTATCTAGTTCATGTCCCGCTGGCCAAATCTAAACCAGTGAAAGTTCTTTCAGTCAATGATTCGTGCAATTTTACTTGCGCTGTCAATTTGTTTTCAATAGGTGGGCACACCTAATTAATTTATTCCATGTGCAATGCTTCTTTTAGTTGATGTGCTCTACATTTTTGTGGTTTTTTTTATCGGAGTAAAGAAAGAGGGCAGATAGTCATCCAACTGATCTGTGCCCCAATATAAAATTATTAGGAAGCAAAATCAGCTGATTCTATTCTGTTTACTCTGTTCTGCGGTAGGTTATTAACATCAAGGCAAGTTTATTGAAGTTGTACCCCTGTAAGCTGCTTCGAGATGAGAGATTGATGCGAGGATCTGAGAGGGGGATTTCTGGAGGTGCAATCAGTATATTGAATGAATTCTTTGGAAATAGGTGTGATCTCCCTGCAAATAGGGATTGGCTCTGGTCAGGCGTTAAATCACCAGGGCAAATATCACATGCCCATTTCAGGTAATGGCATTCGCCATTCTCAATGTTTATCACCTGCATCTTTGATATTGAGAATTAGGGTGTATTTTTAGAACGTATCTATTATTCTGTTTGCAAGACATGCTCTGAGCTTGCTAGTGTTGGCTCCTCATTGAGTAACGATCTGTCATTAATTCTTTGGAAATCTCAATGTGACAGGTTACCTAATGCTTCAGAATTGAAGCTGCCTACTCTCCCCCCTCAACAAACCATTATCTGCAAGCACTACAGGCCTTTGGATTGCCACCTGGACGAAGGAGTATGCAGTGATTGGTTCTCGGAGCCCGAGGCGGCTGGTGTTCTCTGCTATGGCATGTCCCCCAAGGTAATGCTGCTATTACCATTTCCGAGTAATCACATCATCTGCTATGGGTGCTGATGTTTCATACATTGATGTTTTATTGCATATTAGCTGTGTATCAGTTAACCAGTAACAGTTAGCATCAACAATTTATTACGTAGCTGTGTATCAGTCAACAATGATGCATAGATAAAGAACTCATTAAAGCAAAGGAATAAGAGGGCCCAAAAAATATAAATTTATTTCACTGATCCTGTACTCTGTACTCTGTAAAGTTAATTCAAAGTGCACTGAATAAAATTCATGTCACTGTGAGTTCATTACATTCAATAAATTGTCATTGCTGTGTTTATTTATATATGTTTTTTTTTGTGTCGTAGATGGACAATTGCAGTGGAAGGTATTCAAGGTGTCAAGCGTGCTCAAATTCTTGCAGTGTTGGTTTTGGGTTGATCCACAGCTTACATGGTAGTCAACTTCACTACAGATGCAATGCTGTCATGGCACACAAAAGGTGCTACTCCACATCTGAAAACCAAATCTCTGAATTGCGACAGCCAAAGTCACCTCCTATGGAATGGTTGGCACCAGTATTCGAGGAGTCAGTTATGAGGCGAGCCTTGTTACCCAACTCCCTCCCAAGTTATGCTCTGCAAGTGAAGACTATACCTGGTGTGATCCCTGAGGTGTGCAGTGACGAATCAACCTTTCTCCTGAACTATGATCCTTACGAGTATGTCAAAGCTCGACCGCTGTTTCAACGCCAAGTGATTTATGGTTCAAAATGCAAAGTTTTCTGGTGATCAGCCATTTATTTGGCTTCCTCATGATCATACTTTACAGCTGTTCCAGTCCTTGCCACTATTAGCTCATTTTTTCCATGAACAAAGTGTATGCTTGCCAAGGCTCAGTTTGAAAGATCTAGCGATTACAGGCAATGGTACCTTTCGCTTGAGGGGAACTGCCATCAAATTCCGTGAGTGTTCACCAGAAAACATCAAGGACGTGTACAAGAACATCCGCACCTTACTGAGGGAGCTAACTGTGGCTTCAGTAGGTCCAGACATACTGAAAAAGACTCCAGATGAACTTGATTCTCTATTTCAGTTGATGAGCACTGGCAGAATAGAGGATGAATATTTGATTTGTTATCACAGTTTCTATATTCCCCTAAGCAATAAATGCCATGCCTTGCTGAGGATCATTGATAAGCTGATTGAGTATCCCGATGCGACTTTCACTGAACGCTGCCTAGAATGTGTGCTCCCGACCGGTGTGGATTGGCAACCGATGGCCAGAAGCAATGAGTATTTGGAACAGTGGTTGAACTACAAAACGTATAGCTTCAAGAGGAGGCAATTTATCCTTATTTGAGGGCCATAATTGTTCACAAGCTTGAGCATAAGTTGCCTGATAAGTTTGTTGACTTTCTGCTCTATGCCACATTCCAAACTGTTCTGATGAACTTACAAAAAACTCTATGGGCATTCAATGAGCTGAGGAATTTACATCTGGAGGAGCTATACCTCCATAATAGTGAACGAACTGGTTTTGTGTCATACAAAGACGTGTCCCTGATTGTTAGTGATGGTCATGGTGCTGTCAGAGAGGAGGACTTTCCTTTCGGACGCAAAATTCTTGAGGAGATGCAGCAGGAGGAGATGTGGCCCGAGAACAAGAGGAAGTACAAACTGCTTGAACACAAAGTGCAGCAGAAGTCACTGTTATTAAAGCTCAGATTGATGCATGGAGGGATTACTCTGGGCAAAGTTTTCAAAAATGACATGTTGACTAGGTTTGCATATGGTGATGATACTGGTGTGTATGGTATTGGTGACTTTTCTGATATGACTGAGCCAGATTCTTGAGAAGGTGGCAGTTTGCAAGAGGGAGGCGAGTGGTGACTAGACTAAGCTACAACTTCAACTGCAAGAAGCCACACATGCATGTCATTGGCATAGTGCTCCTTTGCGGAAGAAAGATGGTGAAATAAGTGTCGGCTACTGAAACTCAGTTGATTTGACGGGTGGTGTTTTTTTTACTTAGTTTCCCTGCTCTGCAAACTTGTAAGAGTAGCAATGTATGGTTTTGTTAAGGTGGTGTTCAGTAGTGCTAAGACTAAGCAGGCTGGCTGCCGGCGGCCGTGGGTGTGTTATGCCGTTTTGCCCCTCATTCATATTTGAACCCTGTTTAGGTGGGTGCTTTCCTGGTCCAAAACGGTGCAGGATGCAAATTCATTGCTTATCCTAGAGAAAAACAAGGTGCGTGAGAAGGTTTTGGATTGTGATTTACTTCTTATCGTGTGGTTATATTTTTCGGCATTGCTTAGCTGAAGGAGTGTAAGCTTGTCAATATAAACTCGTAGTATGCTTTCCTATGGTGCTCTGCGCTTCGGAGTAATGCTTTGAATATCGTTTGCGTGTTTCTGTCTAGAATACTCATGCGGCGAGCTCTGTTCTTCCGTGTGACGCGTCCCTGTCGTCGGCTGGTCCAGGCCTGAAATTGTTATTCGTAGCGGCGGCCTCTCAATGGATGCATGGAATTCTGAAGGCGCAGAGAAAAAAGAGAGCATCTGGAACTGAGCCCGTAATTTTTTCAAATTGGCTTGTCCCTAGAATTTCATATTTGAACTAGCATTTGAGGAATTTGAGGACGAGCTTTTGCGTCTAGAAGAAAATATCGTGCAGAACAAATGCGTTTCAAGGTAAGCCGGTTTCAACGACGGGGGCCATGGACAATAATTGAAATCCAGGCCCAATCTGTTTTAAAACAGACTTACCTTTTTTTTTAGAAACATGGCCACAAGTGAAAAAGCAGCCCAGGCCCATTTGGAAAGAAGGTAACCCTAGGCACCGCTTCCCTCTGAGTCCCCTCCCTGTAAACCGCCGCCACCCTCCCTGTTTCTTTCTTTCCCCAACCTCCAAAATCACTCCTTTCCGCGGTGGCCTCAGCCGCCGGCCGCCTGCCCGGAGTCACTCGCCGCCCTCTCGTCCTTCCCGCACAGCCCTGCCTGGTAAGGATCCTCCTATCTCTTGTATATATGGATGGATCGGTTAAATCATGTAGTGGTTTGCCTGGGATGATGCTCATTTTAATCTCAGATCATCGATCGCTCCCCATTCGTTAATATTGCTGTTTTTCTCTCGTTATTTACCCAGCCATCGCGTAGATCGATCGAGAGGCGTCCAGCACGATGTCTTTCAGGCGGTTCCTGTACCTGGTGGCGGACGATTGCGGTGGACGGAGCTGCTCCCTTCGCCGCATCGACATGTCGCGCTTCTTCCGCCCACTGTGGGAGGGGGCGCCAACGCCGCTCGACAGCAGCGGGGGAGCAGGAGTTACGTATCCGTCGGCTGTAGAGGACGCCGGCAGGCTGCCCGAGCCCACGATAAGTTTCAGCACACCGGAGTTGAAGCAGGGTTCTCGTTTGATCGACTTCATGCTCTTCAAGCAGAAAGGGCTCGACGGGGAGAACTTGAAGGTGGTCACCATTGATCAAAGGGGCAGCACCCTCATGTGCGACCCCAGCCTCCACCCCGTCGTGGTCCCCCTGCCCATGGCCACGCCCAAGTTAGCTCCCTTCTCTCTCACCGTCGGCAGCAGCCTCTACGTCATGGACGCGTTACCCAAGTCACCCAACGGCAGCCAGCGGCACAGCTTCGAGGCTCTGTCTTACGGCCGTCGCCACCGCCACCTCTACGATTGGTACTGGTACTCTCTCCCGCCACCTCCCTACGTGTTTGGTCCCGGTGACCCTTCACACCACATTGAGTCCTATGCGGTGGTTGCCGGCACAAACATCCTTATTTCCAACAAGGCCAAGCACACCTACCACTTTGACACTGTGAAGCGCACATGGAGAAAGGCTGGCAACTGGCCGATGCCGTTCACCCTCCTGGCCGAGTATGTCCCGAAGCACAGGCTCTGGTTTGGTCTCTCATCAAAGAGCGACGGCTGCAGCTTCCTGGCGGCCAACCTCATGGCCCCTGCAGACTCGGAGGAGATGAGCCCACCTGTGGTGCACGGTTGTTGGAAGGAATACGTCCAGCCTCCTCCGGAGTGGAGCCTTCTACGGTCCTATGCTGTGCACCTTGGCTCCTCCAAGTTCTGCATCGTCAGATTCTTCGAGGTTGGTAAACTCCATGTCTGTCCGGAGACTCACAAGACCTATATGGTAGAGGAGGAGCTTCAAGCGGTGCTCACTGGTGTGGAGGTGGAGAGTTGTGACCAAGAGCTCCAGGTGTTCAAGTACAAGTCTGAACGTTACAAGCTAGACATCCAAAGTGACTACTGGGTGCTCTAATAGATCATCATCTAGTATAATGGTAATGTAATAATGCCATTCAGAGTTTGTCAATGGACTGAATACCTTAACAGCTGTAGGTTTGTTTGTTGCCATGAGATGATTAAGTTAGCTGGAATTAGTATCAATCAAGGGTTGGGACAAGGTTTGATTTTGATTATGTATGGACCTGGTTGGGATGGTCAAATAGAGCCTCTATGCCATTACCGCGGCCTTGTCTGTTCTGACAGTTCATCTTGCTAAAACTAGTCGCCTGAATTCAAGCCAAGTTACTCATGTCTTATGGCTATTTTGATGCCTTCAAATTTCCAACGAATGGTTATTGTATGGTTGAATAGAAATATTTCTGTTTTCACTTGATGCAACTGGTGGTTTCTCATATATGAGATTCACCCTGATGTAAGCCCGCCATGCTGCCCAAGAAGCATTTTATTTTTTAATGTTGTGAGGCATATGGAGTAATTTGTTTCTGCTTAATTTCCAATGTAGCTTGTTTGAAAGTAAGCGTAAGCTTATAGCTCTTTCGTGTGGACGGCATGCTTCATGCTTGAAAATTCTTGGTTTCCCACTGGAACAAATCGTAATGTGGCAGGTGCCCTGGGCACAAACAATTTCTGGTGCTAAACTTTGTTGTTGACATGGAGAACAGGCAAACCATGGCAGAAATTTCAACAGGTGCTACATCTTGTTAAGAGAGAAGAAGCTTAATGGCACAATGAACTCGGCTGAGTATAATTGGCTTTAAGCTTTCTGTTACCTCGTACTTCAGCTATCTTTGATTTTTAACGTGAAGATGTCTACTCCCAGGGGTTTGTTTTTTTTCTTCCCATCAGGCGGATGGGTAGTTCGCTACGCTACACCATAATCAGTCACCATTTGCACCCGTGGGATGCATTTGTCCCGAGATTACCCATCCTTAGATCCCACTAGAGAAAAGCTAAAGGGTCATCAAGTTGCCTGTTGCAAACCTGTAAAGCTGTTGTATTTTCACCAGATTACAGCCCAAGTTTGAATCAGATTTAATGTTGTTTTTTCCTAATAAGTACTCTCTCTCCCTAAGTAACTATTATTTTCACTTCCCGAGAAATAATTTAACTAAATTATATAAAAATATTAAAATTCATAGTACATAATTAATATCATTACATAGATATTTGAATCTAGTTTTTTAATAAATTCATTTGAAGATACAAATGTTGCACATATCTTTATCTTTACCTAATAATAAAGCAAGCATTTCTTCTGCTCAAATTGATGGTACGTCAAAGCGCCCGCAGGGAAACCGGACCAACCACCAGGTACGTCAAAGCGCCCGCAGGGAAACCGGACCAACCACCAGCCGCGCCAGGAAAAACGTGAAAAAGGATTGATTAGGGGTGCAGGGTGTTTTCGAACTCCCGATGTCTTCCTTTCCAATGACATGTCTTACCACCGAAGCCAAAGTAGTTTTGTGTTAAGTTAATACTCTAAACTTTAATATACAGTGATAGTTTCAATTGATTTCCACTCCGGTTTTATTTCTCCTGTTTCAACTGATGTATTTTTATTTTATCATAATAAAGATATATAATTTACATAATTAGTATATGGATTGAACAACAAAGAGCAACAATGTTTTTATGGTTTTGTTATATATGTGCATCTAATTCTTTCTCATATCTTGCACCATATGTGTTGGACCGTACGCATAGGATTTCGGTGCTCACGCAAGCAAATAAATAGTAGTTGCAACTTACACGAAATGCACGCCTCACTTATTGACGCGGGGCTTGCGCTGTCCTCACCATGCACCGTCTGTTCTTTTGGTTGACCATCAAAAAACTGCCTACTCGTATGTACACTAATTAAGCTCGTGCGGCAATGATGCATGCAAAGGCAAGTGTAAAAATAAGTTCTTACCTACTCAAATAAAAAATTAAAATGAGAGATGAGGACGTTTTCTATATAGTAATATATGATGGATATTATTTTTGACTCAAGGAACTCTATCTAAAATAAAAAAAAATAGAGATGTATCAAGTATTACTTGAGTACAATGAATTACATAAGTTAAAATTAAAGACGATGATTTTTCTAAGAAAATGTAGAGATTTTTTTGCGTATGACAGAAAATCAAATAATTTAAAAAAGTGACGGATCTAGCGTATGGTATGCACAAGGATTAATTTAATGTTATACAATAATAATAATTGGCTAAATATAGGACATACATCACTACAAGTTTCGCCCGTAGCAACGCACGGGCATTTTTGCTAGTTTTCTATAAATCGAGTTAAACTTACGACACTGAAACCAAAAGCGACAATTATTTAGAGACGTAGGGAGTAGACTTGTAACACGTTTGTAGCCTAGTTGACTTTCTTCATGTCGTTAACACAAGTTAAGTGTGCTACAAATATTACAAAAATTGAGAAACAGATTAAAACGATATTAGTACAAACACGGGTCTATCTGTCGATCGCTCAACTTGAATTTGAATCCCTATGTAGGTACATATATGTACCTTTATATCCCAGAAGAAAAGCGCGGCCTCTCAGGGCATGTAATTACTGTTACAGTCGTTCGACTAATAAATGCCTGCCACGTAGAGTTACTGCACTGCACGCAAAGTCTCAACTACATACGCGTCATCCGTGTCCTGTAAAGAAATTCAATCAGGCCAGTCCCAGTGGTGAGTTTCATGATGTTTCATGCACATTAAATAGGGTGCCACATCAGCAATTTTGGTGATGTGGCAAGAAGTTAATGAGGAAAGAGATGAAATGAGTTTCATGGGGATGAAATCATGTATGCATGGTTTCCAACTAATTTGTGTCTTGCATGTGTTGTCTATGAAACACCACCATGAAACAATGCATTGTGGATCCTATTTCATCCATCAATTTAATACATTATTGCTTATATGGCATTCTTGGAAACACCAAAATGAAACCTCCCATTGAGACTAGCCTCAGCACTTCTTATGTAGCTGCATCTGCCTCACGCGAGTTCCAATATTATTACATGCCCGTCATCCGTGCATCTGCCCCACGCGAGTTCCAATATTATTACATGCGCGTCATCCGTGTGCCGCGAAGAAATCCATGAGTCCATACGAATCAGTGTTTGCCTACATGACTGTGTATCATTTAATCACCTATTTAATTTTTTTTACCGAGGTCAGCAGGAAAGCCTCAATCTATTTTTTTTTGCATATTTTTTTAGCCCCTATTAATTTTCTAACACGGGGAATTGAATTTGAGTCTGCTGGATGCCACTCAGATGCTCTAAGCATGTACTAGGCTAGAGACCATTGCACATTTAACCCATTTAATTGGCTATTTAGTCCAAATAAAGAGTTGCATGGTACGTCGGTACATGACTGACTGTTTCATTTTAGCATTTACTCATTTCATTTCATGAAAAGTGCAATTCTAACTTTTGTAGGATAGATTAGCGATGGCGCAAAAATACTCTCATGTCCTCATTTATTCGCCACATTGAGTTAGTTTTGGCGTGCAAATCAAATCCGACCACTTAATTAGGAAGGTAGTTAAGATCCAATCTCTAAAATTACACTTTTTTAGGATTATTTTCAAATGCTAAGATTACACTTTTTATGGGACCAAGGAGTAAGATAAAACATTGCTCCTAATTTGCACAGCCCCACCCTACCCCATCTTCGGCAGGTAGAGATAGGATCCTTTTTTAATTGATAAACACATGTTGTTTCTTCCTATCCAACACGCACTTCTATAACATATATACATGGCAACATAGCCAAGCACACATACCGTCGGGCAAGGCCACAAGAATTTGAAGCCACCGGATGGACTCCCCCTGTTTTCAACATATTAACATGTGTGTTACTTTTTTTTAACCGTCGTTCCTTCCTCTGTCGTCGTACCGGCCGATTTTAGTCCTGCTGTTGGACCTTGAAGCCTGCTTTACTCTTGGGCTGGTCCCCTCGCGTGCAGCCGTTGGCCTCGGGCTACCATGCTCATCGTCCGTGTCTGCTGAATATTTCACGCGTCTGTCCCCTATCGTCGTACCTGGCGGCCGGCAAGAGGGTGCTCTTCGATAGCTTCACACCCCCGTTGATACTCCTTGCTTCTTGCAATCTGTGTTGTGTTGCTGCTCCAAATTGAACCGAAATCAAATGCATTTTTCCAGTTAGAGTGGACATTTAAATTCTTAATTGCCCGTTCCTTTTAGTTTTTAACTGGTGCTATACTGCTACGCGAACTAATCAGATAGTCTTCCACATGAGTCTTGGCTGTCCAGACGGGGGTGCTATTCAGTTAGTTTTGCCATGATTTGTCTTTATAAGCCTTGAATTCTTCTTACTCAAAATTACTAGAACAATACTTTGCTGCACTTTACTGGTGAGGATGAGCCAAAGTAATTAGTAGCTTTCCAATCTATTTGTCTCCATACCCCTAAAGTGTTCGATGAAATGGAACCAAAGAAATGATAGATAAATTTACAGACAGGAAGATAAAATCATTTTTTCCCTGATTCACTGACCTCTTAGTCTCTTACAAGTTCTTTTCCCTTGAGTTACTTTGTTTAGCATAGATAGGAAGAACCTGCTAAACACTTGGTACATCTTATTCATACTAGCCTCGCTTCAGCAGATTTGTTCTTTTTTTTTTTTGAAGTTTAAAGCAGGAGCGCTTCTAGATCATATAAGAGGGGGAAGCAAGCAAGTTCTTACAATAGTTCGATATTACATAAATAAAAGAGATTCTCACTCCACTCATGCATGATAACATAATTAAACGATTATTGTCCCCCCTGCTGCATCATACCCTGGCCGGCCCAGGCCATTGTGTGTTGATTGATGTCCTCCTTGATTAGCTGTAGGATCCTTGACGGTGGCGCTCGACCGCTCGTACATGGTCAAAGATGCGTCTATTTCTCTCCTTCTATATGTTCCACGCAGTATAAATCAAAATCGCCGCCAATCTTCGCCGCGTCTCTTCTGCCAAACCTCGCAACATTCTGTTCCACCATTCTTGTAACTCTAGTTCCGGCAGCGGGACTGAAACCATTCCAGCCGTCCAATCATTTACCAATACCCAGACTTCTTGTGCGTACACACACTGTAGGCACAGATGCTGGGCAGTTTCAAGAGCCTGGTCACACATTGAGCATACCGGATTACATGGCCAATTGCGTGCTTGTAGTTTATCTGCCGTAAGTTTCTTGCTTTGGAGGAGCAGCCAAGCAAAGAATTTGTGCTTTCCTTCAGCCTTAGCCTTCCATGCAGCATTGCAGTTATAGGTGCAGTAGGAGCCCCGAAATTGAATCTCATACGCCGACTTGGCCAAGTACTGACCATCTGCAGTCCATCTCCATCTGATGACATCCTCCTGGTCATTCAGGTGAACATCTTGTATTAGCGACCATAGAGTTATGTACTCCATCATCTCTTCAGTAGTGTTCATTCGCCACAGTCCTCTTGTCCAGTTCTCTGCCATTAGCTCCTCGGCCACACATCGATTTTTCCTCCATGCTAACTTATATAGTCTTGGAGCAATATCCCGGGGTGCACGATCATCTAACCAGGCTGCTTCCCAGAAGCGTGCTTTTTGTCCATTTCCAATGGTCACCGTCGTGCTTGCCCTAAAAAGCTGCTTGTCCACTTCGTTGCACGGCACCTCTGATCCTACCCACGGTCGATCTGGGTCAGTCCACTGGAACCAAAGCCATCTTTGCCGCAATGCCCGACTGAAAAATTCAAAGTCCATGACCCCCAATCCACCTAGTTGCTTGGGTCTCTGCACAACACTCCAGCGGACCAGACAGTGGCCGCCCCTTGCATCATCAGTGCCATTCCATAGGAAACTCCTTCTAATTTTATTCATCTTCTTTATTGCCCACTTCTTTGCAGCAAACATGGTGAGAAAGTATGTTGGAATGGAAGATAGGGCAGCATTCATCAGCTTGAGTCGACTAGCCCGATTTAGTAACCTTCCCTTCCATGTCGGCAGCCTATTGGCCATTTTGTCTATTAACGGTTGGATATCCACTATGCGCAATTGTCTGAGATGCTCTCAGCGGTAATCCCAAGTAGGTGCAAGGGAAACTCTGTACAGGACATGGGAAGGCTTCCAAGACTTGGTGCATGTCAATGCCGTCACAATTTATTGGGTACACAGCACATTTGCTCGTATTGGTCACAAGGCCTGACACTTTAGCAAATAGTTCCAAGATTTCAGCCACAGTTTGCAGATCATCTTTGTTTGGGTTGACAAAAATAGCCGCGTCATCTGCATATAGGCTAGCTCTCAAGGTGGCAGCTCTGTTATTGATCGGCGACAGCAAACCATTCAGTGTTGCAAGGTGAAAGAGCCGTTGTAATGGTTCCATTGCCAAAATGAAGAGCATGGGGGACAAGGGATCCCCTTGCCGCAATCCTGTAGCGTGCTTGTACCACTGTCCTCTGGAGCCATTGAGGAGTACTGCTGTTGAGCTGGAGGCTAGTAGAATTGAAATCCATCCTCTCCACCGTGCCCCAAAGCCAAAATTTTCCAGAACTTCCATAAGATAGTCCCATCGAACACTGTCAAAAGCTTTAGCAATATCTAACTTGAGAAACAACCCTGGCTGTTTAGCCCTATGCAATGCTCTAATGAGATTCTGCGTGTAAAGGAAGTTATCCTGGATGCTCCGTCTCCGGATGAAAGCACTCTGCGCTCTTGATATTATTGCATTTAGTTCGCTGCCAAGTCTTGTTGACAGCAGCTTGGATATGATTTTGGCCACCGAGTGAGTTAGACTGATTGGCCTATAATCCCCAATTCTCTTTGCATCGGCTTTCTTAAGGATGAGAATGACATGTGCTTTGTTCAGATGTGCAAACTGCTGCCCATGCATCGCATAGAAATACTAGACTGCAAACATTATGTCCTGCTGAATTGTGTTCCAACTTTTCTTGAAAAAAAGGCCGATGTACCCATCGGGCCCTGGAGCTTTATCCGCGGCTATTTCATGAATTACAGCCTGCACTTCTTCAAGTGTAAATGGGTCTTCTAAATGTGCCAGGTCGTGTCTAACCAAACCCAGCTCCTCCCAGTTCAGTGTCATCTCGCGCTCTGTAGGCTTGCCAAAGTGGTTACTGAAGTGATCAAACACAGCTGCAGCTTTTTCCTCATGATGGTAATAGGTGGCTTGTGTCGTTTCCAATGACTGTATGTGATTCTTCCTTCTACGCCCCTTTGCTTGTAAGAAGAACAGCTTTGAACTTGCTTCCTCAGCTCGGATGGAGGCCAATCTGGATGCTTGTTTGGCTCTCAGCTTTTCTACAGCAGTCATGCCTAACAACCGCAATTTCAGGTCCCTTTTTAGCATTATCTCCTCCTCACTCAGGGCCCGAAAATCCTGCACTACATCGAGGAGTCCAATTAGTTGCGTAGCGGCTGCAATCAGAACCTTGTTATTTCCCAATATTCCCCGTGCCCATTTGCGGAGAGCCTTGCTTGTTCTTTGCATCTTAATGTGAAACCTAAGAAAAGGATTTGTAGCCACTACATTTCTGTTCCAAGCGCTCGCTACCACCTCATTATATCCTTGCAGCCTAGGCCAGAATGATTCAAATTTAAAACCAGTATACTTGATCACTGATTCAGCTCCCATGATCAGCAGTGGGCAGTGGTCCGACACCCTGGATGACAATGCCTGTAACTGAACCTCCGGCATCATTAAGTCCCATTCAATGGTACAGAAAGCTCTGTCGATGCGTGTCTGTGTTCTATTATTAGACCACGTGAATTTCCTCCCTCTAAGATTCAGCTCCTTGAGCTCCAAGTCCCTGACTACTTCCCGAAAAGCACCCATCAATCTTCTATTCAAGTTGTCATTGCTCTTGTCTGCTGCTTGCAAGATCAAATTGAAATCACCAAGCAGTAACCATTTATCTTGTACTCCCTGTCGTACCCAACGCAGTGCACCCAGAAATTGCATTTTTTCGGCGTCCCCCTGTGGCCCATATACAGCCGTGATAGCCCAGGTCACCGGCCCCAACTTTGATGTTACTGTTGCTGTGACAGTATGGACTCCGACCTCTGCCCCTGTGATAGAGTAGTAGTCTTCATGGACTGCCAGAAGGATGCCTCCACTAAGACCAACAGACGGCAGGTACACATAATTATCCACAAAACTATTCCCTAGAATCTCATTCACTAGTCCCCTTTCAATGTTTGTCAACTTGGTTATTTGTATTGTCACAATAGAAGCCTTGACCTCCCTGACCAGATCCAGCACCACTTTCCTCCTTACTGGGTTATTCAGTCCCCGAGCATTCCAATTTAAAATTATACAATGTTGTTCATTCATAAGGAAACTGATCAGACTCTCCACAGTAGCCTACCCTTCCAGCCATCCCCCTCAACACAAATGATTGCAGCAATAGTAGAGGTACAGCAACTAAGCAAACAGAAAGGCACCACCACCAGCCACTTCCCAGCCAATGCAGCATCGGCCACCACCATCCACCACTTGCCCAACAGAAAAGAAAACAGAAACAGTTTTGCAATAACATAAAGATTTGTTCAGACAAGTGATTTTTTTGGGGAATGTTCAGACAAGTGATTTGCTTTCATCCAAATAGCCTAGCTAACATTGTTACTATGCTAATAATATTTCTAATTGTGTTACAACTTACAAAACATGTTCAATTTATTCTATCACATCTTTAGTCACATGCCTACCTAATTAGTGCTCGGCATGCCTCATACATACAGTAAGCCAATGGCCTGCTATCTACTGCTTACCCATGACAGAGCAGAGCAGAGCCGGACGGGCACGGCGAAGTGCGCTACCCTTCCTAGTGCAAGTGGCTGCCGATAGATTTGCAAGCTTGACATTTGCCGTCCGTGAGGTCGTGACGTCTGCCGTTGTCTTCGACTCTCCGTTTCAATCAACGTAGCAAACTCATTCAGTTCGCTGGACGCCAGATATGTCTGTACTTTGTAGCAGGGCGTCCGCAATAGACGTGGCAAATCGCCAGCTGCGATGGAAGAGAGAGATTACCAGGCACAATTATCAAGATAAATGGGACCACGCTCTCTCTCTCCACTTCTCCACCCAGCCCCTGCAAAAAGCTGCAGCTGAGCGCTAGCTCGACTATTTCTTCGGCGCTAGCGATCCTTCTCTTTCCTCCTTTTCTTATCCACGTCGGAAGCAAGCCGACGACTTCGCTACCTAGGGGACACCCTTATCTTGCCTGTCTGCTGAAGTGCTGATGGATCTTGCCATCTGCTGCAGATCGTTACTGTTCGGTTTAGACTGTTCAGATGGCATCTGGGGGTCATTATCATCCGTGATCCTGCGGTGTTAACTGATTGCATTTGGTGGTATTAGCTGGCTAATCGCATGTATCAAGACAATATCAGCTAATACTAATCATGGCACCAAGATGGGGTTCTACACACTGCACTTGTTTAATCAGCGTGGCTAACAGGTTATCTTCTGTAGATGGATTGCTACTGACAAAAAAGAGGTAGAAAAAAAGGTTTCAGGTGTAGTTGAAATTAAAAACTGAAATATCAAACTGTCTATTGCAAGCAATCCAAGCCTCATGTCAACCACCTAATTTGCTGAACATTATCTAAGAAAACTGATATGTTGAAAGTACCATTTCATCCATTTGAACAGACTAACGCGGAGAAACGAAAGCAGAGATACCAGCTCGTTCAGAAAAAAAATAATCACAGGTACCAGCCCATCAAACACCCAAACCAACCCAGTGGATTCTAGGAGTACTAATTTAGCCCATAATAAACAGGTTAGCTGATGGGCTTTCAAACAATCCTGCCTCTAGCTCCACAAGAGAGAGCCCACCCAAGCCCCAAACCCCCTTTCATTCCATTCCACGCAAGCGCACTGTGGGGGATATAGTACCTGGGTACCTCACGAGCAAGCCTGGCAGCCCATCAAAAGGGGGCGGCCCACCTCACCGTTCTGGACCTGAAGACGTGCGGGACAAGTCGGCGCACGGAGGAAGGATCTGGAAGGAGAAGTCCTAGTTGGAATAGGAATTATTGTAAAGAAGGAAAGGATTCTTAGAGATAGGATCGGATACAAACCGACTTGTAACCCTGCCCCCCGATATATAAGGCGGGCAGGGACCCCCTCAAAAACAACTCAAGCCAACTCGATTCATCAGACAACAACTCAACACGCAATACAACACCCCAAAACAGGACGTAGGGTATTACGTCGAGTCGACGGCCCGAACCTGTATAAACCCTTGTGTCTGTCCATCCTAACCATCCTGCTTCCGATCTTTGCGATCTTCCCTACATTACAAATCACTTCCGTGGGCTACCCCGTGGAAGACTGCCGGAGATAATATCACCGACAGTGGCGCGCCAGGTAGGGGGTATCGCCGAGGTCAATCTGGTAAGCTCGATGGATCGCGTCAAGATCTTGGACAGCTGCAACCTCCCGGACGTCGACGAAGTCGAGATCCAGTTCGGGGACGTCATCACCACCACCGTCTTGGATACCCAAGCGGCAGGAGCTACGGTCGCCACGGAGGTCTCCTCTCTGGCGCCGACTTCGGCCATCACGGCCCAATCCGGTCCGATCGCCTTTGATCGTACCGGATCTACCCCGCTGAGTCCTTCGCAGAACGCGAGGCCAAACCAGTCGGGAACAGATCTACAATCACTCGGTTTCGATCCGACTCCTGAGAGTCGCGTCGCCGAATCATCGCAGAGCGTAAACGCTCAACCCACACGCGTCCAGAGCCCTGAGGTCATTGCTGTTCAGACCCCTGGCTTTTGCGCGCTTGCTCGGAAGCAAAAGATGAAGGACATCGTCCAGTCGGATGATTACTTCTCTGGGAGCGACTCCTACGGGCTAGATCTGCTGGGACCCTCAATCCTAGACGATCTGCCGGAAGGATACACGGTGTCCGATGCCTCTACAGAGCCGGAACTACTAGATTCACTCAGAGAATTGACTCCGAGTAGTTTGGAGCGTTACACGCCCACATCCGACTTCTCCGAGTCCGAGGAAGACTACCTCGCGCAGGAAGGAGTCGGATCATACTGCTACATGGTGGCGCCAGCAACGCCTACCAATCCCGTCTCAGAAGATGAGGTCACTCCTGCTGAGGAGACGACCGAAGCCAGGAACCAGCGTCGAGGACGCAATGCCAGTCGGGCGACTCGCAGAGCCGCACAACCACATGGAGCCGCCGCGTCAGGATCTGGTACTGCTCGACTCCAGGAGCCTCGCTCTGAAGATCATCGTCGCCAACGGGATCAACACGAGCGGAGGAGTGCCCGGAACTTGATGCGCGACGGCACGTTCGAGTTCAACGGACACGAAGTCTACGAGACACCAGTCCAGAACCTCGTTACTATCAACGAGGAAATCAATCGGCTACCGCCTAACACTCCGGGCCTGGAAAAGGTAAGGGCTCTCGTGCAGGCCGCCTCCGTCCAGGTTCACCAGATGCAAGGCAGACCGACTACCGACGCTCCTGAACCCGGTTCATCTCGACACCGGGCCAGCGGCGGATCGGGTCGTGATGAAGACCTCCGCACCACGATCAACAGAGATCGAGATGCAAGGGACATCATCACCAATAGCACTGAAGAGCGCCATCGTGAAGAACTCCGACGGCGCCAAGAATATGATCGGGATCATGGAAATCCCCGTCATAACCCCAACAGAAGCGGTTACTCGACAGAGTCAGACTACTCTGACCTCTCCGGCAGCCCAAGGCGCGGCAACAATGGCGGTCGACGACGAGTGCTTCCGCCACCCAGGCGACCGACTCCACCAAGAGATCGAACTTCACCGCGCAGCAGAACCTACCGGCAGGACCGAACTCCACCCAGGACTCGGAACTATCGGAGGACCCGTTCCCCACCCAGGGACCGGGATCGCAGGAGGGACAGCACACCCCCAAGAGCGGTTGATGGATCGGGTCCGAGCGATTCCCGCCCTAGAGGTCGGATCGGCGGATTCCAGTCGTTCACCGAGCGCTTGAGAAGCGTGACGTGGCCCAGAGGCTTCAAGCTGTCGGACATCGACAAGTACGACGGGAAATCTGACCCATCTCAATGGCTTCAGATCTACTACACCGCCGTACAAGCAGCCGGCGGCGACGAGGACGTGATGGCGAACTATCTTCCCATCATGCTCACCAAAGACTGCCGCAATTGGCTGGCAGGACTCCCGCAGGACGCCATTGACAACTGGGAGCAGCTTACCGAACTCTTCATCGGTAACTATCTCGGTACCTGGGAAAGGCCCGGGAGCAAGCGGCTCCTCGGTCAGATCAGGCAGCGCAAGAACGAGACTTTGCACGACTTCGTCCGCAGGTTCTCAGAAAAGCGCAACTCCATCACGGACGTTACGGATCAGGAGGTGATGTCAGCTTTCCAGCGTGGCATCTCCGATGGAAGACTGATCCATAAGTGGACTCGGAAGCCACCCGCGACTGTCAATGACATGTTCCGGGTCGCTAGCACGTGGGCAGACGCCGAGATCGCGGAAAGAGAACAACTCAGCGAGATTAGAAGTCGCTGGGAAGAAGAGAACAAGACGACTCGCAAACGCGACCGCCGCGACGACGAAGAACGACACGACGATCATCGACGCAATGACAGCCAACCTCGCAAGAAGAAGAGCGAGGGAGACATGGTCGCCGCCCTGGACCGGTCCAGAGGCCGGGTAACTCCAGAGGACTTCCAGCGCATGCTCGATGAGCAATGCCCATACCACAAACACAAGCACTCGGCGCGAGAGTGCTACGGGCTCAAGCGAGCCTTCACCGGGGGCAACAGAGGCCCCCCATACAGAAAGAGGAACGATGGTTCCCCGCGAGACGACAGGCGAAACGACGAGCCTGATAATGACTTTCAGGAAGCCGACCGAGTGGTCCGCATGATTTACGGCGGACCAGAGTTCGAGTCAAAGCGCCAGCAGAAGCTCATCCATCGCCAGGTCATGCACGCGAGGGAGCCACCGGTACCTGAGTACCTCAAGTGGTCGGAAGTTCCGATCACATTCACCCGGGAGGATCATCCAAACTTCATACCGAAGCCCGGGTCCCACGCCTTGGTGGTAGCCCCGACAATCCGCAACGTTCGGCTCACCAAGGTACTAGTCGACGGTGGCAGTGGTCTGAACATCCTCTTTGCTAACACATTGAAGGAGCTCGGCCTGACTACTCTCGATCTGAGTCCCCCCCAATCCGCGTTCTACGGTTTGATACCGGGAGAGGGGGCAGAACCACTCGGGCACATCACGCTGCCCGTCACTTTTGGAGACCGGAATAATTACCGGACCGAGCATATGCAGTTCACGGTGGCGAACTTTGAAACTGCATACCACGCCATCCTTGGGAGGCCGGCACTCGCCAAGTTCATGGCGATTCCTCACTACGTCTACCTGCAGGTCAAGATGCCAGGACCGAAAGGCGTAATCACCGTCTTGGGAGACGTCCGAGTCGCATACACGTGCGAGCAGGAAACTCTCAACGCGGCAGCCGCCCTGGACATGTCCAAGCGCATGGAACAAGTACTGGCTGCATCACAGGAGGTGGACAAGGACGCTCTAGAGATCCCCACCAAGAAGCCAGCGAGAGAAGCCATCGCGCCAAGCAAGGAGACGGAGCTGAAGAGGATCTCTCTGGACCTGGACGACCCAAAGAAGACGGCCATCATCGGGGCAGAGTTGGACCCCAAATAGGAAGAAGTGCTCGTCAAATTCCTAAGGGAAAACGCCGACATATTCGCGTGGAAACCATCCGATATGCCAGGCGTCCCAAGGGAACTTGCCGAGCACTCCTTGAAGGTCAATCCGACTGCCAAACCGATCAAGCAAAGGCTTCGTCGATTCGCGCAGGACCGCAAGGAGGCAATTAGGGCAGAAATTACAAAGCTGTTAGCAGCCGGATTCATTCAGGAGGTGTTCCACCCCGACTGGTTAGCTAATCCAGTTCTTGTAAGAAAAAAGAATAATAATGATTGGAGAATGTGCGTTGATTATACAGATCTCAACAAAGCTTGCCCTAAAGACCAATGGGTGGAATTGAAATAAAAACAAGAACAGACTGACTAAATACCTCAGGGCGTGGATTTCCTAAGTTGAACGCCGGAGGACAATCAGTAGTCCTCAGGGACGTTCCAGGTGCGAAGAATTTGCCAAGCCGAGCGGCGGCTTGGACTTTGTCGACGCGCTCGGGGGCTTCGCGCGTGTTGTCCCCCTCGGCGTAATATTCATACGCCGGGTGAGCCCGCTGCTTGAGCGGCTGAACCCGGCGCAGAACAAAATTGGCTGCCACACCGACGGCAGACAGCCCATTGTCCTTCAACTGGGAAATAAGACCCAGGAGCTCCCGAACCTGGTCCATTTCACTCTCCTTGGGAAGAGCGGTCCAGGATTGGGAGGGGACAGGACGAGAATCAATTTCTGGAGAGATGGCAGGCGAGTGGTTTCCTACGTAAAACCACTCGGACTGCCACCCCTTATTGGAGGTAAGGAAAGGGATGTCAAAATACTCCCGAGTTCGACCCTCGCGGAGTTGGAGTCCGGCGCCCCCGACTACTTGTGGGCAGTCGGTTCGGGGATAAGGCTTAAGAAGAAAAAGATGAATGAAAAGATTGAAGTGAGGCTCTATCCCAAGATAGGCCTCACAAAGGTTGATGAAGATGGCGATGTGAAGGATAGAGTTGGGATTCAATGCGCAGAGGCAGATCCCATAGTAATGCAGCAGCCCGCGGAGGAAAGAATGCGCGGGCAAGCCAAGACCACGGAGAAAGAAAGATTCGAACACCACCAAATCAGAGGAGTTTGGGGTGGGGAAAGACTCACCGGCGGCGGCGCGCCACTCGGCGGTTTGTTGGTCGGGGAGGACGCCATCCATGACGTGCTGCTCGAGGCGCTTGGTGGAGGTGATGGACTCCCTCCACTCGGCGGCGCGATCTACGGCGACCTCGGCGGTGGCCTTGCCCTTGGACGACCGGGCCCTTGCTGGTGACTTCTCCTTCCGCTTCGAGGCTTCCTTCCTCTTGGGCGCCATGGCTAGCGAGCGGTGCTGGAGAGCGAGGAAGAAGGGTGCGGGAGCAGATCTAGGGTTTTGTTCTGGCGCAAAGGGAACTGGAGCGTCGGGGAAGGCAAATGGCAAGTAAAGGAAGAAGAATGCGGCGGGGATGGCTTATAAAGGAAGGAACCGTTCCTCCCGCGCGCGGCGCGGCGCTTGTCTCGGGAACTCAACCGACGCAGGCACGTCCCGTCGCTTTGAATTCAAAGATGCGGTAGGGAATCGCGATATCTCGCGATATCTCGACTTCCGTAAGGCGACCGTTAGGGACGCAACGGACTTTTAGGAATAATGGGCCTAATGGGCTGAAATATAGCACGACCTTTCGGTTCTGTTACGATAATAAATTTGTGGGTTCCTGAGCTAGGGTTCAGGGGCAGAAACCACTCGGTCGTGAGGCTAAAATTAGTCGACGACCAGACTCGATTTTGCAATTAATATTGCGACCTCGCAACTGATTTTTGCGTAAGGCATGCGATATTATCGCTAAATTGACTCAGAAATCTGGGTCAAATGCTGATAAGTATAAATCTTGTGAGAAGATGGCTTACCATATGGTCAAGCTGAGTCGTGGGACACGACTCGGGAGTCATGCCGAGTTCAAAGAACTCGAGGACAAAATCCTTATAAAGGGGAAACAAAAAAGCCTCTGAAGGAAAAGTTTATCCAAAATCCATGCCCAGAGGCATGGGGGCTGAAAAATCAGTCGGAATTCATAGCTTTCAAAGTCTTGACACGATCATGCTGAGTCGTAACAAGACTCGGGGGCTACACCCAATGGGTGCACCTGGAGGTGCACACCATTGATGGATCAAGTTCAAAAAGAGATTCATAATATTTATTTTTGACCCTCGACCAGAATATTCTATTCTACTCAAGGCTCGGGGGCTACACCCAATGGGTGCACCTGGAGGTGCACACCATTGAAAATCAAGATACAGATGGATAAAAGTTGAAGACCTTTGGCCAATTTCATACTAAAATTGCCCAAAGCCCGGGGGCTAAGTGTATTCACTTCGCTGTCGCGTCGTGAAAAAGAGCACTCCTTCCCCTCACTTTGACTGTAACTGAAGAATTGTTTTCAGGAACGTCTGAGAAACCACTCAGATCTTCTTTGAAACCACTCGGATCTTCTTCGAAACCACTCGGATGAGATCTTAGACAACTTGGGGCACTCGAATCATGCAAGAAAAAATAGAACAATTACAGCCAATGATCGGCCAAGAAGTGCTCGGGGGCTACTGTGGGGGATATAGTACCTGGGTACCTCACGAGCAAGCCTGGCAGCCCATCAAAAGGGGGCGGCCCACCTCACCGTTCTGGACCTGAAGACGTGCGGGACAAGTCGGCGCACGGAGGAAGGATCTGGAAGGAGAAGTCCTAGTTGGAATAGGAATTATTGTAAAGAAGGAAAGGATTCTTAGAGATAGGATCGGATACAAACCGACTTGTAACCCTGCCCCCCGATATATAAGGCGGGCAGGGACCCCCTCAAAAACAACTCAAGCCAACTCGATTCATCAGACAACAACTCAACACGCAATACAACACCCCAAAATAGGACGTAGGGTATTACGTCGAGTCGACGGCCCGAACCTGTATAAACCCTTGTGTCTGTCCATCCTAACCATCCTGCTTCCGATCTTTGCGATCTTCCCTACATTACAAATCACTTCCGTGGGCTACCCCGTGGAAGACTGCCGGAGATAATATCACCGACACGCACGCTGCTTCAGTGCTTCTAAAACCGTTCTTGATGCGCGGTCCCAGCTCAGCCGCTCGGTTCGCCTTCTCGATTTTCCCCCAAAACTAGTAACTTGCGCGCGCATGGGCGCGCGGCTGATGTTAAAAATACATAATGTAAATTCATCTATAAGTGTTTATACGATGAAGCAAGCAGAAGGTTTTTTAAGATCCAAAATATACAATCTTGGTCAATGGCACATAGTCATAGCATTATAGCAGGGTTCTAATAAGCACACATATTTTACAATAATAGTAAGTCTGGTGATAAATGGATCTAAAGGCTGGCGAGCATCGACAGTAGCACAGTGGCAGCAAGGAGCAGCATAACCTTTTGATGTCTGTGAGGCTTAGGCTGCATAGGTGTAACGAATAAAACTAGAGAAGGGAGTCTCCTCAATACATATAATGAAGTAGTAGTATTATTGTAGGGATGTGTGCTTTGGAATAAAAGGTTACATACATGTATTGTTCCATTAGTTCACCAACAGTTGCGTTTCCATTCTGCTGGTTCACGGTCGGAGTCTGCAAAAGGATACAGAAGTAAATGTATCCATTAGGAATAGGAAGGAATTCTTATTGTAATGAAGGGAAATGAGTTCACTGATCTATACCCAATTATACTTTATTTTATGAAGTAATAAAAAATGGACAGGACACTGGTAAGTGAGGTCCTTGGTGTTCTTGGGTAGTTTATTGAAAGATATATATCAGGCATTAGACAAGGAGGGACACGTTAAGCTAAAATGAATGATGCAATGAAGGTGTTAATCTTAAAGCAGTAGACATGTATGTTTACGTGTTGATGTTGATTTGCATTTACACAGTAACTTTGTATACATTGTGGAAAAAAAATACTGCATATATGAAGTTTGTGTAATTTCTGACTTTTTTCCCTTCAAATAAGGCAGGAAAATCATGATGTTTCCAAATAAGACATTGATTAGGCAACCTGACCAAATGTGAAGTAAAACCTCGGCTCAAAAAAAAAAAAAAAAGAGGAACAAAGGGTAAGGAGTTTACCTGACAATGTACTTCTGGAATCTTTTGAATTATGCATCCATTTCAATAGAATTGAAAATAAATATGCAATGCACAACTGTTTAAAATATAATGTGGTTTAGCGTAACTGTAATAAATGAATAATTTAGACAGAAGCATATTTCATACCCTTCGAAAAATACAAATGAGTAAATTTTTGCACCTGCCATTTCGACAACAGCAAGTGACAGCAGGTAAATTCAGCATACAAATCGTTGACTTTAATGCATATTTTCTTTACAGGTGAAGCTGAAGATATTGGGCTGTAAATGTAGTTGTGAGTTGTAGAAACATTGGTACCTAGAGTTTCATATGAGCCGATGCTGTTATGTCAATGATGATCTTCACCTCTAATTCTGTCAATGCTGTGAGATGGAGCTATCCAAAACTGAAAAGCAAGACACTATCAAAGCAAATAATTTGTATAGAGCATAAAAAACTCGCAGTCCTATCAATATTTTCTAATGACGACACAAACTTCTAATTAGTTTCCTAATCCTTGTTTTAATTGAAATACAGCAACTTTGCTTGCTCAATCAAATAATAGAACTACTACCGGGTAACAAAAAAACACACGTTTAGATTTCTATAGCAATTAGACTCCAGCAACTAATGAAAGATGATTTCAGTTATCTTCAGGCTCATCCATTATCTACTGATTTGAGTTCTGCACATATAGTTTGGGGGAGGTCATATGTAAGAAAATAAGTTGCGTATTTGCAATGTAGGTGTACCAGAGCGAAAATTTCGTTTTCTTATATAGGTGAACCTTTTCACATATGATGCAGCATATCACATATACAATAAAAATGCAGGCATCAAAAGTAGGAGCAGGCACACACAAAAGGAAAAAAGATGACAGGAACTCACCACCATAAGCTATGTGTCCAGGAGGCAGCAAGGTATTCGTTGATGTGGAAATAAGGAACCAGATGAAATCTGCAGGCATAGCTGAGAGCATCCATTAATCAAATAGAAAGAAAGCACTAAAGAAGGTACTGCATAACTAATCGGAATTTTGGATTCCATAGTCCCCGTCCATTGCAACAATTGATTTGGAGTCACAAAAAAGAAAGCTGACTCGTAGTAAGAGCATTGTCACATAATATATTTGGCTAGTAAGCTTACCTGAAGGCTTCAGCTTTACCATAGAACTTTGATATAAATTTCAGAAATGAAGGGAAATAGCACTCCACTTTATTATGCCTATAAATTGCTAAACGGCAATGCAAGCAACCACAATATCTCTAGTACAGCTGATGGAGGGCAAGGTCTGAAATAGATTAGAGAAATAGAAAAGGAGAGTAGGCAACAAAAACGGACAACTCTAAGTGGATGGTTCAGTAAGAATTGTTTATCAAGGCAACTCGAAGTGCATAGTTATTTAACCATACGCACAATCATTTAAATATCATTGGTAGGTGTATCAAAATCCAAAACCTTGTCTACTAAAGGAAAGAATTGTTCAGGTAGCAAAGCTAATCCATGTAGAATTTGTAAAAAAAGACTATCGAGCAGTAATATGGTCTGCAGTTAAGAAAGTATTCAAAACAGGTATACCTGGCGTCCAAAAATACATTGAGTAGAACCAATTTTAGGTGGTAGGCAATGTTGTAGCATGCAGAAAGTAGCAAAGAGCATATCTAAAAACAAATTATAAGGGTTGAGATTGAGAGTTCTATGTTGACATTCATAAATTGGCCGAGCTATACCTTCTGCCATAGCAAGTTATATGGCACTAATGTTTGCTAATGTGAAACCCGCTAAAGCATCTTTGCTATGCAAGCTTGAGCCGGAGCCTGTCCTGCACCTGAAAAAAAATAAAGATAATCAGCTGTAATGAAAAGAACAATCTCAAATACTTTGTTTAAAAAGACACCTTTTTTTGGGTGTGTTTTGCATGATTCTCTTGAATCAATTGTCTGCAAGGTTTTCAACATATGCACATGCATCACCTGAAGGTATATAAATAGTAACCTAGACATGTGCATATTCTCAATCAATGGCAGGAACTGAAAGTGGAAATTATGAGCCAATGACCTAAGTACTGCCTACAACTTTTTGCTAGTTAGCTTTGCACATGTTGATTTCCCATTCTGACCCTATCAGCCACTACCAGTTTACCACTGCCAACCCCTATCCATATTGATTTTGTATATCACCTATCTGCACGGTGAGGAGACTGAGGATAAATAAATTCTAAACACAAACAAATTATGAATACTATCATGAACAAGGCACCACTTGTTCCATTGGGGGGGAAATCTCACCATAAGCATGGTGTATTAGATGGAAGTAGAAAATTGCATATCCTGTGCTCAAGATCCTTTACTGACCTTGAACCTACAAGACCACATACTTGCATACCTTTCTTAAATCACCTGCTCCTCCCTGATCAACCATCGGTGGTGCACCACAACAACATGAGCAATTTATAGTTGGACATTGCATAAGGATCAGAAAACCTGAAACATCTACTTTATACATTTGTTGATTCACCTGCACCTCCCTGATCACCATCCGAAGGTCCTCAGCCACTGGTTCTGCGCCACAACAATATGCCTTTGGGACAATTCACAATCTGATATTACACAAGAAACAATGTATTGTTTAAATTACATTTGATGCTGAAGAAAGACAAAAACATTTACAATCAACAAACCTAGCATGAACTGCAAAGATTAATGTAGTTGGCAGAGGAAACAAAAAAGTGATAGACTGACACCCATTCACAAAGCCTCTCGATGAGGAAAGGAGTGAGCTAAATATCTTGGATTCTCGTTACTTGGCTTGACTTGTTGCATACACCTTGTTTGTTGCCTAGAATAGATGAAAAACATTTTATTTGTGTGAGTTTTTCAAAAATTTTGATGTTTTGATCGTTGGATCAATTCTTGTTTCCAAATGATCATTGCTATGTATTGTTGCTTGTTGCTGATCATTTTGGAGCAAGACTCTTATATGTCCATTCTAGATATCTCTCAAAATCATCTCTAAAAATCTATCTCCTTTCAAAGACCTCTATCAACTTCCCTTGCCAAAACCCCTTGGCAGAAACCGGATCAACCGGTCCTCCACCGGATGATCCGGTCTCACCCGTCGAAACCCACTGAGTGGATCCGGGTCATCCGGTTTCAATACCGGATGATCCGGTTTGGGGGACCCGACTATAAATACTTTGAACCGGCCATTTTTCTCTCTCTTCCATTCTTTCTCAAACTGGCCGACGCCCCTCTCTTTCTCTCCACAAACCCTAACTGGCGATTTTGAGTTTCAACCAAGGATTCATGAAGATTTCAAGCTCCTTTGGTTGCCCTCGCATAGGAAGTCCCGGTCCTCCACCGGAACTTGTTCGAATCGCGCGGAAAACTCAAAGGTATTTCATTCAAAATCCTCTCACCCCGATCTCTCAATGTAGGTTGTTCTAGGCGATTTCCCTTGGTGAATCATCTTCATTATCTATCTAGAGGACATGCCTAAAGTTTCGTTCAGTTTGGTGGGCTATATCTTTGGATTCTTGGAATTGGTGTTCATCCCTGAGCCCGACCGGATGACCCAGTACTAGACCGGATGACCCGGTCAGGCTCAGTGATGCACATCAAGTCTATTGCATTCCAACCTATTTTTTCCAAACTCTAAATCATTCACTTATATCATTTGATCTAGATGGTGAAGGAGAAGGTGACCAAGAAGAAGTACGTGGAAAGTGAGTCCGAACCGGAACTTGAGACCGATTCCGATGGTGGCATTAGGGAGAAACCCAAGACTCGCCGCAAGGTCACAAGTGCACAGAATGTGAGAGGACGTGGTGCACCTAAACCTCAAGGGCGAGGTAAAGGTGTGGCCACAAGCTCAAGTGCACCGAAGAAGGGTAAGGCTAAGGGTAAGAAACCGATTGGAAGTGGGAGTGGTGGCAGCCATGCTTATGATGATAACATTGATCCCTCATACTTTGAGCGTGGATTAGCCATTGTCATGGCCCCCACCCGTGGTCCTCATGATCCACCCATGGTGTCATACAAGTCGGGGTGCCACTCAATCAAGCATCTGAGGTACAGTGAGGATCCTAGTGAGGATGAACGTAGTTTCTTTGGAGATGTCCGCTTTTGGTTCCCTCATCAGGCTGACTGGTATGAATCTGTGATCATGAAGATGACCCATGTCACCACCAAGATGAAATGGATCAATTGGAAATATTTGTCTACTCATGGTTCCCCGGTCAAGGAAGTGGTTGATGCGGTCTATGCTTGGTGTAAGGAGTTGAAAATTGATGAGATTATGGGCTTTAGGTGTGATTGGAATGAAGAGGTAGTAGCTCAATTCTATGCCACCTTGTTCATTGAGTAGGGTGACTATGCTATATCATGGATGCTCGGTGGAAAGCGCTTTCGTATCCACTTGGGCCAATTTAGCCTCATGTTTGGACATGGGAAGAAGAGTGATATGCGTGAGGACTTGTGCCACCCGGACTACTCCTTGATGAACTTGCATGAGGGTGATGAGCTTGAGCCCTCCAAGTTGCACTTCATGTATGATCTCGCCTTTGGAACAATCAAGGATCTCACTCCGTACTACAAGATGTTCAACACTCTCTTTCGCTTCACCATGGCTCCTAGGGGTGGTGACTCGGACAATATCTCCTCCCGTGCTCGAAACTTATTATATCAAACCGCTCCCGGTCAACCAAAATTTCAAGTCATGACCTTTATTTGGCATGAGATACTTGCTTGCTCATATGACAACTTGAGTGCTTGCCATATGGTCCTTATATCTTTCACATGATAAGACCGTGTCTCAAGTCAACATCATACCTAGTGTTGTTCATGATGCTTATGCCTCTAGTCAAGGAAAAATTGAGCAAACTCTTCACACTGGCACGAAGCATGGTTCCAAGCTCACTCCTTTGGGACCTCATCCGGGCAACTATCCCGCTACATTCACTCCCGGTGCTTCCTCATCTAGAGCTCCTCTATCATCATCTAGAGGTGCCCCTTCATCCTCTCATGGACCCTCTCATCATCATCATGGGGCCACCAAAAGCAAGAAAGGCAAGTTTGATTTCATTGCTCAAGGTATCTTTGCTTGCTTTAACATGTGCCGCCAAAATGCTCAAGAGATGCGTGAGCATAGGAAGTATATGGATGGGGAGATGCTGAAGTTGAAGAAGCGGCAAAAGGCACTCATGGCCAAGGCGGAAATGCCTCACTCTCCCGTCCGTGAGCCACGTGATTTCCCTACTCCTCCCCATATCTATAATCCTTGGGATGACTACATGTCGTATGCTCCTCCGGGTGAAGATGTTGAGTTGGATTATGGTGGCCAAGAGTATGCACAAGGTGGAGACGAAGAAGAAGAAGAGGAGGAAGAATATGAAGAAGAGGACGACGAAGAAGAAGAAGAGGATGACGATGAGGAGACTGCATCTGAGTAGCTTCTCCTTTTTGGTGCTTGATGCCAAAGGGGGAGTGTATTTGGGTGTTTCATGCTTTATCATGGTTGAGAGACTTATTTATCTATCTATCGCTTTTATTCTTGTAATGGACATGTAAGAACTATGTGATTTGTGTTATGTGTGGTGTGCCAAGTGAACTTTTAAATTTGTAACACTCATGTGATCTATCTTGCTAGTGTGATGAACTTGCCTATTTTTATGGTGTGATGGATATGGTTGGTGTAATGTTATTTTTCACTTTGTTGATTATATATCTTGTCATATGCATCACGGTTATTGATTCACACTTCACATATCACATTTATGCTTTGATTGAGGGGGAGCTCACTTAAATCTTGTGCAATGGCATGTAAGGCCATTTGTTGAAATTGATCATGCACAAGTTTAGGGGGAGCTCTCTTATCTTGTTGATCATGTATTTCTTGAATTTTATTCCTCTCCTTTGAGCCCAAATTGTTATTGTCATCAATCACCAAAAAGGGAGAGACTGAAAGTGCATCTAGGTCCTAATTTGATTTTGGTGATTCTTGACAATCACAATTTTGGGATATGATGCGCTTGTTTAAGAATGTGTGCAGGAATAAAATGAAAGAAATGAAATGAAAAGGAAAAGAAGGTCCCCAATTCGAATCGAGCGGTGGAAGAGCTTATATAAAGGATTTAAATCTTATTTTCGGTTTGAATTTGAGTTTAGGTCCACCGTACTATCAAGGGGGACACATTTGATTGATTCAAGGTGCCAAAAGTTTTCTCTTGAGATGATGAACACATATGAGAGTCACACATCACAAACACTCTTTTATTTTGTCACTATGTGGATCCGAATGATCCGGTTCTAATGGCCAAAAGCCACTGAGTCAAACCGGGTCATCCGGTTCTACCACCGGATGATCCGGACCTGGGAAGTTTGAGACTGTTTTTGCACTAAGTCATGACCAGACTGGATGATCCGGTACCCTTTCGAAATACACATAACGGTCACATTTTAGGGGTTGGGTATAAATACCCCCTCACACCCCTCATTCATTCCTCTTGCTCTCTCCGACCAACCAGCCTCCAAAAGCATTCAATACACTCCCTCCCTTGCCTCCAAGCATTGATTCTAGCCAAGATTCATCTAGGGTTTGGGTGTGAGTGTGATTTGGGGTTGAGTTCTTGAGCACCTTTGTGAGCTTGCACTTGTTCATCTCAAGAAGACTTGAAGCATCCTTTGTTTCGTCGATTCGCGTTTGTTACTCTTGGAGCTTTGCTCCTAAACGGTTAGAGGTGCCGGTGAGCTTCTATCCTTTGTGGTTGAGCCTCCGGAAGTTTGTATTTCTCCCTCCTCTTTGTGAGAGCAATAGTTAGTGACTCAATCTTCCTTTGTGATTGATTGAGGGAGAAAAGGGCTAGTGACAGCCCGGCTCTTTGTGAGCTTCTCAACGGAGACGTAGCTCCTTAGTGGAGTGAACTTCGGGAACAAATCTTGTGTCTCCTCTTGCTATTGTTGCTTTTATTGTTCTTAAGCTTGATTTGACCCGATCTACTTGTTAGTAGTATTGTGTTTGTGTAGATCATATTTGCAGGGTTCTATACATCTATTGTCATCTTTGTATTCAAAGAAAATCATCAAAAGATAAGTAAAGTTTGAATCATGCACTAGTTTCTTATCCAAACCGGATCATCCGGTATTGCATCGGATCTTTCGGACACCAGAAGATCTGCTCCAATACCGGATCATCCGGTCCTGACAGATTTCGTGAGATTTTTTAGGAAAATTTTAGGTCGGCCAATTCACCCCCCTTCTAGGCCTAGTGTTGGTCCTTTCAGTCGGGAGCCTTACTCTCGGTTTAAGGGACTGAATTCCTGGAATCCAATTGTCCCTCCAGATGTTCACCGACGAGCCTGATCCAATACAGTATACCAACCCTTTCTTCAACACCTCTCGCCCATGCAAAATTGCCCGCCATGTCTCCGAACTCCTCTTCCTTCTAGTAGCAGCAAGGAAATCATCGCTCGGGTAGTACTTCCCCCTTTAGAACACGTGAGCAAAGGTAATCAAGCCTAGTCAGTAGCCTCCAACCTTTCTTTCCTAACATAGCCTGATTAAAAAGTGCCATGTCCTTGAAGCCCATTCCTCCATCCTTTTTTGAATCAGTAAGCTTATTCCATCGCAACCAATGGATTTTGTGATTGTTGTTGGCGCTGTTAAATGACACCATTTTAGTGTTGTTTATACATCATTTTCATGCTTATTCTAATGCTAACCCCGCCACTTGGCACTGAAATAACCCTGTTTCCACTTGTGTCTTGTATTTTGGAGTATATTATGATTTTGTAGGAAACTCGACACATTTGGGCTAGTTCTGGTGATTTGACGATGGGCTTAAAGCATACATAGGCTGATGACGTGGAGAAGGATCAACACGCGAAAGATGAAGTGGATCAGGGCCAAGAAAGGCCCAGGCCGCGCGGCCCAGGACCCCCATGGCCGGCCGGCCTAGCCCATTCCTGGGCCCAAACGTGCTCCCATTTCTTCGAGGCTAAGCATTCGTTAACCCTAGCGTATATATGAGCCACCATTCGCCAGAGACGAGGAGAGACACACCAGAGGAGACGAAGACATCAAGCAACCACCAGGGATCGATCAAGATCGAATCTAGAAGCCATCCACTTGGAGGAAGCGGAGCCGGGAACCCTAGCGGAGGCGCCGGCGACGTTGAATCCTAGAGGACAGCGAGGAGATCGTCTTCACAAGGAGTTTACCACCATGATTAGCGCTTCAACACCGATCTACATGGGGTAAATCCTTCATATGTTCATGGGGTTGTATGGTGATCTTGAGATGTAATCGTTGAATCCTTGTTATGATTATTGATCTATCATATTCTTTTGGCTATGTTCTTCATCTATCTTATGCCCTTGCAAGGCCTTGATTTGGTTTGCAACATATGCTCTGCTTACCTCAGATCGTTTAGCCATGAGTTTGATCCTTGTAGCTCAGTAGCAGATTACCCCTGTTTGGTGACAGCTTGTGGGAGGGAAAACTGTTGAGCTTGGTCCATGTTCATCATTGATAGATTAGATCAGTTCTTTCATGTTATACGATGCATCTACGAGTGACCCTAGACCCTGTGAACATCCGTTCCTCATATCTTGTGCTCACAATCAATTGTTCTTGCTAATCTAGACTAGATTGATCTTTTAACTTATTTAGATTAGATTCAAATCATATCTAAGTCTTTACCAACTCGATTAGTGCTTAGTTAAGCGTAATAACCCACTTGTTCCGTGGATTGATAACCTTGGGGGAGTACTCTCTTGAGGGAAGAGCTACAACTGATCCGTGCACTTGCGGTGGATCTTGGTGCGCGTTCGGCGTGCCAACAAGCTTTTCTGGCGCCGTTGCCGGGGAACAAGCTAGTTATTTACGTTTAACTTTGTATTAATTTTGTTGGCTACTAACACCTAACTTTTTCTGTAGAAATCTTTTTGTTTTTGTTTTATTTATCGTTGTCTAGATGGGATCTATCATCCAGCCCGTTGGAGAACCAGAGAAATCATTGAGAGATTATGCAAGCCCGCGCATTGAGGATTTCAACATACAAAAATCAGATTCGACGCTCGAAGCAACCAAGTATGAGATTAGCACGGAGATCATCAGGATGGCGGCTGCAAATCCATTCAGAGGGGTGGAGACTAACAACCCATATGGACACGTTGCATGTTTCATGAGGCTATGCAATACAATACAACAAGAAGGTGTTCCATTAGCTTGGTTCAGGTAAAATCTTTTCCCTTATTCACTTGCAGATGAAGCAAAGAGATGGTATGCACTTGCATCCTTCGAAGCAAGAGGAAAATTTGATCTATTAATGCAAAAATTCTGCGGGAAGTTCTTTCCTATAAGCAAGGTGCAAGACTTGAGGAAGCAAGTGATTAATTTCAAGCAAGAAGAAGAAGAGGGAATCGATCAAGCCTAGGATCGTTTTAACGGATTAATCGAGCAAGGACCGAAGCTTGGATTCACCGGTGACATATTATTGCATACTTTTTATTTTTCCCTAACCCCCGAGTGCATGCAATTTGTTCGTATATGTTCAGGAGGAGATCTCATGGATAAAACACTCACGGAAGCTACTCAAATCCTTCAGAGAATTAGTAAAGGGGCAGCAACACAAAGAGACTGGGAATCAAGGCTTTCGGGCAACGTAGAACAAGGAACTCGAGGTGGAGTACTTGCTGGAATTTTTAGAAATATAGCTCCAGAAGTGAAGAAAGCGGAACCAATCAAGGAATTAACATTGAAGAAGATGAAAGAACCCGTACATGATGAGGAAGAGCCGTTCCGAAGCGATAAGAATGACAAACCGGAGACATCGGAGGCCAGAAGTTTAGCAAATGCAAGGTCATTGTGAGAGTTCGAGCAATTGGATTGGATTCCCATAGACTTTGGAGAAATATTCAACAAAAGAAGACCGTTTCCAATGCAACAAGGTTCAATGCAAGCTGTAGAAGTCGATTTTCCGCCAGATAAACACACGGGATACGTCTTGGACAAGGAATCAGCTGGAGAAATCATTCAAAGATTATTCAAGGACGAAGCAGAGGTAGATCCTGACTACGTTGCGGAAGTGAAGAGGATAATGGGAGCAAAACCGGAGTCTTCTCCCTTCGCAAGCTTGGCCAAGATTTATGCAATAAAAGGAGAAGATACGAAGGAAAGACCACTACCTACACCACACATCCGTTGTATGATCAATGGAGAATTAATCTGCGATGCTTTATGCGACATCGGAGCCCAAGTAAGTGTCGTATCTTCTAAAATTTATGATGAGCTCCATAACAACCGACTTCTAGGCTACAACAAAACCTTTGACTTAGCTCCAACTTCTACAAGATTGATTATGAGAGATGGTAGAACTATAAAACCTTTGGGTGTGCTTAAAGATTTAGACGTTGCCATGTCTGGTAAATCAATTCCAACCGATTTCTTTGTGATTGATGTCTACTACAAAGAGCATGATGATATAATTCTTGGTAGACCTTTTCTAAAATTGGTTGATGCTGTTCTTGATGCTGGGAAGGGTAAAGTAACCGTTAATCTTGATGGAACTAAATACACATACAACTTTCTCCCCGCTTCCCGTATTCCTTTACCTCTCCCTCTTGACAACGAAGAGATAGAGAGTATTTGCTTTGTTGAGAACCTTAGAAACCCACTTCAACGAGCGTTAGAGGGCGAGTCACTCGCCCACGAGCAAGATGAAGAGTTAGAAGAGGCAAAGGAAGCATTGGAACCACAAGATGGAAGTTGCGCGAGTTCGTTTGAGGAGATTGGAAATCTGTTTCAAGAACAAGAAGAGGTGCCTGATGTTGAGCTAAAGCCACTCCCTAGAGGATTGAAGTATGCGTTTCTGGGGAATGAGAAGACATATCCGGTGATTGTAAGCGAAGATTTAAGCTCAGAGGAAACAGAGAAGTTGCTGAATTTATTAAGAAAACATAAAAAAAGTGAACGGTTACACTATCAAGGACTTGAAAGGCATTAGTCCAGCGTTTTGCATGCACCGTATACAATTGGAGGATGAATATAAGCCAGTGGTTGAGCATCAGAGAAGACTGAGCCATGATATGCGTGAGGTTGTAAAGAAAGAAGTGATTAAGCTGTTGAACGCTAGAATCATTTATCCAGTGCCTAATAGCGAGTGGGTGAGCCCTGTACATTGCGTACCAAAGAAAGGAGGACTGACAGTGATGAAGAATGAGAAGAATGAATTAATTCTACAACGAACTGTAACGGGATGGCGTATGTGTGTCGACTACAGGAAGCTGAATAAAGCAACAAAGAAGGATCACTTCCCGTTGCCATTCATCGATGAGATGCTCGAAAGATTAGCTAAACATTCACATTTTTGCTATCTAGATGGGTTCTCTGGATTCTTTCAAATTCCTATACACCCAGATGATCAGCATAAGACCACATTTACATGCCCGTACGGTACCTTCGCCTATAGAAGAATGCCTTTTGGTTTATGCAATGCACCAGCTTCATTCCAGAGGTGCATGATGGCTATATTTTCTGATTTTATCGAAGAAATTATGGAGGTATTCATGGATGACTTCTCAGTGCATGGCACAAGCTTTGAAGATTGCTTAGAAAATTTGGACAAAGTTTTAAAAAGATGTGGAGAGGTTGATCTTGTTCTTAATTGGGAGAAGTGCCACTTTATGGTGAGACAAGGAATAGTTTTGGGTCATGTGATTTCTGAGAGAGGTATAGAGGTGGATATAGCGAAGATCGAGACAGTTGAAAGACTACCACCTCCAACTGATATTAAATCATCGAGAAGCTTTCTCGGACATGCCGGATTTTATAGACGATTTATTAAAGACTTTTCTAAGATCACCAAGCCATTGACACAACTTCTGCAGAAGGACGTGACCTTTGATTTCAATGATGAATGCCTTAAAGCATTTAGAACTTTGAAAGAGTCACTCATAAGTGCCCCCATCATCCAACCTCCAGATTGGAACCTCCCGTTCGAGATTATGTGTGATGCAAGTGACTATGCCGTTGGAGCTGTTCTTGGGCAGAGAAAAGAAGGGAAAGTGTACGCAATTTATTACGCGAGTAAGACACTCAATGAAGCTCAAGTTAATTATGCTACTACTGAAAAAGAGTTGCTTGCTGTGGTATTTGCTTTCGAAAAATGCAGATCATACATTGTTAATTCGAAAGTGATTGTCTACACTGATCATGCTGCAATCAAGTACCTTCTGACAAAGAAAGATGCCAAACCAAGATTAATTCGCTGGATCCTCTTGTTACAAGAATTTGATGTGGAAATCAGAGATAAGAAAGGCATAGAAAATGTTGTGGCTGATCACTTGTCAAGAATGAACCTAGAAGATGACCAACTAGAGCCTATCGAAGATAGAATGAGAGATGATCATCTTTATAGCGTTTTTGATAGAAACAATTGGATGGGGGACATCATACGTGCATTAAAAGGAGTTCCCCTAGATCATTTGGATAAAAATTCTAAAAGAAGAGTGTATGCGGAGAAGAAAAAGTACTATTGGGACGCACCGTACCTATATAGATATGGAGAAGATGGAGTGCTAAGGAGATGTGTACCAAAGGAAGAAAGAGAAGAAATATTAAGAAAATGTCACGCATCAGAATATGGTGGACATTATGGGCACTTCAGAACACAGGCAAAGGTATGGGCAAGCGGATTTTATTGGCCGGAGATGCATGAGGATGCAAAGAGGTATGTTGCAACTTGTCTTGAATGTCAGAGAACGGGAAATATATCACAAAGGAATGCAATGCCGCTGAATTATAATTTGCAAATTGATTTATTCGATGTTTGGGGCATAGACTTCATGGGACCTTTCGTCAATTCACATGGATTCGAACACATCCTAGTGATGGTGGATTATGTGTCAAAATGGGTGGAAGCACTCCCGTGTAGAAAAGCATCAACCGAGGAGTCAATTCATATGATAAAGACGGTTATATTCCCTCGATATGGAGTACCGAGAGTCTTGATAAGCGATGGAGGGACTCATTTCACTGGCAAGGACTTTGGCAAATGTTTAACGAAGATAGGGACTGAACATAGAGTTTCTACTGCATATCGTCCTCAGACGAATGGCCAAGCAGAAACCTCGAATAAACAAATTATAGATATTCTAAAGAAGACAGTGTTCAAAGGAGGAAAGGACTGGGCAAAGAAGTTAGACGGAGCATTATGGGCATACAGAACAACACATAAAACACCCATAGGGATGACCCCATATCAATTCGTCTATGGAAAAACATGTCATTTGCCCGTTGAATTAGAACACAAGGCATATTGGGCTATAAAAGAGATGAATCTTGATATGGATGCTGCAAGAGTGAAAAGAAGAATTCAAATAAGCGAGCTTGAAGAAACAAGATTGAAGGCTTATCACAATGCAAGCATTTACAAAGAAAGAATGAAACGATGGTACGACAAGCGTATACAAAAGAAAGAATTCAAGGAAGGAGACAAGGTCCTGCTTTTCAACTTGAGATTTAAATTGTTCGGTAAAGAAAAATTGCAAAGCAAATGGGATGGACCGTACGTCGTACATTCGGTGTCACCAACAGGAGCGGTAACGATTATGGATATTAAAGGAGATCAATATGTGGTGAATGGACAGCGGTTGAAGGTTTATTTGGAGCCGGATATCGTCCCCCTTCATTACATTGACATCTATTCATTTGAAGATGACGCCGGACGTCAAGCCTAATGACGTTAAGCAAGGTACGTTTGTATATAGTTTGAGTTTTATTTTTGTTTTAGTCTCTGTTTTATTTCTGCATAAAACCGACGAACCATAGGCTCAAAACTAAACAAGGTGGACCCCGTAAAAATTTGGGCAGCTCTGGGCTCAAAAAGAGCCCAGGCCGCGCGGCCCAGACCCCCTCTGGCCGCGCGGCATGGGGTGTTTTTGACCCCGTTCGACCTCCGTCAGCCCTAGTTTTGTTCGTTGCAGACTCTAGAAACCGCGTCCAGGAGATTGGAAAGTTTAAACTAGGAAAGAATGGGCTTCTCGTCCAAGTCTTTCGGCACATAAATAGAAGCAGTTTCTCCCTCGAAAAACCATCTCATTCCATCCACGAAAACCCCCCTAAGCGTGCATGCAAGCCATGAGAAGCAGCAGGAGCCCGAGCATGAAGACCGGAGGCGAGCCGACGCTGGAGAAGCCCTGGCTGCGCAGCCAGAGCTCCCTAGGCGGCGCGGCATGCCCCCTCCCCTTGGCAGCTGTCGACCTCCTTCGGCAGGAGGTACGCCGGTGTGATCTACAGCCTGTCTTCGCAAGGAGGCAGCATCTACAGCCTCGGATGAGCGTGGGAGGAGTCCGTCCGACCAAGCCTCTCGCTCCTCGCTACCCCATCATCGAGATCATCGATGACGAACCTAAGGAGGTCCCTGCAAACTCGGTCATCGTCCCCCCAAGGCGTTCCTTGCGCCTGCTCGGCAAGAGGAAGGACTACTCCGAAGAACCGCAAGACTTCGCTGGCGACAGTGATTGGGAAGATGACCGTAGTCCTAGATCATGGGGAGATGGGAAGGACGATGATGACCACTACATTTGGGAGAACATCAGGGCTGCAGAAGAGAAGCGTAATAACCCACTTGTTCCGTGGATTGATAACCTTGGGGGAGTACTCTCTTGAGGGAAGAGCTACAACTGATCCGTGCGCTTGCGGTGGATCTTGGTGCGCGTTCGGCGCGTCAACAATTGTCCACTGAACTTCCCCACCAGAAATTCGAGATATAAGTTGTCATCCTTTTACAAATATTAGCTGGCAACTTGAAACAGCTCATGGGGTAAGTTGGCACTGCCTGTGCATTAGCCTTAATTCGAGATATAAGTACGTATTTTGTTGCTTTTTGATACTAATCTGTGATGAGGACTGTATCAGCTACTGATCCAGAGAGTGATACACGTAACCAAGAGGATTTTTCTGTTATAGTGGCCCCAGATGCTCCGCTCACCTCCTGCCCGCTCGTCCGGGCTTGAACCTCTTCAACGGCGATGACGCGAGGAAGGTGGTGGCGCGGGGAAGATGAAGGCCGCGCTGGCCGCAAGCGGGTTGCGCACTTTGCGCGAGCGTTATAAACTTTTCCTTTAAAAGGGCTGAGTCCGAACAAAGGCCTGAGTCCGCATTTCCTCCCACGATTTGAAAACCATCTATTATGGCTCCTTTTACTCCTGAAACTGGATATGCGACCTCTCTCACCCCATCCCACTTCGGTTTTGTCCAACATGGCAGCGGTTTTGAATCGACATGGCTGGGACCCACATGTCAGAGACGGTCGTCGTGGCACAAGTGCTTTCTCTCTCTCTTTTTTTGTCGGTCACCCCGGCGAGATGCAGGAATGGGGAGATCAAGCAACGATGGGGTCACCTCCGTGAGCAAGGAAGTGGCATCACCTCTCCTCTCCCTCCTGATCTCCACGCAAATCAGTGCTTAATCCTTTTCAAATCTGAGCAGGCCTGCATCTCCCTCCTTTTGAATCTTCTTATGGGAGCACACACCAAACCGGCAGCACAAGCATCCACCTTTCTCCTTCCGTTTCCCTCCCTTGAAAATCAAGCACCAGTACTCTGCTCCCTCTGTCGCATGGACTGATTTGTCTTTACAACAACAGAATCATGGCCGCCGCGCAGCCTTCACCTATGCACTGCTACGTGAGGCCCCAATGATGAATCACACACATGCCCCTCCACTGCTTTGGCACATAGCTCGATCCAATCAATCCGTAGGGGTGGCGGGGAGCCTTGGGCGGTCACAACCGGTTGCAGGACGGAGAGCACAGGGGTGCAGCTGCGTAGGATTGTGGCGAGCGGGTGGAGGAAGGCGAGCACCATTGTGCAGCGCGGAAGGCAAGCACGGTGGAAGGAGGTGGAGGAGGATGTCAGGTTGGACTAAAACTGCTGCCGCGTCAACACCACGTCTAACAAAACCGGGGTAGATTTGTAATAGGGAGGTTATGTGTCCGGTTTTAGGAGTAGGAGGACTAGAATGACTGGTTTTTGAGTTCGAGGAGAAAACACAGACTCGGCCTATAGTCCAAGAGAGTAAATAAGACTTTTTTCTTAAAAGTATAGGTATATCTCTACATATCGAAACCTGGGTTATTCCCGAGGCCGTTAGCGGGTCCACGTCGCCCGTTAACGGATGAGCCGTTGGATCCAGCACTTTAGCGATATTGACCGTTCAATTCGGGTCTACGCCGGTTTGTTACCGTTAATGCACAAATGCGGATGCTCGCGAATATTCACGAACCCGCCCAACTCATCCGCTCTGCCTTCGGCTCTGCCGGCCGCGCCTCCCTTCGCCCGCTGCCTCCCATGGCGGACCTCCCTTTCCTGTCATTCCAGATATTGTCAGTGAGATCGTGTCGTGCAGCGGGAGACAGGGAGGATTAGCAGTTTAGCACATCGAGCACCTCTAGGGTGCGCAGCCGCCGGAGAAGACGCGGCACAGAGGCTGTGGCGCGCGATGGCGCGAGGCATCCGTGCCTAGCGCAGCGCCGGCCGAGGTCGGAGCTGGCACGGGATGCTAGACAAGACCTCCAGTGCCCCGCCGCGGCATGAGGCAAGAGGCGCGTCCAACAATACCCGCCGTGTTTTCTCGGAGTCTTGCCGTCTCTCCCGTAGCCGGCGAGCGTCCAGCAGCAACTTGTCGCATCGGTAGGACATCCCCGACGATGTCATGACCAGGCCTTGAGCCTTGTAATAGGAATAGCTATTAAGTTTATGGTCTGGGCCTGTGTGCCTGTATCGAGTTGGGCTGAGCCCAGGAGAGGGTAAGTGGCCCATGTCGGGCATCTATTTGTACTGCCGTGAGGAAGAGAACAGACATCAATCAACTATGAACTAAACAAACTATCTTCTTCCACCTTCGGCTCTCACGAGCTCCTCTGCTGTGGCGGCGCTGCCGACCCACCGCCGTGCGCAATTCGCCGGCAACCTCCTGTAATTATCCGTGACGGTCCCTAGGATCATCACATTTGATACCAGAGCCGTTTCCTTCGCGAATTCCTTCGAGTCCCACTGGAGTTGGTCTGTGATTTGAGAGCGAATCGAAGAAATTTTTCTTCAATTCGTTGTTGAATCTTGTAAATCCCAGACGCGAAGACCTTGGGTTTGCAAGGATTGGATCCGGAAACTACTACCTGCCAACATCCCCACCAAATTCCCCCAATTCGCCAAACCCTAATCCTCAGCTTCCACCACCATCGCCTCCGCCGACCACCATGACCACCGTCAAGAGCATCGTCGCCGCCTTCGAGCTTGCAAGAGAGCGACTCGAGATGGAGCGAAGACGCCAGCGGGTGGACAAGCTGTTCTCCACCACATCGGTGGGGTCGGCGACACCCGCACCGGCGCCCTTGGCCTCCCACGGCTCGCCGGCGTCCTTCACCACATCGTCGCCCTCAACGCCCATCACCCCGACCACCAGCGATGCCACCACGCTCGGCTCCACCACCACCAGGGAGCCCCTGCACCCTCCGCCTGCAAGCTGTTCGACGATTTGCCTCAGTCACGATGTGAGCACTGCGTCAGCTCCTTCATCGACCTCTCTGTGTGCATCATCTTCTCCAGCCGCAGCACCGACCACCTCACTGCCTGCTATGACTACTCCACCAGTGTTGGCAATGGAGGAGGCCCCCCACAACTCGCCCATCAAGTGTTCGACAGGTTGTCTCAGCCATAACGTCGACCTGTTCAAGCCCATGGACACCAACAAGGGTTACTCATTCGAGTGCAGCCAGCAAAGGTACATCATCAACTACATCCCTGTATATTCGATGGGTGTTATGTTTCCATGTCTAGCCACTAGACGGTGGGATGTTCAGAAGGTGTATGAAGGAATAGATGCTCAGATTCTAGTAATTCTAGAGACAGTGCCTATGACTTTAGTTGACAAAGGACAAGGGCCATCTATTCTGAATTTTGAGCAAGTTTGCATTCCACCAAAGCCCCCGTGGTCACTAGTCTGTCTAGAGGATGATAGTTCACAAGCTGATCTTATTGCTTATAATACTTGGATTTTATGGCCACCATTCATACAATTGGAGATGCAAAGTACAAATGTGCAGCTCAGCCAAAACCTTGGCCTTCCTTTGATTTTTTTTATAGCTGTGCAAGTAGAGAAAGGCACCGGTTTGTCTCCAGCCGGGCTCTCCACAACAACAGGAAGCAGCATGGGCTGGGCGGCCCCGGCATCGAGCAAATGCCACACACACCTTGCGCACCCACCAGCTGCTCGACGGAATGCCGCACCGCAATGCCGTGGTCCACCTCACGCACTTCCCACCACACGCTTGCTGAGACCGGCTCTGTTCCCTGTCAGTTCTCCAATGGGCGACGCCACGCGAGCCAGCTCCCCGAGGCCTGCGCATGACTGGATCTGGGTGGAGCAAATGCAAAATTTCACAGTGCGTGTCGCTCGCTGCTGTAAGGACTCGCCACTGCCGGCTGCCAGGGAGGTTGGAGTCGATGTCAGCCGGAAACTCCCGGCCAAGATCAATTCAGCGACAAAGAAGAACAAGGAAAAACTTAGTGGTGACGAGGTGGTTTTGGTGCTGTATAATGCGACAGCGTTTTCTGTTGATCTATTGCCAAATATATACAAGACCGCAAAGCAAAGGTCCTCAACCGTCTGCTGCACGTCGCGCTACATGCGTGTCCATCCCCACGCCACGACGTCCACCAAAGACGGAGAGTCCAGGCTCGTGGCGAGCTATCCTCGGCCACGGCCACTACGCGTGCACGGCCAACCACAATCTGGTGCTCATGCGCGCATGCAAAGGAATCCAAGGAAACAAACATGCAAAACTAAAAACTAACTACCCTATGATATGGAACACAGGATTACCATAGGATTGGCTCACATTTCACCCCCTAATCCTGAAGTTCCTTTCCATTGTTGACGATGCCCAGCTTGCAACGCATCTCACAGAAGCGATCACGCGCCAGCGGCTTCGTCAGGACGTCTGCCAGTTGCTCCCCAGTTCGAACATGCCTGATGTCCATCTTCCCATCATCCATGCACTTTCTGATGAAATGAAACCTCACATCTATATGCTTGCTTCTATCATGAAAGACAGGATTCTTACTGAGAGCAATAGCTGATTGACTATCCATCTTGAGTAGGAAGGCTTCACACTGCTCATCCTTCAGTTCTGCTAGAAGTTGACAGAGCCATACACCTTGACATGTGGCTGTTGCTCCTGCAATATACTCTGCCTCACACGATGACAGTGCTACTACCTTTTGTTTCTGTGACTGCCAAGACACCAGACAGGACCCCAAGAAGAACAATACTCCAGTTGTACTCCTCCTTGTGTCAATATCGCCACCCATGTCAGCATCACTGTAACCGAGTAGCTTCAGCTTCTTATCTTCTGGCTTGTAATGGCAGCCGTAATCAATGGTCCCTGCGATGTAACGGAGGATCCGCTTCACCGCATTGAGGTGCTCAGTGGTGGGCCGTTCCATGAAATGGCTTACATAACCCACAGCGAAGGCAATGTCCGGCCTTGTGTTCACCAAGTACCGTAGGCAACCAACAAGGCCCCGATACTCAGTGGCATCAACTGGTGCTTCTGTGCTTGCCTTGGATAGCTTCAGGCGGGCCTCCATGGGAGTATGGCACGGGTTGCAGCTACCCATGCCTGCTCTATCCAGAATCTTGCGAGCATATGCTGCCTGACTGAGCCGGATTCCATCGTCTCCTTGCTGCACCTCAATTCCCAGGTAAAAACAAAGTAAACCAAGATCACTTATTTTGAACCTGGAGGACATCTGCTGCTTGAATCGGTTGATCTCGGTGGAGTCGTTCCCGGTGATGATAAGATCGTCGACGTAGACGCCCACCAGGAGCCGAGACGAGCCGGTGCCGCGTGCGTACACAGCGTGCTCCAACTCACTGTGTTTGAAGCCGAGGCCCATCAGCGTGTCGTGGAGCTTGGCGTTCCAGGCGCGAGGAGCTTGGCAAAGACCGTAGAGTGCCTTGTCCAGGCGCAACACCTTGTTTTCCTGTCCAGCAACAATGAAGCCAGGTGGTTGACGGACGTACACCTCCTCGATCAGGTCCCCGTTCAGGAACGCGGACTTCACGTCCATGTGGTGCACTGGCCACTTCTTCTGCACAGCGAGAGTGAGCAGGAGACGTACTGACTCTATGCGCGCCACTGGGGCGAATACTTCATCGAAGTCCACCCTAGGCTGCTGGACATACCCCTTGGCGACGAGGCGAGCCTTGTGCTTGATCACATCTCCATTGGCATCCTTCTTGAGCTTGTATACCCACTTCAAGCCGATCGGGCGATGACCAGGAGGAAGAGGTACCAAACGCCATGTCTGGTTGCTCTCAATGGAGTCCATCTCCTCCTTCATGGCTTTGCGCCAAGGCTCAGACTCATCAGCCTCGGCGGAATTGGCGGGCTCCTCTTCGATCTGCAGGTGGAGTTGCGCCGCGACTTCACGGGCGCATAGAACATAGGCCGGTGCCGTCGCGAGGATGTTGTCGAGGGTGCGGTACCGAGGCTGATAGTCGTCGTCATTGTCGGCGTCGAGGAAATCTTGCACGTCGTCGGTTGGAGGCGGCACGAACTCCACCTGTGCCGCAGGGAACGCCGGTGGCGAAGCAGCAGGGGGTGTCGCGGTCGCCGCTGGTGTTGCGTCGGGTGCTTCCTCCATGCACTCGACGACGATCTTGGAGCCTTGCCTCATGTTCTCGTCCTCATCTTCCCATGCCCACGACGCCTGTTCGTTGAAGACCGCGTCGCGGGAAACGACGGTGCGCCGCGACACCGGGTCGTAGAAGCGCCATGCCTTGGCACCCTGTTCGTAGCCGATGAAGACCACTAGCTTGCCGCGGTCCTCGAGCTTCTTGATGCCGGGCTTCGTGGTCTTGATGTATGCCACGCAGCCGAATGTACGAAGGTGCTGGACAGCGGGCTTCCGACCATGCCAGGCTTCATAGGGCGTCTTGCCGTCGACGGACTTCGTGGGCGCGCGGTTCAAGAGGTAGATGGCCGTGGCCACCGCCTCTCCCCAGAACCTCGTCGGCAGGCTTCGATTCTTCAGTAGACCGCGAACCATAGTGATCACGGTCTGGTTCCTTCGCTCGACTATGCCATTTTGCTGTGGCATGTACGGGGCAGTGTGCTGCCGCGCCACGCCGTGCTCGGAGCAGTAGGTCTCGAAGGCGATCGAGGTGAACTCTCCTCCGTTGTCAGTGCGCAGAACCCGCAGACGACGTCCCGTCTCCACCTCCACGTGTGCCTGGAACAGCTTCAAGGCGGCGAGCGTGTCGCTCTTGGCGGCGAGCAAGGCTGCCCACATGTATCGGCTGTGGTGATCCACAAAGAGCAGGACATACTGCTTACCACCAGGGGTTGCAGGGGAGACTGGGCCACACAAGTCACCGTGGACAAGGTCCAGCCGTCCTTCAGCGTGCCACTTTGCTTGTGACGGGAAGGGACTGCGCTTGAGCTTGGTGGTGACGCAGTCCTCGCACAGCTGGTGTACGTGCTCGACGTAGGGGAGGCCATCCACCATGCCCTGCTGATGGAGCTTGCGGAGCGCGTCGAAGTGCAGATGTCCGTACCTCTCATGCCAAAGCCACGCATTGTCACTGGAGCGCGCGGGAGGCAGAGAGGTCGCCCGATCTTGACTCGAAGCAGGTAGAGCCGGTTGCTGGAGCGCTAAATGCGAGCGATGAGGCGCCCCTTGTCATCGCGGATCCGCAGGACGCCATGCTTGGTGTGGATGTCGCAGCCGGCCTCATCGAGTTGACCGAGGCTGACAATGTTTGTGGTCAACCTCGGGATGAAATACACCCCCGCGAGCGGGAGGTGTTCGCCGTTGCCGACCTCAAACAGCACGGTGCCGGATCCCTCGATCGCCACCTCGGAGTCGTCGCCGAACCTGACCGTGCCGCAGACGGACAGATCGATGTTGAGGAAGGCGGATCTGGATCCCGACATGTGGTTGGTGGCCCCGCTGTCGAGGTACCAGGAGCTATCGTCGTGCTCCTTCTTGTCATCGAGCTGGACGAAGACTTTCTCTTCGACGATGCGAAGCGGTTGGCGGTGGTGCGGTGCGGCGGCGGCGATGTCGTCGACGGCGGCCGGTGGAGGGGAACGAATCTTGGCTGACGCCAGCAACAGAACGGGCTCGAAGGGAGAAGAAGATTCCTCACCCTGGGCCATATGGGCCTCGCCCCTCCTGGGCTTGCTGCGGCAGTCCTTGGTCCAGTGGCCCGTGCGGCCGCAGTTCTTGCACTGCGGCTTGTCGCCGCTCTGGGCTGGGCCTCGCGTGTCGCGATTGCCGCTCCTGGAGCCTCCTCCACCGCGGCTACGTCCTCGGGGCTTGCCGTCGCCCCGCTTGCCGCCGCCGGAGGAGCCGCCAGAGTTCGTGTTCCCGGTCTCCGTCTCCTCGAGCTTCATCTTGGCACGCCATTCCTGCTCATAGAGAAGAAGACGCCCCTAGTTGTTGAGGGCCGGCGGTGGATTGCGCCACTGCTCCACGGCGCGGAGCCGCCCTGTGACCTCCTCGACGCTGATGGTGTTGAGGTCGAGCAGGGTCTCGATGGAGATCGCCACCTGGGCGAGATTCTCGGGGACGACCTGGAGCATCTTGCGGACCACCTCCACGTCGGCGATGTCGTCGCCGAGGATGCGGAGATTGTTGGCGACGCCGGTGATGCGGACGGCGAAGTCTTCCATCGTCTCTCCCTCCTTCCACGCCATTGCAGCGAATTCACGCCGGAGTTGCTGTGCGTTGGACTCGCGGACGCGTTGAACGCCGATGCGAATCGTCTTGATGGCGTCCCACGCAGCTTGCGTAGTGCGCTTGCCACGTAGGGCGGCGAGCATCTCGGGCGGAACGGAGCGAAGGATGGCTGCCATTGCCAGCCGGTTGTCGCGGTACTTGATCTCCTCATCTCCCTCGGGCTCGATCGCATGCCAGATGCCCTGCGCCTCCATGTTGACCTGCATCAACATTGCCCACTCGTTGTAGTTGGTGTGAGTGAGGGTTGGGTAGTGGACGGAGGCGCCTGTCTCCTTGATGGTCCGCCGGATGACGACTTCGGTGGTTCGCCGGCCGCGGCGAGGCGGCGGCGACACGGAGACGCGGCAGGCGACGGAGATGCGTCGGCGACGCGGCGGGGTGCGCGAGTGGCCGGAGCGCGGTGGCTCCGATTGAGCGGACATCACAGGTCCCTCCTGATCTTAGCTCTGATGCCAAATGTCAGCCAGAAACTCCCGGCCAAGATCAATTCAGCGACAAAGAAGAACAAGGAAAAACTTAGTGGTGACGAGGTGGTTTTGGTGCTGTATAATGCGACAGCGTTTTCTGTTGATCTATTGCCAAATATATACAAGACTGCAAAGCAAAGGTCCTCAACCGTCTGCTGCACGTCGCGCTACATGCGTGTCCATCCCCACGCCACGACGTCCACCAAAGACGGAGAGTCCAGGCTCGTGGCGAGCTATCCTCGGCCACGGCCACTACGCGTGCACGGCCAACCATAATCTGGTGCTCATGCGCGCATGCAAAGGAATCCAAGGAAACAAACATGCAAAACTAAAAACTAACTACCCTATGATACGGAACACAGGATTACCATTGGATTGGCTCACAGTCGACTACTACATGGCCCTCGGCATCTACTGCGGTGCTAGACCTCAATACGGCACACCTCTGCCATGCGATTGGCACCCTGACGAGAACTCCACCAGCAAGGACGACAGAGGCCAAGTTCAAACAAGACTGTACGAGGTTTGCATGCCATGTGTTGAAGAGATGACTAGGCCATGACCTGTTCCATAAATGTTCAGGCAAGACAAGACCTCTCCCAAACTAAAGTATTCCTTTCCGTTTTCCATTTGCCTCATATTTTAATTTGTGCCAAATGTCATTAGAATGTACCAAGAATCTCACATAGGATGGTGCTATGCATACCAAGAAGCTATGCAGCAGTTACCATTGGAAAATCATTATATTTCATGAATTTTCTTTCCCCTTTGGAATGTAAACACTAGCTCTGGTAGCCTCTTCCTTCATTTGATCACCTGCTAATGGTTTATTCCAGTGAGTTCACACATTTGTTTTTGTGCTTTGAGTCCCCGCCAGCAGCAGTCCAGCAAGTCATGCAGCTCGCCAAAGACCTGAGCAACTGCTTGGGCATGCATGCCATGCGACATTATGCAGCTGTTGCCCATCAAGTGTTCAATGTTTTTATAGGTTACTGTGTAGGGAACTGCAACATGTGCGTTTGCGGTTTTGCGATTACTGAATCCTCATGTGTTTGATTTCTATATTTTTCCAGCCTGCGTGCCAGCTCGAGCTGCACTCTTGACCAGGAACAGGTCAAAAGCCAAAATGTGCTTCCGCTCGAGGTAAATTGGATCTTCTTGGCGAAAGCCTGTATGGCAACTTTCTTACTTTCCTATCTTGTTATAGCATGAATGGGCAATTTAATGGTTAAGCTAATCTACAGCACCTCACTCTTAGAATTTATCTCAAGAACACAGGGAAACAAGCATCTTTTGAAACCATTTATCTATGTGTAATTTATCACATTGGGGATAGAGAAAATCAGCACGTGTGTTTCAATAACTTGACCTAAACGTTGTCTCTGAAACCGGTTGAGAGAAGGACCTTGCATAACCCAGACGAGAAAACACATCCAGTAACTTTACATGATCTGTGTATTCTTGCAATTTATTTCAGATTAACATATAGCAACCATCCCCTCCACCTTGTTGGCATTTGGATGAGCAGTACGAATGCATCCAATGCAAGAGATGATTTGAATGAAAGCACACAAAGGTGACATATTCACAGAGCAACTATATTGTGACATGGAAAGAGACATGTACCCATGAATGGAAAAGAGTAAATTTCACTTGGGGTCCGTTAACTTTTGCCCGCGTCTTATTTGGGTCCAATAACTAAAAAATTGGTCATTTGGGTCCACGATTTATTAACGTGGCACGATGGAGGTCCAAAACCGTCCACGGTGGCACTTTTCGCCTACATGGCGGTGCCAGCTCAGCGACAATTTGTAAGAGGCCCCTCCGCCTCTCATTTCTTACTCATTCTCATCCTCACAACTTCCCTACCGCCCGTTGATCCCCTCATCGTCCTCTCACGCGTGTTCGCAACCGCGCTCGGCCTCTACCAGGCCCTCGCAGGCCGCATCCACGACGCCATGTCAATGCCGGCGCTGACGCCATGCCCATCGCGTCCTTGCTTCGTCGGAGTTGTCCGCGGCCGATGTCGACACTGATAGCCTCGGCTTGCTGCTGCTCGAGCGCCTCGCGTCGGGGCCCCGGCACTCAAGCTCCAGGGGTGGCGCGCGCTCTGCGATAGCGCGAGCTCCACCAAGTTCTTCGCCGTCGCCGCCCGGTTCGTGCGGTGGTAGCCGGTAGGGGCCGGCGGCCGTGGCACCCGCGTGGAGCTGTTTAGATGTTCAAATGCAAGTACCATGCTCAGATGTTCAAGCTTGATACCCGTTGATGAATCAATCAACCAAATGAAATCACTTCGAGCACAACAACACCAGCTTCTAAATTAACAATCGTTTCTCTTAGGCCGTGTTTGAGTTGACGCGGATGCCGTGTGCGCCGAGCTCGCATGTCGCGTTCTTGGTGAGGCCAACGATGGCGTGCTTGAAGGCGGTGTATGCGTGTGGTCCCAGGCTGCCGAGCACGCCGGCGATGGAGACGATGCTTCCTGCGCGGTAGGGATGCTTCCTGCGTGGCAGGGCACCATGGCGAGCGCGGCGCCCAGTGCGTTGACACAAAGGACCCGGACTCGGTCGAACTCGCAGGAGAAGGAGAGGATGCTCTTGGTGGAACGCGTCTGGCGGCCCAGCACCTGCTCGCCGCGCTGTGCCCGACTGCCCGTACGGCCAGACACGGGTGAAGATTGTCACTTGTCAGCGCCGGCGTGGTGCCGGCGCTCGTGGACCTGCTGCTCGATGACCACGAGCAACGCGTGTGCGAGCTCGCGCTGGCGGCGCTGGACCGGCTGTGCACGTGCGTCGAGGGCCACGTCGAGTTGGTGGCACATGCGGCGGGGCTGGCCGTGGTGGGCAAGAAGGTGTTGCGGGTGTCGGAGGCCGCGACCGAGCGAGCGGTGCACGTGCTGCGCTCTGTGGCGTGCCACGCCGCGACGCCCGCCGTGCTGCCGGAGATGGCGTAATCCGGTCATGGCAAGCACCTCAGTAGAGCAGTTCATTGTATAGGTCGCGTAGGTCTTCTCCTCGCCGCTGGCGGGAATCGCCGTTCAATTGGGGGCGCGTGATGTGCTCGATGTAATGCCTAAGAGGGATGGGAGTGATGGGTGTGGAGTGGAGAAGAAATGAGATATAGAGGGGGGCTTTTGCAAATTGTCGCCAAGCTGGCACCGCCACGTAGACAAAAGGTGCGACCGTGGATGGCTTTGGACCTCCACCGCACCACTTTAATAGATCGCGGACCCAAATGACCGGTTTTTTAGTTAATAGACCCAAATAGGACGGAGGCAAAAGTTAATGGGCCCCGGATGAAATTTACTCAATGAAAAAAGTGCATGTCATTGAGGAACTGAACCTCCCGTAGGTAACTATTGTCAGCTTCAAAATTTTGTATGTAAATTAGCTACATGCAACAGCAGCATCAAAATAGGAGGCCTGCATAGCAATGCATGCATGTATGGGTGTTGATACATTACCTTTACAAATTGTAGATTTATTTCCTGTCCAGCTGTCCTCACTTGATTGCTGGGTATTCATGCTCTTACCTAAGAACTTCTAAAATCTGGTACTCATCTTCGATTGCTTGTACATGTTTACTTTCTTTAGGTCCTCGTATTATGTACATAGGTGCTTTCTCACATCATGCTGCTCATTTTGTTTTTGAATTCACATCTAAACTAGGGAAAATTGTATCGTCAATAGTTCATAGATGGGTTATTCTGTAATTAATTTCGATGAATATTTATATGATAATGATCCCTTATGGCATATATAACTACTAGGAATAACAGCGCGCTAACGCCGCGCATGTTACAAACTATGTTTGTAATCACTCGTTGTCACCATCAACGGTTGTAGATTTTTTATATTTTCTAGTATTGTTAATCACTAAAAGCGCTGCATGCATGCATAAAAAGTAGCATACACATATTGAACGAAGTAGATAATATAGCTATATGGTCATTATATGTGTAATGGGTATCAATAGAAAATGATGTCGTGTGGTAACTACACAGAGGTGTGACCTGCCAAAGTCGACCGTACCGATGGGCCGCCCAGCCGGGGGGGGGGGGGGAGGGGGGGGATTTTTTTCCCGAGCAAGAACAATGCGTGGGCCCCATCCCAACATTGACGCGACGCAAGGCCACAACACAACGGCTGCGGTGGCAACATGCTCGATTTTTTCAGCAAGGGACGTCAGGTCCGATGCTCGTTTATTGGAAAAGAAAAAAAAAAGGCAAGGCTCATACGGAAGTGCTAGGAGAGCAGCAAATCCTTCCACGATATAGATACACTTATAACATTTCATCATACGTATATGTGCAAATTTTTTCTGAGCGATATATGTGGCTCGTGGTGAAATTTCATTTGCTAACAATATAAAAAATTAATATCTGGCGACCGATGAATTGCGTAATAGCACAACGCTAGACGCTTGGAACAACGTGGCAAGCGATGATGCACCGACTCTCAAGCGACACGGCTGTACCTATTTCTTCTGAAGACAATGTCGACACATCAACATATGCGTGATGCTCGTATGCAAAGTGCAATGTTAGAAGTTTGGAACCACGTGGGAAATGAGGATGAACCAACTTTAGACTGTCACTTTTTCTTTTAACAACATAGATGTATCTATTTTTTCTAAAAACAAAATCAAAATGCTGCTCGTATGCGTAAAAAACAGAGAAAAAAAGACAAAGCTGTTACTACAGCAGAGGGGAATCATATGTATCTACCTATTAAATTTGTTTCAAAAAATCATACATGTGAGAGGAATTATGATGTGTGCCTTGGTAAGTATACTTGGGCAGTAGTTGTTTCAAAAAATCATACATGTGAGAGGAATTAGGATGTGTGCCTTGGTAAGTATACTTGGCCAGTAGTTTTTCCCAACAGCAGTTTTTTTTTATTATGGAGCACTGGTCCGTTAAAGTAAAGAAAAAAAAAGAAAAGCTTCCGTACGCAAGCGCTGGGAGCGCAGGAAAGCTCCCAGCGTTATAGAGGTACTTACTAGGTATGTCATCTCGCTTTGTACTTCTGGCCACTGATCTTTCATTTTCCCATTGCTAATGTTGCGTGGGACAAGAATTATCCTATAAAATTATAACTGCAAAGAGACGTTGACTATATAAGTGTGTTGGTGCCTCCAAGTCGCAACCTTATTCCACTGGTTATCGGCATGAACATCAAATAGATTGGCTCAAACTCAAACAAACATTGGCTGGCGCGGCAGGCAACGCCGCGCCCTTAGTTTTCTACGAAGTAGTTGAAATCCAGGCCCAATCCGTTCTGAAACAGATCGCCCCTGCCAGCCAGCCAGGCAGACAGTGATCACATGGGCCACAAGTGAAAGAGCAGCCCAGGCCCATTTGGAAAGAAGGTAAACCCTAGGCACCGCTTCCCTCTGAGTCTCCTCCCTGTAAACCGCCGCCACCCTCCCTGTTCTTTCTTTCCCCAACCTCCTAAAAATCACTCCTTTCCGCGGAGGGCTCAGCCGCCGGCCGCCTGCCCGGAGTCACTCGCCGCCTTCTCGTCCTTCCCGCACAGCCCTGCCTGGTAAGGATCCTCCTATCTCTTGTATATATGGATGGATCGGTGAAGTCATGTAGTGGTTTGCCTGGGATGATGCTCATTTTATCTCAGGTCATCGATCGCTCCTCATTCGTTAATATTGCTGTTTTTTTCTCGTTATTTACCCAGCCATCGCGTAGATCGATCGAGAGGCGTCCAGCACGATGTCTTTCAGGCGGTTCCTGTACCTGGTGGCGGACGATTGCGTTGAACGGAGCTACTCCCTTCGCCGCGTCGACATGTCGCGCTTCTTCCGCCCACTGTGGGAGGGGGCGCCAACGCCGCTCGACAGCAGCGGGGGAGCAGGAGCAACGGATCCATCGGCTGTAGAGGACGCCGGCAGGCTGCCCGAGCCGACGATAAGTTTCAGCCCACCGCGGCTGGAGCAGGATTCTCGTTCTGGTTTGATCGACTTCTTGCTCTTTAAGAACAAGGGGCGCGACGGTGAGAGCTTGCAGGTGGTCAGCATGGACCACACGGGCCGCGCTCTCTTGTGCGACCCCAGCCTGCACCCCGAGTGCCTTCAACTGCCCATGGTCAGGCCCAAGCTTGCACCCTTCTCTCTCACCGTCGGCAGCAGCCTCTACGTCATGGACGCGTTCCCCGAGCCACCCAACGGCAGCGAGTACCACAGCTTCGAGGCTCTGTCTTGCAGCCACCGCAACAGTGACATCTACAAGGAGTGGTACTGGCACACTCTCCAGCCTCCTCCCTACGTCTATGGTCGACGTAGCCCTTCACATTACATTGAGTCTTATGCCGTGGTTGCCGGCACAAACATCCTCATGTCCAACATGGCCAAGCACACATACTGCTTCGACACGGCTAAGACTGAGTGGAGAAAGGTTGGCGACTGGCCAATGCCTTTCAGCCTCCTTGCTGAATATGTCCCAAAGCACAAGCTCTGGTTCGGGCTCTCATCAATGGGCGACGGTCACAGCTTCCTAGCGGCCAACCTGATGCCCCCCTCGGACTCGGAGGAGATGAGCCCACCTGTGGTGCACGGTTCTTGGATGGAGTACGTCCAGCCTCCTCCGGAGTGGAGCCTTGTACGGTCCCAGGTTGTGCACTTGGGCTGTTCCAAATTCTGCATCATCAGGTTCTTTGAGATTGGTCAACTCAATGTCTGCTCGGACACTGGCAAGACCTTTAAGGTGGAGGAGGAGCTCCAAGTGGTGCTCACTGGCGTGGAGGTGGCGAGTTGTGACCAAGAGCTCTCGGTGTTCAAGCACAAGTCCGAACGTTACAAGCTCAACTTGGAAAATGACTACTGGGTGCTCTAATTGATCTTCATCTACTGCCATAGTAATGCAGTAGTGCCATTCAGAGTTGTGAATGGGTTGAGTACTTGTTAGCTGCAGGTGTTTTTGGTTCATTGATCTGGTAAAGTTAGCCGGAATTTATACTGATCAATGGTTAGGACCTGGTTTGGTTTCTTAATCTATGGACGTGGTTGCAGGATCATCAAATGGAGTCTATTGGCCATTATCACCATCGTGTCTTTTCTGATGGTTCGTATCACTAAAACTGGTCACTTGAATTCAATTCCAGTTACCTTTGATCTCTTATTATTTTGTTTAGCCATTTTGATGGCTTTGAATTTTCCAATGAATGGCATGGTTTGAATATAATATTTTATTTGGTATCTTAATGTGCGTGTAAGGTTATTATTTTTTATATGGTAATGACTAGTATACGATCAGCCGTCATTTGGACGACGTTTACGGCCGGGCGCATCCACCGTCCCCCCGATCCGACGTCCCAGGATCCCACCGGAACAAACTCATGCGGGGCCTACTAGTCAGAGGGGATATTTTTTCGGGGCCGACTGTTCAAAACCTCGGGCCGCGCGCCTTCTCGGCTGCTCCGCTGCGTCATTTCGTCTCCCCCCTCTCTCTCTAGGGTTCGTCTCTCTCCTCATCCCCCCGTCTCCACGACTTAATCCGCCTGCAATCCTTCCGGATTCGACCGATTTTGGCAGGAACGAGCTCCAAATCGAAGCTGGGGATGTGACACAGCGCGTTGCGAGGTGAGTTTTCCGCTCAATCGTTGCAAGTTTGGACGAATCCACAACCATTTCGGAGCACCTCTGATTTGTTTTTGGCGTCCCCCTTTTTTGTGCAGGATTGAACTGCTCAGTCGCTCGAATCGAGAGCTGCGGTGTACAATCGAGACCGTGCGGGGGAGTTCAGGTCGAGGAGGAGGGGGGGTAGCATAGATCCCGTGCAGAGATCCTTTGGTTTACGTCAGAGGTGGTTGGGGAAGCAGAGATCCGCGCACTCTGAGGTGAGTTCTGCCCGCGTCACAGCGCGTTGCGAGGTGAGTTTTTCGCTCAATCGTTGCAAGTTTGGACGCATCCACAACCATTTCGGAGCTCCTCTGATTTGTTTTTCGCTTTTCCCTTTTTTGTGGAGGATTGAACTGGTCAGTCGCTCGAATCGAGAGCTGCGGTGTACAATCGAGACCGTGCGGGGGAGTTCAGGTCGAGGAGGAGGGGGGTAGCATAGATCCCGTGCAGAGACCCTCTGGTTACATCAGAGGGGGGTGGGGGAAGTAGAGATCTGTGCACTGTGAGGTGAGTTCTGCACGTTTGCACGCATGTACAACCATTTTTCGGTGCCCCTCTGATTTTTTTGGGTACTTTTCCTTTTTTTGCAGAGGGATTGGAGCTGGCCATTTGCTTCAATCGAGAGCTGCGGTTGACAATCAAGAGCGTCCGGAGGGAGTTCAGGGCGAGGAGCATCTGCACTTTGGAGGTGAGTGGGGGGAGTGGGGGAGGGGGGGTGGAAGCAGAGACTCGTCCTGTTAGACAAGTGAACTACCTGGAGTCATTGTTGGGGGAGCAAACGATACGGGTAGCCAACTGATTCGGGTTGATTTTTAGTTGGGAACTACCTGTAGTCATTTGCCGAATCATTTTCGTCGGAGAAGCTCACGGTCCAGCGAATTTGTGTGCACTTTTTTTCCCCTGAAGTGACATAGATGTTTGTTTTTGTTGGTCCTTGTTTGTTTACCAATTAGCTAACACATTTCAGGGCTTTTTAGGTTAATACTGATATGAAATCTAGCTGCGTTGTTTGTGTCTTCTTTGTTCTAGCTGTTAGTTCAATTTTTTTTATGTGGCTCCTGAATGTTGATTGATTATCAGGCGCCCATCACGTTGATGGCTCATTTATTTTGAACTTGTATCTGAATTATTATTTCTTAGTATACATCACATTGTGCATTTTTTAACCGGACAACTTTGATTCATATTCGTTTTAATTAGCAGAAACCATGTGTACTCCCTTGCAGCTTGCATATAGCAAGTATAGAACTAAAATAGTATAAGAAATTTATCAATCAATTAGTTGTGTTTAAATTTATTTTGAACCGCTTACAATATCATATACAATTGTGTTTTCATTTTTCTAAATATATACCAACTTCATATATGCTTTTTTTTATTATCTGTTCTATGTTGATATTAACTCTAAATGAATTTGTAATAGGTTGGAAGGTGTTCAGGACCCTGTTTGCTGAGGAGCTTGGTTGCTGAGGAGTCAGGCGTCGTCTGAGAAGGTGACACATTTTTTTCTCTCCTCAGTTAGTATTTATGCACCTTGATAATTATACACCGATGTGATAGATTAATTGCTCTTTTCACAGAGCTTTTTTGTGTCGCGCACAGTTATCAAATGAAAATGGTTGACATTAGTAGTGAGCATGCAGTATTGGTTTTTTTCTCCCAGCATCAGTGTTGTTGTTTTTCAGTCACAAAAACAGCTAGTAGTTGATTGTTCAGAGGCACTGGAACGATTACCAGTATTTGGCTAGAGCAACATTGGTTTAGTGTGCAGCTTTGGTTGGCAAGATCTAAGCGCCCTCGGTTTTTTTTTCAGCTAGTTAGTGTGCAGTATTTGGTTTAGATGTACTGCAATCATTAGTACTGATTGGGCAGACACACTTCCTACTGCAATTTTTCAAACATCTAGCATAGCTGATCATGATAAAATGGTTATCATATAGTAGTGATTGTGTGTTCCAGCTGTCAAAATTAAGTTTTGTCCAGCGGTTGTTTTCGGTGTGTACTATAGGTGCTGTTGGTATTACTTGCATATCAGATCTCGATAAAATGCTTACTAGATTACGTTAATTCGCGCATCAGATCATGATAAAATGCTTATCAGATCATGATAAAATGCTTATCAGATCATGGATATCTAGATTGACGCCAAGCTTTCAGGTTTGTCTCAAATCTCTTACTGCACTTTTTTCATTTTTTTTTTCGGGTGGGTGCTGAATGCACAAGTCTTTATTGGGGTCGACGAAAATCCAACGGAGCTGGCATGTGGTATTCGGTCGCTCCGGATACCCTGTAAGTCCCGGTTTTGGTGGCCCCCCCGATGCGTACAAGCTCATCACCCACCTGTTGCTTTTGTTATTGTTTTTCTTGTTTCTAATCATTTTCTTCTTTTTGTTTTTCGAGGTACATTACAGGAATGTCTTCTGTCTGAAGTCATCCACTGATTTTGAGCTCTAGGTATGCTATATATCCTATCTGCAGTTATCATTTATTTTTTTCAGGTGGGTGCTGAATGCACAAGTCTTTACTGGGGTCGACGAAAATCCAACGGAGCTGGCATGTGGTATTCGGTCACTCCGGATACCCTGTAAGTCCCGGTTTTGGTGCCCCCCCCCCCCCCCCGATGCGTGCAAGCTCATCACCCACCTTTTGCTTTTGTTATTGTATTTTTTGTTTCTAATCATTTTCTTCTTTTTGTTTTCGAGGTACATTAAAGGAATGTCTTCTGTCTGAGGTCATCCACTTATTTCGAGCTCTAGGTATGCTCTATATCCTATCTGCAGTTATCATTTATTTTTTTTCGGGTGGGTGCTGAATGCACAAGTCTTTACTGGGGTCGACGAAAATCCAACGGAGCTGGCATGTGGTATTCGGTCACTCCGGATACCCTGTAAGTCCCGGTTTTGGTGGCCCCCCCGATGCGTGCAAGCTCATCACCCACCTGTTGCTTTTGTTATTGTTTTTCTTGTTTCTAATCATTTTCTTCTTTTTGTTTTCGAGGTACATTAAAAGGAATGTCTTCTGTCTGAGGTCATCCACTGATTTTTTGAGCTCTAGGTATGTCACAAAACCCTTACTGATTTTAATTCCTTTACTTCAATTAATATTCTACGTTAGCAAGCACTCCCTCCGCCCTTGATTATTAGCACAACATTTTGTATCCCACCTATCTCTCGGTACCTTCTCCTCAGTATGCAAGAGAAATTAACCCACTGGACAATAGGAATTCAGAATCAGCTAGCGAGCACTGCATATTGCCATGCATGTGCTGCAATATGGCTTAGTACAACAATAAATTCTCTGAAAAGTTAATGTAGTTTAGCAATAAATTCTATTTTTGTTGTTGTGTTTCTTTTTGAGCAATTAGTAATATATTTCATAGCATATTTTAATCAAGCAAGGCAGCGCCAAGTGTTAGTGCCATATCTGTGATATAACGTAATGAGGAGCACAAATTTTTGTATGTTATAATGCAATGTGTTTTTTTTCATCTTTGTGTGTTCTGCTAGAATGAAAATCACATCATTTAGACTATGGGCTTGAGCCAGAAACCATCTGTCTCATAGGAGTACCCTTTTCATGATCCCAACAGGAATTTTATTATCCTATACAATTGCTTACAATAGCATATTGAATCACTTTTAATACCACACAGAATTGCTTACAGAATCTAGTAAAATGACGTATAATTGCCTTTTTTGTTAATTTTGACGCTATCTCTTTTTTTTAATCTCATTTTTTGCAACTAATCTACTGTTATCTTTTTAATAGAAACAAGCTAAGTCAGACAAGCAGCTGTAAAATGGCTAGAGGACAGAAGCAGCAAGCAATGGGGCCAACATCATCCAAAACGGTACGTCCTGTAATCCTAATCCTCCCATCACATGTTGTCATTCTTTCTCTTTTTTTCTTTTTTTTTTTGCAGTAACAACTTTTGTTCAGAATCTTTTTTCCTTATCCTAGTTTGTTTTATTTTTATAGGTCCGAAGGAACAGGGCATCGCCTTCCAGGCTTTTCAAGCTTTACAAGCACCTCAGTGATGATCAGAAGAAAATGATATGCAATTCCAAATTCGGAGGGCTCCTGAACATTGCGTGTGCTATAATTCCATCAGAGTTTGCAAACTGGCTTTTTGTGGACTGCTTTGATGCTGAGTCTTCACAACTTGTGTTCCCGGGAAGGGGCAAAATTCTTGTGTCAGCTCAGAGCGTTGCAGATATACTAGGCCTGCCAGACAGGGGCGACACAGTGAGATATGAGCTTGATGTTGAAGCCATAAACTTCATCCATGACAAGTACAATGTGGAAAGGGGTTCTGCACCAAAAATAGGTTCAATAGTGAAAAGGGTCAAGGAAAACAAGGAAGCAAATGATGACTTTTTGAGATCGTGGCTCATGTTGGCAGTTTCTACATTCCTCTGCCCTCCTACCAGCATGGGAATCAGCCCCAGATGCTACCCAGCACTAGTGGACTTATCCAAAGTGAAGGATTTAAATTGGTGTCAGTTTGTTGTGGACCAGCTCAAGGATGCTTCTACCAAGATCAACAAGAAAAATTCTGTGAGAGGTTGCATTCAATTGCTTGCGGTAAGTTGTAATCCATCCCTTTTATTTGATTTCTGTCATATTTTTTCCAACAAGATAATTGTGTTAACACCAATTTTCCCTTTTATTTTTTTATATAGATTTTGTATGCAGATTCTTTAGAAGTGCAGAAGGTTCAACCCCCACCAACGAAACCAAGAATTGCTGCTTGGACGCGGAAGATGTTAGACACTGTAATAAAAGAAGACACCAACCGTGACGGGTCTTTTGGAAAACTCAAGGTATTTTTTGACAAAACAACTGTCTTCTTCTTTTTTCTCTCCACAGCAGGTCACATTTATATCTTTTTTGGTGTCTGCACCTATTTCTATGTCTACAGCTCAAGAATTTAGGTCACTCAGTTCTCCAGGATCCTTTTATTCAGATGGATGACATCCAAAGATTTGTATCGTCAAAGGCACACAGAGGCATGACTGTTCAGGTAGGACATACTTCTGTCAAAGTATTGTTTTGAACCAAGTATTCCATCCAGTTTTTACATCATTTTCTTTTTTGCAATTTTAGTTTTTTTCCCTTCAATTATTGCTTACACAAGCATATCCTTTGACACATATACTGATAAACAAGATCCACAAAAAATGATTCGGATAAGGGTATCTGCACATATCTTTTTTCTTAGTAGCTTGAAAAGGCATAGGCATACAGATTCATGCACCGCACAACAAATACCAGTTTTTTACATTGCTGTTTCATTTACTTGATCACCCCCCCATGCAGACATGATTTGGCACCTTCAGCTTGTAGATCTGCATAACATTAGTACAAATTTTTTTTACTATGGCTTGCTTATATAAATGCACCATTATGCCTTTATCTCAACAAATAATTGCTTTCCAGGGGGCAAATTAATGCTTCTGCATAACTTAGTACAAATTTTTGTTACTATGACTTGCTTATATAAAGGCACCATTATGCCTTTATCTCAACAAATAATTGCTTTTTCAGGGGGCAAATTAATTGCTTATAACAAATCCACTGCTGCACACCCTAGACACTTGGCTGTAGGCCAAAGCAGCTGTAGCAAATGCTGACTAGCTGCCTATAACTTTTTTTTTGATAGTGGTTGCTGGCTGCTTTTTGCAGCCCACTTTTTTTGGTGTTGTAGCGGCTATTAGTTATGCTAGCTATAGTTATTAAAGAATCAAATCCATGTACATAATGGTCACAACATATTCATGTTTTTTTTATTGTTTTGTGCAGAAGAAGAGGAAACTTTGTCAAGCTGTAAGCAATGTCATGTGTGGTGTGACGCAATTAGTAACCACATTTCTACATGAAGTCGGGGCATTCAGTGCTGAAAACGAAGATACAGATGAACCAAGTTTAAGAAGATCGAAGAGGAAAAGGACTACTGAGCCAGAAGAAGCTGAGCTGGTTTCTGACGATGAAGCAGAAGACTCAGATTATGAAGAATCTGACTTTGTTGGGGTTGATTCAACAGAAGAATCAGATTATGAAGACGATGGAGATGGACACAGCATGGATGCTGAGAACACCAACAACATGAACACTACACCAAAGACTGGTGAAGACGTTGGCAACGATGCCCATGGGAACACATCTGACAGGGCCGATGGACACATGTCTTCGAGCAACCCACAACATGAGCAAACTGATGAGCTAGACGGTGTGCCACTGATTTCAAGGCTAAGGGCAATTCAGCAAGCTGAAAATCAAAGGCTCAGGGAGCAATCAGCCGCCCATCATGATGCTATTTGTGAACCCATCCCTCTTCAAGTCGAGCCACCAACCATTGAAGACATGGTGCCCCCAGCCTCCAAACCTGTCATTCGAAAAGAAAGATTCGGTGGAAGGCTAAAGCTGCCAGTTGCAACAGGGACCAATTTTGACGCTGCGAAGGACAAGCTAGGTGGAGGTTGCAGTCACAACATTAGCACTGAAATTCCAGTTGCCAAGAGTGATTCTTTAGACTTTACCCCACCAGATTTTGACATCATGAAGTCCATCAATGAACATGAACCGACTCAGCCTCAAGAGCAACGGTGCACACCACAACCGGAAAACCCTCAAGAGCAACGGTGCACACCACAAGCGGAAAAGCCTCAAGAGCAACAGTGCACACCACAGCCTCAAGAGCCTGGCCATCAAGGGCTTGAACCAGGCTCTGCTTTCTCCCTGGATCAGATTGATGCTGGCTTGTTGCAACTGATTGAAGAGGATGCCATACAGCGTATTCAGGAGAGGAAGGCCAGATCTGCCCAGCTTGAGAGGGCACCCACTGGTGACATTTTGGGTGATCAAGATGCACCGCAAGCAAGTATTGACACAGCAGCTGCTTCAGTGGGAACAGGTACAACCCCTGCATCAATGAGACCAGAGCCTGCCAGTGTGAACTCATCTGTGACACCCGCCTACCAGCCTGCACCAAGAAGGCGTTTAAGGAAAGCAGCTGTTCTTCAATCTCCTTATGTTGACTTCACAGCAGCCAAGTCATTCAGGTGCAGCAAGGAGGTATGCGATGTTTATAATGCTGTGTTGGCAAGCCAACGATCATCAACCAGATCAAGCCAAGAAGCTTCAACAAGTAGCAATAAAGAGTATGCACATTTTTCTCTGATAACATTTTTCTTTTCCACATGCCAATCTGCTTTTCATCCTCATCTATATCTTGACTTTTTTCCCATCAACTTTCATCGCAGCGTCATCATAATCAACTACTTTGATTTTCACGTCACACTCAAGGAGCTTGCCTCATCAGTCAATCCTAGGGGGAAGCTAGATAGTGTTGTTGCTGAGATTGGCATTTATTGCATTGATCAAAGGTGCAAAAAGGCTACCAAGCGTGTGCTACCACTACGTGTCTCAGTGAGTGCCTTAAACAACCTGTTCACATGCCCTGTTTTAACATTTATGATCCTCTGCATAGACAACAACCTGTTACTGCCCTCCCTTTTTGTTACCAGCTAGTAAATTTTTTTGTTTTGTTGCAAATGGTTTTGAAGGGATATCTGCAGACACATCAACTTAATAGGTCAGAGGTTAAGCGTGTATTCAGGATGGGGACAAACCATCTAGACCACAGACAAATGGTAGGCACATTTTTTGTCACATAAATATTTGTCTTGATTTTTTTTTCACAAATCCCCTGACACCAACCACTAACATATTCAAAAAAAACAGGTCATGTTCCCGGTGCTTCAAATGATCCAAAATAAAAACTTAGGCATTGTTGGACACTACTTCCTTCTTGTTTTGAATATCCGTAACAACCGCTTTGAAGTTCTTGACTCAATGAGGTCATTAAAAGATGAAAACCTTGTCGGATGCTGCAACATCATCGTTGCTGCAATAAAAGAACTTTGGAGAACCCACTACCCAGATTCTAATGTTGACGTTCAAAACTACAGCCTGGTTGACATTGGCGTTCCGATACAAACCAATGAGTAAGTTTCCACACTTTTTTTTTCCTACCCCTCAAGTTTGGGGCTGGCGGACATACACCGCTTTTTAAAATATTTTTTCTGCACAACATATATCGCATTCACTTAAGTTTGATTCTTTTTTTTTCTGTTTTCTAAGCCGCGACTGTGGGTATCACATGCTCATGCACGCTGAGCATTAGGATGGGTTTAAGATCTACAATTTCCAGGAGAAGGACATACCAAACATTCGCAAGCTGTTGACATACAAGTGGCTAACAGACAAGGAGAACGGAACAGACTGGAAAACAAAACTGGGCTTGGCATAGGTATGTTTCAACAGACACCCTTTTTTGTTCAGCACATATAAGCAGTTTTTTCCATATCCCACATGTATATCTTCAGTGCCTACCCAGCAATTTAGTTTTCTGTAAAAAGCAACACATATTGTACTAAAAAACCAGTGACTGCGCACTAAATAATAACATTATAACACATTTTGTAATCTCTGAAAATTATTAGCATAGATATTTTTCACTAGTTCCAAATAGGTACATTAGCAGCATCCAACCAACATTTAGGTGCCCTCTGAAAATAATTAATTATTTTTTCTACCAAACTGCTGACATAATTAATTTGCTTAACTTAATCTCCAACCACACTATCTTTTTTGCATCGTTACAACACTATTCAGACTTAGACCACTATATATGGTTTATTAATACGGGGAATGGACTCTACTGGGCAGTCACACCACCCAAGTCCAAACCCTTCTCCTCTCCTTTCATCGGACACCTTGCAGCATTGTGTTCTGTTGATTTGCAGAGCCTGCACTTGTTCTTCCTCTTGGGCTCCGCATTCATTCCTTTTTTGAATCTCTTTTCTTTCTTGCGCCCCTTCACATTTGACCTAGGGGGGTTGCCAACTGCTGCCATTGAACCAGCACTAGTTGGAATGCTAGGAGGAACACCATTATCACCTGAAAACCATTTTTGTAGATTCAATATGTTTAGTCCCATATTTACTAGCTCCTAGATTAGGATAAATAATATAAGGAAAGGGAGAGGTATGTCAGAGTCAGACCTGACGCAGTCGGTGCAACCGTATTAGCAACATTGGATGGTTCTACTTGTGCCTGACCAATAATAGCTGGATTAAGCACCAGTGTGTTGCTCATTTTCTGCCTTTTTGCTTTCTTTCTTTCCTTAATTGCACTAATCTCAGAGCGCATCTCCTTGATGTGTCTCTGCATTATAGTGTATCTCTCATTTGAGAGACAACCCTCAGCCGCCAAATCAGCAAATGATGTAGATAGAACACTGAACCACAATGTCTTCCTATTATTCAGTGGCATTCCACGGGCTATCAAATCAGCCTGCAAATGTGCATTGCTGGCACATTTCTCACTGTCTTCAACTGCCTTTTGAGTCCAGCGTCTCAGCACATATCGGTCAGGTATTGTCTTCACACCAAACCTTGTCATTATCTTCATGATATGGCAACATAGGATCCCATCTCTATCAAATTTGCTGCACTCGCAGAAGTAGCTGTTATCACCCTCAATAGCTGTAACTAGGTATTCCCTCTTACCATAGCCATAGACTGTTGTGTTATTAGGCACCAGCAAATACTGGAATTCATCCGCTGGCTTCACATCATATTCTGCAGTTTTTTCAAATTCTTTGGAAAATCTGTAGAACAAGTTCTTAGTGTAAACACTTGCTGCATGCCTCTCAATAGGGTATTTTGACCATCTTCTCCGCTCCCTGTCATCAGTTTTAAAATCTTGACCCTCTTCAGCAACTAGGCATTTCTCTTGAACCTTCTGGTACTGCCTAACAAAATGTAGAATTGACATATTTGGGTTAACGTACTTCTTCAGCACTGCATTGAAACCCTCACTACGCTGGGTTGACTGCAGGAAAGGGAAGAAGCAGTGCATGTAGTATGCTGGCACAAAGCTGCTTTTGATTGCATATAGGCGCTGAAAATGCACATTCCCTTCCAGATGATGCTTGCTTAACATAGCTGCCCACTTTTCTTCAAATTCCGACGGTGTAACCGTGTGGTTCACACATTCTTTGAAATCCTCGTTTAATTCCTCATCTTCGTCAAGGATTGGGCCTATTGTGCTCGAAAATTTGTCCATTATGTGCCATCTACAGTTCCTGTGGTTTGCATTGGGGAACACAGAGGCAATTGCATTCCTCATAGCTCCATCCTGATCTGTGATAATGTTCAGAGGTGCTTTGCCTTTCATTGCCATAAGGAATGTCTCAAAAAGCCACTTGTAGCTAGGGGTTTTCTCATCACGTATAAAGGCACACCCTAGTTGGAATGTTTGCCCATGTGCATTGATCCCAATGAAAGGAGCACAGGGCATATCATACATGTTTGTCATGTATGTAGCATCAAATGACACGCAGTCATGGTACGATTCAATGTAAGCATGCCTTGCAGCACCATCAACCCAAAAAAGGCTTTCAACCCTGTTCCTATCATCCAGTTTAACTTTGTAGAAGAATTCAGGGTCTTCTTCTTCTAGCTCTATGAAGTAGTCCAAGGTCTCTTGCATGTCCTTGTACTTCTCTCTTCTCCTGATAGTGGATCGGAAGTTGCTCACATCCTTACCTACATATGGGACTACCTGAGCAGAGCCATAGAACTCGTTCATGAGCTGCATAATGCGCCCCGTGGTCAAGTTGCAACCATGGAGCAATATAATGAACTCCTTTTCAGCTTGAGGGATCCCCTTGTGGCTCCTCAGGAATTTTTTCAAAGATGGTTTCAGAATCAGATCGTGGTTGTGCTCGGATACGAAATCGGTGACTTGCCAACGCTCACCAATTAGATTCAAAACTAGTTTTGCCTTGCAATTTGTATGCTGCATCTTCTCTCTTTTTCGCTTCTTACCTCCATCCAGCTTCTTCCTCTTCTTCCCTGCACCATCATTATTATCTTCTTGTTCTGAAATTTCTTCTATTGATTCGTCTTCATCAGACTCATCATTTGCTTTATCTTCCTTTGCCTTCCGCCCTCGCCCCTCTTTGTTGCACACATAGGTGACTTTTCGTTGCTCTCTCGTTATAGCTGCCAGCCTAGTAGTGCCTGTTCGAATTGAGAAACCAATCCTCTTCGCATACATATTGTAGAACTGTCTTGCTTCCTTCTTGTTATCAAAAGACTGACCAGTATATGGAATAGGTGGTGTCGACCAGATCTCATCATCAATTTCATCAGCATCTTCAATGGCGATATCCCCAACAACATTTTCATCACCACCATGTGCCTCAAAGCCTGAAACAGAGATCCCTTGATGGGTAGGAGCTTCATTAGTTACATCAACATGTTCATTCACCCCAACATCAAAGTGCTCACCGCCACCAGCATCAAACTGCTCCTTGGCCCCAATAGCAACCTGCTCACTGGCCCCAGCATCAAACTGCTCCCTGGCCCCAATAGCATTAGTAACATGATCATGATCCTGGGGGCTTCCAAACTGCTCACTGTATGTAACTGCAAACTGATTCTGGAGACTCCCACTCTGCTGACCAACACTAGAAACATTGTACATACTTGGTTGAGTGCAGTAAAATGGATTTCCACTTGAATCATCTAGGAAATCAGAATCGAATTCCGGTGGTAACTCGTTCAAATCCATACTTTTCTCTTTGGCAATCTACACAAAGAAGAAGTTATGATATTACTTTTTTTGACATAAGCAGTTACATGTATATACAAAGGTATTCTGGTGCATACATGAAAGTATTCTGATGTATACATGAAAGCAACTCTAATTTTTTTTCATATACGCAGTTATGTGTACATATGAAAGTATTCTGGTGCACACATGAAAGTATTTTAGTGTATATTCATAAGCAGCTCCACTTTTATCCAACTTTTCCCATAATACTCATGCATGCATTTTTTTAACATCAATCCCTCCACCTGAAACAGGTACCTTCTTATGGCAGATGGCTCACAAGCGTATAGGAGGTTGGGTCACAAGTAAATTTTTGTATAGCAGCAAACAGATTGTGCAGCACAATGGAGGAAAGCTTCTCTCCAAACCATCAGTTAGGTTGCAAGTTCAGAAGAACAGAAGAAAGGCAGGAAAACAAGTACAATGGTTCTGTAGATTCATAGGCAGGGCGCAGGGGCAAAAACTACTTTTGCTTTGTTCATGGTTCTGTGCACGCACCTGTGCGACTGATCTGATGCTTTTTCTCCCTCCCCCTTTTGATCACCGATCTTGAATCTACTTGTTCTGTATGGATCTTGAATCTTTTGTACCGATCTGATGCTGTATGGATCCGCTGGACGGATCGATCTACTTGTTCTCCAGGCTAAAATATCGATCTACTTGTTCTCCAGGCTCCAGATCTGTTCTCTTTTTGCTTTTTTTATCACTTGCGTGTTTGCGTGGGGGGACGGGGGGGATTAAAAGGTGGGCCCAGACCAGTTGTGGGTCCAGGAAAAAGTGAGCGCTTCGCGCAAAGCGCGCGCGCAGTTTCCCGCGCAACAAAAAAGAGTAGTCAGCTGTGGGCGGACGGCCCGCAGAGAAAGGTTACTAAAAATGGTAAGGCCGTGCGGCCGGCCTATATTACGGCCGGCCGTAAGTTAGCCGCGTCCTTTTTATATTTGTGTCATGATACGAAAGTGAAGTTTATCTTTGGAAAATTGGTGGTTTCACATGGCTCCAGGTGCCCCAGCTCAGCATGCCATGAATTCCTGGTGGCTGACCTGCTTGACAGGAAGAACATGCAAATCATGGTAAAAATTTCAACAAGCGGTAAAGCGCTGCACATTGGCACAATGAATAGAGTATATAGGAGTATGTGGCCAGAATATTGGATTTTTGTTCACCTTGTGCTGTAGCTATCTCGACGTGAAGATGATCATACTATATCGTTCATAACACCGATCCTAAACATTTCAGCACAGACTTCTTTCAGATACTACCTCTATCTCAAATCATAGATTATTTTAGCTTTTGTAGGTATTCAGATATAAAACTATGTCTAGATACATTGTAAATATAATGTATTTAGGGAATAGTATTTGAACTGGTTCATACATTACTTCATAGTGAGCGTCCTCTCTATATAGGATAAATTTACTAGTAGTTTAAACTGGTTCATTTGTCCGCAATACATAGAAATAGATAAGCGTTGTTTGATTGAGGAGGTTTCTGTGTTGCACTTGAAGAGACAATCTAAGCAGGCGACAAAAGGCTTTCCACAGAAGGCACCTTGACTCAACAATAAGTAGAAAAATAATTGATTGTGTATCTGTCTCCATAAATCTAGCCAAAACAGTGCTATGCTCAGTCCTTGCACGGCTCCACCTGCAGATCAGAACAACGCTTTTCATGTCATGTTCCGGGGCACCTCCTGATTCGTCGTAGTTTCTCTGTGATCTTCTGCGCTGTGTCCCAGCCCTATTCATCAGCATTCGGCACTGATTTCTTTTAGGAGGAAAAAGTCTACATAACCTCCTAACCTATTGCATGTAGATCACTTCACCCCAGGTATTTTACCCCCTCAACTTTGCAAAACCATCTACTATACCCCCTCTGCCGGTTTTGTGAGGTGCTTTTGCCACGTTGGTATGCTGACATGGACATGGTCTGTGATGTGGGCTGTCTGACAGGTGGGCCGCACCTGTAAGTACCTGCGCTCTTTCCTTTCCCCACCCAACTCGAGATGCCAGCCTGTGGCACGCCCAGTCGCCGCCGCCGCTTACTTCCGCCGTCGCGCGCAAATCTGCTCCCTGTTGTCGCCGTCGGCGCGGTGGGCATGACCGCCACCCACGAGCTCCGTTGTACATGTACTACGCGCGCATCATCTTCGAGCGCACCGCTACTGAGTCTGGTCACTGAAAATACTCACACCATTTCAAACCCAAGCAATACTATTAACACCAGATACCACAACATTTGTAAGATCAGGAAAAATAAACATGCCATCTGAATCTGCCAAGTTCATGGAAATACCATCCAATCTTACTGGCTGTGTTTTTTTGAAAGGGTTAATGAGGAGAATATCTCGTTAGATATAAGAAATTCTAAAAGAACGGAAAAAGTAACAAAAAAATGGAAATGATACACGAACGAGAAGCACAACCCTCGTTAGCCGACACTTGCAAGACTACCAACCTCACAAGAATTATTATGCTGAATGCTGATCCTCTGCTTGCAACATAACCACTGCATCTGAAAGTCAAAGCAACTACATCACGGCACCTTTTTAAACATAAGTAGACTAGAATCAGCGAGAGCTAAAGCAACGAAGGGTAAATAGAATCAAACCGAAAGACAAAACGATTCTCAACACTAGCTTCTGAGCGGGCAAATCAGTAGTACACCTGGACTAGTTAGACCATGGTCACACAATCTTTGAACCGTTTCTCATAAAATGGTAACAGCATATCCACAAATAAACAGAAAGTAAGATACATTTTCAAGGTGTAATAACCCAACCAGAAATTCCAAGACTGCCACTCGAAAGCTGTGTCTTCCGACAAGATTGCCACTCGAAAGCTGTGTCTTCCGTCAGGTTAAGTCACTAAAAGGCCAGCAACCACCAGTGTTCTATGACTTCTGTCCAAAGGAAACCAAAACTCATCAATAGAAATTGTAGAAACATACCAATTCAATGTAATTACACAGTTTCTGCAATAACATGCTGACACTAAGTAACCATTAGCTGCCTTGTGATGAACTATGTTAGCAAAAAGAACTGCATAGCCGGGGACATAGCCTTGTGATATTTGTTGTGGCCTGCAAGCCATTGTAAGCTGCAACACCAAAAATAAATCCAGAGAACTGTCAGTAAATAACATTTACAATGCAAAATAATACATAGAACGAATGATGTCCCAGTAAAAAAGGCTTCAAGGAACCAAAAATACATCAATTGGGTATGATGCATAGAGAGAACATCTATCAGTAACAAAATCAAATGCACATGCACCTAGCAGGTAAACAATTAACCTTACAATATGGAATCGGTGTTATGCATACCTTCTTCTCAAACAACTGAGTATTTTTTAGTTGAAGCAGACATGGATATGTGTAGATTGGATGCCATGCTAGCTGTTGGCTAGCTCGGCTCCACCAGCGTACCAGAAAAATGCTTCCGATTCTATGATATGGCTGCTCTGCCACCTCATCGCCACAGCTCATATTCCTTGGAAAGATGAGCAGGGAGACACATGCATTAAACCATAATCTAAGGCCTAAGCTAGCGACATCATGTGTGTGGCATACTGGCATTGCTTTAATACCAATTTATTTAGTACATACAAACACAAAAATCCACAACAACCCATGAACTCTAACATGCTGTTGCGTGTTTTTAGATCAGAGAGCAGTGCATATATCAGTACAGCTAGGCATCAAGCTACAGGAACTTTGGAGGATATGCTATGATTTTTCCATCAATCTTTCATGCTTTGGAATGCACAAGTACTAACAAGCATCATGTAGCTAACTAGCTTGTGCTGTTCTTCTTCTTGACTACTGCAAGAAGACTCGCAGGAACAGAGAGAGGAAGAAGAGCAGAGTAGAGTAGTAGACCTGCTGACTGCGCGTGGCTTTGTTGCAGCGCCGGCGAGGAGCACCAGTACATGGAGGTACTACCACGCCGGAGCTTCAAATCCTCCATGCTCGGCAAGCGACCTTATGCTGCGGATACGTCTTGCAGTGTTGGCCGTGCATTTCATCGAGCATGTCGAGGGCGACGGCAATGGCGGCGGGGAACTTTAATTACCAGCGGGAGGACGCATGGGGATGGACAAGGGTGGGTCGTGGAGGAACTTGGGGAGGTGGAGGAGCCATTGGTGCCGGCGAGAATGAGGAGGATTTGGCTGGTAGAGTTCCCTTGCTCGGCTCGGTGTTGTGTTTGGTCAGAGAAAGAAGAAAGGCAGAGGAAGAGAGGATGGGCGGCTTGGGGAGCGGATGAGGCCGAGGGGGCACTGGTGACCGCGCTCAGACGATGACGGCGAGCAGTGGCGATGCGACGCCGGTGGACTGTGGCCGACGCGCGGCATGTCACGGCATGGGGAGAGGACCTTCGACGGAGAATGATTCGGTGCCTTTGCTCAGGCAAGGCACCGCGCAAACTCTCTGGTAGAAGGTCGATATTTCGATTGGATGCACCGATCGACTCTCGGTCGGATGATCCGATTGCACTGAGAGACAGTGATTCGACTGTTGACCTATTCATCCGATCGGTGACACTTGTACTGGTCGGATCAATCGACCTGTTCTTTTCTCTCAACGACGGTCGGAGCATAGGCGATCAATTTGACCGATTTCTTTCATGTGCGGTCGGATCAATCGACCGCTCAAACCGGCCGGCTAACCGCTCAAACCGGCCGGCTAACCGCTCAAACCGGTCCGGCTAACCGCCACTGGTGGGCGGCGGTTTGGCCAGACCGGTCGGGAAAAAACCCTGGTTCAGCCACAATTTCTTATTATTCATTACAAATGAACAAACACTTCAGCACAACAGACATATTCAGATGAGCATAAATTTACCACTCCATCCATTCCAAATTTGAAGTTATTTTAGTTTTGTTCTAAGTCAAACTTTTTTAGTTTTAAACAAGTTTGTATGACATCAAATTAGTTTCACTATACGGATGAGAATATATTTTTATAGTATCTGTGCCAGAGGAGTTTCATAGCGATAAAACTACTCTCTCATCTGATGAAACTCTCCCTCTTAATTACCTTACCAACTCAATAATTTTGTTGATGTGGCATTGAATTTATTGCCATGAAATTATCATGAAATCCTCCATTGCCATGAGATTGATTTTGCGTGCATGTTATTGTTATCCAAGCCAGCATAAATCACGTTTGAGTACTTCCGAATTACGATCCAAACACAGAAATTTATAAGCCAATAATAACAGAATAACTACCTAAAACTCGGTTTTCTAAAATTCCTAATAAAATCTGTTTTTCGAAAGCTGATTTCTAATCTTGAGATCCAGACAACCACAAAAAGATCAGCAAGGAGGCATTTAGTCTAAACACTTAAGTGTCCTGAGTCCTGACCTATAAATACAAGAGCCTGCCTCGTAATGCAAGCGGAAGGGAAGGAATAATAAGTAGTAGATCATCTCATTCATCTCCGACACATTGGCTCATTATTATGTCCCAACAAAGCACAACTCACAAATTAATATAATACGCGCCTACTTGGGAAGCGACTTCTTGCCGGAAGTGGCCCGCCGCCGCTGGTACTCGCCGATCGCTTGAACGGCAGCCTGCAAAATAATCATGGATGCATCCAACAGCAAGAAATTAATTCCAACGGCTTCATGCATATATATTTGTGGAGTGAAATACACCGTAGGTTCATAAACTATTCCCACATTCTCATCTGGGTGTATAAACTCTCAATTATCGAGGTCCTTCAACTTTTTACGTGGTTCATTCTAAGTTCACTCTAGAAGGTCCAACCATTGACTTGGAACACACTTGTGAAGTGAACCATTTAAAAGGTTAATGGACCTACATGATGACTTTGAAAGTTAATGGAGCCAGATGAGAATACGAGAATAGTTTAAGAACCTACGGTGCCATATAATGTACTAATTGCTGATGGACTCACGTCATATATGCGGCCTCGTTCGATGTCGTTGGTCTGCAGGGACTCGTGAGCACCTCTGGAGCTGGACGCCTTTCTGTAGGGATCATTTTCGAAAAAATCCAACTGATTTTTGATCTCGTTGAACATCCTTATGGCGTACTTGTTCTCCCCCGTGTTGTGCTGCTGCTTGTCGCTAGAAGTGGCCCGCCAGTCCTTGATCGCGACAACGGCAGCCTGCAAAATAATTCAAGAAACCGGTTCATGAATATTTCTATACTACTATATGTATTAGTGCATACTGCATACTAATTAAGAAGGGTATGTACAATATTTACGTACGGCATATACAAAGTACCGATAGACCTACGTACCTCGTATATGAGGCGTCGTGTGAGATCGTCGACACGCTTCTGGGACTCGTCGTCGGCACCTCCGGAGCTGGACGTCTTGGTGGCGGGAAACATTCCGGACCAATACAGCAGCTTGTCGATCCTGTCCAACAGCCCTATGGCGTGCTTAGACTTGGCGTCACCCTCCTCCACCGGCTGCGGCTGCGTTGGTGCTGCGGGCGTGCCGTGCGGAGGCTCGCCGGAATTGGCTCGACACCACACGTCGATCGTGTCAGCTGCGACCTGCAAAATTAATAATCATGGATGCATGCATAATTGCATATCCGATCCGGCGGCGAGCAATTCATTATTTAAACCAGTTCATGCATATTAATGTATGGAACTGGTAATAGGCCCACCTCGTATATGAGGCGTCGTATGAGATCGTCGACACGCTTCTGGGACTCGCCGCCGGAGCTGGACACCGATGCCTTCACGGCGAGACACGTTTTGGACAAATTCAACAGGTTGTCGATCTTGTCCAACAGCCCTATGGCGCACTTAGACTTGGCGTCATCCGTGGTAGAGTCACCCTCCTCCACCGGCGGTGGTGGCGGTGCTGAGGTCGTGCTGTGCACCGGCTCGCCGGAAGTGGTCCGCTGCCACTGATTGACCGCAAGATGGGCGGCCTGCAAAATAATCATATGGATACATATCCAACAACAACATGTAGCTAATTCAAACTCATCTGCATATATGTATTAGTGCATATTTTCGTTCGTTTTAGTTTTTCTAGATACATATCCATGTGTACATAGCAAAAGTCTATAATTTAGAATGGAGAGAGTAAGTACTGAGGTATGAACAATAATAAGTACTGTACTACTTATGATGGACTCACCTCGTAGATTAGGCTTTCTACAAAGTCGATGACGTGCTTATGGGACTCGTCGGCACCTCCGGAACTGCTAGACGCCTTCGTGGTGGTGGGATACATTTTGAACCAACCCAACAGCTCCTCCACCTTGTCGAACAGCTCCGTGGCGTGCTTAGACTTGGTGTGCGATTCCTTTGCCAGCTGCTGCTTCGTCGCCTTCTCCACCATCTCCTCCATAGCTGGTGTGAGGAACGTGGTTGCGGTACGCAGCAGGCCCGTGGTCGCGACGCGCTGCATCTGGTAGCTCGACACACACGAGTATATGGAGGCCAACCTATCCCCTGACCCCGAGCCTTTTCCGCCTTTCAGGCACATCACCATCACGTCCATGTCGTCCCGGATTCCGCCCAGGTCAAGGCCCATCTCCTGGGCCATGTGAAATCCTCTCTCCTTCAATTCGTTCCACTTTGTCTGCAACGCTACCCCCAGGTTGCCCTGCTTCTTTTTCAGGAGGCAGTCCTTTGCAAAGCTGAGCAACACTTCCAGCACGTCGAACCAGATCATCTGTTGCAGGACTATGTGGCAGCAGGGGACCAATTTCTGCAGTCTCTTGTACCCTCCAATGGCAGCCGGATCGGAGATCATCGTGACTAGGAGCGGTAGCTCGCATTGTGCCTGGACGTCCTTGTGTGAACTGTTCTTGTACTTGACCTCAGCGGTGAGAACAGCTGCCCGGGTTTTTTCCCCCGTGTTACTGCTACTGAAAGCAATGTCGACGATGAAGTGCTTCACCTCGTCAGCATACAGGACGCCGACGGTAATTTTTCCGGAGGCCCAGTCTCCATCCTGGCGGTTGCTTCCCTTGTCTGTCGTCGTGCTGTGGCCCCCAGACTGGATCTTTCTTATTTCGAAGCTGTTCACGATGCTTGATGGATTCGCGTTCCTTTCTTGGAGGAATCTCGCAACCTCGATATGGACACACGTGTCGACTGCGACAACAGTCTTGAGCCCCACTAAGCACAAGGCGATGGCTTCCGTGAGCCTGCTGTTGAGATTCTTCCCCATCCCCGAAATGCAGGAGTAGGTTCCTTTGGATTTCTCGGCGATGCAATGCAGCGCCGCTGGGTCATGGTTGCCCAAGCCGAACGCGTGGACTGGGTACTTGCTAATAAGGAGGCTGTCGTCACACTTAAAGTCACTCTTCGCATCTGACAGGAGGAGGATGAAGCCAGCGCGCTTTGGCTTTGCACCAGATTCTTTTTGCAGGACCTGTATCGAGTAAAAATTTTATAAACACGTTAAATGTGTAGGCCCTGTCTAGCAGCCCGTGTCACTGGTGGGAGGACGACGCTTAGAAGCCATGTTCCCGGAACATTGGGACCGTGGAACGGGTACGTGGGACGTGGAACATCATTTTGTAAAACTATGGTACGAAAGGGGTATACCTGTTCCGTATGTTCCTAATAGAGATGGAACACGTTCCAAGTGCGACCGGAACGATGTTCCCGGAACCTTGTTTCGGAACAAGGAACGTGTCATGTATTTAGCGAGCTTTTTCTGGAGCCGTAAGCTGCTAGGTTTAGTGTTGATGTGAATGTGAATCTTCAATGATCAAAGTGCTTATTAATAGCAAGTGCCCAGCCCAAAATGACGCTTGGAATTTCTACAAACATGGTTTGGACCTTGATCTTCTTCGAACCGTCTCCATGTCCCTAACCGCATCGGAACACGTTCCATAGGGTTTGGGGACGACGTTCCCAGCCGTCCCCGTTCCTCGTTCCGGAACGAAGTTCCCGGAACGCGGAACACGGCCACGTTCCACGTTCCAGGCTTCTAAGGCGACGACGAGCTGTGTCGACACATTGATGGTATTTGGTTGAGTAATTTTGTTGTGCTTTGGATTGCATATGTTAAACCTATTTCATTTTATTTATTAATAAAATTTCAAATTCTACTATATGGATCTCGGTGCTGGAGCTGTGGGGAATAACCTTTCCATCTTATACTATTGCTAATTAGTTATCCTTATGACATGCTATAGAAGAAGAGATAAAACATAGAAGTTTCATTGTCTGCCCATAAATCCCTGTATAGCTGCCCCGGGGAAATTTCTCAAAATCAGCAACTACTGACTAGCATATATATATATAGATGTAGTTCTTAGGTGAGTCTCAATGGGGTTTTATAGAGTTTTACGAACATTAAATTTTATGCTGCATCAGCAATTTTGCTGACTTAGCAAGATGACTACGATGAGAAACGAGGGAAAGTTTCATCAAATGACATATTAGTTTCGTCCTCACGAAGCCCAACGTGCTCGATTACTAAGTTCCTAGTCTTATGTGTGCGCCTTAATATATAGAAATTGTACAAAGTAAATGCCACACTTACCTTGACAGCGCGCTCCAAGCCTTCTTTACTAAGCGCATGTGTTCCCTCTTCCTCGAGCTTTTCCCCTTTTGGGGTGTCCCAATCATCAATGGACATTTCTAAAATATCACCTTTAGACTCAGCAACGATGGTGAGATGGTCGCCTTTCCCGTTTTCACGAATCTGTTCTATGATGAACTCCATCGTCTTCAGCAGATCAAACCTTGACGGCTCTCGTGACGGTGATGGTGCTGCTCCCCGGTTTATTTTACCAGCATGATGAAGCACCACAACTACGTGTATCGGGGCACGGTTGCTCTGTGCCACTGGTGGCGCTTTTACACGAATCATCGCTGTCCAATTTGATTGGCCACACGATGTGACTAGGACAGAAGGCAAATAGTGAAAACCGCTTACTTCGACCTGCATGTGAAATGAACAATTAGAGGTTGTCTCAGTTAACTTACCATATATTATCTCAAACTAAAACTTTATTACATAATTGTTCGATATTATTAAGCATAACGTTTACTACCCAAAACTAACCATACATTCTGGCCCAATTTGTTGTTTCAAATAGAAAAGGTTATATATTAGAAAAAAATCCATTTTACTACCCTTATCTATCCGCTTTGTAAGCTTAATCCCCTGAACAAAATTTAAGCCCGTTTTACTCTCTCGAATTGTTTTAGTTGGTCCGATCTACCCCTAAATGAGATTTGTCTTTTTTGTTTCTCAATCCACAAGTTGAGTTTTAAACTCAAATTTTATGAGTGGATATATAGAGAACACGATGCCTTAACTACGCTAGAAAATAAATTAAGAAATTTACATTTTTTCCTTAGCTTAGGAATAGTTACATAAAAAATTATATACAATTTTTATATATTGAGATTAAAGTTAAGAAAGCTTGATTTGGGGCAAACATAAATGGATTTATTTTTGGGGTCATAGTAATTATGGCAATGATGCACGTGTTGCGATAGTCATAGCTTCTAGTGCAATTAAACCTAAAGTTCCATGAAGCCAAGTAAAAAATAGGGGTTATCCAGAGTACCACTAGTATATATTAGGAGAGTAAAATGAACATTTTCAATTTGACAAAGTCCAACTTTACTGTATGGACAAATGATTTATAAAATTATATATGTTCTTAGTGCAACAAAAGTTGCATCACTGTATTCTCAAAATTTGGTTGCTGGGAAATTGGTTAAAAGCCTCTAAAGCACCAGGGTGTTACGTAGATGCTCCCAAACTCTGCAACAAGGAATACAAACTTTTCCCTTTTTTCGTATTAGATAGGCATAGGCATCACATATACACATACACGATACATGTCATACTATGTGCTCTTAAGATTACGGGATGTATTTTTTTTTCCCTTGGCCACGGCCGCATTACAACTAAGTCCTAGACGCACATAAAAATGCTCGAAGCAATGACTTATTATATTACATAGGATAAGGGATAAAAATATCTAGATAATATAGGACAATGAAACAACTATATCAGATTTATAGTTAAAATTATTTATCTACTTGCAATTTGAAATCAAGAGAGTAATAACAACTGCTGATGGTCTCCTCCTACTATCACAAATGCAATCATGAAACAGATTACCTTGGTGGCCGCCATCTCCTGTAGCACGCGTGGCCTCTGCTTCAATCCTATCAGCGCAAATAGCTGCCAGACTGACTCTTATGTAGTGTAGACTTCGATCACCTCGGCAGGGCTCTTGCCTGCATATGTAGTAGTAGTCTCAATCAACAACGAAGAAGCTTCCTTCAGCCGTTCAAAAGTGTATGCCGGGATTCCCTCAAAAAAGGGAAAAAGTGTATGCTGCCATATTTAAACAAAGACGCGAGTTCTGTTGGAGTGCCAATTTCTTCGAGTAGCCACCAACCCTACACGGCTATACTACACCCACCCACCCACCCACCCACTAATGAATAAATAATAATAATTACTAGCTGAGTGCGCGACCTTAACACTTGACCTCAGTGAAATTTATATAAACAGGGTCTTCTTGTACTGTCGGCTAGCTCGGTTCCCCCAGCCTACCAGAAAAATGCTTCCGATTCTATGGTATGGTTGCTCTGCTCATCGCCACAGCTCATATTCGTTGGAAAGATGAGCAGGGAGACACATTACACCACAATCTAAGGCCTAAGCTAGCGACATCATGTGCGTGGCATTGCTTTAATATAACCCATGAAATCAACTCTAACCAGTACATGGAGGTACTACCGCGCCGGAGCTTCAAATCCTCCATGCCCGGCAAGCGACCTTATGCTGCGGATACGTCTTGCAGTGTTGGCCGTGCATTTCATCGAGCATGTCGAGGGCGACGGCAATGGCGGCAGGGAACTTTAATTACCAGCGGGAGGAGGCATGGGGATGGACAAGGGTGGGTCGTGGAGGAACCATTGGTGCCGGCGATTTGGGATTGGTGAGGCGAATGAGGAGGATTTGGCTGGTGGAGTTCCCTTGCTCGGCTCGGTGTTCTGCGGTGCTTGGTCAGAGAGAAGAAAGAAAGGCAGAGAAAGAGAGGGAGAGCTGTTGGTCCGTTGACGTGGGTCGCTGTTGGTCTGACGGCGGTCGTCCGTGACCAAATAACGAGTCCATTCAGTTTTAGTTCGCGTGCATTTGTTTGAAGTGGCCATCAACGACTGATGCATGAAAGCTCTTAAAAAAAGTGCATAACGCATACTCCAAAAGATAATGGTTTGAGAGATAAATTGCTTCATAGTTTGGAGAAAACAAACTATCTGAACATTTTCTTCGGAGTAACAGCTCATAGATATTTGTTTCATTATGTGCTGAGTCGGGGTCTCTGAAAGACTGAAAACACACATCAGTCATCACAGTCGAACTCGAACAGTTACAAACAAAAAAGAAATGATCAAGTGGGCAGCAAATTCGAGGAGAATGGGCCGGAAGCGGCGGGCTATTCTTCCATCTTTGCGACTGGGCCACAAGCCCACAATCTTCTAATAAAAAAAACCTAAAGAAAGTCTAATTCTGTGCTTCTTAAGGATAATTGGACAACATTGATAGTTGTTTTTTTAACGAACCAGTACGAGATTGTGCCAATTTCATTGATAGAGAAATGTGTTTAATTTACCAGTTTAGGCGGCTAACCGCACCACACAAAACAAGGGGGATTGTTCTCGCTAAAAGAGTTGCAAGGCCTTTCGCTTCTGCTTTGGCCCAAGTTGACACCTCCAATTTGATTTTAGCCACCATGGTTGTCGCAGAGCACTCCCGTCTGACTATCAATGTCGTTCAATTATCCGGGCTACTTTCTATATGTGCCACGAATCGGACGAAAGTAGCCCGAAGCGTGTTGTTTGTTGCTGCATCTCATTTTCGGCGTCGCCTCAAGCCCAAAAGACCACAAAATCCGCTCGTCTCCGGCCGGCTCTAGAAAAGGTTCCCGTTCTTTTTTTACCCTGGAAAAAAATTTTCTTCCCTATTTGGCCCTGGTATAAGAGCATCTATAAGAGCTCTTGTATATGGACTTACTTTGGCTAAAAAAAGAAAAGCATTAAAAAACCTCCATCCAATAGCTCTTCTATCTGCTTTGCTATAAATCGAGGATTGCTATCTTACCGTCCTTGCTTGCTATTTTTACCAAACGCTGCCCATTTATTATAGAGGCCACGTTTTAGCATGTCTCTTGGATTAGGCCATTGAATTAAGGGAGATTTCTATTTTTACAAAGTGGTACAATTCTCATATTTAACAAACAAAATACAAGAGCTTTTGGAGATGCTCTAAGTTTGGTTCTTTATCTGGCCTTGTATCTCTCCGGTTGCTATTAAATTCCACGTGAAAAGACGATTTTACCCCTGGGTGGCCGTGGGTCCCACCTAAAAAGCCTTTCTTCTTCCTCTCATTTTCTTTCTCGCCGTCTTCTCCCCTTGCCCCACGCTGGTGCCCCCACGACCGGCCGCCCCTCCACATCCTCCGCGTCGCCGCCCGGCCCGGTCGCGCCTCCCGCTCTGCCGCCCCAGGAAGCCGCCCCTCCCCGTCCTCCGCGCTGCCAGCAGGCGAGGGGAGCGACGGCCAGCAGCGTGCGCAATGGGAGCGGCAATGCCGACAACGCGCGACGGGAGAGACACACCGGTGTAGGCGGAGGGTGGCGCAACGGGAGAGGCGGAGGGCAGTGCAACCGGGGAGAAGTCTGAGGGCGGCCGGGGGCGGTGGCGCGGAGGACCGGGAGAGGCACGGCCGGCTGGGGTAGCGTTGCAGAGGGCCAGGGGAAGCGCGGCGGGCTGGGGCGGCGCAGCGGACAAGCATGAGGCGCGGCCGGCCAAGGCGGCGCCGTGTAGGAGCAGGAGGCGCGGCCTGGAGCCAACGACGCGGAGGATCTGGAGGAAAAAGCCGGTGAGAAACTGAGAAGGGAAGGAGAGGAAGGAGAAGAGAGGATGCGAGTGGGGCCCACATTTTTTAAGGGGTAAAATTGTCTTATCACGTGGCATTTAACAACAACCAAACGAAAAATGAGACGGAAGTCCAGATAAAGAACCAAACTTATACCCAACCCATGACCAAATAGAGAAGAATTTTTTTTTGGGTCAAAAAAAAAAGAACGGGTAATTTTTCTAGGACCATATAAGCAATAAACTCAATTATCTTCCTCGGCAGCCGTTGCCGCCGCCTTGTTTTCCATCCTGGTAATGATCCTCCGCTCTCTAGTCATACAATTCCTTTCCTTGGGGATCGTGCTCACGTAATTCGACGGCATGCTGATATTTTTCTTGCTTGCTTCTTTTTTTTTTTCTTTTTTCCGTTGCAGCCGGAGCGGTGTAAGGTGTAGATCGATCGAGCCTCGAGCCATAGGTTTCGAGAGCCTCATGAGTTTCCGGCGGTTTCTGTACCTGGTGGCGGACGAGTGCGCCGGCCAAAAAGTCTCCTTGCGCCGCATCGACACGTCACGCTTCTTCTTCCTCCCCCGGCAGCCGTCGCCGTCGCCGCTGGAGTTATGGGCACCACCGTCAACACCGACGCCGCTCGACAGCCACGGCGGAGCAGCAGGCGCCATGGACCCGTCGGCGGCAGATGACGCCGGCCGCCTTCCCGACCCCACGCTAAGCGTGAGCTCGCCGGAGTTGAATCAGACGACCGCTAATCCGATCCACTTCATGCTCTTCAACAAGAACAAACGGCAGCACGAGCACCACGGCGGCGCGGACGCCGCCGGGGAGAGCCCGGCGGTGGTCACCGTCGACCACATCGGCGCAACCCTCATGTCCGACTTTGATCCCCTCGTCGTGCTCCCCCTGGGCACGATCTCCCCCAAGTTTGCGCCCTTCTCGCCCTCACCGCCGGCGACGGCAGCAGCAGCCTCTACGTCATGGACTTAGTCCCCAAGCCCGACGGCGTCCGGCGGCGGTGCTTCGAGGCGCTGTCCTACGGCCGCCGCCACCCCCACATCCCCAAGGAGTGGTTCTGGCACACCCTCCCGCCGCCGCCCTTCGTGCACGGCCGCCACGGCCACGGCGGCGCGTCGGGAAACATCGTCGAGTCCTACGCGGTGGCCGGCGCCGCCGGCGCCGACGACATCCTCGTGTCCATCGGGGCTGGGAGCACCTGGGCAACACGGATGTTGTGAGTCGGGGCTCTCGTGAGCCTCGAATTTCGTCGCTGCCACTGTCAGGTGGGGTCCAAGCCCCCGCCGCCGGCGCCGCCCCCGGCTCCGGCGGCCACCGCCGCCTCCGCCGCCGCCCGTCGCCCGCCCACACGCTAATAAACGTATTCTTCTCCCCCGCCGCCGGCGTCGGCCCAACCGCCGTCCTCCACCGGCGCCGCCGGCCCTCCGCCCCGCCGCCCGCCACCTCCTTCGGGCCAGCGGCCGCCCCCAAACCTTCTTCTACAGCCGGCAACGCCGCCCCATCCCAAACCCGGAGCCCTAAGGCGGCAGGAGCGCCGGCGGCGCCGCCGGCTGCGGCGCTGGGCCCACCTGTCAATGGGAGCGGAGTTTATCAGGGCTCACATGAGCCCCGGCTCCCTGCAACATTTGCGAGCACCTGGGCCTTCGACACGGCGAGGCGCGAGTGAAGGAAGGCCAGTTAGTTAGTTAATCCTTGCGCATGTATAGGAAGCACTTGCATGTTTGATTTGGTCATGGCATGCGCACGAGCTCCAGGTTGTGGCAAGCCGTGCGCTTAGGAGGACATGCCGGGAATAGCTCGCATGATCCCGGGTGATCTGTGGTGACCGTGGCATCGTGAACGTGGGGATGGACGCGTTCGTGAGCGATGTACGCGCTCCACCGTGAGCCTTGCATATTTGTAGCTCACTTGCTAATAAAAGGGAGAAGAGAAGAACAGAAAAGCTGCCTGTTGTTCGCAGCACCAAAACCTTCCCTGTGTTCCAAGTGTTCACGAGAGTTTGTGTTGTGTTCTTGAGCGTTGATCAGCTCCCGACCTCGTCGCCGGCGTACAACGCCTGGTCGAGGCCTAACAATTGGTATCAGAGCCGCTAAGGTTCAAGGGACTGCGCCATGCCTTCACCACCGAAGAAGCCGAGCGGCGGCGCGCAGTCGCTGGAGAAGAAGAAGCAGGGAGCGTACGGCGACGGGAGCAGCAGCAAGAAGCCGGCGGGGCGCAGGTCGTCCAGCCGCAAGCCGTCGCAAAGCCGATCCCCACCTCGTCGCCGCGGATCACGTCACCGCGACGACAAGCCTCGCGAACGCGTCGTCGAGCGCGTCGTCCGCGACTGCAGCAGCTCGGGCACCTGGCCACAGCTGACCAAGACGAATTACACCGAGTGGTCCCTCCGCATGAAGGTGAAGCTCCAAGCTCGGGACCTCTGGGACGTCATCGAGTACGGCGACGGCGACTACCGCGACGACCGCTCCGCCCTCGATGCCATCTGCAGCGCCGTGCCTTCCGAGATGATTCCAACGCTCGCCGTCAAGGATTCTGCGACGGAGGCGTGGGAGGCCATCAAGACACTGCGCATCGGCGACGAACGTCGGAGGAGCGTGGCGGCGCAAACGCTCCGCAAGGACTACGAGAACATGAAGCTCCGTGATGGCGAGGCGATTGAAGATTTCGCACTCCGGTTCTCGGGCGTGCTCCAGCGCCTGGGGGATCTCGGCGGTCCGGAGCCGGAGGAGAAGGCGGTGAAGAAGTATCTGCGTGTCGTCCGCTCCAGGTACAAGCATCTCGTAGTGTCCATGGAAGCTTTCGCTGACCTCTCGAAGCTTTCGGTCGAAGAAATCACGGGGACATTGAAGTCCTCCGACGACGCCGACGAGGAGACGGCGCCGGCGCCCAATTCAGCCACGGGCAAGCTGCTCCTCACCCACGAGGAGTGGTTGGAGAAGTACAAGCCGAACGCCGATGGCGGGCGTGGCGACTCTGGCTCCGGCGGCCGCGGCAAGCCCCGCGGGCGCGGAAGGGGACGCGGCCGTGGCGGCGGGAATCCGCGCGACACCGTCAACACCAGCACTCCTCGAGCCGGCCCAGACGATGTCTGCAAGCGGTGCGGGAAGAAGGGCCACTGGGCCCAGCACTATCGAGGCAAGCTCAAGGTCGAGGAGACGGCCCATGTGGCCCAAGATGATGAGCCCACACTCCTCCTCGCTGTCTGCGTCCAGCAGGGAGAGGCGCGCCGCCAACTCCAACTCTGGCGATTCCGCCGTCGATCTGCGAGCTCCACCTCGTCGAGGACAAGGTCTTCGCCGCCCTCGACAACTCCATCGACCGGGACCTGAAGCGCTGGGTCCTGGACACGGGGGCATCGAACCACATGTCGGGTGCGGTCGGTCTTCTCCAACATCGACGCCGGCGTCCGCGGCTCGGTGCGGTTCGGCGACGGCTCCGTCGCTCGCATTGAGGGACTCGGCACCGTGTTGCTCTCCTGCAAGACCGGCGAGCACCGCCCCATCAACAACGTCTACTACCTGCCGACCCTCACCGCCAACATCTTCTCCGTCGGCCAGTTTGACGAGCTTGGGTACCAGGTACTATTTGAGGATGGAGTGATGAGGATCCGTGACGAGGAGCGTCGCCTGATGGCCAAGATCCACCGGAGCCCAAGCCGGCTCTATGTGCTCGACGTCGACATTGCACAGCCCGTGTGCTTCGCCGCGCACACCAAGGAGGACCCGTGGGTCTGGCATGCTCGCTTTGGGCATGTCAATTTCGGCGCGCTCAGGAAGATGGGCCGTGAGGAGCTCGTCCAGGGGATGCCGCTGCTGGACCATGTTGATCAAGTCTGCGACGCATGTCTCGCCGGCAAGCACCGGCGAACGCCGTTCCCGCAGCACGCGCTCACGCGTTCGACTGAAGTGCTGCAACTCTTACACGGAGATCTGTGTGGGCCCATCTCGCCGCCGACGCCCAGTGGTAACCGCTACTTCCTGCTCCTCGTTGATGATTACTCGAGGTATATGTGGATTGCACTGCTCCCCAGCAAGGATGGCGCAGCCATGGCCATCAAGCGCATCCAGGCCGCGGCATAACGCAAGACTGGCAAGCAAGTTCGTGCTCTTCGCACGAACAGAGGAGGAGAGTTCCTGGCGAGCCACTTCGAGGAGTACTACGCCGAGCTTGGTGTTCATCGTCAGCTCACGACGCCATATTCGCCTCAGCAGAACGGCGTCGTCGAGCGGCGAAATCAGTCTGTGGTCAGCACTGCTCGATGCTTGCTCAAGGCGAAGCAACTTCCCAGGGAGTTCTGGGGCGAGGCTGTCACGATGGCGGTCTATCTCCTGAACCGGTCCTCGTCGAAGAGCATTGGAGGCAAGACCCCCTATGAGCTCTGGACCGGGAGCACGCCGGGAGTTCAGCATCTGCGCACCTTTGGCTGCATCGCACACATGAAGCTGACGGGCCCAAGCCAGAAGAAGCTTGATGACCGGAGCCGGCGCACTATCTTCGTCGGGTATGAGGCAGGCTCAAAGGCCTATCGCCTGTACGACCCGACAACGCGGCGAGTTCACATCAGCCGCGACGTCGTTTTCGACGAGCCCGCACAGTGGAGCTGGGCGAGCGGGGACGCTGCTGCAGCCGACGACTTCACCATCGACAATCTTCCCTTAGATGGTCCAGACTTCATCGTCACCACGACATCGCCGGGCGCTCAGGCTGGAACACCTACACCGCACTCACCAGCTCCGGCGCCTTCGCCAAGTCAAGCGCCTGGTAGCATGACGCCCAGGACACCGGCGTTCCAGACCGCGGCGTCACCTGCATCGCCTGTCTTCGTCTCTCCGCCGAGCTCAAGCATCTCCGAGCACCTTGATGCTGACCACGACGACGAAGCCCCGCTCCGTTTCCGCCCCATCGACCAAGTGCTGGGTCCTGCTACACCGCCGGGGCTGGCCGAACGGGAGCTGGAGGAGCGACTGCTGCTAGCCAGTGAATCTGAACCAGCAACACTTGAGGAAGCAATGCAGAGTGAAGATTGGCGCCTTGCCATGCTTGATGAGATGACATCAATTGAGTCCAACAACACCTGGGAGCTGGTTGATCGGCCGGCTCATGTGCGCCCCATAGGCCTCAAGTGGGTCTACAAGATCAAGAGGGACGAAGCTGGGCTCATCACCAAGTACAAGGGACGTCTCGTCGCAAAGGGGTATGTTCAACGTCCTGGTGTTGATTTTGATGAAGTGTTTGCACCTGTTGCACGTTTGGAGTCTGTCAGGCTTCTTCTTGCTGTTGCTGCAAGTGAGGGTTGGGCTGTGCATCATATGGATGTCAAAACTGCATTTTTGAATGGTGAACTCCAGGAAGATGTGTATGTAGAGCAGCCACCTGGTTTTGTGTTGAAGGGACAGGAGAAGAAGGTGCTTCATCTGACCAAGGCTCTGTATGGCCTGCGTCAAGCACCCAGGGCATGGTATTCCAAGCTGGACGAGTCCTTACTGAAACTGAGTTTTCATCGAAGTGCTTCTGAGCATGCAGTGTACTTCAGAGGTGCAGGATCACATAGGCTAGTAGTTGGAGTGTATGTGGATGATCTGGTAATCACTGGAGGGGATTCACATGACATTAATCTGTTCAAGGAGGAGATGAAGGCTACCTTCAAGATGAGTGATCTTGGCCTGTTACACTACTATCTTGGTTTAGAAGTTACTCAGAGAGATGATGGGATTACAGTTTGTCAGAGTGCTTATGCAGCCAAGATACTAGAGAATGCTGGACTCATGGGTTGCAATCCAAGTGAAACTCCCATGGAATCAAGACTGAAGCTCAGTAAAATGAGCTCTGCACCAGCAGTGGATGCTACACTGTACAGGAGCATTGTGGGGTCCTTGAGATATCTGGTGAACTCAAGGCCAGATTTAGCCTATTCTGTGGGCTATGTTAGTAGGTTTATGGAAAATCCTACTACTGAGCACTTAGTGGCTGTGAAGAGAGTGCTTAGGTATATTGCTGGAACTCTGAATTTTGGGTGCCACTATCAGAGGAAGGGAGGAGCATTGCTGGTAGGGTACAGTGACAGTGACCTTGCTGGAGATGTTGATACAAGGAAAAGCACATCAGGGGTTCTTTTCTTTCTCGGTTCCAGCATCATTACTTGGCAATCGCAAAAACAGAAGGTGGTGGCACTTTCCTCTTGTGAAGCTGAATACATTGCCGCCACCACTGCAACTTGCCAAGGAGTTTGGTTGGCTCGACTTCTGGCTGAATTGAAGGGCGAGAAGACCAGAGCCTTCACACTGAACATGGACAGTCAGTCTGCCATTCAGCTAAGCAAAAATCCTGTGTTCCATGATCGTAGTAAACACATTGATGTGCGCTACCATTTTGTTCGTGAGTGTGTGGAGCACAACAGGGTCAAGCTTGAGTTCGTTGGGACAGCTGAAGGCTGACATTCTGACAAAGGCTTTGGGACGAGAACGTTTTTGCGAACTGCGTTCCAGGATCGGCGTCAGAGATGCACGAAGTGTGCGCAAGGCTTAGGAGGAGATTTGTTAGTTAGTTAATCCTTGCGCATGTATAGGAAGCACTTGCATGTTTGATTTGGTCATGGCATGTGCACGAGCTCCAGGTTGTGGCAAGCCGTGCGCTTAGGAGGACATGCCGGGAATAGCTCGCATGATCCCGGGTGATCTGTGGTGACCATGGCATCGTGAACGTGGGGATGGACGCGTTCGTGAGCGATGTACGCGCTCCACCGTGAGCCTTGCATATTTGTAGCTCACTTGCTAATAAAAGGGAGAAGAGAAGAACAGAAAAGCTGCCTGTTGTTCGCAGCACCAAAACCTTCCCTGTGTTCCAAGTGTTCACGAGAGTTTGTGTTGTGTTCTTGAGCGTTGATCAGCTCCTGACCTCGTCGCCGGCGTACAACGCCTGGTCGAGGCCTAACAAGGCCGGCGACTGGGCGATGCCGTTCAGCGGCCTCGCCGAGCACGTTCCCGAGAACGGGCGGCTCTGGTTCGGGCTCTCATCGAAGGCCGGCGGCTGCCGCTTCACGGCGGCGAACCTCATGCCAGCCTCGCCGGAGTTGGAGGAGACGACGATGGGTTTGCCGCCGCCGGTGGTGCACGGTTACTGGAAGGAGTTCGTCCAGCCGCTTCCGCCGGAGTGGAGGCTCGAACGGTCCCAGGCCGTGTACCTGGGCTCCTCCAAGTTTTGCATCGTCAGGTTCTTCAAGGTCGGTGAGCTCCGTGTCTGCCCGGAGACACGCAGGACGTATATGGTGGAGGGCATGGAGGCACAGGCGGTGATCACCGGCGTCGAGGTGGAGAGCTGCGGCGGCGAAGAGCTCCGGGTGGTCAGGCACAAGTCCCAACGTTACAAGCTCGACGTCTTAAGATACTACTGGGTACTCTAATACAGTACTAGTATAAACAGATCATCATCTGTCGTCATAGTAATGGAGTAATGCCATATTCAGTGTTTGGTGCCATGATATGGGAAAGCTAAGCTGGAATTGACGATATTGAATTATTGATCGACCTTGTTTCGGTTTCTAAGGAGTGGACATGGTTGGGATGATCAAATGGAGCCCTCTCGGTCATTATCGACGCCATCGTGTCTGTTCTTGCAGTGTTCATTTTGCTGCTAGAAGTCTGAATTCAATTCCAGTCACCTTGATTCTCTTCTTTTAATTAGCCATTCTGATTGGAGAGAGTACAGTGTATGCTCTGGCATTTGATGTAATTTATTAACAAAGTGTGGTGGTTTCTCTGTTACACTTACAAGAGACGTCTAAGCAGACGATGATCACAAAACGCAATAATATACGTTTTTAATCGGAATGCAAATTGCATCAACCTAATTGTCAGCCAAATAGATGGCAACTTGACTCAAGAAGTAAAAAAAAGTTGATTGTGTATCTGTCTCGAAAAATTTAGCCAAAACAGAGTGCTGTAGCTCAGTCTGTGCACAGGCCCCACCTCCACCTGCAGACCAACCAACGCAACGCTTTCCATGGGCATGGGCTGACGAAGAACATATATATTGTCTACCGGTAAGGGAAAAACCTGAAGGTTGCCGATAAACACGTTTATCGGATTTATCGGGCTTATCGTTTTTCTTTGGGACAAAATTTAGAGAAAAATTGTACATTAAACAATCTAGATTATCTCCAAACAATCTAACATGAAAAATAACACATCACAATGCATAGAAATGCGAAAATACATGGGCTAGGAGAAAGGGATGGGCACATATTTGAAATTATCGAGAATTTTCAACAAATCGGTCATTACCGATAAACATGATTATCAGGTTTCTCGTTTTTTTCTCGCAGAGAAAAATTGTCCCTGCTCCCAGGGCACCTCCTGATTCTTAGTTTCTCAATGATCTTCTTCTAAGCCTCTGTTCCTGCCTTATTCAGCAACACAGCTTTCCTTAGAAATATATATAAGCAAGGGAAAGATTACTCCGTATATAAGCTAGCTAAATCATCCGGTGCTGAGTCTGGGTCACAGAAAATACTCCTCAGTCACCATTTCAAACAAGCAATGATCTTAACAACAGGTGCCACAACAACATGCCATCTGAATCTGCTAAGTTCATGGAAACTACCACGTACCACCCAACCCTACTGACCGTTTTTTAAAGGAGAACGAAGAAAATATCTCATTACAATATAATATGAAAATCTGAAGAATGAAAAAAGTCATAAAAAATGATCATACATTACTCATATTAATACTCAAAAGCATTGTACATCAACGAGGTCCAAAGGACCCCAAGATACAGACCTGAGCGCAGATCTAACTGCACAAGAGGTACATGAAAATAAGCACGAGAGACTATCCTGACTAATTTTTGCATTGGCAGCAGCAAGGACATGAGCTATACTATTTTGAGCTCTTACTAGTTTAGCCACCTGGAACGAGTGATCTTTTTCAGCTCAGAGAGACAGGGTCGAAGATTACACGGCACCCTGTGAAGAGCAGACATCATGTATTGGACCTACACCTCCATCATGTATTAGCCCAAGCCTCGTTAGCCAACACCTGCATGACCATCACCTCACAAGAATTATCTATGCTGAATGCTGATCCTCTACTTGCAACATAATCACTGCATCTGAAGATCAAAACAACCACATCACGCGGCACCATTTTATTAAACACAAGATGACTACAATCAGCGAGAGCAAAAGCTTGACAATTGACTAACAAAAAGTCAAAAAATAGTTAATTGTATATCTATTTCCATAAATCTAGCCAAAACAAAAATGCTGTATCTCGAAGATCAACTCTTTACAAAGAAACTTACACTTCTATTCACAGCTCAAATCTTTACAAAAAAAAACTCTTATGCATATATCTTAACATACTCTACTCATGCCCTACTATCATAAGTCACTCAACTCTTCATGGTGGCTTCCATCTCTAAATTACTTCTACTTGGCTTGCTTTCAGGTGGAGGACACCCCTATTTATAGGCACAGGTGATCCATGGACAATAGATAAGTGTCCATGCTCTAGAAATTTTATAAGTTCTACACTACTCTAAATTTTAAATGAGAGATATTCTAGATTCTTACGTGGCAAGTATCTAATCTCTTGTATTGTTCCAACTCTTCTAGAAAATTTCCAAGTTCTACACTACTCTAAATTTTAAATGAGAGATATTCTAGATTCTTACGTGGCAAATATCTAATCTCTTGTATTGTTCCAACTCTTCTAGAACCTTCCTACTTTGCCATGGTCTTTTTCTTATACGTGACAAGGGGCGTATCTTCCACAACCTGCTAGAACATTTCAAGTATGCATTCCATATTCTTAACATCTATAATTTTGTGTGTGTCGTAGATGATGAGTTCCACTGGAAATATGCACTCGCACTGATCCCGCTTACGCTTCCGTGTTTGTTTCGTATAAAAGGGTTAACCCGGGGGTTGCATTTGGAACTTGGGTTTTATGTTGGTGAAAATCCACCCTCAACTAGCATGGTGAGACTATTCTCTACACACATGCCATGCCACTCACATGAGCCTCTAGTGGGCTCAATTTACCCCTTTTTACGTTAGGATGTCACATCAAGTATCAAGTTTAAGTGGCAAGCTGGTTCAAACTCATCCAGGGTTGGGTTGGGATTGATATCAGGCCAACACGGTACTCAACTTCATCGTGGAAGAAACATTGTTATGACACAATACAGAAGATATTGTACATCAGGGTGGGCACAAATTCCCGAACCCGAACCCCGAACCCGAATTACCCGAATCCGATCCCGAATTACCTGAACCCAATTTACCCGATTAATATTTCGGGTACGAAATCAAGAAACCCGAATTTAATTCGGGAAATTCGGGTATCAATCTCCGGAACCCGAATTCCCGAATTACCCGAACTTTACTAAAAAACTAATCGATCTTCACCTTTACATCAAAGAAAGTTAACATATTGCATTGATAGTTTGTTTGATCTATGAATTTACTTGTTTGTTTTGATCTATGATATGACGATCTGAGTTTTTTTTGTTAATCCCTGCATCATTGAGTTGTTGCTTGTTGGTAGAGATGAACAAAGTATGCATTATTGGGTAATTCGGGAAAACCCGAACCCGAACCCGATATTTCGGGTACCCGAAAATTCGGGTAGCTATTTTTTGGGAGAAAGTTCGGGTATCAGTTTTGAAAACCCGAATTTTAAACTACCCGAATTACCCGACCCGAAATTCCCGAATTACCCGAACGCCCACCCCGAATTGTACAAATTTTGGGACCCCAAGCAAAAAATTTCCTCACCATAGTTATTAATAGAGTACCGTATATGACATTTTGTTAACATGACAAGTAGTTAAACAAGTGAGAGATAAAAGCTGATCTTCATGGAGATACAACTTAAACACAAAAATCAACTTTTGAAAATCGTGCACATGTTTTGGTCCCATTGCCATTATAATTAATTGACTTGTAATTAATAAGCCTTATTTTTCGATCAAATTAATAAGCCTTATTTGGATGAATATGAACGTAGGGTCCTAGCCAACGGCTGCAAGTACATGTAGATTAGTGGATACATACACATTCTGAAGTAGTCGTTTTTTGAGCTGGCTTGTCTGAGATGCTTTTTTCATATAACGTTTGAACAAATATTGTAAATTAATTACCTGAGGTGGAGGCACTTGAGAATTATGATGAGAATCTTGAAGACTGTCAAGAAATGTTTGCATAAAACAATTGTTGGGAGTTCCGTACAATCAACAGGGGCACTATCATGTATGAACAACTTATATCAATCAAGTTTTCGCTCAAATAGCCGGAAGTAAATAAGCATACCTTTGATATCTTCTTTTGTTTAACCATTTTTATGGTTTTGAATTTCCCAATGAAAGGCATGGTTTGAATATAGTATTTCTGTTTTCACTTGATGCAAATGATGTTTTTCTCAATATAATTTCCTCTGACTTTAGTATCAGCGTGTGCTCCTTAATTTTGGTGTATGCTTAATGTGCATAATATATGGTTATTTGTTTTCCTGTATTTACGTCATCATACAAAAGTGAAGTTTATCTTCGGAAAATTGGTTGTTTCACACGGCTCGAGGAGTCGAGCTGACCTAGGCCAGCAGGCATATGAATTCCTGGTGGCTTATCATGAAGAGAGTATATATATTAACAGAGTACTGGCTTTTAGTTAAGTTTATGCGGTAGCTCTCTTGACGTGAAGATGACCAGCGTTGTTTGATTGGGGAGAATGTTTGACAGTGGATGCTTTGGCACTTGAAGTGACATCTATCTATCTGCCCTAAGAAAGGTGATGGTTTCTATGTTACACTTGAAAAGACATCTAAGCAAGGCAAAAGGCTTTCCACAAAAAGCGTTAATATCTTTTTATATCGGAGTGCAAATTCTGTCAACTTGACTAACAAAAAGTCAAAAAATAGTTAATTGTATATCTGTTTCCATAAATCTAGCCAAAACAAAAAAATGTTGTATCTCGGACGTCGTCGCACGGCTCCACCTGCAGACCAGGCGCTTTCCATGGGCACCTTCTGCTGCGCTTATGTTCCTGCCCAATACATCAGCACTGCTTTTTTTAGGAATACATATAAGGGAAACACTATTCCATATTAAGCTAGCTACATCATGTGTTGTCTGGGTCATTGAAAATACTCATAAGTCACACCACTTCAAAGAGCAAATCAGATACAAACATTTACAAAATGGGGGTGGGGGTGGGGGGGGGGGGGGGGGATAGCATGCCATCTGAATCTGCTAAGTTCATGGAAATACCACCCAATCTTACCGACATGGTTTTTTTTTATAAAAAACAGGAGAATGAAGAGAATATCTCATTAGACAAAAAAAAAGAATGGGAAAAGGTAACAAAAATGGAACCAATATACGACCCAGTAGGCCAAACCTCGTTAGTCGTTAGCGACCACCTGCAGGATCACCACCTCACAAGAATTGCTGAACGCCGACCCTCTGCTTGCAACATAATCACTGCATCTGAAGATCAAGAGAACTACATCACGGTACCTTTTTAAACATAAGGAGACTAGAATCAGAGAGAGCAAAAGCAATTATGGGTAAATAGAATCGAACCAAGAGACAAAACTATCGCTTCTCGACATTAGCTTCTGAACAGGCAAATCAGTAGTACACCTGGATTAGTTAGACCATGGTCACACAATCTTTGAACCGTTTCTCATAAAATGGTAATAGCATATCCATAAGTAAACAGAAAGTAAGATATGTTTCCAAGGTGCAAAATTCCAAAACCGCCACCAGAAAGCTGTGTCTTCCGTCAGGTTAAGTCACTAAAAGGACAGCAACCACCAGTGTTCTATGACTTCTGTCCAAAGGAAACCAAAACCCATCAATATAAATTGTAGAAACATACCAATTCAATGTAATTACACAGTTTCTGCAATAACATGCGACACTAAGTAACCATTAGCTGCCTTGTGATGAACTTTGTTAGCAAAAAGAACTGCATAGCCGGGGAGAATCTGGATATTGTAGGTAGCAGTCCAATGTCAGCATTGTGGCCTGCAAGCCACTGTAAGCTGCAACACCAAAAATAAATCCAGAGAATTGTCAGTAAATAACATTTACAATGCAAAATAGTATATAGAACTAATGATGTCCCAGTAAAAGTATAAGACAAGCTTTCAAGGAACCAAAAATACATCAATTGGGTATATGCACAGAGAACATCTATCAGTAACAAAATCAAATGCCCATGCACCAGCAGGTAAACAATTAACCTTACAATATGGAATCGGTGTTATGCATACCTTCTTCTCAAACAACTGAGTATTTTTTAGTTGAAGCAGACGTGGATATGTGTAGATTGGATGCCTGGTTGACACAATCTTCAAGGGTACGTTTCAACTCTGCTTTCGCCTTCTTCACACAAGAAACTGAAGGCCCCTCAATAAACAGGTACAGCTTGCGGTCATTATCACCAATAATTTTCCCTTGAGCAATGTATGTTCCCCTTATAGTGATAGCAGCTCCACCTTCCTGAATAGGACCCAACGTGTCTTTGTGAGTGATCTTCCAGCGAGCATACTGTGGGAAATCGTTAATCTCAAGTTCCTCTTCATAGTGGCCTGGAATACGCTGTATCCGCGTCAAAATCTCAAGAGCACGAAGCCTAGCTTCATCCAGGTCATCTCCTGCCTGACGTACCTCTTCCTCATCAGAATCAGAATCTGAACTGTCCTCATATCCATATTCCCTTGCCTGAGCCTTCTTTGTGGACTTTTGCGCCTTATCCTCTTCATAACTGAATTTGAAACCGCTTCCACCATAACCAGTACCATGGGCCCGCTCTGTTCCCTGCTTCACCTTTGCCATAAACCGATCAGCTAAGGCTTTCAGGTCTTCTGGAATAGTCTGTTCAGAGAGCTCCAGAGCCTTGACAAGGTCTGGTGCATACTGCTCCTCTTCCTCGGAAATAAAAGTCACAGCATAGCCCTTTCTACCAGCACGGCCCGTTCGCCCAACACGATGGACATAGTCCTCATAGTGGTTAGGGGCATCATAATTGACAACCAGCTCAAGTTCTTTCACATCTAAACCCCTAGCAGCAACGCTAGTAGCAATCAGCAAGCTGCAGATATTGCTCTTGAAATCAGCAACAGTTGATTCACGGTCAGCTTGATCTTTACCACCATGTAGAGATAGGCACTGATACTGATGCTGGAACAATTCTTTAAGTAGAGAATCACATTTATCTTGAGTGTGCACAAAAACAAGAATTTTCCCCTTATCAATCCACTTGCCAAGCAACTCTAACAGCCTCAAGAACCTCTCACTTTCTGGCCGCACCTCAACCAGTTGTGTGATATCTTTGTTCACAACACTCCTCCCACCCACCTGAATCTCAATGGGCTTGATCAGCACCTTGCGTGCCAGCACCTCTACCTGCCGCGGAAAAGTGGCTGAGAAAAGTACTGTCTGCCTATCTTGCCTGGTGTTTTGAATAATCCTGGTTATCTGAGGCTCAAAGCCCATGTCAAACATCCTATCAGCTTCATCCAACACCAAGAATGTCACTCTCCTAAGGTTAGTAATTTTCCCGTTGCTAGTGCAGAGGATATCAATCATCCTGCCCGGTGTGCAGACGACGATTTCAGCACCTCGTTTCAGTTCACTGATCTGCTGGGCAACACCTGAACCTCCATAGACAGCAACACAACTAACGCCAATCACCTTAGAGAACTTCCTAATGTCTGAGTGTATCTGCACCACAAGCTCTCTGGTAGGAGCAACAATGAGCCCAATAGGGCCATCTCCAGGAACAACAGGTGGCTGGTCTTTGACATGCCTCAGCATCGGAAGGACAAATGCAAGTGTCTTTCCAGATCCAGTCTTCGCAACTCCAATACAATCACGACCACTCGTTATGACCGGCAGCGCTTGCGCTTGTATCGGCATCGGTTTCTCGAAACCAAGCTTCTTAATGGTGTCAAGAAGCTTGCTAGTCTGCCCACTCTGTAACCATGTCTTAATTGGCTTGGGCACATCTTTCCCGTGCACCTTGAGCTCCAGCTGCTTCCGGTAGGCGGACACTTCCTCAGGTGCCATCTCTGTGATACCCTTCACCTCAATGTAGAAGTTCTTCCGGAATGGCTGGTAGTCAACCTTGGAATGGTCCACGACAGCCATCTTGTCGACCTTTGTCTTCTTGACACGCTTCAAGAACTCCTCATCGTTCTCATCCTCCAAACCAGCCCCATCTTCCTCAGCATCGTCATAGTCTGACTCTGAATCCTCCCCTTGCATAATTCTCCCCATCGCCTTGTTCAACCCCTTCTTGTCCCCAGTACTGACAACATCATTCGTGCTCTTAACAGCAGCATTGGAAGCTGATGCTGCATTACTCTCCAGCTTCGCAACCTCCGGCAACACCATGGAGTTCATAAACGCATCGAGTGGATCAATCTCGTCCTCCTCCATATCAGCACTGCCATTGGCACCATTACCATTGCCCCCGTCCTTCGAATCGACATCCATGGCGGCACCCAAATCCTTGCCGTCCTCGTCAGACTCCTCGCCCTCCAAGGTCCACTCCTTCCCCGCCTCGCCCCCGCCCGCCTCAGGTGCCCCGGCGCCCTCCTGCTGCGCGCGGCGCCTCTCCTGCCACTCCTTGACGCGGCTGCGGCGGCGCTCCATCTTGTCCTCGAGCCGCCGCCGCTCGGCCCCCGCTCCCACCTCGTCGTCCCTCGGCGCGGGCTCGGGCGCCCCCTCCGGCTCCGCGTCCCGGCGGTGCTGCGAGGACCCGCGGCGGCGCTTGCGGTCGCGGCCGCCGCCGTCGTCGAACTCCCCGCCCGCATCCCGCCGCGTCGACCTCTCCCTGTCCCTCCTCTCCTCGCGGTCCCTCAACTCCCGCCGCTGCCGTGCCCGCTCCTTCTCCGTCTCCGGCTCCCGCCCCTCCCGTTCCTCGCGGCCCCGATCCTTCTCCCTGTAGTGGCGATCCCGATCCCGGTCCCGGTACCGATCGCCGTCCCGGTCGTCGCGGCGGTGCCGAGAGGAGGACCGATCGTGGTGCCCGTCGCGGTGGTGGCGGGAAGAGTAGCGGTCGCGGTCCCTGTCGTTCCCGGAGCCCATCTCGTCGGCGGCGGCGAAGCGAAACCCCAGGCGCGGATCGATGGATGTGTTCCGGAGCTTGGAGATGCGATTGTGTTCGCCGATTTTTTTTGTTAGAAAGGAAACGAGATTTGTCTTTATTTATTATTGCCAAATTCGTTTCAGCTTCGAAGTCGGTTTGGCCGAGCCGCCGACTTCGGGTCACCCAATCACCGACCGTAGAATCCTTGAACTGTTCGGAAACAACTTCGTTTCCTTTTTGTGTAAGATTGCGTGTTTAGCTTTTTTTTTTCTTTTGGATAAGAACGCGTTAGTATAAGGTTGATGCGCCGATTTATCGCTTTGTTCGATCTGGTGGCGTTAGCTTGTTTGCAGCCACTCCATGCCTTTTTTTTTATATAAGGAAAATGCGTGAGCCGATCCGCCATCATGTGCCTGCAACTGCAATAATACGACACATGTAGACCTCATGTAGACCTGAGCACTTTTTTGGTCAGATCGAAGAAACACCTGGTTGTTGGACCAAAAATTTGTGCCATTGCCATGGGTCGATTTTTCAAACTAGATTGAGCTTCCCTCCTTTGTAGAAAAACAAACATAATAAATTGTTTGGACGGGTTGATTTGCCTGAATTTTTCTACAAAGCTAATGTTCACTGACCAGATCTTTGCCCTACCGTGAACAAAGACCGGTCAAAACCCAACATACTTAGGCCTGCAGGGCGAGCTGTTCTTAAAATGCTTAGATCTAGCTCAGTGCCCGTGGAGGCGTTCTTCTTCTCGTTGGACCGCACGGCGGAGGAAATCTTATGTATCTTTTCAAAGATTACGTCCGTCCGTTAGATTTTAAAAAATATTGGTCAACATTTTTATCTAACATAATTTTAATGAAAATTTTGTCTAACATTTTTGTTGGACAAAAAAATGTTGATCATCCAACTTTTTCCATGAAAATATTGGTCGACATTTTTATTGAAATAATTTTTTAAATGTGTTAGTTCGGCATTTTTTAATAAGATTTTCAGTTGAAATGTTGGCTCAAAATTTTTATAAAATTATAAGATTTAATATTATTTAAAAAATATGTTGGTTCAATTTTTTCAATCAACATTTTTTTAGTTAAAGTGTTCAATGGACTATCATACTAGGTTTGATATGAGTCTTGATCGGCTTTATAATTGAACTACTTAACCATCTTCTGGTAAGGCATGTAGGAGCCCTGCCCACAATTTTTATAACTTTTTTTTAAAAATATTTTATTATTAACCCTTCTGGAACTTTTATTCCGGGGTGACCCTTTTGGCCACGCCGCTGGCATTAGACGACAAATAGTCACTGCCGCGCCGTTGCATGCAGTGGTGCGGCAGGCCTGTTGCAACTCCTGCCACACATGCACTGGCGCGGCAGGCTTGCCCCACCGCATGCAATGACATGGCAGTGCCTATATGCCGCGCGCATTGCAAGCTGCGCAGCCAAAAAGGGTCACCCCGTAATAAAAGTTCAGGGGAGTTAATAATAAAATAAAATTGAAAAAAAGATTAAAAATAAAAAATCCCTGCCCGCCGTCTCTATTTTGCGGTTGGCTCCAACCAAGTGAAGTTAGGGATTGGGCGCTTGTCCTCAGGTCTTGTCTACTCCCTCCGTCCCAAAAAACAAGTCGTTTTGTGATTCAAATTTTGTCCCATAAAACAAGTCATTTTACCCGATTTGGCATGTTTGTATGTGCATGTAGGCATGCAACCGTCGGTTAGCACCGAATCTGGCTAAAAGATAGGGGCAATCAAGATCATTTTACATTTTTTAATCTGTCCTAAAATATCTAGAATGACTTGTTTCTTTTTTGAGACAAAGGGAGTATGCTTCCAAGATGCCGCTAACTGTATGCTAGAAAAAGACTTGGTGGGGTTTCCGAGTTTATTGATGCCTGGTGCTCTTTTTTTCCGGATTCATAAGAGGTTCTTACACAAGCTAGCTGACACTGACAAGCATCAAGGTTTTCCAAATTACAAGCATCAATATTCCTCTGCGAAAGAGACCAACTGTTGGGTGCTCTTGGTCAGGGTGGGGACTTTTTAGCCGAAAACCGATCATCAAACCTAACCGAACCGAAACCGAGCCGAATAGTTGGTTTTTGGTATCGGTGTCGGTTTTGATTTTTTGGAAGTTCGGCTTCGGCTTTCAGGTGCCACCGAACCGAAGTACCGAGGAAAACCGACCTGGGCCATTAGCTCTGCAAAACGCGCTCAAATAAAACGAATTTTTTTATTTTTATATTTTTTTACGATTTTTCAAAAATAAATACTTGGGTAAAAATTTAGCAGATCTGGTCTTATGTCGCCGTTTGAAGCGCTATCGCCGTTTCATTCGGCGAAAAGGTCCTCCCCTGGCGATAGTGGGCCCTTTCGCCGTTTGATACGGCTATACCCGTTTCCGTGGGAGGCTTTCGCCAGGGGGGCTGGGGGCTATAGCCAGTTGAAACGGCTATAGCCGTTTCAACTGGCTATATTTGTTTAATTGTTTTTATTTTATGCAAAAAGGTGAATAATTTAATTTATGTTGATTAATAGTTGATATATTTTTTCCGCTCGATTTGGTTCCATAATATGAATTGACGTAGTTTTTGACGCATAAATTTTTTTCGGTTATATTTGGTACCGTTTAAATTTTCTACCGTTTAATGTCGTAGATTTGTTTATGATACTTTCTACGTTTCCGGTTAACCATTTTTACCGAAATGCAATAGTTAAATTCTGAGTTTTTTCTATGGGATTTTTTTATATGTAAAGAAAACGACTTAACTAGTAGAACAAAGAACATTTTTTAAAGCATTAGAATTGCATAACCCGGCTTGAATGCATAGATGCATTTTAGCGAAATGAAATGATCAGGAGGTAAAGGTGTCGAGCACCTCCTCTGATCTAAACAATCTACTACTAGGTGCAATGGCATGTGTACCACATTGATAACGGTATCATGTGCTACTGCTAGTCCTAACATGCCTTTGGGTAATTTAAATCGCCGGGTGTGAAGCCTATGCTTTACTGGGTACAACGGGGATATTTTCCCTTCCTAATGGCTTCAGGGCCAGCTGCTTTTGCACGACGTGCCCTCTCTCTCTTTCTCTCCCTTTCAGCTTCACGTTCCTGTGCCTCTTGACGCTCGACCTCCTCGAACCTCTTGCGGATCTCCTCTTGGTCCTTCTTGCGCTTCTTTTCCTGCTCCTCCTCGTGCATCATTCGTTGCCACCTTGCTTTTGCCGAGGCTGCTTCATGCTCAACATGAGCCTTGTCCTCATCGGACTGCTCTGTATCTAGCCACTGCAAGAAATCACGGAGAGGTGGGGGAGTCTTTAACTCCCCGAAGTAAGAATACGAAACATGAAATGGTTAGAAAAACATGGTAGGGTTAGTGAATACCTTGGCTCTCATGCTGCCAGACACATTGGGTGGATCATACTCGAAGTTGTCACACATGAAAAATCTCATGCCATAGTAGTCACCCAAGATTTTTGACTGCACAAGCTTGCAAAGGTCACCACAGAAGCACATTGGCACATGCACCCCTTGTGGAACGGCAACTCTCACCTTCCTCCACTTGAGGAGCTCTGGATCTGAACAAGCCATGGTTTCTAACTGAGACACTGCACAAGTTCAATAGCAATGGCATGCCATATATAATGAATGATTGGGTTGGTCCATAGACCGAGTCCATGATGTTTTGGATGTGTTGTACATAAAAAGAGATCGAATCCAATGCAAGCGGATAAGTTCGCCACGCCGTCTTCAGTGCATGCTCTGCGTGAGACACTGTATCACAGAAAAGCGGCATTGGATGACTTGCTTCCCCACATTGGATGCCCTAGCCTTGGATGCTATGGTTCATCAGAGTTGTGTGAAAAGCGGCACTGGATGCTATGGTTCATCAGAGTAGTCTGAAAAGCGGCACTGGATTCCCCACATTGGATGCCCTGGCCTGGGATGGTAGGGTTAATAAAAGAAGTCTGATAAATAGTTGTCTTTGGATACAAAGGTACATGACTTCATTAAATTAAAACGAATTTGGAATATATGACAAAGAAAGTCATGGTGCATGTAGCAATGTTGCATACGCTACGGTACATTTTAATGCAACGTGCTTGCGCCATTCACCTTCAAACTACACAAGTGGCAGTGGCACGTGCGACACATGTATGATGTGCCGACCTAATCCTAACATGCCTTAGGTAATTAAACGGAATAATTAGGACAACTCCATTGAATGGTCCTAGTAATCTCCCCACATAGCAAACTGTGTTGCACCTTCTCCATAATATCCTCCCATCGGCGGCGGAGGAGGGGGCGAAGGCGGCGGTGGCGGCGACGCAGCCTTCTTTCGGTGACAGGGGCAGCTGCAATATGGGTCATTGCACGGCGCCTCCTGTGACACTGCTTCATTCTTGTTGTAATCCTCTTCTTCATAGTGCTGAACTTTGGTTTCTAGATCTTGGATTTGGTTCTGTAGATATTCGATGAACTCATGATGGGGAAGAAGAGGAGGAGGATCGACCCACCTAACGAACCCACAGTTTTCTGGGGCATCAGAAGCCTACATCAAATAACTCGAGTAAGATGGTGAAACTAAGACAACCATAATTAACTGAGGATTATTAGTAACATTTACCCACGCTCTTGGGCATTTGAAGAAACGACGACCTCCATTCAGATCGGAGGTATTCATCTGCACTAAGCAATCTTCACCATGCATGCATTTTGGCCAGTCTTCTTTACTCTTAGTGTATCCTCTAAGAGGCTTATCCTTTGTGAAATCATGCTTGCTTTGCTCTGAAAACTCATACACTGCTTCCCCAAAGTAATCAGGACCAAGAGACCCGACATCGTCCCACACAATGGGAGGTCCCTTCCTACCCCCCTTTGCACTCCCAAAGCTCAAACCCTTGCCACTACCTGACCCTCTAGACATTGTTGCTGAGCTGAATGATCTTGTTTCTTGCAATTGCTGGGCAGCAATGCACCCACGGATGTGTATACATATAGGCTGGCGAACGAAACTTGGTCGTTGCCCATACTGTGGTGTCACAAATGCACCTGAAAAGCCTACGTCCATAGGACTGAAAAGCCTATTACGAAGAGCACTGAAAAGCCTAGGACTGAGAAAAGTGAAATGCCTGTTGCGGCACATGCATGACACGGTCTGAGCAAGAAATAAATGGCATAGTCTGAGCACGTCATAAAAGGCTAGTTGATATTGTGTAGCCTTTTCAGAAAGTGTGTACGCTTTTCAGTGAAATGTCATATCAAAGGCTATGATGTCAATGCTTTTCAGTAAGCCATTGTATCATAGGATGCGTAGGCTTTTCAGTGATCCATCATTTCAGCATCTACTACATGACATAGTGTGAGCAGGGCATAAATGACATAGTCTGGTCACGTCATAAATCACATAGTTAATAGTCTACTACATGCATCACATAGTACGAGCAAGACAAAAAACACATAGTCTGAGCACAACATAAAACACATACATAGATAAGAAGGTACTAAATGCGCCCTCGCTTGTGACGCTGTGCACCCCTCGCACGACGCTCTGCCGCCTGCGCCGCTCGGGTGTGGTGCTGTGAATACGTGAGCGGGTCTGGTGCTGCAACCTGGCGTGTGGGACGTCGCGCCTCATCTGCAACCGGTGTCTGGACGTCCTCCTGTGAGCCCTGTGTGGGAAACAGCGGCGCACCACCAAGCTGCGAAGTGCCGATCTCGTCCGGGTAAGGGTTCGTGCTGAAAAGGGATCCTACCCACGGTCCATCTGGCTGACTGCCATCTTCCCTAGTCTGTACGTCTTCCTCGATCCCTCCGTACCTTGTGTATCCTAAACAATAATAAGGTAATAGACAATTAGTAGTATGCAAGTAATAAAATTGCATGAATAAATTTTTTGAATACGTACCGAAGTCGTGAAACAGCGGACCACCAGAAGAGGGCCCTGTAGCAGCAGGGTTGTGTGGGGCGAACCGTGGTACTATGTTGCAAAAATAAAAATAATTCAATATTAAACCATTTCATACATTTAGAAGTAAATTAACAAAACTTTAGTGTGCATACCAGCCGACCGTGGAGTGTAGCTGGGAGGACGTGCTGGTGTAGCAGAAGACGACCCGGTGGTCCTGCAGCGCCATGTACATGTACCTCTGCAAGTCCTGGTTCACCTCGGCCTCGACCAACGCTAGAGCCTCGGTCTACCAAAAACATAGTTATCAAGGTTATGATTTAATATAAAATCATATGAAATGAATGATACCATGATTAAATTTGACAAACATACCGCGATGGCGAAGTTCTGGTCCCTCGAAACAGGGTACATGTCAGTAACTTGGGCTGGCGCTCTGTGAGGGTCCTGTGGAACAACGACCACCCGTGACCGTGTCCTGGGTAAGTACCACGCCAGATAGGCCGCGAAAGCCTCATCCGAGTGTGGCCGCTCCTCGACCACCACGTCGTCAAGGGCCTGGGCCCACTGCTGAGCAAAGGGTAGTACCCTTGGAGCCCACAGCATGGCTGCAGATTGACCCTGACGGGTCCAGCTGAAGAAATCATATTGCATTAGAATTTGGAAGTTGGTTATGGAAAAAAATTAACGCATCGGTAGATGTCAAGTACCTGTGCACGCTCTGGGGCACGGTGTGAGTAACCGGCAGCGGGGACTCCTGGTACCTGTTGAACTGTCGAAGGACTCTGTGGACCGCGTACTCCTCGACGTGGATGTCGTACACCAGTGGCTTCCTCGTCATCCAAAAGGCCTGGTCGCGAAAGCACAAAGACGACAGCCCTTGAGGGGCTCGATCACTGATGTCTGCAGTGCTGTAAGGGGTCCACCTCACGTCAGCGTCAACAAGAGCGTCAAACATGCCGACAAAGTCTGGGTACGACTTCTTCGTCTGAACTCCCACCCACGAAGGCTGAAAATAATATTCAAATTCATAAATAATTAAAACCAAAATAATGCAGCAACATATTCGTGTGTTGTCTTACCTTTCTGAGGCACCACATGGACCCCATGGTCGGCCTGTCTCTGTGGTCGTGCTCTGGAGGAAGGGGCTCGTAGGGGCCCACGTCAATGCGTGGACGACCGATCGAGAAGCGCTCGTACGACCAAAGCTGAATAAGCAACGCGCAGCCAAGAAAGATGGGCTCCAAGGAGGCCACCTTATAGCAACCCACGCAAAGACCCCTGTACATGGCCGCCAGCACAGCACTACCCCAGCTAAACTGGGGTATGTCCTCCAGTGGAGCCTCCGCGATCGCTCTGGCGCAGGGTATGAGTGTCTTCGGCGCCGAGGTCCCGTGGGACGAGCAGAACAAGACCCAGCCGAATAACCACAACAGGTAGGCCTCCAGGTGCCTAGCAACTGTAGCCTCGTCTGCATCAGCTCTCAAGTAATCCGCCTGCACAATGAAAAGAGTTATTATGGATATGCATCAATTATTCTGTCAATGCAAATGAAACATAGAAAATGCAACACTCACACTAAACTGCATGAGCCACTTCTTTGTGGGCCCATGTGTGTTGCTGAAGGTGCGATACGGAGGCGCGTGATCGATCCGGTGAACGTCGGCAAAGCGGCCCAACAACTCGTCCCGCCACCCTGGTCCGACGTCCAGGGCGGCGACGGGGTCGCCATCACAAGGCAGACCCAAAAGGAGGGAAACGTCTTGTAGTGTAGGTGCCATCTCACAGGAGACCATCATTGTTAGCACGACCACGGCGGCCACGAGCACGTGAAGTGGAAACTGGAGCGACGGTTGATGGCCCCGCTTGGCTTGTTCCCCTGCCATACATCATTGCTGGACAATTCTTGTAGCTGTGACCAGTTTCATGGCACTTGGAGCAGAGGCGCACTTCTGCACCAGCTTCAGATTGATCCATGTTGTTTTGAATCCGTCTGTTCTTCCGTCTTCCAACTCCTTGGAACATTTCTGGATCAGGATCAGGAATGTAAAGTGCGTGCTCTCCAGGATTAGAAATGAAGTTTCCTAGCATACGATACCCATAAACCTCATTCTTCCAAGTGGCCCAAATTGATTCTTTGAAATAATAGTTGGACACAAACATACGAGGCTGAAGCCCTCCCGCCTCAAGACATGCAGCAATGACATGGGTGCAGGGACGGTGATGCAGCTTTGGCTTGTGGCAGGAACAAACACATCCTTGATTGGTAATAATGCATTCTTGTGCGTGTCTCTCCCGCCGCCCTCACAATCTACCTTTGTCCCTGCAGAGAACCTCAAATCGTCGTTCAGTGGCACCGTTGGCGGTCACACGGTGTCTACGAGCCTTTTTCATTGCCTTTTTCATGTACTCAGTCATTTTGTATCCATAGACCTTCTGGTTGTCAGACATTGATTTGTTTGCCACTGCAAAACGGTCCCTGAAATACTTGATTGTCCGATATAAGAAGAACTCCACAATTCCAACTAGGGGGAGTCCCCTTACACCCCGGAGCACCCAATTATACACCTCAGCTAGGTTTGTAGTCATTATGCCATGTCTAGCACCACCCTCGTCAAACAATAAAGCTCATTTCTCTTTGGGCTCATGCTCAATCCACTGAGAGAATGTCTTAATGGCCCGACCGGGTTTGCGCACGACGTGTGGACCATCAAGGCCAACGTCATCAAGCGAAACGGGATGTTGGTCCTCACTATTAACCGGTCTCTTTGCAAGCTCTTCTGCTTGTTTCTTTGTAAGTTCATCAAGTTTCTTCCAAATAAGGTTGAATTTTCTCTCCTGATTCTGGATGCATAGCCGCTTAAATAGTTTCATCAGGGTCTTGTTTTTCAATTGGCTATGAAAGTTGGCACCCATATGCCTCATACACCACCTACTCTTCAAGTCAGGCCACTGCACAGCCCTCTCACGTTCAATGCTGCCATTCTGCATGTCCTCGACTGCTTGTAAAATGCCTTTGTGCCGGTCATGAATAACACAGACATTCGGTACATCCTTAACAATCATCTGCTTCACTCTCTTAAGAAACCAATACCGGCTATCTCCTGACTCTTTCTCCACAAAGGCGATCGCCAACGGCAACACCTGATTGTTACCATCGGACCCAATAGCAGTCAGGATGATTCCTTTGTACCTACCAGTCAAAAATGTGCCATCAATACAAATGACTGGTCGGCAAAGCTGAAAAGCCTCAATGCAAGCACCCAAGGCTAGGAATGAACGCTGCAACACCTGCTTGCCTGGTTTCTCAACACAGGGATAGGTTTTCAAGTCATAGTAACTGCCTTGATTTCTCAAACATATGTTGTGCAGCAAGGCTAGAAGATTGTTATACGATGCTTCATACGTCCCCCATTTCATCTCCATTGCCTTCTGCTTTGCTCTATACGCTTTGTTGTAGCTGATTTTGTAATGAAATTTTTCTTCCACGGCACAAATAATTGATTTTGGCTCGATGCTGGGATTGTCGACGATCTGAGCATACATGAATTGAGCCACAAAATCTGCTGTAAGGTTGCGGTGATGTGGGTTTAACTCCTCAAGTTGGCATTCATGCTCCACCAATTTCGACACCTCCCAGTAATCAGTCCACTTGTCTTTAAATGCATGAACTCTAAAAGGGCAGTTGCTTTGCACGCAACACACATCATATACCTTTGGGCTGCTCTTCACCACTCGGAACTACCTTTGCAAAGATAGTGTAGACCACCGCTTTATGGCTTCCTTAACTTCATCCCCACTTGCATACATTGCACTGACAGAAACCTCATTCTCTCTGTACTCCCAATCCACCGCTTCACCTTCATTGACAGTTAGAGCTGAATAGTCATAGCTTGCCCAGTTGCGTGGCACGGGATAACAATCCTCCTCATCTGAAGTGTCTCCCTCCATGGCATCAAACTGCTCTTGCCCCTCCCTCTCAACCTGCTCGACTAACTCAGGGATGTGTTCCCCCTCATCAGCCTCGCCGGTTGGTTCATGGGGTGCGTCTTCACCATCTACCTCCTCGTGTTCTCCATCTACCTCCTCTTGTTCAGTATCTTCTTGGGCAGGATCGGTTGTAATTGCATTGTCGTCATCTTGATGCTGACTGCTAGATCCAATCTTCTGATAAGCCACGCTCGGTAGCTATATTGACATATTCTCTCCAGTTTTGGGTTCTAGCAAGGGGCATCAACTCCCAAAACAGGGGTGTGTCCATTCGAAACCTTACTACAGCCATGACTGACAGCTCAATTTGCTCCCTGTCAAGTCCAAATGCCTTGAATAGCCAGTTGCACACTGAGGTCCAGTTCCTCTCTCTTGCTCGAACTACTTGTTTGGTGAAAGACTTAAATTTGGACAAGTCTACCCCTTCAGGACCATACCTAACATCCCCAGGCCCATAAAACACTTGGAAAAATAAACTCTCTGACATGCCTGCCAACATTAACCACGAGAATGATACCTGTGAGTAACTAACCTTTGGTTTCAATCATACTACCAAAATTTTAACACATTTAGAAAATATACACCGAGAAAACATCTACATATAGATATATCAAAATTACCACCTACCATCAATATCTGGGTATCTAAAGAATTTTATAAAACAAAACTACACATTACTAATTAATAGTTTTGTATGACAACGGCTACCTAGCTATCGACAAAATACTAACTACCATATACATATACCTAGTATCTAGGTATACACAGTCTAACTAGCTATCTACAGAATACTAACTACCATCTACATATACCTATAAACAATTACACCAAAAATTTATAAAGCGGTCTAAATGTACTAACTAATTTTTTTCTATGTCCTAGTTCATATAAAATAACTACACTTAAAACTAAAATCTACGTGTGCACAACTAAATCTAAAACCTAGCATCTAAAATTACACCTAACATTTATAAAGCAGTCTAGATCTACAAACTAATTTTTTCTATGTCCTAGTTCATATCTAAAAAAACTCAATTTAAAACTAAAATCTACGTGTGCACAGGCTGGCTAACTATATCTAAAAGCTAGCATCTACAAATATCTATCTAAAAACATAAATGAAATAAATGGCATAGGTAAATATAATCTTACCTGATGCGAAGTGTAGATCCGGCAGAGCTTCGCTGCCCTCTCCTTTCCTCCCCTCCCCCCCTCCCTCTCCTCTCCTCCCCTTCCCTCTCCTCTCCTCTTCCTTCTGCGCGGCGGCGGTGAAATGGTGCTGAGAGCTCGGCTCTCAGCCGCGCGCGCTGGTACTTATGCGGGGGCGCCTTTCGCCGGGGCAAACGGCGAGGCCTCGAGCCTTTCGCCGAACGTTACGGCGAAAGGGCCTTTCGCCGGATGGGGCGGCGAAAGGCTTCGTGGGCCCGTGGCGCCGACAGCCTTTCGCCGGATGGGCCGGCGATTTTTTATTTGACCTCGGTAACTCACCTTTGACCGCGCCGACAGCTGACGTGGCCCCACCTTTTTCCTTTTCGCCGGATGGGGCGGCGAAAGGCTGGGATTTTTAAATTTTTCGCCGTTTGGGCCGGCGATAGCCGTTTCAACTGGCGACATAAGCCCAGATCTGCTAAATTTTTCCCAAGTGTTTATTTTTAAAAAATCGTAAAAAAATAATATAAAAATAAAAAAATTCAAATAAAACCACCCTCCTCACCTCACTACGGCCCACGACGGCCCAAGGCCACCGTCGCCTACATCTCCGCCATATGGCCACGTCTCGTTCTAGCTCCTCCAACGGCAGGTTCGCTGGCTGGCGGCGGCGCTGAACGGGCGGCCCCCTTGGCATAGGCGAACAGCGGAGCAGCAGGCGAGCGAGACGGCGGCAGCAAGTTGCTCCGGCGCCGCACGAAGCAGCCACGCAGCACGCACGCAGGGGACTCGCGCATGGCGACGACCGGCGCAATGCAGTCGCGTCCGCACTGCTTTGATTTTTCTTGCATCGTTCTTGCTTGCTTCCATTTCTTTGCTTGCATGTGTCGATCTCCTTGCTTGCTTGGTCAATTTTCTTGCTTGCCTAGTCGATTTGGTCATTTGTAAAGCCGTGAAGATGAGAGGATTGGGATGAATGACAGTCACTCAGAATAAACTTCGGTAAAAACCGAATACCGCACCGATTATACCGACACCGAATATGTCGGTTTCTTGGTTGTGCCTACACCGATCGGTTCCTTATCAGTCCAACACCGAATTTCCTATGTACCGATAACACCGAACCGAACTCGTCGGTTATACCGAATGCCCACGCCTAGCTCTTGGAGTCAGAATGATGTCCCAGTTAAGCATGAGACTTTAATAGACTGTACGGCTGTACCCATATTCCTTGCCCAAACAAATGTTTGCTAACATTTGGTTCCCAGTCTTGGGTCTAGTGGGCCGGGCATGTAGACGCGAGAGCGTGTGGTAGGCCTCAAAGCTTGGAACCAGATGTTTGATTATTGGCAACGATTTGGGCAAGGTGATCTTGACAAAAGAAGGATCAGCTTGCTTTGGTGACCGATAAGGTGACATGCATGCTTCGCCGTCGCTCCAATGCAAAGTATATGACGCGGTGTGGTCCAGCCATCGTATATAAAAATAAATCTGCATATATACATGCAGGCATATGTCAGGCTTACGCCTCGACGCCTGACCAAGGCTGCGTGCTATACAGTGGCGGACTCAGGATTTCAAAGTTTGGGTATTCCCGATTTAAAGAAAAATTTGAAGTCCGCAATAGCAATGTAGCATAAACAAAAGGCACAAGTTGTTCAAACTAAAGATTGTCAGTACTTGTAACAAATAAAGAGAGATTACAAAATACTAAAAGAAAACTACAAATGTTGCTTTAGGTCTTGGGAAAAATTATACTTTTCTAGACTGCATTGTTGTGATAACTATTAGCCATATCAGCACAATATTTTTCAATCATTTCCTCGTATGCTAATTTCTAAACCCTCCATTCAAGCAGAAAGCATGACTCTCATCCGTAACTCTAGCAGCTCTTTCGCACAAAGATTTCAAAATCAAATTGATCTCCACTTCACGTTCATTACTGCCTACATGGAAGCAAACACACCAAACTACAGGAGGGATAAAGGGGGGAGGTTGAGATTGATCCTATGATTGGAAGTTGATGTATGAGCCGTAAATTGATTAAACTTTTGTGTTTTGGATGAAGAATGCATACACAAAATGTAGCCAAGCAATGGTGGCAGCTATGCTTCCCTGCAGATCCGACGATCGGCGACGACCATGACAACGACAACAACAGCATTATTCAAAGCTACACGCGACCGCATCTTCTCGGCCTCCTCCGGTTCTGTCTAATATGCAGGATGCCCCCCGAGAAGAGTGAGCACAAGCCCACCAAGTTTATCATCACCGCATTCGGCCTCCAGTAGGCTAGCACACGGTTTTCAATTCCGGATAAAAAAAATTTCGTTCCCCTCCGAAAAAACCGAAATTCCCGGAATTTCGGTAAAATAAAAAAAAATTGGCAAAAAAAATTGTGAAAAGTTGAGGGCAAAGGAGGGATCGAACCAGGGACCTGAATATTCCGGAGAAACGCATCTACCACCAGACCAACAACTTCTTTGCGTCACAATCAGCGCATACAGACTATATGACCCTTTTGAATTTGACCTTTTCCGAAATATTTGACCGAAATTATTTTTTTCGCTCCCTCACGAAAAAACCGATATTTCGGATATTCCGGCGAAATTTCGTCGAAAATGTGAACCATGGGCTAGCATCAAGTTGGCCGACAGCACGGCGAGGTGGTTTGCGGACATGAACTGCATGAAGAAACCCGTCATCTTCGGCGAGCTCTCTCTGTCGCCGCTGTACCTGACCGACGTCACCACCTGCTGGCTCGTCAACATGGAGGCGTTGGAGTCGGTCGAGGCAAGCACTGCCGAAAGATTCAAGAAGGGCTACGTCATTAGCTCCTACTTGTCGATGCTGGCGACGCTCATGGAGCAGGAGGACGTGCAAGAGCTCCGGAGAAGTGTGATAATGTATTTTGTATTGACGACGTTAGTTAAAGCTAAAAGTGGCAAATTATAAATAAAACAATCTTAACCTCACCAAAACATACTAAGACAAGGATAAATAAATTCAAAAAATAATTTAAAAATTACAACAATGAGAAACAAGAATAAATATATTGAAAGACATAAAATGTTACAAACAAAAAACTAGCTACGCTCGCAATTTACGGGGGCCACCTTGCTAGTTTGTTGTATTAGACTTGCGAAGGAAAACAAACGAACACCAGCAAAAGAAAAAACCAACAACAAAAACAGAAAGGACAGCCATCCCAAACCCTTGTCAAAGGACTCTACACAACTAATTCAGATGAATAATTGGATGTCGCACTGAAGCAGGAAATGCTGGAGTATGTTCCAAGCATGCGTCTTGAACCGATGAACTCTTGATCAACACAAATGATCTTTTTGTGACTCTCTACTCATATTCCTTGCCCAAATGTTCGCTAGCATTTGGTTCGAAGCTAGCTTTTAATCGTCCTAGACCCTTGGTCTTTTGCTGTAGTTTGTCCCTTTTGCATTGTTTCGCAGCAGGCCAGCAGAGCAGGGGGAGCGATGGCTCAACATGAAGCCTGGAACCAGATATCGATTATTGGCAACGATTTGGGCAAGGGATCTGGGCGAAAGGTGGCGACGAGCAGCTTTGCTGATCAAGGCCGGGACAACTTGCTTCGGCCATCGATCAAAGTATCTGACGCAGCATATGGTCCACAGCTGCAGGTGCACACAGTATGTCTCTGTTACGCCAAGTGCGCGCCGTGGGCTATATATACACACACTCATCATGAATGCATGTGAGAGATTTTGGGTGTCCATGCATGCAATAAGTAGCTAGCACAGTGGACCTGCTGTGAGCCTTCCCCCCGCGGGCTCCATGGACGCTAACAGTTGCCCGCCTAACGAAAGAATTGGACCTATCCCGGTAGCCCAAGAAATTGCTTTGAGAGAGAGGCTGCGCAACACAAATGAGAAACTGGAAACTCTGATCGCAATGGCCCATGCCAGGATGAGCAGGTTCCCTCACAGGCTACGAGGGATTGGCGGCGCCGACAACCGCTACGTGGTGCCCAGCGTGGTGGCCATCGGCCCGTACCACCATGGCCTGCCTCACCTGCAGCAGATGGAGGAGGTGAAGCACGCGGCGGCCCACAGGCTCTGCAAGGGCTCGGGCCGCTCCGTCGAGGAGGTGTACAAGAAGATCCTCTCGGTCGCCGGCGACGCCCGCCGCTGCTACGACGACGCGTCGCCGCCCGTGGCAGGGCTGAGCGACGCCGAGTTCGCGGACATGATGTTCGTGGACGCCTGCTTCCTTGTGTGGTATTTGAACCCACGCGGCGGGGAAGACGAGGACCCGCTGTGGAGAGCGTGTCGCTTCTCGTACCGCATCAGCAACATCCACAAGGACATCTTGCGGCTGGAGAACCAGATTCCTTTGCTGGTGCTCGAGGCCCTTATGACCGATGATAGTCCCGTGGATCTGCTAGAACGGATACAGCTGGAAACTGCGGCCACAGCAGGTTTCTTCAACAGATCAGAGGAAGAGAATAAGCAGGTGGTTTTTATTAGGCGGCCGTGGATCGTCACGAGGTTCTTGATGGCATGTTGCCGACGACGTGTCCCTGAGGAGCAGAGTCAGGCACACACGGTTACTCTTGAAAGAAACAGCAGCAGCACCATCAGCATTGCAGACTCCAAGCCGCCGCATCTCCTAGGCCTTGTCAGGTCTAGTATGATCAGCGGCATGCCTCGCCAAAAGACGTCAGTCAGTATAAGCGGGCCCTCGTCGCTCCTATCCAGAAGCGCCGTGGACCTCGCGCAGATAGGCGTCAAGCTGGCTGCAAGCAGGGCCCACTGGTTCGCGGACATGAAGGTCCGGAAGAAGCCCATCTGCGGCGAACTGTCCGTGTCGTCACTGTCCCTAGACGACTTCGGCGCCTGCTGTCTTGTCAACATGGCGGCATTGGAGATGGCGGAGACGCTCGACGCCTCGAGCGCCGCTCAGACGGATGCCTACGTCGTGAGCTCGTACCTGTCGCTGCTGGCGATGCTCATGGACCGGGAGGAGGACGTGCACGAGCTCCGGATGAGGGGCGTGCTGCGCAGCAGTTTCAGCAATGCGCAGACTCTGGCCTTCTTCAAGGAGCTCAGCCAGCACCTTCGTCCCGGCTACAACTACTACCGCACCTTGGCGGAGATCGGCAACTACATGAGCCAGAGATGGGCGTGGATCGCCGTCCACAAGTTCGTCTACAACTACCACAGGATCATCGTCGCCGTCCTGTCCATCGCCGGTGTGCTCGTCAGCATCTTGAAGGCACTTTATTCGCTCAAGAAACCCTAGAAGCAAACCTAACACAGCCAAGCTGGTCTTCATGCATGCTTCAATTCGCCTTGTTTTATGCTATTTTTCGTATTTAATTACTTTTGGGCGCACACGCTTCATATCTGATTATTTTCGTCTGAAATACGTACACCCATCATGCAACTTTTTTATGATGTGCACACAACAATAATGACGACGGTTACTTTCTCATGAAATGTAGTACCGAAGAGATCATGTGTAATTCTCTCATTACATCCTCTTCTATGTCTTGTGATAACAGAAACACCACAATTATTCTTGCCTGCGTGCAGCTTTATTGTATTTTCCTTGCACAATTTTTTTGTTTGACCTGAGGGTAAATCTATTTGACTTAAGCCGTTGGAAGTTAATAATCTTGAGATTATGGAAGTTATATATTGCGCGTATTGATTGGCCACCGTATACATATTGATTGGCCACCGTATATAAGTTTCTGTGCATATATGGCTATAAAGCTTGCAGGTTCTGATGGGAGCAACCTCGATGCCGTGCATGCGGCACGCCAAGGATCACCGCACATGCCACTGCCAATGCCACTCGTAGCGCACGCCCCATCGCCCTCCCGCAAACGACGTCGCGACATACCATACACCTCGCACTCCCTCCTCCCACCCCCCGCATGCGCTAACGGGCAGCCACAGCTCACCCATCAACCTCACTAGGATAGGCTCACGAGAATTAAACCGAGTACCACAAAAAAAATCTTATTTCACAAATCAAGTATTCAAATTTAATTTCGATTGCACCACTATATTTCGTATTACGATCAAGATCTTCGTAACTAGACCACTTGCCTATATTTAGAATTTAAAAATATGGAACATTTTTTGAAACAAAAAATGTATAGAACAAACATAAATCTTAACATGCGGAACAAATCATTTAGTGGAACAGAATATTTTCATATAGAAGTAAGTTAAAGTGGAACAAATCATCCAAACATGTGGAACAAAATATCATATGAATGGAATAAAATATCGTACAAAAGGAACATAAATCTTAACACGTGGAACAGAATATTATACATTTGGAACAAAATATTATACATTTGAAACAAATTATATGACTTTTAAACAAATTATATGACTCATGGAACAAAAATATATACATGTGGAACAAATTATACTATTCAGATTATCTTCAAAATAAAAATAAAAAGAATCAGTCACAATGTGGGAGAGGATAAATTTAAAAATAAAAAGGAGAAATAAAAAGTAAAAAAATAAACAGAAGAAAAAAAATAAATAAGAAAATTATATGATGGCTAGCCATGTATGCTAGCTTGTAGAAGAAGAGTCCTCGCCAAAAGCGACCAAATATGAAAGAAATGTATAATAATTAATACTTCCTCTGTTCCTCCAAATTATAGGTCGTTTAGAATTTTCTAAGTTCGTAAATTTTGCTATGAATTTAGACATAATGTTTATCTAGGTGCATAACAAAGATTATGAACCTAAAAAAGCCAAAACGACCTATAGTTTGAAACGGAGGTAGCAGTATTGATCAGTAAACGTAGGAGGAGCGGCAGGTTATGGTTTCTTGAGTGAATAAATTGCCTTAAATATGCCGACGAGCACGCTGGCGATCGACATGACCGCGACGATGTACTTGTAGTTGTTATAGAGGAACCTGTGGACGACGATCGTCACCGGCCTCTGGCGTATGTACCTGTCGATCTCCGCCAAGGTGTTGAAGTAGTTGATGCCCTGGCGAAGGTGCTTGCCGATGCCCTTGAAGAATGCCAGCGTCTCCGTGTTGGTGAAATTGGTCTTGACGACGTCACTCCTCCGGAGCTCCTGCACGTCCTCCTCTCGGTCCATGAGCATCGCCAGCGTCGATAAGTAGGAGCTGATGACGTAGCCGTCCTTGTCGAAGCTCTGGGCGGCGCTCACCTCGACCGACTCCAGCGCCGCCATGTTGACGAGCCAGCAGGTGGTGACGTCGGTGAGGTACAGCGGTGACAGGGAGAGCTCGCCGAAGACGACGGGCTTCTTCACGCAGTTCATGTCCACAAACCATCTCGCCTTGTTGGCGGCCAGCTTGATGCCAACCTGCGCAAGTTCAAAGGCGGTGCGGCAAGTCGTCGTCAGCGGGGTGCTAGCGCCGAAGGTGAACTTACTTTCTCTCTTCTCGAGGGGCATCCTGCATATTAGAGAGAACCGGAGGAGGCCGAGGAGATGCATTGGCATACAGCGTTGAATGATGCTGTCGGTGTCATCACTCCTGCCATGGTCGTCGTCGCCGGTCATCGGATCTGGAAAGCATAGCCGCCACCATTGCGCCATCCATCTCTTCTTCTTCTCCTCCTTTCTGGGGCGGATATCCCCTAACCTATAACCAATGTTGTAAATAGCTGGCAAAAAGGTTTAATTTAATGGCAAGGCTTTAGAAAATATCACTCAAGCTAAGGCTATAGCGGGCTATAGGGGCTAAAATGTACGGCATGAGAGAAAATATCAGTATCATGATCTCAAATAGCTATAGCGCAGCAGCTATAGAGCAAGATTTAAAACCTTGCCTGTAACTAGCACGCAACCACACATCATTGTTGTTGGTGTTCTCCATGATGGCCCGGAGCACTAGCCAGGGGATCTGGTTCTCGAGCATGAAGATGTCCTTCTCGATGTTAGGCTCGGACGAAAGAACCAATCCTGGGAACAGCTTGTCGTCGTGGGCGGCCAAGTACCACACGAGAAAGGAGGCGTCCACGAACATCATGGTCCCGAACTCGGCGTCGCTCAGGCCCGCCACGGACACGTCGTCGTAGCAGCGGCGGGCGTCGCCGGCGACAGGGAGGATCTTCTCGTAGACCTCCTGACGGAGCGGCCTGACATCCCACAGAGCCTGTGGGCCGCCGCTTGCTTGACCTCCTCCATCTCCTGCAGGTGAGGCAGGCCGTGGTGGTACGGGCCGATGGCCACCATGCTCGGTACCACGTGGCAATTGTCCGCGCCGCCGATCCCTCGTAGCCTGTGAGGGAACCTGGGGATCCTTGTGCTCGTCATCGAGATGCGGGTCTCCAATGCCTCGGCTGTACTGTGGAGCCTCTCTCTCAACGCGTTCCCTTCTGATATTGGTGATGTTTCTAGCTCTACTGCCATGATAGCTACAGTTCTTGCCTCTCCTAGGCTATTGCTGGCAGCGTCCATGGAGCCCCGGCCGGCCGTAAAAAGAAAAGGCTGCGATATGTAGACGCCTAAATTTGCGATATAGCACGCAGCACTTGGCGAGCCCTGCAGTGTATGTATATTTATTTATATATGATGATGGCTGTACTGGACCACAGTGCATCTGATACTTGCATTGGAGCGATGGCCGAAGCATGTACTACATTTCACCTTGATCACCAAAACTAGCTGATCAATGCAAACTGAGTGTACCTGAGCTGTTAAGGTTTGCTTTTGGTGGAATCTGCCAATCAGGATGTCAGTTCTTGATTCGCATTTGTGCTAGCATTTTTCTAGATTTATTTTAAAAAATAATTGGCGGTATTCTTTCAGTGATAGGCGACATGTCCATCCATAGCGGGTGCCGGTGGTGACTTCGTCAAGATCCGCCAGCTCAGTCTCTCAAGGTGGTCATAGTGGTAGGATTGTGTGTGTATTCATAGCAAGGTACTAAATAGCAATCTTAGCACCCGCAATAGCGGTAGCGCTATAAGGTAGCGGACACAACACAAGATAGCAAGCTCGGACTTAGCGCCGCTATTTCCAGCTATTGTGGCCTCTATTTCTCATATTTCGCCTCTATTGCTAGCACTGTGCCGTTATTTCACTAAATTTATAGTTAAAGTAACATATCAAAATAGATCAAATGCCAATAAGAGTGTCCAAAATATTGTTTAGATGATAATGATGAATGATTGAATGAGAAATAATGTTTTTCCTTTGTTGATATGAGAATTTAATGCTAATATATGTATCCATACATTTCTTAATATATATTTATTTGTGCTTTTTTGTGATTTTACGTGAAATGTAATTGCTAACTAAAAAACTTTTATATTATTTTAAGTAAACTTATGCTAAAATTTTGACTATTTTTAATTCTGCTATTTGGATTTAGCGCCTGCTATAGCACTCGCTATCCGCAATCCGCTACATCGCCACTTATCCGCTATGAGACCGCTAAACAGTATTAAGTACCTTGATTCGTACGGTTGAGTGTACTTGTGTATATGAGCTTCTGCGCCTGTACTGTGTTAAAAAAAAGGTTAGCTGATCCATGTTTTGTTAAGATCACTTGCCCAATTCGTTGCCCAATCATCGTCTGGTTCCAAGGACCACTAGGGTCCATCAAGATGAAGATTGGAACCAAATGTTAGCAAACATTTGGGCAAGGAATATGGTACAGTCATAAAGATTAGTTTTGTCGATCAAGTTCACTAAAGTCGAACTCATGCTCAAGTGGGGCATCATTCTGACTCCATGCATGAGCACCCAGCAGCTGGTCTCTTTCACAGAGGAATATTGATTTGCTTCCAATTTGGTTAATATTGATGCTTGTCATCTTGTGTGAAGAACCTCTTGTGAATCCGGAAAAGAAAAGAACACCAGGCATCAGCAACCCCAGAAACACGTACCACCAGTCTTTATCTAGCATACGCTTGTCTCCTACTCCGCGCTGCCTACTGGCGGCATCTCGGAAGCATCGACAAGACGTGAAGACACCAAGCATCCATCCCTAACTAGCTTGCTTGGCTTGGCGCCAACCGCGAAAGAGGAGCGAGCGAGGCAGCCTGCACGGATCGGAGCACCGGACTAGATGGAGGCCACTAGCATTTTGTTGTGTGCCACTTGTTCCGTTCTAGTCACCCTGAACGTCCAATATTTTGGCACGAATTTTTGCAACGGGCGCAGATGCGGGAAGCACTCTAGCATCTCATGTTGGCAGCACATATCCAAACCGTCCAAGTTCCAGTATGAATCTTGAACGATGAAAGTTGTGAAAGACGATTACTTCGCGAAGTGATCACCGGATAACGCCTTATTAGCCTATGAAAATCCGTGAACCCCACGTACAAAAGATGGGCATGCTAGTTAGTTTCCACTTTCCAGTAGTAGCACGATTAGAAACTAACACATGAGCTACATTTAGGGCCTATTTAAATGGAGTAAAAAAGGTAAGAAACTTTGTATTGGGCCACGTGCGTTGAGAGAAAAAATAAACTGATATGGTTCTCTAGGCGAAAGTTTTTTTTTTTTACCTCTTTTGCACGAACTAAACAGGGCCTTAGTAATAAGGCAAATAGTATGGCTCCTCCTCGGTGGTGGGGCGGCGAGTAGTATGGCTCATAGTCCTCGGTGGTGTGGCGGCGAGTAGTATGGCTCATCGTCCTTGGTGGTGCCGCCATCGCCGTGGCTTTTATCGGCTCTCGTGATCTCGGCTGCCGTGCTCGGCCGTCACCTTCACGGGTAGGAAAGCTAGGAACTCCTATCCCATCCCTTTGACGAACCCGCGCACGTCCACGAAGAAGAACTCCCTGAGGGCTCGTTCGGTTCCCTTGGATCCGTTCCATCCGGATTGGGATAGATATAGCAAAAATTTATGATAGATACAGCAAGAGACCGGGATTTATTTCGGTTCGTGAATCCATTTGCTCATGATAGGTTCCATAAAAGATTTGGATTGGTTCCACACCTCTGACTAGTGGATTGATTTCCGGTCTCTTGGTGTACCTATCATGAGCAAACGAGTTCACGACTTGGAATAATTCTCAGTCTCTTGCTGTACCTGTTATAAATTTCTTACTATACCTATACCAATCCAGGTGGAACGGTTCTGGACAAACCGAACGAGCCCTGAGGGCGTCGAGCACCAGCCAGGGGATATGGTTCTCGGGGAGGAAGGTGTCCTTCTAGATGCTAGTCCCCGTCGGCGGCGTCATCCAGTTCCGGAGCACCAGCGGCGTGGCGTGTCGTCGTGGACCATGCATGTACTGAAGCACGAATTGAAGCAGCGGTCGAGGAACATCATGGCAGCGAGCTCGAGCTCGGCTCGCCAGCGCCGACAACGGATGGGTCGGTGGCGGCGTCGTAGTAGCAGCGAGCGCCGACCGTGATATGGAGCGCACCCTCTCGTACACCGTACCTCAACCATGGAGCGCCCGGAGCTCCGGCACAAGTAGTAGGCCGCCGCAGCCACGAGCTTCTCATCTCATACACCTACAAGATCAATACAAGCCGGTTTGAGGAACATTAAATAAGGTTGAGTCATGTCATACGTGATGTGACGAAGAAAGAGGTGATTAAATTGTTGAATGCCTAAATAATATACCTCGTGCCAAACGGTGAATGAGTGATGAGTGCATTGTGTGCCAAAGAAAGAGAGTTCACGTTTGTGAGAAATGAGAAAATGAATTGATACCTCAAAGGGTCATGACCGAGGGGAATGAAGCCAGCTGGTAAAAAATTAGAAAGGGCTGAATAAAAACCCTAGGATATGACTTATACCCCTTCGTGTGGACATGGTTCACCGTGAACCACCATTCAAATCTTCTTGGTCCATGTACCTATGAGCTGAGTTCGCAGCACAGTAACCTGCACCCTCACATGTGCTCTTTTCCTTCTTCCATTTTATCTCCTGTACATTCTATTAATCGCAGCAAGGTTAATCTGTGTCTTGCCATTCTTATGTCCTAGTCCCTGTTTTCTTGATTAATACTAATCCAGATCCTAAGCATTGATCTTTTACTCATAAACCCTTGACAATCCTTTATTTCGAAACACTGTTCACTGTCTCACACGTTCATCACAGTTTAGTCCCTGCTGCCTATCCAGATTCGCATATAGATCCCTAAACCTTTAAACCTTTGTATCATTTTATCCGTATATCCGATTTATTCGATTCTTGCACTCACGAGTTGGTAGCGACGAGTACTACACGTTAGTAACCTTTATAGTATGATTTTATAATGTTTATTGTACTGTTCTTTTGTAGGTTGTTTGTTCTCTTGTATGGTGCTTGATGCGAATAGAAGAAGGTGATCATGTACCCCGCGAAGCAAGAGTTCAGCATTGCTGATCAATCTGAAATTAAACGGCAAGTGTTCCTTGATCATAACCAGCTCCCCTACTTTATTTTATTTTAATTAGAGTAGTTAGACCATTAGTTGCATGCTGAGTCAAAATATGAATCCCATGTTAGGGTTTACTAGACTTTCTTATATCATTCCTTGAACAACCGGGTTGGTGGGTTTAATAGTTATGCTTGCGAATAGAAGAAGGCGATCGTGAACCCCGCGAAGCAAGAGTTCAGCATTGTTGATCAATCTGAAATTAAACGGCAAGTGTTCCTTGATCATAACCAGCTCCCCTACTTTATTTAATTTTAATTAGAGTAGTTAGTCCATTAGTTGCATGCTGAGTCAAAATATGAATCCCATGTTAGGGTTTACTAGACTTTCTTATATCATTCTTTGAACAACCGGATTGGTGGGTTTAATAGTTATGCTTAGCATCGCAGTCTTGTGGGTTGGGCTAATAAAAGCAATCTATATAATATGGTAATGTAGTTGAGGTGGAAACCTCGGTTATAATGTTGATGTGGGGAATCTGAGCAGGATGGACCGAGTGATATGATGATTTGGTATTTTGATCTAGTTCTTATGGGCTTGTGCTGGTTCCTACCTCGGATTCTAAGGACCGGTTCATGGACAAGTAACCCGGCAAAACAGCACAACCACGGGGGCCACATGGCTCTGGACCTAGCCAAGTAATTAGTTGTCCCACTGGTTTACATTGTCGGACGGTTTAGTGGCACACGAGGGGGGTTCTGCAGTGGAGGAATATAGACTCCCCTGTTGGCGCCGAATCCTTAGTGGGTGTTTACTGGTGGGAACTCACGACTTTTGAAAAGCCTTGTAGTGGGACCTTGGCCGATCACCTCGGAAGTGTGAGGCGTAATGGGAAACACGACCCGTAGGGTAAAGATGTGCAACCTCTGCAGAGTGTAAAACTGATATATCAGCCGTGCTCACGGTCAAGAGTGGGCTTGGGCTTCTTCGTGATTGGTGGTGCTCTAGATGGTTGGTTGGATGGTGGCTCGGATGGATTTCAAATGGATGATTGGCTCTGGTTGAGGTGGTGGTTTCACATATAGTAAATAGGTGCTAAGGACTTAGGATTAAAAACTAGGAGTTGTTGCTTAAGCGCGAGTTAACCCTAAAAAGCTCTCCTATTTTAGCCTCATGTCATATTCTTTTTCCTACACTTGCGGAGTACAATTAGTTGTACTCACCCCTCCTTTGGTCCCCTTGCTATCCCCCACAGAGTTGCAGAGTTCATGAAGACGACGGCTTCGACAAGCGTCGGTTCTAGGCTGGTGTACCCCCGGTCGGCTGCCTGTGGAGATGGAGTCCCGTACCGCTGAAGACTCTGATATATCTATGTACTTTTTTTTCAAACCTCGGGTCATTTTGTACTGTTGTTTATCGTTTATGTAATAACATTGACTCTAATTTCACTTTGTAAGTGTCACATGTATGATAAAACAGATCCTGGCATACATGTGATGTGCATTCGGTTTTGTTTATAAAACTGGGTGTGACAGTTTTAGGCTTCTATTTTGTTGGATTGCTGTCTCAATCAACTTTAGCCCCTCCTAGTGTACACATTCTGGCTGAATTTGGACAAGAGCCTACAGGGGGCTTTCCCTGCCACATCAGCTGGGGGGGTGGGGGAGCTCGAGCCCCACCCGCCCCCACCGCTGCCTCCATGCATGTCATGATCGGACGATGGAGAATGCACGTTGATTATAGTAAGTTAAACAAGGAGTCAAGGCAGGATCATTTCCTACTACCATTCATCGACAAGATGCTTGAAAGTTTAGCGAAGCAGTTGCATTTTTCTATCTTGATAGGTTCTCAAGATTCTTTCAAATTCCTATTCATCCAAAAGATCAACACAATACCACATTTACATGTCCATATGGAACTTTTGCATATAGAAGAATGCCTTTTGGATTATGTAATGCACCGGCATCGTTTCAACGTTGCATGATGGTTATATTTTTGAAGTTTATTTTAGAAATTATGGAGGTATTCATGGATGACTTTTTGGTCCATGGGGCAAGTTTTGAAAGTTGCTTGGAAAACTTAGAGAAATTTCTAAAAAGATGCGGAGAAGTCGATCTAGTGCTTAATTGGGAGAACTGTCACTTATGGTAAAGTAAGGGATAGTCTTGGAACATGTCATCTCCGAGAGATCCATATAGAAGTAGATAAAGCGAAGATTGAAGCTGTAGAAAAGTTACCACCTCCGGCAGATATTAAATTATTGAGAAGCTTTCTTGGACATGTCAGATTTAATTGAAGATTTATAAAGAATTTCTCAAAAATCACCAAACCATTGACAGAATTTCTCCAAAACGATGTGGAATTGACTCCAACAAAAATTGTTTGCATGCCTTACGAACATTGAAGCAATCTCTCATAAGTGCACCGATTATCCAACCACCTGATTGGAGTGCCATTCGAGATAATGTGTGACGCAAGCGACTACACCGTTGGAGTCATTTTTGGACAAGGAAGGAAGGGAAGGTACACGCCATATATACTATGCGAGCAAAACTCTATATGAAGCTCAAGTAAATTATGTAGCTGACCACCTATCAAGGATGCATCATGAAGATGATGGGATACTTTCTGAAACTATCACAGAAGTACAAAGGCTTAAAATCTCGGAAATAGGATTTCGGGTCGTTTCACGTGTGTTTCTTGTTGCTGTTGTCGAGTAGCGTCTTAAAGATTCCCACGAGCATGCCAACGATGGAGAAGAGCGTGGCGATGGTCATGGCCTTGAAGCTGTTGTACAAGAGCTTGTGAAGGATGATGAGCACCGCCCTGCGGCGCTTGTACGCCTGGATCATCTCCAGGACGGCGAGGTAGCGCTGGCCGAAGCGCAGGTGCCGTGCCAGGCCCTTGAAGAATCCCAGCGCCTGCGCGTTGCTGAAGGTGCTGTACAGCAGGTGCTGCGCCCGCAGCCGCTGCACGTCCGCCTCGCTGTCCATGAGCATCGCCAGCACCGACAGGTACGAGCTCACCACGAATCCGTCCGACTCCCTGCTCGCTCCGGCGGCGCTCGCCTCCGCCGCCGCCACGTTCACGAGCCAGCACGCCGTGACGTCGTTCAGGAACAGCGGCGACAGGGACAGCTCGCCGAACAGGGGTCGCCGGCGGACGCTCATGTCCCCGAACCACGGCGCCGTGCTCGCGGCCAGCCTCACGCCCATCTCCTCCAGCTCCACGGCGCTGATCGACAGCGACGAGTCCACGGGGAGGGACCTGTAGTTCGTCTCCGACGCCGGCATGGAGCCGACCTGGGTGAACCGGAGGTGCCCGAGGAGATGCGGCGGCGGCCTGCTGCTGTGGCCGTCCAATTCGACGCCGCCGCCTCTCCAGCGCTGCTTCCGCCGGGCTTTCTTTGCCCTTCCGGGTAGGAATTTCTCCCTCATCCCTTTGACGAACCCGTGCACGTCGACGGACACGAACTCCATGAGGGCGTCGAGCACCAGCCATGGGATCTGGTTCTCGAGCAGGAAGATGTCCTTGTGGATGCTGGGCCCTGTCGACAGCGTCATCCGGTTCCGCAACACCGGCACCGCGTTTTCGTCGTCGGCCATGTACTGCAGCAGGAAGCAGCCGTCGAGGAACATCATGGCGGCGAACTCGGCCTCGCCGACGCCGGCGACGGACGGGTCGTCGGCGTCGTAGCAGGCACGTGCGGCGCCAGCGACCGAGCGGACCTTGGTGTAGGCTTGGTCAACCGTGGAGCGGCCGGCGGTGTCTCTGCAGAGGTAGTGGGCCGCCGCCAGCTTCACGGCCTCCATCTTCTGCAGGTGCGGCAAGCCATGGTGGTACGGCCCGATGGCCACCACGCTCGGCGCGATGTAGCGGTCGTCGCCGCCGCCGATCCCCCGCAGGCCGCAGGGGAAACGGTGGATCTTGGCCTCTGCCATGGAGAAATCGGCCTCCAGACTGGCGGCCGCCCTCGCCGCCCACTCGTCCATGTCTAGTACTATTTCTTGCGTTGGGCCACCGTGGATGGGGATTGTTCTTGTGTCTGCATTGCCACCGGCGGCGTCCATGGCGCCAAACACTAGCTCCACTCGATCAGTAACTCAGTGAGAGTGGCAATGGTCAGTTCACTCGAAGCTTCACAATGCCTTGCACACGTAGTCCTTTATGCTGCATATATTGGGCAGTTGGGCTATGGTTCACAACATAGATGGTTGGATCGGATCGATACTTGGAGTGACGATGGCCGAAGCGTGTTCTTTTTTGCCTCCAGAGCTGACCCCCCACATCTTTTATCCAGATTATATATATTATTCCTTGCCCAAACTGTTTCTTACATCTGTTCGTTCGAAAAAAAAAATCTGTTTCTTACAACTGTTGCAAGCTGTTCTATATAAAAGGCTTAGCGTTTTTTTTATATACTTGAGGCTTAGCGTTTAGTTAGCCTTTTTAAATTTGTCGTACGTCTCTTTTTTTCTTTATTATTAAGTTATTAGACAGAGGTTGCAACTATAATGACGCCCAACAAGCTTCTTCTTTTTCTCCATCACCTTGATCGGCAAAATTGATCTACCTTCTATCCAGATCCCTTGCCCAGATCGTTGCCAACATCTGGTTCAAAGCTTCATTTTAACACATTGTGGTCTTTTTTAATTTACACGCTCTCCTATGGTGCTGGAAAGCCTGGAATCCCAGAAGCATGAACAACAGAACAAGACATCTGGTGGAACCGTACGTGGAAGTGGGTGACCAGCCGCTTGTGCTTGTGCATTTAGTGCAAAATATGTGTTTCAAGATGCTGAGTCTCAATGGGTTGTGTATCGCAGAGGATACCTGACAAATCTAGTGAGTTGTATCCTTGTATGATTGTCAGCTTGTGTAAGCACCTCTTAATCCATACTGTAAAAGGAGGAGTAACTTGATGTCAATTCTCACCCACAAACCAACCCCCTACCTCTCACAGAGGGTCTACGAAACATGACTAAAATGAGGCAAACTAGAACGCGGGAACATGGTCTGAAATCAACAGGCAATAATGGAAACGGAATCCTTCGTTCTCTTCAGTCGACTGAAATCAGTCGATATTCAATTCTTGCCGGAGTTAGAGAAAAAAAAAGAGGAATAAGGGATATCACACTAGGAAAACAATATAACATATAGTACTAAAAAAGTGAAAAATTCGGATTGCTCATAGACCATTCTTAGTTCTATAGAAAAGCTAGGCGTGTTGAGTAAACAAGTGATCAAAGTTGACAGCACATACAGCTTTCCAAGGTGAGTGAGGTTCCGCAGCTCCTCTGGAATCGGACCAACCGCGTCCAGCGTGTTTATATTGGCCTGTTTAGTTTCCATCAATTTTTTTTCACCCATCACATCAAAAGGAATCTTAGAGCAACTCCAAGAGACTCTATAATTTTTTTTTAATTATTAATTTTAGAGATTTTGTTTAAAAAGGTACCTTTCAATAGCTTCTCTATTTGGTTATTCAAACATACCCACTCTCTATTCTGGATTTCTCGCTAGCAAAATATAAAGAGAATAACTTTCTAGAGTGCGCACAAGATATAGAAAAGCTGTTAGAAACCGAAAAGATATAGAAAACGATTTTTATGCAAATGACTTTCCAAATGATGATTTAGAGAGTGAGATTTAGAGAGACTCTTGGAGATGCTCTTACATGCATGGAGTACTAAATGTGGACGAAAAAAGAACCCACTATATGGATGGAGTGTATTTTGCGAGACGAATCTAATGAGCCTACTTAATCCATGATTTGCAATAGTGATGCTACAATAACCATCCGTTAATCATGGTTTAATTACCATCATTAGATTTGTCTCGCGATTTCCAGACGAGATATGTAATTAGTTTTATTATTAGCTACGTTTACTACTCCTAAATGATATTTTTTAGTTCATAAAAATTTTATAAAATGGAACTAAACAAGGCGCTTGCTACAACACAATCTTCCGGCCTTAGAAGGAGGCTCTGAGGGGTGGCAGGCCAGCCAGGTGGTGGTGGCGGCAGGAGAGATGGCAGAGGTGAAGGTGGCGGGGGCATCGTCGAAGTGGGCGGCAGGATATGGCGGCTGGGCCAGGGTTGGAGTGGGGGAGTTCGACGACAACGAGTTAGCGTAGCAGCGAAGGAGGGAGGCGGGCGGGCGGATCAAGCTGGGATGGTTTGCACGAGAGAGAGAAAAGAATCAAGAAGTGAAAGAAAGTGTTTTGGCCATAAGATGCAAATCCAACGAAATTTTGAATTGGGAGACGCGGGAACATCGTCTGCTAAGGTGACTTAGATCTTGTGTTTGACGCCATGGCGCGTTAGATCTGCAATCAACGCACGAAGTTTGGCGCGGGAATGATACTTATGTCAGACAATCCCGAACGACAGGAGAAGTTCGGCAAAAGACTTTTCTTGCATGGCAGGAGAAAGATGTGATGACTTATGTGCTTATTAGTGTATCCCACGATTGGAGAAAAGTATAGAATAGCTATTATGCTATCCTAGTATTGATCGTGCAAAAGTACTACTGATAAAGGGCTCGGTTTAGTTCTTGAAGTGAAATAAGGAAAAAGCACTCTTATACGGAGAAAGCACTCGTATACGGAGAAAGTTACTCCCATATAAGAAAGTAATCAAAGTTTCCTCATTACAAAAGTTCTGAATGGTTTTTGAAATTGTGGTAGAAAGTTTCTTACCACATTTCGAGGGGGAGAAAGAATGTGATGCATACTGAAAGAATGTGAGAAGAAATAAGAAACATGAAACTCCCTTACACCTCAGATAAAGTGATGCATATTATGCATTGAAAACAAGAATGATCTATAAAAAGAAGAATGTGATTTTCAGGGGGAGTACGACGGCCACAAATACCTCTAAAGTAAAGAAATAGGCAAATTCCTGAACTTTGTAAAGTTTCAATAGGAAGATAGCATAGTCGCCTAGTATCTTATACCGGGCAAGCCTTAGAAGAATGGAGTAGCTGAAAGACACAACTACTCCACTTTGTCATTGGGACTGTGGACGAAGGTATTAAAAACTCCATTCATATTCTCAATAGAAATTATACCCTCACAATACCACTTCCGAGTCCGAGGGAGTCCAACTGAGACTAAAGTATTTAACCCAACTATTGGGAAGCAGATCCCAACACAGTGAGTTGCCATTTTATTGGCGAACATGAAAGATCAAATGATTTTCATTTCTACTATCCAGAAAGATAAGTAAAGTTTGTAGACGAGACACGTTATGTTCTTAAAGAAACAGATGATGAGGGGGAGCATGGTGGCTCGAGAAATTGATCATGAGGAAAAGCGAGAGTATGTGCCCACTTCAATGATTCAGGAGTCGTCTTGGCGATTCCACTCGTGTAACAATGTGTGAAGATCTGGAACCTGTCCTTCAGGAGCCGATACAACCCATTGTTGCACATGAGGAAGAGTATCAGCAACCCCATATAAAATAGTTTGTGCCATGAGAAGCGTTCACTCATCGAAGTGGCCAGATGCCACAGAAGTTGAGATAGAGTCTCAAACCAAAGAAGAGAGGAGCGGAGATTGGAGGAACTCACCTGGTCGATCGGGTTCCTTGCTGTCGTCTCCATGCTCACCGCACGAAGGGACGCCTCGATGCAGGAAAGCATGGCGCAGTCCCATGGTGGCCTGTGTGGCGCCGCGGGCTCGGCCACTGGACACCGCCGCAAGGCCGCTTGACGGCGGCGCGTTCACCTTCGGGCGAGCTCACGCCAGCGATGGGCCTCCTGGTTGCGGTTAATGTGACTCCAAAAGGGAATATGTAAAGATATAAAGCGTAAATCGAAAGGTTTTGCGCGAAGAGAGTAAATAGATTACAATGAGTACTAGTGGCACATCATGATCTGAGTTACCTCAGATAAAAGTAAAGACAATTTTCTCAAATGAGATTTGCATGAAAACGAATACATAACACAACCTAAACCTGAAGGTTTTGTTGTCTAAAAAATGGACTAGAACAAGTCTCTAGACATGCTATTTGAAGTTAAATAAATCAGTTTATTTTGGGTTAAAGAAAATGAGAGGAGGATTGTATATGTATAAAATTACAGATTGAGAAATTCTTTTCCTAATCATTTACATGTGGATGACATATCACTTGCTAGCAGTAGTAGTGATGTTGGTCACCGATGGAAATAAAGAAGCTGTTGTTCTCAAAGTCTCAATCTTAGTGAAATTTACCAAGATAAAAAAAGGGGTATTAGGGATATCGCATAGGCATACTAAGAAAAGATTCAAAAGAAATAAAGTATGCACGTGTGGGGACCCCTTACTGGGACGTCCCTTGATTACCTGTATCAGGTCCTGGATCGGCCGCTGATACAGATCTTATCACATATTAGTATCAGAAGAGGTAAATAACGTATAATTTTAAATCCTGTTTTAACACCGTTTGTTTTAGCTAGCGGAGAGCGGGTAGGCACTTCATTCCTCCACCGGAATGGGCTGTAGCACCTTCTCGCCCTGGAGACTTAAACCTGTATGACAAGGAAGGCAAGAGTGAGTATTCAGAATTGAATACCCAGCAAATCCCACAAATTCAATAATATAATATATTAAATTAAATAAAGGTGAAGGTTGGGCCTGGAGGGGCATTTCCTCCCTGCCAGTCCCGGTATCAAGTCCAAAACCCAGTCCTCGGCGCTCCTGCCGTCCGGGTTTCCCATGCAATAAAATAAATCTAAGCAGTGGGGGCTTTGACCAAATCGGCTCTATGCCGAGAGCTGCGGCTATCCAGATAGATTTTAACTCTGCAGAGGTTGTACTTATCTACCACGCATTCGGTCTGTTCCCACCTTCGCGAAAGGCGGGCATCGACCTACGAGACTCGTGTCCACTGGCGTCTATCTCTAGACAGCCAATCACTAGCTCTGTCCACGGGTGCTGCTGGGGCCTAAACAGGGATCGCATTTCTGTCCACAAAAGGACCTTCCCGGGGAATAGGTGCACCTTATATAAAGGGCATGTCTCTGCATCGCCCTTGGGCCCTACCAGCCCTGTCACATGCGACCCGTGCCGACCAGTCCCAGCCCTCTGTCTGGGGCTGTCTCCAGCATACCCGTTGCCCACCGTGGCCCCTTGGGACAGTTTACTAGTGCTGACTAGTGGGGTGTGAGTCAAGGCCTCACATAAATAGGTATTCCCGAAGGCCATACCTTTTTGGCATGCGTGGTTGTACAGGGGATTGGAAAGACTCTCCCATGAACCGGTCCTTAGCTGGGATCAGAGTGGCTCTTAGGACAGAATCCCCTCCTTGGGATCTTCCTTCCACTCCCAATCAGCATCCTACAACTACAGCGGAGCCAGGCATTCACCCACGTGATGCCTCCTCATAGCTTATGCTGCAAGAACGATAAACTTTAATGGTTAAGGTGATATTATTGGTGAGACTTGCCTTCATTGTCGATCCTTAGTCGTTCCTTACGCAGGCGTGCATCGTATGTTGACCGGGCTGGGCTTCGGGCCTTCTGGAGCCTTGGCATCTCGTCGGGGCCCGGTCATGCTATCGATAAAACACATAAAATAACAATCAGGATAACAATACATCAATCAATTCGCAAAAGAGAAAAGAAGAATGGAAAGGAAGACGGGGATTGAAAGATTTGCTAAGGGTAAAGGAATAACGGCTAGAGATTGGATTAATAACCCATTAATTATATAAAATAACCAATGGATTAAAGGATGGGAATTTTGAAGAGAATTATTAAATAATTCCCTGGAAGATGGCTGGAAGATGGCTGGAATGATGATTACCAGTATTTCGGGAATTATATAGATTTCTAAAGAATAATTCCCAGATATGGATCTCTAGAAAGTCCTTACACTATTTTGGAAGGCATGATGGCCAGGGTTTCATTGAAACCTAGGGGTTTATGGACGGTCGGTTGGACGACGGGGATTTAGACGGGGTTAGGGCTTACACGGGCGGCGTGACGACGGGGTTTTGGAGTGGTTTATAGGCATGGCTAAGCTTAGGATATAAATATTAGGGGACTAAGCATATGGAAATGCTTAGAATAATCCCTAATATTTATGAGGAATTTCCGGGGATTTATCGGGCTAAGACAGAGAAAGGGGGATTTTCTGGGTACACCGAGGGAGGCTTTCTGTTGGCTAGAAACTATCTTTATTGGATTTGGCCTCTAATGATTGGCTAAAAAGGATTGGATGGTACTAGTAGGCTTAGGAATATTCCTAGGATTTTTGGGTATTTTTGGGAAATTTTTGGAATAAAGGATGGGCTCTAAATAACATTGTGTGTGCACTTACCCGGGTGCGCGTAGCATTTTCCAGGCGGCTGACGCGGCAGGGTGGGCCGGCTGACGTCGGCTGGTGGGGCCCGCCATGCGCACTGTTCGGCGCACCGGCGGCGTGGACGCGGTGGACCGTGCGCGTCCGGTCGGTGGTCCACTGGACCACGTCCACCTAGCGCACGGACGGGCGGGGGCGCTCCCGCACCGTGAGCCGGCCCGTGGACCGGGGCTCCGCGCGCCTGTGGTCCATGTGGACCGAGCCCATTCGGGTGGGACGGCTCCCGGCCCCACCCGTCAGCCAGCAGGCGGAGGCAAGATGACAGACCCAGAGGGGTCGTCTTCTTCCTCCGGCCTGGCCGCCATGGGAAGGAGCGGGGGAGCTCGGAGCTCACCCCCATCTCAGCACTCCGGCCCCTATAAACCTAATGGAGGCCATGAGCATGGAGAGGATCTCGAGTGGAACCCATTCCGGGTGCTAGCTCGTGGGGAAGGAGGTCAAGGGAGGGCGACCGTGGAAGGGAGGGAGCTCGGCTTAGCCTTGCGCTGTGCCGGGCAGGGTAGGGGGGTGCCCTTCTATTTATAGGCGCGGGAGGAGCACCGGTGGGCGCCACGTCGCGCTGTAGGGAGGGCCGGCGAGATTGCTCGCTCGGGGTGGTGGCGCCGCATCCGGCTTGCCGCGGCGGCCGGCGGAGGCGACACGCGGCACCCTGGTGATCCGGGGTTCGATCTGGATCGGCCGATGGTCATCAAGGGGCTGTGGTGAGTCCGTAGGGGGGAAAGCCTACGGCGTCGTACGGGAATGTTGCTCTGCTGGTGTGAACGCTCCGGTGCCATTAATGGCACCGGCATCGGCGAAGAAAGGGGAAGCAGGGGGGATGTACCGGCCGGGGGAAAGAAGGGGGCACATGGCAGGAGTGGAAGGGCGCGGTGTGGAGCGGGGTACGTTGCATCGACACGTACGTCCTGCGGCGGTGGAGTTCACCGGCGGCGGGCAACCGCGGCGGCGGTGCTAGCGGCCGGCGACAGCAGCGGCGGCGGCTAGGGTGGGCGAGAGGGAGGGAGACGGCGCGCGGGCCGGGTGGGCCGCGGCGGCCTGTTGGCTACGAGCTGGGCCGCGGTCAGCCGGCTGCGCTCGCGGGCTGGAAAGGCGCGTGGGCCGTAGGGAGTGGATGGGCACGCGTGGGCCAAGCGGGGGCGACTGGGTGGCGGCCTGCTGGGCCAAGCGGCCGAAGGAGGGGGGGGGGACGGGGAGGCAGACCGGGCCGCGGGGGAGTGCGCGGCTTGGGCTGGCCTACAGGCCGCGGAAGGGGAAAGAACGGACGAGGCCAGGAGTCGGGGGAGCGAAGCCAGACTTGGCTGGTGGGCTAGCGGGATGAGTTGGGCCAGAATAGGGGTTTTGGCCCGTTTAACATTTAAGAGAGCTTTTTCATTTGTTTAAAAAGGTTTTTTGAAAGGAATTTGAATTCAAATTTGGACCAAACCTTTTCCTAATTGATTCTAGGGTTTTAGAGACTCATTTTGGCACTCAAGCTATGAAACATCCCTTTTATTTTCCCTTCAATTGCTTATGGTTTATTTCCTATATTTATTCTCTTTTTAAGTCCATAATTTTTTTCCTAATAATCTAGTATTTATCTAAATGGACCCTAGATTAATTTTACTTAATTTTGAGAGTGTTACAGCACGCGAGAAAAACTAAGTCTGTCCTATTAGTCAAGGGTAATAGTTTTGCAAACATTCCAAAAATTAATATAGTAAAGATTAAAAAATATGGTACCACTGTTGGAAGCTTGATGAATGAATAGCATTACCCTGACATAGTTTACGTATCCGGGTTTGTTTTGGCAATGTCTAGTCCAGATATAGATCACTGGAATGGAGTTAAGTGTATCAGCCTCTTGCTAAATTGAGAAAGAAATAATCAGTGCTCTCATATGGTCGTGAGTACAAAGGAAGAAATGTGTAGCAAAATCCACAATTGTCGCTAACTTTCTCACTTGGGGTTCTTTGTGTGGAAAAACTTCAAAGAATTAAACAATTATCATCAAAATGATGTAAAGATATGGTATACCATAATATGAGCCTGAGGGACAGGCAAAATGGTTGAGGAAACCTTTACCCGGAGTTGATAATGGTTGACAGCAGCAACAACCATCTAAGTATTCCACTCCTATGACAACGAGTCAAGTGTGGTGCCAAACACATTGACACAAAGGTATATGTTGTAAAGGAGAAAGTCTGGAATCATGTTGAAATGCTTTGAGCATAAGAGTGACAGTCAACAAAGAGCTTGCGGATCCGCTTATTAAAGGCTTACCGCCCAGTGTGTACAACACACAGTCGACATGGGTTCATGGTATAGCCTATGATTTCCGGACAATAAAGGGCCCAAAGGTTAAAAGTATCTATTTCAGTACAGAGAGGTGTATTGTAGCTGTTGATTCTATCGGCGAGAGACCGTGACGATGATGCAGCTCATATGCACTAATCCATGTTGGAGTAGGTAAACAAATAATAAGAATAAAGAAATTAAAAGGTGTAAAGTGAAATGTTTGAAAGGTGAAATCAAGTGGGAGAATGTTAGTGTTGATCTCCACCGACTCAGTCCAATGACTGAGTTGGGCCTTGACTCAGCTCCCTGATCGGGGGAGCCCAACCCACAAGGGTTGCGGGCCCCTGTCGCGCAGCACCGTAAGGGAGGTGGGGTCACTAGTACGGCTAAGCCAAGACAGACAATGCCCCACTCGCCCACCTGCCTTAACCTACCGATCGGGAGGTGCTGTCAGCGGCAGGAAACGTCGCCGCCATCCCTGAGGACGTCACTGCACAGCGCTGCACGGACGGTCACCACCGCACTGCGCAGCAACGACGGGCTTCATCTTCACCGACGTGTATCATCCTCTACTTCCACAAACCGATGGTCAGTCCCTTTCTCCTTCTGTCTCTGATCTCTCTATCTCAAGGCTTTTTGTTGGCTAAGCCAACAAAACAACGTGATTTACTCATTCTAAAAGAGGAGAACCTCACTGATCTACACCTAGATGGTCCTAGGGTACTAACAGTCCCAATGGAGGATTTCATAGTGATGTTTCCAAGATAGCCACATGAGCAACAAAAAAGTAAAATTGTGTTTGAAACTACCTCTCCCAATGTAAAATTTCATGGTGTGGTTTCATAGGCTTCAAATAACATTTAATTTCATGACTCAAAGATAGTTGATATCCCTGTAGAGGGTGTTTCATCTAGATGAAACTGGTTTCATCTCTCTTTTTAAATTGGGTGCCATGTCATCAAAAAATCTTATGTGGCATGTTAATTAATGTGTATGAAACTCCCCATGGGGAGTAGCCTAATTGAAGCTTGCGGAGCTTTCATGTGGTGACGTCAGTGCGGACGTAGCAGACGACCTCGCGCTGCCCGCCCGTGGCTTGTCCCATCTAGCAGCTACTCCGTTGGAAGAGATTTCATCAATCGCATCGCACTCGCACGAATGAAAAGCCTCCCGTCCTCTATAAAAAGCCAGGCAGCAGGCACCATCAGCGCAAGGAAGGCAGGCAGGCCGGCCATCCAGAGAATTAAGTAACCGGCCGGGAAAATAAGAAAGCAGCATGCAGGTCTCCAAATTGCTAGTCGTGGCTCTCGTGTGCGTGGTCTTCATCTCCGGCGCCGGCGCTGAAATGAGCGCCGGCGGCGCTACGGCCACGCCGCGAGCTCTGCTGAGAGCCAGCGTCCTCCCGGCGGCTCTGCCACACGCGGAGCCGGAGGAAACCCCCCCGATCGATTGCTGCAACCCGAAGAGGTGGTGCTGCGTCGCTGCTCCGGCGTTTGGCTCCGGCGACTCCCCGTAGTACTTGGCACAGCTAGTGCGTGGCATCGATCGGCACCTGTCAAACTTGATGATCATCGGAACCTGCTGTCCTCATGTCTTGTAAGCGTCTTCTGGCTGTAGTAATTTATATATATATGAATAATGTTGGGACGTGAAGTCGTCCCTGACGCTGGAACGTGCTAGAGTATATATCGCATGCAGTCGCAGGTAACCATATATATGTTGCCCAGCAAGCATGCATGCTCATACACGTCGTGTGAATGCTCAGATGTTCTAGACATTGTTCTGTGAGAGCTAGTTGTGTTTTCCTTGGTTGCTATTTTGTCACGCTTATTACTTGATTGATATTTGGTCCTTCCCCTCTCTTCAAACCTCTTATCTTCTTCCTCCCTTATCCTTTTTTCTTCCTTCTCCCTCATCAGCTATCTCTTCCTTCGTCTCTCCAGGAAGCCAAGGGGGCACTAGGCGCGGGGTGGGCGCACGGAGGCGGCATGAGCGCGCAGGGCGCGCGGTCGGGAGCGCACGGAGCGGGCGCGCGCAGCGGCGGGCGCTCGGCGGCCGGGAGCGCTCGTGCGGCTGGAGGGCGCGGCGCGGGGCGTGCGTAGCGGCGGGCGCTCGCCGGCCGGGAAGGGCGTGGCGCCGGCGTGCGGCGCGGCCCAGCTGGAGGGCACGGCGCCGGCGTGAAGTTGGTTACGTATTTCAATTTTTGCTTAGATGCATTAGATTGACATTAGATTGATATCTGGATTTTAAATCTTGTACTTAGATTGAATCTCTGCTCTTAAATATATGTTGTGATCTGAGTGAAGTTTTTCTCCTCATCTTTTTCTTTCTCCTCTCAACTTTTCCTATCTATCTATCGTCTTTCTTTGTTCTATGTTCATGTTCTTGAAGAACAAGAACACAGGAAGAAAGATATGGTGGTGGGAGAAGAGAGAGGAGAGAGAAAAAGATGAGGAGCAATTTATTTTTTTTCCGTATAAATTTCTTTAGCACCGGTGCTAAAGGCTGACTTTAGCACCGGGTATTTCAACCGGTGCTAAAGTGCCAACCTTTAGCACCGGAACATTAGCACCGATTGGAAACCCGGTGCTAAAGGAGTTTGCCAACCGGTTCTAATGAGCTATTCTCCACTAGTGGACCGTGCCCATGCACGACCCATCTTCTTCCTCCTCCATTCAGTCCGAAAATGCCTTGCGGACGGGTACATTTTCAGGCATCTGTCCCGGAACAACTCTTCTGTGTCGATATATATTAGTATATCTTACTCGGTGGAACCTGGTACAACCACGCATTTGTTGAAAAAAAGAAAAGAAAGAGAAACCGTTAGTATATGACACGCAGCTCGATGTGCACGAGGTAGACGGAGGTACGGGGCCTCACCAGGATTCAGGACACGGTAAGCCTGAACCTGAACAAAGACGTGCATGCGCCGGTGTTTATCCAGTTGAACTGGGCCGCCGTAATTAAGTCGTATAGGAGGGACGGATTACATGGGCACGCACATGGTTAGTTCACTTTAGTTGCGCGTTCCCGTAACACTAACGAGAACAAGGCACGCACACGTACGATGCGTCGGTTGCCTAGGCCTGCGCGCAGTTTAGTAACTCTGTACAGTACGTTGTGCTCGATCGATCGAGAGACGGGCGTGCATTCATGGACGGATGATCGATCTCGCTCCGAACCGAAGCATCATCCGACCCATCCCCTCAGGCAGGAGGCTTGGATCAAGTGCATGCAGTACCCTACACCCTACGGCCCCCCCCACCGAACCCCAGCCCGGGCCGCCGCCTCCGTCTCCTTTCCTTCCGGTGCATGGGCGCTCACGACCCTCGCCGTCTCGTCTCATCCAGACACGCGCACACCCACCACCCCCGCGCGCACGTACGCTAGCTGCACGAGTACACGGTACGACGACCCCCAACCACAGCCGGTCTAATCCTCTGTCGCAAACCAGACAGCCCCGCCGGCTCAAAACCCTGATTGACACGTACGCTGGTCCTGGCCGGCCCCGGAGGACTAGAGGTTTGACGAAACGAGAAAACAATGGAAGCATCGAAGCTGCAGATCTCTGCATAGCACAGCTTGTACCTACGCTGCGCTATTCATGGCGCATATACGCTGCGCGGTTATGCTTATTTGTCGTCACCGGTGGCCGGAGATATATATGCATAATCAAGTCCGGGCAGCAGCAGCATCATGTGCTCCAACAGTTGTTGCAACTTAATTGGTATCCCGCCCGAGCCGGCGCACCTTCTGGGTCCTGCCCGCGCGGTACGGCACCGTGTGCCCCCGCATCCTGCTGCGTGCAACGCCACAAGCCACGCATCGACCACCTCGCCTCGACAGATCGTTGCGGGCGGACGCCGGCGCCGCCATCAACTCTGCACAGGCGTTGTTTGCAGGCTTCGAGCTGGAATGCCTTGCCGCCAGGCGCCAGCGCTGGATGTACTGTACCTACGTGCGCCGCGCCTTTGCCATCCATGCATGCCCGATGATCACAGTACTAAACTGTACTACTGCCAGCGTCCACAGACCCAACACAGACACAGGCACGCAACCACAGGGAAGGACGAAGAAGAGACAGAACACTCTGAAGCTGCTGCAGCCGCAGCACCCGCCGCCGGAGTAGGCAGGCAGTCCCAACCGTATCCGCCGCCTCGGATGCCCTTTGGTCCGAGCGACCTCCCCTGTTGTCGTGTCCCTAACCGTCCCCACGCCATCCACGGCACGTGCGGACAAGCGACACGAGAGGGACAAGGCAACCGGCGCCCCGCCGCGCTAGCGCTACCAACAAAACCGGCCGCTGTTCCGCGCCCACGACGTGCCAGCAGGCACGCGGACGCGCACGTTCCGGGGACTCTACCGCCCGCAATCTATCTGATCTGACCAGTATCTGAGAGAGGGCCATGGCCACGGTCTTGTGTGCGTGGCCGGGCCTGAATTTTGTTCCGTACCGGCGGCAAGCGGCATGCTTGGATTCCTCGTTTCCTCTCCCCTCTCCCACAACCATGTGTTTCGTGTGCTTGCTTCCTTTTCTCCCGACGACAAGGAAGGCAGTAGGAAATTTTAGTCCCGTCTGGCGCCGAAAAACGGAATCGTAGCTCACAGCCTCACACTCTGCATCCGCCTACGTAGTAACTGATAGGAACACCTTGTCTGTTGTCTCTGGATTATATCGACCACGCTCGCTGAGTGGTATCTTTTTTCCTATGATATGTTGTGTTGTTCACGATCTTTAGGACAACACAGTTAAAAGTTATAAGAATGCCAGATAAATAATGCAGCACGAACATGAGTTTGTATATATGCTTTCAATTAGTTTTAATTCCGTCTTCAGTGAAATACACTAGAGGGGTTAATTTTTTTCCGATAATAAAAATCAAAGATTTTTGTTTCAAAATTCGGCTTCTTCACTGGCTACTCTTCTTATTGGAACCTGTGGGCTGCCTGCTGGCCCATCGCTCTGTAGAGCGAGCGGACGGAGGAGATTGAGGTCCAGTAAAGAATAAGGCCAGGGTGGGCTTCTTTACATCGCAGCATTGCTGTCCACGGCCCTGCCCCCAAAAGCCTCTCCGGCGCTCGCATTTCCATTTGGTGGTAATCAGTAGGTTGTGCTCTTTGCTAGATTGCGGTGGCACAAAACTGAGAAATGGAACCTACTAGTACTAGGGACCAACCAACCGTTAGCTCTCAGACAACCAAACTTAGAGCAACTCCACGGATGAACTAAATTTAAATACCGAAAAACGTTTTTCAGTTTTAAAAGAGAGAAAAGTTTAGGTATTCTAAAGTTGTAAAATCAGAGACCTATATTTCTCTTAAGGACTAATACGTGAACAAAGACCTTTTTTAGGGGTCAGTTTGCAAAACAATCTTCTCCTCTCCCCTTCATCTCCCCCCTCTTGCCCGGCTCTGCTATGTCTGTTGTTGCCGCCATCTCCTCCCTCCATGCGCCGCCCTCTCCTCCTTCCCCGTGCCGCTTGCTGCTGCCGCTAGGGCTGGACAACGAGCCAGCTCGGCTCGGCTCGACTTGGCCTGGCTCGTTAGGCTAACGAGCTGGCTCGGCTCGACTCATTAACAAGACAAGCAAAAAGCCTAGCTCGACTCGGCTCATTAGGCTCAAACGAGCTCATGAGTCAAATGTAATTTAGTATTATCGTCTTAACATATGAAATATAAAAAAATTAATAATAAAGTTATAAACTTCAAAAGTAATCATGTATGGCTTGGCTAAGCTAGCTCAGCTTGGCTCCCGGTTCCCTTTGTTAGGACCTTAGACTCTAGCTTGGTTGGCTTGGCGCGAGCTAGTCCGTTATCCAAACGAGCAAAATTAGCAGCTCGGCTCGTTAAAAAGTCCACCGAGCCGAGCCGTGAACGAGCTGAGCCAGCTCGTGAGCTCTTAGCTTGGCGTCCAGCCCTAGCCACAATATTTTAGTTTTTTGACATCAGCCCTAGCCACAACTACCAGAATATAAGTCATCTGCTGGAGCAAGTTTTTTGACAATTTTTAAGTATTCTGGTAGTTTTTAGTTTAGTTATCCACTTTAGATCATCTGCTGGAGTTGCTCTTAGAGCATTTTAGCTCGCCTATCAGTGTGATCCGTGATCCAAGCAACATTTCGAGAGCAAAGTGAAAGAGCTCACCCATTGGAGCATTCGCTGCCTCCGCGTGCGCGGGAGATGAGTTGCGACGGGTCGGCATGGGGGCTCGGCAGCCGGCAGACATGCTTGCAGAGCAACCGGTTATAAGAATAAGAACTCCGGCCAGAAATTAGTGGGTTTCTTGGGCCGGCCGGGTGGATTTTCAGTTTGATTCTGCACACGTCAGTTTCTGTTTCTATGTAGCAGTACGCATTTGGTACAGCACTAGCGCGAACGTATCCATCAGCGAGCCAGAAACTGAGGGATTATTTTCGCACGGCTACCGAAATGGGGCTAGTTCCTACAGGAAACGCTACAAAGCTCATGCAAAATTTGGGTGCCAATGTACAAAGCCGATGCGACTTCATCTGTTTGGCGAATGGCGACCAACGGTGAAGTGGCACATGCATGGCAGACCCAGCCACTCAAGGCGCCCATAACGTACCTGTGCGCCCGGAAATGCCAAATTGCCATGACCTGAACGCTAGGTTACAACGCACGAGTCAGATCCGCACCGGCCGTGACTTCTCTGCGTGTGCTTGCAGAAATCCGGCATGCGCGTGTGTAGTGCTCAATTGCTCATACCTCACCGAGCGTCTACAATGAGATGTTGTTGGTGCGAGTGATCATCTGTCTATCAGTATCAACAGCAACTGTATGTGGATGATGTGAGATTTACATGTATCCTGTCTAGCTCCGGCTCCGCTGTGTGATACCGAGAAGGCGAGACCGATCCGCTGTGTGGTACTATTGATCATTGACTTTTTTTGTTAGAATAATTCCAATGTACTACCTCCTCCCTTTTTTATTTGACGTTTCGACAGAGGAAGTTAGCCCATTTTCTTCTTACTCTTTTGTAAGACTGGAACGACATCTATACGGACCGGAGGTAGTACTTCGTTTAGTCAGCATCTGGGCAACCTGTTGCTGAATGTTGATGGGAGGTAGCTACGTCTGCAGGCCGGATTTCCAGCTTGCTTAGCACAGCTAGTAGTAGGTTTAGCTGAAAGTGACCGTGTCCGTGTGTCTTGATCGCGAGAAGCGCAATTGAGGTCGCCTATGCCTGGAAATGGCGGCAATTCAGATGAATTATTTTCTGAACACAATAGATGAAAATTAATCTCACTCCAAGATAGGTAACATGGCAAGCAATTCTCATCACGCACGTTGCCTCTGCTCCTTGGAGAAAATCCCCCCACGGCTGAATTTCTGCTTAATTCGCTCGTGACAGTGACTCTTCGATTGACGAAATTTCTGCATATCGCCGAGAATGGAGGGTTTCGTCAATCTTGTTACCTGAACCCCCTGAAGTAGGCATCCAAATACGGTTTGCCCACATAAGCTTCCGTGCCCACCACAACGCAGGGATGATTTGTTCCTAACATTAGGAGAACGGCAGCTTAACTTTTGGTCCATGTCCCTGTCAGGGAATTGTTCGAACGTGCAGTCTCTATTGTTTTTGAGCAAATTTTAGGAAGAAGTACTGGCACTTGTCAGTTTACCCTGCGTTTTGATGGTCCATTAGCCTAATAAAATCACATAATCTTACCCGTTGAGTCCCTCTTTCAAGTGAGTAGCGTAGCTCTTCCAATGCACATCCCGGTTCATGAGGATGCAACTGGAGTTATTTTTCAAGGCCGTCCTTTTTACCGGCTTTTGCATCATAGCCAAGATGGTCATTGTTTTTTTTTTTTTTTTAAAAAACAGATCGTTGTTGTTTAGATTCCTTTTAGCTGACTTTAGAGATAGAACGATCTCATATGAACATTGCGGCAGAATCCTTGGTACCATTAGGCTCATGGATTGTCGCAGCACACCTACACATTTTAAAGGAAGTCATATGAGCAATTCCAAATGTCTTGAGAAGGCAGTTGCGCGAATGTATCCCTCTAACTAGAGCATTTGTATTTTGAAAAGCTCAATAAAACAATTTTGTTTACAATTTCAACATAGAGTGTTGAGTGCTGCTAGTTCAAGTTTTGTGTTTACAATCTAGCAAATTGGTTTACAATTTCAACCTCATGGTGCGCCTGCGCATCTATGTCTTAAAGGAAATCATATGCCATCCAAGGAACCATGAGGTTCCGGCTTTAGAACACACTGAGCAATTACAAAAATGCCCGGAAAAAGGCACGTGCATGACATATCCTTCTAACTAAGGCATTTGTTTTATGAGAAGTCTAATAAGACAACTTTGTGTACAAATTCAATAAGAGCGTTGAGTGCTAGTTCAACTTTTGTATCGTACTGTTTATGACTTCTATTATGGAATAAACGATTGAATCAGATGATTGGAAGATTCAATCCTCATCGAGTTCAGGGATCCTAGCCATCTTGACGACGCACTCCTCCACGGCCCCACACGAGGTCTTGCAAGAGAGCCCAAGCCCACGCAGCCCGAGTCCAAGCCCAAGCCCGAGCCCACCCCACCCGAGCAGCTTCGCTATTCCCTTGTCGCCGTTGCCGCCTTTCTCCGTGCAGCATGCCAGGTAGGCTGCGAGGAACGGGTCGTCCCGCGCCCTGACGCCGCGGCTCCTCCTCCCCCTGTACCCCCGAGGCGGCGAGACGGCCGGCGCACCCGGCCCTCCCGGCGGTGGCGGCACGCTCAGCCGGTGCTGGCGCGGCGGCGCCGGCGCTGGCGCCTTCTTGTTGGCCGTCGACGGCAGCGTCCTCCTGCTGACAGGTTCCGGCCGCGGCGACCCGGCTGTGGGCTTCTTCTTGGCCTCTGCTGGGCTCTGCTTCGACACCCCCGGCTCCTGCTCCCACGAGAAGGCCACCGTGCCGCCGCCGGACCTCGGCGCCGCCGCCGCTCCCGGCTTCATGTCGCCGCCGCCGCCTTCGGAAACTCCTCGAGCTCGATCGATCAGAGCTCAAACACAAGCAAGAGAACACGATCTGGGAACAAACAACACGTGCTGGCCCGACGAGACGAGCCGCCTTCCTAACAGAGCTGGAAACGCTGTGGCGCCGTGATCTGCGGTGAGAGACGCGGCGGGGTTTCTTGGAGCTTTATAGCCGCAGCCGCAGGAGGCTGGCATTGGCAGGGTGGGCAGGGGCCCTGATCCGCTGATGGCGACGGCGACGGGGTTCAGTTCAGAACAGAACAGAGTGGTGGCTGCTTGACCGGCCGGTGCCCGTCGTTTTCTGCAAGCGATTGCGTTGGTTTTGGCTCGACCGCTTTTGCTGAACTGATCTGGTCATGGCGGTGTTGGCTTTTGAGGTCAGTGGCTAACGGACTGCGGCCGGCAGGCATGCTTGTAGCATCCGTCCATGTAACGGCCGCCGGTGGCAGCATGGATCTTTTGGATCTCTTCTTTTTTCCGGGGTGTTTCAGTTTGGTAACTGTACGCGTTACGTTGGTATCTGTTTCTGTATATCTGCAGTTCGGCACACAAGAGCTAGTACATCACAGTACGTATGTATCCACCCGTATCTTCTTGCTTACTATGTTCATATATACGTTGCTAGATATGCAGTGAGATTGTATTGTAGTTTCTTTTTTCATAAAGATTGCATTGTAGAATCCAAGTTCACAAAGTCGATGAACTGTCAAGATCGCCAAGAACTTGAGATTCCTGCGTTCCAAAGGGGACGGATGCTGCGGTGCTTCTTTGTACTGTTCGGCGTGTACCACGCCTGCGTGTCACGGGCTCACCAGGGACCTTCGTCGTCTGGTCAGCCTAGCCTGAGAGTGGAAGTCTAATGCGCATGACCTCAACGCTAGGTTACAACGCTAGAGTCAGAACGCTAGGGCCGTGACTTCCAGGCGTACAGAGTAGAAATTCGGCCGACCGTCGAAAGCTGCCCCGATGCAAATTTAATCGCGGTTCTCGCGCATGTGACTGACGTGATGAGGTCCAGTAAGTATATACAAAATACGATTCCAATCCAGCTAACAGTTGGAGAGCAAACGAAATTGCATATTTTCTTTGCCTATTGACTTGTTTTTGAAATTGCACACTTTCTTTGCCTATTGACTTGTTTGGCACAGAATTTTGGCTGGGAGAGCAGATACACGTACAACGTACGCTAAGCCCGTGTTTAGTTTCTACCCAAAATTTTTTCACCCATCACATCAAAATAGAATCTTAGATGCATAAAGTATTAAATGTAGACGAAAAAAGTGAAAAGTTATATGGATAGGCTGTAAATCGCGAGACGAATCTAATGAGCCTACTTAATCCATGATTTTGCAACAGTAGTGCTACAGTACCTCCGCTAATTATGGATTAATTACCCTCTAATTACCATCGTTAGATTCGTCTCGAGATTTCCACCCTATCCATATAACTTTTCACCTTTTTTTGTTTACATTTACTGCTTCTAAATCGGTAAAATCAAAACCCGAAATCTTTTCGTGAAAAAATTCTGTGAACTAAACAAGGCCTAAGCCAGGTTTCCCATCTCTGCACATAAGTACGTTCGGCTGAAACTGCCCTTGTGTCTGTTGGCAAGCATTCTCCCATCCTGCTATATTCTCCAAATTAGTCCAACCTAATCTCGACACCTTGCCTAGAGTTACTGGCAAGCGAATCAAATTACAAGAAGCTAGAGATGCTTAACATGACAAACAAATCTAACGACATGTGACATGTAAAGCCCGTCGTTTTCTGGCCCTGCTCGATCGAGCAAACTAAAATTCCGATGGCTGGAATTCTTCCTCATTTTTCCTCACGATTCTTCTACTGGGGAATTGATGTGTTTTTTCCCTCCGGTGCCAATGTAGGCATGTAGCTAAGCATCGCCCTCCGCACATGATAGATGCGATGTTTTCCTAACGCGAGAGGTACGGCAGGTGGTTTACGTCTTCGGTCCACGGGTCGTTTTCCTCGTAATTATTGCCACGTGTGCTCGGACAGCAAGATAGCCAGCACGTATGATTAGATAGTGTGATCTTTCATTCTATTACTTTCGTATTCGTTCGTGAATTCCTGTCTACGGAGTAGTTATTACATTTGTGAATAGAATTGTATTTATCATTTCGCCTTTGCATACCACTGTTTTTTTGTTTGAAAAAAAATCATACCGCTGAATTTGTGACAAGGTATGACGGGGGCTAGTCCTATATGCCTTATGAAAGATATATAAAGAACTCATTTTCGATTCCATACAGCCCATGTATTGATATTTTTTTGGGGGGGGTCAATATATAAATATTTTTAACATATATATCAACATTTGTTGACATTTATCAATACTTTTTTACAAAAAGTCTAGCTTAATTGTCACCAACATTTCCTGACCTTGATCAACAATTCTTATATGTATCCGTATTTTTTTAAAAAAAGTTTACATTCAGAAATATGATTGCTCAATATTTTTCCTACACGTGTCAATTTTTTTTACATTCAGCAATATTTTGGTTTGAGAAAAAAAAAATCATACTTGCTGGGCTGGACAGTCGTATACACAGAGAAGCTTTGGGCTGAACAGAAATGATCGAATAAAAGGGCTAAAGTCTGTTGGTCCATGTGGGCCTAATTATTAAGAGGCCCGCTTGAAGCCGAGAATGCAACAGAAACAGTCTGATCACAGCCACATGACATCACGGTTCCCCTTCTTCCCCTCGCACCACTGCCAGTGCCAGGTGGATGGCTATATAACACCGGCAGGCATGGACCCAGCCAAAAGCTCCCCAAATCCGCTTCGAGCTCGCATACCCCCTTGCCGCAGATCTGTTTCGATCAAGATTTTACCTGGAATGGATCTTCAATTTCGTTCGTTTCCTTTGCCCTTTTTTGCTTCGCCCCAAGTTTTCTCGCGTGTCCATTTTCGTTCTCTTTTCGGATGATTTCTTGAAGGGAGTTGGGTCACATCCACGAGCCGTGGCTTCAAGATTCGACGGCCGCGGCTCTCATGCCCCGGCGCTCCCAGATCGATCCGATCCGAGGTTTACATAGCCTGCGCCCAGCCAATGCTCGTTAGGTTATACGCGCCTCGAACATGCGTTCCTTTTTTTTTTCTTTTTTCGTTTTTTGAAATTAACGAACATGCGTTCCTCGCTTGGCCGTTTGTTCCCCCATTTTCTTCCGATTCTGTGGTTGTTTTCGGCAGTTGTGGATTTGACACCAAGCAGCCTGCCCGAGATCTACTTGTGCTGTTCCTCGTCACGCTGTCACCTACGGATATGGATTTATGTGCACGAGGTTCATGGTCTTTTTCTAGTGCGGATAATCTCTCCTGGGTTGGGGACATATAATTAATTTGCTAGCTGCACATGCTTTGGATTATCCATGGAGTTTATTCAGTTTATAGCATCCTCACAGTTCTTAAAGGCTCTGCTTTGTGATTTCTGGATTTGTTTTAGCGGTGTCCGTTCCTATATGATCATGGCAGAGACGCAGACACGTGGGCCTGACGCTCGATAACCTACACAAAATCTTACTCTTGCCAGCTGCCTCGGCCCACGATAAATTATTAAACACGACAAATCTGTTCCCAGTTTATTGCAAGTAGAAATAGCCTTAATTCTTATATAGAAACAAGATGTGTACGTACTTGTCGATAAAAGAAAGTAGAAATATGTGTAGTTTATAGCAAGAGGAAAACCGATCGCGGCCTTGTTGGGCCGCATATATTAACAGCCCATTCCAATTTTCAAAGCCCAGCAAATGAGGAAGCAGGTTCCAACTTCCAGAGGCTTCTAGAAGGCACCCGGGCACCCGTGCCCTGTGGCCGTTGTAAACCCTAGATCCCCAAATCTCTCTTTTAATTGCACCCAAGAGCACACACGCATGTCCGCGGAATCCGCTCCCGGCGCCTCGTTCTCGATTCTTCGTCGCAGCCTTATCGTCCCAGAGAGTCCAGTTCTCGTGTAATCGGTCGTGTTTTTTTTTTCTTTCACTCCAGTTGCTTCGCTTAATTATTTGCATCACCGATTTGATGGGAGCTTGGTCATTTCCGCGAGCTGTGGCTTCCAGATTCGATTGCCATGGCGTTCGTCGCCAAATCGCTCCCAGATTAATTTTGGGGCTCTAATAGCCGCAGCCCGAGTAAACGATGGGCTTGCGGTTACGCACCCTCGCACATCCGATTTTTTTCCGCTCAATATTATTTGGGTTTTGGTGTTGGGCATTCGCGGTTGCTGCTGCGAGGCTGTGACGACAAAAGAATTTTTGTTGATTCTGATTCTTAATGCCATTTAAGGACCAAAATCGTGATGACCTTATTTGTGCGTGTCTGAGCCGATGCACTGCAGCGTCCATGTTTGCCAATTGTTTCTGTTCTTTTTTTTAATTATCTATCTATCTTTATTCCTGCTGAAGTGCTGATTACTGCCTAGCTGATGTGGTTTATGTCTGATCTTTGTGTTCTCGAAACTTAGTGCGCTCCACTGAAGATTTTGTAATATTTTTCATTCGAGTTTCGTCATTGGAGAACTAATTCAGGGTGCAAATAGCCTTGCATTTCTAGCTGACAGGGTTAATGGGACATGTGCTCTTTTGTTTCTGTATTTCAACTTGGATTTCTTGGTGTCTTTGGCTGTTCTCGCATGGCTGGGATGACAAAAACATACATTTCTCGATCCTGATACTTGATCTGTTCAAGGACCAAATTTTGATGACCTTTGTGCGTGTCTGAGCCAGGGCAAACGCATGCTTTTGATATTCACTCTTCCCAAATTATGATCTTGTTAATGTTTCGCTTTTTTGCGTGGCTATGATGACAAGAATATATATTTCTCGATGCTGAGACTTGATTTGTTCAAGCACCAAATTTTGATGAGCTCTGTGCATGTCTGAGCCAGTGCACCTTTGTTGTCCATGGTGTATTTGAGTTCCTTTCCACTCGGAACTCGGACTCTGTTTTGTTTTCCTGATCCACTTATGGTAAAAAATGACAATTAGTGTACAAAAGTGATGTTAGTGGCTGCTTGTTTCTTGTGATTTTTTTGGGGGGTGGGGTGGGTGGGTGGGGGGGGGGGGGGGGGGTTCAAACTTGAGAAAGTTGCTCTGGCCTGTAAGTACCATATAGATTTTCTTCACCTCTTTAATCCACAGTATGTCAGCCTATGAGAAAAATGTGCAAAAGTTCATTAGTTTCTTGGAACTTGTGATATTAATATTAGAGCTATTTCTTTGAACAATTTTCTGTTACACCAAAATGGAATCTTCTTCTGAAATGGAGTCGGTTTTTCTGCTCCGTCATCAGTCTTTATTTTTTGTCATGTCATGGTGATAATTCATCACTGTTCTGAATTATCAGATCAGTACCAACATTAAATTGTCATACATGAACTTCATATGTTGGGATTATCTGCGGTAAAGAACTGAACTATGTTTAGAACTCTGCAGGATTGGTCTTGGAAGTTGGAATATGTGATCTTAAAGTTATCAAATACCTTGAAGTTATTATGAAATGAATAATGACTATGTGATTGCAGCAGATAGTTTGTGACTTAAGGTTTCCTACCTCTGGTACTGTGACCGTTTTAATCCTATGGTGCTCTTGAGTATTGAGGATGTCAAATGACCTTAGTGCCTGCAATCATATTATAGGTAACTTCACCATAATTTATTAAAATTGTGCAAAAGTTCAGTGGTCCTTTTGAAATTTTCAAATTAGAGCTGTTTCTTCAAGTTAGGTCAAAGTGAAAAATCTGAAGCTTCTGTAAGTCAAACCATTAAACAGCTAACTAAGCAAGATATAATCTGTTGCAAAACTAGTTAAGATACAGCCAGGTTCAGAAGCACAGATAATTCAACTAGCCGAATACTACAAAAACGAAAAAAAGAGAGATAGCTAGCATGCATGGGACAAACATCTGAGGTCATCTCAACCTTCTTTCCTGAGCATTTCTTTGCTTTCAAGGTGAGATATCTATGTCAAGCTCTTCATGGATTGAGGAATCATGGTGCGTGGTCAAGATTCAATAACCAACCATATGACCTTGAGCCACATTTTTTGTTTGAGTTGTCACTGTTCTTGGAGTTTGTTAAGATCTCTCCCAGGGGTCCCCCTTGAGGCATCTCCCAAGAACTTGAGATGCAATCTGTTTGCACTTGTGTCATGTTAGGTGTAAGGCAGGCTGTCCGTGGACCTTCTGCGGAGTGGTAGAAAGTTGATGAAACTAGCATGGAATCAGAATATTTGTTTTTCTCAGACTCCATATTCTCATTCTTAGCCAGGCTGAAGTTTTGAAGAACTGATTGGAGGGAATCAGCATCATGCAGCTGTGTGGAGGAAATGCTCTTTTGGCTCTGCCGGTTGCTGCTTTCCCAGGCTTTCAAGATTGCATCCGAGGAGATCGAGTCACTATCCCCTGCAGGGTTGAACTTATCTGGTTTATTATGCTGCTTCAGTTGACAGAGCAGGGACAAGGTGGGTTGTCGATTTGTAGAGTTTAGCAGTGGAGCATTGTTGTCTTCTGTTGGTTGGTTTGCTTTCTCTTTGCTCACCATTGTCCTGCAATAAGGTTTTCAAATGGAAATTATTATGATTACCAAGTGCCAATTAAAAGAAAATAATCTTAAAGTTATAACATTGTTTTTTCAGGATATGAGATCGTTGACACTTCCATTTGTTTTCTCTACTTATGCTAGTCAGTGGCATTTTGTCTGGTGAAAATAGATCTGAAATCTTAGAAGTTCTATTAATACAACGCACAAGTGATAAACAAGATTTCATTATCAGATTGTGATGCTGAAGTAGTTCTTCGCGTATGGAGATGCATGAGGACGTTTACCTGTTTAAACTATCTGTCCAATAGCTGACAGTGTCTGGCTTTGAGTCGTTAACCTTTGCCTTCTTCAAGCTACCTTGTGACACAGCACATGGCAACGAGCCAGCAGCAGCAGGCACCTCCTTTGCGGTCTTTTTAGGTTGGTTTTCCACAGGCTTTCTTGAACGGTGACGGTTTCTGTTGATGTGCCGCTCACAGTACTTGTGATCAGCCATTGCCTCCTTGGAGCATCTCCATTTCTTTCCATCTGTTCGACGGCATCTTCCAGGTTCTGGATCCGAGTCTGCATTTGTGTAGCCTTGATAGAGAGGTCTCCAGCTCACTGCATTGGAGAAAGTATGTCAACCTCTGATTCCATTTATATCCAATATATTGTGGTTATCCTTAAGGGCATGATGACTTGTTTGCTAACTAAAAACTGATGGCGACAATTGAAAGCTATTGTTGGTAGTTTCATGTCATGTTTTATGTTGAACTTGATTGTTTTTAATAGTTTCAGATATTATGGTCATTACCAATATTTTTACTAGTACTTTTATTCAAAATGTAACTCTGCAGAGGCATCTATCTATGCGGAGTAATCTCTCTTCTATCTTGTCTCATTGAAACTTGAAAGTGCTAATAAATTTTTAAGTAGTTTTAGTTTTTTGTGTTTCAGAGTATGCATACCTCTATTGGATGACCTGAAGCTTTTACTGATTGAAATGAGCAGGCTGGAAGGTATGGGAGCCTTGGCATGGAGATACTTGTATATCAGAGCCTGGTGCTCCAGCTCCATCCACTGGGAGGGTGTAAAGGGCCTCTTGGTCCTGGATAGCAGGAAAGCCTGCTCATTTGGCCTTCCAAAATCCAAGCCTAGATGATGATGAAACAAGGAGAATATTGAGCCTGGCGAAATCTGAAATGCTGAAGCCAGCAGCAAACCTTATCTCCAGAGTCCAGAGACGTGCATGGTGAAGGGAGTGCCAAGACAAAAGTGTAAAGGTAAAAAAGTAGATGAAATGTTACAGACAGCCTTGGCTGGCGAGGAGGGGCCCAGCGTGTGGTCTAGTGTTATGCAAATCCCTATGGCTGCAAGGCTAGGCCCCTCCACAGCATTCATGAGAGCTCATCAAGTTCCATGAATGCTACACCTCTGTTTTCCTTTTGACTTTTGCTTTTCGTTTGAACATTGCAACAGGAAAAAAAGATGGCAATACTTACTATATTATCATGGTTTGCAGATAACATATCCATAGAAGAACATGCAGCCTACTAACATCTTTGTTCTACACTGCTTATGAAACGAAGAAGGAATGGACACTAGGGAAGGCTCGTGTGGTGTTGACGAGGCATGCATACCTGAGGGCAATGCGTTAGCAGCCTTGGAGAACCTGAGCATCTTCTGCTCGTCAAGGAAGGGGGAGGGTAGGAAGCAGCTGCTGCAGCAGCCTGGGTGAGTCCTGCTCGCTTGAGAAGACCCAGGTCGCTCTCCCTGGCTGATGGCGCGGTGACGGCAATGCCCTGTTGCAGCCCCATCACATCTCCGAGCTCCATGGACGCAGAACGAGCAGCACAGAACTCGGCACTCATTTGGGGAGGAGAAGAAGGGTGGAAGTGGTGAGACTGGAAGAAGGGTGGAAGTGGTGTGCATTGTTGGGGACAGCCTGGTTGGTTTTGAGGAAGGTGGAGAGAGAGAGAGAGAAGTGGGTGTGCTGCTTTTCTGGTGGGAGGCAGGGTATGTGTGGTGGCTCTTTGGGGGACTAGGGGCTGGCCCTTAAATAGCATCAGTCCTATCATTCATTCTTTTGGCTTTTTTTTCGAGAGAAATTTCTTTTGGGAGGTTTTGAGCCCAATGCCATAGCAAATGTTTGCTAGGGTTTTTTATGACCAGCCCAGTGAGTACCACGGCCGGCGTGGCAGTGAGTTGTTAAAGCAGAATCTCAATCCACATCCAAGGGGGGTACCACGTTGATCAAACTGAACGGCCACTGCCTTTTGAAATAGTTTGGGTCTTCTTGCGACGCCATTGGCGTGGGCTTGTAATGCTGTGTGTACTCGCTTCAATGTTAAGGAAAAGGTGTGATGTACCACTGTTGGAAGATAATATGGCAAATTGATTACGTGCGTTGTGGGTAATGCTGGGGGGCCAATAAGTCAATAACTACGTGTGGGGGTGGTACGTGCGTGAGTAATTCCTATGAGCTCGTACCGGTACTTCTACTTCAATAAGTAGCCGAGCCGAGCCCCTTTTGTATCCTTGCAGGTAAATATGAGGGAAGTAAATGGCCGGGCTTCATCCATGTGACGGCACACAGGACGCAGAGGGAATCGGAAATGTGACGCTCACACGCCGTAAACTGGGGCATTGACTCTCTACTAGCCCTCTACTTCTAGTGAGGGTGTGACAGAAACTAGAGGGACTACAACGACTACTTTTGTGGTGGTAAAGACATAATAGTACTACTATACATGTATTTATCTTTAAAAAAAAGCATGCATACATGTATATATTATATACAGAGAGAGAGAGTCTTCGTTGGGCGCTAATTAAAGTGGTTCCTTCAAAATTTAGGTGTGTGGTAGGAGGGTGTGCCTGCTTGTGCACGAGTATGGTGTGCATGCCCGGTGATGTGTGGGTTTGCCCTTGTGTAATCGTAAATGCAAACATATTAAGAAGCTCTGCAGAGACTTAATTTGTTCAAAGATCAAAGGCGGACGAAGTAGTTGATGTACTAGCATCGAGCCTTAATCCCATCTCTAAGAAGGCTAGTAACTGCCTGACTTAAACCTTTAATAACATGTCCAGGATAGAAGATCATATCTTATCCGCTGGGTACTCTGCAGATACCCCTAGCAGTAGCACCGCTTGCGCAAAAGGCAACACCTTTAGGCCCCCTATTGAATCAAGCACAAGGCAGCATCACTAATCTCCGCTACAGTAACAGCAGGAGCACAGTGCTAACCCTGCTAGCTGTCTGCAGTCTACTACTGGAGTACGTAGCTTGGTTGGGATCTTTGGGGGGCGCGTTGCGTCCGTTGACGCATAGGAGTCGCAAGCAAAGCAAGCACACATGACACATCCTACCCGATCGAAAAGATACGCTACAGCCCGGCGCTGTGCGCAAACATGGCGGATGGGTCCGGCCGCCTCTCAGGCCAGGCCGGTTTGCTTTGGCAGCACAGCACCGCACAGGGCACAGGGGCGCGGATCAGCGCAGGGCCAGGCGGCCAGCCATCCCATCCATCCGGCCTCCCTGCTCTGCTGCAGCGCGGTCACGAGGTTGTGGTGACGCTTTTCAAAGCCACCACCCCCGAGCCCCGACCCGCCCCGGGCTTCATTCATTGCCCGCCACGCCGCGCGGCGCCGCGGCCAGTTTCGTCGCGTCCGCGTGCTTGCCGCCGCAACCCAAGTGCTCTCAGCTCAACCAAGCGGCAAGCGCAAGCGCGCGCGGGCGGGCGGGCGAAATGCTCGGTGCTTTTTTGGCCTCGGGGGCGGGAGCACGCGGGTGGCAGGGGCCATTTACTCCAGGCGCTCGGCGGCGTTCGTGAACCACCGGTGGTGGACACGGAAGCGGATCGAATGGGACGGATGGACCAGCAGCATCTCGTCAGGGTCTCGCGCACCTCTTGAAAGCTGGAGCACGCATTTTGCCTAGCCTTGGCAGTTTGCTGCTTCCGAGTCCGGTGACGTACCCGCCTGTGCTGCCGGCCTCTGGCGAGCAGCCAAGCATCATGTGAGTTGCAAGCTTACAAGTGGGGAGGGGGATTCGGCCGGCCAGGCGGGGACCCGTGGGCCGTGGCGCGCGCCACGGCCGCTAGGTTTTGCTACGGCGACAACCATGTTCCCGAGAGTAGGGCTAGTACGTACGTGTGCCTGCAAAAGGGCCACGCGTCGCTTTCGGCGGCATTTTCACGCATAAATTGGTTACTTGCTGATAGTTATTGGTGGGCATATACTCCATCCGGTTCGGTAAAGGAAGTCGTTTTGGACAAGATTTGAGTCAAACATTTAGAATATAAATCGTGAATAACTTTTAAGTCGTTGAGTTTGAAAATGTGAAAACTACATGAATAGATTTGTCTTACAAAATACTTTCATAAAAGTATACATATGTTAGTTTTTAATAAATATCTTTATAAAAATAAGAAGTCAAAGTTGTACTTTGGAGACCGTGTCGCTGTCCTAAACGACTTCTTTTACTAAACCGGAGGGAGTATAACAAGAAGAAACTGCTAATGGGCTTCGTAAGAATGTTTAGGGGATACGGTGGGTAAAGTGCTTGGTTATAATGGTCAGGGTGTACCATAAATCATAATAATACTCCATACTTGCTAACCAGTCACTTCACCACTGTCCCACTTCTGCACTGACAACGGCGGATCTAGGATCTCAAAGAAGACGGTGCTTATTTTTCTCTTCTTCCTCCTCTCATTTCCTTCTTCTTTCTCGTCTTTTCTTGATCCATGTGTCAAAAAGTGTTGGGGGAGGGGGGCTTTAGCCCCCTACGCTAGATCTGCCAATGTGCCCTAAGCATCTTCCATTTGGCACTCACCGTTGGCGGGGCGCATTTGTCTAAGAGAAAATTCCCTATTTAGCAATGGAAAAAAGCATTGTTCCTTATTTAACACTCAAAACTTTATTTTGCCTGATCTAGTACCTAAAATTTTGTTTGTTCCTTATCTAACACTTCCGTAGCATTTCTGTTAAGATGACCGTTAAATCTAACTTGAAAAGTCATCATTTATACCCTTGGGAGGCCCACCCCTTATCTCTTCCTCTTCCCTTTCTTCCCCAATCCGTCCAACTCCAATGGACCTCCGGCCTGTCTAGCCAGCACCGCCGCCACTGCCCGACGTGCTCACCGTCTGCTACCTCCTCGTGTCTCCGGCTCTGGCGCGCCGCCCCTCCGACATCCCGCCACGGGCGGCTTTCTGAAAGTGTATCTAGGCCCCTAGTGGGTTTTGGTGAATTGAGTGACACTAAGATTAAAGAACTAATGATCTTGTTGAGTTTATGAGCAGGAATTTATCATAAAATCAATGAATTGGTTACAAGAGATTTATTCCATATGGTAATTCAAAGAGGCTCATACGACAAGTCATTTGACTAGGCTATGGTCAATAGTGAAAAATTGGCAAGCAATGAGTTAATTCGAATTGAGACATGTGTTCATGACAACTATTTAACCTCATATCAAGATGAAGCTTGTTGATGATGACATAGCACTAGAAGGGATTCTCTTGCAAAGAAATGAGATATTTATTTAAAGAGAAGAACTAAAATAGAATCAAAGTGCAAGCCAAGGGAAGATGGTCAAGAAAGATGATGGTATGGGACATCATTGATCTACACTTGATAAATAGCTTGTATATGAGGCATAGACACCGTGATTCAAATCAAATGGTTAAAATTAATAAATGGACTTTATGAATGATGCAAGCCTACATGAAGCTCTAAGTGATGCTAAGGTGAAGAGTCGGAGTTCGGAATAGTGTTTCAAGGTACCAAGCAATGTGTGATCAAGTTGCGGCTTGAGTCATGGAGTCTTTGCTAAGGGTGAAGAAACTTTCTTTGGATTCAACTTGATGAATCTTGGTCATGAAGAATTTATTGTAGAGAAGCGTCAATCTTTTAGAATCAAGTGAATTGAACTAGAAGAGGTTTTCATTCGATGACAAGAGTTCAAGTCACTATCTCAAGGAAAAATGTGCTCAGTTCATAGAACCAAATGAGATGCACTCCTCAGGTTGTGAAAGATTAAGACACGGCATGAATATGCAAATGAGAAGCTCAAGTTGTAGAAATATACTTTATCTTTGATCTTGAGTATAGATATGCCGTACTATTAAGAGGGATGCATCACATAGTGTTTTGGTTCAGCCTCAATGCTCAAGTAACCTAAGTAAGTTGAGAGAAACACAAAACCTCACGTGCCCACTTGTGAGTTTCTGAGTGTATATACTCGGCAGTGCCGAGTACATAGAGTGTGACAACGGCTAGTTCTATTCAAAATCTCGGCAGTGCCGAGTTTGTGAACTCGGCAGTGTCGGGTTCACAACGGCTAGTTTTCTTGGAGTGGAGTATTTATACCCCACGACCTCAACTGTTGCTAGCTGCTGCTTCTGAGGGTTCCTGTGTGCTTTCTTCCTGTTCTAAGCTAAGCAAAAGCCAAGTAAGCTCTCCCCAACCTCTCTTTGTGAGATTGCACATTCAAAGTGATATCTTTGTGTTGGGTTGAGAGAGAGAGAGCTTGAGAGACATCAAGAGCACAACAAAACCTTGAGCATTTGAGTTGGTCCGAAATCGTGTGATTCGCATTTGTTACTCTTGGAGCTTTGCTCCTAGACGGCTAGGCGTTGCCCGGTGAGCACCCGGTTGTGTGGGCTGTCACGGGAAGTTTGTAAAGGTCGGTTTCCACCTCAAGGGAACCATTCTTCTTAGTGAAGGGCCATAGTGTGCTTGAGTGGCACTTTGGCGGGAAGGCTTCGCGGAGCTCCTCAAACGGAGATTAGGAACCACTGACCTTGCCTTGTTGTGGGCATGCAGTGGGTCTGAACTTCAGTAAAATCCTTGTGTCAATCGTGCTTGATTAATGTGTTATGGATTTGAGGAGCTCTCCATTGAACACTAGTGTTCTTGGAGAGATTTTTGTTTCTTTGTGTGCAGGGACTGTGTGAACCTGCTCAGGAACATCATCTGAGCATCCTCCACATTTGGGGTTTGATCCTAACTTATTTACTCACACATATACATTGTCCTCACTCTGCTCTGTGTGTACTCGGCAGTGCCGGTTACATTGACTGCTCAGCCAAGTATATCTCTATATACTCAGCAGTGCCGGGTTGACAAACTCGGCAGTGCCGGTTTTGGCAGGCAGTGAATTTTATCTGCTGCATTTTGAGTGAAATTTGTAGGTGCGCCTATTCACCCCCCTTTAGGCGACATCATGGTCTTTTCACTTTCCATGCCGACGTCGACCATGAGGCGGCCGTCGAGCCGCTGTTACCCAGCCGGCGACGAGCAGGGACTGCTGCGAGGCGGCTGATGAACAAGGCACCACGCTCACCGTGCCCGAGGTCGACCCTGCCCTCGAGGAGCCCCGACGGTGGACCTTCGTGCTGCGCCTCTGCCTCGTCTTTCGGTGTGGCGGCAAGCCGACGCACGCTGGCGGCGCTTTAGTGGCCCGGAGCAGCTGCAACAAACGGGCAGAGATGGACGAGTGTGTTTGGGCGTCCGTGCCAGGAAAAATAGAGGCGGAGGCGAAGCATGGACCTGCGTGTGACGGTGGCAAACCTGCGCGCCGCCGTCAATCACGTCCTGTCCGGGCAGGCTGAACCAATCACCACCTCAGCGCCATTTGCTGACAGAAACATGCGACTTGCAGCAGCAACTAGCAGAAAATTAAGCCGTCTCTAAAAAAATTGATAGCATGTGAGAGAAAAGGAGCCCATGCACAACCGATTTTACTAGTGCTTGCTGCGAATTGTTGGCTGGCGCTGATGTAATTGGCCGCTGGCTGCAATTGTCTGGCTGCCTCCCGGCTGATTGGGGAAGAAAGGAAAATAGAAGGGGCAAACTTGTCTTTTTAAGTAGGACTTAACAGCTAACTCAACGGAAGTGCTAGCAAAGGAAGAAGAAAAATTTTCGGTGCCAAAGGAGGAAGAATGAACTTTTGAGTGCTAAATAAGGAAGCAAGTTTTTTTCCAATGCTAATCAGGGAATTCTCTCTTTGTCTAACCCATTTTCAGCTCTGCTGGTACTTGTGTGACAATTTGATATCGTTGCATGCAACGCTGAGTTGCTTTTTCCGTCCACCCTATCTTGTAGAGGCTGATTAGTTATTAGACGATTTTGCCGTTTTATTGAACTTGCTCTAACGGGATGAAATCAATCCGATCATAATTTGTTATGTTATACTATAAATTCGAATAGGTTCCTTGGTAAGTTTACCGGTTCGCACATATTATCATGTACTACCTAAGTGTTGGAGGGCGCGTTCAAAGCACTCAAAAGTGTGGGCTCGCCTTCATCATCCCTAAGAGCAAGTTTAATAGAGGGCTGCAAGCCCGCTGAGATCTACGTGGAGCAGAGAGAAATGAGATAGAGAGTGGGGCGGGCGTCTGGCGACGCGCCCGCTCGCAGCCATCGCAAACGCGTGAGCGCAGCTGCAACTGGCTGAACATTCTGTTGTGCAATAAATTCTTGCAAGGGCCACTACCCAATGCGGGCCACGTAGATGCGCGTTGCAGCCCGCAATCGACGGTTTTATTAAACTTGCTCTAAGGGCCTCTACAGGGGTACTGGCGACTTCGCCAACCCAGGTAGAGACGAGAGAGGTGATATATGATGAGATAGATATAAAGGCACGCATAACGAGCCAACATTTATTTCATAAGGCCCGTACTCCCTCTCACATTCTCTACCATGCTTGCAAACACTACCGGACGACCGTGACCTAGCCGTCTTCTTTGTCGTGTGCCTAACGGCTGGCACACGGCAAATGACCTCTTTTGCCGTGTGCCGTCCTTTGCAGTGTGCCCTAGGCCGGGGCACACGGCAAAGGGAGACACGTCGTGTGCTGGCCCTTTGCCGTGTGCCTTTTGTCTGACACGGCAAAGAGGCCCCTTTGCCGTGTGCCTGTGGTCCGACACACGGCAAAGAGCCATGCACACGGTAAGGCTCGGTTTTCCGATAGTGAAATAGATAGGCACAGAGCACAATGCTCATTGGTCTTCTCTCTCATGTGTTTTTGTGTCCCCGTTAGCTTCGAGCCTTACTTCGATCCTACCCACGGGCAAAGTCGCTAGCTCAAATAGTCTCACTGCAGTCGCCCTAAGTGCAACTCCAGCGGAGTTCCCCTTGGCACTAGCTCATTTTACTCTTCTCACTGTAGGCCGAGTCATGGAAGCTAATATCCGAAGGACGGAAATAATGGATCCTCCATTATAGGGCGGGGCGTCTCCCTCTGGACAGCGAGACGATGTAACCTAGACTTTTCATAACTACGACGCACTAGTAGAGAAGTGGACATTAGCACCGGTTGGGAAACCCCCTTTAGCATCGGTTTCCCAACCGGTGCTAATCTTTCGGTGCTAAAGGATGTCCTTTTAGCACCGGGTTAAATACCCGGTGCTAAACGCATCCTTCAGCACCGGTTGAAACCATCACCCGATGTTAAAGAATTGCGCGCCCAAAAAAATTAAATGTTCTTCTACTACTCATCTCTCTCCCATCTCTTTTTTTTCCACCATCGCACATACTTCTTCTCTGTTCTTGTTCTTCAAGAACAGCAAAGAAAGAAGATAAACAGTGGGAAAACGAGAGGAGAAAAAAGGATGAGCAGTAGAAAAAACTTTCATAGATTACATGCACATAATTTATAGGAACGAAATAAGCATGTCCTTAATCCATTACAAGGCAAGATCCAACAGAGAAACTCAAAATTACACACAAGATTCAACATGAAAACTTATCTAGAAAAAAAAAACTCGCCTGAGGGGGCCGGCCTACCGCGCCCGGGCCCGAGCTCCGGCGGTGGCTCCGGCTCCCGCACGCGCGCCCGCGTCCGAGCACCAGCGGCCGCGCCGGCCTCTCGCCCCCGGGCCCGAGCTCCGGCCTCCCTCCCGCGCGCCCGCGTCCGAGCTCCGTCGGCCGCTCCGGCCTCCCCCGCATCCGAGCTCCGGCGGCCGCGCCCGGGCCCGAGCTCCGGCGGCCGCTCCGGCCTCCCCCGCGTCCGAGCTCCGGCGGCCGCTCCGGCCTCCCTCCCGCGCGCGCGCCCGCGTCCGAGCTCCGTCGGCCGCTCCGGCCTACCCCGCGTCCGAGCTCCGGCGGCTGCGCCCGGGCCCGAGCTCCGGCGGCCGCTCCGGCCTCCCCCGCGTCCGAGCTCCGGCGGCCGCTCCGGCCTCCCCCGCGTCCGAGCTCCGGCGGCCGCGCCGGCCTCCCGCGCCCGGGCCCGTGCTCCGGCGGCCACTCCGGCCTCCCGCACGCGCGCCCTCCGACGCCTCCGCCGGCCTCTCGGGCTCCGGCTCCCGCTCTCCTGCGCCTGCGAGCTGGAGAAAACAGAGAAGTGAGATGTAACATCCGAAAAATTCACCAAATTAAATCTCTCTTTAAAAAGTTGGTTTTCAAAAGGAGTAGCCTTTCTTGGTCACATACTAACAGCAGAAGGAGTAGCTGTTGATCCCGAGAAGGTAGAAGCAGTATCGAACTGGCAACAACCCACCAATGTGAGTGAGATAAGAAGTTTCCTGGGATTGGCCGGATATTATCGAAGGTTTATAGAAGGATTTTCCAAGATAGCAAGACCCATGACCGAGCTGCTCAAGAAAGAAAAGAAGTTCGTCTGGACTGAGTCATGTGAAAGAAGCTTTCAAGAACTAAAGAAGAGACTGACCTCAGCCCCGATACTGACCTTGCCAGATATTCAGCGGGACTTTGTCATATACTGTGACGCTTCCCGAAATGGGTTAGGATGTGTACTTATGCAAGATGGGAAGGTAGTAGCATATGCCTCCCGCCAGCTTAAGCCCCATGAGCAGAATTATCCCACCCATGATTTGGAATTAGCAGCCGTGGTTCATGCCCTGAAGATTTGGATACACTACTTAATAGGAAATAAGTGTGAGATCTACACGGATCACAAGAGCTTGAAGTATATATTCACCCAGCCAGATCTGAATTTAAGACAGAGAAGATGGTTAGAGCTTATCAAGGATTACAATCTGGAAATTCATTACCACCCCGGCAAGGCCAATGTTGTGGCAGATGCCCTAAGCAGAAAGACCTATGCACCCAAGAATGCCCATCTACAAGAAGAAATGGCTCGGCTTAATGTGCACATTGTATCTCCTAAGTCTTGCCCGCAGCTAACGGTGCAGCCCACCTTAGAAGAAGACATCAGGAAGGCCCAGGGATCAGACCCAGACTTGGTAAAAATTCGTAACCACACGGAAGAAAATAAAGCCCCAGATTTTAGAGTGGATGCAAAGGGAACCCTATGGTACAAGGATAGAATTTGTGTGCCCAAGCAAGGGAATTTCCGGCAGACCATCATGGATGAAGCCCACAACTCACCTTACTCTATTCACCCCGGAGCCACCAAAATGTATATGGATTTGAAACAGAAATACTGGTGGAATGGGATGAAGGCAGAGATCGCCCAGTTCGTCGCCCAATGCGACATTTGCCAGCGAGTCAAAACCGAGCACCAGAAACCAGCAGGTTTGTTGCAACCATTGCCTATCCCGGTTTGAAAATGGGATGAGATTGGTATGGATTTTGTGGTTGGATTGCCCAAGACTAAAAAGGGGAATGACTCTATATGGGTGATAGTGGACCGACTCACCAAAGTGGCCCATTATTTACCCGTACGGACCAACTATGGAGGCAAAAAGTTAGCGAAGCTCTATGTGGAGAACATAGTAAAGCTACACGGAGTACCGAGCAGAATTGTCTCAGACAGAGGGACTCAGTTCACCTCCAAGTTTTGGAAAGGTTTACATAAAGCCATGAGAACCAAGTTAGATTTTAGCTCAGCTTATCACCCACAGACAGACGGCCAGACGGAAAGAGTAAACCAGATTATGGAAGATATGTTACGGGCTTGTGCCCTGACCTATGGGAAGGACTGGGAACGGAGTTTGCCCTATGCAGAATTTTCTTACAACAACAGCTATCAAGCCAGCTTAGGCATGTCGCCGTTTGAAGCTCTCTATGGAAGGAAGTGCAGAACCCCTTTGACGTGGTCAGAAGTAGGGGAGCGTACCTTGGTCGGACCAGACTTTATAAAAGAAGCAGAAGATAAGGTAGCCGAAATCAGAGAGAAGCTAAAGGCTGCTCAGTCCCGTCAGAAGAGTTACTCGGACAAGCACAGAAGGGAATTAAGTTTTGAAGTGGGAGATTATGTTTATCTCAAGGTTTCCCCGATTAGAGGGACCCGCAGGTTCCAAATCCAGGGAAAGTTAGCCCCTCGATACATTGGACCGTACCAGGTGCTCGAAAGAGTTGGAGCCGTAGCATACCGCATTCAACTCCCCAAGGAATTGTCAGACATCCATCCAGTGTTTCACGTCTCCCAGCTCAGAAAATGTTTGAGAGTACCCGAGGAAGAACACATACCAGTGGAAACAATAGATTTGCAGAAGGACCTCAGATACCAGGAAGTACCCGTCAAAATCTTGGATACTGTCACCAAGCACACCAGAAATTCCACGGTACGGATGTGCCGAGTTCAGTGGAGCAGACATGGCGAGAAAGAGGCCACATGGGAACGCGAGGATGCGTTGAAGAAAGAATTCCCCCACCTCTTTAAGGATTCAGCCGAATCTCGAGGACGAAATTCATTTTAAGTGGGGTAGGTTTGTAACATCCGGAAAATTCACCAAATTAAATCACTCGTTAAAAAGTTGGTTTTCAAAATTTCTTTTCGCTGTAAGCTCTCAAATCCCTTCCCGGCAAATTTTGCCGTCCCGGCACCGAAGCCGACACCCGCCTTTTATCTGTCCCTCAGCGCGTCGTGTCGCGCGCCGCACGGCTCTCTGTCGCGCGTGCCCGACCGTCGCCGCAATCCCCGCCGGCCTCTCCCTCTTTTCCCTCCCTTTTCTCCTTTTTCTTCCCCTTTTTCTATTTTTTTTTCTTTTTCCTTTTTCCTTTCTTTCTTTTCTCCTCCTCCCTTCTCCTTCTTCCTCCTCCTTCCTGCTCAGCACCGCCACCCCCCGTGCCCCTCTGCACCGTGCCCCTACCGCTCCCTGCCATGCCATCCTCCCCTCCTTCGCGCGCACGCCGCCTGCCGCTCCTGCCAGCGACGACCGCGGCCCCGCCGCCATGCCGCCCACGCCGCCGACCCCACCTGCGCCGCCCTCTGTCCGCCGCCACAGCCGACCGGCGTCGTGCCGCCCCTCCCTGCGACCCCACCTGCATAGCGCTGCCGCCCTCTACCCTCTGCTGCGCAAGTCCACGCCGCTCCTGTTGCTGCGACGCGCGAACAGCGCCGGCGACGACCGCCGCCGGCAGCAGGCCCCACGGCCTCCGGCCTTGCTACCTGTCTCCGCCTATAAAGGCCGACCGAGCTCGCCTCCAGCCCGTCGCCGGCACCACAACCACCTCCTGAGCTTCTCCCCGCTCCAAATCCCGTCGCAGCTGCCTCCAATCGCCGCCGCCACCAAGCCGCCGCCGCCAGCCACTGCCGCCGCCAGGATCCGCCCCCACGAACCACCTCCGCCCAAGGTGAGGGGAGGGATGGGATCCCCTTGCCCCCCTCGTGCTCCTTCGCCCTCTCCCGGCCGCCGGCCTGCCCTGGAGCGCCGCAATCCCGGCCGGCCGACGCCGCCCCCATCCTCTCCTCTCTGTTGGACCCGAAGCAGAGGAGGAAGAAGATGGCCATTTCGCCCATAACCCCCTCCACTTTCCCAAAATCTCAAATGCAACCTTCCACCCTTCTGCCACTATCCAGAAAACCCCCTGGCGCCCTTTAACTTTTTCAAAGTGACCCTTAACCTCTTTAAAATAATTACAAATGAGTCCCTGTCCATCCCAAATCCACCCTATCTTTTTTTACAATATTCCAAATAAGCCCTTCCCCAGTTATAAGTGTTTATATACAAGTCCTTATACCTTTTTAATCTTTGCAAATCCGCCCTTAATCCCTAAACCGACCCTAACCTTTTCTTTGACGCGTCATTTCATGCGCCAAGCTCCGCCCGTTTCTCCCAAAATTCGACCACGGCCTTTCCACATATATTCCGGCCGAGCTATACAGAAATCTCCCAAAAATAATCTTTCTATGATTTATTTTCTGATTCTCTTTTCCGAGCTCATTTAAAAATCCTTTTTCGTTTTTCTTTTCCTTTATTTTTAATGTATGCTTGCTGTGTGTACCGTAGACCACGGAGTGACCGAGGAGCAGCCCCGCGAGGAGTTCGGAGGACCATACCACGAGCCGGAGTACGCAGGCGAGTACCGCGAGCCGGAGCCCGAGGACCCGTACCGCGAGCAGGCGCTTCCGGACGACTTCGACGACGGCAAGTTCAATCCCGTCCTTTGATGCATGTTTATCCTATGTTTTACAAACACAACCTATTGGCCTGTTTATAAAAAGCATTGTTTTATTGCAAGACCTGGTTGGATAGCCACCCCTTGATTGCTATGACTATTCCTTGATCACCTATGTTATCATTAAATATGATTTGCTCTGTTTGGATGATAGCCGTTGCTAGAAACGCTTAGGGCCTGTTACTCTTACCACTATCATATTGCAAATACTCATGTGTTTTAAAATAAAGAATGGTGTGAGTGTTTAAAAGAAAAGGGCGGCTTTTGGTGAAAATGGTATAATGGTGAAACCGATGGGATGGATGGTGTGTTCTGTGTGAAACACCAAATTGGTGAGCTCGTGCCTGTGTGGCTGAGCAGGATGTGGAGATATCCATCTTGTCATTGTTTTAAGGACCGAGTTGATTGTCATCTAGCCTGGCCCAGTTAGTGCTACCGCCCTACCGTGTGGCAACGGCTTAGCATAAATCCCACTAGTTGGTTGGTTAGCCAATGGGTGAGCTGTGAGCAATGGGAGAACAAGGAGCAGGAGTACGATCTATGTGAGTTACGTCCCAGTCATGCCTCGTTGGGAGGACATGGACCCCTTGGTTGCTTCCATATTGGCTAGTCCGGCTTAGCTATGGTGTGGTAATGGCTTTGACAGGTCCGCGCCGGCATTTCGGTGTTCGTGTTGCGGAAACCGTTGGGGTGGGTTAAGTGTACAACCTCTGCAGAGTTAAAATCTATTCGAATAGCCGTATCCACGGTATTGGATGAGTCACGGCTTGGGCCTGAAACTAGTTTTGGGAAAAAGGTGGGATCTTTTGGTGTGAGTGTTTTGGAAAGTGTCCGGCAGGTGTGCCGTGAGCTACGGCGGACGGGGAGTCCGGTAGCATAAAATGTGGATCCTTTGTGGAGGATCAACCCACTCTATATTAAAAACTGTTTTTAAGAAAACCTGTTTAAAATAAACCCTTGCGTAAAATCTAGCTTTTACGCAAATTAAACCTTAGCCGTATCCTTGAATTATCCTGTGCATAATCTTACATCCCCCTCTGTGGACGTGGTTGGACTTGTTGAGTACTTTTGTACTCACCCCCTATTTTGTTGCAACAGAGGAGGATCCGGACTTTGTCCCTGAAGAGTTCGAGTAGAGGTCGTGTCCGCACCCGACGTTGCATGTGGTGTGGTCCCTTCCAAGATGCTTCCGCTGTTCCTCGCCGAGATAGGGCTAGATCCAGTTTTAGTCTTTCTCTGGTTATGTATTGTTGTACTTTTGGTTACTATTATCGTTTGTATCGAGTGCCGTGCCCCTTTGAGGTCGCACGATGACTGAACCATCTGTGGAATAAATGTGTATCAGCCTCCTTGGACTGATATTTGTATCACATTTAGTCTCTGCTTCTGTGGGGACGCTTCAGGAGAGAAGCGATAAGGTTGGAGAGAATAGAGAGAAGAAGAGGAAGAGAATAAAAAGAGATGTGGTGGACCGGGTGGTGGCGTGCATCCTCGGTCTGCTCACAACATTTGCACCGGGTGGTGGATGCACCCGATGCTAAAGCCCACCAATTAGCACCGGGTGCAGCCACCAACCGGTGCAAAATGTCCCGGTGGACCGGGTGGTGGCGTGCATCCTCGGTCTGCTCACAACATTTGCACCGGGTGGTGGATGCACCCGATGCTAAAGCCCACCAATTAGCACCGGGTGCAGCCACCAACCGGTGCAAAATGTCCCGGGACATTTTGCACCGGTTGGTGGCTGCACCCGGTGCTAATTGGTGGGCTTTAGCATCGGGTGTTGTCATCAACCGTTGTTAAATCCTTCCTACCTCCTCCCAGCTTTGTTTTTCATGCTCTTAGCTATTGGACCCGGTGGTAAAGCCCTATTAGCACCGGGTTTGAAAATAGCAGCTGTTTATGTGCTCCGTCGATGGCTCATTCTCTTCTAGTGACGGCAGCACCGACGAAATGAGAATACAATTTCCTCGGTGCACCGCACCGCACTGCCACGTGAACGACACACGTAGGGGGAAAAAAAAGAACAACGGGAGCTACAGGTACGGTGGACGCCCGAGCCCGTGTGCAACACCGCGTGTGCCAGTACTGGTCTATACCTTCTTGGTCTCGTGTTTCGCGTAGCGTACGGTTTCCACTGTGGCGGAATGTTTTCCCTCGGCGCGACGCGCCAGCGCTCGACCAGGCGCGGGACCCCGGCGCACATTTGCTAGTGCTGCCTGCCTGCCCCTCATGGCCTCATGGACGTGGATGAACGGATGGGTCGCGCGCGCGGGAACAGGTGGCGTTCGACGCTGTGACTGTGAAGCGCACAGTGGCGTTCCTCCCTGCAACGGGCACGGCTTACTAGAAGAGAACGAGGCATCCGCAGCCCTCATAAGCAGCGGTCATTTTTAGACCCGGTGCTAATGGGGCTTTAGCACCGGGTCCAACAAATAGAGGCCTGATAGTGCTGCGAGGGTTAGATGGAGAGGGCTTTAGCACCGGTTGGTTGCAACACCCGGTGCTAAAGCCCACCCATTAGCACCGGGTGCAGCCACCAACCGGTGCTAATGTGGCCAAACCCATTTAGCACCGGTTGGAGGCCACCACCGGTGCTAATGGGCACGCACAGGCATGCAGCAACGCGCGCTGGCCCTCTCCCCTCTTTCCGTTTTTATCTCCTATCCTCTCTTCTTCTACCTTATCTTCTCTTCTTTACTCTTCCTCTTCTCACTCCGTTTCTTTTTCCCATCTCCAGATAAGGGCGGCGAGGCGAGGCGAGCGCCGGCGCGAGGCAGGCGCTGGCGCGGGTGGGGCACGCGCGCGGCGAGGCGGGCCCACGGCAGCAGGCGCGCGAGGCGGGCGGCGGGCGCACGCGGGGCAGCGCATGTGGGTTTTTTTCTGTGGATTTGTGTTTGTATGATTGTATATGAATGTTGGATCTTAAATATTTGCATATGAATGTTGGATCTTTGTAATTTCATATGTATGTTTTGTTGGATCTAGAGTCTGTGTAATCTAAATGGAGTTCTTACTACTCATATCTTTCTTTCTCATCTTATTTTTCTTTCCACCCTTTATCTTCTTTCTTTTTTCTGTTCTTGAAGGAACAAGAAGTTCAGTTCTTGAAGAACGAACAGAAAGAAAAGAGAGGAGAGAGAAATAGATGAGTAGAACATTTTTTTTGGCGCGTAGAAACCTTTAGCACCGGGTTGTGCTGCCATCCGGTGCTAAAGATTGTCTTTAGCACCGGGTATTTGACCCGGTGTTAAAGGGGTACCCCTTTAACACTGAAAGATCTGCACCGGTTGAGAACCCGGTGCTGAAGGGGGTTTCCCAACCGGTGCAGATGTGTCTTTCTCTACTATTCTCTACTAGTGGGCGGCATTTAGGGAGGCGCCGATCGACGACGCCGCGTGTGGGACCTGGCATGACGCCCTGACCTGACCTTGCTTGTTATGTTACGTGTCATCTCCTATCTCTCCCTGCTGTGTGTGTGTGGTGGGGTGCAGCACAGACAGGGGTGGTGGAGATTTGACGCAACCTCTGCACGGTGCGCTTGGATACGATCCATGTCATCCACGAGACCACGACGAGGATACGCCCCTGCAGGCCTGTCCTGGCCTTTTAACTCCACCCCTTTCAATTCGAGCGCGCCCGGGATGCACGGCGCGCGGCACCCTGTACGTACGTACGTAGGTGCGTACTACGTAGGAACAGTGGGGACGGCATGCATGCATGCAACGCGTGTACGGTACGGGCGTGGGTATATTGTTGTACAGCGTCACGCACGAGAGGCATCAATGCGACTTTGATAGCTCATGTACGTGTCGGCAACAGTACGTACGTGGGCCATCGTTTTTTCTCCTGATCGTGTCTGTCTCGCGGACGCCAGGCGGTACGCGCGGCCGCGTAAATACGAGACTGTGCTGGTGGGTACCCGGCCTGCCGCCGGCCGGACGTCGTCGATCTCGGCAGGATCGCGCGTTCGCGGTGGCGCATTCGGGCATTCGGCGTTGCCTCGCCAACTTTTGCCGTGTTCCCGACAGGGTGGGCCGCCGAGCAGGTTGGGCGATGGTACGGTTCGTGGGTTCTGATTTGAATACCCGGACCCGGCCGTCCGTCTCCATTATTTGATTTGAGCCGAGCGCGAGCGATTGGACTCTGGCGGTCTGGCCTGCTAGTGTGTCTATGGGGGACTAGGGGGGCTGCCGGGCTGGTATATGAGGTACCGAATGAAGACGTTTTGAGAGAACGCCTCCTAAACGGAAAACGGCAACGGTAGTGCTGTGCTGGCGTCCTTCATGTCGCCTTTTTCCCTTCGTTGCGATCTGTCGCCGTTGTGACCGGCGAGGAAGCACGTGCGTATGCATGCTTACGGCGTAGCCCAGTGTGTATGTTCTAGCTAGGTACCGTATCCTACTGTGCTGTCTGCTGTAGTGCTGTGTGCTAGACTGCTAGCTAGTAGTACGGCGGAGTATACGGGCGTGAGCGTTGGACGTTGGAGGCCGGCCCATGTGCGCTCGCACACGCCGACCGCGCTTGTGCCCGGCCGGGGAGCAAACTGCAAAGCGCCCTCGGGCAGGCCGCGCGCCACGCGGGGACAGCAGCGAATCGGATCGGAGCCGGGGCGCCGAGGCCGAGAGAGCCCACTGTGGCACACGCCGCACACGGCCGGCCGTGCGAGTCTTTGCCACGGGATGCTAGGCTTGGGCTCAGCCGCGCAGGCTGCCGCCGTACGCGCGTGGCTGCTGGCCTAGTCCAGCGGCGACCGCCCTGGCTCCCCGCTCGTGCAGCCGTGCCGCTCGCACGCTGGCGCAGGCAACGGGGACTACGGGAGATTCGGGTTCGACGTATGCCAGAGTCCAGTCCCCGCACCGCACGCTGGGTTGGCCTTCGCCGATCGCCGTTGGCCGAGATCTCTGCCTGCCATGACCCTTACTGCCTGCCCTCTCGGCCACGGCCGCTCGGTTTTAAAAGGCTACACTGACCGTGACCGCCTTGCCAAGGCTCCCGTAGTTTTTTTTTGAAAGTAGTGGCAGGAGCGCTGCCTATTCAATTAAGAAGAGGAGAATGCGAGGCAATACATAGTCGATATTACATAAAAGAGATATCACACTCATTGGTTGTGCTAACATGTTTAAACGAAGGGGCTCTCTCCTTGTCTGCAAGCAGCCAAACGAAGCTGCACTTCTTCTTTGATTAACATCAGTACGCGCGTCGGCGTTGCCGCTACCTGCTCGAAGACTCGTCGATTCCTCTCTTTCCATATATTCCAGCAAGTGTATAGCATGATTGCCGCCTGCTAGAGGCTGAATTGAACAGTCTATTCATCAAACCCTAAAAGGGTGGGTAATATACATGAAGTACATGGGCCTCTAGATGGGCCAATACCCTACATGGGCTATATACACTAACACTCCCCCGCAGTCTGTACTATCGGCGCAGCGAAGTACCAGACTGGACAAGAAACCAAAGCAAACAAAGCAAACATACAACACTCCCCCGCAGTCACAACTAGCCACTAAGGATGTTGAGACTGGAGCGGAACTCGGAAAATGTCGAAGAGGGAAGGCCTTTGGTGAAGATGTCCGCAAACTGTGAAGTCGTCGGGACATGTAGAACCCGAACCTGGCCAATGGCAACCCGATCTCGGACAAAGTGCAGGTCAATCTCCACATGCTTCGTCCGCTGATGCTGAACCGGGTTGGACGAGAGGTACACGGCACTGACATTGTCGCAGTAAACAAGTGTGCTCTTGGCGAGCGGACTGTGAAGCTCCGCCAAGAGCTGTCGCAACCAAGATGCCTCTGCCACGCCGTTAGCAACAGCCCGGTACTCCGCCTCGGCACTGGAGCGGGAGACGACCGGCTGACGCTTGGACGACCAGGAGACGAGGTTACCGCCGAGGAAGACGGCGTACCCGGAAGTAGAGCGACGAGTGTCAGGACAGCCAGCCCAGTCAGCATCTGTGTAAACGACGAGCTCGGTGGTAGGAGAGCGGTGAAGTGCCAGGCCGTAGTTAACAGTCCCACGAAGGTAGCGAAGAAGTCGCTTCAGCGCGGCAAGGTGGGGCTCCCGAGGATCATGCATATGAAGGCAAACCTGCTGAACTGCATATGTGATGTCCGGCCTGGTGAAGGTGAGGTAAAGCAACGCACCAGCAATGCGCTGGTAAGCAGTCGGGTCAGCAACAGGGGCACCCTCAGCAGCTGGAAGCTTGGCCTGTGTGTCGACCGGTGTGGAACAAGGCTTGCAATCAGTCATCCCAGCTCGCTCCAGAATCTCTAGTGCATACTGACGCTGATGAAGGAAGAGACCAGAGGAGCGAGGCTCAACAGTGACACCCAGAAAGTGATGGAGCTTACCAAGGTCCTTCATCGCAAACTCCTGCTGTAAAGACTGAATGATGCGCTGAAGCAGAGTCTGACTAGAAGCAACCAAGATGATGTCATCAACGTAGAGTAACAGATAAGCAGTCTCAGAGCCACGGCGGTAGACAAACAGTGAAGTGTCGGACTTGCACTCAGTGAACCCCAACGAGACAACAAACGAGGTGAAGCGAGAGTACCAAGCCCGTGGCGCCTGCTTCAGCCCATACAGTGACTTGTTGAGGTGACAGACAAGATCCGGACGACTGGAGTCCACAAAACCTGCTGGCTGGCTGCAGTATACTGTCTCTGTCAAGGTGCCATGTAAAAAAAGCATTCTTCACATCCAGCTGATGTACGGGCCAAGACTGAGACAGGGCAATGGAGAGAACAGTGCGAACTGTCGCCGGCTTCACCACAGGACTGAAAGTCTCATCATAGTCAACACCAGGCCGCTGTGTGAATCCCCGGAGAACCCAGCGAGCCTTGTAGCGATCCAAGGAACCATCAGCCCGACGCTTATGCATCCAGATCCACTTGCCGGTGACCACATTGCAACCAGACGGACGCGGCACAAGGTCCCACGTCTGGTTGGCAAGAAGGGCCGCGTACTCCTCCTCCATCGCCTGGCGCCAGTGAGGGTCAGCAAGAGCCTCACGGACAGAGGAGGGTACCGGAGAGATCCCCGGCTCTCCCCCGGAGGCGGAGAGAGCCGCAGATCGAAGAACGCCCGCAGCCCGCCGTGTCACCATGGGATGAGAGTGACCAGGATCCCGATGAATGACAGGCGGGTGATAGACCACCGGATCCAGACGCGCAAGGGCCCGAGCCGGGGCCGGCGGGTCCGGTGGAGGAGGCGGAGACGGGGGCTGGGGCAACGGCCGCTGAGCCTGCACCGCTCGTCGACTGTAGACTCGAAGAGGCTGCGCGAAGCGTGCAGGAGGGGGCGCCGGGGCCGCGCGTGGCGCGGGAGGGGGCGACGGAGCCACGCGTGGCGCGACAAAAGGCACCGGAAGTGGTGTCGGTGCACCAGGGAAACCTGCAGAAAAAGGATATACAGAGATAGGTGGCTGAACCACCGGGTCAGTCGAAAACATGGAATCCAACTCTGGATCAGGAGTCGGTGTGGGAGAGCTGGAGTAGGGGAAATCCGACTCGTCAAACACAACATGTCGGGAGATAAGAACACGACGGGAGGTGAGGTCAAAGCAGCGATACCCCTTGTGGTCTGGGGAGTACCCAAGAAACACACAACGGGTGGAACGAGGAGCCAACTTATGTGGAGAAGTGGCGGAGGTGTTTGGATAGCACGTACACCCGAAGACACGAAGATGGTCATACCGGGGAGGGGTGCCAAAGAGAGCGTGGTGAGGAGTGGGGGCAGGACACGCAGTGGAAGGTAGGCGAAAAATCATCCACAATCACCAGACAGTATTTATAGCCAGAAATACTGAGAACAGGTGAGGTCCACAAATCACAGTGAATGAGATCAAAAGCATGACTCGCATGTGAAGAAGAAGAAGAAAAAGTAAGTCGAACATGACGACCTATCTGGCAAGCATGACAGAGGTGCTCATCAGTAGTCCTAGTACAAGGGACAGCTGCACTACGACTAAGCTGAGTCAAAACGTCGCGGCCGGGATGACCAAGCCGACGGTGCCAGGTAGTAGAAGAAGGAGCCATGACGAAAGCCGGTGAGGTAGTGGACGCAGATGAAGCAGCAGAAGACGGAAGGCGAAGGGTGTAAAGGGGACCGAGCTGTCACACCGGAGAAGAGGACGTCGGGTAGCCAGATCCTTCACAGTAAGACCAAGAGAGTCAAATTCAACTGTACAAGAGTTGTCAGAAGTAAATTGGCGAATAGAAAGAAGATTATGAACCATTTGTGGTGCAACAAGAACATTAGGAAGACGAAAAGATCCGGAAGCGTTGCCCACAGATGTGACCGGAAGACAGGACCATTCCCAACCATGATAGAAGAGGGGTAGGAAGGGTGAGGTGGGTAAACGGAAGAAAGAATACCAGCGTCCGGCGTGGTGTGGAACGAAGCACCCGAGTCAGCAATCCAGTCGGCACTGACTGGCGGTGTCAGCCCCATGGTGCTGAAGGACTGAGCCAGAGAGGCGGCATCCCAACCCCCAGCCCAAGTAGGAGCCTGGTAGGACTGAGCGGGTGGCGTCCAGGTGGGTGGGTATGGCGTAGCAGGTGGACCCCAAGTAGTCAGGCCCGGCGGCGGAGGGGCGGTGAACATGGCTGTAGGAGGACGAGCCACCCCCCCCCCGGAGCCGAGAAGGGCCACATGGAGATGCGCCCTGACCATGGGTGGGCGAAGGATGGCCAGGGTGTCGCTCCCGGAGCCGTCTGAGGAGAGGAAGCCGGTGGTGCGCCACCAGCACGACCCCCTCCCCCACCACCACCACCACGGCCCCCACCACGGCGACGGCGCCTGCCACGGCCTCCGCCACCCCCGCTTGGCCCGGGGGGAGGAGCACCAAGAAGCGAGGTGGCAGGTGGGGTGGCAGGCGGAGCTGGTGAAGCTGGTGGAGCGGTGACGAGCGCAGTAGAGGTGGACGAGGAGGACGCATCAGGAGTGAGGCCGCGGGAGATCTCGTCGAGAGCGAGGTCCCTCCCACACCTCCTTGAACGTGGGGAAGGGCCGCTGACGTGGAATCCATGTCCGCAAGAGGGCGTAGTTGTCGTTGAGCCCCCGCAGGACATGGAGTACCAGGTTCCGGTCGCTCACCGGGCAGTCGAGGTTGCGAAGATCGTCAGCCATGCCCTTCATCTTCCGGCAGTACTCGCTGACGGAGAGGTCCCCCTGCGTGAAGGTGCGGAACCTGGCGTCGATCCGGAGCGCCCGGTGCTCGGCATTGCCGAGGAACTGCCCCTCGACAGCAAGCCAAGCCTCACGCGCCGTGCCCCCGGTGGTGTGGGCCACGTCCTGGAGCTCTAGGGAGATCGTCTCAAAGATCCAGGACATGGCGACACTGTCGAGGCGAGCCCAGGCCTCGGTCCGAGCCTCGGGAGGGGTGTCGACGAGGACGTGGTCGTCCAAGGCGTAGCGGCGGAGAGCGAGGAGGACCTGGTCCCGCCAGCGCCCGTAGGAGGTGGACGTGGGGTCGAGGACGACAGTGACCAAGGCCGGATGTTCTGGATCCCGGCCGCCTGGAGGTGCAGCTGGGCGACCATCGGGCCGGTCGCGTCGTAGCGGGAAGTAGAGCCGGTGGGCAGTGCCTGGTGGGAGGAGGAGGCGCCCGCGTCGGTGGCGAGAGCGGCAGGCTGCTTGCCGGGTGGGTGGCTAGGAGAAAGTGCTCCGTCTCCGCGATCTGGCGAGCGAGTGCATCCGCTGCGGTGCGCTCGCGCTCCCAAGCGAGAGCGGCGGCACGCACCTCGCTCCTCAGCAGCCGCGGCCTCGGTCTTTTGCCGCACGGAGGGCAGACGCGAGAGCGGCCTCGGCGGACATGGCTCCGACGGTGGTCTCCTGGTGAGAGGGCCGCCCAAGCCCAGGGCCCGCACCCAGATCGCGCCCTGGCCCGCACCCAGGCCCATACCCCAGGCCCAAGGGCCGGATCTGGGCCGCAGGCGCCCTGGAGCAGGGGACGGCGTCTGGAGGCAGGGGGCGGCGACTGGGGGGCAGGGGGCGGCGGCTGGAGGGCAGGAGGCGGCCCAGCGCGCGCTCCAGGGGCGGCGGGCATGCCCAGCCCAGCCGCCACGGCGGCGGCGACGGCGGCGGCGGACGGAAGGGCAGGGACGGGACCGGCGGCGGCGGGAATGCGCCCGCGCCGGCGGCGGCGGGATCTCCCGCGCCCGCATCGGCAGCGGCCGGGCCTCCGCCGCCCGCAGCCGCGCCCGCGCCAGAGGCGACGGCGCGGCGGCAACAGCAGCCCAGGGAACAGCGGCGGCGGGATTGGGAGGGGCCCGAGCTGAGGAAGAAGGGGAGAGGGGGGGAAAGGAAGAGAGCGCCGGGAATCCCGGCGGCGGCGGCGGCCGGCCGGCCATGGATCAGGGGGCGGCGGCGGCTGCAGTGGAAGAAGAGGAACCTAGCGTGATACCATGCTAGAGGCTGAATTGAACAGTCTATTCATCAAACCCTAGAAGGGTGGGTAATATACATGAAGTACATGGGCCTCTAGATGGGCCAATACCCTACATGGGCTATATACACTAACACCGCATTCCTTTTCTTTTCTTGCTTATTGAGGTCTTGCAGGGCTTCCGACCACCAAGCCTCCAAAGATACAGTGTGAGAAGGCACCTGCACTAATCCACCCGTGGCCATGGACACCTTGTACCATGTTTCCTGAACAAATACACAGTGGAGGCAAAGGTGTGCGGCACATTCTTGCTCTTGGTCACACAGGGAGCATATTGGATCACATGGCCAATGTCGAACCAATAAGCGGTCAGCCGTGAGGATCTTGCTTTGCAACAGGAGCCAACCGAAAAACTTGTGTTTTCCTTCGACATTAGCTTTCCAGATGTCTTGCCATTTGAAGTTGCTGTACGATCCCTGGAACTGCGCTGCATAGGCTGTCTTAGCAGTGTAAGCCCCGCCAGGCGTCCAGCGCCATGCGATGGCGTCTTTCATGCTCTGAGAGCTGCACCCCCTGCAGATGGCCCCATAGAGTGACAAACTCTGCCAGTTCTTGGGCTGTGGACATACGCCAAATTCCTCTAGTCCAATGGTCCTGCAGCAAATCGTCTCTGACTGAGTTGTTCTTCCGCCAGGCCAACTTGTACAAGCTTGGGGCGATGTCACGCGGTGCTCGCCCATCTAGCCACGCCGACTCCCAGAACTTCGCTCGTTGACCATTTCCCACCGTAACTCGAGTGCTGACTCTGAATAATTGCTTATCCACTTCATTGCAAGGGACATCACAACCCACCCAAGGTCTTTCTGGCTCAACCCATTGGAACCACAACCAACGTAGCCTTAAGGCTCGACTGAACCGCTCAAGATCTAGCACTCCCAGGCCCCCCAAGTGCTTAGGCCGCTGCAGCATGGACCATCTGACCAGACAGTGCCCCCCGCTCACATTCTCCGTTCCTTTCCACAAGAAACCTCTTCTAATTTTGTCTAGCTTCTTGATCATCCACTTTTTCGGCGCAAAGACAGTGAGGAAGTAAGTTGGGAGCGAGGACAGTACAGTGTTCAGCAGCCGAAGTCTTCCTGCACGATTGATGATTTTCCTTGCCATGTGGCAGTCTGTGTGCCAACTTGTCTATTAGGGGCTGAATATCCACTCTTCTGATCTGCTTGTAGTGCAGTGGGAGGCCCAGGTATTTGCAAGGGAAGGCTCGACTGAACATTGAAAACCTTCCATTATGTCCTCTATATTCAGATGATCACATCTAATAGGGTAAACAGCACTCTTGGAGCGGTTAGTTCTAAGGCCTGAGACCTCCTCAAACATTTCCAATATCTGAGCCGTTGTTTGAACGTCATCTTTACTTGGTTGCAGGAACACAGCGGCATCATCTGCATACAAGCTGACACGCAGTGATGGTGGCCGATTGTGAATTGGAGCCAAGGACCCGTCTTCACTAGCTAGCTGGAACAATTTTTGCAGCGGTTCCATGCACAGGATAAACAATATCGGCGATAGAGGGTCGCCCTGCCGGAGGCCACGACGATGATTGAACCACTGTCCCCTGACCCCATTGAGCATGACCCAGATGAGCTTGTGGAGAGCAGAATTGAGATCCAAGCTTGCCACTTGGGGCCAAAACCGAACTGTTGAAGCACTTCCAGGAGAAAGTCCCATCGAACCGAGTCAAAGGCCTTTGCAATATCCAGCTTCAAGAAGAGGCCAGCCTGTTTCTGGCGATGCAGAGCTCTGATCAGGTTTTGTGTGTAGAGGAAATTGTCTTGAATGCTTCGACGCTTTATGAAAGCACTTTGAGCCCTTGAGATCATGTTGTTTAGCTCTCCTGACAGTCGTGAAGCCAGGCACTTGGAGAACAATTTCCCTATAGAGTGTAGCAAGCTGATCGGGCGGTAATCTGAGACTGCTTTGGCGTCTGGCTTCTTTGGAATTAACACTATATGTGCGCTGTTTAACATTCTGAATTGCTGATCATGTTGTTGGTAGAAGAAATCAAAAGCCCTTACTATATCCCCCTTGATCAGTTCCCACAATGCTTCAAGAATAGGCCGATAAAGCCATCAGGACCCGGTGCCTTTTCACTTGCCAAATCCAGAACCACGCCGTGTAGTTCTTCCTCAGTGAATTCTTCTTCCAAGTGGCTCAGATCGTGTGTGCAATACCCATACTGTCCCAGTCCAGGGACAAATTTCGTTGTGGTGGCAGCCCAAAATGATTGCTAAAGTGATTCAGCAGCACCTGCTCCTTTTCACTGTGAGAGTGGCAGGTTCCATTTTCGGTTCCAAAGAAATGATTGTATTCTTCTCCGTCTTCCATTTGCCTGGAGGTAAAACGTTTTGCATTCGCTTCGCAGCATCGGATGCTATTGAGTCTTGAGGATTGTTTGCGCGCAGCTTCTCAACGGCAGGTCACCCAAGCAATCTTGATTGTGAGATCTCTTTTCAAGCTATCTCTTCCTGTGTCAGCTGCCTGAAATCCCCACCACGTCTAGAATACCAATTAGTTTTTCAGCAGCTGCCAGGAGTACTTTGTTGTTGCCGATGAGTCCTCTAGCCCAGGTTCTCAGTGCCTTCGCTGTTCTTTGGAGCTTGATGTGCAATCGTAGGTAAGGATTGACAGTACGCAGAGGTTTCAGCCATGCTGCTTGAACCACCTCCTGAAATCCTTGCAGTCTTGGCCAAAACGCCTCAAATCGGAACCCTTTGAATTTTTTAACTGTATCATTCCCGACAAGAAGCAAAGGGCAATGATCAGAGACTCTCGAAGATAAGGCTTGTAAGTAGATGTTAGGCAGCATCAGATCCCAGGATATGGAACAGAAGGCACGGTCAATTCTAGTCTTGGTGTGCTCGTTTGACCAAGTAAATTTTCTCCCCTGAAGGTTCAACTCTTTTAACTCCAGGTCTCGCACTAATTCCCGAAAGGCACCCATGATTCTTCTATTCAGATTGGCATTACTCTTGTCATCAGCGTTGAGGATCATGTTGAAATCCCCAATGATTAACCACTCTTCAGGTGCCGTTTGCTTTATCCACCTCAGTTCCCCCAGGAACTGTAGCTTTTCATTATCTTCCTGTGGGCCGTAAACCACTGTGATGCACCAGTGAATTAGGCCATTAGCGGTGGAGATCATGGTTGTGACAGTGTGGACACCACGGTGATCTTGTAGTGATTCTCGTCCACCGTCAACAGGATTCCTCCTCTAGTACCATGCGCCGGCAGATCAACAAAGTTATCAGAGAATCTGCCTCCTAACATCTCAGCCACTAAGTGCTTGTCAACATGATCCAACTTTGTTTCTTGTAACGCCACAATTGTGGCCCTTGTGTCCCTGACCAGATTTCCCACCACATCTCTAGTAGTAGGTACTAGTACTAACTTGGAGGGTGTAGAACAGTACTCCTACAAGCTACAGAGAATGCAGTGTTCAGAGTGTACAACAGCACCAGCAGCGGCTGGAACATGCTCCAGATCACGAGTGCACGACGGTACCGGTACCTGCTGCCTGCTGGACGTACATACAACCCCGCAGGAAACGAGAAGCCGTATTCGCATACACCGTCGCTGCTCCATTTCGTTGACTGTACCTGCCTACGTGCTTCAAAAGGCAGAGATCTGCAGAAGCCCCTGCAGGTTTGACTCAGAACCATCGTATAAAGAAGAGGAAGAAACTGAGATCTTATTGGGCTTCCGAGCCGAACGGCACCGCCCCGCGCCAAACGACCCCGTATCTGGTATCTCTACAAGGAATGCCACCAGGTACAGTTTCCGGACCAGCGCAATCCTGCAGTTGCGAACCGACTACGCATACCAACGTCCCGAACAGTATACTGTTACCAATATCCTAGACAGCCCACCTGGTACTACAATGAACGGCTAGTATATCTCAAATGTATCTGCCTACCTACATACAGTACAAATATTACGTATGCCGCACTTTCTAACAGCTGCTTCTCTGATCCAGCTGTAAATAAAGCCCAGTGTCATTGCTCCTCATGTACGTCTGTCTCATCGTATATCTCCTCCTGCATCACATGGAAAAGAAAAAAAAATGATAAGAATAATGGTTCATAACAGTACCACGGCCTAAGTCTTAAGTGCACAAGATAGGAGCATTCCTTTAAGATTCAGAACAACCGAGGACATACATGTATCTGTTTTTTAGCATCCCTGAACTTTACTAATTTATCCGCACCAAAGTTCAGAACGTGCTTCTCATTTTGAACAAGGAAAATCACCATCACAGTTATGATAAATATAAAAAAACGCCATAGATTACGATAAAATAGTTTACTAACAGCCAGGGAAAAAAGGCATGTGAAACCACTAACCTGCAGAAGCTCCTCAATGACATCCTCCATGGTTATGATACCAACAGCCTCTTCGTCTTCACTCAAGGTGGGCAAGGGCTCTTCATGTATCTGCAGAACATCTGATTGATCTTTGGACCATTTTTTAGGCCTACTTCCTCTATTTGATGCGTTCTGAGTATTAGGGTAGCTCTTCCATCTTCGCAGTGGTGGCGGAAGGTTCTTCATGGCCTTTTCGCTGTTCTTGTCGTCAATAGCAATGGACACCTCTTTGTTTAGCACCGGATGAAAGAAAACAATGAGAAAGTAAGTATATTGAGAAGATAATGCATGCCAGATCCTGAGGAGTAGATACCAAGTTGAAGCTCACCAAAAGTTCCTCCATCATTGGTAGGTTGTTCAGCTAGTTCGTTGGGAATGTTTTTCCTTATGACTACTGCCATGTGGCTGTGGCCTTTCTGAAATTCATTTAGGATGTCGTAGAGGGGCATATCTTCGAAAACACTGACATTAAACAAGGCACAAACAAGTTAGCTGAATCTATACTAAAAGGGACGACGGAATTTTCGTACCAAATCTTACGTGTTACTCTTACCCCTCCAATACCGTCTGATTTTATGATGACGATCGAACGCTCTAGATTAATCTAAAGAGTCCAAGTTGACTACATTACTTCTACACCGTTGGATTTTATGATGATCAAACGATCTAAATTAATCTAAAGAGTCCACGTTGACTACATCATTAATTTAGTAATTTTTTAAAATGCTAGTATAGAAAAAGGTCTTGCTCTCATAATACGCTCCAAAATATAACAGAAGCACAAGGCTTCCAAGTTTCAAATTTCTCAAGAAATAAACTATTAATATTCCTATAATCAAAATCAAACTTAAGCATTTAATATATAAGTCGTATAGCCACCACCAGTACAATATCCCATCTATAAGCCACTTGAATAACTGGCTACTTATAAGCCACTTATATTAGAACCAACTTATACATGTCAGAGATATGCACATGTTCTTTCAATATTATGTATGTCCATGATGAGAACACCCAAAGAAAAAACCTAGCTGTGACAGTAGTAAATGCCATGCTACTTAAATTAGGACCCATACTATAGTAAAGTCCACTGGGATAAACAGGTTTGCTCATGGAGCGTCATGGATAGTGTTATGCCTTTTTTTTTTTTATTTCCCAGTAATACGAATGTGTATACAAGTAGAGTTACAGTAAATTACAGAAATCGCCTACAAGCACTACACAAATGAGCTTTTATATATTACCGAGGAATTTTGCGGATAGTTACACTCTTTATAGGAACCTCGTCATCAGCGTTAACTGATAATAAATTCTTCACCTGAAAATTTAAAGTATTTCAGAAGATATAGTATAATTACATTGTCTAATATTAACAAAATATGATTTGAATATGCTCTAAGTAACAAAATAGACTCACAGTAACATATACGTCTGAAACACATATTCTTTTAAATTGTATTGGTTACACATTCCTTTAAATTGTATTGGTTGATCATTCAAGAGAAACTACAACAAACTATGCATTTGTTTTTGAGTGCCACACATGCCAGTATAGATTGCGTTGATTGGTCTTAAATCAATTTACTATCTACATGCTTCAACCTTTTCCAAATCACAGTGAGACATGCCATGGATGCTAAATCTAAGCATTAAAACTGCATGCATTCAAGGTAAATTCAAAGTACATATTTCATAGAAAAAATACAAATGAAGCTATGTTTATTTAAGGAAACATGCACAGTTCATAATTGCCTTATTCTGTAGGCCGCTATCCTTATTAAATGCGTCTGTATAAAGTATGAACAACATTCCAAACCAACTCTGCATACTTCAATAATTTGGTTGTCAACCTACTCAACTCCAGGATTCACAGTGACAACCCTCTCCTAAACCTATTTTGAATGTTCAATTCAACTAATCCTTGCTGTCATGTATAGTATATGCTACCAAAAGATCATTATTCAGTAACAAAGAGAGAGATTGTATTCTGACAGCAAATAACATTACCAATATCAGTCCAATAATATTTGTCTTCTTTTCATAATAAACTGGCACTCTGCTATGCCCTTTCTCTAGGACCTCTTGCAGTAGTTCCCTGTGCAAAAGGCAGTATGAGCAACAGGACAGCACGGAAAAATTTCTGCAAAATAGTAACATAACATAGCTAAAACCACGTATAAAATTTGATATAACAAAGTACTACCTGTCAAGCTTTGCATTTATATCAATTGCAAAGGTTTGACATAACGGTGTCATAGCATCTTTCGCTTTCTTTTCTGTGAGTTCAAGAGCTCCAGCAATTATGGTAGTTTCATCATGGGTTAACTCTCCACCTTTACCTGCCTGTACGAAACGCAAAATAAGTGAAGAGACAATTAGCACAACTAAAAGGCCAGATCCAATCTAAAATATAGTATGACAGTGCATCGACAAGTAACAAATTCCTAGGCCACTCTTTAACTTTAAAATTCCATTGAATCAATTAATGATTCAGATACCATCAGCTGCCCACTAACCCATAACTTGCATCTAAAATTTGATCAGCTGCATTCAAGCAAAAACTGTCCTACAGCTAACAAGCAAAACAATATATGGCCAGTAGAAATTGTTCGTAGCATATACATCCTAACCATATCTAGGTTGGACACTTCAACTAGGCTTGACCTCTGTTTTCCTCTGAATACACATCTACAAAATAAATCATCCATTGACAGAACTAAATGACTCCATCAATTAACAGATCTATACAATGGCAGTTAGTTAACCAGTGTATTGTCATCTCATTAAGAAGGGAGAAAAATGTGCAAAGGATAGATTGGAAAGATGACCTAACACTCATAGCACACACTCATGTAGAAAATAAAATTGCATTCGTGCCACACTGTATGTAAGCAACCACAACCAGCCCATCTCCAGCACACTTCAGACGTCAATCCTCACAGATATATCAATTCATAAATTGCTGCATTGTCCATAAATAATTTCACCTTATAATGTGTACAAAACCTAAGCAGTTCATCTTCTGCATCATAGGTTAAATCAATCCCATCAATTATATCCTTGCAAAGCTAACCGAGCAATTTACCTTGCCTAAAGCACTCTGATCAACGCTTATCTATCATGGACATGAGGAATTGAGGATGTGTTATGCATCAGACATGGTGTGAAACTGTGAATACCATGTTGGAAAACAGGGTCAGTAGGGACGACGCATACTCCAGAACAGGGGACAATAAAAAAAGGAAAACCGGAAATGATGGTTCTACTTCTCCATAGAGCCTGGGAAACTATGGGGTAAGGCGGGTGCCCACCTGAATGGGAAAAGGTGGAAGGTGAAATGGACTGAGAGATTACATATTATTGATAAAAGTGATCACAAAAGGATATCCTAAGTAAAAATACAGTTGCTTGAAAGCAACAATACAATCTGGTGAACACTGAACACATTTGCACAAATTATTTTAAGACTAGAAGTTAAAACATTTCAAATCAATACCCATGTCTACACTATGTATCAGCAGTTGACATCCCTTCAGAAAGATGCAACAGCTACCTAGCTCAAGACTCCATAGGTCACATAAAAATGGAGTGGTGATCATTCACTACCCTCATTCATAGTTCACTAAAGCAAGCAAACTTTGATTAAGATAATACACAAACTTCTCCCAAACAGGTGTCTTATTGTGCATATACTATGGATGGGCCAGGTCGCCAGTTTTTCTAGTGGGCACATAAGAAAACGATGCCTCAAAAGCTACTTATGATAAACACATAAATACCCTATCGCAAGTTCATGACCAGTGAAGCTTTACAGCATATACATTTGCATTATGAGGTTGCTATTTGGAAGATAAAATAGTTAGCATACCTCATTTCCGTGCAGAGTGACAAGTGTTTTTAGCTCAGCTCTACGGAAGAGAGCTGTTTGACCATGACCCAGCACACAGTCTAGTAGCTACAACAGGAAGGACGAAGGTTAGCCCATATATATTGGAGCACTTGTCAAGTAATGATAACACGTTCGATCTGGCAGTATATTTATTACCTTGCTTATAGGATATGCAATAGGAAAGCATATCCAAACAAGCACACGGACTAATGGAGCAACTGAAGCACCAATAGCCAACCCATAGTGTGAGCAGATTGACTGCGGTAAGATCTGAACAAACCAAAACATTAGCACCGGGCACCAAACTTGATACTTCAAGCTGAGCATCAGTAAGCGAATTTTGGATGATTCACCTCACCAAACAGCAGAATCAGTGTCACTGAGATCAAAATCGCACCCCAAGCAGTCACCAGGCTATCAAGGAATATGGGCAAAGCCTAATGTACAGACAGAAGCATCTCATCACAACTCATTTATTGGGAGGTCTTAAATCATCCAAAATTACTGAAAGTGACGAACGGAACGGAACCTCCATGGCTGCAGCATTGCAGATCAGAAGAGTGCATAGCAGAAGGTGCTGATTCTTCACAACAGGCAAAATCTTAGCTGCAATAAAGGGGGAACAAAGTGTCAGTACCATTGTAAAAGGCATTCGACAGCATAATTTGGAGTAAATATTTAGGTTTTCTCATAAAAATTTAATGGTTCTGCAACTAATTCTGTGAACAGTATATGTATATCCTAGGGCACATCTCCAACTATTTCAGAATGGCGAAATCCCACAGAAAATCAACAAACCTAACTGATGACCACAGTTTTTCACTAACTAGATGACGACAAGAACAAGATCCGTCTGTTATTTTAAATTAAAATTGTCTTCTATAGGTTTGTTTGGTTTAAGACCCTGAGACAGTAAAGCTGGACCAGTGCAGAATTTCATTGTCTAGAGAAAATGACAAGCCACTTCTCAGTATATATTGTGGGGGGTTTCCCAAATGACTAGCAGGAATTGGTCAAAACTCAAAAATAAAAGGGCAATGGCTCATCAGCTCAAATGCCTGACAGTCTGATCAATCCGTATTTTCACCATCCACTGATTCCTCAAAGTCAAAGCAACAGAGTGATTATACACCCTAAACAGAACCAACACCCATAAAGTTGTCTGACAAAATGCTAGGACAGGCCCGGGTAACAAGAAAAATCAGCAAAATTCAATTGACGACCACAGCTTTTCGCAATGAAATAAACCCCACAAGGCCACAACCTCACATCTCTTCACCTACAAATGTCCAATAAGGTTCAGTTAACTAGAAGACGACAAGAACACGATCTGTCTATTATTTTGAAACAAAAGTTCGTCTTCTATAGATGTGTCTGCTTAGGCTTTACATACACTAAAGCCAAGCTAGTTCAGCATTTCATTATGCCTAGAGAAGATGACAAGGGCCATAGGTATACTATGATTGTGAGGGCTTTCCAGATGAATAGCAGGAATTGGTCAAAAACTAAAAAAAAACAGAAGGGCAACGGCTCATTAGCTCAAACTTCGTGGTAGTCTGACCGACCAATCCCTATTTTCACCGTCCACCGATTCCTCAAAGTAACACGACCATTATGTCATCTATCACCTATGGGCTATAATAATTTCAAAATCGAACCAACACCCAGGAAGTTATCGACGAAATGCCAGGCCAGCCCGTGGTAACAGTGCAGCAGCGGAAACCCAACCAACCAACCACTCATCTAAATCAGACGCGACGTCCGTGCGCCTCCCACCTACGCGCTAGCTAGCGAAACGGACCCGCGCGGGCGCGGTGGAGGCCTGGAGGGCCGGTAGGTGGTAGGGTACCTGCGTGCTTGCGGTCCTGCTCGGTGCCGGACTTGGCGAGGACCTCGAGGTCGACGAGGCTGAGGGACATGAGGCCGAGCGTGAGGCCCGACATGAGGCCCGCGAAGAGCACGAGCAGGATGATGATGGCGATGTGCTCGAAGAAGGGCGCCGAGCAGCAGTGGTACTCCACCGCCATCCACCGCCTCCCCACTCCTCCTTCCCCTTCCGCCGCGCGATTCCCTCTGCTCCTTCTCTCTCTCCGCCCGCTCCGGCGACGAGGGTCACCACCACCACCACCAGAAGCTTCTCCCCCCTCCTCGCGCGAGCTCGCCCCCACCTTGTGCTCCGCGACTCCGCGAGCGATTCTGCAGTTCCCTTTCTTAATTTAGGGAGCGTGGGCGTGGGGGCGTCAGCTGTGCAGTGAGGTGGTGGGGAGGGGAGGCGTGGCCGCGGTGGCCACGAGACGCCGCCGTGGTGCTGACATGTGGGGTCAAACGCTCGCTGCATTGGCCCACTTGATCCGACTCCATGGTCCTGATTCGCGTCCGTGCAGGTTTGTCTCGCTGTACGTGGGCCCGGCATAAGCTGGGTCCAGTCCACAGTGAGAAAAAGGGGACAGTAGGTTAATTAGTTGTTTAATAGCCATTCGTCACGCGGGGTTCTAGGAGAAATTGCTGGAAGACACCTGCCTACTCGCTGGGGCTGCCGGTGCTTCCATGGGCCCGGTCTGTGAACAGGTGGTGGTGCCAACCGGCCACGAGCATCTCTTTCAAATCATGGTCAAAACTCATCCAAACTAAAAATGGGCATCACCGGGCACCCGGCTACAGCATATTCGGCAAGAAATATAAACCATCGGACAACTCAACGTCAGATTCTTATAGTAAAATGTTTTTCTCGTTGAACTGTGAACGAATTGGTACCCTGCTTGCCAGTTGCCACGAGGTGCATAAACCATCGGACAGCTCAAAAAGTCAAAGGCTACGGCATTTTTTTTTTTTTGAGCTAGGAAGTATGGAGGTCCTACAAGTGCCCCCAATTACGCAGCAGTATTATTCCTCAATAATCTCGGTTGCAAAAAGGCTGGAGCACGTCACGGGCCGGGGTAACGTACTACACCACGTAACACGGCGCAGCTGCGTCGCTTGCATGCGGGGCGCGTGTGCACGAGGGGTGTCGTGGTACGGCGCGCCGATGCAGTAACGTACGGACACGGAGCGTCGAGAACTCGAGATCAAGTTGGACAAATCCTCTATTATGTTGGATCATCCTATGTGGCGTCAGTTTTTGTCTCTTCGTTTGTTTTTGTTTTGAAAACGTACGCAGGCCGCGACGGGCCGCCGGAAATCAGCACGTCAGACGACATGATCCTGCTTATACTATATTTTGCTCGTGCGGCTAATAAAAGTGTGGCCATCACATGGTAAGCTAGCGAGATTTAGCAGAACAGCGCATCACGCATAATATTTATTTTTTTCCTGTTTACATACTCTGGGAACTTTTTTTAGATGCCCGGGAGGGAAAGTTATAGCAACACGCATAAAAGCCATCCATTTTCAAAGAAGATAGAAGTGAAGCCGGCCTCATCCGCCGCATTTTATTTGATTATCTCTTTACACCAACGAATTGCCGGCCTTTGCATAATCTGCAAAAGGAATCGTACACGAAGTCCCAACGCGTTGAGTAGAGTAGTAGTAGTAGCGAAGGAAAGCCAAAGGTGTGTGTGATCTTGACGAAAAAGCGAGCGACGACAACACAACAGGCGCAATCGTTTCAGCTTTCGGTTTCAGCTGTCCATGTGCATGGAAAAAGGAGGTGTGAACTTGTAAGTTGTGAGCCTCTGACGTTGTTTTTCAGTACGTGCTAACCCTTCTAGCTACAACCAGCTAACTGACGAAGTTTCGAGAAGAAGATGATATGGACGTACTGAGAAAAAGGGACGTGATTACATGTCACAAAACGATCGGGATTTAGACTTCTAACTGCACCATCACCCTCCCGTTCCGCATAAATTATTTCCAAAATGCCATGTCACGAAGATGATGGGCGCAGAGAGAAACGGACAATACAGCCAATTATTCTGGCATGTGCTTGATCGTCAAGACAGTGACACCAGTCACTAAAATCTTCGATGGAGCTAGGCAATTTCACTTCTTACAAAGCCACGTCTCCACGAGCCATACCTCTACGTGTAGCCAGTGGAAGTACTCCGTAGGTAATAAGTCTGCCTGAATGAAGATTGAAATATGAATGGATGGCACCGTGTGCCTCGAGTACGTACTCCTTTTCACCTTTACAGCGTTTGCAATTTTGGGTTATAGCCTTATAGGTAAATGGTAATTAGTAAAACTGTGACATGCCACTCCGATCCATAAAATGTACGAAATGGAAAACTAGTTATACTATTAAGCTAAAGAGAATCGATGCTGAAAGGCACCATTGCATCCGAAGAGTGGAGATTTCTATTTTGTAGATCAACACGTCAACCCCAAGACGCATTCATTTGAACTACCGACGGACGCACTTTTTTTTTTAATTTACTAGTATAATGCACGTGCCACAGGCACGTGTTTTTAGTAACAAATAAAAGTTGTTTTTTAAACACAGTTTTAATGGAAATTGGAATTTAACTATATATATATATATTAATATGTAATATTGTAAGCAACACTCGTATTGTATATTTTTCAAACTAATGTCGATCGTCTATCAACGAGATCTTTGTTTTTTCTCTGTTTGGTAAATTGAACTCTCTCTTCCAGCCATATTTATCTTCTTGTTTTCATCTTGGGCTTTTTTGTGCTTCTTTTTTGGTTTCTCTATGTCGTCCTCATCATCCGAGATTGTATTTGCATTTTTTTTGTCCATGTCATCATCCTTGTCATATTGGTATTTTTCTTCTTCACTTTCCTCATCTTCCTCCTCGTAGTAGGAATTGTTGTTTGAGCTGGTGTTTTCTTCATCCTCTTCTTCGTCATCGTATTCTTGCTCAGATTCCTCTTCTTCTGAAGGTTCTTCCTCCTCCAAGTCTTGGTCATCATATTCCTCATCCTCTTCTTCCTCGTCTTCTGGATTCCATTCTTTGTCCCCGTCTTCTTCATGGGAGCTTTCGTCATCTTCTTCTTCTTCTTGTTCAGATTTGGTGTCTTCCACGTTGCATAAGAATTGCTCCTGCACCTGAGAAGTTATGTCAATTATTTTTTATATATAAAATCTAGATTTTATTTTTTTGTTTTAATACTTGATCTGTTATAGTAGTATTATAAGTAAATTAGTGGCTGCAGCAATCACCTGATACGACATGTTTTTGTTGGTGGAGAATGATCTAGTACATGTTGCGTTGGCCGCCTTCTTCTCCCTGACATTGGTAGGCTTGTTGTTGAGTTGGTCCTGTAGCTCAAGGACCTGGTTTTGGAGTTTTTTTATTTGTTCTTTTGCATCCGACAGGGTGATCTCATTACATATCTTAACGAACAGAGATAAAACATTGCAATTAGAACACGTTAGTGCAAAAGAACACTGCATGTATTTATTTCTTTACTGAAATCTTGCAATTTTTTTTATTCAGAGAAACAGTAGCAAGTTCATCTTCATTGATATGATTTTTGTTGTTCCAATTTTTTTTATCATGCACAAATTTTTTGATTCGTTGATTATTGTAATTTGAAGCATCGTCGTACCTTGTTGTTTGGTTCGTCAGTTTTTTTCTCGATGATGCTTCCGTTGAGGCTGGTTTCCGTCCTGTTTGCATCGTCACTTCCGCCGGTCTCCCCATGCTCATCTTTGTTCTTCCCTTCACCTGTTCCGGCACCTCCGTAGTTGAGCACCGAGTCGATTAATGATTCCGACCTGGGTTCCTTGTTGCTTCCGGCGACGATTGGGTTGATATTGTTCATGGCTCTTTTTCTCTCGTGATCTGATCTAGACGTATTTGATATTTGTATTTTGGTGAATCTGTGTTCGCTATGTATGTTGCATATATAGCACAAGCCTTGATCCCTTTTCTAGAGTTTTTGTTGGTCTCGTTTGTTCAGTTTCTTAAATCAACACATCTTCATGCCTTTTCTCGAAGTTGGTCTGGACTCGTTTTGGTAGTTTCCTAAATGTTTACGATAGTTTTCGTGCAGCGTATTGTTTTGTAAAAATTGATTTTTTCCCCAAAAAATGTCGTTGTTCTCTATAATGATATTCCAATTAATAATCAAATAGGAGAAGTGTATTTTGCTGCTTGGCCCGCGTCGGCCCAGCATGGCCTTTGTCTTCCTCACGCCGTCGTCACTGCGCCATAGCCGCCGAGGAGCTTCGAGTCCGGACAAGCGGGCGGGAGGTGGGTGGAGTGGCCGACGGCGAGGTCGTCGTTCGGCGGGGTGGTTGTCGAGGCCGTCGGCGTTAGAGTTTTGGGTAGCTAGTGTTGTATTGGTCACCGGACTTAGAGGGAGGGGTTTGGGGCGTTGTTGGCCCGGCTGTGGAGGCGGGTTGGTGGGCGGCGAGGGTGAAGCATTTGGCCGGGTTAGTGGAAGAATGTGGTAGGTGTTAATTTTGAGTAGTTGGGACAGGCGGTGGCGTAGGCGGCTGGAGGCCGCTGGTGCCAGGGCTGGCGGGTGCGGCGGGGACTTGGAGGTTGACGGGTTATGGTGCATGAGGTGTGACGGGGGGTTGCGAAGGCGGCCTAAGTCCGCCGGGTATGGCGGTGGCGTGGAGGTGTACGGGTTTTCTTGGGTGGTGGCCGGCTGGCGGCGGCGGAGGTGGTCTTGCCGTCGGAGTTGGGGTGGCGGTTGTCGGCGGACGGAGGTGAATGTTACTCGAACATGTTGAGCCACCTGTTCAAGTGGTGATAGAGGATCCGAAATAGGCTCTAGCCATTTGTAATAATTATTTGTTATATATAATCTGCATGTAGAACAATAAAGAAGACTAAACGAACGAACCTTGTGGATCAACCAGATGGATGTGCGCTTTCTTTGGCTTGTTGTGCCGATGTTTGGTCTGTTTGTTCTGTTCAATATAAATTGGAGAAGCACCTGTAATAGCTGAAGCACTTCCTGATATAGACAGCACGTTATTAGTAGCACAGTCTGCAGTTGGAAGTAATAACGATTGATTTGACTTTTCAATTGCCAGTTTGGCGCCTATAGATTTGCTTTGTCCATCATTGGACATGTTATCCGCTGCACGTATCAAATCATCCAATGCTTCAGATGTCTTCTCGTCGGTCTCCATATAATCTTCTGTTTCTTCCGTCATAGGTTCTGCCTCTTGATATTCAGATGACATGAGTTCAGCGTTGTCGACTGTTGGTTCGACGATATCATCAACAGGGGATCCGAGATCGTCGGTGGCAGCAAATTGATCTCCATCAGAACCCATGTTAGCCTGCGATGGGAGCACGACAGCCAAAGCAATGCATTACAAATTTATGATGGAAAAAGCAGATGAACAGATGCGCACTGAGTGATATGCTTAAGTTAATTACTGCTAAATAAACCAGAGCCAAAGAAGTTCGATTAAACAACAGAACCAAGGCTCGACGTCAAACCCTAGGAAGAAGAAACGAAATAGGCTCATCTACATGTGTTTGTCCGGTTATATGGCCTCCTACGTACAGCTGCTAATAAACGTGAGAGCCAGGGGTTGAATCCCTGTCCGAGAGTACAGCTGCAGTACGGGCAACTTCTCCTTTTTGAAAATTATAAAAGTATCTGATTTATTTATAAGGAATGCACGGCTGCCTCTCAAAATTTATTCTGGATAGGCAATTGGATATATAAGGAATTTACGTTTGCCTCTCAATATTTATTCTTGGTAGGCAATTTTTTAGGTATGTAATTTTTTACCACATATTGTGACACGGATGCTCCATTGTTTATTTCCTTTTCATAGGTTTCCATGTGTTAGCGAACAATACGTGCCCATCACGGCATGATGAACTGTTGGCTGTGATTTTGCACCTCGTCCCAGTAGCATAATTTAAAGTATGTACCATTAAAAAAGTTGTCTCAACTAATTTACCCTTCTCGGGCTCATTGCTTCGTAACTACAGTCTGCATTTCGTGTCTTTGCATTGCATCTCGAAGAACGCGCGCCAACTGTTTGGCGGAATGCCCCGCGTGCGCTGGCACTTGAGAGCGCTCCCGCGTTTGCGCCGCCGCGGCCGACGCCACGCGTCGCCGGTCCTTTGACCCGGACACCGAGGCCCGAGGGCCATCTAAGGTGATGGGACAGGGCGTGCCTTATCCGCCCGCGCCCCAGCCCTGCTCCGCCCGCCTGCGTCGCGCCCAGGCGTCGTCCGCCACGCGGCAGCACCTCCCCACGGGGAGGACGCCTTCCCACGCCGCGCTCCGCGCCCGAGGTCGCCCGATCTCGCACGGCCAACCACGTCGCACGCCTGCCTCGGCCTCCACCCGCGGCGCTCAGGCTGCTCACCCTCTCCCGCGCGGCCTGCCCTGCCTCGCCTCGCTTTCCGTGCTCCACCCAGACAAGTGGATGTGACCACACGGCGCTAGCGGGGTGCTGCGGTGGCGGCGTGAGCGGGCTCCGGCGTGGGCTGGCTACGGGGCTCCGCTGCGGGCGGATGCGCTAAGCATGATATATATAGGTTCAATAAATCTCTTGTTTTCCTGTTGGCATTGAATATGGTCCCATGTTTTCATCATAAATCAAACGATTAAACTGAAGCACTATTTTTCCTATAATCAGAAATAGTGCATCCTCGACACGAGGCAATGCAATATTTTATAAACAAAATATATTTGTTTCACGTTCTCAATGTAAAATGACGTGGAGCATAAACCATCATTCCAAATTAATTGTCACTCGGGGCATAGCAGATTAGTTTCTTTATTACATTTGCATGCAATCCTTCAAGTCCTATACATATTATTTGCTACGTTCCTATGACGTCTCTGTAAACAATGTTCTTTGTTCTCTTGCCGGTAGGATCTGCATCAATATTAGGCTTTGCTAAAACCCATGTTGTCTTCCTTGAAACACCTCTGGAGAGCGCAACATACAACTGCCCATGCGCAAAAACCGGCTCAGGTAGGTATATGCCGACATTTGGTATGGTTTGCCCCTGAGCTTTGTTAATAGTCATTGCAAAACTAAGCCTAATAGGGAACTGTCTGCGCTTGAACTTGAAAGGCAGTGATATGTCTTCTGAAGGGGACAATGGAATTCTAGGAAGGAACACCCTGTTACCGGCATGCGGTCCATTAACAATCTCAGCATCAATGGAGTTGTCTTGGAAATCTCTGATAACCAGACGAGTACCATTACAAAGGCCATTGTGAGGGTCTATATTTCTAAGGAGAATGACAGGGCAATTTTTCTTAACCTTTAGCTCATGCGGTGGAAGTCCATTTGGTGTAATGGAATTGAGGAAATCTAGAGGGTAGTTGTTGGCTATGTCATCATCAACCGAATCATGGCTGTAGAAAACCTTTTCTTTACCTGGGAACATGTCAATCATCCTTGAATTCAAGCCATCAACGTGCTCGTTCCTCGTGGACAGGATGGCACGCTCCCTCAGATATCCAGCATCCATACAATTAGCCCTGAGATTCGGGAAGACGTGTTCAATAAGGGTGTCAATAGACTTCTCAGACGTGTATTCGATGATGACGTCATCAGGAAGGTCGACATAGTCGTGGCTATAAGTTTCTTGAGTGCCATTGCCAATCCTGAGGAGATATTCAGAAAACCACGTGTCACCATGTGCTCTCATATTCTTGCTTAGACGTATCTTCTTGACAAGATCCCATATATATGAGCTCTGCAGAGTGGCATCGGTGATCTGTGCCCTGTTACCGCGAGGCACTACAGGAAGAACCTGTCTGAAGTCACCTCCAAACACAATAACTTTGCCGCCAAATGGATCAGAACACTCCATAATATCCTGCAGACTTCTTTCTAGCGCCTCAACTGATTCCCTCCTTGTCATAGCCACTTCATCCCATATGATCAACGAGGCTGTACGTAACAATGCTGCAGTACCGCTCTGTTTTGTAAAGTTGCAGACAGAGGTATCATTAATCCTAATAGGTATCTTAAACCTAGAATGAGCGGTACGACCGCCTGGCATGATAGAAGCAGCTATCCCGGACGTTGCAGTAGCAACTGCAATAAGCCCTAGTGATCGCACCTTTGCAAGCAGTGCCCTATAGAGGAACGTCTTGCCAGTACCGCCAGGACCATCAACAAAAAATACCTTTCCTTTTTTTTTAATGGCATGATCATATATTTCATCAAAACCAGCCCGCTGCTCTGAGTTCAATGATTCTATCAGTCGCAGGTCTTCTTCGTCGTAACCAACTTTTCTTTCTTCTGTCAATTCTCTATAGTAGTCTCTAGCGGGAGCACCTGTCCAAGTTTAAAAATTAACATAAATCAGTTATTAGTGCCAAAGACGTATTTGCTGGTCTGTAAAAATATTCTGAACCACTAACCAAAATACAACACACTTTATAGACTTTGGATCGTAATTTTTTAAACATCCAATTATTGACCTACGAGCTTGCAGGACCACACATATCGACATGATTAATGGTTATACATGTAAATGTAGACAGAAATCAATTGTTAGCGGCAAATTTTGAAATCACAAAATCAGAGAGATCATTTATGTGCTAAATTTCGTAGGTGCTGGTCTATAAATCTATTCTGAACTACTAAGTAAAATACAAAACACTTAACTAACTTTTTGTCAAACTCGACCCAACTTCTTCTCATCAGGTAGCATATAAATCTTTTTTTTTTCTACAGCAGTACCATGCATGTTTTAAATAATGCATTAACAGCATACATGGTGCGAAATATAGGTCTGCGTTACAAATAAACGATGCATTTGAACAAAGATTCAGTAAGCCTCATTAATATGGATGTAGAGGTTAATATTCGGGACATGTAAACTTTCAGAACTAAACCATCGACACTACTCAGCCACATATATTTCATATTTTATTAGTAGCAAAGAAACTGTATGCATATATATGCTATATAAATAGCATCTTTCATATGTATAGGTAAATGTTGAGACAATAAAAAGGATCACCTGTCTCATCAAGTTGTGGTAGTCCATAGTTATTTATATCCTTTCCCATAGAACGGACAATGTCTGCTACATCCCTTAGCACAAGCTGCTGAACCATAGACGAGCTCCCATTTGTACGACGATAGTCCTCAGCCATAGCTCCAAGATGTTTGTCCCAGAGGGCTCGAATGTTGGCGCACTCACAGAAGACAATAATAGTGGCAAACATTCTTCTGAGTGCATACGGCATCTTCCATATAGTAGCCTCCGTAAGTGCATCATCTAGAGACTTGTCAGTGGAGACAAGTCCAAGGACCTCGGCCGCCTTTCTGAAGGTTGGGTAAATAACACCACGAACTGTTCGCAAGTCTTCCCATGAAGTGGCACCTCTAACATGACAGAGCATCACTCGTAGGTAGTACCTATCACCTTCACCGATCTGTGCGTAAACGAGCCTACCGATCTGAAACCTCTTATTCTTCCTTTTCACCCACTCTTTATCTTTCTTGATCCAGCGGTAATGTTCTGGAAATTCTTTGTACAACAACTCTCGTGCAGCTGCATCTTCCATGTTCTTCTTGAAATAGGCTATAAGCATAGACCTTTGAGAGCTAGCACGTGCAAGGATGTCCTCTATTTTCTCATTTTCATCGAATGGTACCATGTGCATACCTGGCATATGAACTTGCATCTGCAAAACTGGTGGCGACATTGAATACATCGGAAACCGATACATCCTATATATAGCTTCAATAGCAGTGATGCACCTTGCCTTCCTATACTGCTTGACCTCATTTATCTCCACTGCTGAACCGTTACCATTGGTATCATCAACAAAAAACGATGCACAATCATGGCCTTTGTAGATATACTTGTAAATATACTTCACGGACTCGATGCTGCAGCACACCTCAACATTAATGTGACAGTTGTACCGCATGAGTAGTGTGGGGTTATACGGAACAACCCATCTGTTATCCAGCCACTTCTTCCTGATGTAAACCTTCCGACCATTCTGCCTGCGTCTGTAGATGGGATATGCATCCCTCCCTTGTTGCGTGGCATCACAAAACTGTCGCGGGTACTTGAACCGACACTGATTGTCTACCATACATCCACATTGTGGATTAAGAATCCCACAAGGCCCATGCATCATATGAGTGCAGACCAGATTGTGCAGCAATGGAAACTTTTTTTCATCCGGGAGCTCAGCGGAGATGTATTTATCATAATCATCAGGCCCATTAGGCTTGTCACTCTTATCAAGAATGAGCAGGAAATGCTCATGGGGGAGCCCCCTTTTCTGAAATTCGGTGACATGTGCCCAAGCAACCACCTTTCCAAAGTGTTTTTTCTTGATCACGAAATCATGGAAGTCAAGTAGCTTTGCACGATACACTCTCGCAACAATATCCGGTCTATCCTGTGGTGTTTGACCCGGCAATAATTGTTCAGCAATTTCTGGCCATTGAGGATTGCATGTCATAGTAACAAAAAAATCCGGCCGTCCATATCGTGCTACAAGAGCCATGGCATCCATGAACCTAGCATGAACATCCCGGTCGCTGCCTGGAAAGTTTTTAGAGAGCACAATGCGCTTTCCGGTCCTCATAGCATCAACCTCACCAGCAGCAAGGCTATCAGCAAGTCCCTGCAAGAGCATCATATATAAATTGTTAGAATAATGAAAAGCACATGGTGATAGCATGTTTAATATTGATCAACGAATATTAGATCAAAGTATTATTATGAAAAGCACCTGGTATAGGTCTGCTCGAATAATTTTCTGATGGTCGGGGTGAGTATACCAGTCCAAGCGCATAGACTCAATTTTTATATACATATCAACAATCCATTGTTGGAAGAGGCGACCTCCATAGAAAAAAATAACGAATACATCACCGCGAATCTGCAATATATAACAGTAGTACTCACGGGCACTGACGTGAAGTCTCGCACCAGATGTCCCTAAAATTAAGTGCACAGTCAGGTAGGTAAGTACAACATGAAACTTACTGTCCCTTTGCATTTGCGTTGAGGGAGTGTGACTAACCTCCGTCTTCATCCTCGGAGTCCTCATGGTAACCTCCCATTGCATCATCTTCACCATCAATATTTTCTTCGTTTTCACCGCCCCCTTCCACGGTGGGATGCACATTTGACTCTGGAATCACCGATGCCACCCTTTTTGCCCTCTTCACTTTCTGAGTTGACTCCTGAATTATTCCAGCGTTTGCATCTATATAAAAAATTAAAGTACAATGCATTAGTTTAACAAGTAGTACAAGGACGTGCAAACAAATAGTGTTGAAATACAGACCAGTATTTGTCCTCTTTTTATATGTTCGTTTCTGTCGGGGGAAGCGCTTCAACGGGAATTCTTCATACAATATTTTCTTGTCCTCCCAACCAGTCTCACCTCTAGGATAAAACAATGGATACGCTAGAGGGTCATAACATCCATGGAATGCTCGGATGTACTGTGCATGTCCGGATTTGCCATATACCAGGATACTCCTTGTAAATTTCTTTCTAGCATCGGTCCCATCCTCCCATATGGCAGCTACCTGTTCCATTGCAGGCGCATTGTACCTGCGTTGATCCACAGATATGCTGGTGTTTAACTCAATCACGTAGTCATCAAGATTTGACACCTGTCCCATATGCTCGAAAGTACGGGCATAAGGATTATTATCTTGGGTGCACCTCACGATACGGATCACACGAGCATCAAGATGGGGAGATCTATTTGTTCTGTGAGTCATAGCTTGGTCCGTATCATAAAAGTAAAGTTGCATATGTCGAGGCCCTTTAGCTCCTGGCTTCAATGGATCAAGCTTATGATATATTTGACCATGTACCTTGAAACAATATACACCCGTTCCTGCAGCAATGATATAATAATAATAATGTCATCGTTTTATAAGACATGAGTGAAATATGATCAAAATTTAAATATTACCAGCAGCGGTGGCGAGCCGTTGATTGATCGACGCCCCAAAGCTTGTGAATGAGAAGTGTGAATTGAAATACCGTATATTCTGTCTAAAATACAAAGCATCTCGGTCAACCTGGCTGGTGAACAATAGGCGCAACTCATCAGACACATCCGGAATGTATATGTTAACCTTTCCCTTTCTGCAACAAAAAGCATCCCCTTCTCGCGGAAACTTCAAGGCCCCACACCACTCACATGGTGGCACTTTACGGAGCACAAAATGTTTCTTTGGCAAGTCTTTGTAAATGTATTCGTAGGGATCAACTGGTGGAATGACGATGTCAGGGTCCCTCATGGTTTTGTACTGTACAACTGCACTCCAAAAGGAATATGGATAAAAAATCAATTGTCAATTATTTTAGGTGCTGACCACATATAATTGGATCCTTGTGGATATGTATGTCTACCTTGTTCATGGTACACTCTGGCCTCATCATCCTCGTAAGGTTGACCCACAACTTCAGCGGGTTCTTGGCAGTCCAAATCCTCCTCTGTGCAAACAATGCATCAACACAAAGCATCACATCTATACTATAATACTTTCAAAATTTTTAAAAGTGCATGTTTCTAATGGAAACATGGTGGCACTTTACGGAGCACAAAAAGGTAATACTTTCAAAACAGCCATTCACTCCAATGCAGCCAAAAGAGTTCTTGGCAGTGCAAATTTGCCTGTGCAAATATTGTCTTACCTTCGATTGCATCGTCATCACAATCTTGTTCCAAATGCCCAGCGCTTGAACCCTGTCCATTTTCTTTGTGTGTTGTGGAACCTGTACGGACATATACAATGGTACTGGTTATCATAGCAAACAACAAGGATCCAACAAAATTAGAATTAAACCTTTGGTGCTACTCCGTGTAACGATCCGTGATGTGGGACGTGAAACATTAAGTGGAGTGATAGCAATCTGGAGAGGTGGGATTTCACATCTGGTGGTCGACTGCATAGGAAGGTTTGTACCAGCATTAACGTCTCTTTGGCTGCAAGACCCAGTGTCTGTCGAAATCGAGTTTATGCTAGCAGAGACCCCTGTTTGCACAAAATCGAGCGGAAGAGGTTCAGCAAATAAACTTCTTTGAGACCCTTTGCCTCTTGTGCGAGCATAACTTGCCCTCCTTTTGGCATTCACAAGTTCTCTCTGTTCATCTGTTTTCGACATCGATGTTCTGGCATAAACCTCCCTCCTTTTTGCATTGAAAAGATCCCTCTGTTCATCCGTCATCTTAGCATACCAATTATTATTGCTGCCACGCTGTAGGGTATCTAAACTATCTGCATCTATTGAACATACGATGCCAGGATCATCCATGTTTGGAACATCTCGTGCCACAGATCGTCCACCGCGGCCACCTTTACGTCCACCACCGCCGCCTCTACGACCTCCAGCACCGCCTCTACGTCCACCAATGCCGCCTGTATAGCCACCTCGGTCACGACCCACATACGCCGCCGTTGGGTTAGGAGAATCCATTAGCGTCGATAGCTGAAACAAAAAAAAACGAAATTGAAAACCACTTTGTAAACCGATCAGCACCACAATGTTCATCCAGACCTAGAGTTGCTCACGACCTTCGAGGTCATGAACCGGATGGCAACCAGAAAGAAAAGAAAAGGAAAACAACGGAGGAAAGATCAGACAACGGAGTAGAGGAAGGACAGATGGAAACCATGTCGTGTGAAAGAAAAGAAAAGGAAACCAATGCACGGCCGTCCAGCAGACAGGGATTTTTTATAGTATGTTTCACGTAGAGAAAGGAAGGCCATGCTCCTACACGTATGTAACCATTCAATGAAGGAAAGATTCTACCGGCCAATGAAGAAAACAACGAAGGAAACGTACGTGACCAGCCGTATGTTTCCTTAAGCCGCCGCTTTTGGTTCGTTGATGCATCAATTCTCTTCGATCCTTATAGTATAGATTACGTACGTCCGTTAGATTTTAAAAAATATTGGTCAACATTTTTTATCTAACATTATTTTAATGAAAATTTTGTCTAACATTTTTGTTGGACAAAAGAATGTTGATCATCCAACTTTTTCCATGAAATATTGGTTGACATTTTTATTGAAATAATATTTTAAATGTGTTAGTTCGGCATTTTTTTAATAAGATTTTCAGTTGAAATGTTGGCTCAAAATTTTTATAAAATTATAAGATTTAATATTTTTTTAAAAATATGTTGGTTCAATTTTTTCATCCAACATTTTTTTAGTTAAAGTGTTCAATGGACTATCATACTAAGTTTGATATGAGTCTTGATCGGCTTTATAATTGAACTACTTAACCATCTTCTGGTAAGGCATGTAGGAGCCCTGCCCACAATTTTTATAACTTTTTTTAAAAAACATATTTTACTATTAACCCTTCTAGAACTTTTATTCCGGGGTGACCCTTTTGGCGGCGCCGCTGGCATTAGACGGCAAATAGTCACTGCCGCACCGTTGCATGCAGTGGTGCGGCAGGCCTGTTGCAACTCCTGCCACACATGCACTGGCGCGGCAGGCTTGCCCCACCGCATGCAATGACATGGCAGTGCCTATATGCCGCGCCATTGCAAGCTGTGTAGCCAAAAAGGGTCACCCCGTAATAAAAGTTCAGGGGAGTTAATAATAAAATAAAATTGAAAAAAGATTAAAAATAAAAAATCCCTGCCCGCCGTATCTATTTTGCGGTTGGCTCCAACCAAGTGAAGTTAGGGATTGGGCGCTTGTCCTCAGGTCTTGTCTACTCCCTCCGTTCCAAAAAACAAGTCGTTTTGTGATTCAATTTTTGTCGCATAAAACAAGTCATTTTACCCGATTTGGCATGTTTGCATGTGCATGTAGGCATGCAACCGTCGGTTAGCACCGAATCTGGGGGCAATCAAGATCATTTTACATTTTCGTTAATCTGTCCTAAAATGTCTAGAATGACTTTTTTTTTTTTCGATACAGAGGGAGTATGCTTCCAAGATGCCGCTAACTGTATGCTACCGAACCGAAGTACCGAGGAAAACCGACCTGGGCCATTAGCTCTGCAAAACGCGCTCAAATAAAACCACCCTCCTCACCTCACTACGGCCCACCACGGCCCAAGGCCACCGTCGCCTACATCTCCGCCATATGGCCACGTCTCATCTCCGCCATATGGCCACGTCTCGTTCTAGCTCCTCCAACGGCAGGTTCGCTGGCTGGCGGCGGCGCTGAACGGGCCGCCCCCTTGGCATAGGCGAGCAGCGGAGCAGCAGGCGAGCGAGACGGCGGCAGCAAGTTGTTCCGGCGCCGCACGAAGCAGCCACGCAGCACGCACGCAGGGGACTCGCGCATGGCGACGACCGGCGCAATGCAGTCGCGTCCGCACTGCTTTGATTTTTCTTGCATCGTTCTTGCTTGCTTCCATTTCTTTGCTTGCATGTGTCGATCTCCTTGCTTGCTTGGTCAATTTTCTTGCTTGCCTAGTCGATTTGGTCATTTGTAAAGCCGTGAAGATGAGAGGATTGGGATGAATGACAGTCACTCAGAATAAACTTCGGTAAAAACCGAATACCGCACCGATTATACCGACACCGAATATGTCGGTTTCTTGGTTGTGCCTACACCGATCGGTTCCTTATCAGTCCAACACCGAATTTCCTATGTACCGATAACACCGAACCGAACTCGTCGGTTATACCGAATGCCCACGCCTAGCTCTTGGAGTCAGAATGATGTCCCAGTTAAGCATGAGACTTTAATAGACTGTACGGCTGTACCCATATTCCTTGCCCAAACAAATGTTTGCTAACATTTGGTTCCCAGTCTTGGGTCTAGTGGGCCGGGCATGTAGACGCGAGAGCGTGTGGTAGGCCTCAAAGCTTGGAACCAGATGTTTGATTATTGGCAACGATTTGGGCAAGGTGATCTTGACAAAAGAAGGATCAGCTTGCTTTGGTGACCGATAAGGTGACATGCATGCTTCGCCGTCGCTCCAATGCAAAGTATATGACGCGGTGTGGTCCAGCCATCGTATATAAAAATAAATCTGCATATATACATGCAGGCATATGTCAGGCTTACGCCTCGACGCCTGACCAAGGCTGCGTGCTATACAGTGGCGGACTCAGGATTTCAAAGTTTGGGTATTCCCGATTTAAAGAAAAATTTGAAGTCCGCAATAGCAATGTAGCATAAACAAAAGGCACAAGTTGTTCAAACTAAAGATTGTCAGTACTTGTAACAAATAAAGAGAGATTACAAAATACTAAAAGAAAACTACAAATGTTGCTTTAGGTCTTGGGAAAAATTATACTTTTCTAGACTGCATTGTTGTGATAACTATTAGCCATATCAGCACAATATTTTTCAATCATTTCCTCGTATGCTAATTTCTAAACCCTCCATTCAAGCAGAAAGCATGACTCTCATCCGTAACTCTAGCAGCTCTTTCGCACAAAGATTTCAAAATCAAATTGATCTCCTCACGTTCATTACTGCCTACATGGAAGCAAACACACCAAACTACAGGAGGGATAAAGGGGGGAGGTTGAGATTGATCCTATGATTGGAAGTTGATGTATGAGCCGTAAATTGATTAAACTTTTGTGTTTTGGATGAAGAATGCATACACAAAATGTAGCCAAGCAATGGTGGCAGCTATGCTTCCCTGCAGATCCGACGATTGGCGACGACCATGACAACGACAACAACAGCATTATTCAAAGCTACACGCGACCGCATCTTCTCGGCCTCCTCCGGTTCTGTCTAATATGCAGGATGCCCCCCGAGAAGAGTGAGCACAAGCCCACCAAGTTTATCATCACCGCGTTCGGCCTCCAGTAGGCTAGCACACGGTTTTCAATTCCGGATAAAAAAAATTTCGTTCCCCTCCGAAAAAACCGAAATTCCCGGAATTTCGGTAAAATAAAAAAAAATTGGCAAAAAAAATTGTGAAAAGTTGAGGGCAAAGGAGGGATCGAACCAGGGACCTGAATATTCCGGAGAAACGCATCTACCACCAGACCAACAACTTCTTTGCGTCACAATCAGCGCATACAGACTATATGACCCTTTTGAATTTGACCTTTTCCGAAATATTTGACCGAAATTATTTTTTTCGCTCCCTCACGAAAAAAACCGATATTTCGGATATTCCGGCGAAATTTCGTCGAAAATGTGAACCATGGGCTAGCATCAAGTTGGCCGACAGCACGGCGAGGTGGTTTGCGGACATGAACTGCATGAAGAAACCCGTCATCTTCGGCGAGCTCTCTCTGTCGCCGCTGTACCTGACCGACGTCACCACCTGCTGGCTCGTCAACATGGAGGCGTTGGAGTCGGTCGAGGCAAGCACTGCCGAAAGATTCAAGAAGGGCTACGTCATTAGCTCCTACTTGTCGATGCTGGCGACGCTCATGGAGCAGGAGGACGTGCAAGAGCTCCGGAGAAGTGTGATAATGTATTTTGTATTGACGACGTTAGTTAAAGCTAAAAGTGGCAAATTATAAATAAAACAATCTTAACCTCACCAAAACATACTAAGACAAGGATAAATAAATTCAAAAAATAATTTAAAAATTACAACAATGAGAAACAAGAATAAATATATTGAAAGACATAAAATGTTACAAACAAAAAACTAGCTACGCTCGCAATTTACGGGGGCCACCTTGCTAGTTTGTTGTATTAGACTTGCGAAGGAAAACAAACGAACACCAGCAAAAGAAAAAACCAACAACAAAAACAGAAAGGACAGCCATCCCAAACCCTTGTCAAAGGACTCTACACAACTAATTCAGATGAATAATTGGATGTCGCACTGAAGCAGGAAATGCTGGAGTATGTTCCAAGCATGCGTCTTGAACCGATGAACTCTTGATCAACACAAATGATCTTTTTGTGACTCTCTACTCATATTCCTTGCCCAAATGTTCGCTAGCATTTGGTTCGAAGCTAGCTTTTAATCGTCCTAGACCCTTGGTCTTTTGCTGTAGTTTGTCCCTTTTGCATTGTTTCGCAGCAGGCCAGCAGAGCAGGGGGAGCGATGGCTCAACATGAAGCCTGGAACCAGATATCGATTATTGGCAACGATTTGGGCAAGGGATCTGGGCGAAAGGTGGCGACGAGCAGCTTTGCTGATCAAGGCCGGGACAACTTGCTTCGGCCATCGATCAAAGTATCTGACGCAGCATATGGTCCACAGCTGCAGGTGCACACAGTATGTCTCTGTTACGCCAAGTGCGCGCCGTGGGCTATATATACACACACTCATCATGAATGCATGTGAGAGATTTTGGGTGTCCATGCATGCAATAAGTAGCTAGCACAGTGGACCTGCTGTGAGCCTTCCCCCCGCGGGCTCCATGGACGCTAACAGTTGCCCGCCTAACGAAAGAATTGGACCTATCCCGGTAGCCCAAGAAATTGCTTTGAGAGAGAGGCTGCGCAACACAAATGAGAAACTGGAAACTCTGATCGCAATGGCCCATGCCAGGATGAGCAGGTTCCCTCACAGGCTACGAGGGATTGGCGGCGCCGACAACCGCTACGTGGTGCCCAGCGTGGTGGCCATCGGCCCGTACCACCATGGCCTGCCTCACCTGCAGCAGATGGAGGAGGTGAAGCACGCGGCGGCCCACAGGCTCTGCAAGGGCTCGGGCCGCTCCGTCGAGGAGGTGTACAAGAAGATCCTCTCGGTCGCCGGCGACGCCCGCCGCTGCTACGACGACGCGTCGCCGCCCGTGGCAGGGCTGAGCGACGCCGAGTTCGCGGACATGATGTTCGTGGACGCCTGCTTCCTTGTGTGGTATTTGAACCCACGCGGCGGGGAAGACGAGGACCCGCTGTGGAGAGCGTGTCGCTTCTCGTACCGCATCAGCAACATCCACAAGGACATCTTGCGGCTGGAGAACCAGATTCCTTTGCTGGTGCTCGAGGCCCTTATGACCGATGATAGTCCCGTGGATCTGCTAGAACGGATACAGCTGGAAACTGCGGCCACAGCAGGTTTCTTCAACAGATCAGAGGAAGAGAATAAGCAGGTGGTTATTATTAGGCGGCCGTGGATCGTCACGAGGTTCTTGATGGCATGTTGCCGACGACGTGTCCCTGAGGAGCAGAGTCAGGCACACACGGTTACTCTTGAAAGAAACAGCAGCAGCAGCACCATCAGCATTGCAGACTCCAAGCCGCCGCATCTCCTAGGCCTTGCCAGGTCTAGTATGATCAGCGGCATGCCTCGCCAAAAGACGTCAGTCAGTATAAGCGGGCCCTCGTCGCTCCTATCCAGAAGCGCCGTGGACCTCGCGCAGATAGGCGTCAAGCTGGCTGCAAGCAGGGCCCACTGGTTCGCGGACATGAAGGTCCGGAAGAAGCCCATCTGCGGCGAACTGTCCGTGTCGTCACTGTCCCTAGACGACTTCGGCGCCTGCTGTCTTGTCAACATGGCGGCATTGGAGATGGCGGAGACGCTCGACGCCTCGAGCGCCGCTCAGACGGATGCCTACGTCGTGAGCTCGTACCTGTCGCTGCTGGCGATGCTCATGGACCGGGAGGAGGACGTGCACGAGCTCCGGATGAGGGGCGTGCTGCGCAGCAGTTTCAGCAATGCGCAGACTCTGGCCTTCTTCAAGGAGCTCAGCCAGCACCTTCGTCCCGGCTACAACTACTACCGCACCTTGGCGGAGATCGGCAACTACATGAGCCAGAGATGGGCGTGGATCGCCGTCCACAAGTTCGTCTACAACTACCACAGGATCATCGTCGCCGTCCTGTCCATCGCCGGTGTGCTCGTCAGCATCTTGAAGGCACTTTATTCGCTCAAGAAACCCTAGAAGCAAACCTAACACAGCCAAGCTGGTCTTCATGCATGCTTCAATTCGCCTTGTTTTATGCTATTTTTCGTATTTAATTACTTTTGGGCGCACACGCTTCATATCTGATTATTTTCGTCTGAAATACGTACACCCATCATGCAACTTTTTTATGATGTGCACACAACAATAATGACGACGGTTACTTTCTCATGAAATGTAGTACCGAAGAGATCATGGTAATTCTCTCATTACATCCTCTTCTATGTCTTGTGATAACAGAAACACCACAATTATTCTTGCCTGCGTGCAGCTTTATTGTATTTCCTTGCACAATTTTTTGTTTGACCTGAGGGTAAATCTATTTGACTTAAGCCGTTGGAAGTTAATAATCTTGAGATTATGGAAGTTATATATTGCGCGTATTGATTGGCCACCGTATACATATTGATTGGCCACCGTATATAAGTTTCTGTGCATATATGGCTATAAAGCTTGCAGGTTCTGATGGGAGCAACCTCGATGCCGTGCATGCGGCACGCCAAGGATCACCGCACATGCCACTGCCAATGCCACTCGTAGCGCACGCCCCATCGCCCTCCCGCAAACGACGTCGCGACATACCATACACCTCGCACTCCCTCCTCCCACCCCCGCATGCGCTAACGGGCAGCCACAGCTCACCCATCAACCTCACTAGGATAGGCTCACGAGAATTAAACCGAGTACCACAAAAAAAATCTTATTTCACAAATCAAGTATTCAAATTTAATTTCGATTGCACCACTATATTTCGTATTACGATCAAGATCTTCGTAACTAGACCACTTGCCTATATTTAGAATTTAAAAATATGGAACATTTTTTGAAACAAAAAATGTATAGAACAAACATAAATCTTAACATGCGGAACAAATCATTTAGTGGAACAGAATATTTCATATAGAAGTAAGTTAAAGTGGAACAAATCATCCAAACATGTGGAACAAAATATCATATGAATGGAATAAAATATCGTACAAAAGGAACATAAATCTTAACACGTGGAACAGAATATTATACATTTGGAACAAAATATTATACATTTGAAACAAATTATATGACTTTTAAACAAATTATATGACTCATGGAACAAAAATATATACATGTGGAACAAATTATACTATTCAGATTATCTTCAAAATAAAAATAAAAAGAATCAGTCACAATGTGGGAGAGGATAAATTTAAAAATAAAAAGGAGAAATAAAAAGTAAAAAAATAAACAGAAGAAAAAAAATAAATAAGAAAATTATATGATGGCTAGCCATGTATGCTAGCTTGTAGAAGAAGAGTCCTCGCCAAAAGCGACCAAATATGAAAGAAATGTATAATAATTAATACTTCCTCTGTTCCTCCAAATTATAGGTCGTTTAGAATTTTCTAAGTTCGTAAATTTTGCTATGAATTTAGACATAATGTTTATCTAGGTGCATAACAAAGATTATGAACCTAAAAAAGCCAAAACGACCTATAGTTTGAAACGGAGGTAGCAGTATTGATCAGTAAACGTAGGAGGAGCGGCAGGTTATGGTTTCTTGAGTGAATAAATTGCCTTAAATATGCCGACGAGCACGCTGGCGATCGACATGACCGCGACGATGTACTTGTAGTTGTTATAGAGGAACCTGTGGACGACGATCGTCACCGGCCTCTGGCGTATGTACCTGTCGATCTCCGCCAAGGTGTTGAAGTAGTTGATGCCCTGGCGAAGGTGCTTGCCGATGCCCTTGAAGAATGCCAGCGTCTCCGTGTTGGTGAAATTGGTCTTGACGACGTCACTCCTCCGGAGCTCCTGCACGTCCTCCTCTCGGTCCATGAGCATCGCCAGCGTCGATAAGTAGGAGCTGATGACGTAGCCGTCCTTGTCGAAGCTCTGGGCGGCGCTCACCTCGACCGACTCCAGCGCCGCCATGTTGACGAGCCAGCAGGTGGTGACGTCGGTGAGGTACAGCGGTGACAGGGAGAGCTCGCCGAAGACGACGGGCTTCTTCACGCAGTTCATGTCCGCAAACCATCTCGCCTTGTTGGCGGCCAGCTTGATGCCAACCTGCGCAAGTTCAAAGGCGGTGCGGCAAGTCGTCGTCAGCGGGGTGCTAGCGCCGAAGGTGAACTTACTTTCTCTCTTCTCGAGGGGCATCCTGCATATTAGAGAGAACCGGAGGAGGCCGAGGAGATGCATTGGCATACAGCGTTGAATGATGCTGTCGGTGTCATCACTCCTGCCATGGTCGTCGTCGCCGGTCATCGGATCTGGAAAGCATAGCCGCCACCATTGCGCCATCCATCTCTTCTTCTTCTCCTCCTTTCTGGGGCGGATATCCCCTAACCTATAACCAATGTTGTAAATAGCTGGCAAAAAGGTTTAATTTAATGGCAAGGCTTTAGAAAATATCACTCAAGCTAAGGCTATAGCGGGCTATAGGGGCTAAAATGTACGACATGAGAGAAAATATCAGTATCATGATCTCAAATAGCTATAGCGCAGCAGCTATAGAGCAAGATTTAAAACCTTGCCTGTAACTAGCACGCAACCACACATCATTGTTGTTGGTGTTCTCCATGATGGCCCGGAGCACTAGCCAGGGGATCTGGTTCTCGAGCATGAAGATGTCCTTCTCGATGTTAGGCTCGGACGAAAGAACCAATCCTGGGAACAGCTTGTCGTCGTGGGCGGCCAAGTACCACACGAGAAAGGAGGCGTCCACGAACATCATGGTCGCGAACTCGGCGTCGCTCAGGCCCGCCACGGACACGTCGTCGTAGCAGCGGCGGGCGTCGCCGGCGACAGGGAGGATCTTCTCGTAGACCTCCTGACGGAGCGGCCTGACATCCCACAGAGCCTGTGGGCCGCCGCTTGCTTGACCTCCTCCATCTCCTGCAGGTGAGGCAGGCCGTGGTGGTACGGGCCGATGGCCACCATGCTCGGTACCACGTGGCAATTGTCCGCGCCGCCGATCCCTCGTAGCCTGTGAGGGAACCTGGGGATCCTTGTGCTCGTCATCGAGATGCGGGTCTCCAATGCCTCGGCTGTACTGTGGAGCCTCTCTCTCAACGCGTTCCCTTCTGATATTGGTGATGTTTCTAGCTCTACTGCCATGATAGCTACAGTTCTTGCCTCTCCTAGGCTATTGCTGGCAGCGTCCATGGAGCCCCGGCCGGCCGTAAAAAAGAAAAGGCTGCGATATGTAGACGCCTAAATTTGCGATATAGCACGCAGCACTTGGCGAGCCCTGCAGTGTATGTATATTTATTTATATATGATGATGGCTGTACTGGACCACAGTGCATCTGATACTTGCATTGGAGCGATGGCCGAAGCATGTACTACATTTCACCTTGATCACCAAAACTAGCTGATCAATGCAAACTGAGTGTACCTGAGCTGTTAAGGTTTGCTTGTGGTGGAATCTGCCAATCAGGATGTCAGTTCTTGATTCGCATTTGTGCTAGCATTTTTCTAGATTTATTTTAAAAAATAATTGGCGGTATTCTTCCAGTGATAGGCGACATGTCCATCCATAGCGGGTGCCGGTGGTGACTTCGTCAAGATCCGCCAGCTCAGTCTCTCAAGGTGGTCATAGTGGTAGGATTGTGTGTGTATTCATAGCAAGGTACTAAATAGCAATCTTAGCACCCGCAATAGCGGTAGCGCTATAAGGTAGCGGACACAACACAAGATAGCAAGCTCGGACTTAGCGCCGCTATTTCCAGCTATTGTGGCCTCTATTTCTCATATTTCGCCTCTATTGCTAGCACTGTGCCGTTATTTCACTAAATTTATAGTTAAAGTAACATATCAAAATAGATCAAATGCCAATAAGAGTGTCCAAAATATTGTTTAGATGATAATGATGAATGATTGAATGAGAAATAATGTTTTTCCTTTGTTGATATGAGAATTTAATGCTAATATATGTATCCATACATTTCTTAATATATATTTATTTGTGCTTTTTTGTGATTTTACGTGAAATGTAATTGCTAACTAAAAACTTTTATATTATTTTAAGTAAACTTATGCTAAAATTTTGACTATTTTTTAATTCTGCTATTTGGATTTAGCGCCTGCTATAGCACTCGCTATCCGCAATCCGCTACATCGCCACTTATCCGCTATGAGACCGCTAAACAGTATTAAGTACCTTGATTCGTACGGTTGAGTGTACTTGTGTATATGAGCTTCTGCGCCTGTACTGTGTTAAAAAAAAGGTTAGCTGATCCATGTTTTGTTAAGATCACTTGCCCAATTCGTTGCCCAATCATCGTCTGGTTCCAAGGACCACTAGGGTCCATCAAGATGAAGATTGGAACCAAATGTTAGCAAACATTTGGGCAAGGAATATGGTACAGTCATAAAGATTAGTTTTGTCGATCAAGTTCACTAAAGTCGAACTCATGCTCAAGTGGGGCATCATTCTGACTCCATGCATGAGCACCCAGCAGCTGGTCTCTTTCACAGAGGAATATTGATTTGCTTCCAATTTGGTTAATATTGATGCTTGTCATCTTGTGTGAAGAACCTCTTGTGAATCCGGAAAAGAAAAGAACACCAGGCATCAGCAACCCCAGAAACACGTACCACCAGTCTTTATCTAGCATACGCTTGTCTCCTACTCCGCGCTGCCTACTGGCGGCATCTCGGAAGCATCGACAAGACGTGAAGACACCAAGCATCCATCCCTAACTAGCTTGCTTGGCTTGGCGCCAACCGCGAAAGAGGAGCGAGCGAGGCAGCCTGCACGGATCGGAGCACCGGACTAGATGGAGGCCACTAGCATTTTGTTGTGTGCCACTTGTTCCGTTCTAGTCACCCTGAACGTCCAATATTTTGGCACGAATTTTTGCAACGGGCGCAGATGCGGGAAGCACTCTAGCATCTCATGTTGGCAGCACATATCCAAACCGTCCAAGTTCCAGTATGAATCTTGAACGATGAAAGTTGTGAAAGACGATTACTTCGCGAAGTGATCACCGGATAACGCCTTATTAGCCTATGAAAATCCGTGAACCCCACGTACAAAAGATGGGCATGCTAGTTAGTTTCCACTTTCCAGTAGTAGCACGATTAGAAACTAACACATGAGCTACATTTAGGGCCTATTTAAATGGAGTAAAAAAGGTAAGAAACTTTGTATTGGGCCACGTGCGTTGAGAGAAAAAATAAACTGATATGGTTCTCTAGGCGAAAGTTTTTTTTTTACCTCTTTTGCACGAACTAAACAGGGCCTTAGTAATAAGGCAAATAGTATGGCTCCTCCTCGGTGGTGGGGCGGCGAGTAGTATGGCTCATAGTCCTCGGTGGTGTGGCGGCGAGTAGTATGGCTCATCGTCCTTGGTGGTGCCGCCATCGCCGTGGCTTTTATCGGCTCTCGTGATCTCGGCTGCCGTGCTCGGCCGTCACCTTCACGGGTAGGAAAGCTAGGAACTCCTATCCCATCCCTTTGACGAACCCGCGCACGTCCACGAAGAAGAACTCCCTGAGGGCTCGTTCGGTTCCCTTGGATCCGTTCCATCCGGATTGGGATAGATATAGCAAAAATTTATGATAGATACAGCAAGAGACCGGGATTTATTTCGGTTCGTGAATCCATTTGCTCATGATAGGTTCCATAAAAGATTTGGATTAGTTCCACACCTCTGACTAGTGGATTGATTTCCGGTCTCTTGGTGTACCTATCATGAGCAAACGAGTTCATGACTTGGAATAATTCTCAGTCTCTTGCTGTACCTGTTATAAATTTCTTACTATACCTATACCAATCCAGGTGGAACGGTTCTGGACAAACCGAACGAGCCCTGAGGGCGTCGAGCACTAGCCAGGGGATATGGTTCTCGGGGAGGAAGGTGTCCTTCTAGATGCTAGTCCCCGTCGGCGGCGTCATCCAGTTCCGGAGCACCAGCGGCGTGGCGTGTCGTCGTGGACCATGCATGTACTGAAGCACGAATTGAAGCAGCGGTCGAGGAACATCATGGCAGCGAGCTCGAGCTCGGCTCGCCAGCGCCGACAACGGATGGGTCGGTGGCGGCGTCGTAGTAGCAGCGAGCGCCGACCGTGATATGGAGCGCACCCTCTCGTACACCGTACCTCAACCATGGAGCGCCCGGAGCTCCGGCACAAGTAGTAGGCCGCCGCAGCCACGAGCTTCTCGTCTCATACACCTACAAGATCAATACAAGGGCGAACATTAAATAAGGTTGAGTCATGTCATACGTGATGTGACGAAGAAAGAGGTGATTAAATTGTTGAATGTCTAAATAATATACCTCGTGCCAAACGGTGAATGAGTGATGAGTGCATTGTGTGCCAAAGAAAGAGAATTCACGTTTGTGAGAAATGAGAAAATGAATTGATACCTCAAAGGGTCATGACCGAGGGGAATGAAGCCAGCTGGTAAAAAATTAGAAAGGGCTGAATAAAAACACTAATTAACCCCTCATAATAGACAAATATAATAATTTGGATTGGGAATTCGGAATAGGGTTTCTTCCACCACTTGGGTTTTTGTCACACCCCAAAATTTTCATTTTGGGATGTGAACAAATCACACTAGCAAATTAATAGATTTTCTCATATTTTTAAAATTTCCAACCATTAGCTAATAGGAAAAGCATTTATTTTCTAAACAAATAATCAATATAGGTTATATGGTTTTCTTTTTGCATTCATGCCGTATAGTTTGCACTAGGTCTTTAAATGTATTTCAAATTTCGGTCGAACTCGAAACTCGTTTGAATTAGAAATCGAGTTACTTCAAATTTTAAACTTCAATTCCTTCTGAGACAAAACCTTTCCTATTCTACTCCCGACCCAACCTGCTTCCTTTGTATCCCAATGACCAGTGGGCCCCCGCTCACGATCCCTGTGCCATCTGATCAGAGCCATCTACACCAACTGCCTCCCCTTCGCCATCTGATCAGAGCTGCCGCTGCCATCGGTTCCCTCAACTCCATCTAAGTAGTTCTTTGCGGAGAAGTCATCCTGCCACGCTGATCTTCTCTGTGGTCTCACGCGGACGAGAGGAGGCCCGTACGTGCAGTTCGGCGTCAAGACCGAGCAGGGACGACTTCACCTCCCCATTGATCTCCAGTGAGTTCCCATCGTGACCATCCTATCGATCTCACTGTCCTCCCCTTTCTTATCTCTACTTGCCCCGATCTATCTCATTCTTAGTACAAAGATACGCAGCTCTCCTGCGTATTCTAGAAAAAAAAACTTGCCTCGATCTATTCCACGCTGCAGGACCGATCTCCAGGAAGTCACGTTGTCGCGTCTCATCGTCGTTTCGTGGCCACAATCGAACTGGATGGAGTACAGAAGGTCGTGCCTCGCTCTCCTGGTCATGCGCCCGACCTGTGCCGCCGTTGCCATTTACGATCGACGCCCTAGGTGAGGTCTACATCTCGCTAGCTTTCCGTTTTTCCGATTCCCGTCGAAATCCATTCATCATAGGCCGTCCTAGGGTTTCTCCGGTGATGTCCCGGTCACGCACAGGACCTCCGGCCATGGCATGGCACCACCGTGCCTGATCGTTACTGCCGTGTGCTAAGGAAGAAGATAAACCCAAGCCCTTTGATCGAGCATCAGTGGCCCATATTAGATATGACTTATACCCCTTCGTGTGGACACGAAATCCCAAATTTAAACCCGCCCACGTGCGCGGGGCCCACAAACGGGCATCCTTATCTCTTTCTCATGGGCAGCCGACGCGCTCCGCTCTCCATCTCTCTTTTGTTTTCCTCGTCCCTGCCATTGACGCCGGTGCTTGCCTCCGCACGTCGATGCTGGGGCTTGGCCTCTGCGCGCCGCCGCTGCCCGCCACGGCTTGCCGGTTTCCTGCATGCGGGGGAGCGGCCGTCGGGCTGCAGTCCGGGGCCTCGAGGAGCTCCAGCACAAGGTGGACCGGGCTCCGGCGAGCTACTGCTGCGGAGCAGTCGCGCGGGGCTTCGTCGAGCAGAGCGGCGGGGGATCCGGCGAGCGGCGGCGACACCCATGTATTTTTTCTTTTTTCTGAGAAATTTTGTTTGCAAAACTTTTGCTCTAGATTTTTGTTGAAAAATTTTGCTCAAGATTTTGTTGCAAAATTTTTCCTTTCGGGGGGAATTTTTGTTGCAAAAGTTTGTTCAAGATTTTGTTGCAAAATATTTTGCAACGAAATTTTTCCTTGATAAATTTTTCAAACGAAAAGTTTTCCACATCTTATTTGTTACACAATTTGTCTTCATAATTTTTTTCCGCACGAAAAGTTTTCCACGTATAATTTGTTGCAAAATTTTTCTTCACATTTTGTTCTCAAAATTTGTTGCAACATTTTTCTTTCTAGAAAACTTTGCCGGTGGGGTGGGGGGCTGCACGCGTGGAGGGCCCGTCGGCTGCTTTTGGACGGTAGCACGAGCGCACGGACCCTTCCGTGCGGCCGACCGTAAATTAGCATCGCCCGTGTGGACATGGTTCACCGTGAACCACCATTCAAATCTTCTTGGTCCATGTACCTATGAGCTGAGTTCGCAGCACAGTAACCTGCACCCTCACACGTGCTCTTTTCCTTCTTTCATTTTATCCCCTGTACTTTCTGTTAATCGCAGCAAGGTTAATCTGTGCCTTGCCCTTCTTATGTCCTAGTCCCTGTTTTCTTGATTAATACTAATCCAGATCCTAAGCATTGATCTTTTAATCATAAACCCTTGACAATCCTTTATTTCGAATCACTGTTCACTGTCTCACACGTTCATCACAGTTTAGTCCCTGCTGCCTATCCAGATTCGCATATAGATCCCTAAACCTTTAAACCTTTGTATCTTTTTATCCGTATATCCGATTTATTCGATTCTTGCGCTCACGAGTTGGTAGCGACGAGTACTACACGTTAGTAACCTTTATAGTATGATTTTATAATGTTTGTTGTACTGTTCTTTTGTAGTTTGTTTGTTCTCTCGTATGGGGCTTGATGCGAATAGAAGAAGGCGATCGTGAACCCCGCGAAGCAAGATATTGTTGATCAATCTGAAATTAAACGGCAAGTGTTCCTTGATCATAACCAGCTCCCCTATTTTATTTTATTTTAATTAGAGTAGTTAGGCCATTAGTTGCATGCTGAGTCAAAATATGAATCCCATGTTAGGGTTTACTAGACTTTCCTATATCATTCCTTGAACAACCGGGTTGGTGGGTTTAATAGTTATGCTTAGCATCGTAGTCTTGTGGGTTGGGCTAATAAAAGCAATCTATATAATATGGTAATATAGTTGGGGTGGAAACCTCGGTTATAATGTTGGTGTGGGGAATCTGAACAGGATGGACCAAGTGGTATGATGATTTGGTATTTTGATCTACTTCTTATGGGCTTGTGCTGGTTCGTACCTCGGATTCTAAGGACCAGTTCATGGACAAGTAACCCGGCAAAACAGCACAACCATGGGGCCACATGGCTCTGGACCTGGCCAAGTAATTAGTTGTCCCACTGGTTTACATTGTCGGACCGTTTAGTGGCACACGAGGGGGGTTCTGCAGCCCTGTTGGCGCCGAATCCTTAGTGGGTGTTTACTGGTGGGAACTCACGACTTTTGAAAAGCCTTGTAGTGGGACCTTGGCCGATCACCTCGGAAGTGTGAGGCGTAATGGGAAACACGACCCGTAGGGTAAAGATGTGCAACCTCTGCAGAGTGTAAAACTAATATATCAGCCGTGCTCACGGTCAAGAGCGGGTTTGGACTTCTTCGTGATTAGTGGTGCTCTAGATGGTTGTTGGATGGTGGCTCAGATGGATTTCTGATGGATGGTTGGCTCTGTTTGAGGTGGTGGTTTCACATATAGTAAATAGGTGCTAAGGACTTAGGATTAAAAACTAGGAGTTGTTGCTTAAGCGCGAGTTAACCCTAAAAAGCTCTCCTATTTTAGCCTCATGTCATATTCTTTTTCCTACACTTGCGGAGTACAATTCGTTGTACTCGCCCCTCATTTGTCCCCTTGCTATCCCCCACAGAGTTGCAGAGTTCATGAAGACGATGGCTTCGACAAGCGTTGGTTCTAGGCTGGTGTACCCCCGGTCGGCTGCCTATGGAGATGGAGTCCCGTTCCGCTGAAGACTCTAATATATCTGTGTACTTTTTCTTTCAAACCTCGGGTCATTTTGTACTGTTGTTTATCGTTTATGTAATAACATTGGCTCTAATTTCACTTTGTAAGTGTCACATGTATGATAAAACAAATCCTGGCATACATGTGATGTGCATTCGGTTTTGTTTATAAAACGGGTGTGACCGTTTTAGGCTTCTATTTTTGTTGGATTGTTGTCTCAATCAACTTTAGCCCCTCCTAGTGTACACATTTTAGCTGAATTTGGACGAGAGCCTACAGGGGGATTTCCCTGGCACATCAGCTGGGGGTGTGGGGGGGGGGGGGGGGGGGGGGGAGCTCGAGCCCCTCCCGCACCCACCGCTGCCTCCGTGCATGTCATGATCGGACGATGGAGAATGCACGTTGATTATAGTAAGTTAAACAAGGAGTCAAGGCAGGATCATTTCCTACTACCATTCATCGACAAGATGCTTGAAAGTTTAGCGAAGCAGTTGCATTTTTCTATCTTGATAGGTTCTCAAGATTCTTTCAAATTCCTATTAATCCAAAAGATCAACACAATACCACATTTACATGTCCATATGGAACTTTTGCATATAGAAGAATGCCTTTTGGATTATGTAATGCACCGGCATCGTTTCAACGTTGCATGATGGTTATATTTTTGAAGTTTATTTTAGAAATTATGGAGGTATTCATGGATGACTTTTTGGTCCATGGGGCAAGTTTTGAAAGTTGCTTGGAAAACTTAGAGAAATTTCTAAAAAGATGCGGAGAAGTCGATCCAGTGCTTAATTGGGAGAACTGTCACTTATGGTAAAGTAAGGGATAGTCTTGGAACATGTCATCTCCGAGAGATCCATATAGAAGTAGATAAAGCGAAGATTGAAGCTGTAGAAAAGTTACCACCTCCGGCAGATATTAAATTATTGAGAAGCTTTCTTGGACATGTCAGATTTAATTGAAGATTTATAAAGAATTTCTCAAAAATCACCAAACCATTGACAGAATTTCTCCAAAACGATGTGGAATCGACTCCAACAAAAATTGTTTGCATGCCTTACGAACATTGAAGCAATCTCTCATAAGTGCACCGATTATCCAACCACCTGATTGGAGTGCCATTCGAGATAATGTGTGACGCGAGCGACTACACCGTTGGAGTCATTTTTGGACAAGGAAGGAAGGGAAGGTACACGCCATATATACTATGCGAGCAAAACTCTATATGAAGCTCAAGTAAATTATGTAGCTGACCACCTATCAAGGATGCATCATGAAGATGATGGGATACTTTCTGAAACTATCACAGAAGTACAAAGGCTTAAAATCTCGGAAATAGGATTTCGGGTCGTTTCACGTGTGTTTCTTGTTGCTGTTGTCGAGTAGCGTCTTAAAGATTCCCACGAGCATGCCAACGATGGAGAAGAGCGTGGCGATGGTCATGGCCTTGAAGCTGTTGTACAAGAGCTTGTGAAGGATGATGAGCACCGCCCTGCGGCGCTTGTACGCCTGGATCATCTCCAGGACGGCGAGGTAGCGCTGGCCGAAGCGCAGGTGCCGTGCCAGGCCCTTGAAGAATCCCAGCGCCTGCGCGTTGCTGAAGGTGCTGTAGAGCAGGTGCTGCGCCCGCAGCCGCTGCACGTCCGCCTCGCTGTCCATGAGCATCGCCAGCACCGACAGGTACGAGCTCACCACGAATCCGTCCGACTCCCTGCTCGCTCCGGCGGCGCTCGCCTCCGCCGCCGCCACGTTCACGAGCCAGCACGCCGTGACGTCGTTCAGGAACAGCGGCGACAGGGACAGCTCGCCGAACAGGGGTCGCCGGCGGACGCTCATGTCCCCGAACCACGGCGCCGTGCTCGCGGCCAGCCTCACGCCCATCTCCCCCAGCTCCACGGCGCTGATCGACAGCGACGAGTCCACGGGGAGGGACCGGTAGTTCGTCTCCGACGCCGGCATGGAGCCGACCTGGGTGAACCGGAGGTGCCCGAGGAGATGCGGCGGCGGCCTGCTGCTGTGGCCGTCGCCTCTCCAGCGCTGCTTCCGCCGGGCTTTCTTTGCCCTTCCGGGTAGGAATTTCTCCCCCATCCCTTTGACGAACCCGTGCACGTCGACGGACACGAACTCCATGAGGGCGTCGAGCACCAGCCATGGGATCTGGTTCTCGAGCAGGAAGATGTCCTTGTGGATGCTGGGCCCTGTCGACAGCGTCATCCGGTTCCGCAACACCGGCACCGCGTTTTCGTCGTCGGCCATGTACTGCAGCAGGAAGCAGCCGTCGAGGAACATCATGGCGGCGAACTCGGCCTCGCCGACGCCGGCGACGGACGGGTCGTCGGCGTCGTAGCAGGCACGTGCGGCGCCAGCGACCGAGCGGACCTTGGTGTAGGCTTGGTCAACCGTGGAGCGGCCGGCGGTGTCTCTGCAGAGGTAGTGGGCCGCCGCCAGCTTCACGGCCTCCATCTTCTGCAGGTGCGGCAAGCCATGGTGGTACGGCCCGATGGCCACCACGCTCGGCGCGATGTAGCGGTCGTCGCCGCCGCCGATCCCCCGCAGGCCGCAGGGGAAACGGTGGATCTTGGCCTCTGCCATGGAGAAATCGGCCTCCAGACTGGCGGCCGCCCTCGCCGCCCACTCGTCGATGTCTAGTACCGTTTCTTGAGTTGGGCCATCGTCGATGGGGATTGTTCTTGTGTCTGGGTTGCCACCGGCGGCGGCGTCCATGGCGCCAAACACTGGCTCTACTCGCTCAGTAACTCAGTGAGAGTGGCAACGGTCAGTTCATTCGAAGCTTCACAATGCCTTGCACACGTAGTCCTTATATGCTGCATTGGGCAGTTGGGCTATGGTTCACAACATAGATGGTTGGATCGGATCGATACTTGGAGTGACGATGGCCGAAGCGTGTTCTTTTTTGCCTCCAGAGCTGACCCCCCACATCTTTTATCCAGATTATATATATTATTCCTTGCCCAAACTGTTTCTTACATCTGTTCGTTCGAAAAAAAAAATCTGTTTCTTACATCTGTTGCAAGCTGTTCTATATAAAAGGCTTAGCGTTTTTTTTTATATATACTTGAGGCTTAGCGTTTAGTTAGCCTTTTTAAATTTGTCGTACGTCTCTTTTTTTTCTTTATTATTAAGTTATTAGACAGAGATTGCAACTATAATGACGCCCAACAAGCTTCTTCTTTTTCTCCATCACCTTGATCGGCAAAATTGATCTACCTTCTATCCAGATCCCTTGCCCAGATCGTTGCCAGCATCTGGTTCAAAGCTTCATTTTAACACATTGTTGTCTTTTTTAATTCACACGCTCTCCTATGGTGCTGGAAAGCCTGGAATCCCAGAAGCATGAACAAGAGAACAAGACATCTGGTGGAACCGTACGTGGAAGTGGGTGACCAGCCGCTTGTGCTTGTGCATTTAGTGCAAAATGTGTTTCAAGATGCTTAGGCTAGTCCCAATGGGTTGTGTGTCACAGAGGATACCTGACGAATCTAGTGAGTCGTATCCTTGTATGATTGTCAGCTTGTGTAAGCACCTAGCTCGTAGTCCATACTGTAAAGGAGGAGTAACTTGATGTCAATTCTCACCCACAAACCAACCCCCTACCTCTCACAGAGGGTCTACGAAACATGACTAAAATGAGGCAAACTAGAACGCGGGAACATGGTCTGAAATCAACAGGCAATAATGGAAACGGAATCCTTCGTTCTCTTCAGTCGACTGAAATCAGTCGATATTCAATTCTTGCCGGAGTTAGAGAAAAAAAAAGAGGAATAAGGGATATCACACTTGGAAAACAATATAACATATAGTACTAAAAAAGTGAAAAATTCGGATTGCTCATAGACCATTCTTAGTTCTATAGAAAAGCTAGGCGTGTTGAGTAAACAAGTGATCAAAGTTGACAGCACATACAGCTTTCCAAGGTGAGTGAGGTTCCGCAGCTCCTCTGGAATCGGACCAACCGCGTCCAGCGTGTTTATATTGGCCTGTTTAGTTTCCATAAATTTTTTTTCACCCATCACATCAAAAGGAATCTTAGAGCAACTCCAAGAGACTCTATAATTTTTTTTAATTATTAATTTTAGAGATTTTGTTTAAAAAGGTACCTTTCAATAGCTTCTCTATTTGGTTATTCAAACATACCCACTCTCTATTCTGGATTTCTCGCTAGCAAAATATAAAGAGAATAACTTTCTAGAGTGCGCACAAGATATAGAAAAGTTGTTGGAAACCGAAAAGATATAGAAAACGATTTTTATGCAAATGACTTTCCAAATGATGATTTAGAGAGTGAGATTTAGAGAGACTCTTGGAGATGCTCTTACATGCATGGAGTACTAAATGTGGACGAAAAAAGAACCCACTATATGGATGGAGTGTATTTTGCGAGACGAATCTAATGAGCCTACTTAATCCATGATTTGCAATAGTGATGCTACAATAACCATCCGTTAATCATGGTTTAATTACCATCATTAGATTTGTCTCGCGATTTCCAGACGAGATATGTAATTAGTTTTATTATTAGCTACGTTTACTACACCTAAATGATATTTTTAGTTCATAAAAATTTTATAAAATGGAACTAAACAAGGCGCTTGCTACAACACAATCTTCCGGCCTTAGAAGGAGGCTCTGAGGGGTGGCAGGCCAGCCAGGTGGTGGTGGCGGCAGGAGAGATGGCAGAGGTGAAGGCGGCGGGGGCATCGTCGAAGTGGGCGGCAGGATATGGCGGCTGGGCCAGGGTTGGAGTGGGGGAGTTCGACGACAACGAGTTAGCGTAGCAGCGAAGGAGGGAGGCGGGCGGGCGGATCAAGCTGGGATGGTTTGCACGAGAGAGAGAAAAGAATCAAGAAGTGAAAGAAAGTGTTTTGTCCATAAGATGCAAATCCAACGAAATTTTGAATTGGGAGACGCGGGAACATCGTCTGCTAAGGTGACTTAGATCTTGTGTTTGACACCATGGCGCGTTAGATCTGCAATCAACGCACGAAGTTTGGCGCGGGAATGATACTTATGTCAGACAATCCCGAACGACAGGAGAAGTTCGGCAAAAGACTTTTCTTGCATGGCGGGAGAAAGATGTGATGACTTATGTGCTTATTAGTGTATCCCACGATTGGAGAAAAGTATAGAATAGCTATTATGCTATCCTAGTATTGACCGTGCAAAAGTACTACTGATAATGTGACACCCTCAAATTTAAATAGAATTAATTTAGGATTTATTAGATTTATTAGATTAATTCTAGATCTAAAAAGAATAAATGTGAATAATAAACTATAGATAACTAATGGGAAAATAAAGGGATGTTTCGTAATTTGAATGCTAGATTAAGTTTCTAAAACCCTAGATTTAAACTAGAAAAGATAAGGTTCAAATTTGAATTCAAATTCCTTTCAAAAACCCTTTTTAAACAAATAGAAAACCTTTTAAAGTTTAGATGGGCCGAAGCCTCGTTTCCAGCCCAACAACCCGTTGTCAAAGTCCGGCTTTCCTCCCTCAACTTCTGGCCTCGTCCGCCCTTTCCCCCTCGCGGCCTGTAGGCCAGCCCAAGCCGCGCACTCCCCCGCGGCCCAGCTCCCTCCCTTCGCTTGGCCCAGCCACGGTCCGCCTCCCTGCCCCTCCTTTGGCCGCTTGGCCCAGCTCGTCGCCGCGGCCCGCACCCCGGGCCACGCGCACGCTCCCGGCCCAGCCGCTCCGCTCAGCCCACGCGGCCGCCTTCCCCTCCCTTCCGTCACGCTGACGTCACCGCCGCCGGGGAGCAATTCCCCCAGCGCCGCCCTTCGCCGCAGTTACGCGCGCGCCGCCGCTATTCCGGCGGGTTTCCCCGCCACCGCGTCGCGGCCACCGGCACGGCTTCACCGCGCGCCGTGCCGCATCCCGCCACCGTGCGCCACACGTCGCCGCACGCCAGTCCCCGCGGCTCGTCCCTGCACGCCGCCGGCGGGCCCCTGCTCCGCCGTGCGCCAACCACGCGCCGCCGCCCCCGGCAGCACGCCTACCGCACTGCCACCACCCATCCTTGCCGGCAACGTGCACACGCCCGCCGCCTCCCTAGCCTAGCACCACCACCGTCAGTCCTTCACCGTCGCCGCCGCCCGGCGCCACCACCGCCACCGAGCTTCGCCACCAGGGCTCCTCCCTCCTTCCCCCTCCACGTCACAGGCCACCACGGCCGCCACGCTGGGCCAGCCGGCCACCGCTGGCCGCCACGGCGGCCGAGCGCCATTAATGGCGCCAGAGCGCCCAACCACCCCCGCCGCCTTACGTCACGACGGCTGCCGGCGCTGCTCCACCCTCCTCGATCCGCCGCCGTTCGATGCGCGCGGAGCGGCCACGATGAGGCGCCCCGCCGCGTGTCACCACCCCCTGCGTCCACCGCATCTGGGATGCGGCGCCGACCTCTCCTCCGGCCGCCTGAGCTTGAGCTCGCCGTCGTCACCTCGACGCCATGCGTCGAGCTCTTCCCAGCCCCCTTCCCTCGCCATGCGCGACGTGGCAAGCCCCCGATCTTTCATAAACTTCTAAAATTCCAAGGGGACCATGTATACTCACCACCTTGATATTACCTTTCACCGTATAATCCATCCTAAGACATTCTGAGGATAACCTGCCTTCCCTCATTCCCAACCAAACCAGCACTTCATCAAAACACCCGGACCCCTGGCCACCCCCGCATCCCAAGCCATTCCTTAACAAGAAATCATCCTGTTCTTCACAGACCCTTGAGACATGCAAGCTTCTCTAAGCCTGCCTCTCAATTCTCATCCATCCATGAGAAGCTCATAACCATCCTAGAAATATCACCCCGTCCCTAACTTAATAATCGTATCCATTCATTCGTCTATTCTCCGCCATTAGGTATAAACTCTAGGTTTCGCCGATCATTGAGGCATGCAACTTCCGTAAGAAGATGCTCCTCAATCTCCATTCCAACCACTCGCAAATCCACACCCACGATCGTCTCAACAAAATTTCCCACGCTATCTCCCTTGATGATAGCAACCACTTTAGACTCCCCGTCAATTCTCAAAACTTGCCCTGATCCTACCCACACCCAAAAAGGAAACTCTTTTCCTGCCTAGCAGCCTCCTCGCGTCAGGTCATATAAAGGAATGACCAATCAAGCTCCTAATCTTGAGCTGACCACCCCATCTTCCCGCTCTATAAGGAACCTCCAGCTCTCGTCATCCTCCCTACAAAGAAGTTCATGGTGAAAGATCCAAGAAAACAAAGGATACAAGAAGTGGTCATAACACAAGAATGGATCGTGATTCAGGAATAAAATAACCGGGTGAATTGACAAAGGAAATCCCCAACCCAAGATTTGGGAAAATGAAGTCACCAGCAACCCCGGATGAGCCACCATGATCCATGGATATGATCAGGATCAATCGCCATATAGCCACCTAAATCCCATAGTCAATGAACCTACCGACCGAGAAACCCTGAACCACCAAGCCCTCCCTACTTCTCTCGGGAATTCAAGACAGCTCGCTTCGGGCAGAAGAAACCTTGGTGGAATAACTGGGTGATGTGGCCGAGGAATCACCACCCAAAAATTCGGAAACCCAACTCCACTGAGACATGGTTAGTAAACCCTCCAACCATGGGACTCTAACCGTCCCTTCATTCTGGAAGAAGACACTTCTCAAAATACCAGAAGAATCACCATACCAAATTTTCTGGTGAGAAGTGGTCACCCAGGTTTACCACTCTTGGATACCTTATCCCGACTGGTAACCCTGGAGTTTTATTTATTAAATTTCTTCCAGGAAAGACCAGAGCACAGCGGGACTTTTTCCGAATCTAAAAGCGTCAAAAGAAAGGACAAAGAAAAGACGACGCTCACCATCAGAAAAACCTGGGGCAGAACTGATACTCTCAACGACGAATGATGAGAGTTAATCAAAAGAGACCCAGGTAAGAACCCTTTCCATGACCAAGAATAAGGACATGTGAAGGAATAGTAAGATACAACATGGATACATCCAAGTCAAGGAAAACTTGGATAAGAAATTTGGATAAAGACCCTAAGAGGATAGGAAAATCCGAGATCTTCATTTCAAAAAGAAATTTGAAAGATCCAATTGGAAAAGAAAACCTCGGATTAAAATCAAAGAAAATCCTGAGTTAATCCTTTTAAGTGGGGTAGTAACCCGAACAAAGGAAGAAGGTTCTTGACCTCAAGAACTTGAGGATTAAAACAACTCAGGAAAAGTAATTCATCAAGTCACCTTAAGTATGACGGAAATAAACTGGATACATTCGGGAGTAATGAAAATGAGCATTGACGATCATACTCCCACATATAGAAATAAGAAACAAATTCTTAAAAGGAAGAAGAATTTAGAGTTTGAAAGAGAAGAAGAAATTCCTTTCAACACGTGTTGGAAATCTTTGTTATCGACTAAGGAAGAAGTAGGATAAAACCCTAGTCTTTCTTTCTAGCCGAAAATCTCGGGACGAGATTTCTTTAAGTGGGGTAGATCTGTGACACCCTCAAATTTAAATAGAATTAATTTAGGATTTATTAGATTTATTAGATTAATTCTAGATCTAAAAAGAATAAATGTGAATAGTAGACTATAGATAACTAATGGGAAAATAAAGGGATGTTTCGTAATTTGAATGCTAGATTAAGTTTCTAAAACCCTAGATTTAAACTAGAAAAGATAAGGTTCAAATTTGAATTCAAATTCCTTTCAAAAACCCTTTTTAAACAAATAGAAAACCTTTTAAAGTTTAGATGGGCCGAAGCCTCGTTTCCAGCCCAACAACCCGTTGTCAAAGTCCGGCTTTCCTCCCTCAACTTCTGGCCTCGTCCGCCCTTTCCCCCTCGCGGCCTGTAGGCCAGCCCAAGCCGCGCACTCCCCCGCGGCCCAGCTCCCTCCCTTCGCTTGGCCCAGCCACGATCCGCTTCCCTGCCCCTCCTTTGGCCGCTTGGCCCAGCTCGTCGCCGCGGCCCGCACCCCGGGCCACGCGCACGCTCCCGGCCCAGCCGCTCCGCTCAGCCCACGCGGCCGCCTTCCCCTCCCTTCCGTCACGCTGACGTCACCGCCGCCGGGGAGCAATTCCCCCAGCGCCGCCCTTCGCCGCAGTTACGCGCGCGCCGCCGCTATTCCGGCGGGTTTCCCCGCCACCGCGTCGCGGCCACCGGCACGGCTTCACCGCGCGCCGTGCCGCATCCCCGCCACCGTGCGCCGCACGTCGCCGCACGCCAGTCCCCGCGGCTCGTCCCTGCACGCCGCCGGCGGGCCCCTGCTCCGCCGTGCGCCAACCACGCGCCGCCGCCCCCGGCAGCACGCCTACCGCACTGCCACCACCCATCCTTGCCGGCAACGTGCACACGCCCGCCGCCTCCCTAGCCTAGCACCACCACCGTCGGTCCTTCACCGTCGCCGCCGCCCGGCGCCACCACCGCCACCGAGCTTCGCCACCAGGGCTCCTCCCTCCTTCCCCCTCCACGTCACGGGCCACCACGGCCGCCACGCTGGGCCAGCCGGCCACCGCTGGCCGCCACGGCGGCCGAGCGCCATTAATGGCGCCAGAGCGCCCAACCACCCCGCCGCCTTACGTCACGACGGCTGCCGGCGCTGCTCCACCCTCCTCGATCCGCCGCCGTTCGATGCGCGCGGAGCGGCCACGATGAGGCGCCCCGCCGCGTGTCACCACCCCCTGCGTCCACCGCATCTGGGATGCGGCGCCGACCTCTCCTCCGGCCGCCTGAGCTTGAGCTCGCCGTCGTCACCTCGACGCCATGCGTCGAGCTCTTCCCAGCCCCCTTCCCTCGCCATGCGCGACGTGGCAAGCCCCCGATCTTTCATAAACTTCTAAAATTCCAAGGGGACCATGTATACTCACCACCTTGATATTACCTTTCACCGTATAATCCATCCTAAGACATTCTGAGGATAACCTGCCTTCCCTCATTCCCAACCAAACCAGCACTTCATCAAAACACCCGGACCCCTGGCCACCCCCGCATCCCAAGCCATTCCTTAACAAGAAATCATCCTGTTCTTCACAGACCCTTGAGACATGCAAGCTTCTCTAAGCCTGCCTCTCAATTCTCATCCATCCATGAGAAGCTCATAACCATCCTAGAAATATCACCCCGTCCCTAACTTAATAATCGTATCCATTCATTCGTCTATTCTCCGCCATTAGGTATAAACTCTAGGTTTCGCCGATCATTGAGGCATGCAACTTCCGTAAGAAGATGCTCCTCAATCTCCATTCCAACCACTCGCAAATCCACACCCACGATCGTCTCAACAAAATTTCCCACGCTATCTCCCTTGATGATAGCAACCACTTTAGACTCCCCGTCAATTCTCAAAACTTGCCCTGATCCTACCCACACCCAAAAAGGAAACTCTTTTCCTGCCTAGCAGCCTCCTCGCGTCAGGTCATATAAAGGAATGACCAATCAAGCTCCTAATCTTGAGCTGACCACCCCATCTTCCCGCTCTATAAGGAACCTCCAGCTCTCGTCATCCTCCCTACAAAGAAGTTCATGGTGAAAGATCCAAGAAAACAAAGGATACAAGAAGTGGTCATAACACAAGAATGGATCGTGATTCAGGAATAAAATAACCGGGTGAATTGACAAAGGAAATCCCCAACCCAAGATTTGGGAAAATGAAGTCACCAGCAACCCCGGATGAGCCACCATGATCCATGGATATGATCAGGATCAATCGCCATATAGCCACCTAAATCCCATAGTCAATGAACCTACCGACCGAGAAACCCTGAACCACCAAGCCCTCCCTACTTCTCTCGGGAATTCAAGACAGCTCGCTTCGGGCAGAAGAAACCTTGGTGGAATAACTGGGTGATGTGGCCGAGGAATCACCACCCAAAAATTCGGAAACCCAACTCCACTGAGACATGGTTAGTAAACCCTCCAACCATGGGACTCTAACCGTCCCTTCATTCTGGAAGAAGACACTTCTCAAAATACCAGAAGAATCACCATACCAAATTTTCTGGTGAGAAGTGGTCACCCAGGTTTACCACTCTTGGATACCTTATCCCGACTGGTAACCCTGGAGTTTTATTTATTAAATTTCTTCCAGGAAAGACCAGAGCACAGCGGGACTTTTTCCGAATCTAAAAGCGTCAAAAGAAAGGACAAAGAAAAGACGACGCTCACCATCAGAAAAACCTGGGGCAGAACTGATACTCTCAACGACGAATGATGAGAGTTAATCAAAAGAGACCCAGGTAAGAACCCTTTCCATGACCAAGAATAAGGACATGTGAAGGAATAGTAAGATACAACATGGATACATCCAAGTCAAGGAAAACTTGGATAAGAAATTTGGATAAAGACCCTAAGAGGATAGGAAAATCCGAGATCTTCATTTCAAAAAGAAATTTGAAAGATCCAATTGGAAAAGAAAACCTCGGATTAAAATCAAAGAAAATCCTGAGTTAATCCTTTTAAGTGGGGTAGTAACCCGAACAAAGGAAGAAGGTTCTTGACCTCAAGAACTTGAGGATTAAAACAACTCAGGAAAAGTAATTCATCAAGTCACCTTAAGTATGACGGAAATAAACTGGATACATTCGGGAGTAATGAAAATGAGCATTGACGATCATACTCCCACATATAGAAATAAGAAACAAATTCTTAAAAGGAAGAAGAATTTAGAGTTTGAAAGAGAAGAAGAAATTCCTTTCAACACGTGTTGGAAATCTTTGTTATCGACTAAGGAAGAAGTAGGATAAAACCCTAGTCTTTCTTTCTAGCCGAAAATCTCGGGACGAGATTTCTTTAAGTGGGGTAGATCTGTGACACCCTCAAATTTAAATAGAATTAATTTAGGATTTATTAGATTTATTAGATTAATTCTAGATCTAAAAAGAATAAATGTGAATAGTAGACTATAGATAACTAATGGGAAAATAAAGGGATGTTTCGTAATTTGAATGCTAGATTAAGTTTCTAAAACCCTAGATTTAAACTAGAAAAGATAAGGTTCAAATTTGAATTCAAATTCCTTTCAAAAACCCTTTTTAAACAAATAGAAAACCTTTTAAAGTTTAGATGGGCCGAAGCCTCGTTTCCAGCCCAACAACCCGTTGTCAAAGTCCGGCTTTCCTCCCTCAACTTCTGGCCTCGTCCGCCCTTTCCCCCTCGCGGCCTGTAGGCCAGCCCAAGCCGCGCACTCCCCCGCGGCCCAGCTCCCTCCCTTCGCTTGGCCCAGCCACGATCCGCTTCCCTGCCCCTCCTTTGGCCGCTTGGCCCAGCTCGTCGCCGCGGCCCGCACCCCGGGCCACGCGCACGCTCCCGGCCCAGCCGCTCCGCTCAGCCCACGCGGCCGCCTTCCCCTCCCTTCCGTCACGCTGACGTCACCGCCGCCGGGGAGCAATTCCCCCAGCGCCGCCCTTCGCCGCAGTTACGCGCGCGCCGCCGCTATTCCGGCGGGTTTCCCCGCCACCGCGTCGCGGCCACCGGCACGGCTTCACCGCGCGCCGTGCCGCATCCCCGCCACCGTGCGCCGCACGTCGCCGCACGCCAGTCCCCGCGGCTCGTCCCTACACGCCGCCGGCGGGCCCCTGCTCCGCCGTGCGCCAACCACGCGCCGCCGCCCCCGGCAGCACGCCTACCGCACTGCCACCACCCATCCTTGCCGGCAACGTGCACACGCCCGCCGCCTCCCTAGCCTAGCACCACCACCGTCGGTCCTTCACCGTCGCCGCCGCCCGGCGCCACCACCGCCACCGAGCTTCGCCACCAGGGCTCCTCCCTCCTTCCCCCTCCACGTCACGGGCCACCACGGCCGCCACGCTGGGCCAGCCGGCCACCGCTGGCCGCCACGGCGGCCGAGCGCCATTAATGGCGCCAGAGCGCCCAACCACCCCGCCGCCTTACGTCACGACGGCTGCCGGCGCTGCTCCACCCTCCTCGATCCGCCGCCGTTCGATGCGCGCGGAGCGGCCACGATGAGGCGCCCCGCCGCGTGTCACCACCCCCTGCGTCCACCGCATCTGGGATGCGGCGCCGACCTCTCCTCCGGCCGCCTGAGCTCGAGCTCGCCGTCGTCACCTCGACGCCACGCGTCGAGCTCTTCCCAGCCCCCTTCCCTCGCCACGCGCGACGTGGCAAGCCCCCGGCGCATCCGTCCGCCTATAAAAGGAGGCCCCCTCCCCCTCACCGGAGCACAACAAGCCGCGCCGAGCTCACTTCCTCAGCCGCGCCGCCTCCTCCCTCATTTGCCCCTTTCGTCGTTCCCTCTCCACCACCCAATACCCCAGCGGCTTTCCCTCATCCCCCTCTCTCTCTTCGCGGCCTCCGCCCAAGCGCTGGCGGCCGGAGCTCGGAGATCGGGGAGTACCCCGAGCTCCCCTGTCCCCGCCATGGCGCATCAGCGCCAGAGGAAGATGACCCTCTGGTCATCCTCCCGCGTTGAGAAGCTGACGAGCGGGCCCGCCTCCTATCTCGCCGTGGGTGCGCTCGGTCTACATAGACCGAGGTCCCGGCCGCACCCCCGGTCCACGACCGGCGCACCACGCCGAGCCGCGTCATCCCGCGTGGACCCGGTGCACCTGAACCCCGGTGGGGGATGCCGCGATCCACCGGCCCACAGTTCCGGCCCACGAAACAGTGCTCAGGCTGGACCCCACCCGCTCGCGTCAGCAGCCCGGAAATTGCTACGCGTACCCGGTAAGCGCACACACAAGTTTAATTAGAGCCCTTTCCTTCTTCTAAAAATTCCCCAAAATTCTCCAAAAATAATAGGAATATTTCTAACCCTAGTAGAGCTATCAAACCCTTTTTAGCAAGTCATTAGAGCCCAAATCCAAATAAGCCTCTCTTTAACCAGTAGAAAGCCTCCCTCGGTGTACCCAGAAAATCCCCCTCTTTCTGTCTTAGCCCGATAAATCCCCAGAAAATCCTCATAAATATTAGGGATTATTCTAAGCATTTCCATATGCTTAGTCCCCTAATATTTATATCCTAAGCTTAGCCATGCCTATAAACCACTCCAAAACCCCGTCGTCACACCGCCCGTGTAAGCCCAAAACCCCGTCTAAACCCCCGTCGTCCAACTGATCGTCCGTAAACCCCTAGGTTTCATTGAAACCCTAGCCATCATGCTACCCAAGAAACAGATAAGGATTCTCTAGAAATCCATATCAGTCGTTTGGGGTTTATTCCCTAGAAATCCATATAAATCCCAGAATACCGATAATCAACACTCCAGCCGTCGTCCGGAGAATTATTTAATAATTCTCTTGTCCTCATCCTTTAATCCATTAATTATATTATTATATAAAATATAATTAATGGGTTATTAATCCAATCCCCGGCCTTTAGAAAGATCCTTCAAATCCCCGCCCTTCTTCCATTCCTTTTCCTTTTACGACTTGATTGATGTATTGTTATCCTGATTGTTATTTTATATGTTTTATCGATAGCATGACCGGGGCCGACGAGACGACGAGACGTCGAAGCTCCAGAAGAACCGAAGCCCAGCCCGGTCAACATACGAAGCACGCCTGCGTAAGGAACGATTAAGGATCGACAATGAAGGCAAGTCTCACCAATAATATCACTTTAAACACTAAAGTTTACTTTATGTGCAGCATAAGCTACAGGGGCATGACCGGAGGGTATGCCCAGCATCGCTGTAGGCTTAGGATGCCGATTGGGAGTGGAAGGAAATCCCAAGGAAGGGGATTCTGAGCCACTCTGATCCCAGCTAAGGACCGGTTCACGGGAGAGTCTTTCTAGTGCCCAGTACAACCTCGCATGCCAAAAAGGCATAGCCTTCGGGAATGCCTATTTATGTGAGGCCTTGATTCACACCCCACCAGCTGAACCTAGTAATCCATCCCAAGGAAGCCGTATGATTGGCGCAGAGTGCTGACCGGCGAACTGGGACCGCCCGGTGCCGGGTCGAGCACGCGCCAAGTCGGAAAACGGGTATACTGGAGACAGCCCCAGACAGAGGGCTGGGACTGGGCGGCACGGGTTGACTAGGATACAGGGTCAGAGACCCTGAGGGCCGGAGGCCCGATGAGCTCATCAAAAACCCGGGTCGATATCCGCGAGGCGGATGATTAGTAGCCCCTGTTTAGCCCCCAGTATACACGTGGCTGGACCTAGGGAATGCTGACCAGCGATGGTCACCGGTGGGTACGAATCTCGTAGGTCGCCGCCCACCTATCGCGAAGGTGGGAACAGACCGAATGCGGGGTAGATAAGTACGACCTCTGCAGAGTGTAGAATCTATCTGGATAGCCGCGACTCCGGCAAGAGTCCACTTAGTCAAAGCCCCCGATGATTAGATTTACTATTTCTGTACGGGGAACCTGAGACGGCAAAGGTACCGTTGGTCAGGTTCGGGGTTTGATACCGGAACTGGCAGGGAGGATGTGCCCCTCCAGGACCAACCCTCAACTTTAATTTAATTTGACATATTATTGAATTTGTGGGATTTGCTGGGTATTCTTTCCAGAATACTCACCCTTGCTTTCATTGTCTTACAGGTTTAGACCATCAGGGCGAGAAGGTGCTGCAGCCCATTCCGACGGAGGAATGAAGTGCCTGCCCGCTCTCTGTTACTTAAAACGGTGTTAAAATCTATTTCAAATATACGTTATTTACCTTTCTGATACTAATCTGTGATTGGATCTGTATCAGTGGCTGATCTAGGACCTGATACAGATACTTAGGGAACCTTTGGATAAGGGGTCCCCACAGATAAAGGGCTCGGTTTAGTTCTTGAAGTGAAATAAGGAAAAAGCACTCTTATACGGAGAAAGCACTCGTATACGAAGAAAGTTACTCCCATATAAGAAAGTAATCAAAGTTTCCTCATTACAAAAGTTCTGAATGGTTTTTGAAATTGTGGTAGAAAGTTTCTTACCACATTTCGAGGGGGAGAAAGAATGTGATGCATACTGAAAGAATGTGAGAAGAAATAAGAAACATGAAACTCCCTTACACCTCAGATAAAGTGATGCATATTATGCATTGAAAACAAGAATGATCTATAAAAAGAAGAATGTGATTGTCAGGGGGAGTACGACGGCCACAAATACCTCTAAAGTAAAGAAATAGGCAAATTCCTGAACTTTGTAAAGTTTCAATAGGAAGATAGCATAGTCGCCTAGTATCTTATACCGGGCAAGCCTTAGAAGAATGGAGTAGCTGAAAGACACAACTACTCCACTTTGTCATTGGGACTGTGGACGAAGGTATTAAAAACTCCATTCATATTCTCAATAGAAATTATACCCTCACAATACCACTTCCGAGTCCGAGGGAGTCCAACTGAGACTAAAGTATTTAACCCAACTAAAGTATTTAACCCAACTATTGGGAAGCAGATCCCAACACAGTGAGTTGCCATTTTATTGGCGAACATGAAAGATCAAATGATTTTCATTTCTACTATCCAGAAAGATAAGTAAAGTTTGTAGACGAGACACATTATGTTCTTAAAGAAACAGATCGTGAGGAAAAGCGAGAGTATGTGCCCACTTCAATGATTCAGGAGTCGTCTTGGCGATTCCACTCGTGTAACAATGTGTGAAGATCTGGAACCTGTCCTTCAGGAGCCGATACAACCCATTGTTGCACATGAGGAAGAGTATCAGCAACCCCATACAAAATAGTGTGCCATGAGAAGCGTTCACTCATCGAAGTGGCCAGATGCCACAGAAGTTGAGATAGAGTCTCAAACCAAAGAAGAGAGGAGCGGAGATTGGAGGAACTCACCTGGTCGACCGGGTTCCTTGCTGTCGTCTCCATGCTCACCGCACGAAGGGACGCCTCGATGCAGGAAAGCATGGCGCAGTCCCATGGTGGCCTGTGTGGCGCCGCGGGCTCGGCCACTGGACACCGCCGCAAGGCCGCTTGACGGAGGCGCGTTCACCTTCGGGCGAGCGCACGCCAGCGATGGGCCTCCTGGTTGCGGTTAATGTGACTCCAAAAGGGAATATGTAAAGATATAAAGCGTAAATCGAAAGGTTTTGCGCGAAGAGAGTAAATAGATTACAATGAGTAGTAGTGGCACATCATGATCTGAGTTACATCAGATAAAAGTAAAGACAATTTTCTCAAATGAGATTTGCATGAAAACGAATACATAACACAACCTAAACCTGAAGGTTTTGTTGTCTAAAAAATGGACTAGAACAAGTCTCTAGACATGCTATTTGAAGTTAAATAAATCAGTTTATTTTGGGTTAAAGAAAATGAGAGGAGGATTGTATATGTATAAAATTATAGATTGAGAAATTCTTTTCCTAATCATTTACATGTGGATGACATATCACTAGCAGTAGCAGTGATGTTGGTCACCGATGGAAATAAAGAAGCTGTTGTTCTCAAAGTCTCAATCTTAGTAAAATTCACCAAGATAAAAAAAAGGGGTATTAGGGATATCGCATAGGCATACTAAGAAAAGATTCAAAAGAAATAAAGTATGCACGCGAGAAAAACTAAGTCTGTCCTATTAGTCAAGGGTAATAGTTTTGCAAACATTCCAACAATCAATATAGTAAAGATTAAAAAAATATGGTACCACTGTTGGAAGCTCGATGAATGCATAGCATTACCCTGACATAGTTTACGTATCCGGGTTTGTTTTGGCAATGTCTAGTCCAGATATAGATCACTGGAATGGAGTTAAGTGTATCAGCCTCTTGCTAAATTGAGAAAGAAATAATCAGTGCTCTCATATGGTTGTGAGTACAAAGGAAGAAATGTGTAGCAAAATTCACAATTGTCGCTAACTTTCTCACTTGGGTTCTTTGTGTGGAAAAACTTCAAAGAATTAAACAATTATCATCAACATGATGTAAAGATATGGTATACCATAATATGAGCCTGAGGGACAGGCAAAATGGTTGAGGAAACCTTTACCCGGAGTTGATAATGGTTAACAGCAGCAACAACCATCTAAGTATTCCACTCCTATGACAACGAGTCAAGTGTGGTGCCAAACACATTGACACAAAGGTATATGTTGTAAAGGAGAAAGTCTGGAATCATGTTGAAATGCTTTGAGCATAAGAGTGACAGTCAACAAAGAGCTTGCGGATCCGCTTATTAAAGGCTTACCGCCCAGTGTGTAGAACACACAGTCGACATGGGTTCATGGTATAGCGTATGATTTCCGGACAATAAAGGGCCCAAAGGTTAAAAGTATCTATTTCAGTACAGAGAGGTGTATAGTAGCTGTTGATTCTATCGGCGAGAGACCGTGACGATGATGCAGCTCATATGCACTAATCCACGTTGGAGTAGGTAAACAAATAATAAGAATAAAGAAATTAAAAGGTGTAAAGTGAAATGTTTGAAAGGTGAGATCAAGTGGGAGAATGTTAGTGTTGATCTCCACCGACTCAGTCCAATGACTGAGTTGGGCCTTGACTCAGCTCCCTGATCGGGGGAGCCCAACCCACAAGGGTTGCGGGCCCCTGTCGCGCAGCACCGTAAGGGAGGTGGGGTCACTAGTACGGCTAAGCCAAGACAGACAATGCCCCACTCGCCCACCTGCCTTAACCTACCGATCGGGAGGTGCTGTCAGCGGCAGGAAGCGTCGCCGCCATCCCTGAGGACGTCACTGCACAGCGCTGCACGGACGGTCACCACTGCACTGCGCAGCAACGACGGGCTTCATCTTCACCGACGTGTATCATCCTCTACTTCCACAAACCGATGGTCAGTCCCTTTCTCCTTCTGTCTCTGATCTCTCTATCTCAAGGCTTTTTGTTGGCTAAGCCAACAAAACAACGTGATTTACTCATTCTAAAAGAGGAGAACCTCACTGATCTACACCTAGATGGTCCTAGGGTACTAACAGATGGCTAAGGCTAGTCCCAATGGAGGATTTCATAGTGATGTTTTCAAGATAGCCACATAAGCAACAAAAAAAAAAAAAATTGGGTTTGAAACTACCTCTCCCAATGTAAAATTTCATGGTGTGGTTTCATAGGCTTCAAATAACATTTAATTTCATGACTTAAAGAGAGTTGATATCCGTGTAGAGGGTGTTTCATCTAGATGAAACTGGTTTCATCTCTCTTATTAAATCGGGTGCCATGTCATCAAAAAATCTTATGTGGCATGTTAATTAATGTGCATGAAACTCCCCCGGGAGTAGCCTAATTGAAGCTTGCGGAGCTTTCATGTGGTGACGTCAGTGCGGACGTAGCAGACGACCTCGCGCTGCCCGCCCGTGGCTTGTCCCATCTAGCAGCTACTCCGATCCGTTGGAAGAGATTTCATCAATCGCATCGCACTCGCACGAATGAAAAGCCTCCCGTCCTCTATAAAAAGCCAGGCAGCAGGCACCATCAGCGCAAGGAAGGCAGGCAGGCCGGCCATCCAGAGAATTAAGTAACCGGCCGGGAAAATAAGAAAGCAGCATGCAGGTCTCCAAATTGCTAGTCGTGGCTCTCGTGTGCGTGGTCTTCATCTCCGGCGCCGGCGCTGAAATGAGCGCCGGCGGCGCTACGGCCACGCCGCGAGCTCTGCTGAGAGCCAGCGTCCTCCCGGCGGCTCTGCCACACGCGGAGCCGGAGGAAACCCCCCCGATCGATTGCTGCAACCCGAAGAGGTGGTGCTGCGTCGCTGCTCCGGCGTTTGGCTCCGGCGACTCCCCGTAGTACTTGGCACAGCTAGTGCGTGGCATCGATCGGCACCTGTCAAACTTGATGATCATCGGAACCTGCTGTCCTCATGTCTTGTAAGCGTCTTCTGGCTGTAGTAATTTATATATATATGAATAATGTTGGGACGTGAAGTCGTCCCTGACGCTGGAACGTGCTAGAGTATATATCGCATGCAGTCGCAGGTAACCATATATATGTTGCCCAGCAAGCATGCATGCTCATACACGTCGTGTGAATGCTCAGATGTTCTAGACATTGTTCTGTGAGAGCTAGTTGTGTTTTCCTTGGTTGCTATTTTGTCACGCTTATTACTTGATTGATATTTTGGGTGAAAGTTCTGTCTGATGGTGCACAATTAGGAGTCTTCTCAGCTAGCTTCCAATAATTGTTGGAAGCCAAAGCCCAACCCAAACCTTCGATTAGCAGCATCCCACTGAACAACGAGAAATTCCCAAACCTGCTGCAAGAGAAGGAAGGAACATGGCGACGTTTATTCCTTTATCTCTAACAATGAGAGGCTTTTTTATCTTTTAATCCTAGCCCCTTCTTACAAGATTCTATATCTACATGTTTTGAGAATTTTTACGGTGCTTGGAGGAACCACCGGTTCCTCCCATTCATTTGGTTTCAACCGGTTCCTCCCCTTAATTCTCATAATTATTAGGAGTAGTTTAGTACTTTTGCTAATACAGCTTCTCAACTCCATCAGCAAGTATAATCCTAATTCTTCCCAGATCCACGAACTGCCTAGACGTATCGCCGGCCCGGTTGTTCCACGGCGCGAGCGTTCCTCTGGCCGGCCCCGCGCATCCTCCGCATACTCCGCCTCTCCCCGTCCCCGCGCATCCTCCCACCGCACGCTCTAAAAGGAATCGCGGCGCCTAAGGGAGGGTGAATTAGACAAATTAAAAACTACTTCTAGCTATGGCCTCTAACTCCACCTAGTCAAAACCTATTGCAAGAAAGTAAATCTTCACCTATTACTAAAGCAAATAGTGTTTCTTCCCTAAATTTTTGGTTTGGTCCGTCATTAGTCATTGACAGGTGGGCCTTTATCTAAAAGACTCGGTTTAGAAGTCTACACAGAGTCGGAAGCCTTTACGGCAGCCACATCTAAATTGAAGTCTACCTCGACTCGGAATCTAAGGTGACAAAAATCTTTAGCAATTATCTCTCTATCATTGCGTGCACTAATTCGATTTTAATTCCGGCATCAAAGCTCATGTGGCTCGTAAAGGGTAATCAATTTTAAATTCTCACATATTGTGCATTGCTACAAACATATTTACTAAAAGACATGTCCGCAAGAGCATAGCGTGTCTAGATATGGTACTGAGTTTGATTTTAAAACAAATTAAAGTAGATAATGTCATTATTGAATAAATATTCAATCTGAGCCCGTTGCAACGCCGCACGGGCATGTTTGCTAGTTATCTATAAGTGCAACTATGGTTTTGCTAGGTGTGTTGCTATCTCTACCGCACAAAAGCCTTGCGCCTTAGGTTCCAATCCTATCAACTAAGCTAGGAAAGGTAAAGCACTCAACCAAGGCATACAATGTAAATGCGAAAGGTGAAGGACGATAGAGACGCAAACTCCCGTCGACGACTCCGGTATTTTTACCCACGTATCGAGAAGCACGCAAGCTTCCCCTAATCCTCGTTGGAGCCCCTCGCAAGGTATCGAGAAGCACGCAAGCTTCCCCCTAATCCTCGCTGGAGCCCCTCGCAAGGTATCGAGAAGCGCGCAAGCTTCCCCCTAATCCTCGTTGGAGCCCCTCGCAAGGTATCGAGAAGCACGCACGCAAGCTTATTTGAAAGGCCAATATTTAACTATTCTGATTGATCCTAATTGATATATTTGTCATATTTGTTATCCATGTTGCATATATATCCATACAACATCCATACTACTTTGAACACATGTCTCACTAGGTTCTCACTATGAAAAGTAAAATAAAAGGCTTCCTAATCAATAATAAACTAATCCTCCAAACTTGGACAAAACATGAGAAGATAGACTAACGAGTGTGCGTTGGGTCGGTCCCATCACAACATTTGGCCAACTTCAGAAGGTGTGATTGCTATGTTGATCGGATCACACTTTGCTACTGCCAGCGAGGTGTCCCACAGTGACTTTGCCATCAATATAGCAATTGGAGTGCACATAGAGGGAAACTGTATTGTTTTTTTTGGTAATTTGAAACTGCATTGTTGACCTTTACATATACCATCATCATAGCTATCTTCGTTGGCATGGCACCAAGGAGCATCTCAACAAAAATAGAAGGCAAATGTAAGCCTACACAACAACATTCGCTAATATTGATCTCTACCGAGATGACGCATACTAAATACAAAATTGCCATGAAAGAGGACCTACCGGGACTAGGGGCGAAGCTTGCCGACGGAGCCACATGTGCCATCTCTATTGCACATTGGTGTCAAGCTCCCTTGATGAACAGTGTAGAATAGGAATTTAGCACAAATTTTATACAGAATCGTCGGTGTTAGCTCACACCGACGAACAAGCCTAGCTCGGCCACTGGCCGGGGCCACCATGACCATATGAAAGGACACGTGTGAAGGATAATACTTAAGATAATCTGACCAAAAGTTTGATAAAAAAACATGCGGTGGCCGACCAAAATGATGATGCCACAACTCGCTGATTCCAATCCCAACAATGTGATTACCAATCCAGTTGCCAAGCTGAGTATCACCATGACATGGCCTAGCATTGTCATTGTCACTGAGGCATGGTGATCACCATGAGCGACGAAGAGAAGCAGTGAGATAGTGATGTCGAGAAGCAGTGAGATAGTAATGTCTTAGTGTTGAGCATTGTGATAAATGGACACCTCGGCCACTTTCTCCTAACCAAATTATCTCTGGTACAAGGTGAATGATGGACAGATCGTACGTGCATGCGATTTCTTTATAGAGATCCGTTTTAACTAAAAAAATTAGAGATGGATACGATCGGTGGATAAATGCATCTTACTGTTTCTTGTTGTCGAGCAGCGTCTTGAAGATTCCCACGAGAACGCCAACGATGGAGAAGAGCGTGGCGATGGTCATGGGCTTGAAGCTGTTGTACAAGAGGCGATGAATGGCGATCCTTACGGACTTTTGGCGCTTGTACGAGTCGATCTGCTCCAGGACGGCGAAGTAGCGGCTGCCGAAGCGCAGGTGCTGGGACAGGCCCTTGAAGAACGGAAATACCATCCCACAACCATGTGGGGCACCACACCTTATCACCGGCCGTCCATCAATATTCTTGATTGTTGCTCTGCTTGCCACGCGTCCCAGCTTTTGTTGACCGATTGGCTCGCTCCTCGTTCGCGATTTATCGCCCGGCATCTCGTGCTCGCGTCACAACACACACAACAGCAGGCCCGCGGCTCCATTCGTGGTTCAAGACGCACAGCTCCCACGAAGCTGCGGCCTCCACCTTCCTTTCGCCCGCCATTGGCGTCTCTCTGTCTCTCTCTGCCGCATTGTCGTCTCTGGCTGCACCATTGCCTTTGCAGTCGCCGCCGCCGCCGCCATTACAGGTGTGACCAGCCCTGCTCTTGGTCCTTTTACATCCAAGACAACATCGTCTCTCACCTCTTTTTTGCCAAAGATTGCAGTCTAGATCTCAGACGCCATTGTCGTCTCCTGCTCAAGGCCACTGCTGTGTACATCTGAGCCGCCATTGCCGTGTCCTGGTCAAGGCCACTTCCGTCTCGCCAACATTACAGGTTCGCTCTTTCTCCTTGCTCCTTCCTGGTGCCCCCTTCCCCTATCTCCCTACTCCTTGCCGGTGCCATTTTTTCTCTTGATTGTTGTCTGGATCTATTCGTTGGTTCCATGGCATCTTCATTCTCAGCTTGCTTCTTTCCCTGTGTCCGACGAACGACTGCAGTATCTCAAAAGACGTCATCTTCATCTTCAATATCTGACTCTCCATAACAATGTCTGACGAGAATTAAGAGTCATGGCTGGAGATAAAAACAATATAAAGTGAAATAGGGCGCTTTAGGTTCTGCTATGTATTCATCAAAGGCAGTAAGTTTTAATGCAGATACATACCATTCATCAGATCTGCACAATGGCATTCAACAAGGTATTTTGTGCTCTTGAACATCTCTATTTTTGTAGCCTGTTCACATTGACCAACATCAGATACGATTGTATTTGGTTCTTATTAGGTGTGTGAGCTAGCTAAGTTTCTAATGCAGACCATGGTCTAAACAGCATTATTTTGGTAACAGTATATTTAATTTTAATGTTTGATTTTTTTGTGCAATTTTAATGGTTGATTCAGCTTATGTCGACTACTAAAGATATGCTATTTAGATAGGCAAGAGATATAACTGATGAATTACTCAGTTGTTAGATCAGTATATCTCATACGCAAGTTTTCTTGGATTCTTTTGTGATATGTTCAGTACTATATTGGCAAATGAATTGAGCTGTCTTAGATTCTTTTGTGACGTCTTTAGTGCAGCAGTATTACTGTGAAATATGTATATATGAAAATTTATGAAGGAAATATAGGAAGATATTTCACCCCTTCTTAGTATTATTGTGTTGTCTGACATTTACCTTTTCTGCCACATTGATTTTTAATCGATTTCATCCAATTAGTAGTTGTTGTTGTTTTTAATAGTATTATCCAATTATTGTGTTGTCTGGTAAGGAAAACACGTTATTTAGTTGCCTCATATGGATCATCATACAGTGATATTGCCAAGCACATTTTTTTATTAAGTAATGTCAGAAACTTTCCTTACCAGATCTAGGTTTCACTTCATCTCCACTAGCAACCATGGCCGGATATGAAAAAAGCATAAGCCAATCCAGGTTCTGTAGTAAGTGCAAACTCCCAGGACATGATAGAAGAACTTGTGGGCGCCCTGGAAAGAAAAATAAAAATGATTATCGTTGCAGTAAGTGTGACCTCAAGGGGCACATTGAAGAAGACTGCTTGGTGGTTGAAGATGACCCAGACTCATTCTTCAAGTAGGACTCAAAGGTGTTTCATTGCAGAATTCTATGTTTTTGGATTTTGCATTCCTGGTTGAAAAGAAGTGTAAGGAATTATGTAGCCTTGTGTTGTGTGCTACTGCTAGGTAGAGCTTCATGATAGCATCTACAAGAACTTGCTTTTGTTGTGTGCACCTGCAGAGAACTAGGTAGAGCTTCATGGTAGCATCTGCAAAAATTATTGTCATCGTGAAACTTAATTTAATTCCTATTGAAACTTAATTCATATGGTTTAAGTTGTCTGGAAATGGATTTGATTTCTGTAATGCAAACATGTGGTTATGGTTCGAATTTCAAAGCATACAGAGGTTCGACTTTCAAAGCATGTGGTTATGTTGATAAAAGTGTGATTCAGATTTGGTATACAGAGAGAAGCATTTTATGGAAAAGTAAAATAAAATATTGAAACAAGTGGACTGGCAAACGTAATGCATTTGATTAAAGGTAACATGGGTTCATGCCATACATATGGCGTCAAATAAGATACAATTAAAGTGCGAGATACAAATCTGCAAGAGCAGAACATGAAGTAAGTAGGATCAGAATGGATAAAAAATAGCATCAGTTTCGAAATTCATCTTGTTTGGATGCAGATGTAGAGGATGCATAAGCTATGCCTACGCTAGCTTTACTTGGATTTGCTGTCGTCCACTCGCAACAGGAAAAAATCAAGAAAGAACTGTAGATCAGGAAGGGAAGAAAAAAAATCAAGCCAAAAAAATCAGTTGTACTTCTGCAATTGATAGTGGGCAACGGGGCGCACGTGAGAGCGGCAGCGGCGAAGGACAAGGAGAAGAGAGCGATGAGAGAAGGTGGAGCAGGGAGAGCGTCGGCGGCGGCGTAGGTCTGGGAGAAGAGGAGAGAAGGAGGAGCAGCAGGCAACGGCTCAGGTTTGAGACAAGAGAGAGAGTACGGAGTATAGAATGAGAGCAGCGGCGACGCAGGCTGAGGGACGGCCGGAGGAGATCCGAGCGATGAGGCCAGGAGGGGGAGGGGCGAGAGCCACTGACGAGGGGAGAAAGGATAACGTGAGGACGGAGAGCTTCTCGCTGCTTCTCGCGAGAACATAGCGCAGCATGGGACGACGATGGACAGTTGACTTGTGCGAATCTCGAAGCGTCCAGAACCGCAGGATAAAGAGAGGGGCACCACACGGTTGTGGAAAAACCGCCTTGCTTGAAGAATCCCAGCGCCTGTTTGTTGCTGAAGGTGCTGTAGAGCACATGCTTGGCCACGTCCTCGTCGCTGTCCATGAGCATCGCCAGCACCGACAGGTACGAGCTCACCACGAAGCCGTCCGACGAGTCCTCCCTGGACGTGCTCGCCTCGATCGCCGCCATGTTGACGAGCCAGGACGCGGTGACCTCGCTCAGGAACAGCTGCGACAGCGACAGCTCGCCGAACAGGCGGCGCCGCCGGTGGACGCGCATGTCCCCGAACCACGCCTCCGTGCTCGGCGAGAGCACGACGCCGATCTGCGCGAGCTCCACGGCGCTGCTCGACAGTAACGATGGGATGCCCGTGTAGTCCCACTCGCCCGCCGGCATGCAGCCCACCTTGGCGTACCGGAGGAGGCCGAGGAGGTGAGGTGGCGAGTAGTATGTCTCATCGGCAGTACCGCCGCCGCCGCGGCTTTCGTCGACCCTCGTCGTGCCCTGCGCCGGGATGTGGAGTCGCCGCCATTGCATCCTCCGGCGGCTTCCTTGCTCGGCCGCCGCCTTCCCCGGGAGGAACTCCACCCCCATCGCTTTGACAAACCCTAGCACGTCGACGGGGAAGAACTCAATGAGGGCCTGGAGCACCAGCCACGGGATCTGGTTCTCGAGGAGGAAGATGTCCTTCTGGATGCTGGGCCCCGTCGACAGCGTCATTCTGTTCTGATCTGCAGCACCGGCGCGGCGTCGTCGGCCATGTACTGAAGCAGGAAGCAGCCGTCGAGGAACATCATGGCGGCGAACTCGGCGTCGCTTAGCCCCGCCACCGATGGGTCGTCGGCTTCGTAGCAGCCGCGCGCGGCGGCCGCGACGGAGCGCACCCTGTCGTACACCTCCACCGTAGAGTGCCCGGAGTTCCTGCACAAGTAGTAGGCCGCCGCGAGCTTGGCCTCCTCCATCTTCTCCAGCTCCGGCGCGCCGTGGTGGTAGGGGCCGATGGCAACCACGCTCGGCGCGATGTAGCGGCCGCCGTCGCCGCCTATCCCGCGCAGGCCGCGGGGGAACCGGTGGATCTTGGGCTGCACCTTGGAGAAATCGATCGGCCTCCAGCTTCTGGGTCGTCTTGGCCATCTTCTCGTCGATGGCTAGTATCTCTTGCATCGCCGAGGCGTCGTTGGTGCGCACTGCTCGTCCTGGGACGGCATCCATGAGTATTGATCTTGAGTTCCTGGCATCCATACCATATGGTTCGTCGTGGGAAGATAGTCACATCATATCGGGGGTTCAACCACACACACTCCGCACCGTACCTTAATTATCTGGTGCGGAGTGCCAGATACCCGGAGTAGGAGTGAAGGCAGAGGAATGCATGTTCTTTATCCGGATCCTTGCCAAAAGTCTGGTGCCAAGCTTCACTGTGAGCCCTTGCACGGCATCGGCATATATGCTGCTCCACTCCACTCGTCTTTTTCTAAGAGACACTCCTGCCATGGACAAAAGCTGCATGCTGTTTCCATGCATAGACGGCAAGCTTGTCAATTCTTCGATCAGATCTCTCGCGCCATCGATGGCTGGTCTCTGCCTTCTTGCCAACGGCAAGGAGGACATGCCGTCCCGTGACAATGACCTCTATGCAGGGTCCTTCCACTACTGCATAGACCATCATCCGAATTAGCAGTGCAAAAATCTCATCTAAAATAATGGTTATTTCACCATTACTTCCCTTGAGGCGATTCGAATGAGGGGTCATCCCAAGCGGTTGTTAGGCTGTTTCTTTTGATTCTAACCGGCGTATCTCGCATCGGTGCGGATAGTAAAAATAGAAATTCATAAATAAAAATAGAAAAATATTTTTTTCGTAGGCCGAAGGCCACCCCCGAGCTACGGCTGCGGTCACTCATCACAAGTGACGCGTATTTCACGCGAAATACGCACACGTGCGGTGCCTAGCCTTCGAACTCACGACCTCCTGTCTCACCATCTTACCTGGACGTCGATCATGCACACATGATAGAGTTCTATTCCTTTTGACCCTTGTTTCTTAAAGCTTAGATCTATAAATTGAGCATCTAAATGGTTTAAAATAAAAAAAAAACTTTCAGGATCTTATCAAAACATACACATTCATTAAAGATTCTATCCATCCTAGACCATGCAAAAGTTAATAAATTCAAAATACTACCTGAAATTCAAGTTACAAGAGCGGAAATAAGGACCGGAATAGTTTTGAGCATCTAAATGATTACACATAAAAAAACTTTTAGCTAAAAAGTTGTAAATCTCATCAAAACGTACAAATTTTGTATAAAGTTCCTCTCAATCCGACGCTGTATGCAAAAGTTATAAAATTTAGAACATAACCTGAAATTCAAGTTACAAGAGCAGAAACCAGAACATAAACGGATTTGGACATCTAAATGAATTTTCGAAGCGCAACAATTTGGACCGGTGCGAATGATGAGTCATTCAAAGCAGCTTAATTTCAATCATCATTCGAACCGCTCAATTTGAAGCCGATGTGAATGATTAGTCATTTGAAGCGGCTCATTTTGGGCAAATGTGAATGACTCGTTTAAATCGGCTCAATTTCAAGCCGGTGTGAATGAGCCGATGCAGAGTAAAAGGTCTTTTCAGTACCGCTATAGACATGTTTCCCCACTAGGCACTTGCATTGGTTTCTCTACTAGAAGTGTGGCAATGCGATAAGAATAAAATCACATGAGCTCCACTAACTTGCGTGGGTTGTATCAAATCTAAATATATGTTTTTTAAATCCAAAAGTTTATTGAATCATTCGCATAACTCTACACCCCTCAACGCATGAACACATTGATGACATGTCACACATCAGAGAGATGCGTGTATATATTCGAGTAGTAGATTTAAGAAGAGTTACACTTCTGTGCACTCATATCACGTTACTGCGTTATTAGCCTAATAGGTTGGGTGCTAAAATGTTGGCATGTCCAAATTTTGGTAAGGGAAAAATTGTCAATTTTTTATTGCTATTTAGTTTACTACCAAAACGTTGTTCACGTCTCACATTTTCTGACAAAAACATTGACAACTTTTTATGCCCAACATTTGGCTTGCCAAGACTTCGTGCCAAAATCTTCACTCAACCCCGCGTGTAGTATCGGGGCTGCAAACTTCAACCATAATGGGCCGGTCCAGTGGAATGGGGTATGGTTTAATGTGCTGAAGAGGAAATAAAGCGGTGAGAAAAGTCCTATTTACCTCCCTCTAATATGAGACGAACTGGGACGCGGGAACATGGTCTGAAATCATCAGGTAATAATGGAAACGGAATCCTTCTCTTCAGTCGACTGAAATCAGTCGATATTCAATTCTCGCCGGAGTTAGAGAAAAAAATAATGAGGAATAGGGGATATCACACTTGGAAAAACAATATAACATAGTACTAAAAAGGTGAAAAGTTCGGATTGCTCATAGACCATTCTTAGTTGTATAAGAAAGCTAGGCGTGTTGAGTAAACAAGTATCAAAGTTGATAGCCCATACTCCCTCTGTCCCAAAAAAAACAAGTCATTCTAGACATTTTAGGACAGATTAACAAATACGTAAAACGACCTTGAATGACCTTATCTTTTAGCCAGATTTGATGCTAACTGACTATTGCATGCCTGCAAGCACGTGTAAATTACCTTCCAAATTTAGTAAAATGACTTGTTTTTTGAACAAAATTCGAATCACAAAACAACCTTTTTTTTGGGACAAAGGGAGTACAACTTTATGAGGTGAGTGAGGTCCCGCAACTCCGTCCTGTGTGTATCTTGCTGGACCATAATCTTTCGGCCTTAGAAGGAGGCTCCCGGGGGTGGTAGGCCAGCCAGGTGGTGGTGGCAAGAGAGATAGCCGGAGAGGCGGAGGCGGAGGCGGGTTGCGGGCGGCAAGATATGGCGGTGGGGCCAGGGTTGGGCGGGGGAGTTCGACGGCGACGAGTTAGCATAGCGGCGAAGGAGGGAGCTGACAGAGCCGTCGTGCAGCCGCCGGAGCCGGAGGCGGGCGAATCGAGCTAGGATGGTTTGCAAGAGAGAGAAAGGAAGAATCGAAAAGTAGAAGAAAGTGTTTTGGCCATACGATGCCACGACCGCGGTGATCGGAAATGCCGTTTTCAGGCGATTGAAATATAGAAGGTCCCATAGAAAACGCCGCGGCTATACACCTATACATCGCGCACGCGATGGATTCACAACCGTCGCCTGAAGGCCGACTTTCTCTTCCTTTGTCGACTCGTCGTCTTCTTCCTCGCGTCCTCGCCGTCGTCAAGAGCTCACCGCCGGGTTAGGGTTCTTTGGGGCTTCGGGTTGCTAGGGTTGGGGCCACCGGAGATTCTCCAAAGGTCGCCGGACTTGGGGGGGAGGGGAGTAGGATGGACCGGCGGTGGAGGCGGGCTGCGCGGCACGATGGCAGGGATGCCGCTGGCCGGAGTCGGCGGCTTGATAGCCGGTGGGCTAGGCACCGGGCGGGAGCGCGTGGACCGCCGGAGATGGAGGCAGGCCGCCGACCACGAACGGTGGCGGCGGATTCGGCGTCTCCGACCGCCGAAGATGTGGAGGAGGGCGGGACAGGGGCAAGAGAAGTACGGTCAGCGGGAGCCGCCGGAGACGGGAAAGGACGGCGGCGCGCGGAGAGGAGGGGGCATCACGAAGAAGACGGCGGTGGCTAGAGAAAGAAGATAATGTGGGCCGATGGTGGAATATCTTCGGGCGACAGTGTCGCCCGCGTGATGCCCAACCGCGCCCCATGGAAAAGGGCGCGCGAACTATCTGAAATTCTGAATTGGGGACGCGGGAACATCGTCTGGTAAGGTTATCCTTATCCTTTTTCCTTTTTCGCCCCGTGACCCTTTTTCCTTTTCTCCCCAAGCCGAGGCCCTCTTCCCTTCTCCCTGTGTTGAGTTGCTCCCCATCGACGTCCGGCGGAGGGATCCCGGCGGGCTCGTCGGCAGCGCCCACAAAAGACCCAGCGACGCCGCTCCCCATCGACGCAGGGGCCGGGGTGCGAGGTGTTCCTGTCGCCTGGATGGTGGCGGAGGCGGACACGGAGAGATCTATGGGGCGCCCCGACGACGAGGAAGGTACGTCTCCTTCGTGTCCCTTTTGGATGATATTGTTGTTCCTTCTCCCCGTGATTATCTGATGGATTGAGGCTTGGGTATTGTGTTTTGTTTTGGAGATTGACGACGCTCTAGTGCTGGTGCCCCCGGCGGGGACGACAACGACTCCGTCGGCGCCCGGAGCCAGCCGCGGTTCTCCATCGACTCCCCCTTCTTCGCCGCCACCAGGGGTAAGCTTCCCAGTGGTTCCCGCGTAGCTTCGGCTCGATTTGGGATCGGGGTCCGCCGGGTGGGTTCTGGAGGATCCGTTGATCTCCGATACGTGGGTAGGGTTTGATACTTTGCCGCATGATGCCGTGATTGATGATGTTCTGGTGCTTATTCAAACTAACTTTGACAGATTCATTTTTTTAGTTTCCTCTTGCAAACGACTGCACGTGATATCTTCTCGATTTCTGCATTTCTACTACTGTAAATCACTTGCCCATTTTCATCTCTATTTATTCAATACTGTTGCAAACCACTTGCACAGCAGAGCTGCTACGAAGTACTACTCAATGCTCAGGGTCTCCTACGCGTGGTAGTAGCTTAGGGAGCACTGACGGCGAAGATAGAACTGCCTACGCATTGGCAGCAGCGCTGCTGGCGTTTATTGCTTTATCAAGGGCACATCTAGCTGTGGCGTGCCCCTCAGTTGTGGATCCTATGAGATCTGATGTTACTGATTGTCCTTGCAGTCTGCAGTGGGCTGAGTTCGGAATTCCAAGGAAATAGAATTGCCAAATTGATGAATAGCGATGATGATACATCATACATTGAATAATTAACATGCAAATTATAGTTGTGCAGTCTGAAGCAATGCAGTACAAATAAGTTTGCTCCACCGATAGATATCCATGCTACGCTACATCTACAGACTATAGACAACAGCCTTTATGTACATAGTTGGTTCTTGCTGACCAGCTAACTTCATGCACAATCTAAAATACATGTAATCGCGAAAACTACTTTTGCACATGCAAGCATTATACATTTCCCTGCAAGATGAGTTATGTTTCAGAGTATATCTAGAAACCATGTCCCTGGCTTTTACCTGTTTCTATGTTGTTTGGATCACCATTTCTCCATCTGCAATTATTGAGTAAAATGAACATCTCTGCGTGACCATGTAAACATGTAATTTTACATAACAGATTGGTGATGAACTGTGTTGCTAGGATAGAAATGTTGTGTGTCAGATATATCAATGCATTTTAATTTAATCCCCTAAATGCCTTTTTGTGCTAGGGCAGCTAGTATTTCCTTGTTGACGTTTTCTGAGTTTTACGGGCCATCTGAGTTTTCTGAGTCAGGAGAGTAACTTGTTCTCTTCAAGACGTTTTCTGAGTTTTACGGGCCATCATGGTCATTAGCATCTTCCACTAAGGCCTTGTTTTACAGTTCTGTAAGTAAGAGAACAAGATAAACCCAAACATGCGGTTGCAGCATAAATACTTGCCCGTGTTACTCTTTTGGTTTGGGCTAATTACCACTGCTGATCAGTGCCTATGAAATGACAACTAATTTGTACTATAATCACACCATAATTCAGTACTGCAATTTTTCATTTTATTACTGTAAAATGTTAGAGCAGCTTGTATTTTGTGTCACTACTATACAGCTTGCAGACTGCTATTATGAAAATTATCCAAGAGTGATGAAGTAGCCTTGAATTATTTCAATCATTTTTGTTTATTCTACTTTACCTATTACAGAATTTTTTCCATCCTAATAGATTGTTAACTATATTACACTTTTCAAAGTTGCATGTGGGGTATTTACAATCATTCTTGATCTATCTTTTTCTGTAGGTTACTATCAACTCATGTCTGTTGTAACAAAGTTTCTGCTCTGATCCTGGTTAGACTTATTTCATTGCAGCTTATTTCGAGGTATAACTGCCGCTAAGGATATCTTTTCCCCCCTTTGTTTTAATTATCTAGTAAGTGCTGATTTATAGTGTATGTTCCTGTACCGTAATAAGGTATACAACATGGCTTTCATCTGGTTTATCTGCACTTAAAGCCTTTGATTGGAGCCCATATGCTGAATCGGCACTGTCTACACCTGTAGTTGATTTCATATACAAGTGACATATATGACTATACCATACCATGCCTGCTACTAGAATCTAGTGATTTTCGTCCTGTATGATATACCTTTTAACCTAGCTGCTTATGTCTGAGATTTTGGATATTTATTCCATAGCTGCTTAATGATATGTACTTGAGGTGTTTTTTTAATGCAGGTACCTGGTGCACAGGGTTAGTTTTTTAAATAGAAATTTGCTGCTACCAGTGTGTCTGTGTTGTTGTGTACTTGCTAGCAGTTGTGTTCTAGTGTGTGACATTATGGAAATTTGCATTACTTTTTTTGTGTTAAAATGTGCCTTCAAATTTCTGATTATACCATCACTTAGTATTGCTGTTACTGTAAAATATGATAATGTGGCACATTACTCAGAGTTACATGAGTACTCTTACATTGAGCTAGAGTTACTTCATTTAGTAATTATGTTTGAATATGTTCTTTTTATTGTTTTGCGCAGACTAACTTCTATGATGCTAGGTTTGTTAAGAGAGTCTAACCTCCATGTTGCCGCAGCTGCATTTCACATGGAGTCCGCCGCAGCCGCAGCTGGCCAGCACCGCCGTCGCCCCTCGACTCGGGCTTTCCCCAGCGGCCGGTAAGCTTCCCCTTTTTATCCACTGTCCGCATTCTTCTCTCGCCGACGGCGCCGGCGCCCGCATCCTCACATCTCTGACGGTTTTTGCAGCCTGCTCTCTCTTCCTACCGTCAACCCAGAACGCAACAACCGCAAGAAGCGCGCGGTGCCAGAAGACGGCATCCCCGATGATGCCCTCGTGGAGGTCCTCTCACGCCTCCCCGTGAAGCCCCTCCACCGATCCAAGTGCGTCGCAAAAGCGTGGCGCGACCTCATCGACGGCCCTGATCACCGCAAGAGGCTACCTTAGACCCTTGAAGGCTTCTTCTTCATGGATAAGGACAGCCACAGCCGCCGCCGTACTGGGGGCCGCTTCAGTTTCCTCGATCTGCAGCCTAGATCTGTGCCTCTCGACATCGACCCTAGCTTCGCCTTCCTGATGCAGCGGCCCGAGATTAAGGTCCTCACCCTCTTGGACTCCTGCAATGGGCTCTTCCTATTGGAGCATGGCCTCAAGTCCGGGCCTTCTGACCGATTTGGCTATATCGTGTGCAACCCCGCTACCAAGCAATGGATGACTGTGCCCAGATACGACTCCTCTCCTGCTGTGAATGCTAGAGGCGAAACAAGGTACAGCTATCTGGTGTTTGATCCGTCTGTCTCCTCTCAGTTCCACTTGGTCCAGTTCTGGTTGGAGTTTATGCAGAAGGATGATGATGGATCGTCTGAGTCAGAGGAGTCAGAGGACTCACATGAGGCATGGTACCGGTATAAGTATGGATCGTGGTCTGATTACGAATCAGGGGAGGAGGGGTCAGTGGACTCGGATGAGGCATGGCATCGGCGTAAGTACGGGACGTGGACGCCGGGGTTGATATCTGATTGGACTAATCATCATGTGAAATCAATGGAGGTGTCCTGCGTATCGTGCATATCGGTGCACACCTACTCATCTGAAACTGGGATGTGGAGTCACACAGCTTGCGATTGGAACGAGCATGAGGAGCAAGGGCTGGAAGGATGGCGACAAAAGGGTTTAATTCCTTGCCAGGGTCCTGGCCATGCCTTTGTTAATGGCATGCTGCATTTCATAATTTCTGAGAAAGATGAAATAGCTGCTGTGGATGTGCAAGGGACAACAGAGAAACTCATCCCAGTTCCTAAGCCAGCCGAGGGGAATTGCTGGGGTGTGCCTGGTTATATCGCTCAATCCCAAGGGCGCCTGCATTACATCAATCAGGAATCTGATGCTCGCCTATCCATCTGGGTTCTTCAGGACTATGATGCAGACAAGTGGGTCTTGAAGCACAGAGTGAAACTGAGGGGCGTGGGCTGGAAAAATGGCTACCATGTTATCGCAATGCATCCAGACGGAAATGTTGTTTTCATTGTTCAGAGAGGGAACCTAAAACTGTTGTCATATGACATGGATCACAAACTAGTGAGGGTTATCAGCACTTTGAAAAAGGGATCTTGCGTTGATCATGTTGTGCCTTATGTTCCTCATTTCTTAGAGTTATCAGTGCTCACAAATAAGTAGTGAACCTGCTGCATCCATCTACAGGGTAGTTAGCAACTTTGTTAGATCTACCAGATTAAGTAATGTATTTTGATTGTGCTTGGATGTATCCTTAAGCTTTTGTACTACTTTTTTTTAGAACATGCCTTAGCATGTATTTCATTAAGATGGTTTTGTACTATGCCATATTTCAAGCCAGTTGGGACACTCATCTAAGGTTGCTTTGTAATCCAATTATGTTAGTGGATGTGGTTGCTGAAGTTGCACAATTTGTGATTTTTGGGGTTCCAGTTCTAGCAGTTTTTTTAAGGAAACATTCCCTTTTAATAATTTGTTACTGATGGGTGATTGTAATTGTTTACTTCTTTCTTTGTTCCAGTATTTCTTTATTGAGAGTGATTTAATAGATGTGTTTTCCTATATATTCCCTTTATCCTATTTATTACTTTAATGCCAAGTTTTGACTTTTTGATGTAAAGTTGTCTACTGATTACAGAAGATGTGGTGGTTTTCTGACGATATCCTAAACTTCCAGTGACTGCAGTAGCCGGAAAGGTGTATGATCTATATTCAACACAAGCTTGTGGCTATCAACTTTGTAATAAGTATGGCTGCGTGCCGGGATAATGGTTTGCTTGTTCCATAACTACCCTGTTGTGCAAATCTGTCGATGACTCAAGTATAGTTTACATGTCCAACACTAGGAGGTGCGAACGATTCATGTCACAACGATCAACGTTGTCGATGCAACAGTGCATAATGTTGAGCAAGAGCTTCGCATATCTGTTCAAGGCTTGCAAGTATCAGGTATACCGTAGGCATATAGGGATTGTAGTGGTGCCGTTGAACGCTATCCGGGGTTCCGGGCTGCACATTTCTGAATTCAGAGATGATAACGGGTCTGATCCATCGTGGGCTTGGCTTCGCGTGGGCTAAACATCGATGAAAGAGTCCCTTTCTATTTACCCATCAGGCCCACAATCCAGCATGTGTAATTTCGGCCCGGAACCTGAGGCCCATCAGGCCCACCAACCAGGGGTTTCTACAAACTTTGGGGTGGACTCTGCTGCCTTCCCAATTCCGCGATCCGTCTTCGCCGGCGGCCATCACCACCATGGCCGCCGCCGCCGCCACATCCGCGGTCGCATCCATCTCCTCGTCGCGTCCGCCTCCCCTCCGCAAACCTACCTGCAACGCAACCTTCGTCTCCTTCCCGCGGCGGCCGCTTCCCCCCGCTTCCACCCTCGCCCTCTCCGCCCACTCTCAGCTGCCCGCGCGGGGCTTGTCGCTGGTGCCAGCGGCCAACCCCAAGTACCACAACGCGAAGGCGGACGCGGGGGACGAGGAAGTGGGCGGGGAGGAGCTCCTGCGGCGGTTCACGTGGCAGGTGTCCCGCGCGGGCGTCATGGAGGAGATCAGGCGGCGGCGGAGGCACGAGGATGCGCGGGACAAGCGCAAGCGCAAGGCACGGTCCGCGGCCCGGAAGTTCCGCCGTAGGTGCGTGTGTCCCCTCGCTTGATCGATGCTCCCCGTCGTGATCTCGCTACGAGCGAAATCGATCACTGTTTTTTGTCGCTTTGTGCTTATGTTGGCTTGGATCTCTCGTTCTGTGATCTGTCTCTTAGAATTTTGGGTGCCATAATGTAATGATGAATTGATGATTGCTGGTTTGCCACTCTTTTGTTGAATTGTAGGCTAAAAGTGTTAAGTTTGTTGTGCGATTAGGCAACGATGAGAGTTTAGGTTGTAATGTGATCCGATACATCTGATAGCAATAATGTATCTGCCGAATTTGTTAGAACCAATCTACTGCTAACAGTCAGGATCCTGAAGGTGCAGCAACTATGTAGTACAGATCAGTTCTGAAGTAGGAATAATTGAGCATGTGAAGTGATCCTTACAAAAAGGTATATTTGTCATTGGTATTTAAGCTGTTTCAGAGACCATAGTCTTCATATTTGAGGAGGTTATATTGTCAACATTCATGACCCGTCTTTCTGAAAAGTAGTTCTATCTTGATCCCTGAATGCATGAGTGTGCATTCCCAATATGTGCTAGTGCTATTCTAACGAAATGCCTTATCAAATTTCCATTATCCAATCATGCAGCAAACTTATACTAGCTCATAGTGAATTTTGCGATGTGTAAGATGAGGGAACATCTAACACCCCTACTTTTCTGAACACATGGTTGTAGTTGGCCATTTTTGGAATATGTCGATTTCAATTCAATCGTAGCAAACTCCTGCCATGTAGCTGATCCTGATCGTTCCGTTGCAGGCGCTTCAAAGGTCCATATCCATTCGATGCTGAGCAAGGACCGAAGGAGCAGAGCACTGATGATGAGGAGAATGACAACTGGGAGCTCCCAGAAGGAGAGTTGCCATCTTACAGATAGAGAGAACCGGTGCATCGTATTGCCTGCCTAAGAGCTTCGACACTTGACACTTCATCTCTTTTTTGGTTTTTTTTTTTAGCAAATCATCTCTTTTTGGTTGGGTAGAGGAAATTGAGTAGGTGCCAAATCATTTGGACCTGATTGATGACCAAAGCACGGTAGACTGATGTAAAGCTTTGTTCTGAATGTTATGTATCAAGTGCAGAGCCTCCTTACTGTCCTGCAAATACTTTATCTCTCTTTGTATTGTTTGTGGATGGATGTACTGGCTAGGGAAAGACAGTAATGACTCATGACTTGTGTGTTCTCGGAAGAACTATTGCAAAGCTACAATTTCTTTTGGTAAAACGAGGGAGGGGGGATTCTGATGCAGTATTATTGGCTTGATTAGATGATGGTAACTCGGCAAATATTCTGATGCAGCTGCTGTAAATCATGCAAAGTCTTCATGCTGGTGCTCAAATCTAATCATGTTTCGAATTCTGTCCCGTTGCATTATGTTGAAGACATACACTGCTGTAGCATCGCCATAAAAGTGACCAAAAACGACACGGAGAAAACGACGAGGCGACGAAGAGGGGAGAACGGCTGAGGAAACCTCCTGGCGCCAACCTTTTTGCGTGTCTATTTTGCCATTGCCCATTGCCACGTGATATTCCTTCCAGCGTTATTCGGCGCATGATTGGGGCTTGGGGCTGCATCGTCCTCGTCGACACGTCTTGATTGAGTTGGCAATTATCATGGTTGGACACAAGTCGAGCAGCAGAAAGGCTCGAAAGCTCCGCGGCACAGCAACGGAAAAGGGCAAGGTGCTGTTGCCTCTCGAGGCGACGCAGCATGCGACTCGGTGCCTACCACTGGACCCACATGGGTCAGGGTTTTCTTCTTCTTTTTTTTACTTGTTTTTGGTGCTACGTTATTTCAGTCTCCAGATATTTTTTTTCCAGGTACGGTAGCATCCAGTTTTTTTTTAAAAAAAGTTGAATAGAACGTTTTTACGGTGTTCCCAACTGTCACAAGAGTAAAAATATTTTTCATTCAGCAGCAAAAGATTTCTGTTTCCACTGGACTGAATTTGGTTGGCGGTCAGCAGCAGGTCAGAACTCAGAAGTCTCCTCTCTCTTAGGTCCAACATGAACTAGAGTTACAAGCTACTCCTGTTAAGCCGGCTACCCAATGGAGATACGATTCCAACGTGTGCCTTGAGCCATTGGCGTGCCTGGTCAGCCGGTCGTCGATGGCGACCCAACCAACCACACCGACACCAGCAGGCGAAGCTAGAAGAACGCAATTTGCGGTTTCATCTCGGTTGTCAGCGATTTGGACTTTTCAGACTTTGTCAAAGCATTCGTGCAGCCAGTAATTTTGTTTAAATACAATCAATTTCAGATGATTATTAGGTCGTCGGTACTGATTACTGAAATGAGTACCAAATGTACAGGGATTCGATTGGACGGTTTTGGCAGCCAGAATTGAAGAATCCATCCTGCAGATCTGGCTGCAGATACCCGAATCACAGAGCTGCAGTATGCAAGAGTTGAACGCAAGCCTGCCCAGTTGTACACTGGAGGATTCTGGACCCCACATCCCAGCACTGTCTCATGATCCCTCCAAGGCTCCAATAAGCAGTTGGCCTGGCACAATGCAACACAATTTTCTTCAGAAATACTATCATTGATACAGGAAACCTTGCTGTGCCATAGGCAAAGGTGTGCCAGCCCACCTGCCAGAAATCCAGGCACTGCTGTCCAATGCAAGAACCTTCCAAGCTTCCAACTAGGCAAAAAAATGTTTTTCTTAAAAAAAAACGAGTCTAAAGTATCCAGGTATCATGGCAGATCATATGTCTACATACAGTATACCACATTATTACGCATGAGGTCATTATTTTTAGCCCTACATAAACTATACTGACGTGGTACCATACTGCAGCTGAAATTTGTAGTTTACTCCACGGGCCTCCTTCAGATGGCAACACCCCCAGAAGGCACCAAGCCAATCCACACACTTGCCACCTTTTCTATTGTTTCTCATGGTTTTCCTTGATTGCTACAGCAAAACTAACATCAGAAACATCGACTAGTCTGCCCGTTAGGCAATAGGATATCTGCAAGTGCAAAGGTTGTGTCTGTTTGCTTCCCCTTGCTTTTGACTTCACTATGGAAAACCTGTCCTGATAAACCTAGGGATAGTGGTAAAATAATGAACTGGGACCTCGATCCAGACAAGGCCATCCTGTCAATGAACCTTAGACAATAAAGTAGGATCAATGAGGCAATAAAGTAAAAGAGGAAAGAAGCCTAGGTTTTATCTAGACTCTGCTTATGCATGTGTCAGTTTTAGCTGACTAGCCAACCTATGAAAGCTCAGTCACCAAAGATGGAGAAGAAAACAATGGTTTTTTTTTTTTCGGGAAAAGAAGAAAACAATGGTTATGAGAGTGATCTGGATGCTGATCTGGTTCTTTCCTTATCCTAAGGAACTTGCTGATTTGATGCAAGAGGATGCTTCCCCAAAGCTACAAGTTACAGGTAAAGATGCTAAGCATAAAGTTGTCATTATGTAAATGTAAAGCAAATGTTCTGGGTGTGATTTTTTCCCTGAGACGTGAGAAGCTAAATATTCTTCCAGGACCACTGCAGCAGCATGGGGCCAAGGGAGGTGCGCACTGCCAGTTAACCACAGCTCGTGGTTCCTGAACTGAATGTAGCCTTCTCCAGGAAAAAAAAAAGGTGTTTGCGTTTTCAGAGTAGGTGACATGTAATTAGGTGCTGAAATTTTAGTGTTTTCTTACCCATCAGTATGAGCACACAATAATGTAAAACACTAACTGAAGAAACGAAAGTCAAGTAGTCATCCTATTCATTTCATCTTTCATCAAGAGAACTTACAGTAAACCTGCTACCTATCTGTATCTACAAAAGAATCTTCTCCCTCTTAGATATGTAAAAAAAAAATTGATGATTCTAATAGAAAATCAGAACAGGAAAAACCTTAAGACTAACATTTACCAAAGAGCAAATCACTCTTCTACCTAACTCTTTTCTGTGTTTCTTTCCCTGTCTGTGCATCTCCATGAAGGCAATTGTGAGCCGTGCCAGATCAAATACAGTGATTACCCATTATCTACCATGGAAGATGTCCAGTATCTGGATCTGTGAAAGTTTTATGCACAAAATCTTTAAGACCGGTATCATATACTTCACAGAACCGGTGCGGCCAATCCTCTGGTTCCACTGGTTTGGTCCCTAATCCTGGCGCCCTGTCCCTTGATCCGACATTCTCCTCATCCTGCCAATCAGCAACATAGGTTGCGACACGCCCAGAAAACTTATCCTTGAACACCTCCCAAACTTGGTACTTGTAGTGGTTGATCAACATCACTCCCTGACCAATGTTCACATACCTCACCCCTTCTTTCAGATGGAAATGGTGCACCACATTGATGAGTGATGGGTTTAATGTGTCTGGCCTGACAATTGACTTGTGGCGCTCCGGTGCAGCCAGCCGGCAGGTGTAGCCTGTTGTAACGCCTTTCTTGGGAATTTTGGTCCGACCTGATGGACCAAAGCTGTGGCATGCAGTCCTGAGCTCACCAATCCGAGGCCTATCTGAGTAATTCCGGAGAATATCTGGTAGAGTCTGGTTGCCAGGGAAGTGCAAGAATTCGTCGACGTCGATGAACCCCACCCACTCACAGCTCTCTCGGGCCCTGAGAGCACAATGTGCAAAACCAGCCTCCTGAGACTTCATCCATGGCCACAGATGGCGCGTCACATTGTACCTTGATGGATCCATAGAATTGAGGACCTGCTCAATGTCATCATCACTGTTGTTATCATAGATGAACCACCGCTCCACACCTATACGTGTGTGGTAGATGATCCATTCTCGGAGGAACCTTGCTTGGTTGCGCAGCATGGTGCACACACACATTGAGTGTACCTTTTGCCGCCGATGCCTGTTATACCGAGGAAGTGGCTCGGGTTCAGCGATTGAGGGAAGCGTAGAGTCCCTCATGCCCTTTGTCCTGATGGACACCAGCATAGGCTTGTCATCATTGCCTCCATTGCCATTAGCATCAGTTGACATCCTCAGGTACCGGCGAATGCGAACTGGTGTTACACACCGGAAAATCTCCTGTGCTGCAGAAATCACAGGGGAGGTGAGCACATGCTTCGGCTTCGACAGGTCCCGGCCAAAGACACACTGATACCGCGACGCCACACCCAAACGGCCTGGACGGAGGTTCATCCCCTTGGCGAACACAATGGTGGAGTTGTCCCTACTGTCAACAAGTGCGGTGTACACAAGCCTGTCCCATTGCACCGGCGTCACTGGAGGTGACAGGGACAGTGACAGAGAGACATCCACACCAGATGGCTCAGCAGGGCAATGGACAAGGCTGGATCCATCTGGCAAGGACACAGCCAAGAGGGCTCGGTGGCGCAGCTCTGAGGAATTGGCAGGGGAGTACAGGCAATCAAACTGCTCCAGAGCTGGCAGCGACGTCCCATTGTTGAGGATCAGGAGAGCGCGGTCCGGGAAGGCAACCGCGTGCCGGATTTGGACTGACGGCAACACGGTGTCGGCGCCGCCCCCAGCTTGCCGCGCTCTGGCATCAGTGGAAATGGCGTTCAGGGTCCCTGACGGCCACGCCGTCCTGAGCACCGGCCGGAATGATGCTGCAACAGAGACAAAGAACCATCAACACCTCGTACAGAAAAGAAACAAACCAAACGGACTTAGCATGCTTGAATTCAGAACAACAACACACACATTCTTCATGTGACGGCGTAAGCTTTTCCCTGTTCTAGTGCCAAACTGGCAAAGTGTCAATCAGTCAAACGCAACACCACATAAGAATACGAACGTTCCAGTCCAGGAATGCCAAACTGCTCCTTCTCCCATGAACACATTAACAAACGCAAGAATACAAGGAGAAAAATTGCAATTTTGCCGCGAGTGGTAAGACCCCATCAGATCTATGGCAACCCCCACGAAAAAGGGGCCGACTTTTTACTCTTCTCCCCAACAACGAACACCAACCACATACCAAATTCGTATCAAAAAATGATTTATTTCTCTAACCCCGAAATCATTGTTAATCCCAGCAGGCTCCAAGCACAAGATTCCCGTGACGATACAATTCCGGCGACCCACCTAAACCCCACCAAGATCCAATTCACGGCAGAGGAAGGCAGAAAGTCCAGGGAGAGGAGGGAAATGACAAGGAAGCCTCACCTCCAATGACGTGCACGCCGCCAAGGACAACCACACCGGCGCACAGGAACGCGAAGAGCGCCGCGAACAGACGCCTCTGCGGCCCCGCCGCCGCCGCTGACCGGTGGCCCCTCGCGGCGGGAGAACCCAAACCGCCGCCTCCCGCCGCCGCACCACCCTTGCAACTCCCAAGCCTGCTGAGCTTCCTCTCCTTCGCCGACTGTGCCATCTCCGCCGCCGGTCACCGCCGGCGCCGCCGCCGCAGCAGCAGCCTAGATGGCTAGATCCCCAAGCAGCAGCAGAGAGCCTCACAGGACAGCATCCACAGCGCGCTACCACGCGGCGTGGAGCATCGCCGCCCCCCGACGTCTCCCTCCGCGGCCGGTTGCCGTAAACGGCGGCGGCCAGCGAATCCGAACCGGTGGTTGCGTTCGCAAGGAAGCTGGTTAGACTTCCTCTGCTGCTGCAGAGTGGCCCTGTTGGGCAACGGGCGCGTTTATACCGGCGCGGCGGCGCCCACGCGTCTGACGGGTGGGCCAGGGAGGCTCGCGTGTCCCCACATGCCGGTGTGAGGAGGCCGGCCGCGCAACGCGGTGGGGCGGCGCGTGGCGTGGAATGACGTGTGGGCCCATTTGACAGTAGGGCATTGACAGGTGGGGTCGGGTATAACGGCACGGGCACGTCTAGCCAATGGGGGCGGCGGTTTTGTTGGGTGGTTAGTTTCGGAGGGGAGTGGTGTATGACAGTGGGGTCGGTTCTCGTGGGCCCACCGTGTCAGTTCGTAAGGTGGGGGTTGGTGCTGGTGCTAGGTGATTGGAAGGAACAACAATAATTGGTAGCACATGGGGGAAGGTATCCAATTCTCTCGTTCTGCCTCGGCAAATTAATTATTTTAGGAGAATATACTAGTAATATTTCTCTTGTAAGAGCCAGGTGTTCTTTCCATTTTTATTATTTTTTTGCTGTGTTTTAATGCAATTATAGAGTGGAGACAAAAGAATACAGTGAAAATAAAAAAATTGTCAGATTTGGCAGAGCACAAAAAGAAAGTGGCATGTACCCCTGTTTAGCATAGTTGGATATAGCTCTGATTGGATTCGCGCATTTGGAAATTTAAAAAAAAAACCATGCAAGTTACAACATGTTTTGAACTGTAGATAGTCACAAATTACTGGTGCATACTAGTCTCAATTAGTCTTAGAATGTCAGGTTCAATTTTCAGTGTCCCGCTTTTTATATATATCAGTTGATTATTAATTCTCTCTGTCTAATATTTTCTATATAAATATGTATGCTTGGTGTTTGATTGGTTAAATGAGCGTTGCATCTGGACAAGGAAAATTTCTACGTGTTCAATTTTGTGGTCACAAGAATTCTTCATTACAACCATGCATTATGGTCCTACTACTTGATTGAACTGTTTTGGCATTTTTCACATGCACGTGAAACCTTGGTCCCTTTCCTTTAACGCCAAAAGGAATTATGAAGTCCACGGAATTTGAGTTACTCAAAATAGTGTCATATTTTTATTTTATTTTATTTTATTGCAAAGGGAAAAATATTGTCAGATTAATTCATATCCCCCAGCTAATTGTACTTTCTGCAGAAATGATTGACCTAAACATAATATACTATATAGCACCGTGGAGTAGTTAGTTTTTTACAGATATAAATTTGCAACCATATGCAAATGCAATAATCAACAAGCTGTCGTCTGCTCATTTTTTTCAAAAAACAATAATACTACAATTTTGCCCTTGGGCTGATCTAGAAATCTGGACTCGAGGTTGTAGCCAAGTATCCCTACCTCAAAAGGGCAAAAAGAAAGTCAAATGTGGTCCACTAAAGGCTCATAATATTGATCTCTACCTTGATCCCTGTTAATGTCCTGAAAACCTGCATCCAACCAATCTAGAGGCCATACCAAAAAGGCATTTGTCCTAGTAAAGTAGTAAATACTTTATTGACTGTCCTACTGTTCCTGCAACTATTTTGCCTTTCTGTACAATGTAAGACACATGGCCTTTGGGAGTTGGGACTCATTCTTCTTCAGCTACTCTAAAGACTCTGAAGTCTGAAGCAGCACATAAATAAAAAGATTTCAGAGAATCCGATCACTCGTGAGCTATTGATGCTAACTGCTAGGGCTACTGGTTCTGTAAAAGTAGCTGACCGTATTGAATTTATTGTCATTAAAATCTCGCAAAGGAATGTAAAAAGTGTTGGTAGATCATATATCAGTAATTTAGGGCACGTACAACGCGCCGTTGAAACCCGTCGCCATGCAATCAGTTTTTGCAAAAAAAACCCCACGAGCGCTAGCAACTGCCCACCCGTCGTCTCGTTCTTGGTCTCGTGCTCCCAGACTAATCTTGTATGGCTCGCTGCCGGGAGACGGCGGAGACGGGGATCCGCTGCGTGGTGGGAGGATTCGCCTTTTGATTTTTCTCAAATCCAAACACAAACTCTTTTTAATCCTTTAACCAAAGTTTATGCTGGTATATAGAGAAACAAAAGTTGTATAACTCACTTGGGCTAAAGATCAGCACAGAGGCCACAATCGAGCTCTGAAGATTGGGGCAAAAACTCGACATTTGAACTGTCTGTCAGAGTTCTTTCTCGAGTTCAAAACAGTGCCACTGATCGATATTGGGTAGCCCCAAATAAATAGCAAACCTTTTTTTTTCCATTAAGATTTGCCATGGTGACAGACCAAGTATCCAAGATTCCATTTTGCATGAATAAGTTGTACATTACATACGCAAAATTTGGAGAAACCATGCTCTGAACATGACCCTTCAATGCTGTTTTCCAGACTTAGAATTTTTCTAAGTCCTCGCAGAAACAGTTATGGATTCGAAATTTTTGCTCCAAAAGAATACTCAAACCTCATTTTCTCTCTTGAAAAACATGTTCAGGTGAAAATTTATCACTCATAGTTACACTTTTATGTCGGGCCAAGGTCAAGTGTTTAATAAATATTCCAAGGTCAGGTTATGAAATCTGTCATTTTGGGGACATGACCAGTTCTGAAACATGACCATGGATGAAATCTGTCATTTTGGGGACATGACCATGGAGGCTGATCTGTTGCTTTTGTTGTCTTTTCTTTTACTAGTGTGGACTACACATTTTCTTGGTAGGGTTACAAACACTTACCTTCGGCTCAAATGTGTTCTCCATACATAAAGGATTCCATTTTACTACAATAAGGGTTACAAATGTGTTCTCACTATTTGCCCTCAAAGTTGGCCAAAAACCACAGTTTAATGACTTTAGGAAAAAGCTTATTCTCTTTTCTGTTTGTTTTCTTTTCTTCATGTAAAAGTGTTTAACCATGTCCAATGATTAAATCATGAACCCTAATTGTCATTCCTGAATTGTTGGGTTTTGTCTTATTAAATTGTCCAATGATTAAATCATGTGGAATATTTGAGTGTATTGTGCATTATCTCATGTATGCAACAAAATGGCTACAAAGATCAAGTATGCACTATATCATCATGGTTTGTGTGTCAAAGGATGCATTAAACACCTGAATAGACAGCAGCTGTCTGCACGGTTGTACAAGCTGTCTGTTCAAGCTATCTATTTGTGCCGAACAGATAGCAGCAGTAGACACTGTTGTACTTGCCCTTAGGATTTGGTTATGCTTTATCGCCAGTATTGACAGTTTGACATCATTTAATGGAGCATGCCATGCTGATGAAGTTTTTTTTTTCGTTTTAAAACGACCGTTGATGAAGAACTATCAAAGCCCTGATTTGCAGGAAGCAGAAGTACCTGAACTGAAATGCAAAAGCGCGGCTAGGATATTTCTGGTCAGAGTTTGTTAGAAAGCCAAACTGTTTTCAGAGCCTTTTTCTGCGCATGCGCTACTCATGACAGGGAATATCAGAATGGAGCAGCACATGATCTTCAGGGTGAACTGTGTCTGTGTGTATAAAAGGGCAGCTCCATAAGCTTGAAGCAGCGCAAGCCAAACATTTTACTAGTTAGCTCTGAAGGTAAGAGTTGTAGGGAACTGAACTCTTCTTGTCTGTGACAGTCTTACAGACAGCTTTTGGAGTTCAGTTTTCTCCAACATCTTATCTTCAGCGCCTCTATCAGTAGGTACTGGCCATTGCAGAATAAAGTTGATTTGGTGATTTAGGTTAGGTAGCATCAGAATTCAGAACCAAACTTGGCCAGCTGAATCTGAGTATTGGACGGAACCAAATCTTGTTGTCAAAGCGAAGCTAAGACTTGGTTTCCTCCAATATCTCATGTTCAGCTGATCAGATGATGCGTAGTGCAAGTAGTGCGGATACACATACACTGAACTTCTCTGAAGAGTTTGGAAGCTGAAGGTGAGTATTGGATGGAACCAAGTCTGCAGCTATGCACAAGATTTGGTTTCCTCCAATGCTCATGCTTGTCTGAAGAATTTGGAAGCTGAAGGTGAGTGTTGGATGGAACCAAATCTGCAGCTACACACACACGATTTGGTTTTCTCCAATGTCTCATTTTCAACTGTCCCAAATGCAACTTTGGAGGCGTTGTCAGGGTTACAATCATTCACGAGTGACCACATACAGCATTTCCCGTTATACCAAGGTGTGAGCTCGTTGCATCTGTCTGGGGAAGGGATTTCAGATTGTGGTACTGAATCACCTCTGAACATTTCCAAATTCATAATTGACACGCCACATATGCAGTTTCAGATTGGACTGAACATCCTCTGAAATCCAATTCAGTTAGAATTAGTTATCTTCCCTAGCCTGGTCAAATAGTGCAAAGAAAGAGTGTCCTTCTAGCAAAACCACTGTTTTTTGGGGTCTTTGGACAAATATATAAAAGTTTGGATGTGCAATTTTGCATTGAAGGTCTGGTCCAAGAGACCTTCATTCGTTAATAATGAAGTAAATGCGCATCAAATTTCCTACAGATAATACAGCTAGCTAGAAGGATACTAGAATCCAACATTTGGATTCTCTTAAGTATAAAAAAAACACATTTGGATTCTCTGCGTTTATCATGACTGCAGGGAGTTACATGTGTATATATATGTAGTAGTGGGTCCAGATGGTCATATGCAGAGCATTTCGCACATAGCCAGCCCATGATCGACATGTCTCTCCTCGTCTGGATTGTCATGGCTCTCTCCCTCAATTCCGCCGCCGCCGCCGGCGACTGCCCCGGCGCCTACAGGAACATGACCATGGAGGCAGCCTGCCGCGAGGCAACGGCGGCGGGGGAGCCGGCCATGCCCACGTACCAGACCTGCGTGGACACGGTGGGAGAGGACAGCCGCGCCGGGTCGGTCCACGAGGCCATCGAGTACGCGTACAACGCGGCGTCGCGGGCCGTGCTGGTGTACACGGGCGCCGAGTCCTGGGCGGAGCTACTCCTCAAGAACGCGTCGGCGCTCTCCGCCGAGGAGAAGGCGGCGTACGAGCTCTGCAGCCGCGGTTACCAGGAGGCCGATGCGGCCATGGTGAGGGTCTGGAGGAAGGCGGACAGGATCTGGTCCAGGCTCCCGGAGCCCTGCGGCGTCCGCCTTGGCAACGAGTACAGGACGGCGCTGCGTGGAGTGGGGGCGTGCAGGGACCGTGTTGTCAGGCTGCCGTCGTCGCCGATGGTGGACATGGTTAAGAGGGACAATGACTTTACCCTCGTGGCTTACGTGCTCGGTAAATTGATAGGCGCAAAGTAAGAGTGATCTTGGTGTATGTCAGTCAAGAAGTGAACAAGTGACCATGTTAGAGAGTGGCTTTTATGCGTACAAATAAAAGTGTCAGAGTCTGCCGCGTTATGAGCTTGAGCAGCATCCCTCCATCGGATACTACGAATACAACACGAGCTTAAATCATGTCAAAAACGACGTAGATTATAGTTTTAAATAGTCATGACATAGCAAAACCGACCGCAAATTATTTAAGTAATTGTTGCTTTTCCACGACTCTACTTACCATACATTACCCTTTTAATGCTCATCCTGTATAAAAATCTAGAGCTATAAAATTGTTGATGTTGAAATGTTTAGTCTAATAGTTTTGAACCTTCTATTTAACTTGGCAATCTTAGATGAGATCTAAGTTGTTATTAACTCTTGTCTTTTAATAGTATGGGTGCTTTATAATACACCACTTATTATATGTTTCTCTCCAAATTCCTCCTATATGCAAATAGGAGTTATATTTCTGGTAAGATTCAACCTAGTGAGGGCATATGCCCCCACTCAGACTAATTTTGTTTTCTTTTGTCTGTTTTTTTATTGAAACGAACCGACACAAGAGCTGTCAATTTTATTGAAATAGAGGATGCTCGGACTAGGTAAACAAATTGTACATGGTGTACCAACATGGCAACACACTACAAACACTAAAAAAAACTAAACAAAATAAGAAAACACATATAAACAATTGTGACCAGCACAATAAGATGGAGAGGTGTTTGGCTCTGGCCATCATCCAATAGGCCTCCTTGTCTTTGATTCTTGTGAGAACTATACAGTTTGTTGATTCCTTGTGATTTGCATTTCGTTCCTTCCAGATGATCCATGAGAAGCATGATTAGAGACCTCAAACGTCAGCCCCTTTTTGTCGACCAGTACTGGAGTGAGTTCGTCCGCGGCAACTCCCATCGGGTGAATTTTCATGTTTCACGAGAGGGACTTCTATGCGTATAAATAAATAAAAGTGTTAGGATCGGCCGCGTTACATGCAACGACCCTCGAGCCAGATAGTTCGAGCTTGAATCATATAAGAACCACATAGATGATGGCGTTTAAGTAGCCACAACAAGATAGTAAGATTTATGAGAAACCAATCATAATTTTTCTTTTAGAAAATTGATTGTCATTTTTTGCAACTTTACTTATAGAATCCTTTTGATTGTCGTCCTATATGACAATTTAGGGCTACAAAACTATCTAGTCTAGTCTAATCTGTCTTGAGCGCTTCTAATTGTTCCTTCAGACCAAGATCTGAGTTTTGTTTACTCTTGGCTTCTAATCGTCTTGAATGCTTCTAATACACCCGTTGTTATATAATCCTCTCCAAGTCCCTGATACTATAATCCTCTCATAGTAAGTTTGTGTCATATTTCTAGTAAGATTCAACCCAATGAGGGCATATGCCCCCATTTAGACATATACTATAATATATAGTCGTTTGCTCAAATTTTGATCTAGGTCCGCCCCATACACCTTAAGAGCAACTCCAGTGAAGCCTCTAAATTTGAGCCCCTATTTAGTGGAAATAGAGGGCCTCCACTTTTAGGGGCTAAGAGCAACTCCAGTGGAGCCTCTAAATTTGAGCCCCTATTTGGTGGAAATACAGAGCCTCTAGTTCTAGGGGCTCTAGACCAAAATTTAGAGGCCTCCACAAAATGATAACCCATTTACAGGCTCCGCTGGAGTAGTTTTTTTTTACTGGGAGACTAAAACAAGGGATAGAGGGCCATTTAGGGGCCCGGCTGGAGATGCTCTAATTAGTATGTTTGGATGTCCTATGTCTGGTTCAAGATCTTCATTTACTTATAATAAAATAATGTGCAGTAAATTTATACAAAATATCTATACTATAAAGATCCAACATTGGATAATAGATATCTCCATGATATGACTGGGATCATTTCAAGATCATTTATTCATGCAGTATCAATAAAAAGAACCCATTACCACATACTTATATACATGCATATCAAATAGCTATATGCAAAACATTTCACAGATAGCCAGTGACCAGCATGTCTCTCCTCGTCAGGATTCTCGTCGCTCTCTCTGTCAGCTTCACCGTCGTCGCCGGCGACTGCCCCGGCCCCGGGAGGAACATGACCGTGGAGGCAGCCTGCCGCGAGGCGTGCGGCACGGCGGCGGCGAGAGGAATGTACCAGCTCTGCCTGGACACGCTGCGCGAGGAGGACACCGCCGCCGGCTCCGTAGACGAGGCCGGCGAGTACGCATACCGCGCCACGTGGCGGGTGCTGTGGGCGTACCTCGACACCATGGGCCGGGCGTGGCACTTCCTCGGCGGGGACGCGGCGGTCGCCGCCGGCGAGGAGGAGAAAGCGGCGTACGCGTTCTGCGTCGGCGGCAGGTACCCGGAGGCCGAGACCGCCATGGGCAGGGTCCTGAACAGGCTGCCGGAGCACTGCGCCGCCGACATGGCCGGCGAGTACAAGAGGGCGTTGCACGACGTCGAGGCGTGCAGGGACCGCGTCGCCAAGCTGCCGTCGTCGCCGCTGCTCGCCATGGTTGAGGCCGACCACGACAGGACTCTCCTGGCTTACCTACTCGGTAAATTGATAGGAGCCAAGTAGCAACTGAATGGGCAAAAGGTATGGTAATAATGCGCATGAACTGTAACTGTATTGCATTTGTTTTTCACACAAACAGTACTGAACATGATGGACCGACCCATTATTCAACTGAGTGAGGACATCAAATTCTGATAAAACAGTTTGCTCATTCGAAATTTCTGTATACATTGATGGAAGCAAAACACATGTACACGGGATCACATATTGTCACAAGGCACGGCCTTCAAGCTAAACCATTCATACATAAAGCATATTACATTTCAAAATCACCATCAGCAAGAAAGGGCAAGTGCTACCAGACTTGCTGATCTTTAATCTGCTCCTAACCGTTCCAGGATCAGGAAACTAAGGGCCATGCCAAACAGGCCCTAGGTTGCAGGCTGTCTGTCGCCTGCATCTCAGGAAAGCCAGAGCAGATCATTTGCCTCCCCATTCCTCTGCCCTCTGACGATGAAACCGTTATCATCATCAGTAGATCACACAACTGACAGAACCCGAGGCCCTGTTGAAGCTTTGCAGCCCATCATCTACCTCGTATTTACATGTAAGCCTGTAAAATGTTCGGTAACAAGTAACACGAGGCAACCAGCCATCCATGAGCACTTACATCAGCCATCTAACTTGATCCAGTGAGAAAGATCTGCACATATGCTGTCAGCAACTCTAGATAGAGCAACTCTGCTAGCCCCAGGAAGATGTGCTGCTTCACTGAGTAGACTTTGACAGGGCAATTTCCTCTAGACGCTTCCATATAGCCTCACGTTTTGACCTCACGCTAGCTTCTTGAGCTTCCTCTTCCTCAAACTTCTTTCGGCACTCCTCAAACAGGGTGGGGTCATGGTCCATGAATATTTTACGAACATTCAGACTCAAGCTTTGAACTGCCTGGTTCCAATGGCCTTTTGTATTTCGTTCTAACGCAGGAAGGATTATGGGCAGTATCACCTTACTATTCTGTTTGATCAAACCCTCAATATGATCATTGTTCCATAGAAACAGAGCTCTCTCTGCCACCTGCAAAACAAAAGAAGAAATTATATAAGGTTAGCTTCTTGAGTAAACAGTTTGATGGAATTACTACAAAACATGGCTTGTGTTATCACTATTCTCATAAAACACTAAATATGAAATCGTAAAGTAAAAGATTGAGAAACAGGGTTCAAAATTGTGAACTAAGTGGTCCCAGCAGTTTCTGAGGAGGGAACTCTCTGGTGTGCTGCTGGAGCTAATGAGCTCCAAGGTTTATTAGGAGGGGTTGTCTAGGTTGTTTTGGTCGCACTTTGTTCTTTTCCTAGAGGTGCATAATTTTCAATGTCTTAGCTGTCTGTGTTGTGTATGTGTATGCGATTGTGTGAGCTCTTTGTACCCTTTTTATTCCCTTCATGATGAAATCATACGCAACTCTCCTGCAGATTATCAAGAGAAAAAGGGAAGCTCAAAATGAGAATTTTCATGGTCAAGGAAACAACGGCTGGTGCCTTCTGGAAACTTTTGAAACAGGGAAAAGTCATATGACTACTTCTCTCCTCAACTGCCTCACTCAGGTAAGAAAAGTCGAATATTAGGAATAAATGAATTAGCATGCTCCATAATGGCCACCGGTTTCACCATTGTACTTTGGTATGATGAGTAGTGCAATATTTCAAACAAATGGAAGACGAAGTGGGTGCACTGAGATGATATAAGTTGAAGCTAAGGATGTCTATACTCAGTGTTCTGACACCATGTTTGGAAATGATACAATGCTAGTTGAGAGTATACATGAGGAGCACCTTGGTAAACCATCATTTAATACTGGTAGAGCAAATTGTTTGACAGAAATAGAATCTTACACACATAGATGCAACAAAAGGGGATAAAGTGCATTATTCAGAAAGAGGTTAGCTTTCATATAGCAAACCAGGCTCGGTACAGCAAGCCCCATCAGTATTTCTCATGACAAATCATTTTCTAAGCTTCTTTAAATCAGTATAGTTCTTGGGATAATATCAGAAAGACTGTTCATGTGAATATGGTACAGAATTTGAAGTAGTACAAATGCTAGTTAGAATTAACAGCCTAAACATATAAGGAACAATTAGAAGAATAAATGGATCCAAATAAAGTTTGATTCAAATATCTGGCTTGTGGAAAGGAATTGTTGAGAAATAAATGAAATGGACACTGTACAGAGTTTCTGTACTGCTAATATTCCATCAAGTGGAAGTGGCAGATAGAAAGAGGCTCAAGGTCAATATGACTGTTTATGTATCAATGTGAACAGAACTAGAATGCACTTTACAGTTATGGCTTATCGCTTGCTACAGCTTATTTGAGTTGCAATCATACATGATAGTCATGTCCCAAGCAATGATCCAGATTATGACTAAGAAAAATTCCATGAGCAAAACAAGCAAATATTCTACATTTATGGTATAATTGGCACTCTGGTATCCTTCTTACCTGAAAGTGAGAACTGCATAAACAGCGGGCGATTTGACGAAAAAGCGGCACCATACACCTTTGGAATTCTGCTGGCTGAGTAGCTTCCAGTACCTCCTCTAGCTCACCCAAAAACATCACCTCCTTTGAGCTATTCGTGATGGGCCAATACTTCAGTAGACCTCTTATGACAGTATCAGCAAGCTTGCAATCTTTCTCAACAAACTGGGTGATACAGTATGACAGTTGCTGATGGTACATGGCAACACATTTTGGTTTGTGGAGCGGAATCAATGCTCGGACTAAAAACAATTTGTGCTCTTCCTTGAGCGGCAGAGCAAAACCATTAATTATACTCCCCAAAATCTCTAACAGCTCTGCAATTCCATTATGCTTCTCTGTCTCAAATATGAACCTGTAGAATATATTATTAATTGCCTTCCTGATGAATGGACGGTGCACCATGAACTTGCCATATATCCTGTGAAGTATTGTTTTCAAGTACTCCCTCTCCCTAGGATCCTCCGAGTCAAAAAGATCAAGAAGCCTGATAATAAAACCATGATCAATGTATCTCTTGGCCAGCTTCGCATCTGTCTCAGGAGACTGAATAAATCTCAAGAACAGTTCATACACAATCTGCAAGTGTGGCCATGCTGGATCCATGACAGGCTCTTCCTCCTCCATATCAAAAGACTCGAGCGCCTTGTTCTCTCTCGGAGCAGGGGCTGGCCCCCTGAACAAATTTACAGACACCATCTTGATGACCTCCTGCACGACGGGCTCCGGGAACTTCCCGGTGGCTGAGGTGATATAATCCACCAGCTCAAGCAACATCTGCCTCTTGATCTCCTTCTCCTTCACATCCTTGGTCGGGTCCGTGAAGTCAAACATCACGCAGCACATGGCCAGCTTCCTGAGGAACAGGTTGGGCTTCTCAGACGCCGGCACGTCCCTGAAGCTCGGAAGCGCCTCGTACCCGGCCGAGGCTATGAATCCATTACTGACGCCGGCACCAGCGCCGGCGTTCCTGGCCCCGTAATTCTGGCCGGGATTTGTGACCGTGGAGGCATAGCTGTTGGAATTGACGAGCCTGCTAGACATGGTCAAATCCGTGGTGGTTCTTGCATCGGCCGTCGGGCTGGGCAGCGAGGAGCCCGCTCCGGCCAACTCCTTCTCGCCGGACTTGGCCGGCTTCTTGGGAAGCCGGCCGAGGATTTGCTTAATCATGGCGGATTGACCCCCGAACAAGTCCCCGATCAAAATCGCGCTAACGAAGTCTCCCCAAATCCATAATCTCCCGCCTGATAAAACTAAACGCCGTCAGAAGCTGAAGCAACAATTTCCAAACATACAACGAAACGAAATTGGGGGAAAACCGCACCTCGGGGGATCAAATCGACGCCTCCGGAGCCGAATCCGCGATCGACGCCCTCCCAAGACCGCGCCTTTCGTCGAGAGAACACAATCAGGAACGGCAATAAAGGGGCAGACCGGCGGAGTCAAAAAGGAAAAGGGGGGCCGGGGAAACAAAAGCAAAAGGCGGAGAAAAACCGCGGCTTTATCACGAATTCCCGCAGGGATTGGCCCGGGGGAGACGTGAAAGGTTGCGAATTGGACGGATTGGTGCGGGGGCTGTGGGGATTTGGGTGGAATCGGGGAGGAGGAGCCGAGGTGTTCGTTCGTTCGTGCGTGCGTTCGGGTCTCTTCCTGGGGGCCGGCGCAGTGCGGGGAGAGGGAGACAGTAGGTGGGCGAAAGCCAAATTGGGCGAGGAAATTAAAGACGACGGCGAGGCTTTTTTGGACCAAATCCAAATTCGTGAGAATGGATAGCGTCCGACGGCCGTAAATTTTGTGGCGCACCCAAGCGCTGAACAATTCCGATCCACACTGTTGGTGCCACGAAATATATTCCCCTGCATAATTGTTTGTTCGTATCTTCACCTTTTATACTTGTGTGTACAATCTTCTAGGTTATGTAAGTACTGATCCACCATGATTTATGGTCACATAAAAAATGGTACCTAGTCCTATATCATTAAAAACACATGTACAATAGTTTTTGCTACTCGTTAATAGGCCACATAAAATATTGCAGTGCATAATGATTTGTATCTTCATCATTATGTTTGGGATTCTTCTTAAAGTAGTAAAATGAGAGTTTATGTTTATGTTCTTCTTCTTTTAAAAAAGTTTCTAAGTATTAGTTGATCTAGACTTATACGACAAATTTAACCCATTTATAACCACGTATAACAAAAATTAAGACTCAAGATGATTTTTTATGACATGGTTAGCCGCAATGAAAACATACCGTAAGAAAACCTAGCATATAGTTCAATTGGTTATGTGTGTTTTTGTGTGTGTGTGTGTTGGACATTGGATTCAAATCTTTAACGTGCGTATTTTCTGCTATTTATATTTTCACTAGTAGACAAGCACCTACCACATCAACAATGTGGCAACATCAACAACGAGTGAGCATATTGCGACTTTCTTTCTTTTTTGAAAAAAAGAAACATCGCCATTAGATACAAACATTTATATGTCTTTCCTTTTCTTTTAATTTTAAAGTACAAAGACAGATGGTTTGATAGAGGCGGACAAAAACGTTCTAAAAACATTGAACCTCAGCTCGTAGACTAAATTTTAAAATAAAAATGTGTTGATAAATAAAACCTTTCTCCTTTATCTGTGGTACCCTTAGTGGGTACGCAAAGGAAAAGGAGGCATTGAAACAAATGTTAATGGAACTCATGTAGAGAATCATACGCGGATTAAAAGAAAGAAGCCACTGGATGCTCCACTGACCGGCTGGTAGACTTGTAGCAGGTCCAACAAAGCACCAGGAGAGAATTGACCATAGAGCAGTCATACACGCGCATTCCTGCACTGGGTCGCCATTTCAGGATTTGTCAAATCCCAAAATCAAATTCCTCGTTCTTCAGCACGAGCACGAGCACGAGACCAATGCTAGACACGCTCTGAAAATCAGATTCTCGGTCAAAAGAACTCCAGCTGTTTCTGAAGATTTGTCAGGCAGGCATTGCTTGACATGATTCAATAGAAAAAAAAAATAATGCAGTGGATAATGGACGGATGGTGAACAGTGATTAGCACACACACACAGCAAGATAGTGAGTGGGAGTGAAAAAGTGCTGAAAGTGGTTAGCTTAGCTGCCCCTGCTGTCACTGTTGAGCCCAGAAGCGAGTAGTAACAAATGGGAGAAAGAGTTGTCGCATTCAGCTTCAACTTCAGGGCAGTGTGATAAAGCAAAGGCCCGGGGTGCTCACCTGCTGTGCCTGGCTGCCTCTCGCCCTCTCTGTCCGGCGTCCACCTGCTCGTGCAAGCAACATTTACCTAATCCATTTCACTTCACTCGCTCATTGGAATTGAAACAAAGGTGTTGTGGAAAATGAAACGAAAAGAAAAGTTTGTGATCAAGCTTAGAATCTAGAGAAAGTGTTTTCCCCCTTCTGCAAGTTTTGTAACTGCAAATATTTCTTCAGAGTTTCTATTGTTACGATAATGTCCAAAGTGGCGCCTTTCCATGGAGGGTATTCATGCAAAAGTTGCAATAGGAAAAAAAAAATCTTCGCAAAGCGCTCTTCTGACGCATTTGGCCCAGTTGGCTACCACGGGCCATGAGCTTGATAGAGATGGACTGGAATATTCTGGGCCTCTGGATACTTGGGTTTCGTCCACAATTTTTTGTGTTGGGGGTTTCCAGTCCAACTAGCCTTGCCCTCTGTTGTTCTCGCAGCCCCAGTCCAACTTCAATGGAACAATTGTGGCATGGCTGTTTATGAGTTCAACATTTGACATATGACAACGTAAATGGCGATGAGTAAGTGACCTCATGAATAAGGTCGAAAGAATCTGAAACTGGGGAACTTTTCCACGAATACAGCCCTTACGTGAGGTGCTGCTTCATTATGTTAGACCTACCTGATGTTTATACTCCTCGTCTCCTCCTTGGAGTAGCCACGAAGGATGCTCCTCACATGGGCAACCTGCTCAGAAGAAATCTGGTAGTTGGATACTCTTGCTCAATGTGATCCTTTGGTTCGGTGTGATTGCAGTTTTCCCATTTACGCCGTGCCACCATGAACACCCTGTCCAGAACATCACGCCCTGACCCTGATGTGGTGCCGTCATGCATGACACGGTCAATGGCCAGAGCTTGAGAGATCATGAGCCACCTCTGGTGAAACGTCAGGAACTCCAGAAACCTCAGGGACTCCAGACAGCGGGCCATGGTAGAGAGGCCAAGGCACATTGTCGTAAGCATCCATGACCATCCTGTGAAGGTTCCAGTCGTCGTCAATGAAGTGGCACGCCGTGTACAAGACCGCTCCCTCGACAGCTTCAGCTCATGCCCACTGCTAGGCTGACCCTCCCAGAGGTGCGCCGTAGCCTGGAGAAGAGATCATTCCTTGTCTCATCGAAGATGGCGTCACACACATCCTCGACAGCGATGCGCGATGGCAGCTTGAACTCAGGGCTGAGGCGGCGCACGAAGCTCCTGAAGTAGCAGTCCTCCACGACCGACGGGTCGTATCCATTCAGTGCGATCATCCTGAGCCAGATCTTCGCTGGGGTTCGGGGATTCAGCGGGGCTCAAGTTCAACGGAGCACTGGGCGGCGGCGTTGGATGCAGTTCGTGGCGCACTCCGTCGCGCTGGCTGCATGACCTGACGTGCGCCCGCAGGGTGCTCGTGCCGTTTTTGGTGGCTGCGCCGAGAACCTGGCGGCAGCGCTTGCATCGCGCTTTGTCCCTGCCGCTGTCGTCCGTGAAGCAGGTGAAGTGCTCCCACACGGCGGACCGGGGCGCCGCGTCGCGCCGCCGTCGCTTCCGCCCTTGGGAGCTCTCGCACTCTGCCATATATTGTCGCAAACGGAGGAATTAGGCTGGGAACTCACGGTGGCAGGGTGCAGGTTGGTGTTGCTGTTGCGGCTGAGAGCGGGCAGATCAGTCGGGAAGCATCGGCCGCCGTGAGCGCGTCGCGTCCATGAGGTATGGCACGAAGGCACGACGCGTCGGCAAACAATGAAACAAAGTAGGTGGCGAGCGCGGCGACGGCGCGCGAGAATAAGGGGCTCGACGTCGAGAAGGACACGGCGGGAACCTCGGCGCGCGTGGCGAGGTCGGCGGCGAACGCCGACTCAACGGCGGCGCGCGGCGCGGCGCACACGCTGTGTTTGCTGCCCGCCGGGAGCGGCACCGCCGCGCCTCGCGGGAAAGATGCCGGTGCTGCCGCGTCGGTGGAAGGCTGCGCTCCTCCCTTCGTCGCTTGACGGCGGCGCGGCGCCCGGACGGTGGTGCTGGCCGGCGGACTTCATGGCCAGGGGTGGACGGTATTTCATTTACCGTCCACCCCCTGGGTACCTTTCAGCCGTCCGATCGACATCCCGCGGTCAAGATTAAGCACTTGGATCCTACTCAAATCGTTGGATGGCTCTTCCGCAAGAGTCCGAGCGCGGGCGAGCGCTCCCGCGCTGTCGCTTCGCCCCGCCGGGCCTCGCCGGTCGCCGCCGCCCTCCGGCGAGCTCCCAAATTCTGCGTGCACACACAATGGCAATACCACGTCGACACGCTTCTGGTTCACCCAGTCGCTGGACCTGCTCCCGAAGCCTTCCGGCGGTGGCAGCGGCGACGGAGCCTACGCCGTGGTGACCCTCGACCCCGACCCAAGCTGCAGGCGCTACATCCTCCACGTGCACCGCGAGACGACGGGGCGGTGGCGCACGACGGCGACGGCGGCGGCGGCTCCGGCACCGTCGTCGCCTGGGACGACTTCCGGAGGGCCGTGCTGCTCGTCTACATGCTCGCCGACGACCCCGCCGCGCGCTACGTCCCGCTGCCAGAGCAAGGATTTGGGATTCGGGCCGAAATGGCCGAATTTCACCGAAATTCGTCCATTTCGGCCCAGCCCGAGACAAAGGCAAATCGGACAAAAAATTTCAGCCCAGTTTAAATTCTCAGTCCGGCCCAAGGCCCGTAACAGCCCACACATACCCCCCTTGCTATAAAACGGTGAACTGCAGTCTCAAAACCCTAGAAATTTCATTCTTCTCCCCATCTCCTCCCCTGGTTGCGGCGGCGGCTATCAGGCCACGCCCAACAGGAGGCGCGGCGAGATTTCCCCATCTGCCTCCACCCAAATCCGCCCCCCTCCTTCTCCCATTCCGGCATCTCCATCTGCACCCATTCCTCTCTGTTCATGGAAGCCTCACGCAGTCAGTTAGTCAGTGGTAATGGACGCGGCGGGTTGATCGGCAGTAGCCGCGACGGGGGTCAGGTCGTTGGCAGCGTTGGAGATGGCGATGATGTGCCGGCAGGAGCTGCAGCGCCACCACGGACGTCAGCACGTAATGGTAAAATTACATACCCCTCACGAACCATCAGATGTCTTTTACATCATGTGTAGGTTTTGTTGCAGACAAGTTTGGTTGCAGATCGGCTAATACAATCAGATTTTGTTTAGATTCTACATGGTCCTCTCGAGTGCCTTTTGTTTATGAACATCATAGTCCTAATCTCTTCCTGCAAGTACATATATAAATGATTTGTCTATGCTAAATCATTTTATTGTTTAGCCGCCCAAGCAAAATTCTGAGTTCAAGTTCAAGTTATTATGAGTTCAAGTTATTGCCGTGAGGTTACTCAAGTTATTGCTGCTCCTTTTCATTTGCCGATTAAATTAATCCTAGTTATATTTCCTTTGTTGATTGGTTGCAAGCACTTTTATTCATGTTCAGTCATTCATCTGGTGTAATTTGTGAACCACAAGATAAACAAAATATGATGTATGTTTTGATTTATTTTCATATAGTTCATGTTTGTTTGCTTTCAAAATTCAGACTAGTTATTTACAGCAATTTCAGCTTGGCGCACCTTATATGGCTGCTCTTTATTTTTTTATATTTTCCTTTGCTTACATTTTGTTTGCATTTGTGGAATGTAGGGCGTAATGCTGGAAACATCGAGTGTGTATGGAATCATGGCACAAAGCTTTCTGGCCAAGGCTTCAAATGTGGTTACTGCGGGTGCACAAATGGAGGTGGAGGTGCAACTCGGTTAAGGGACCATCTTGGATGCATAGTTGGTGAAGTTAAGTCATGCCCTAGTGTTCCTAGAGCTGTGAGGGATGCAATGAGGGCAAAACGTCAAGCTGCGATGGACAATAAAAAAGAAAAGGAACAACTTAAGCTCAGGTTGGAGCGAGATCTCATGCAAGGGGCACATCGTGAGGATGGCGTGATCGATCTTGAAAGTTGGGTACTACTGCACGTCTTCCTACATCCAGGGGAATTGATGGGAAATTCTTGCAAGCAAACTTTGATGAAGCTGAGCAGTCTCTTGAAATTTTCAAGAAAGGTTGGAATCAATATGGTGTGACTATCATGTGTGACTCATGGACGGGACCTACTGGCATGTCCATCATTAACTTCATGGTGTATTCTAATGGAAGCATGTTCTTTCACAAGTCAATTGATGCTTCTGGGCACAAACAGAGTGCTGGTAAATGTTCCTGCAATTTACCTATTGTTTCCTTTTTAAATGTTCCTGATGGTTGCAGTAGGTCTGGAAGACCCCTGAAGAAGAAGAGGGTCAATTCCCTCTACTAGACAGTAGCAAGACTACTCTGTCAAGGTATGACTTCTGTTCATATCCCTACTGATACTGTGAAAACTGTTTAGATCTATATAAGAGCATCTTGTATATTTGCCTATATATGAACGACAATACATCTATGGCGCTGTATTTGGCTTGTGCACGATCTACTAAAAATGGTCTTGTTTTATTTAATGCATGTTTTGCTCAGGTACAGTCCAGCAGTTGTGGAGAAATTTTTTTGGGTGTATACATGGTGGTGGTTGGATGCCATGGAACACAAACAGTGCCAGTGGCAATTGACATGCTAACTGACATAGGTCATTTTGGGTAACACATGTTTTGGTGTACGTATGGTTGGCTGGATTGTAACTATTTTGAACCGTGCAGTAGCTTTATTTGGAGTGGTAAACTATACTCCTGGGAACTTGGGAGTGCCTCCTAAATGCATTGGTGTAATTATTTTGGACTGTGGACTATTTGTGGTGGGTTGAACTCGTGGGGACATGGCCCCTTAAATACCATCTCTGGTTATGATGCTGTTGTGCTCTGTTGGACTGTTAAATTTGTGTTAACTGAACTGTAGTAAATGTGAGTTGTAGCTTTATAACCGTTCTTATCTTTTGACGCTTAAAATATATGTTTTTACGGTTTTATCAAAATTTCGGTCAAAATTCGGAAAATTTCGGTCAAATTTCGGTCAAAATTCGAATTGTTTGACTGGTCAACTTCCTCGGTTCCCGGTCTGAAATTTCCGAAATTCGTCCATTTCGGAGGGCTCCGAAATTTTTTGACTTTTGAATCCCAAAACCTTGTGCCAGAGTCGCTGAAGTCTGAACCGCCGGAACAGGGAGAGCCTCGATCGGCTCCGTCGGCGACCCATGCTTCTTCCGCGACGTCGCCGGACCGGAGGAGGCGAAGGCGAGTCGGTCAGGTTGGTGGAGATGGAGTGTCGCTACGGCGGAGATGACCTCGTCCCCGCGGAAGGAGAGCCGTCGCGCTCAGCTGGACGGCGGGATCCATGGACTGGTGCACCGACAGCGTGGTGGGTTTCGACGACGTGGAGAGGAACAACGCACCCTATTATGCGCACGCCCACCGTGCTCCGGCGCCGCTCCTCCACGTGCTCGCCATGTTGAACTTGAACCTCATCCCCGAGCAGCACTGATTCCTCATCGCGTTCTGCACCGACGCGGCCTTCACAACAAACTGTGGCGTGCCCGCTCGCCGCCAGGCGTGCTGCCTCAACGACATCCGCGATCTTCACCTTCCCCTGCCTCTCATGTACCCACCGGCCACCACCAGGTCCCTTCATCCTCGTCCTTGAAGAACGGCGCGTTTCAGCCGGACATGCGCTCCACGCCGCCCCCGCAGGAGACCCGCTTGGCGCGGCCTATCCCGACGCAGAGCTCGCCGTGCTCAGTGTGCAGGAAGATGATGGAGTCCCCCGCGACGAGCTTCTTCTGGTTGACGAAGGTGCTGCATCCCGTGGTGAGCAAATGCCGGCGCGGCGTGCCCCTGTAGATGTGCCGGAACTTCCAGACCTCCCCGTCCACGCCCTTGGAGAGCACCGTCTGGACGGGCGGGTCGGCCCGGAAGTCGAGCTTGGGGAAGATGGTCTCGGCGCGGCACCGAGAACCCCCCGCCGTTGTTGGCGTCGGACTGCGTGAGCGTCTTGGCGAAGGACGACAGCTTCGATCTCCTGTGCGTCCCCGGGGTCTCCTCCTCCGCCGTCGCCGCCGAGCTCGTCGGGCGTTTCCGGGCACGGCGGGCGCCAGGCGGATCTTAGCGAACACCAGCCATCACCTTCCGGCTCCTGCTCTCCGCCGCCACCCCGACATGTTCTACGTCTACGTGCTCGTCGTCACCGCCTAGCTCGGCGTCCCCGGCTACCTCTTCTCCACCTCCGCGGTAGGTGACCTCGCCGTCATGCTCCATCCCCCGCACGTATTCCACGCCGTAGCTAGCGTCGCGTCCCTGCTGCTGAGGCCGTGCTCTGCTTCGCCGGCGTTCCGCATCCCATCGGCGCCATGGACATGCCGGCCACCGGGCAGGACGGGAAACACCGTCCGCCGCGTCGTTTGAAGTGAAGGCTGCTCCTCACTCCGTCCGTCGCTTCCCTCTCCTCACTGCGTCTGTGCGGCGCTCCGACGGTGTCCTCTACCCGCTCGCGGCGCTCCGGCGGGCGGCGTCGGCCACGAGGCAGGGGAGGATGGCATTCCAGTTGCCGTCCTGGGGTGGACGGTATTTCATTTACCGTCCACCCCTTGGGTACCTGATAGCTGTCCGATCCGTCTCCCGTGGTCGGGATCAATCACTGGGCTCCTATTTAGATCCTGAGGAGGCGAGCGCTCCGCTCCCGCGACGCCGCTTCGCCCCGCCCGGCCTCGGCGCCGCCCTCCGGCGAGCTCCCGAACTATGCGTGTGCACACAACTGACAATACCACGTTGAGATGCTACGCTAGCTTCTCGATTATGGATTCTTGGAGTCTATCACACTTTTGAATTCTCCGAAATCGAGCTTTGAAAATCGGTCAGAATCCGAATCAAACAGGGCCCTGATCGATTGGGGTGAAACCTGTGTCATGCCGGAGCCCAGACGAGAGCCATATCGGAACTTTAACATAGGTAGCTAGGATTTTGAATAAAACTCATCGAAAAGTAGATTTTTTTTAGAATTGTACAGTACAACGCAGACGCTCACAACACGCACGCACACTCACCCTTATGAACACATGTACGCTAACCCTACCCTTATGAGCACCTTCGAAGGACTGAGCACCCGACAGATCTAGAGATTTTTGAAGTCGTCATTGGCACGTCGCTTACCACTTAACGCATAACGCCGGTAAATCCTAAAAAACCTAGGAAAAGGTGTAAACATAAGATAAGGATTTGAATCTTGGTGGGTAACGTCCCACTGGACCGTCCTACCATTGTACTGCAAGCCAATTCACCATCCAATTTCCTGTTATTATACTATAATATGCCCCCAGGGTGAATCTTTCGTGCCACGGAGTCATGCAAAGGTTAAGGTTGCAAAGCACAAAAGGGAGAAAAAGAAGAAGCTATTTTTCAAAATGTTCCCGAACCATTTTGGGCATGGGCTTGATTCTGTTGTTGAGCTCCAAGACTTATTGGGCCGGCATATGAGAAATTGGGCTTAGCCGAGGCTTTTGTGTAAGGTTTCCCAGTCCAATTACGCAAAAGCCTCTCGTCCCCAGCATCATCCATCGCGAGAAACCATGGCGTCCTTGTGCCGCTCCGCCGCCGCCGCCGTCAGGTCAGCGGCGCTCCGGTCGAGATCCCCGGCGGAGAGGCTATTCCAGGCGGCGAGGTCGCCTCTCGCGCCTCCGCGCATCCGCAGGTCGCGCCCAACCCCCCTCTGAATCCTTTTGCGCATTCTTGCCGTCAACTAGGTCTTTGCTTGGAGCGATACTGGGAGCCTGAAAATGAGGGTGCCTTTTCCTTGTCCTGCCTGTTTCAGGCCCGTCGTTGCGGCGGCGCTGGCGAGTCTGGACACGCTCATGCCGCTGCACAGCGCGGTGGCGGCTGCGCGGCTGCGGTCCTGCATCGCCGCCGACTCGGCTTGCTGGAGCTGCCTCTCCCAAGGTAAACCCATTGCGTCCTTCTTATTGTATTTCTGCAATTGGATGTGGAAATCCTGATTGTTTGGCTACATGTCCGTTGCTTGCTGAACTTGCGCGATAACTAAAACGTGTTGCATCTGTTGCCTGACATGTTCATGAGATGGAGGTGTTGCATTTCAGAACGCATCTCGTAATTTATTGCGTATGTATAGAGATGTAAAGGTCTAAGCATCACATTGGTCTGGACTTGGAGTGGGGTTATGAAATTGGTGGATTTAGTGTATCAGTCTAACTTTGTTAGCTTTGGAGAGCATTAAGTTGCTTGTTATCCGTAAACTAAATTTAGAACTATCATGCCTATCTCTTTGTGATTTTCTTAACTCTACTCACAGAAGCAACATCAAAAAGTGTTGTTTCTCTGCTAGTAAGGTATTGTAGAATAGATGTGTATTGTCTGAATAAAGTCATTCCTGTTTTCTCTATAATCATGTGTGCTCATTCTAAAATTCTCAAGTATCCTTTTCAATTTGAATGACTTCAACTGTATTGATAGACTACTTAAGTTGCATTTAAATGTTGGGACTGTTGTAACAAACAATATTATTTAAGTTTTGTTAGTTTAGTTAAATCTGGAGTGCATGTATAGTTGTTCTTTTGTATGTATTGCCATCATCATTCTTATCACTGTTTTGGCAATCATCCTGGTAGGTTTGACCAAGCGCATCTGATCACGGCTAGGGACAATACCAAAGAGAATGGTTTACGCACTACTGCATCATGATATGTTTCAAGATGTTCCTTTTATTCTGTATGGATTAGGGCCTGACAGAGTGCCTTAGTAAATTTTGGCCAGGAAATTTGAGCGCTCATCAGCAAGCACTGTTGATTATTGTTTAAATTTGGTTAAATAATTTGATAAAGTAAAAGAGCTATCTTTCAGATCCTTTAAAATACTGGTGATTATGTATTGGTTATCTTTGTTGGAACCTGGGTCAGTGTGTCATTTATTTTTACATTTGATGCACTTAACTGTGCTGTTAATACCGAATCAAGTTGTCTATTGGATATGAGACAACTTTGGGAGCCGTTCTGTTTCCTGTTTAGGGGTAAACTTTTTTTTAATTTCCTGCTGCTGTTGAGTTGTTTATTTTTATTAGGTTTAGGTTTTTCTACTCACTGTGCCAATATTATTATCATGTTCTGTACTGCTGTATGCTTAAGTTGAGCCATTTGACCATGAACAGCTGCATGTTTTACATACTATTTTGTTTGTTGATTTCCCTTTCTTATCTTTATTGTGGAGAGATTTCGACATACACATATCCTTATGTCACTTTCTAATTTTGACCAAGAGCCCTCATCTTGGCACCTTTTCTGATTGAGCCTTGTTCTTTTGTTTGCAAACACTACAATAGATTTCGCTCTACCTCGGTAATGAAGACTGAAGAAAGTGGCCAGTTGGGCACTGCCAAGTTCCTCCCATTCATCTAAGTTTGTCAGCCATATTCCAAAAGTACTTTGCTCTCAGTTGTTATAAATCATGTTTTAGTGCTTTTGGCGATGATGGTTCTGTTCTGCCCATGATACTTGTAGATTGAAATATTTTGTTCAGGTGCTTATTACAAGCCTTCTAGATATTGGGCATAATACTGGGTATACATACATCTCCTGCTCAAAGTTCACTGTTTTAACGAAAACAAATGATCACAGAGCTAGTTTGATGTTTGGGGAACAGGGTGCTGAACTGGCTGGGGTGCTAATAGTTAGAGGAACATGGTAGACGAATTGGTGAGGGAATTAAGCAGGGTTCAACTGTTCAATTGACAATGGTACTGCTATTCCTGTATACATAGAAATATAGTAGTATGTAGAGCTCTCCCTATGCATTCTGCACTGCACCACCATGACTTTTGGGTTTAAATCATGGGTGGGGTTGGGGAGAGCAAACATGAGTGGAATATGTTTGCAACAAACGAGTTCCCATACAATAGTGGCAGATATTATTACAAAATTTGGGACAGAATATAGGAAACTTCCATTCTTTCTCTTCATCATTTTGTAAGGTAGGTCTCAAAATGCTGCCTTAGACGTAGGATGCTCCTAACGTGGGCCATTTGCTCAGAAGAAAGCTTACTGCATGTTGGCATGGCCAGAGCATCCCTCGCCATCCGAGCCACGTTCGGGTACGTAATTCCAGCTGTTATCCTTCCACCACTTCAGGATGTCAAAATTTTCTGTTTGAGGGGCGAGACGATCTTTCAGGTAACGGTCAGATTCTGTCTCAGCATCTTGGTAGCTAGGAGTAGCTTCAGTAGCATGAAATCCTGCAAACGGAAATGCTCGTCCCATGCTTATGCTTGTTGTAATGGATCAGCGCTGCTGCCAGCGGTCATCGTAGTTATATGATCTAAATTTGCACTACTGATTCCAGCACCATATTCTAAGTAATCGACATACAACTTCTTGATTTGTCTTGTTACCTCGGAAATGTAGCTTGCGGCCTCATAATGAACATATGCCCTTTGGAAGATGAAGTCTATGTATCTCTCTGCAGTCCATGTGCTTGCCAACGCTTCCCCAGCTCCTTTATAGTTGAATAGACCTGCAATTGCTCTGCATTCTGCACTAGAGGCGGGTTTCGATGGACCAAAATGTTCACGTTTGAATCATCATAAAAACAAAACAGGGAAGTAAAATTATACCGGGCAAACATGATTCCGGTACATGAGTATGAACATCGTTTACAACAACAGGATAATATATCACCACTTGTGTGTTGTGTCTAAATACATTTGTTTTTTTTCACCGTTTGGTCACGGGAACAGCACAGAGCACGGGACAGGCATGACCTACTAAACCATGTCACCCTCATTCCGATGACGTGTATCTCTCTCCGAACGGTTTCTTGGAATAACGACGAAGAATGCTCCTGATCTGGGCGAGTTGGTCTGAAGAAAGCTTGCTGCATGTGGGCATGGCTAAAGCATCCCTCGCCATCCGAGCAACCATCGGGTACTCCGAGCTGTGAACCTTCCACCAGTTGAGGATGTCAAAATCCTTTGTTTCAAGGGCAAGAGGATCTTGCAGATAACGATCGAGTTCTGTCTTAGTTTCTGGGTAACAGCTGTTAACTTGAGCATCCATGATATCTTGCGAACGGCGGTGATTGTTCCATGCTTGCTCCCATGGGTCAGCGCTAGTAGTGTCCATGTCCATCATCGCATTGGAACCATCTGGTTGATCTTCTGTGGTGATCCTACCATACTCTTTGGTGTAATGAGCATACAGCTTATTGATCTTTGTGGTCACCTCGAGGACGTATTCTCCGGTTTCTTCTGAACCAAACGCTCTTTGAAAACTGAATTCAATGTACCTGAGTTTGTACCGGGGGTCCAGTGCAAGTGGTACTGACCAGACCAGGTATGAATCCTGTATAGCCTTATCTAGAGTGTTACTTGCCACTCTAAAAACATCTTTAGGTTCGCCATCGTCATAATAGTTACATCTGCCTTCAATGTCTGCATCTTCTCCACTGAACCGTGCTAGTTCAGCCTGCAAAAATTCCCTCAGCTTAAGCAACTCTGCAAGGCAGAGATTCGAAGTGGGAAAGGTGGAAGTAGATATTCTCTGAATGCCGCGGTATAGTTGCTCCCAGATTTTGCGCAATAGTTTTACAACCAAGGGCGCAATAGTTTTTCCGCCTGCGTTTTTAAGATTAGTAAAACCATTCTTGGGGAGAACTTCCAAAGAAAAGTAGCATGCGCACCAGTGTTGGTCGCATGCCCATTCGTAATCTAGGTCAAGCTCCGAAAGGAGATGCAGGTGCTCTTGTCGAGTCCAAGATATACTAGTCATGTACTCCAATATTATGTCGGGTGTGACATCCGGATGCGGAAGAAGGCATCGAGCAATGGAGTGAAGCACATTGTCCACGTATATTTCTGTGCTTCTTGGATTGGTATCAAACATCAAGACGGGCTCAAGGCAATCCTTCAGTACAAAGTGAAGATCTTCGTCCGTCGTTTCACATGCCAGCATGAACAGCCTCTCGCCGTAAATACCATGATCTACAATAACCTCCACGACATCCTGAGCAATATCATCGTAATCACCAGACACGTTAAATCCCAATATCGGGCCGTCGCATTCATCACGATCTTCAGTTACTAAAACATGCAAAACCAACTTCTGAAGGTTCCATTCATCATCGATGAAGTGGCACGCTACATATAAGACTTGTTCGCCCATGGTTTTGGCTCTACCCACTGATAAACTAACCCTCCCAGGAGCGTGCTTTAGCCTGTCCAAGAGATCCCTCCTTGCTTGGTCAAAGATACCATCGCACATTTCCTCAACGGATTCACGAGAGGGCACCACGAATCCTGGGTTGAGGCTTCGCACGAAGCTCCTGAAGTAGTCGTCCTCCACGAACGACGGATCGTAGCCGCGCAGAGCGATCATCCGGGCGAGGTGTTTGCTTGCTTCTTCCAGGCCAGCAGGATCGCGACCAGAAGGCCCACCAGGGGGTGATGGAGCACGGGGCAGCGGCGGCGCCGGCAGCTGCCGTGGCAGTGCTGCTGCTTTCCCCACACAAGCAGCTTCCTGTCCGCTGCAGATCTTATTGACGTGCTTCCGGAGACTTGTCGTGCCATGCTTTGCGCTCAGCTGCCCACGGCAATGGTTGCACTCCGCTTGTCCGGTCTCGTTCCCGTCGGCATCTCTGAGACGGGTGAAGTGCGACCACACGCCGGAACGCGGCGCCAACTTGTTGCGTCGTGTTCGCTTTCGGCACCCTTGGGTGTTCGGCTCTTCTGACATGTGTGTCTGACAAACAGTAGTAGTGACCAAGTGCAAAAGCTTAATTGCCTTTTTTTTTAAAAAAGAAGAAGCTTAATTGCTTTTCTTTGCTTTGTGCGAGATACTAAGATGCAGTTACCACTGTGAAGACAAATAATATTGGACACTACATGAGATTTGCCAAGTAGCGCGAGCTAAACTTAGCAGGCAATACGGAGGACCACATTAGCAGGGTAGTAGTAGTTTTCAATCAGAAGTGAGCAGATAATCGGATAAGGAATTGCAAAGCAAAGAGACTAGATGAATATATTCAACATCCCGGATGCAAAAATCAGCTCTCCAAGGCAACTTATTAATCCAATTTATAGTCGATTTGTCAGAGAAAGTTCAGTTGATCGCGATAATCGATATATTGATTCCTCTTGTTAAGCATATGAGAATTCTTTTTTAAAGAACAGCAGAGGACAGAATATCAAACCATCCTCTCTCAGCCCCCAAAAAAGGGAAATTAGGAAGAAGCAGGAGATGATTTGGGGAACTTACAAGGTGATTGAGCACCTAGCACGCAGGGGAGCACCTGGAGGACAGAGCAGATCGTCTCGCCGAGGCGTGTGTGGTCTTGTCGATGGCAAAATGCGATGTCAAGTTGGGGTTGTATGCAAACCAACGACCGAGAGGGCCGACGACTTCTTGCAAGTTGTGATTTAATCTGTATATGTGCCTGTATGATTGCCCTTGCCCAACTTCTTATTACTACTTCAATTGTTCAAACAACAACCCCTCCCGAGTCTACTCTAAAAGTGCTAGCTGTCCAGTAGGGAAATTAGGAGTATTGGTTTTCCAAGCACCCGCAACAAGCATTGATACAAAAATCAAACCAACCCACAAGCATTACAATTGTTAAATGCAAGTTGCTCAATATAAGATCTAAGCAAGCCAAACGGCAGCTACATATTATATTTTCTACATATTATATGCTTAAGAACTAATATATTTTTGGAAAAACAAAGAGGATGAGCGCTTGTACATGTTCAATTATACTTTACTGTTCCTTGAGTTCAAAACAAACTCATCAAGAAAATAAGACCACGAACCCGGCAGCCCATATATATTCCGTGGGCAGGGGCAGGACGCAGAAAATGCAAAAATGACCTCAACACATCCATCTAGTCATACTAACATCCACAACATACATGATAGTACACCACAAAGCATCTTGGACTTAAAAGGAAAATCTGATAAGCACAGTTGGTGATCGATCTAGCGATCCACACTGAGTGTGTAGACTGTAGAGCGTATCGAGCTCCTCGACGTGGATCCAACGCTGTGGGCCGTTGGCGGCCGCGTCGTGGTTATCCCGCACAAGCACATGCATCTCCCCCTCACCGCAAAATCGGTATGCGACACAAACGACGGCGTGTCTGTGATCCGACGTTGTGCCTACCATAGAGCTTCTCGCTCAGCTCCCTGTCATCTTCGTTGCGGCCGCACCCGCGGTACACCAGCTTGGCGTCGAAGTGTTGGTACCACGGGCACACCCAGAGCACGCCGACGCAGGGGCCATGGCTGTCCAGCAGCGCCGCCACGCGCTCCGGCGAGAGCCCGCCGTCGTCAGAGACGTCGTCCCACCTGTGCTCCTGCCACGACCGCAGCGGGTGCCGCCGGAGCTGCTGCCGGCGCGGCGGCGGTCGCCGGAACGCCGCCCATCTGATGTATCTTGGTCAGGACCTATGTGAGCGCAGCCCTGCAGTTGAACGTCCCCTCGCCGTGGAGCCTGTGGGCCGCCTCCACGCACACGATGCAGGCGACGATAGCACACGTACCTGCACGCCATCGCCATGGCAACACAAGAAAGCAACATTCTCTCACCAGGCACTGTCTGCTCCATGGGCCGGCCCAGATAAGCTTCCCAGCTGTTCTGCCGCGACACCAGCCCGATGGGCTTTCCCAGAGTCGTGCGGTCAAGCCTGAATGTGTTGGGCCAGAGCCCTTGGGCCAATGTTTGGTGTAGCTTTCGGCCCCCGTCGAAATTTCCAACCTGGTGGAAAGAGAATTTAATTGTCGTTTACCTGAGCACAAAAGTTTTTCATCAAGTCAGAAAAATACTCTATTTAGTAAATTTGGATACAAAGTTCCGAACATTCGCCCACACACCATGAACGCCAAACATGACCGTCAGCAGCGTGGACAGCCCCCACACGCCGGCCTTAATCCACCCTACCGCCGATAGCGGCGAACGCCATCGCCTACACCACGAACGCCACCGGCGGCGGCATGACGGCGGCCACCTTGCTTATAGGGCAACGTGCTCAGGACCTACGTACGCGCACGCCTTATTGAGCCACTCGACCCACTACACCGCCACGGATAGATAGTTGCGAAAGCCATCTCCCACATCACGAAAGCCACCGGCCAAGGCATGATATGGCGGCCACCTTGTGATCCACCGCGTCATCAAGAGCAACCATATGTACTCCCGACAATGGAACATGGTAGCAATCACCAACAGGTAAAGCCACGCAGACATGCTCGACCACCCTGTGAAGATTCCAGTGACCGTCAATGGAGTGGCTCGTTACGTACACGACTTGCCCTGTCTGGAGACTCTGGATAGCTTTAGCTTCACCCACTGCTAAACTGGCCTTCCCAGAACCGTATGCATCATCGGAGAAGTCCAGATCCTTCCTGGAGTCTGTAAAGATGCCAACGCACATCTCCTCGATGGCTTCGCGCGAGGGCACCTCGAATTGAGGGTTGAGGCGGCGCACGAAGCTCCTGAAGTAGTCGTCCTCCACGACCGACGGATCGTATCCGTGAAGCGCAATCATCCGAGCCAGGTCTCTGCTGGCTTCGTCTTTGTCCAGGCCTGCAGCAGGCTCACGATCTGATGATTCACCAGGGCCTGACGGCTGCAGCTGAAGCTGCTGGGGCGGCGGTGGCTGCGGCAGCGATGAGCTCGTCGTCGTCGGATGCGGTTCCCCGTTGACCCGTCCCTTGCATTTCTTGAGGTGCCTCCGCAGGTTGCTCGTGCCGCTTCTCTTAGTGTTTGCGCCGACCTCCATGTCGCAATACTTGCACCGCCACTTGTTGCCCCCTTGGGCATCACTGAAGTGGTCATACACGTCGGACCGCCGGGCCATCGGGGTGCGTGCTGTTTGCCTTGGCTGCTCCTGACCTTGGGTGCCCGTGCGTTCATCTGCCATGTCCCTTTCGCGTAGCAGAGCCAGAGACTACAGTGTCTGCACTACACGATGGTTCCGTTCCCCTCGATCTCCTCTGTTTTTCCCCACCCTCGTCCCTCGAGAGTCGAGAGACGCTAGCTAGCGGGAATAATGGGCGGAACGAAGAAATCTAAGTTACCAAGATATTCAATGGAATAAAAGGCGGAGAAGGGATATCACAGCTAGGCCAGGTTTGGGAACTTACAAGCTTGTTCGCCGCGGCGGCGGATCGCCCGGAGGAGATCGAGGACGGAGCAGGCAGGCGGCGTACGTCTGGTGGCGGCCGCTAGTCGGAAACCGGTGTGGTGGCCGCGCCCGCGCGCACACAGGGGCCAAGTAGAGTAGATAGGAATTCGGAAGGAATAGTAGACGCCGACATCGGAGGAGACCTTGACTTACCTGGCAGACGACCCGAGCGAAGTCGTCTTTGCAGGTTGCGCGCTGGTTCTGTATTCACTTGGGCCACGTCAAATTCCACATAAAGCAGCAGGCCTTACTTTTTATTTTTATATTTTTTATTTTTTGATTTTTCGAAAATAAATACCTAGCCCAAAAATTAGCAGATTTGGTCTTATGTCGCCGGATGAAACGGCTATAGCCGTCTGAACCGGCGAAAGGTTGCTGCACACGTGGCCTGTGCAGCAACCTTTCGCCGGTTCAGACGGCTATAGCCGTTTCATCCGGCGACATAAGACCAAATCTGCTAATTTTTAGGCTAGGTATTTATTTTCGAAAAATTAAAAAATAAAAAATATAAAAATATAAAAAATTCCTATTTTTCTTCTTCCCCTGAACAGCCCAGCCCACTGGGACACCTGCCTGCGGGTGCCTGGAATGTGCATGGAACGTATCGACGCTTATTTTTTTTGACAACAAAGCTTTAACGCAAGACCACGACGGGCGCCTGCGCCTGCGCGACCGCCTCCACGACGGGCGCCTGCGCCTGCGCGTCGCCGGCGACGGGGGCGGCGCAGATTTTCTGGATGAGCTTGGTGCGTCCACGGCGGGGTCGAGCGGTGGCGGCGCCAACGCCAAGGACAACGACGCCGCCGCCTTGTCAGGGAAGTTGAGCCGCGCCGCCGCGGAGGCGGGTGGTCGCCTGGCCGTAGGCCAGCGCGGCCCCCTCGGCGGTGCCGAAGGTCCCCAGCCACAGCAGGTTGCTGTTCGGGGGCAGCCGGATCTCGGCCACCCATTAATTGGGCGCTTCTGCGTCGCCGCAAGCCTCGGTACCGCTTCGCCGTCGGCGGCGGCGGCATCACCGGAGCAGTGGGCGTCGCTTCGTAATCAAAGCTGAGACGGTTAAGGTGGCACCACCACACGGCGTACATCGGTGACGGTGACAACTCGTTGCGTCGTGTTTCGCTTGATGATCAATGAGCTGGTTGATTTTGGTGGCAGATCTGGGTGTTTTGTTGAGAGGTCAGAATGTCAGATGGCAATCGAAGACACGTGTAACCTTAAACAATTTACTGTACTATTATTCATTGAGGACAAGATGATCATGATTCCCAGCGCAATTGATGGGCCAGCTAGGTCAACCTAGCCACAAGCGCTGACTTTTGATGCGGACGACACTAGCATATCAACTATTTCCTCCGTATAGGAAATAGATGACGTTTTGGACAAGGTTTTAGTCAAACATTGAGAATATAAATCACGAATAGCTTTTAAGTCGTTGAGTTTGGAAATGTGAAAACCATATGAATAGATTTGTCTTGAGAAGTATTTTTAGAAAAGTATACATGCATTATTTTTTAATAAATGTTTTTGTAAAAATAAGAAGTCAAAGTTACGTTTTGAAGACCATGTCGTTGTCCAAAACGTCATCTATTTCCTATATGAAGGGAGTATTTTTTTATTGCAAACAAATCTAAGAAGCATATCAAGTAAATGAAAAAATGGCATGATTGTTGTAGCTTATGTTGCAATCCTGCTGATCTCACTGTTGTTCAAATTCATCAAGGATCTAATCCTGTTTTTTCCTTATCAGTGGAGATATGTAGAGTAAGAAGAAAGATCAAGCAATGAATGATTGCATCGAATTAAGTACAGAGTTGATAAAGTTCTTGTCTCCCTCCGTAGTTCCTCCATCGGCCTCTCCTGGCTGTTTCGGCACAGGCGGGCGAAAAAAAAAATGTTGATTTCGCCCGGACTCGAACCGGAGACCTTCAGTGTGTTAGACTGACGTGATAACCAACTACACCACGAAATCTTTTTGTATTATGATGAACTGTTTAGTTATTTAAGGATTAAAAATAGGCGAGCTTGGAAGGAAAGACCGATGCGTCTTCGACCTGCACGACCGCAAGTATGCGACGGGGCAGCGCACCAACTGCGCCACCGTGTCGAGCTACTGGAAGGCCACCGGCGAGGACCGCACCGTCGTCGCCGGCAGTGGCAGGGACGCCGCCGTGTTCTACCGGGGCCGGGCCCCCAAGGGGTGGACCAGTGGGCTGGGCCCAGCACATGCGTGTCCTACGCCTGCTTCGGCGGCGGCGGCGGCCTTCCCGTCTCCCTCCCTTCCCCCATCGACGGCCTCTCCTGACCGTTTCGGCAATTATGTCACCATTTCACAAAAACTTATAACCATCATTGCACCACACAAGCAACTGGAAAGCAATTTCCATTTGTCACAGTACATATTTACATTGACAATTTTCTTGTCCAACAGAACCAAATAATGATTCTGGAATAACAAGCACAATAAGTGAAAGAGGTCATAAGCTGAGGTCACAAGAAATTCACATTTATGTGCAATCCAATCTTGGAACAAAACAAAAAAAAAAACTGCCTCATAGGCATTGACTTTCCCAGTCAAATCTTGATGGCTATGCATTGGTACTGCCACATGCATCAGATTGTTTTATGTGCAATCTCTTCATGGTTTCAAGTCTTTCTGCTACATTTATCATCTCTGGCCTTCTGTCCACATCGAGGTTTAGACACTCTACTATGAGCGTGGCAAGTTTATTAAGTACTTCAATATCATTTTCCACTAAAATTTCACTGTCAAATAGCTCAATCGCTCCCTTCTCCTCTGTGTAGGCATTGAGAAAAGCTTTACTCAGTCTGCCATTTCCACCCAAATCGTCCTTTTGTCTTGTTAGAAGTTCCAAGAGCGTAATTCCAAAACTATACACATCACTCTGCTTAGTTAACAAGCCAGATTGGAGATAAATTGGGTCCATATAGCACATATCCCCTACCACAACATTTGTGTGTGTTTTGTCTATTGCAATCAACCTTGAGATACCAAAATCTGAGATTTTTGGAGTAAAGTTGTCGTCCAGAAGTATATTGCTGGGTTTAATGTCACCGTGTAATATAGTGGTTGAAGTTTTTGAATGCATATAAGCCAATCCCTCTGCTGCTCCTGCAGCAATGCTTAAACGTTTATCCAAGCTTAGGCTCATCTTATTGCCGCCATATAGAAGATCATGAAGGCTTCCCTGTGGAACAAACTCATAGACTAGCATTGGGACATCCACCTCGAGACAGCAGCCTATCAGCTTGGTGATGTTCTTATGGATGACTCGTGACTGGATGATAATCTCATTTGCAAACTGCTTCTCTTGCGACTTGTCCACATTGATAGACTTCTTAATTGCGACTACCTGGCTTTCAATAATCCCCTTGTAAACCTCCCCAAATCCACCTTTCCCAATAACATTGGACTTTTGTAGAATCGGCTTGAGCTCCTCTTTTTTGAATATTTTAATGTTATTAACCTTTTCAAGTATAGGACCACCATTCTTTATGAAGAATTCTCTTGTCTTCCTTTTCTGGTGCATGAGAAGCTTAAGCAACACTAGAATGACCACTAGGGATGCTATGCCAATTACACCTACATGAACAATTGCCAAAATGTAATATGTGTTTTAAATTTTTTGACATGTAATTTACAATGATTAAAATACATATAAAATAATTGATGTTAATTAAAGTTGAAAACTAAGCATCAGTGATGTCTATAAATTTAGACAACCATCTGTTACTCCAAGCTAATATATATATTGTTTCTCAATTAGAATAGAAATTTGTTATTATGCTGATATGTCATCCAATGTATGATCAGAAGCAACTAGATAGTTCAGATCAAGTACTAGCAGACAAATCAAGCTGCTGGAAAACTAACGAAAAATCAATGTGGAGTCTTGCGTGAAGATTTTTTTTTTGTTTTATGGGTAATTTTCTCCATGTCAAAATAATATTCACGTCTAGAGGAGAAACATGACATCCAGGTCAACATCCAATTGATAGTTTTGATCTAGTAGTAAATTGATAAGATCCCATTAGTGTTCTAGTTTAGCGCCTACGACATGTGGCTCATCATGCTTTATGATCTTAATGATGGCACAAGTCATGTGCATGAACAAAAGTATAGCATTGTCTAGAAAGCTTTTGATTGTCTTTAATGTGTTGCCTCATGAATTAGCTAATGATATGGACTTTATACATTTAAACATCATTATCACCGAGCCAATGAAATAGACTTGATACAAAATAAATGGTATAACTCCTTACCAAGCGTAGTCGCAACTGCTAGGAGAGGAAACATCGTCCTGCATGTTCCATTTTTGCCGTCGCCTTTGGATCCAAATTTGCAGTGGCAATCGTAGCCCCCCATCTTGTTCTTGCATATCCCATGGCAAGGATACAAATCTCGTAGCTCAGGATGTTGATCCCGAAGCATACACTCATCAATGTCTGCAATTATATTAGTTAGTTATAAATGATATGAAATATTCTGATTCCAAATGTAAGATTATTTGCAGTACTCATGAATATTTTAGAATTAGAGAGTATGTACAATATTGGGATTAGAGTATCTCAGAAATTGAACCGTCTAGCAAAGCAACGACACTAAAATAATTACATGTTCATACGCGTGCTTACCTTGGCATCCACCAGAGATGTATGCGTTACCATCATAACCATCCTTGCACTTGCAGAGATACCCCGGAGCTGTGGTTGCGTCAACGCAGCGGCTGTTGTCGCTGCGGCAAGCCATCGGCAGCGGCGCGCCTTCTTCGGTCGGACAGGAACCATTCCTGATGGCCCAGTCCAGCACGATCGGGACGCTACGGGGTGGAAACTTGTTGGGATCGACGAGATCCTGCAACGAGAAGTTGTACCATGACCTCTCCACGGCCATGGCGTAGGTGCACGGGAACTCCAGCCACATGCTGTTCGTCTGGCGTTTCATGCCGAAAGCAAGGACGCCGAGCCCAGGCGGCAGGTCTGCCTGGCAGCACCCGAGCCCCGCCGAGCACGACCCGTTCTTCGCGGCCGATGGCGTGTCGAAGAGCGAGGTGCAGGAAGCCGAGACGTTGGTGGCGCTCATCTCGCCATAGACCTTGGCCTGGACGCTCTGGCCGATGCCGAGCAGCACGTTCCTGGTGGTGGAGAAGACGAAAGTGCCCCTGCCGAAGTCGGAGACATTGACTTGCATGCTGAACATGTTGAGCTCATGGTAGGTGCTGTTGGTGCTGCAGTCGGAGCTGACCGGTATGCCCACCCGTGCCTCGCCACGGGAGACGTCGAAGTCGATGAGCTCCACGGTCTGCCAGGTGGCGTTCGTCATCGGGCCTGGCGCAGGGTTGTCGTTGTCGCCGATGTAGTATCCGGTCATGTTGTAGATCATCGGCACGGCGAGGTAGCTGGGGGCGGTGGGCTCGTTGCAGACGACTTCGAAGCTGGAGTCGAAGTAGCACCCCTTGTTGATGCCGAAGGGATAGGGGATGCTGATGTTGCCGCACTTGTCGGAGCATCCAGGGAGGGCGATCGGCCGCTCAGCGGTTTGTTGCTCGCCGGCGGCGGTCACCGGAGTGGCTACTGCGGCGAGCTGCAGTAGTAGCATTGCTAGCAACAGCTGTTGTATGCACCGTGTGGTTAACATGATGCTGCTACTAGCTAGTGCGTGTGGGGGTGATCAGCGCTGGCTGGCTTTCCCCTGGTTACCTTTGTGTAAACCAAAAAACGTGAGTCTGATCGATCCTCGGCAACAGCACTGATTACATACATTATTACATATACTAGTGATGGTTCCAACGAATCAATAATGACAAATGGAACACATAGAGGGTATGAAGACCTACGAGCAGGTACGTTCTCTCTGCTTGTGCAATAGTTACAGGGCCAGTTTTCATTTAATAATAAGTAACATTTTTAATTATGTTTCAAGTGATTGAAATTGAAACCTACCTATTTCATTAACATCAAACTACATTCTTGGGTTAAGGCGTTTGGATATGATTAGAATAGTGATTCAAAAATAAAACGGTGCCTCAGAATGGGTACGGTGTTCACATTCAGCTAATTAGATGAGGGGAATGTTGTATATATTTTGCTGTGGAGAATGATTAGATCCCATATTTTAGTACATTTGTTTATTTAGAGTATTGCAATCCTATTTTTTCTCTGTACTCTACAGCTTTTAGAATCCTGCGTTTCAGCAAAGAAGCCAATTAGGTACATGGATTTTCAAGCTTTCTTAGTGGCACCTGCAACCTACCTACACTCAAATGTACTCCTGCGACGGTGTAGGAGCAAGGGAGAATAACTGACAATCCACACAGATTGGTGCCATGATTATCGGGACAACTTTAATTATAGAGTTCTTTCTTCAGTGCCTCATAGAAGACATCTTATTATACAGGCAGTTCGATGCAATCATTTCACTAATCCCTTGACTTTCTTATTATAATATATCTCCACTCACAAGAAAAGGATGATCATTAGATTCTTGATTGAACAGTGAGGTGAAGAACATACAAACATCATCCAGAAAAATTGTCCATTCAGGCATTCAGCCCTGAAGTTCTGCACTCCATCTCTGTTATCACACCATTACTCTATGGTTATCACACCATTGTTCATGTACTTGATTTGCTTCTGATCTCTGGCCATGCAAGAACACATTTTTCATGTAGATATGCTTCATAGATTTGGAGGGTGTTTAGTTCGAAGAGAGAGTGAAAAGTATTGTTTCTATGAAAGCATTCACAAGGACAAAAATGAACTGACACGGTTTTCTAGGATGAAAAACTTTTGATGGAAAGGGGAACTTGGAATGGAAATTCAACATCGAAGTAGTATATCGTCCACATCAAAAGTCAGCGCTTGCGGGCAGTGCGTGGGTGCTAGCTGGCCCATCAGGGAATCATGATGGTCATCTTCCCCTCACTACGGCCACTACCAGCAGTTTCTCTGTTGTTTAAGGTTACCTGCCTTTGATTGCCATCTGTGACCTCTCAACAAAATTTATATATAATTCTATCTCCATAGCAGGCGGCTTTCTCCTGCCGAATCGCACCTGTTCATTTTATATAGTGTGCAACGACCTAAACTGATTATTACAAAGCATGCTTAATTAATTCATATTCGAGTAAATTTCACTTGCCATATGTACTTAATAATTATGTATAATATCTTTTGAACCGTCCGTTTGTGTTTGGTTCAGTATAACATTTTGAAATCGGTACATACTCCCTCCGTTCTCGAATATATATCGCTTAGCACAAATCATTTAGTTCAAAAATGAACTAATTTGCTTGTCCTAAACGACATATATTTAGGGGGGGAGGTATGTAGTATAAAGTGGTATGTCAATTTCAGATTAAAGTGTTATCTTCGCTGTCAAAGTTGTTAGTAGATCAGAGCTAGATTGTGGGTTTCGCGGTGACCTTCTCGATCGGCGCCCCACATTTGCAATTGAAGGAGTAATTTAGACCTTTTCTTATGTAAAATTAGAAAAAAAATTTCCACCTTAATATTACAAATGTTTTGTGAAAGATTTGACTGAGTGTCCCTTTTATCTAGGGAAAATTGAATTCATACCATGTAAGATTCACGGTTTAGAAATATAAATACCATCGAAAGATTTTTGTTAAGATATTTACCATCCAACGTTGCTCCTGTTATGGAAATGTTACTTCAGTCGTTAACGTCACCTTGTTTAAGGCAAGTACATCGCTACACGTAAGTGGTCTCATATGTCGTCTCATACAGTGCCATATAAGATTTTTGATGATGTGGAGGAGAGAGAGCGAGGTGAGAGAAACAAGTCGTTGTTTCGCGAAACAACCGCCTCATGAGTTAAAATTTAGAACTATGAGACTACTTCTCTACCATTGTACGAGTGTTGTTGTCTCATTACTCACAATATTTCTTTTATTACCTCCACAAATCAAGGGATATGGTATTACTACGAGACAACTAAAACAACAAAACATTGTATGAGTTGTCTATTAAGTCGTCTCACGTGTCAATATATGAGACCGCATATGAGACGACATCATGTACTTGCCCTTACGGTGGTGTCAAGGCTGCGCACGAACACCAGGTCCATGCACGCCTCAATGTACTGCACGAGCGCAGAGTGGGGAATGTAACACCCCAAAAATATAAATCATTTTAAATTAACACCTTCAAATTTTTTTCTAAAATTATCCACTAAAACCCTAATGTTCAAATTTAATTTCTGAATCCATAAAGCAACCAAAGACGACAAAATAATATGTGTGCGTTTGTGTGAATTAATTCCCTCACAAAAGAGCCAAAATACCCAAACACATTTCAAATTTGGATTAAAAAACCTATCAAAGATACCCTTAAACAAAAGAGGAACAGCATTATGCACAAAATGGGCCGCAGACTTAACTCTTCTCTTGGCCCAGTTCATTCGTTTTTCACCCTTCCACTCCTCCCGCAGCCCGGTTTCCCCTCTTTTCCTTTCCTTTCCTTCTGGCCTGCTCAGCCCACCACGGCCCAGACCACCTCGCCCGCCCGTCGTCTTCCTCCTCTGATCGTCTCCCGGATGACGCCACGCCGTTCCTTCCCCCTCGCCCCTCCGTTCGGCCACCACCATAACTTGCTTTCCCCGCCATACAATATGGCGTGGATGCCTGTCCACTACTTACATGATCATTAAGTGTCAATGACTACCTATAAGAGGGATTGATGGGATCTGCTTCAATTTTCAGCAAGAACTGTTGGTGGGTTATTACTTCACTGATCCACCGTTGCATGCATCTGATCTGAGAAATCTCTGCTGATACCGCAATATAGCCGTGATGGCAGATCCACACGCATGGAGCACCATGCTTCCGTCGCACGCAGCAGCATAAACACACGACGAAGACAGAGGGATCTCTCCACCTCTATTTACGTGTGGATTCATGGCATCGGACACTGACACACATCAGTGACACGTAATGTGCGAGTGATTTCAAGTGCACTTGATTTAATCGTATTGCACATGGAGCCGGAGTGTCGACGGAAACACCGCTTACCACTTGACGCATAACGACGCTAAATGCTGGAAAAATCCTAAGAAAAGATGCGAGCACCAGGATTTGAACCTGGCAGCTCCATCGATTAACATATTTAGTTAGGAGTATTTGCGTGTTGTGTGTGTTCTGTTAAGGTCCACTATTTGCAATTCGGACGCTCCACTATTTGCACGCCGAGAAGTCCTCTGTACTGGCGTGACGAACAGCTTCTATACAAAAGACTGGGTAGATATTCTTATACTGTTCTTATGAAAAAAAAAATTAGTATTCTGTCTGAAGAAAGAACAACGGTGATACGATGAGTTCGAAATTTTTTGTTCCCTATATGGAACGCTAACCGGCGCTAAAGAGACTGAACTTTGGATTTTATTCACCGCTCATGTAATGTTACTGTTTGTCTGTTTTGCTGATCTCTCTTAAAGCAACGGATGCAGGCAATGACAGTAGGTATCTATCTTGTCTCTCGTACTAAAAGTGATGACCGTCAGAGCTGTTATTAGCAGAGCACAGAGGAGGACGACGGACGGCTTGAGTTACGCTTATGGCTCGTGCCTTGTGGGCCTTGCATCTTGCGGGCTGTGTTGGGCTTCACTTCCGCCCCACGTCCTCGGTCCTCGGTCCTCCTCAGCTTTAGACGACTTAGGAACAGCTTGCGGGCTGTACTGGGCTTCGCTTCGGCCACGTCAGACGTCTCTGCTACACAGCCGTTGAGTTGGAGCAGGCTTTCAGTGTAGGGTACGAGGAAAACTTTCAGTGCAGCAGCAATGCCGGCGCCGGGCCTTTTGTGGTGGTACCCGCGTAGCATGCTCAACCTGGCCGTCTCCCTGTACTCCCTCGTCCTGGAACACGATGCCGTCGTCCAGCGCGGCCACCGGGCGAGGCAGGTACCCATACGGCCGCGGGAGCCGCACGGCGTCGCGTATGGCGTAGCGCCGCTCCCACCGCGGGCGCACGGCGTCGCCGGCCATCCACATCTCCAGCACGATCTCTGCAGCAGGCTCGACCACCGAGCGGACCAGGCAGAGCTCGCCGCTTAGCTCCGACAGGGCGCAGGTGGCAAGCCTCGGGTGGCAGGGCGGCGCCGGCGTGACGCCCAGCGTCTCGTCGTCCAGCGACAGCCGGAGGAATCCCCACGGCGCGTCGGTGCCGTCGTTGACGGTCCAGAGCAGGGACCCCTTGAAGGCGGCGGCCGGCTGGCGTGGCATGGCGCAGTGCGGCGGCGGCGCGGCGAGCTCCCGCCAGCGCCGGTCGGCCCCGACGGTGAACACCTCCATCACGGCGGTCCACTCGCTCCAGCCCGAGCCGGCCACCGGCGTCAGGCGGTTGAAGTAGCGGGCGGCCTTGTAGGCCCCGGATCGAGGGTCGCGGCCGAGGCCGAACGCTTGCTGCCGGGAGAAGTCGGGAGGCGCGGCGCCGGCGGGGCTCGGCGGCAGCGTCACGGCCTGCCTCGCCGACGGGTTGATCAGGTGCACGTCGCCCTCGGCGGTGGCCACCAGCACGACGCCGTCGCAGTAGGCGAGGGCGTCATGCGGCACGCGGCGGCAGTGCTGCGGCGGCGGCTCCGGCGTGGGCATGGCGTCCACGGCGTGCACGAGGCTCACTTCCGTCGTCGCGAGCGGCGGATCCCAGCGGTGGAAGGCCATGCCGCTGCAGCTCTTCTTCTTCTTCTCCGTCTCGGCGGCGTCGTAGTCTGCGAAGAGATGGTAGTCGTGGTCCGGCCGCTCGCACATGAGCAAGGGAAAGATGAGCAAGGACGACGGCGGCGGCAGGCGCTGCAGGTGCGCGCTGACCAGTAACATGTCGCCGGAGATGAGGGAGCGCCAGGCCTTGCAGACGGAGCGGAACCGCAGCAGCGACTTCACGGGCAGCCGGGACAGGATCTCCGCCGTCAAAATCTCCAGCGGCAGGTGAGCTATTGTACTAGTACTGCTAGCACACGCCGCGTCCGTGCGCTGCCTCTTGTTCATGCAGCAGCCGAGGATTGCTGCTTCGTCAGCCCCTGACATGATGGATCGATCCACGATATATATGATCCGATCCGATCCGATCCGTTCAGCAGAGAAAATTAAACGAACAAGCCACGCAAATCAAAGCGCTCAGTTCGTTTTCTTTCTTATTACAAACGACGAGATCATGGCACTCTGGTATTAACAATTAGGGGTGAAAGTGGTGAGGATAATTTCCGCATCCGATCCGCTCCGAATCCGATTTTTGCGGATACGGAGAAGCATTTTTGATATCCGTGCGGATATGGATAATCCGAATCCGATTGTGTGTGGATGCGGAGTAGGATATGGTTTAAGCGAAATCCGATGGATATGGATTATCCGATAATTGAACGCGGATTATCCGAGGCTTATAATAGGATATCCGACTAATCTAACGAGCCCACCATGTCATCACACTACAAATCGAGCTCAGCTCAAATAACGAGACACTTATAAACTGTGTCATGGTTCATGAACCATAAAGATAAGTATTTTTCGTGTTACGTTGCTAAATTATAGTTTGGTTTAGAAATTATTTGTCACTTAAAAACTATATGTAAGCATATATTATCCGACTATATTAATTCGCATCCGCTCCGACTCCTCACCAGTTCCGACATCCGAAAAAATCCGCATCCGTAACCGCATCCGCAAGATATCCGCTCCGCTCCATATCCGACAAAAAAAATATGGATGGGGATGTGGAAAAGGTATTATCCGCTCCGATCCGATCCGTTTTCATCCCTATTAACAATACGTGCCGTGTCTATATACATATAGAGAGAGAGAGCGCGCGCCGGGATCAGCAACGAAGTCTACTTGCACTCGAATCCGATTCCGAGCATGATGCTTGCAGACGCAGGGTGGTCCGAGTAAATTATTATTTTTGACTCGACTATGGTCTTCCGACTCCATCCCAAATTCCCAAGTCCGGCTGGATCGTTAAACACACACACACGAACGCACGAGATCCCAACTCCATTACCCACGGAATCGGAGTACATACAATTATTGACTCTTATCTTTTACTTACACTACTACTACTAAGGGTGCCTTTTGGCACGGCTCCGTAAATCGGGATGTCAAGTTTGCGCGCCCGGCCCCTTGCGCTCGACGGGCGCCGCAACATGTGGCTCCCGCAAGCAAGCTTGCACGTGCACGGAGGGCAAAAGTTGACCCGCCTGGAAAAACAATTTGAGAGAGAACAAAAAATTGACAACAAAATTTTGAGAGGAAAAAAATGTTGTCAAAAAAGTTTGCGAGAAGTGTTTAAAGAAAAAGTTTGCCAACAAAATTTTGAAGCAAAATTTTGTGAAAAAAGTTACGAAAAAATTTGTCGAGCAAAAGTTTGGAGAATGTTTTACGACAAGTTTTGTCAAAATAGTTTGTCAACAAAATTTCGAAGCAAAATTTGAAGAAAAATTTTAAAAGGAAAAAATCAAGAGAAAAAAACTCTTTCTAGAAAACTTTTTTTTAAAAAAGAAAAAAGCTTATGTGCCGTCGTGACCAGTCACGAGGATGAGCGGCGCCATGAAAAAAAGAACGGACAGCGTGTGAGAGGAAAGAGAGGGCAAGTAAAAAGGATGATCAGATAAGGAACGGGAAACATAGAGATAAGGTTAAAACATATGGACATGATAATTAAGCGAGAAAACAAAAGGTTAAAATGGGAAAAATATGCATTAATTTATAATTTTAATCATTAATTATTTTTATGAAACAGTGGGTAAGGTCCCCACTAACTCTTTTCTTATTGATATATAAAAAGGGATATATACAGGTAGAAGGTCCAAGACCCAAATTTTTGACCCTACCTAGCAAAAGAACACGAAGATTACATATTACAAATCCAAGAATCAAGTATAACCTTTAGGGAGGGCTTAGCTCTAATAGAGGCCTTTTCTATTTCCTCCCTAAAGTGAACTTTTCATCTAGCTAGAGATGTACTCACTTGGTCAAAGATGATTGAGGATGGGATATATATGGAAAAAGTTTTTGAGAACCAAGTACCTTAATAAGACCAAACTATAAGTCAAGTTAAAAAAAGAGAGAGTAGGAGACACACTTTTGGATGAGCCTTTATGGGAGTGAAGGATCGATTCCTCTAATTTGAAAGTTAAGCATTGAATGAGGTCACAAATTATATTACGGGAAGACTTATGGCCGGAAACCAGGCGTTGTTGCAATAACATGCAACCGTGGATGATGTGCTTAGCACGGTACCACTTAATGTATAGTTTAGGATCTTAGCAAGAAAAAGGGGTGAAAAAAAAAGAAATGGTAAAAATGAAACTGGGCCTTTGCACCACCGAAGTGGAGAAAAGCCACCAATTTGCCTCCAGTCGAGGCGCGCACACACGGCAGTTACGCTGAAAAAAAAAAAAAAAAAAAAAAACCCCTAAAGAATCAATATATCCTCAGACACATATGAGCTATTTTGATCTGAAATCCGAACAAAGTATAGCAGGAAGTCAGGCACACATCACACATGCATGCATATCCGATGACCCAGCAGATCTATCTCTACATCCAACGAAAGCCGTAGCACACACTCACTAGCATGTCATGAATATAGCTTTCTTCAGCTAACTGCGAATTGAAGGAAGAGGTACTGACTAAGCATGAGAAGCCTTGATCTCGGCGAGCAATGGAAGCGGCACCATCCGGACCGCGGAGCGGATGTCTCTCACGAGCTGCTCCTGCGAGTCGTGTGCGTCCTGAAAGCAAATGTGGGCGTCGCATGATCTGTAAGTAGTGGAAGCGCGGCCAGAAGCTCACCATCTGAGCTCCAAATGATGACCAACCAGTAGAACAGAACTTGAGCAGGAGCACTGGGCCACGTGGTGTGGCCATCTCGACGAACTTCACCGTCCACTTGCTGTCACTGCCAGCGTAGAATCCGCGGGACACCTCTCTGCCAGTGAAAGCCGTCGGCTCCCGGGGCGCCTGCCTCATCTCCCCCATGGTGACTCCAAGGGTCTTAAAGATACAGTGAAAGTCTGGGACCGGCACAGTGATGAGGCACGAGCTTGAGGCCATCATCGTGCTCATCAACCTGTCCGTCGGTGATAACCTGATCTTGACGCAGGGGCGGAGTTGCAGCCAACCACCGGGGTCCTGCGACCCCGATAACTTTTGACAAATCCCTTTGTATTACTGTTGCTTCAAGTGAAAAGACCCCGTAGAAACATAGCCTAATCTGCTTCGACGCCGATGGCTAAAATTTCTAGCTTCGCCCCTGTCTTGACGACGTACTGCTCTCCGCCGGTGCCACCTCCGCCGTCCATGACCTTCAGGTAGAGCTCAGCGAAGTTGAAATTCCTTGTCCACATCCTTAAGTGCAGAACGGACTTGCTTCCCGCTGGCTGAGCCGAGATGAGAAGGTCACAAGGGCTAACATGGCTAAGCTGCACCATGTCCCAGCCTGGTCCGAACAGAGCAATGGAGCCTGACTTGCGGGGATAGCGATCTGCAGGAATCAAGACCATGCAGACAATCAGACAATGCATCAGAAATATACCAAACGACTACAAAAGAAACAATTATGTGAACCAAAAGATAAGCCATAACAGAGTTTGGAATTAAGCATATATCCACGAGCGATAGAGTGCATCACTGAATGAGAACCAAAATCCCTTCATCAGCTACCTCTCTGAAAGGGAACCATGCATGCCACAACCATATTACAATGTACACACTCCTGAACCCATTGGGCTACTGATCTGCACAAATATCGCTAGATATAGAGGATTCTGTACAACGTACAAGTAATGAAACCACTTCAGCTGATGCAGGGCGAAACGCAAGGCAGTTGAATTATACACAGTAGTACGCGCACAGCGTATGGAACAGATTGGAGCAATTGCGGGAGTAGTACAAGCTTGGCCTTGGAGGCAGAGGCTTGGGCAAAGATTTCTCAACGCATACAGCCATACACCGGTGAACAGAACATTCAACAAGCCCGGGTAGCTAGCTACCTATCTAAGAAAGGAAACCATATTCAGTGCACACAACATGCATCACAATGAACACACGATTTAGGCATCAGTCATCACTAGCGGTAGCGCAGACAGGCAATGTGAGATTGGAAGCACCGCATACATCACAATGAACACACGATTCAGGCATTATATCGAACAACAAACAGTCACTAGCGCAGACAGGCAATCTGAGATTGGAAGCGTGCGGGATTGTTAACTTACCAGGGTTTGCGAATGCTGGAACCTCCCATGGGATGAAGTCACGCCACGAAGCACCTGGGAGCACCTCCATCTCGAGCAGCTTGTTACTGGAGACATCCACGGCCACCATGTGGCCCTCCAGCGACATGTAAAGGACTCCAGGCGCGCGCGGGTCCACGAACAGCAACTCGGGGACGACGTAGTCGCCGACGTCGGTGGTACCCCAGACCTCCGAGAGATCACGCCGCGCATGCACCTTCCACTCGCCGCCGTCGCGGACCCACACGAGCAGCGCCGCCGCTCCGCGCGCGCCATCTCGGCGCACCTCCGCGAACACCAAGCGGCCGCCACTCCGGTTCAGGCACCGGGTGGCTCGGACAGCATCTCCTGCGGCGTCGTCGACGACCAAGCTGCCGTCCGGTAGGCTGATGAAGACGAGGGCGGGGTCCTCCTCCAGCCTCCAGGGGATTGCAGCAAAGGATCCCGCGGCGCAGGTCCACCCAGCACAGGTCCCCGTGGTGGGTGAACACTCCATCACCTCCCCACGGTCGAGCTCGGCCCACCAGCGCGGCCGCGTCGGGGATCGCCACCTCCCTCTCAGTCCACCACACCAGCGGCATCCATCGGAGCGGAAGGTGAGGAGCCGAGCGCTGGCGCTGCCCGCGTCATGCTGCAGCTCCGCCACCAGGCAGCCGTCGCTCGCGGGGAGCGCCATGAGCCCCAGGTTGCCGAGGCACCCGAGCGGGCGGTCGAATCGGAAGCGGGCGCAGACGCAGATGGTGCTCGAGTCCTCCGAGAGAAAGAGAACCTGCAGATCCGTGCCCGGCAGCGCGGGCCCGAGCGGCGCCAAGCCGAGGTGGGAAGAGGAAGACGCGATGAGAAGCCCCGCGTCCTTGTCGGCTGCGGCGATGACGAAGCTCCTCCCCTCCTCCACAGTGCTGTCGACGTAGAGGCCTCGCGAGGCAGTCGCCGCGGTGTGTGTGCGGAGAGTAGCTTGCTTGGGCAGCACAACTGCCGTGTGTGTGTGCCCGACCGTAGGCAAATTGGGCTGGGCTTTTCTCCATTTCCGTGGTGCAAAGGTCCAGTTTTATTTTACCATTTCTTTTTTTTTTACCCCTTGGCCTTATACGTGCTTCAGTTTCATTTGCCAAATTAAAATTAGCTGTCTGGCTAACTCTTACTCCATCATCATCATCATGACAAGGAGTCTGTACATTGATCTAGCCGTCAATCATCCATTTGCACGTATGACGTTTAGACCAGACGGCGAGAGTATTTTCCCTACCCTCTATGACGACTCTACATTCGCAATTCTTGCAACTAGCACGTGCCATTCCAGCACTTTGTTCCCTACTACTAAATCTCTCCAAAAATAAGCATTAAGTGGCGCCTTGGTAAGTACATTATCCACGGTTGCTATGTTATTGCAACGCCTGGGTTTCCGACCATAAGCCTGCCTTCCCATAACCTAATTTGTGTGAACACCTCAGGCCCTCAGTCATTTTGAACCTTGCAAATTAGAGGAATTGATCCTTCACGCTCCCATAAAAGGCTTATTAAGGTATTTGTTTCTCAAAAAACTTTTGCCATATTCCATCCTCAATGCACAATTTAAATAGCTACTTAAAGAAGCATTTGACTTCTCTCCAAGTTGCATAAACAGGATACTGATAAAAGAATCTGACTGCATTTATCACTACTATCGAGTGGGGGTGGCACTGAATTATGTTGCTCGATTGGAATTATTTCTTCTGTTTTCTGAAGGCTGTAAAGTGATTACTAGCATAAATAAAATGGAATCCGTCTTTTTGCAGCCTCTTTAATCCTCCGTGGTAATAACCGAGGGGAATCTATATATTGTCCTTGGTTGTGCATGCTTGCTTTTATAGATGGCAAAATGGGCCATGCACATTGGGCAGCCCGTAGCACGGCTTGAAGACGCACGATACTTTAGGGCCTGTTTAAATGGAGTAAAAAAGAGGTAAAAAAAAAACTTTTCATTGGCCGCGACAGAGAGAAAAAAATGAACTACACGGTTCTCTAGACGAAAGTTTTTTTTACCTCTTTTACGAGAACTAAACAGGCGGCGCCTGCCTCCTCTACCTCACCTTTTGTTTTTGATTTGGCACTTTGGTGAGATTTTTGGCTATGGTTTTGATTTGGCACTTTGTGAGCCACATTGCTTTGAGGTCGGTCAGATATCGTAGTGATGTCATCGTCTGATGATATAATTTCGGAATACATGCATGGGCTGGGCATAAACTTAGAGTGTTGTAAGTAAAAGATCGAGTCAATGAATGAATGGTACGGTGGTATTATATATATGTACTCCGATTCCGTGCATAATGGAATTGGGCCGGTCCTTTGATCTCAAAAAAAAAAAAAAGAGGAATTGGGCCGGGAGTTCATACATGCATTCGTGTAGATGTAGCCGGAGTTTTTTTTTTCCCGAGACTATCTAGCCGGAGTTCATGCATCATAAAATTCCGGGTTCAATTTACCCCCTAATACAATTTGTGTTTTATTTCTCCATTCATATATAAAAATTTATTTGAAATTTTGCAAGATGATAATACATACAGTAACACATACTAAAAAATATACATCATAATTATTATGATTATTCTGATAGGTTATGGCATTTAATAATAAATTAACCATTGGACTATAAAATCTTATGAAAAATGATAATGAAAAAAATTATAACACATTTTTTTACGTGCATTATGATGTCTACTACTACTCTGTAAATTTTTTGAAATTAAAATTTAACTTATATATAAAGAAAAAAGATAAATTATATTAAGGTGTAAATTAAACCAAATGATATAGTTTAGGAGGTTGAACCAAATTATAATTTAGGGGGTTATTTAGACTTTGGCTATACGTGAGGGGACTAATCTAGACTTTTTTCATAAATGTGTGTAACCCGATTCCCGTGTGTAATAAATGGAGTTGGGAGTTCATGCGTTCGCGTTGACGTAGCCGGAGTTTTCTTTCTTTTTAGAGACGATAGACGGACTTGGGATAATGGAGTCGGAAGAACTTGGAGTCGAGTTAAAACAATAATGCACTCGGAGCACCTTGCATCTGCAAGCATGCTCGGAATATAGGATTCGATTATTGCATGTAGAGTTCGTTGCCGATCCCTGTCCCCTGACACCCGCCTTGTCACCATGGGCACGTGCACGTCCCATGCGCGGTAGCCGGAGTATATGTTTATATACGGGTTTTCTACATACCTCTCGGGTGTTTTTCTGTCCTAATTTCACTCAAATTTCTATGGTTGAGATGTTTTGGAGATTCGCGCAGCTCGTGGTGAGATGCGTAACTGGTTTTTATTGGACAGGCCATTCTTTCTTTTTGGCGCAATAGCTCCCGCGGGTCGAGGTATCACAACAAGTTGTGACGAGGTTAGTTTATTTGGAGTCCACTTTATGAAACATGCCCTAAAATGGAGGATTACTCAAGCTGTATATTGGAGATTCTGATATTTTTTTTCTATTCTACACTAGAGATTCTGGTGTCTTAGTTACATGTTGTTTGGAAGATGTGCCTTGTAACGAAGTTAAATATAATTGTGGTTTGATGCATTTCCAAAAGAGAATATTTTAAATTGAAAATATATTATATATTATTTAAAAGGAAAAAGTCCAAATTACTCCTCTCAAGTATAAGCAAAGTCCGGATAACACCATAAAGTATGTTTTGGTTCAGTTTACCCCCTAAACTATGTCATTTGGTTCAAATTACCCCCTAATACGATTTGTCATTTTTGTTTCTCCATACATAAGAGGAATCTTGAGTTTAAATTTTACAGGGTGACAGTAGACACCACAATGTATGTTAGAAAAATATATTATAATTTTTTATCATTATTTTCACATAATTTTGTATCTCAATGATTAATTTATTATTAAATATCCTACCGTACAAAAATAACTATAAAAAATTTATGATGTATTTTTTAACATGTGTTATTATGTCTATTATCATCTCGCAAAATTTGAACTCAAAATTCCACTTGTACATGGGAAACAAAAAAGAAAAATTGTATTAAGGGGTAAATTGAACCAAATGTTATAGTTTATAAGGGGGTAAATTGAACGAAAATATACTTTAAGGGGTCATGTGTACTTTGTTTATACTTGAGGGGAGTAATTTAGACTTTTTTTCTTATTGAAAAAATATATTGCTGCGCTGCTAGCTATATGCTGCACTTGTGACCTACATTCGTCTACCTCTTGACTTGCTTTCATTCTCCGGCAGTGGCGGCGGCACCGTCGTCGCTGCCTGCTGCTGCCGCTCACGCAGCATCTCCGACAACTTCTCCATCTTCCGCATTGCCGGCGTCGCGAACATTGCCAAGCCCCGCTGCTGCGCGTGCACGCTGATGCTGGCGAGAAGGCGAGCGCGTCCCGACCGCCGGTACTCCCTCTCGTCCGCCACGCGCAGGCTCAGCTCGCACAGCTCGGTGCCGACATGGTCAGTGATTCCAGGCCGGCGGGCGCCGAGGATCCGCGCGGCCTCGGCGTATTCGCCGCGCTCGGCGGCCACCCGCGCCAGGGCCATGTCCTCCGCCGCCGCGACGCGGAGGAGCTCCCGGTTGACCTCCGCGGACGGCGCCACGTCCACCCTCTGGCCGGTCGCCGTGTCCCAGTAATTGCACTTAAGCTTTTTCACGAGATCGGCGTCGTCGAACACGAGCAGGAAGCGCCTTTCCTCGTCGGCGTAGAGGTCGCCGAGGCTGACCATGACATCCCTGTACGGATTGTCCAGGTCGTAGCATTTGTAGCGGCCGGACTTGACCGCCTTGAGGCGCGCACGGGCCTCGGCGGAGAAGGTGCCGCAGTCGATGCCGACGGAGACGCAGAAGCCCTCGGCGGCGACCGATAAGAGCCCGCCGGCGCACCGCGCGAGCACGCCCTGGATGTCCGCGTGGCTCTCGACGAAGGAGAAGGTGCCGCTGGTGACCTCCGAGACGTGGTGCATGGCCGCCGCCTCCGAGCCGAGCACGAACGAGTGCACCGGCGTGAGCCGCCGTCCGCAGCAGTTGTCGCGCCTGAAGAACGGCGGCACAATGCCACTGTAGTCGTCGCTCATTGTCATGGTCTCATGGAGCCTGAGCCTTTCCCGTCGGAGACTAGGATGCCGGCGGCGACGTAGTTGTTGTGCCGGCTCTCGCAGAGCACCTTCACCGCCTCGTCGAGCCCGCCGCGGACGTTGGCCGGGCCGGAGCCAGCAGCGGCGGCGAGGGACTCCACGGCGCGCTTGGCGACGGCCTTGCCGTCCTCCGACATGCGCGTGAGGCAAGTGACCCGCCGTGCGCCGCCGGAGTCGAAGGCGACGACGCTGAGACAGTCGCCGGGGCCGAGACTGTCGATGACGAACGCCATGGCGCGCTTCACGTGCTCCAGCTTGGCGCCCGCCGCCATGCTCCCTCCGACGTCGAGCACCGCGACGGCAAATGTTGTGGGGAGCCGGGGCTCATGTGAGCCCCGATAAACATCGGCGCCACTGACAGGTGGGCCCGGCGGCGGCGGCGGCGATGCGCCTTCTTAGGGTTCGGGGTTGGGGTGGGCTCGATCTCTGGGCTCTAGAAGGAGGTTTGGGGGCAGCCGGCGGCCCGACGGAGGTGCCGGGCGGCGGGGGAGGGCCGGCCGGCGAGGGCGCCGGCGGCCGGGCGGTGGAGGACGGCGGTTGGGTCGGCGTCGGCGGCGGGGGAGAGGAATCCATGTGGGCGGGCGACGGGCGGCGGCGGAGGCGGCGGAGGCCGCCGGAGTCGAGGGAGGCGCCGACGGCGGGGGCTGAGGCCCCACCTGTCGGCGGCGGCGGCGAAATTCGGGGCTCAAATGAGCCCCGACTCACAACATCCGCGTCGGCTCGCGGCGGGAATCCGCGGCCACCGACCTGGGGGCCTTGACGGTGACCATCACGGCGAAGCCGTCGTGCGCCGCGTCGTTGGGGATCGCCGACGGGTACTCGCAGTGCGCCCGGAGGACAAGCAACCCGTTGCCCCCAAAAGATCTCTTCAGCCTGCGCGTCCGTCGATCCAGACGCCTGAAAAAAAAACGGGATTAGTATTGGCAGTCGGCATCGATCCAGACGCCCGCCGCGGTGAGCGATCGCAGCCCGCCGACGCACCGCGCGAGCGCGTCCTGGACGACGGCGAGGTCCTCGACAAAGGTGAAGGTGCCGCCGCCTGCTCGCCGTGGTCGTCCGAGCTGAGCATGAAAGTGTGCACTGGCGTGCGCTGGTAGGTGTGCGTGAAAAAACGGCGGCACATGGCCGCTGTGGTCGTCGCTCGTCATGTCGTAGCCCTGACCGTCCGAGAGAAGGATGACGGTGCCGTATCGGTTGCCGTCGAGCGCCTTTGCTGCCTCGTCGAGGCCGCCGCGGACGGTGGCCGTGAGGGAGCCGGCGGCGGCGTTGAGAGACTCCACGGCGCGCTTTGCCGCGGCCTTGCCGGCGTCCGACATGCGCATGAGGCGAAGGAGGCAGCGCGCGCCGCCGGAGAAGGCGACGACGGCGAGGCGGTCGCGGAGGCCGAGGCTGTCGATGACGAACGCCATGGTGCGCTTCACCTGCTCCAGCTTGGCGCCCGCCGCCATGCTCGCGCCGGCGTCGAGCACCGCGACCAGGTCCACCGGCGCTCTGCCGGAATCCCCGGCCACCAGCCCCGGCGCCTTGACGGTCACCATCACCACGAAGCCTTCGTGCTCCGCGCCGTTCGGGATCACCGGGTACTCGAGGTGCGTCCGGAGGAGAAGCACCCCGTTCCCTGCCGCCGCGTCCGGCTGCGGCGGCTGCACCGGCTAGCCGTCGTCGTAGACGATGGAGCCGAGGGCGGAAGGCGTCATCGACGAGTTGGAGTATTCGGCGGTGAAGATTTTCTGGGCGTGGCCAATGCCGGTGAAGAAGACGGGCCACCGTCTGCCACTGGTGCTCATCGTGAACGCCATGGAGTTAACTAGTTAAGGTCTATCGTTCTCCCCGATCCAATCTACTGATGTGAATAGATTAGCTGTCGCGCTCTTGTCGTCCTAATAAGCCGCCGCTGCGCGTTGCAACTGCCGCGGGACCCGGGGAACAGCACAAGGGAAAAAGGAACTGGGCCAGCTCGTTTTGTATTCTTAGATGAAATGGGCCAGGGCCCGGTTGCAGTTTTCGTACTCGTGATGTACTTAACAAGATTGGTTTCTACCAGAATCGACTTAGTTGCATGATCACTAGTACTTAACAAGCTCGGTTTCTCTACCAACGTAGACATAGTTGCAGGCATGATCACTTTTAACATGTACATAGGTCAATAGGTCACGCACGAAATATCAAGTGATGCTAATGGGCTATGCGAAAAGTTGGAAGTCATACAAGCACCCTGGACAAGTTATCATCCAGTAGTGCCACGTAATAAAAATGACTCCACACAAAAATGACTCCACGTAATAAAAGTGACCACCTACCCAGAAACCCCGAATCCTTAACCTGGCACCCCTAATCTCATCAGAATTTGGCTAGAATTGGGGATCATCAAAATTTGGCTAGAATCAAAGAAGATCGGATGGCGTAACGTAACACTAGCTAGGGTAAGGAGAAGCTCCATTTCACCATCCATGGAGCACAATGTTCCCGTACCACACAGTAGCATCAGCCACAGGATCTGAAAAAAGGACAAGCGCAAGCATTCTCTTGGTCACTATCTACGTGTAGATTCACGGCACCGGGACGCTCCGTGCACGCGTCTGCAGAGGCAGCGCCAAAGGGGCCTGCACCGCACGCCACCCTCGTCGTGGCTGCGCCGCTGCAGCAATCTGATGCTGACACGTAACGTTGTTGTGTTGTGACACACTCAAAGATTAATAATCTGATGGGATTGCACGTGATTATGGAGTGACATGGCTGCAATAATCAACCACCATCGTCATGATACTATGGACGTGTTTAGTTCCGCGGTGAAAAGATTTTGAAAGGAAATCTTTTCACATTTGAAGTATTAAACATAGACTAATTAAAAAACTAATTGCAGATTACGTTTGGATTTCGCGAGACGAACCTAATTAATCTGGCATTAGCACATGTTACTGTAGCATTACTGTAGCAATTTAGTGCCTAATCACGTTCTAATTAGACTCATTGGATTCGTCTCGCAAATTCCAGTCCATCTATATAATGCGATTTGTTTTTTACCTACATTTAGTACGCCATACATGTGTCTAAACATTCATTTTGGATTTTGGAAACAAGGCCTATAATCGCCAACACCGACCTTTCTTGCCTGCCTCTGCTCCTGCAGCAGAGTCAGATCTTAAAGCGTTTTTAGTACGGTTCTTTTTCCCATCACGTCGTACTTGTTGTCCTCTCAAATCGAGATCTATGGACAAAATATACCATCATTGATTATAGCACTGATCCCGCTACCATGACCCTCCTTTGTGATCGGCTTCGGCTATAAAAGACATCGCTCACACGGATCAGTAGGCAAATCCACACATACAGACACCACACAGCGAGAACAAACGTACGAGAGGTTAAAGGGATCTCCATCATCCATGGTGCAGAGGGCCGTCAGGCACGAGTCGTCTGCCGCCGCCGGCGAGCAAGCCACGGAGACGAGGAAGGCCAAGAGGAGGAGGCGCGACGCCATCGTGGAGATCAAGAGGCAGATGCTCCGCGGCGGTGAGCATGGCCGCCGCCGGTTCAAGCGCGGCTACCTCGCCGGCGGCGGCGACCGGGGCGACGCCGCGGACTCGGCCATCTTCTACCTCGCCTGCCTCGCGGCCTGTACTGCCATAGTGTAATGGCACATATGTTATTACTAGTACTAAAAAAAACATGATTGATGTTTTTGCAAAGCTATGTTTCTCTGATCCGGGACTCTGCTCAGCATGCCAACTGCTAGCATGCATTCTCTGATCTGGGACTCTGCTCTTTTGGTTCTCTTCGTCTCGATCTATGGTTCATTCTTCTCAGTGCGCGGCAACATCTTTGTTTATACAGCCTCCATATTACCTACAGCAATCTATATCTCTCCCCCCGGATGCTCCTGCGTCCCTGCCTTCCGTGCTTTTTTTTTATTTTTCTTTTTAGCAAAGAGTAAGCAAGTTAGGACAAGCACACGCATTCTGATCTGGACCTCCATATCTATCCACGGCATATGGATGGTGGGACAATCTGCACGTGCACCTGCAGTGAGACAGCGGCAAAAGCCAGAAATTAGCCACCGTGATACGCTGGTAGTATAATCTTTTTTTTTTAAACGAACCGGCAGGAGAGCTGCCCGCTATATTAAAAAGAAGGATGCCCGACGGGCCAGGACAAAGTTGTGCTGTACAAAGCTCAAGCACAGGTCTCTAAACGAGCACCGATCACTAACGAGCACCGATCGTCTTGATTCTGCTACCTCTGCATATGGGTTCAGAACTTCAGATAAGGTACGGATGAGATGGGTTAATATGCCCAAAAGAACATCATCATATCGATGCCAGACCAATCCCAATTAACGATCAGGGTCGGAGGCATATAAGGAAATTCCCTATGAATTTACTACTTTATATCTATGTGTTGCTACGACAGATGAAACATTTCAATGAAAGAAGATGGATCATATAGATTTGTCTATTTTTTCCCATTTTAAATTTTTTTAGCATTCTTTGATTCTATAGTTAGCATTAGTTTCCTTTTAACTTGTTAGCACCCGTGTTCTCTTAACATTTATAACCATCTAGTTGGATCAAATCGAAAATTTAATTTGTTTATCATTGCAAAATTATCCATGGTGCCTACATTCGTGCGATAACAATTTTAAAAGATATATTTCTTTTTTGAGTCGGAGGGCATCTGCCCCTATTATGTAAAATCTATAAACAATAGATCAAGATGTATATTAGGTGTTTGTATATATATTGAATAATATTCTGTAATTGATAGTGCATAGTTATAGTACAACGGTATGTCCACATTCCTTCCCTATACGTACTTCACCAAACAATATAATGCAGACTGGGTAGTTCGTAAACATGGCGAATGTATTGAAAAGACAAATGTATTGCTTTCTCTAACAAAACTTAGCCTCTGTCAGAACTCCATGTCCAAATGAATTTTAGATCACTTGGAGTTGGCATTGTGCCAAGCTACTGATCCAATCTAGATCTCGGAGTTGGCATTGTGCCAAGCATGCTCTTAAAAATCATATAAACAAAAAAAAAAGACACCACCTATAATAGACACAAAGAAAAAAAGGTTAAAGATCAAATTTATTTTGTAAAAGAAATTTGAAAACAGCAAAAGGTGACCAAAACCATCAAAGATATAAGGAAACTTTATCTAAAAAACTCTGGCAATTTAAGAAAATGCAGGAAGTTAAAAACTTAAAATGTTATCTACATCAATTACAATCCATAGATAAAAAGGAAAGGAAAAAAAGTAGCACATGTCATATATGAAGTGTAAATGTTAGAGAGGAACTTCAGCCAACCTTGTTCGCTTGTGCTGAAAAGTTTGTTAATTTTGGTTTATTCTGCACGACAGTGTTCTATGAGAGAGAAAATATGTTATCTTACGCCCACACAATAGGTGCGGGTTTGCCAAAAATTACGCGGGATGGAGTATGTCGGTTTCGTATGCAAACCATATTCATATCTCCCCTATTAAAATATATTCATTTTAGGTATATAATAGAGAATCTACCAACTATGCTCGAAAAATTTGAACCTTTCCAATAAGCAGTGTTTGTCATACTACCAAAACTCTCCCGCGTCCCAATTCTATAAGTTGTGACGACCGCCGGCATCGGTAGTAAAGGAACTGCGACACCGTACGAGTACGACATATCAAGCACACGACACGTTCCATGGCGAGCGCACCGGGTGACCACGTCCCGCGCTGCGACGTCTGCCTCGGCGACGCCGGGAGCGCGAGCTGCGGCGAGGCCACCTTCGTGGCGGAGTGCTCCCACGCGTTCCACTTCCACTGCGCCGCCGACTCCGCAGCCGCGGGCGTCTGCCCCGTCTGCGCCGCGCGGTGGCGCCGGACGCTGGTCGTGACCCTCCGCCCCGCGCCGGCGGCCCATACCCAACATCTTGAGGTGATCGACCGCCACCCACGGCCGGAGGCAACCGGAGCGAGTACGCCGGCGACTCCGGCGCCTTCTACGTAAGCCTGCCTCGCCTGGACAGCGCCGTCGTACGTCCTCTTCCTCGGCACCGAGGGTTGCTACATGCTTTATTAACATCGTCTTCATGTGTACCGTTGTCACATTGTGCCAGCAGATTGTTCTATGGTGTCAAGTTAAACCCTGATGAGCATTCTCTTCCAGTAATCTTAATCTCGTGACTAGTGATTCCAGATGGACTGAGTTAACCCGCGACGGGTCACGCTTTAGGGGAGCGCGCGACCCCGTGCCTACTCTCTCGTCCAGCGCAATTTCTATTTTGACGCTCGCCTCGTTTTTTCCCTTTCCGAGCTTTTTTGCCACCGTAAATCGCGGCAGGGCGCTGAGATCCCCCGCGCTAATCTCTTTCCCCAATCTCAATCTCCACCACCGCTATTTCGCCCGTGCTGTTGGTGTCGCGCTGCACCGCTTGCAACTGGCGGCCGCTTGAACACTGGGCAATTATATTACACTTGGATCACGAGATGCAAGTCGTGCCTTCAACACACTAACTTGAGTTTTTCCTACAAACTGAAAAGTGGAAGCATATATAACAGACAAGTTTTTTTTTCACGAAGTTGCCGCCACGGCTCCATTTCCTTGAGCTTCTCAGGTTGTCTACCCTACCTTGTAAGCACAGTTTATTTGGGGAGCAATTCATTCTCTGCATTACAAAAAAGATGAAAAATTATTTGGGGCACAATATGCGATGTGTATGAAAAAAAAATAAAAAAAATGGCAACTTAGTTCTCTTTCTTTTTGGTCAACACATCCCTCCAGTCTACCTTGCTGAGCTATTGATCAATTGAAACAGAACATCCAATGCTGAATAAGCTCAAGGAGCCTTCTTCCGTCCCAATGTTGAATTGCCATGAGAGGGAACCTGTTGTAGCATTGAATCGGTCACAGATCCTACTGTTGTTGATTTCATTGAGCTGTTGTTGTTTTCATCATCGAAGCCGAGGGAGCAGCTTGACGCGCCTGGCGCATCCTTGAAAGTAGAGGGGAACATAGTTTTAGTGAAAAGGTTGAAAAAACCGTGTCTAGTTGCTGCATGAACTGAGCTACACGCTGCTCCATAAGGAGAGCTATATGTTGCTGCATGAACTGAGTATAAGTTGCTGCGCAAGATGAGCTATAAGCCTATAAGTTGATGCATGAACTTTAGAGACGCCACGCTAGAAGAAGAAGAAAAAATGGATATATACCACAAAATAAATTGCTATAGGTTCACCAATTGAGGGAGGGTTTCTATAAAACTCAATTAGCAACTTTCCTATTTACCGACTTGAGAGGAAGTTACTGCATCCTCCGGTAAAAAGAGTACTTATCTGTTACAAATAAATTAGCAAAAAGTTCATCCCAAGAAAACAACGCTACTGCATGTCACGATAAGAGGTGTCTGCATATACTCAAATTAGCACTACTGCATGTCACGATAAATTAACACTATTGCATGTCACGACAAAGGTGTTCAAAAAGTTTTGATCCTAGAAAAATTAACACTACTGTTTTTTTTATATGCAGACACCTCTTATCGTGACATGAGTTGCGACGTGGAGCAATTTTGTGTCTAGTTTTGATATTATAAGTTGCTTAAAAGGTGTTTCAGAGCATGGGAAAAAGTTTTGATCCAAGGCGCCCTCGCCCGCCGCCGACGCGGCAGCGGCGCGCGCGCCGGTGGACCTTGTCACGGTGCTCGACGCGCAAATAATGCGCTGAGTCCCGCGTCATGTGACACCCCTCTTTGGGGGCCGTCACTGACGCGGGGGCCCGGCTCGCGCCGCCGCCGTCGCTGCTCGCCGCCGCCGCCGGGTTAGTGTCCGGGGTTGGGGGAGAAACATTCCCGACGGATCTAGAAGGGGTTCGGGGGCGGCTGCCGGCCCGGCGGAGGAGGCGGGTGGCGGGGGAGGCCGGGCGGCGCCCTTGCGCCGCCGGCCGGGCGGTGGGAGACGGCAGTTGGGCCGGCGGCGGCGGGGGGTAATGTGGAGTCGAAGGATTAGCGTCGGTGGCGCCGGCGGGCGGCGGCGGAGGCGGCGGAGGCCGCCGGAGCCGGGGGAGGCGCCGGCGGCGTGGGAGACGGGCCCACCCGTCAGCGGCTCCACCCAAATGGGGGTGTCATGTGACACGGGTCTCAGCACATCCGCGTACGTGCTCGACGTGAGCACGAGCATGGCGGGCGAGAAGCTGTCCCTGGTGAAGGTGTCCCTGGTGCGCCGCGGGGATCCGGTCGGTGACGGCGCAGGGCGTGTGGGTGGACGTCAAAGTGCCAGTTCCCCGGCGTGCGCGTCACGGCGGTCAAGTCTGGCCGCTACGAGAGCGGCATCAGGAACCTTGTGAAGGAGGGCCACCACGCCTGGGTCGACGCCGGCGAGCTCTACGCCGACGAGGAGCGGCGCTTCGTCTTCTTCCTCGACGTGCCCCGGCTCGGCGACGCCCGCCGCCACCGCACAAAGCTCGTCAAGGTGCGCTGCAATTACCTGGACGCGGCGACCGGGCAGGTCGTGGACGTGGCGCCGGCGGATACGTGTGCGCGTGCGCCGCCGGACATGGAGGTGGAGCGAGAGCTGATAGGCAAATGCTTTCGAGGCTGACGGTATATGAAAGCATCTTATTTGGCGAAATGCTTAAGGTTCCGTTATTAGGTTGGATAATTCATTATTTTCTTTATTTTTTTAATAAAGCAGAAGTTCAAACTATTTACATGCATGGTGAAAATTGATTTATTGGGCAAGGGTTTATTTAAGTCGTTCCTTTGGAGCATTTTTTTCGTCTCGTTAGTCCACTATATACACAGTATGCAAGGAGAGCTACGTTCAGAAAATGATGAATTTTATTTTATTTTATTTTTTTCTAAAAAAGGAGAATAAAATAGGTTATGCAACATCGAAATCTCAAATTTTCAATTTTTACTACGAGGATCGCTCCTTGGATAACATGAAAGTATACTGGAATTAGTTTGATGGTGCCTTTAAAGCAAATGTCATAATTAGATGTCAAAGAACCAACTTTCATACATATGATTTTTTTGCAGATGACGCGTGACTTGGGCTTTAGTAATGTGTCAAGCCCATGGCGCAGCAAAATGTAGACTTCACCTGGAATTCGCACAGTGGGCCTTATTTTTCCCTGAAATAAAAGGAGGCCCTGCGCATACCAGGATGCAAGTTTCGGTAGAACTATTAATATTTAATTTTTTTATTATTATGGCTGATCATAGGGGTGATAATGGTATTCGCATACGTAATCAGCCTGCATGCTGCAACAAACGCCAGGAAAAAAAACATTACAGTAGCTTTTTCATGAAAAAAATTGGTAAAAAGTCAAGTGGCAGAACCTTCCACAAGCCTCTCGCTCGTGACTTCTTACGCCGGCATGACATCTTCGAGCACGAATGCTTGATTAACAAATCATCACAGGAGCAGCTTAACCAAAACACTCGTTTAAAAATGCGTCCTAGCGAGACCTTGAACGGCCAATGACAGCAACGGAACCTGGTGGCTGCTGAGGAAAAAGATGAAAGACTCGACCGCTCGTTCTCTGGGAATTGGGACGGCACCTAGAACAAGCTGACCAGTGACCAGACCATCTCCTTTTCTTCTTTTTTTTTTTCCTTTCGTTCTTGACACGCCTGAACGCTTCTAGTCGATCGCACATTCGCACGCGATTTTCCAAAAGGCCCGTGCACAAGTTTGACAAACTGGCACGTAGTAGAAGCGGAAAGAGATCGCGCGCACGACGAGCCGCCGCCCCGAACGCAGCGGTGGACGCATAGACGGCCGACCGCCCGGCGGCGACCGAGGTACCAGGGGACTGACCAACCGACCGCCGCCGGCGGAATTTGAAACCCGCGGCTGCGGCCGTCGGCGGCGTCGCGAACCTGACGAGCCCTGACGCCGACGTGTTCCAACCTCGGGGTCGTGTGACGTGTCGCCGTGCCCTGCGCGATGACCAGCCAGGGGCTCGGGCCGCCGGGACTCGTGACCGAAGCATCTAGAAGCGGTGGTCTAGAGAGAGAGGGTGCAGTGCAGGACCGCAGGAATGTGTGGAGCATATTCGCCATGGCAGTCTCGAGATTATCGGGAGCCTGGGATGGCATATCCGCCTGCCCGGCGGGACCCACCGGCGGCGAGGCACACACGGGGCGCCCGGCGGCCGGCGCAGCAGGATCCGCCGTGGCCACCGCACCTGGGCGTCGCTGTCACGTGGACTGTCACCGTTCCTGTCTCCCCCCAAAACGCCCTTGGGCCTTGGCAACTGGGCAAAGGGTAGAACACGTGTCCTCTACTTGTGTACGTGTACTACACAAGTACGTATACGAACAACGAGCGGTGCGCTTCGACGTGTCGTCGAAAAATGAAAAAAGGGTGAGCTTGTTAGAAAGATTGGTTGTGTAAAAATGAAATGACGCGGCAAAGCAAATCGAAGCATCGGAAGGCGAAGCCCACCAAGCACCAAGCAAGCCAGCTAAAAGTGCATTTCCACGTAGTACTGCTCCAAAAGCGGGCTCTCGGATCCGATACCGTCGGCGCTGGACAACCACGGCCCAACGGGCTCCTCCGCCGTCGTCCGGCCATCCGGGCAAACAAACACGTCCCGTGCTCCGCCGTAACAGCACCCTGCTCCGGCCACTTTCCGTCCGCCCCCTCCCGATCACACGGACACCGCGGCTCTCAACCAGGGCCACAACTGTTCCTTTCTTTTCTTTTCCTCTAATAATCCTCAAAATAAAAATAGAGTTCTATATCTAATAATTTCCCTCAGTTGGGATTTCTTTACCTGCATTATTGTTCCCCAAGAAAGGAAGAGGAGACATGCCTTTCCGCCACACCTCTTCTTCTTGCGCCACAAACCACGCGCGCCCACGTACCACCCCCACCCCCAAGCACCCCGTCCCCACCAATGACACGTGGGCCTCGCCGGTGTCCGGGCCTACACGTCATCGGGACACCTCACCTGGCCTGCGCCTTCTGGAGAAAAGCGAGGGGCGGGACAGGTCAGCCCCCGCACCTCATTCCAGAATTATTTGCGCCCATTTGTTTAGATTTTCGCCCAAGGCAGGCACATTCCAAAGTTGCATTTCGCTTTCTTCTTTAATTAAAAAATCACACAAATTATTAATTTCCCTTTTCTCTCCTCCGTCTGGCCTTTATATAGGCGGCCGCTAAAACCCTCCCCACCTCACAATATCCTTTTCTAGACACCTCCCCCCATTCGCCTCACACATCTCCTATCCTCTCCTCGTCGTCCTCGCAGCACCTCCCCTCTCTCGGCATGGGTAATTGCTCGCTCCTACGCCCGATCTCTCCGCCTAATTGCTGCTCCCTTCTGCTTCCTGCTCGGATCTAGCTTGCTGACCTGTTTGTTTTCGTTTTTTGCCGGATGGATTCGCGGCGGCAGGCAAGATTAAGATCGGAATCAACGGTGAGTTTCTACCCCCGGTCGAGTTCTTTCGTTCTCGTTTTGGTCTCTGTGTGGGTGAATCTGGACTGATACTGATCTGAGTGGTTTTTGCGCGTCTGCTTGTGTGATTGCGCTCAGGTTTCGGAAGGATCGGCAGGCTTGTGGCCAGGGTCGCCCTCCAGAGCGAGGATGTCGAGCTCGTCGCCGTCAACGACCCCTTCATCACCACCGAGTACATGGTACGCGCCTCGATCTGTTGGTTTCTTTCGTTTCTGTGCGCAGATCTGGTTGTTTATGGCGGGTTTTGTGGTGGGTTTAGCGCCGATTCGTGAGCTAGCGTGCTTCGAGTGATGAATCGTGGCGTGCAGAGTGGTGTTTGACTCGAATTATTTACTGGGGCTCCATGGATCTGGGGGATTTGTTGGTCTTGTTGCTTAATTATAATTAATCTTATCCTGTCAGTCGGTATGCGGCTTGAGATGTAGTGCTTCGCTTTATGCTTAAGTTTTGTGGGTTTGTGCAGCTTTAGATTTAGCGCTTCCATCTGTGTTTAGTTTTGCTAGGGTAGTAGGGAACTGAATTGCGAGTTTTTGTGCTGTGCTTGCGATTTATGTGCTTACTCTTATCTTGTGTAGACCTACATGTTCAAGTATGACACCGTGCACGGCCACTGGAAGCACAGCGACATCACACTCAAGGACTCCAAGACCCTTCTCTTTGGTGAGAAGCCGGTCACTGTCTTTGGCATCAGGTAACCCCTGTTACCCCTTCATGCAAGGATGGGTTGGGCTTGTGTTTTCAAGCTGTGTGCTAATGTTTGATCTGCTGTAACTAAATAGGAACCCGGAGGAGATCCCCTGGGGTGAGGCTGGTGCTGACTATGTCGTGGAGTCCACCGGTGTCTTCACTGACAAGGACAAGGCTGCGGCTCACTTGAAGGTATAATTGCTGCTTTATATTCCTTTGTATGTGTGCCGCCTAATTCATGAACTTTTGCATTCGGTACATGGAAGCGATTGTATATACTGTATGTGGGATGGTCACTTAATTAGGAACCAAATGGTGTTTTGATTTTTGCCCATAATGCTTATTTATTACAATTTAACAAGTCTGAGCTTAGTGGTAGCTTCTTCGTACCAATTGAACCATGTTTGCCTCTGATATGCTGTACTAACCTGAGATGAGATTCGGAATAATAGACTGCTTAGTGGTACCAACATACCAATTTGTTCAATGCCATGTTTTATTGTTTATACACTGTCACTCTACTCTTCAGTAGGCGCTCGACAAGAATCAAAATAAGCTTGTGCAGTTTTCATGATTGGGCCACCCATGTACTGATCTATAATCTGTTGCATTTCTTCTAGAACAAGATTATTTTGAGATGTGTGATTTCCCCTGTTCTACAGACGTTTAGCATTTTCTCAAAGTTTCAATTCAATGTTCCTGAAAGCAGCTGCATTTACCTTTTATTATAGGGTGGTGCCAAGAAGGTTGTCATCTCTGCCCCTAGCAAAGACGCACCCATGTTCGTTGTTGGTGTCAATGAGGACAAGTACACCCCGGATATTAACATTGTCTCCAATGCTAGCTGCACCACAAATTGCCTTGCTCCCCTCGCTAAGGTGTGTGGTCTCATCTTTGAGCTTTTTTAGTCGTTTCTGCTCCTGTTGTAGACTTGTTTATTAATGATGCCTAATTTCATGAACCAGATCATCAATGACAACTTCGGTATTGTAGAGGGTCTGATGACGACTGTTCATGCCATCACTGGTGAGTTCTCTTTGGCTGCTGAGAAGTCTTTGCCTCCTAGGATTATTGAGAAGCTACCTGTAGTTGGCTGTAAAAATGACAGCATGATGCTTCTCTGTCAGCCACCCAGAAGACTGTTGATGGGCCCTCAGCCAAGGACTGGAGAGGTGGCAGGGCTGCCAGCTTCAACATCATTCCCAGCAGCACTGGTGCTGCCAAGGTGTGTAGATTGCAGTGAGCTAATGTTTCCTCATTTTTTGTGTCATGGTTTGTTTGCACAACTTGATTGTGTTGATTATTATGGATCTACCTGTCGCAATGCCATTTCTCACAATGTTGATTTATTTGGAATTGTTGATGCTAACTTTATTAATGTCGTGCAGGCTGTTGGTAAGGTTCTTCCTGAACTGAACGGCAAGCTCACTGGTATGTCCTTCCGTGTTCCCACCGTGGATGTCTCAGTTGTTGACCTCACCGTTAGAACCGAGAAGGCTGCGTCTTATGAGGACATCAAGAAGGCTATTAAGTAAGTAATTTCTCGTTTTTTAAAGATTAGTCTGTCATGCTGCAATAATTCTTGTTGGAATGATGAATCACCACCTCTGTTTCTTGCATTTCTTAGTCTAAATGTAGTTTGTGCATCTTTGGGTAGGGGATTGTAAAACATACTTTGACCTGTTAATTGATTGCTATTGTTTTACAGGGCTGCGTCTGAGGGGCAACTCAAGGGTATCATGGGTTACACTGATGAGGATTTGGTTTCCACCGACTTCACTGGTGACAGCAGGTATTGCATTTTTGTTTTGGATTCTATATTTTATTGTTACACTTAGCAATCTTTCTAGGGAACGCTGCTATGAACTGTGTTGAAAATATGTTCTCATCTCATTATCATTTCGTTGTTTGCCCTCAGGTCGAGCATCTTCGACGCCAAGGCTGGAATCGCTCTGAATGAGCACTTTGTCAAGCTCGTCTCCTGGTACGACAACGAGTGGGGCTACAGCAACCGTGTCGTCGACCTGATCCGCCACATGTTCAAGACCCAGTAGAGCAATTCCTGCTTGAATGGTTCCCATGGCCTCTTCATGCGGTCGTGAACCCACCCGCTGCTTGTCTATGCAGAGAATAAATGTGAATGGTGCGCTCCAGACGCCAGGATTCATGCTAAAAGTTGGGACATGAGTTGCCTTTTGTTTTCCAGTCTGCTACTTTTCCTGTGTAACGAAGTTGCTAATTACCCTGGAGTTTTAGTTTTTGCTTGAATATAAACAGTGCGGTTGTAATTTTGCTGTGTTAGTCGGTTTGGTTGCATAGATGAGCTTTTGTGTTTGGGAATGATAGTCTAATGTTGCGTCATGAGTTTTCTTCCGGTCGTTTTTGCACCGATCCTTCCTCTCTTGGATCGAGCTTCGCATCCTCGTTGCATGCTAGTGGGCACCTGTGCGGCTCGGGTTTGCTTATCTTCCGTTGCATGCTAGTGGGCACCTGTGCGGCTCGGGTTTGCTTATCCTCATTTGGGAACGCTCTGATTCACGTTGCTGGAACCTGCAAGTGTTGCTAGCTTCGTGTTACGCCCAATCTTCAGGAGTGTTCTGCATGCGAGTTGCATTGCATCACGTTGCAAAAGCATTGTTGCCACCAGACGGTCCCGTCCCCAAATGAGGCGCCACCGCTGATGCGTAAAGAAAAGGAGAAAAACCACTAATGTAACATTCAGGCTGGCTGATCTTGATAGCTTGATGGATACTCCGTAGGTGGGGATGTGGTTGGTTGATCATGCTGTGACCACTCCTGCCGGTGTCTCACCGTCAGTTCCAGGACCAGAACATATCGGCCACGCGCTGCCGGCCGGCCGGCCGGCTATGACGGAGATGGAGGGCATGTCTTCGTGGCCTCATTCAGCCTTTGCCCTTTTGGTACAGTGGAAGGCCATGGTCAGGGGCGGCCGGCACTTGACGTCAGCCCTTCGTGTAGTGGGAGGCCAGTTTGTTCTGAATCTGATCTACCGACAGATTAGCGCTCCGTCTCGCTCCGTCTCTATGCGTGGCGAGTTACGGACGAGGAACAGGACGGCCGGACGGGGGAAGAGATCGTCGACCTGTCATCCTTGATCTTCATGATTCCAGTTCCAGGACGAAAGTCAGGCTCCGCTGTTGGAAATCGCCAGGAAACGAATCGCTTGGGCTTGTTCGGTTTCTATGGATTGGTTCCACCCGGATTGAGATCAATATAGTATAAATTGTACGATGGTTACAAGGAGAGACCAAAATTTATTCCAGGTGAAAACCAATTTACTCATGATAGCGACAACAAAAGACCGGGAGTCAATCCACTGGTCAAGAGGTGGGGAACCAATCAGGGCCTTTTGTTGTCCCTATCATGAGTAAATTAGTTCCCCAACCGAAATAAATCCCGGTCTCTCACTGTAACTATCATAAAATTTATACTATATTGATTTCAATCCGGGTGGAACCAATCCACTTGAACCGAACGAGCCCTCACTGTATATATCCCCATTGACAACAACATCGACATCTGTACATTCACAGTGTCTTTTTCTTTTTGATTATACAATTCACGGTTATTTGGTTTTGAGTTTCTGCCCGTTCCCGGCCACAAACTTTACAAGTGATGTACGCCCAGAAAGTATGCTAAGCGGCCGAAGCCCATGTAGTATGAAGGCTCTCGGAGCTAGACCAAGCCCACTGTCACTCACTCCTAGAAGTTTCACGGAAGGAACACGATTTTTTAATGTATTTTTAATTTTTAGTGTGTTGCAAAAATGTATGCCTGAACAAAAAATTTGCAAAATCTATACCTATATCACCGTTTGAAATGTATCCGTTTCAATTGGCGGAAACGGCCTTACTGCCATTTCAATTGGCGGTATGTTCCTCCTCCCCTCAACGTATTTTGAAAACAAAATCATAACTTCTTCGTATGAATTTGGATGGAGATAAACTTTATATGAAAGTTGTAGAGCTCAACAATGTCTACAACTTTGTAGTTCAAAAGTTTTTGATTTAAAGCCATCTTGATGCCCAAAAAATTGATGCAATGTTCAGTAAATATTTGTACATGTAGCTATGGATTCAAAAAAATGCAATAATAATGATACTAGTATTTTTTTATTTCATTACATAGACACATGCGTGAAATAGCCTCCTTGTAGCAGCATGTTCACAATTTGTATTTGGACAACTGTGTCCTGGTAGTAATGACCTTGATAATCCTTTTCTAGTTCGTGAGTATATAATTGACAACAAAAACTGGCGCAGCTCTGCATACATACAGTTATAAGTTATTGTTGCCGCCTAACTAACTGAAGTGTGGAGAGTCGGGTGGTAACGCGTTGTGGCCTTTACGTCATCTTCACGATTCAACTCAACCCTAATCATTTATAGGCCAAATTTATATAGTATTTCAGCCCAATCCATTTAGAGTTCGATCCTTAAATTTGCTAGGTTAACATGTTGGGCCCATTACCACGCCTAGTGGAGAGTGCTTGGCATACGAAAAAGGAAAAAAAAACGAAAAATTTTGAGTGGGCACATGGTATTTGACCGTCTTCTCTTCAGATGTTTTTCCCCTTCTCCAGATGTTACAACCTGTCGCTGTCACTTGCTATGACTTGTATTACCATTCCATGATCCCAAACCTGAAGGTTCTATGTTCCAGGCTTCCAGCTGGCCTGATTTACTTGCAGCAAGTGTGTTAACATCCTGCCGCGGTTTGCTTACCGTACGTACATCCGAAGATCCATCATCGGCTTGAACGGAAATGGCAGCGACAAGCCTGCTTTTGAATTTTGATTAGTTTCTCCTGAGAATAGGACTAATTGGTGGAGTGCCACTACGAAGTACGAACATGTAAAACACAGAACACCCTGCGTTGCAAACTTGTGGCAGGAAGCAGGCGGCCGCCGGCGAAAGACGGCGACGTGGTTGAAGCCGTCGTCGGTCGGCCGGCGGACACTCGCCGGTCGCCGGCGAGCCCGAGTACCGTCGCCGCGCTGCCTCCAGCAACTGCCTGAGGACTGACGAGGACGACTGGGTCCCTGCATGTGCAACACCAAGGCCGATCTAGACCACACGTGGCCGATCCAGCGGCTGACAGGTACCCAGGGGGTGGACGGTATTTCAAATACCGTCCACCCCTGGTCGTCGAAGCGACGCCGCCTCCGCTGCATGCCGCGGCTCGCCGGAGCTCCGCCGCGCCGATCTGCCATTCTGGGAAGGTGTACTTCCACCGGCGTGATCACCACACACACACACACACACACACACACCAGCAGCTTCGTTCCAGCATGCAGCTCGCCTGGCGCGACGACACGACATCGTCGACGACGCTGGCCTGGTTCTTCCGGCGGTTGTCCCACCGGTCTCGACGTAGAGGACCACTGGACCATCTAGCCAGTTCGTGCGCGCAGCCGCGCGCTGCTCACGGAGAGCGAGGACGCGTCATCTCCGATCGACGAGCTGCATCACGCACGCATGTACGCACGCCGCTGCGCGACATGAGCTAGCTACCTCCATTACAGAGTCCATCGATCCGGCTGCGCACCAGGACACCAGGTTCATGCGTTGTCGCCGGCGGCTGCACGCCAGGCGTTCGGTGCTTTGTCTATGAGGGGCCAATGCTCGGGAATGAATGTGGATGAGCATGCTTGCTGGCGCCATACTTTGATCACTTCATGTCGGTGTCATGCATAGCCGATCGGAACTCTGAATTATATTAACATGCAAAACGCTGAGCCTTTCTTTGATCGCGCGAATTGTGCCGAAGCTTGCCGGCTCCTTGTTTTTTGCTTGCAACGAATTAAGGGCTTGTTTAGTTGTACCGATTTGACAAAAAGTTTTCACCTAGATAACCGTATCGGTTCATATCTTATCTTCTCTCTGTGCATGCGGACCAATGCACCACACTGAATAAATAACCAAACCCACGGTTTTCATTTTCGGATGGAGGAGCCTTGTTTGATCCGGCGATCAACCTTGTAAACGCTCAGCGGCTCCGTGGTCTCCTCAATCCGCACGGACCGCACCTCGCCGCTCAGCAACCTCCTCCCGGCGTCGCGCAATATCCAGTGCGCGTGCAAGTGCACACATTTCCCCCCACTCCACGTGCCGCACGGTGAGCACGTACTCGCCGTCGTGCGCGAAGTGCGGCGCCGCGAGCCGGTGCCCCACAGTACCCTGCACCCGCACGCTGTACCTCTTGCTCCACCCCTGCGCGTGCGCGCCGTCCCCGAGGACCCACACCTCCGTCTTCTCCGGCGGCATCCTGTTAGCTGTGACGGTGAGGCCCAGCCTCCCGTGGAACTCCACCAGTTGGCAGTGGCTGCCCTTGCCCCTGCCCTGCTCGGCCCCCACCGGCATCGGCGCGTCGAACGCGACCCGCTCGTCCCGGAGGTCGAACGACACGACCCTCTCCGCCGTCCCCTCGGTGACCCAGTACGCCGCGCCGCCGACGCTGACGACGCCGGCGTGGATGCGCTGCCTCTCCTTGGCGCTGACCCGCCACACCTGCCTGCTGCCCCGCCCGCGCTCGAGGTCGTCGACGACGTACGCCGAGGCGGACTTGTTGCTCGTGAAGTAGGCCGGCGAGCACCTTGGGCGGCGGGACCTGCGGCGTGCGCGCGTCGATGACGTCGCGCCGGCCAGTGCCGGCACACGAGGCGGGCCCATAGACGGCAGCTCGGCGGCGGGCGCAGCAGGACCTCCACGAAGGCGTCCGTGGGGAGGCTCAAGCCCTCGTCCACATCATCCACTTCGCCGTCGGTAGGCGGCTGCGGCGTCGCCATTGGCAAGGTCAAGTTTCAATCAGTTTTGGCCTCCACCTCCGGCGCCCGCCTGACGAGTGACGATTGACAGATGACCGAGCCGTCCCTTTGGCCTATGCAAACCGCGCTGGATCTGGACCGCACCTGGCCGATCCAACGGCTAGAAGGTGCCCAGGGGTGGACGGTGACACCCGCGGGGTGCGCGTCCTGCCATGGAATGGAACACAGGGGCGTCGTCTCCGTTCAGCTCCGGCGATCGAGTTCCCGTCCATGGCGGCACCCCATGCGGCTGTACCCGTCGGCGTGCAGTGGGCAGCTCACCTGTGCTGTGCGCGCCACCACCGAGCCCTCCTCGCTTGCGTATGGCATAGCCCCGCTTATCCGGGTACAGAGGATCGGAACAGAGATGAAGGCGATGTCGTAGTCGTCAGCCACTGAACAGGTGCTACCGTGGCCTACACAGGGTATGTAACAAACGTTTTGCCTATGGCATGCATAGCCCCGCTTATCCGGTTCGCCGCAAGGTAAACCCCTTTGAGATGGGCCAGATTACCAATGCTCTCCGGAATTTTGCCGGAGATTTGGTTAGAGGACACGTACGTCTATGACCTCAAGATTGGTCGCGTTTCCTATTGACGATGGTATCGCGCCGGAGAACCGGTTGCCGGCCAGTAGAAGATCGGTAAGCGACGAGGCGTTCCCGATGCCAGAGCCAATGCCACCAGTTAACTGGTTTTCAGTGAGCGAGGTAGTTGTCTCCGAGCTCGAGGTCGACGAGGTTCACCAGGTTGCCGATCCCCGCCGGCATTGCGCCTCCGATATTGGCCGCGGTGACGTACATCACGGTGAGGCTTCTAAGCTCGGTAATCTCTCCCGGGATGGAGAACGGGTTGTCGCCGAGCGCGAGCACGGCGAGGCCCGGCACGGCGGCGAGGGGCGCCCATGGGAACGCGCCGGCGAACCTGTTCGAAGAGATATTCAAGGTGCGGAGCTTCGCCAGCGCTGAAAGGTCTGGCACGGCGCCGGAGAAGCCGTTAAACGCCAGCGTCAGGTCCTGGAGTCCCGCGCACGCGGTTACCCCGGCGACGCCGCCGGCGAGCGCGTTCTCCGGCAGGGACAGCGCCGCGAGCGCCGGCAGCGCGCCGCAGATGTCGCCAAACGGGACCGACGCGGCGGCGACGCCCTGGCCCTCAATGGAGATGGCCGTCACGGCGCCGCCGCCGCCGCCGGAGGGGTCGCACGTTATTCTTTCTTTGTTACTCTCGTAATGACGTTCCGAAAGAAATCAAGGTTACCAGGTCACAGCTCAGATTCTTCTTCTCTTATAGAACCTTCCCGAAAGAAATAAGTGGAAGTGGGTCCGCCCCTGACGCCGGCGAAGTTGCAGGGGGAGGCGGCCGCGGCGTCCCACGTGGCGAAGAAGGCGGCGGCCACGGGCGGGACGGTGAGGGCGCGCTTCAAGGCGAGGAGCGCACCCATCTCGGAGGCACCGGCGGCGCCTGCAGTGAAGAAGGTGAGAATGGCGAAGAAGGCGAGGGAGAGAGAGGGCGCCATGGCTGGCTGGAAACTAAGGACGCGGCTTTGTATGGTGCAAGCGCATCCAACTCGTTAAGAGTCAAAGACTAGTGTGTCTTTTTAACGACAACTTCGTCAAGTCCAAGTCAAAGCTCGTGTACTGTAGACTGCAGTCAAAGTCGATAACGACAGGTCCAATGCAATGCAACCGTGTTGCCGATCTCATCCCATTAGTCAGTAGACCTGCGTAATGAAGTATTGACAGATATGAACCTGGATTTGTCGATGTGTAATGATGCAGCTAATATGGACACGGGGAGTGTGTCGGTGTGGTTGTTTTTTTTTATTAACACGTGCTTTGATCTGCATGCGGCTTGGACACGCGTGTTAAAATTTTATGAATAACTTTAGGCCCATAGATAATTAAAACTGCTCATATTATATTTGCTTTCTAATCTATATGTATTTTTTATGTGGTACTCCTTTGCATACTTTCTCATTTGTATATCCGGTTGTCATACCAGGGTTGACTCCCCGCCCCCGCGTCGTCTCCTTTGCGGGCGGCTCGGGCGTCTCCTTCTAGCACCCCCCTCCCCCTGCCGCCACCCCCCTCCCGCCTCCTCTCCCCCTCGCCGCCTCCGGAGCAGGGCGCAGGAAGCCCAGGCACATGCTAGGAAGGCGGCGGCGAGGCCTTTCTCGCCGGGCGTGGGCTCCTGGAGCGGATCTCCGATGCGGTGGCCCGGGCCATGGAGGCGGCGGCGGCGGCTCGGGGCGGCGGATCCGGTGCCCCGACGACCGGATTCAGCGCTACCGGTGCCGGATCTACAAGGGACGTCGGTGCGCGCGTGGAAGCAGCGGTGCGGCGCCAGGGCCGCCCGGCAGTGGCGTGGAGGAGGTCGTCCGACCCGGTGCGCGGGGAGGCTGCGACGTGTGAGTGCCGGTGGCGTCCCGGCGGGCTTCGTGGCCCCCACCCGCGGCGGCGGGGCCTGGAGGCTGCAGATCCGGCGCCCGCGCAGACAGGACGGGCGCGCGAGGAGGTGAGGGCGTCGGCCGGTTGCGGAGGGGTTGGCCGGCGGGGGGTTCGGCCCGTGGCGACAGCGACGCGCCTTGGAGATCAGGCTTCTTCTCCACTCTCCGGTGGCTCCACACAACCGGCGGCGGTGTCATGGTGGCGCGGTCGGGGAAGGTCTTTGCTGAGCGTGGCTGCTGCGCCATGGTGGCATGGCGGACACGCTCTGCACAGTGGCGTTCCTTGCGGCACCAAGTTGGTGCTGCAGGCCACGACGGACCCCTTCTCTCGGTTGTGGAGGCTGGCGCACATAGTGGAGAGGTGGTCGGGCAATGGTGCTGAGGGCGTGGAGAGGTCGCGCGCTGAGGGCAGTAGGTTGGTGTTGGGTGGTGGCTTGGGAGCATGGGAGCTTGGTAGCAAGTGGATGGCTCTCCTGGCGAAAGCTATGTTCGGCTTCGATCCGGGCCGACAACGGCGGCGTTCGTGAACGTCGTTCCCTCCTTGGAGGCGTTGTTTGGGAGTGCCCATCCTTGGCGGTCTCCACGAGTGAAAGCCCTGCCCATGGTCTTGTGGGCGTGCGACAGCAGCGCTTTGTGGCGTCATTTTTCCTTCCTGAAGGTGTCGCATTGGGATCTCGCGTCGATCTCTCCACCTCGCGTGCGGCTCATCTACGAAGGCGGCGACCATTTTGGTCTCTCGTGGCGGCGGGTTCGTGCCGGAAAGAGAGGATCTTCTTCTATCTCGCGCCCTCTATCTGTGCACTCCTTGCTTGTGCTGGAGACTAGATGTCGATGCTCGGAGTGGTGTGCGGCGTCTCGCTGGCTTCGATCGATTCGCATGTGGCTGTATGTGTCCTGGCGGCGGTCGGTCACGCATAGCGTCGACCGATTCAGTGTCCGGATCTCTTCCTTGCCGGGGATTGGGATTGGTGCTATTACTGGCGTGTGACCCTGTGAATGGTGGTGGTGGTGGCTCGTGTCGACGACCGAATCTGACCGGACAGAGATTGTGGCAGCTCGAGTCGATGTTCCAATCTGACTGGGCCTTGTCCATGGAGATGTTGAGGTCAGTGTCGATGCCCCCAATCCGACCGGACAGAGTGATGCGGTGTCGACGTCCCAATCCGACCCGCTAGTTGTTAGGTTTCTTTTTTCTTAGTTTTCTCTTCATTTTGTCTGATTATGGCCTCCTAAGGACATAGTCTTGTATTTTCTGCTATATCAATAAAACGCACACGTCGTGTGCCGTTCGTTCAAAAAAAATCTTTTTATTTTCCATGTGATGCTAATAAGCTCATGCTCTAACCAGTAGATATTACTAGCTACCAAAAAAAATATTCTTTTCTTACTGCGCCAATCAAAGTGAGCCATCCAAGATCTAAGTGCAACCCGGAAATACAAAATGAGACTCACATATATGGGAGAGCCTGGGTTTTTATAAAGACTTTCTCGCTTAATTTCCATGTTCAACTTGCACTATTTCAAACTTTAGATCAGTCAAACAAATTCGAAACTTATTTAATAAGAAAAGAAAAGAACAAATGTACTAGCAAGGATTTGAGTTTTTGTAAAGATGCTGCTATATGTTTGCTATTTGGGACCGTTAATTGGTTAATTTCGAGTACCGGGTTACGCTGAGTGCCTGAGTCGTTGCCTTTTTCAAACTGTCACGTGTGGATCCTTTTCGTTTGGCAAAGAGCATCACATGTTATTGTTCTGACATCACTTTGTGATGAAAAAAGAATGTTCTTGGCCTGATGTACTCGCAGCAAGTGTTTGACATTATCGTGCCGTGGTTGCTTTATCTGCAGAGTGCAGACTAATGCACAAAGATGCATCTCAGCCACAAGCAAATGGCAGCGCCAAAAATGGGTTGATTTAGTTTCAACTGAGATTTTAGGAGTCTGACGACGACGCAATGCAAAAATGGTGCATAGCCAATCCGAAATTCTGACTCTGAAGTCTGGACAAACGAACAAGCAAAAAACAGCGTTTGCAGCTGTCAGCTTGTCACGCTCTCTCTGATCCATCGCTCACCGGGACCTTGCGTTGCAGACTTGGACGAAGACACAGGCGGGCCGGCGCCGGTGAAGACGACGACGTGATTCGAGCTAGCGGCCAGGCACATCCGCCGAAGCCGGACGGCCGGCGGCAATCCCGGGTCCACAGCCGACGAATGCTTTCGAGCGAGCTTTCACTTGAACCAGAGGTCTCATCCCGCGATGTCGGCCGGCGGACCCTCGCCGCCGATCACGAGCATGAGCACCGCCGCCGCGCTGCCACCGTCCGGCCTCCATGCTGGAGGCGCCTGGATCCGGCGCCTGCCCGACGACTGACGAAGTGACGAACACGACCGAGGCCAGTTGATCGTGGTCGGCCCAGGTTACGGTGTGGCCCTATAAGGTCCCCCCCCCCCCCCCCCCACACACACTCCACCCCCACACGGCACCGGATTAAGGTTTATTACATTCTGCAGGTCAAGTGACTACCCTGTAATTATCCCAATCTCATTGAAATCACTGGGTACATATATTGCATATATGCACAAATTGAGAAAAAAATAGAGAAAACGAAAACAAGCACTTGAAAAGATGACAACAAGAAGAGCGACAATACAACGATTCTACATTCAGGAAGGAGATCCATATCCATTGGTCACCGGTTTACCACAGAACTGAACCTTCATCCTGACTGCTTGCGTCGGGATCCCATCCTCGACAACGCGGTCATCCTCCTCGGGACCTTGGACATCTTGGATAGGCTAGGTTTGCCACCTCTAAAGTTCATCCACCCCACGGGACCAGTGGGACCCATGACTGACGTATATCTATGGAAGCTCCAACAAATTTGCGCTTTCTCTTGTACCTCCTCTCCGTCTTGCTTCCCCCTTAGGGGATTTACAGATCTTGGTAACGATGAATAAAATCATCAGCCTTGTAATCTTCCTTTTTTGGAATTTTGTAACAATCCTTATGTAATCGTCCATCTCTGATCAATATTGCTCTAAGGGCCATACTTGCCGTGTTGGCCATCCAGCATGAACACGACACTAAAAGGGGTTGGTCCAGTTAAACACGATTAACCTGGATCATAGTATTCTAAAATAGATGTCTATACTAAACTATTTGATGAAATGTATATATCTTTATATAAATTTATGACGTTGATCTATATTTATATGAGTTAATGACGAAATGGATGAAATTAATGTATATATATATATGAATTTATGATGAAAGTGATAAAGTTTTGTATTGAATGTATGGATGCATAGTGTCATGGCCGACATAGGCATGATGGTCCGGCGGGCTCATAGTGCCGACATGACACTAAAAAAAGGCAGTGCAGTGTCTGGACTGGAAGGTCGACACGACGGCACAACACGACACGATTAGACAGTGTCTAACACCGTCAAGCCAAATAGTATCGGTGCAAGGTAATGTTGGGCGCCCATCTGGACATCTGTACCTGCAGCCCCCAACCTTGGATAGAGTATTGCCTACACTGCTGCAACTACTACTACATTGCTTCAGCACAGCTGCACAGGGGTGCAACTACTGTTTGTTCGAATTGAACATTAAGCATTGTTGTGAGAGGGAATCAGTGTAATCAGCGCAATCAGGCATCCAAATTAAAAATTGTTCTTTGCAGACGTGTAGCACTACCATGTGGCACACCCAGGCCCGGTCCTGAGGATTTGGTGGCCCTGATCGAAACAAAAAGGGAGGCCCTAAAAGCAACATTCATATCTAGCAATTAGGTTTTGGCTGTCTGAACTCGAATGCACAGAGGGAAAATTATGCATTAGAGATCATACATAGAGGCATCTAGCAGATGAATTTGGAACTTTGAAGTTGGATCGGTGCTCAATGGAGGAGGCAAGTATCAAGTATGCATTACTGTTTCAATTATGACATTCCTCGGCGTTCCTCGGTGTCGGAGGTGAGGGGCGTCGTGCGGAGATCGACTCCGGGTCAGCAGAGACGCGGCGTCGTTTCGGCAAAGCCGCGCATAGGGCAACGAGAGTAGTGAGTTCAAGACGATTTTTTTCCGCTGATCTTTTCACCTCTAATCGTTGTTGCTTGCTCATGCCTGGCCCAACTAAAACTACGTACATAAGCCTGTTGTCTATCCTATACTTATCAACTACACATGTTATGTGTACATGGGGAGAGGCCCCTTCAGTTTGGAGGCCCAGTTCGGCCGCACTGCTCGACCCCCACTAGGGCCGGGCCTGGTGGCCCGCACACCTCTTGCTTAGCCTGATATTTACTGGCTCACAGTAGCCTTCTTTGGTAGACAGGGCGCTTGCTGGCTCACCGCTCACCTTGACGGCCGCATCGCCCTCACTCTCATGCACGCACAGGCGGATGCAATCATGCGAACAGCCATGCCATGCTCTGGTCGTGCAGCTCGCCTACCGGAGATGTACAACTACATGCAAAATATGGCACAGTGGATGGGCCATAGTCCACCAACCATGTAATTTGCTCTGCCAATGATACCACCTCTTTCATTTTCTCCTGTGAGTCTTGACAACTTTATAATTTCATTTCAACCTCAGACAATTTAGTTGGTTACCTTAGACAACTTCGTTGGTCAACTTAGACAACCATAACAATTCTACTTTGTTTCTGTTGTAAAACTTGTATCACCCATGTAATCGGCCTATCATTTGTGCATAATTTTGCTGGATTGGCGACATCGAACGAGGGGCCTCAGGACGAAAATCTCTCGGCATGGATAGGCCGCAACCTATTTGGACCCCCCTACCCCCTTCTCAGTGATTTGTGGATTGTTAGAAACTATTTATGGTTGTGAACGAACGAACTAGTAAACTTGTGAATTTGTATTGTCGAAGTACCTGTGATGGTTATTGTGGATTTATGGTTGTTGGTTTTATGTATATGAACTATCTGTAATGCTTATTGTCATTTATATGAACTGCCTGTCATGATTGTTGAGTGTGGGTACGTTATACGCGACCGAGCAATAAAAATAGGGGCAGGATAGCAGCTTTGCCGAGTGTCGGCAAAGAGGGGCTTTGCCGAGTGTTTTTACCATGACACTGGCAAAAGCCCTATTTCTGTTATTTTCTGTCAAATTCTGCCGAGTGTTTGTGTGGGGACCCCTTGGCCAGGACGTCCCTCGACCACCCGTATCAGTCCCTGGATCAGTACGCTGATACGGATTTCGACACAGATTAGTGTCAGAAGCAGTAAATAACGTATAAGGTAAATATTTACATCGATTTAACTAGCGGAGAGCGGCGAGCACTCGTTCGCCACCGGGGTGGGTGGCAGCACCATATCGCCCTAGAAACCTAAACCTGTACGACAATGAAAGCAAGAGTGAGTATTCAGAGTTGAATACCCAGCAAATCTCACAAATTCAATAATATAATATATTAAATTAAAAGAATATAAATGTTGGGCCTGTAGGGGCATTTCCTCCCTGCCAGTCCCGACATTAACCCCAGAACCCAGTCATCGGCACTCCTGCCGTCCGGGTTCCCCATGCAATAAAATAAATCTAATCAATGGGGGCTTTGACTAAGTGGATTCATTCAGGAGTCGCGGCTATCCAGATAGATTCTACACTCTGCAGAGGTCGTACTTATCTACCCCGCATTCGGTCAGTCCCTACCTTCGTCAAGGCAGGTACTGCCCTACGAGACTCGTACCCACCGGTGACCATCACTGGTCAGCATTCCCTAGGTCCAGCCACAGGTAATACTGGGGGCTAAGCAGGGGCCACTAATCATCCGCCTCGCGGATGTCGACCCGGGTCTGTGAGCTCATTAATTAGGGCCCTCGGCCCTCAGGGTCTCCGACCCTGTGTTCTAGTCGACCCGTGCCGCCCAGTCCCAATCCTCTGCCTGGGGCTGTCTCCAGCATACCCGTTCCCGACTTGGTGCGTGCCCGACTCCGCACCAGGCGCTACCCAGTTCGCCGGTCGGCACCCTGCACCAATCATACGGCTCCTTGGGCTGGGTTATTAAGTTCAGCTGGTGGGGTGTGAATCAAGACCTCACATAAATAAGCACTCCCGTAGGCTGTGCCTTTTTGGCATGCGGGGTTGTACTAGGCACTAGAAAGACTCTCCCATGAACCGGTCCTTATCTGCGATCAGAGCGGCTCTTAGGACCCTCCTAGCGAGGCCATCCTTCCACTCCCAATCTTAAAGCATCTATATAGCGAAGCCAGGCTTCTACCCACGTGAAGCCTCCTTACAGCTTATGCCGCAAGAATGGTAAACTTAATTATTGGGTGATATTATTGGTGAGACTTGCCTTCATTGTCGGTCCTTAGACGTTCCGTACGCGGGCGTAAATTGTATGTTGACCGGGCGGGGCTTCGGGCCTTCTGGAGCTCCGGCGTCTCATCGGGCCCGGTCATGCTATCGACCAATAAAACACATAAAATAACATCAATTCATCAACCAATGTCTATAGATTAGAAGGAGAAAGGGGAGATAGATACTTCGGGACGTACCTACGGATCCGGATGGATTTGTTGATAGATTATCCATTAATTATTTAATGGATAGGATAATGGGGCTTAGGAGGGGTTTAGCTGGTGGGATGGCTTCTAAGTGTGAAAAGAAAGGGCTAGGGATAATTATTCTGGGAATTACTGGATATCTAAATAATTCCTGAATAATTATATTAATTATTTAGAAATAGATTTCTAAATAATTAAGGGTATTGGATTGAATTTCTAATAATATTCTGGAAAATTATTAATATAATTTCCTGGGAATATTATGGGCGGCATGACGGCTAGGGTTCGCTAATATCTGGGATTTTGGGTTGGGCAGCATGAGGGCTAGGTTTTACCTAGGGTTTTACTCGGGCGGCACAACGGCTATATGGGGCTAAGGTTTAGTAGCCGGGGTTTTTGGTTGGGCGGCATAACGGCTGTACCTGGGAATATCTGGGGTTTGGATTGGGCAGCACAACTGCTAGGTGGGCTAGGATCAGGGTTTCGGTTGGGCATTATAACGGCTAGGGTGGACTGGCCTGGAAACTTGGGAATCGGGCAGCATCCCGGTTAGGGTTGCGAAGTGGCGAGCAGCGATGGGGTTTAGCGGCGGGGAGGTCGGGCATTGCGCGGCCAGCCGAACTGGCATCGTCCACAATGCTGGGCGAAATGGCTAAAGCTACGCCGCTGGTTAGACTGCTCCGGGCGTACCCGAAAGCAGAACAGAGCAGCAGTTGGCGCACCTTTCCTATGTGTACGTGGCAGTGTGGTATGACTAAAGCTACGCCGCTGGTTGGACTGTTCCGGGCGTACCCGGGAACAGAGCAAAGCAGCAGTTGACGCACCTTTTTCCTACGTGTATGTGGGCAGCGCTTCCGCAGTGTTTGGAGAGTTGCGTTCTCGTGCATGCGATAACGCAGGTGTTCGAGAGCTGTGAGCTCTCGTTCTTGTGTACGCAGGAATGGAAACGGAGGGCCTCGGCCTCCTTTTATAGGCGCAGCGAGGGGCAGGGCGCTGGCTGCTGGCCTCGTGGCGGCACTGGGCAGGGCCGAGCAGGGGAGACAGGCGGCGGCGTGGCGGACAGGCAGCGAGCAGGGCCGGCCGTTCCTTCGCGCTGAAGCAACTGGGAGTCGGGAAGTGGCGTGTGGAACGGACGGCATGCCTCAGTGGCAAGCTGACAGAGGCCAGCGACCGTTTGGGCATGCGCACGGCTCGCGCTCGCGGTCCGGCGGCACTCCTGCACGCACCGGGCGCGCTCGTGCAGGGGCCGGAGCGACGCCGCACGCACCGCCACGACTCGGCCAGCAGCAGGGCACGGCGGTGTGATGCCTGCGGTGGCGTTGGGCCGCTACGGCTGGTGCGGCGCGCACGAGGAAGAGGAGGGCGGCAGCCATGGCACGGGGCGGCGGCGGCGCTATGCACGTATGGCAGAAGGCAGGGGGGGGGGGGCAAAAAATGGACTGGGGAGGCCGGCGCGGTCGCGATGGCGTAGGAGGGATGGGCGTCGGGCTGCTGGCCGGAGCTCCGGCGGCGTCGGCAGCCGGCGGCGGCGCCTAGCAGCGGCGTAGCCAGCGGCGGTGGCAGCTGCACGCTAGGGCTGGGAGGGGCGCGTATGTGGGCTGTGCTGTGTTGTGCGCATGGGCTGTGCGGGTGGGAGGCGTGTGGGCCGCGAGAAAGGGAAGCGAGCGGGCCAAGGGAGGCGACCTGGGCCGCGTCATGGCGGGGGGCTACGGCTGATGGCCGAGCTGGGCCAAGGGGGTGGTGCGGGCCGAGGGGAAACGGAGGGAGGGCGGCGGCTGGCTGGGCTGCGCGCGGGAGGGTGTGGGCCGGCCGAGGGGAGGAGAGGGGAGGTGAGGAGAAAGATCAGGGGGTGGTTTTGGACTTTAGTTTTGGGCCGGAATGAGAGCTGGGCTGAAGGGTGGTTGGCGGCCTGCTAGGGAAAAGAAGCTTTCTATTTTGTTCTAAAGGGATTTGAAGGTTGAATTTGAATATGAATTCAAATTCGAGTGAGGTTTGAAGTGAGGGCTTGCGATGGAAAAAGATACGGGATATACCGGAGGAGTTTGATACTGAAATTTAATATTCAAATTAGATTTGAATATTAATCCTAAGGATTTGAGAGAGAGGGAGGTTACTATTTTCTGGAATCTCAAAGGTTAGCAAAGGATTTCTAAACCATTCAAATGCATCACATATGACAAATTAAATGCATGGCTTCATTTAGAAAATACATTTTGAATATTCGGGGAAAGGAAATTATATTTTTAATTAAGGGAAATTATTTTAAAATATATATTTTTAAATTCTTTAAAATATGGGCGTTACAGGGCTACCCCACTTAAAGAAATCTCGTCCCGAGATTTAGGGCTTGAAAGAGGATCTAGGGTTTTATCCTATCATTTCTTTAGTTTACGGTGTCGATAAGGATTTCCGATATTTATTAAAAGGAATTTCTTCTCCCTTTTAAACTTTAGAAATTCTTTCTTTTTGTAAGTTCTTGTTTCTCATTTCCAGGTGTGGGAGTATGATGGTTGACCTTTATTTCCTTTGCTCCCGAATGTATCCAATTAATTCCCGTCATTCTTGGGGGTGACTCGATGAAATACTTTTCCTGAGCTGTTTTAATCCTCAAGTCCATCACCACCACCAGGCGCCTCGAGCAGCACGTCGTCGACGGCGTCCTCCCTGACCAGCAAACCGCCGAGTGGCGCGCCGCCGCCGGTGAGTCTTTCCCCACCCCAAACTCCTCTGATTTGGTGGTGTTCGAATCTTTCTTTCTCCGTGGCTTTGGCGTGCCCGCGCATTCTTTCCTCCGCGGGCTGCTGCATTACTATGGGATCTGCCTCTGCGCACTGAATCCCAACTCCATCCTTCACATCGCCATTTTCATCAATCTCTGTGAGGCCTATCTTGGGATAGAGCCTCACTTCAATCTTTTTATTCATCTTTTTCTTCTTAAACCTTATCCCCGAACCGACTGCCCACAAGTAGTCGGGGGCGCCGGACTCCAACTCCGCGAGGGTCGAACTCGGGAGTATTTTGATATCCCTTTCCTTACCTCCAATAAAGGGTGGCAGTCCGAGTGGTTTACGTAGGAAACCACTCGCCTGCCATCTCTCCAGAAATTGATTCTCGTCCTGTTCCCTCCCAATCCTGGACCGCTCTTCCCAAGGAGAGTGAAATGGATCAGGTTCGGGAGCTCCTGGGTCTTATTTCCCAGTTGAAGGACAATGGGTTGTCTGCCGTCGGTGTGGCAGCCAACTTCGTTCTGCGCCGGGTCCAGCCACTCAAGCAGCGGGCTCACCCGGCGTATGAGTATTACGCCGAGGGGGACAACACGCGCGAAGCCCCCGAGCGCGTCGACAAAGTCCAAGCCGCCGCTCGGCTTGGCAAATTCTTCGCGACTGGAACCTCCCTGAGGACCACTGACTGTCCTCCGACGTTCAACTTGGGAAATCCACGCCCTGAGGTATTTAGTCAATCTGTTGTTGTTTTTATTTCAATTCCACCCATTGGGTGTAATCTCAGAACTGAACCCAATTTTTGCAGGGTCGAGTTGCCTTTGTATCCCTCCCTCCTTTGCCTGAGATGCCAAAGGGAGTGGATCAACCGGCTCGACGCAGGGCCGTTGGATCTGAAGAAGCAGTCGGGGAAAGTGAGAGTGATCTGCGCGACTCGGATATCACTCTGTCATCCTCTCCTTCTCCCGATGTGCTATCTCCGAGTGGTGGGAAGGCTGCTCCTGCTCTGAAGAAGCGGAAGATCTCCACTGGGATCGTGTTTAGGGATGCGCCAAGCCGCCGCCAACTCCTTATCTCTAAGTCGTCTGACTCGGAAAAAGATGAAGCTGGCGTCGCCGAGTCGTCACTCCACCCGCCAATCACAAGCTCGGAGCAGTCTCCCCTTGCAGTAATGCCTCTGAGTGCTGCAAGTCCGAGGGACCTCCCTTCCCCTACTCGGAGAGGAAAGCGCCTGAGAATGCGCATTTCTACTCTGTAAGTATCATTATCATCTCTTGATTTCCTTTATGTTCTTATATTAGTGATCCATATATGCTTTATCCTGTAGCACGCCGTCTGAGGTCCCCTTCTCGGGTCCTCCGCCTCAGTCGGCGGTCGAGACCGAAGCCCCATCAATCCAAACTCCAGAGGTGCCGATCCACTCGGCTGATCTTCTCAGCGATCAGCCTGTGGGTCCGCCACCAGAGTCGCAGCGGGAGCCAACCCCGCCACCACCGAGTCCTACACCGGCGTCGCCGACCCCGCCGCCAGTTCCTCAAGGTAGCCCCCAGCATGCTCCTGCGGTTGAACCGACTGCAGCAGTGGAGGAACCCCAGACTGCAGCGGTCGAGATTGCTTCTGCGGCGGTCGGCGTTATGAGTGGTGGTGCTCCCCTGACTCCTCTGGAGGAGTTCATGTCACTCCATCGTCGCATGGGCCACATAGCCAAGGTACTTCCCGAGCTACTTATCTTGTTGATATCAAATACCGAGTGGTACATTGATTCATATTGTCATCTGACTTGTTTTTGCAGAACTTAGCTGCTGATGCCGAGGCCAAAGCCTCGGTTATTCAAGAATTATCTTCTGCAGTTGCTAAGGCCGACTCTTTGGTGGCCCGAGTGGCTGAGCTCGAAGCTGCTGCGGTAGAGCGCCAGGCTGAGTTGGAGGAAGCCCAGCGTACCACCCGCGATTTATGCGGGGAGGTAGAGCAGGCTAAGCTCAACGAGGCCCAGGCCGTGTACGAGCTCAGAGGTATGTTCTTCCTTGTTTGTTTTTCTGTCAGACGTGAAAATATTATTCAGATCTAACCTTCTTTAGATTATCGATATCGGACTATGTCCCAATTCGCAGAGCTCACTGCCAAGGTGGCCCGGCTGCAAGGTGAAGCTGAGGCGCTGCGCACTGAGAAGATAGCGCTGGAGGATGCTATCCGAGTGGTGGCGGAGGAGATCGAGCCGGAGGCGTCATCGTCTTCAGCTTCTATCCTCGACCGCGTTCGGGCGCTCCCGCGCTACTTCCGGCGGCAGCTCTGCTCCATCAGCCAGGCCAGCTGTGGCCATGTCCTGGCGGTTCTCAAATCGCTGTTCCCGGCGTCAGACCTGGAGCCACTCGGCCGCGGGTATGCTGCCGGCACCTCTGAAGACGACGTGGGCAGACTACTCCATGAAGTCGAGCCCATCGCCAATGTCCTGTCCAAAGATGTTGTTGATGACTCGGATGAAGCGGCCCCGTCTGGTGCTGGTGACCCTGCAATATAAATAAAGTATTTGTAGTATTTGGTCGAACCAGTATTGTTTGAACAATGTTTGAATTGTCACTATTGTATATAAGTTTTTATTGGTCTACAACTCCCTTTCTTTCTGCGCTAGCCTTAATTTCTGAGTGGTTGACCTGTTACGGAGTAGATTAGCCTCGTTGGTCTCAGTCTCATGCCGCAGAGTCTTTGTCGTACGTTTAGAGCTTTGACTTGGCGAGTACTTTCCCTCTCGATTTAAGGTTTCTTCCACTCATACTTTATGTGCGTGACGCGAAAGAGGAAATGCGAGTAGTAGAAATAGATGAAAGATGAAATCAACTTTATTGATAACTCATTGTGAACATGCCGAGTCGTAACTGGGGGTGACTACCCTCCAAAATCACTCGGAAAAGATAAATCTAAGAATAAAAAGATAAATACATAACTGGATTAGGCGTAGAAACGCTGTAGGTGCTCGATGTTCCACGGATTTATCGATGTAGGCGTTCTATTGCGTCCAGAGTCAATTGATCCATACGCGCTTGAATTGTCCTCTGGTAGATCGCGCCGGCGTTTTTTAGACCGAAGGCCAAAGGAGCACCGAACGACGTGATGAACGAGGTCTTTATCTGATCGTTAGGCTCTAGGCCTGTCTGGTAATAGCCTGGATAGCTGTCGAGAAAGCAGAGCAGGGCAGAGCCTGCCATGGAGTCTGACTCTGCCCCGATGATGGCCGTCTTCTTTGGGTCGTCCAAGTCCAGAGAGATCCTCTTCAGCTCCGTCTCCTTGCTTGGCGCGATGGCTTCTCTTGCTGGCTTCTTGGTGGGGATCTCTAGAGCGTCCTTGTCCACCTCCTGTGATGCAGCCAGTACTTGTTCCATGCGCTTGGACATGTCCAGGGCGGCTGCCGCGTTGAGAGTTTCCTGCTCGCATGTGTATGCGACTTGGACGTCTCCCAAGACGGTAATTATGCCTTTAGGTCCTGGCATCTTGACCTGCAAGTAGACGTAGTGAGGAATCGCCATGAACTTGGCGAGCGCCGGCCTCTCGAGGATGGCGTGGTATGCAGTTTCAAAGTTCGCCACCGTGAACTGCATGTGCTCGGTCCGGTAATTGTTCCGGTCTCCGAAGGTAACGGGCAGTGTGATGTGCCCGAGTGGTTCTGCTCCCTCTCCCGGTATCAAACCGTAGAACGCGGATTGGGGGGGACTCAGGTCGAGAGTAGTCAGGCCGAGCTCCTTCAATGTGTTAGCAAAGAGGATGTTCAGGCCACTGCCACCGTCGACTAGTACCTTGGTGAGCCGAACGTTGCGAATCGTCGGGGCTACCACCAAGGCATGGGACCCGGGCTTCGGTATGAAGTTTGGATGATCCTCCCGGGTGAATGTGATCGGAACTTCCGACCACTTGAGGTACTCAGGTACCGGTGGCTCCCTCGCGTGCATGACCTGGCGATGGGTGAGCTTCTGCTGGCGCTTCGACTCGAACTCTGGTCCGCCATAGATCATGCGGACCACTCGGTCGGCTTCCTGAAAGTCATCGCCGGGCTCGTCGTTTCGCCTTTCGTCTCGCGGGGAACCATCGTTCCTCTTTCTGTATGGAGGGCCTCTGTTGCCCCCGGTGAAGGCTCGCTTGAGCCCGTAGCACTCTCGCGCCGAGTGCTTGTGTTTGTGGTAAGGGCATTGCTCATCGAGCATGCGCTGGAAGTCCTCTAGAGTTACCCGGCCTCTGGACCGGTCCAGGGCGGCGACCATGTCTCCCTCGCTCTTCTTCTTGCGAGGTTGGCTGTCATTGCGTCGATGGTCGTCGTGTCGGTCTTCGTCCTCGCGGCGGTCGCGTTTGCGAGTCGTCTTGTTCTCTTCTTCCCAGCGACTTCTGATCTCGCTGAGCTGTTCTCTTTCCGCGATCTCGGCGTCCGCCCACGTGCTAGCGACCCGGAACATGTCATTGACAGTCGCGGGTGGCTTCCGAGTCCACTTATGGATCAGTCTCCCGTCGGAGATGCCGCGCTGGAAAGCTGACATCACCTCCTGATCCGTGACGTCCGTGATGGAGTTGCGCTTTTCTGAGAACCTGCGCACGAAGTCGTGCAGGGTCTCGTTCTTGCGCTGCCTGATCTGACCGAGGAGCCGCTTGCTCCCGGGCCTTTCCCAGGTACCGAGATAGTTACCGATGAAGAGTTCGGTAAGCTGCTCCCAGTTGTCGATGGCGTCCTGCGGGAGTCCTGCCAGCCAGTTGCGGCAGTCCTTGGTGAGCATGATGGGAAGATAGTTTGCCATCACGTCCTCGTCGCCGCCGGCCGCTTGTACGGCGGTGTAGTAGATCTGAAGCCATTGAGATGGGTCAGATTTCCCGTCGTACTTGTCAATATCCGACAGCTTGAAGCCTCTGGGTCACGTCACGCTTCTCAAGCGCTCGGTGAACGACTGGAATCCGCCGATCCGACCTCTAGGGCGGGAATCGCTCGGTCCCGATCCGTCAGCTGCTCTTGGGGGTGTGCTGTCCCTCCTGCGATCCCGGTCCCTGGGCGGGGAACGGGTCCTCCGATAGTTCCGAGTCCTGGGTGGAGTTCGGTCCTGCCGGTAGGTTCTGCTGCGCGGTGGAGTTCGATCTCTTGGTGGAGTCGGTCGCCTGGGTGGTGGAAGCACTCGTCGTCGTGGCGGAGTGCGACCGCCATTGTTGCCGCGCCTTGGGCTACCGGAGAGGTCAGAGTAGTCTGACTCCGTCGAGTAGCCGCTCCTGTTGGGGTTACGACGGGGATTTCCATGATCCCGATCGTACTCTTCGCGCCGTCGGATTTCCTCACGGTGGCGCTCTTCGGTGCTGTTGGTGATGATGTCCCTCGCATCTCGATCTCTGTTGATCGTGGTGCGGAGGTCTTCATCACGACCCGATCCGCCGCCGGCCCGGTGTCGAGATGGACCGGGTTCATGAGCGTCCGTGGTCGTTCTGCCTTGCATCTGGTGAACCTGGACGGAGGCGGCCTGCACGAGAGCCCTTACCTTTTCCAGGCCCGGAGTGTTAGGTGGCAGCCGATTGATTTCCTCGTTGATAGTAACGAGGTTCTGGACCGGTGTCTCGTAGACGTCGTATCCATTGAACTCAAACATGCCGTCGCGCATCAAGTTCCGGGTGCTCCTCCGTTCGTGTTGATCCCGTTGGCGACGATGATCTTCAGAGTGAGGCTCTTGGAGTCGAGCAGTGCCAGATCCTGACGCGGCGGCTCCGTGCGGTCGTGCGGCTCTGCGAGTCGCCCGACTGGCATTGCGTCCTCGACGCTGGTTCCTGGCTTCAGTCGTCTCCTCAGCAGGAGTGACCTCATCTTCTGAGACAGGATTGGTTGGCGTTGCTGGCGCCACCATGTAGCAATATGATCCGACTCCCTCTTGCGCGAGGTAGTCTTCCTCGGACTCGGAGAAGTCGGATGTGGGCGTATAACGCTCCAAACTACTCGGAGTCAATTCTCCGAGTGATCCTAGTAGTTCCGGCTCTGTAGAGGCATCGGACACTGTGTATCCTTCCGGCAGATCGTCCAGGATTGAGGGTCCCAGTAGATCTAACCCGTAGGAGTCGCTCCCAGAGAAGTAATCATCCGACTGGACGATGTCCTTCTTCTTCTGCTTCCGAGCAAGCGCGCAAAAGCCAGGGGTCTGAACAGTAATGACCTCAGGGCTCTGGACGCGTGTTGGTTGAGCGTTTACGCTCTGCGATGATTCGGCGACGCGACTCTCAGGAGTCGGATCGGAACCGAGTGATTGTAGATCTGTTCCCGACTGGTCTGGCCTCGCGTTCTGCGATGGACTCAGCGGGGTAGATCCGGCACGATCAGATGCGATCGGACCGGATTGGGCCGTGATGGCCGAAGTCGGCGCCAGAGAGGAGACCTCCGTGGCGACCGTAGCTCCTGCCGCTTGGGTATCCAAAGCGGCGGTGATGACGTCCCCGAACTGGATCTCGACTTCGTCGACGTCCGGGAGGTTGCAGCTGTCCAAGATCTTGACGCGATCCATCGAGCTTGCCAGATTGATCTCGGCGATATCCCCTACCTGGCGCGCCACTGTCGGTGATATTATCTCCGGCAGTCTTCCACAGGGTAGCCCACGGAAGTGATTTGTAATGCAGGGAAGATCGCAAAGATCGGAAGCAGGATGGTTAGGATGGACAGACGCAAGGGTTTATACAGGTTCGGGCCGTCGACTCGACGTAATACCCTACGTCCTGTTTTGGGGTGTTGTATTGCGTAGATTGTGAGTTGTTGTCTTGAGACTTCATGTTTTGGAGGGGGTCCCTGCCCGCCTTATATATCGGGGGGCAGGGTTACAAGTCGGTTTGTATCCGATCCTATCTCTAAGAATCCTTTCCTTCTTTACAATAATTCCTATTCCAACTAGGACTTCTCTTTCCAGATCCTTCCTCCGTGCGCCGACTTGTCCCGCACGTCTTCAGGTCCAGAACGGTGGGCTGGGCCGCCCCCTTTTGGTGGGCTGCCAGGCTTGCTCGTGAGGCACCCGGGTACTATATCCCCCACATACCTTTTCCTTTGTTTGGGTTACTACCCCACTTAAAGGATTAACTCAGGATTTCCTTTGATCTTAACCGAGATTCTTCTTCCGAATGGATTTCTCAAATTTCTTTTTGAATTGAAGATCTCGGATTTCCTTATCCTCTTAGGGTTTCTGTTCAAGTTTCCTATTCAAGTTTTCCTTTACTTGGATGTATTTGTGCTTGGTCTTACTACTCCTTCAAGTGTCCTATTCTTCATTATTAGAATTATCTCCGTTGTAGCTCTCTTCTTGATAACCTTGCTGCACCTAAGGTGGTTAGGCTCGGGGAAGGTTTTATCCATAGCTAGGGTTGTAAGGGATCTGGTAATTGTTTCGGGGTTACCAGACGGGGAAGAAAGGAATCTAGGGTAGGAAACTTGGGTGACCACTTCTCACCATAAATTTGGTATGGTGATTCTTCTGGATTGAGAAGTATCTCCTCGCATGGACAGATGGTTGTGGACCTCGGGTTGGTGGGTTTGCTAACAGTTCTTAGTGGAATTCAGTTTCCAAATTTTGTTTGGTGATTCTTCTACTAAATCACACAATTATTCCAATAAGATTCATTTCCTATGTTTCCTCGATTTGGAACGGGTTGTCTTGGATTCTCTAGAGAGGTAGTTAGGGTCGGATGGTTTGTTTCTAGAATGTTGGGCTAGAACGGTTGTTTTCAAGGAAATGAGCCTGGTTTAGCCATTCCTTTGATAGAATATGAGGAAATGGTTCTACCGGGCATCTGAAAACGCGTCTCCTTCTGGAGTAAGGTGACGGTCATGGCTGATCTTAGGGTTTATTTGGCCGTGACTTCGGGTTATGGTGATTAGAAGAGGAGGGTTGGATGGTGGCGGTTGTCGGAAATGGTGAGGAGACGATTTTCAGGGATGGTTAGGGAGTTCTTGGTCATGGAGGGAAAAGAATGTGACTGAGGAGCATTTTTCTTAAAGAAACTTGCATGCCTCAGTGATCTACGAAAGCTAAGGTAGCTTTTCCCAGTAGGAAGGAGGGTTTCCCGGTTTATGGTGGTTGCTGTAAAGGAATGATCTTGGTTGATCATTTCCTTTGATGAGATATGGGAAGGTGATTCTATGGAGTGGCCGGAGGTGGGTCTTTATTTGGAAGGAGAGGATAGTTACGGCCAGATTCTGTGGTTTTGAGTATAACCTCGGTAGTTATCCTCGGTAACAGGGAAGGGATAGTCAAGTGATGACGGTTAGGGAACAATGGTGATGGAGTAGCATTTCTGGGATGGTCCTGAGGTTTTCGTGGCTGGAGGACGGGTGTGGGGCAGGCTAAGAAAAGCTTGCATGCTTCAATGATCTGCCAGGAAATAAGATGATTTCCTATTAAGGAAAGGCTGTGGGTTCTTGTGGTGGCCAAGGTATTTTGGGCACAATATTGGTTTGGTTATGAATAAATGGAAGTAGGTTTCTCGGAATATCTTGGGAGGGAGTATATAGGGGAAGGTGATGTCGGGGTGGTGGTTTGGCGAGGTTTCTTTTAGGATTTCGGAGGTTAGGCAGTGTCAAGGATCCAGACGGGTTTATGCGGGAGCTGGGGTGTTTCTGGGAATTGCCGGCCTTATGTCGGGCCAACTGGAAGTGGTATATCATTTGGAAGGAGGGTGTGGGTACGTGAGTTTTTAAGGTACGGTGGAATGATCGTTAGAGGGGTGCATAGAGAATTTTCAAGGATTCGTAAGGAGTCCTTGTTGAAAAGGAATGTCGACTTATCTGGGTCGGCATGTTTGATGGGGAAGGGTTACATTTAATTCTTTTTGGGGGAGGATGGGCACAACCCCCAGGTGAATTTGGTGAATAGGACTTTCTAAAAGTTTGAGGGGAATCAAATGAGAGTTGATGTCAGGATTGACAGGGATTTTGGAGGTATAGGGATATTGTCAGTCCTGATTCAAGAAACGATGTTGGCCAACTCAAAGATGTTTATGGGGGATGGGGTTGACCTTGGTATTGATAAAAGTAGACGTTTATTTGTCGGTAGTGGATTCAAGGATTGTAGAACCTAGGGTCAGGATTTCTAACAGAGATCCTTATATCTTCTTTATTGGTTTCTTCAGCTTTCATGGATTTCTGTTCTAAGATTCTACTCAGGGATTCTGTCTTTGTCACATTCATAGTATAAACTTGGTTTACACTATCTCTGTGATTATTCTGTATTTCCCTGGAATCTGTGGTTTGTGAGTTCTGACTTCCTGCGGTTTTCCGAGTATAATGTCTTGGTAACTTCGGAATCTACCCCACTTAAGAGGGTTAGGTCCTGTATTCCGTATTAGACATGTAGAGTTATTTTTCAGAAATTTTTCTTCATTTCTGAACCTTGGCTTGAATTGACGGCGTTAGAGGGACAAGCGCTATAGATAATCCTTAGGTTTTAAGGAAAGAAGGGTTCTATCCACGCATTTCTACAATCAACTACCAATCAAATCCATATCTATTATATGGAAAGGGGAAAACTATTATCCGGGGCTTAAGCAAACATTATTCAATCAACAGTACGTTACTACAAAGTCGTAGGCTTGTTTCCAATAGAAAGCTCAGTATTATTATAACTCGATTTCTAGTTACTCCGGCGGCATTTGCTTTTCGGCAAATCTTCCATCTTATAATTTCCATATTCCAGATCATCTTCCGAACTTCATTCCTATGATCCATTTTTGCCAGAGTAACATTCGGAGTTAAGCATAGGGTAAGAGGAATTCAGGACACGAAATAAGGATTTTTCCGACAATTTTGAAAAATATGAAAAGAATAGAAGGTTTCAGGCTTCCTAATGCGTATGGGCCGTTTTATATGGTGTTAAGAATTTATTTACGGCTCTGATACCACCCTGTGGGGACCCCTTGGCCAGGACGTCCCTCGACCACCCATATCAGTCCCTGGATCAGTACGCTGATACGGATTTCGACACAGATTAGTGTCAGAAGCAGTAAATAACGTATAAGGTAAATATTTACATCGATTTAACTAGCGGAGAGCGGCGGGCACTCGTTCGCCACCGGGGTGGGTGGCAGCACCATATCGCCCTGGAAACCTAAACATGTACGACAATGAAAGCAAGAGTGAGTATTCAGAGTTGAATACCCAGCAAATCTCACAAATTCAATAATATAATATATTAAATTAAAAGAATATAAATGTTGGGCCTGGAGGGGCATTTCCTCCCTGCCAGTCCCGACATTAACCCCAGAACCCAGTCATCGGCACTCCTGCCGTCCGGGTTCCCCATGCAATAAAATAAATCTAATCAGTGGGGGCTTTGACTAAGTGGACTCATTCCGGAGTCGCGGCTATCCAGATAGATTCTACACTCTGCAGAGGTCGTACTTATCTACCCCGCATTCGGTCAGTCCCTACCTTCGTCAAGGCAGGTACTGCCCTACGAGACTCGTATCCACCGGTGACCATCACTGGTCAGCATTCCCTAGGTCCAGCCACAGGTAATACTGGGGGCTAAGCAGGGGCCACTAATCATCCACCTCGCGGATGTCGACCCGGGTCTGTGAGCTCATTAATTAGGGCCCTCGGCCCTCAGGGTCTCCGACCCTGTATCCTAATCGACCCGTGCCGCCCAGTCCCAGTCCTCTGCCTGGGGCTGTCTCCAGCATACCCGTTCCCGACTTGGTGCGTGCCCGACTCGGCACCAGGCGCTACCCAGTTCGCCGGTCGGCACCCTGCACCAATCATACGGCTCCTTGGGCTGGGTTATTAAGTTCAGCTGGTGGGGTGTGAATCAAGCCTCACATAAATAGGCACTCCCATAGGCTGTGCCTTTTTGGCATGCGGGGTTGTACTAGGCACTAGAAAGACTCTCCCATGAACCGGTCCTTAGCTGCGATCAGAGCGGCTCTTAGGACCCTCCTAGCGAGGCCATCCTTCCACTCCCAATCTTAAAGCATCTATATAGCGAAGCCAGGCTTCTACCCATGTGAAGCCTCCTTACAGCTTATGCCGCAAGAATGGTAAACTTTAATTATTGGGTGATATTATTGGTGAGACTTGCCTTCATTGTCGGTCCTTAGACGTTTCGTACGCGGGCGTAAACTGTATGTTGACCGGGCGAGGCTTCGGGCCTTCTGGAGCTCCGGCGTCTCATCAGGCCCGGTCATGCCATCGAACAATAAAACACATAAAATAACATCAATTCATCAACCAATGTCTATAGATTAGAAGGAGAAAGGGGAGATAGATACTTCGGGACGTACCTACGGATCCGGATGGATTTGCTGATGGATTATCCATTAATTATTTAATAATAATTAATCGATAGGATAATGGGGCTTAGGAGGGGTTTAGCTGGTGGGATGGCTTCTAAGTGTGGAAAGAAAGGGCTAGGGATAATTATTATGGGAATTACTGGATATCTAAATAATTACTGAATAATTATATTAATTATTTAGAAATAGATTTCTAAATAATTAAGGGTATTGGATTGAATTTCTAATAATATTCTGGAAAATTATTAATATAATTTTCTGGGAATATTATGGGCGGCATGACGGCTAGGGTTCGCTAATATCTGGGATTTTGGGTTGGGCAGCATGAGGGCTAGGTTTTACCTAGGGTTTTACTCGGGCGGCACAACGGCTATATGGGGCTAAGGTTTAGTAGCCGGGGTTTTTTGTTGGGCGGCATAACGGCTGTACCGGGGAATATCTGGGGTTTGGATTTGGGCAGCACAACTGCTAGGTGGGCTAGGATCAGGGTTTCGGTCGGGCATTATAACGGCTAGGGTGGACTGGCCTGGAAACTTGGGAATCGGGCAGCATCCCGGTTAGGGTTGCGAAGTGGCGAGCAGCGATGGGGTTTAGCGGAGGGGAGGTCGGGCATTGCGCGGCCAGCCGAACTGGCATCGTCCACAATGCTGGGCGAAATGGCTAAAGCTACGCCGCTGGTTAGACTGTTCCGGGCATACCCGAAAGCAAAACAGAGCAGCAGTTGGCGCACCTTTCCTATGTGTACGTGGCAGTGTGGTATGACTAAAGCTACGCCGCTGGTTGGACTGTTCCGGGCGTACCCAGGAACAGAGCAAAGCAGCAGTTGGCGCACCTTTTTCCTACGTGTATGTGGGCAGTGCTTCCGCAGTGTTTGGAGAGCTGCGTTCTCGTGCATGCGATAACACAGGTGTTCGAGAGCTGTGAGCTATCGTTCTTGTGTACGTAGGAATGGAAACGGAGGGCCTCGGCCTCCTTTTATAGGCGCAGCAAGGAGCAGGGCGCTGGCTGCTGGCCTTGGGCGGGCTTCGGCGCCAAGCCTGGACGGCGACGTGTCGTGGCGGCACTGGGCAGGGCCGAGCAGGGGAGACGGGCGGCGGCGTGGCGGACAGGCAGCGAGCAGGGCCGGCCGTTCCTTAGCGCCGAAGCAACTGGGAGTCGGGACGTGGCGTGTGGAACGGACGGCATGCCTCGGTGGCAAGCTGGCAGAGGCCAGCGACCGTTTGGGCATGCGCACGGCTCGCGCTCGCGGTCCGGCGGCACTCCTGCACGCACCGGGCGCGCTCGTGCAGGGGCCGGAGCGACGCCGCACGTACCGCCACGACTCGGCCAGCAGCAGGGCACGACGGTGTGGTGCCTGCGGTGGCGTTGGGCTGCTACGGCTGGTGCGGCGCGCACGAGGAAGAGGACGGCGGCGGCCATGGCACGGGGCGGCGGCGGCGCTATGCACGTATGGCAGAAGGCAGGGGGGGGGGGGCAAAAACGGACTGGGGAGGCCGGGACGGTCGCGATGGCGTAGGAGGGATGGGCATCGGGCTGCTGGCCGGAGCTCCGGCGGCGTCGGCAGCCGGCGGCGGCGCCTGGCAGCGGCGTAGCCAGCGGCGGCGGCAGCTGCATGCTAGGGCTGGGAGGGGCGCGTGTGTGGGCTGTGCTGTGTTGTGCGCATGGGCTGTGCGGGTGGGAGGCGTGTGGGCCGCGAGAAAGGGAAGCGAGCGGGCCAAGGGAGGCGACCTGGGCCGCGTCATGGCGGTGGGCTGTGGCTGATGGCTGAGCTGGGCCAAGAGGGTGGTGCGGGCCGAGGGGAAATGGAGGGAGGGCGGCGGCTGGCTGGGCTGCGCGCGGGAGGGAGTGGGCCGGCCGAGGGGAGGAGAGGGGAGGTGAGGAGAAAGATCAGGGGGTGGTTTTGGACTTTAGTTTTTGGGCCGGAATGAGAGCTGGGTTGAAGGGTGGTTGGCGGCCTGCTAGGGAAAAAGAAGCTTTTCTATTTTGTTCTAAAGGGATTTGAAGGTTGAATTTGAATTGAGTGAGGTTTGAAGTGAGGGCTTGCGATGGAAAAAGATACGGGATATACCGGAGGAGTTTGATACTGAAATTTAATATTCAAATTAGATTGAATATTAATCCTAAGGATTCGAGAGAGAGGGAGGTTACTATTTCCTGGAATCTCAAAGGTTAGCAAAGGATTTCTAAACCATTCAAATGCATCACATATGACAAATTAAATGCATGGCTTCATTTAGAAATACATTTTGAATATTCGGGGAAAGGAAATTATATTTTTAATTAAGGGAAAATTATTTTAAAATATATATTTTTAAATAATTTACATTTTGAAATACATTTTGAATATTCGATGGGCTAATATACTGCGTGCCTCTCGTTGCATCCTAGTATTCGCTACGCAGACAGACACCTTCTTCTGCCTTCTGACACTAGAAAACTCACTTGTCCGGCAGCCAGTAGGGGAGGGCTGGAGCCCCTAGCCCCTCGCTGGATCAGCCACTGCTCGCGGATTCACACAAAACCAGAATAGAATATTCTCTTGTAATTTTTTGAGACAATTTTTCTTGAGACAAAATCTTCCCTCTATCCCAAAAAGGATGCATGTTTGGGATACGTGCCAGTTGAAGTGGTTCACATTTGACCAAGTTTCTAGTAAATTGTACACATATTTATGACTTTAAATAAATTTATTAAAAAATACATTTAAAAACGAATGTAATGATATATATTTCATGTCATAAATATTTATATATTTTATTTATAATTGGTCAAACTTAAGATTCTAAAATTTTTCGAAAAACGAGAAGCGCATTCTTTTCGAGGCGGAAGGAGTAATTTGCCAGCCATGTCTTCCGTGTTACTATCTGCCGGGACTCTTGATTTTTCGTGCTATTTGGAGTCACGCGTCAACTGCCGCTGTAACTGCTATCATTGGATTGCCCCGAAGAAAAATGTTCCAAGCCGACGCGATGTTAAAGCGTGACGCTATCGGATGACGGGACCTGTTGGCCAACCCGTAATTAAGCTACGTGGCCTCTTTTTGGCCGCGCGCCGGCGGAGATTCGATTTCATCCCGTGACACTAATTTGCCATCCAAAAGGAACACGGTCCCTCTTGGTGTAAATTCAATAGAAGTGGCGCTTTCATAGACCCATTATTCTCTCTGACGCAAAGGAAATGTGTGTGAGGGTGCAATATGCTGAAAGAAGATACTACTCTACTGTTTGTTTCTGAATATATATAGTATTGTTGTTGGTGGCTTGCTTTCAAATGGTTGTTGGTGGCTTGCTTTCAATGCAACTACCATTTGCGATACTACTTCCGGTCATCAATATATGACGTTCAGACATCTTTCTTTTGCCTGCAGTTAGTTTATTTGTCTGGTCGGAAATGTCAACTATTCATGACCGGAGGGAGTATGAAATTAACCAACTAACTATACGGTGAGGGTGAGCGAGACAGCGGAGTGAAGAAGATGTACGTAGTAGTTTCGTGTGCCAGAGAGGGATTGAGATCAAATGCAGTGGCTATAGCCACTGCAACTTAAGCAGTGGACACCGCCACTGCCGTTCATTTCCACGATGGGTGGTCAGATCTTATCGCTACAGTGTAAAACAATACCACACAGTGATGCTACTGTGTTTTGGTAAACAGTGCTTCAGTGAACAGTGTTTTTGTAAACAGTTCCCAACAGTGAACTCCCTCGCTGTTCGCTGCTGCTTAACGTCGTCCGCCAGAGAGCGGGGATTATTCGTTCAAACGTGATGTCACATGCCACTGACTGGGTCTTCTTCCCTCTCCGGTGTAAATATAAAATAGACGACTATCAATTAGCAATGTCTTGCATGTTTATAACTCCATCATTTAATACCGCTGCCATCTATAACTAAATCAAATCCATTCTTCTGCCTGAGAACGGAGCTATAACAGATAACAGTATAATGGAGGGTGCGGCGCAGGCCCTTGTGAGCAACGTTGCGCAGCTGGTTGGGGATGAGTTCCGTCAGCTCCGCGGCGTGGGCGGCGAGGTCGCTCGGCTGAGGAACGAGCTGGCCACCATCAACGCCCTCCTCCGCATGCAGTCCGAAGCCGACGAGCTGGGAGCCGTGGACCACTTCGTCCGGGAGTGGATGAAGCAGCTGCGCGAGGTCGCCTACGATGCCGAGGACTGCGTCGACCTCTACCTCTTCCGCGTCAGGTGCCGCCCGTCGTCGGGCGACCGCTTCTGCTTCGCCTTCAGAATCAAGCACCTCATCGCAACCCTCTCGTCTCGCCGCCGCCTCGCCGGTGACATCAGGGCCCTCCGCGCCCTCGCCTCCGACATCAACGAGCAGCATGCTCGTTACGGCGTCAGCCTCGAGCCACTGCGCCGCACGGCTGCTTCTGCTTATAATTATTCGGACCCTTTATTGATGCCGGCGCCGCCGCCGCGTGCGCTCCGCCCAGCCGGCAACGACGACGACCCCAGTCATCATCAGTTCGTCGGCAGCAAGGCCCAGGCTGTCGCCCTGGCCAACAAGGTGAAGGCACTGGATCATGAGAGTGACAAGCAGCGCAAGGTGTTCTCCATCGTGGGGTTCGGAGGGCTCGGGAAGACCACGCTGGCAGTGGAGGTCTGTCGGCAGCTGGAGACGGAGTTCCAGCGCCAGGCTCGGGTGTCCGTGTCGCAGACATTCAGCGCCAAGGATCTCCAGGGTTTGCTGAAGCGCGTGCTTCGACAGATCGCACAGCACCAAGCCGGTAACATCGACGACATGCATGTCGACGACCTGGAAGGGGAACTCAGAGAGAGGCTCAAGAACAGCAGGTACCAATTAATAACGCACACCTACTACTACATAAATTAGGGAAGTAGTTATGCTCCTGTGTGCGTGTTCATAGTGCTTAATTGCATTCTTTCGTTATAAGTGCAGACGGATTGGGATTATTTTTGTTTAAATTTTTTTGAAGGGGGTGTTTTTTAAAATTTCAAGCTATATATCTTTGGAAATACTTATGTGGATCCATTTCCTGTTCTATCTTCGGATATAGTACTCCTCCTAAACGGATAATTCGATCTCATCCATAGGAGCATAGAGTTAACATATACAGTATAGATTAAAAAAAAATTCATGGAAGTTCAACTAGCATCTTACTATTACTAAATAGAGGGATATTCTAATGCAATTTAATTACGCTATTTTTCTAAAATGTGAACAACTGTGCCGAATGTTCTTGATGATTTGCGAGAAACCCTGGGGAGTTTTATGCAAAACGTCTGGCGACTTGGGCTGCCGTGTGCAGCAGGGTCACCTCGCTTGGTGGAAATGACGTCATCAGAAGAGCTGATTCACAGCTTGGTTATCTGGTGTTGACCTAGAGTTGAGTCGTCTTGGACTTTGGACTGGTCTGCAAATTAGACCAGCAGTGACGATGGACCCTAGAGTCTCGGTGTTGCGAGTTGACACACGCTGAAGCGGTGTGAAACCCTTGTCCAAGGCGGCGTAAAAGTCGCTTCCTTTAAGGCGATACGAAAAAGATGTCATCTTAAGCGGCTTTATAACCACTTTGTATGACAGCCTATTCTAAGTAGCGTTCTCCGCACCTCTTCGGATGACTTCCTATTCTAAGCGGCATCCTCCTCACCGCTACGGATGACTCCCTATTCTAATCGGCTTGCCGTCCACCGGTTCGTTTGGTCTTCGTAAAAGAACTGGTGTCGTCCGCTCCTCTTCGTTTGATTGTCGTATTCTAATCGGTTATTAATTATGCCGCACGTTTGGTCTTCCTAAAAAAATCAGGCGGTGGTACATCAGTCATTTGATCTCGATTCAGCACTAGATATGCGTCGTATGAACGGATTGCAGACACATTCACATTCATCTGACTGTCAACGTGTACGTGCTAGACGTCATAACGACACAAGTACCATGTCAGAGTATAACATTAAACATCACTTGGACAACAGAATGAGCAGTTCATCAACATCACTTAGACAACAGATATAACTTAAACAAACTAGTTCATCAACTAGAACGACAAGCCATAAACTAGCATCAACCTAAGGAACCATAAACTAAGTACACAAATGAAATAACTTAGCAGTTCATCAACTGGATAGATAGTGGTAATAATAAACGACAAAGCCTAGCAAACGGACCAAAATGACAATTCGTTCAGAACAATAAAAGACGTAATCCTACGCCGCTTATATCGCCGGTTTACACCGCAACTGCAGGGGAGGGAGCACAGACACCACTATCGCCGTGGAGGTCATGATCGTAGGGGAGGCAACAACAGCGACGCGTCAGATCCCACCACACCTCGACGCACGCAATGGTTTCGGCACTGCGAATGTAGGCAACCACCATGGCAGCGGATCTAGACCGCAGCTGGAGGGCCTCTTCCCTCACCAGTCTTTGCCCGGTGTTGACGGCGGTGGCGATGCCTCTGGCCAGTAGTTGTGTCCTTTCATTGGCCGATAGATCCGTCATGGCCCGCACTTCCCTATACAGCTGCCTGGCCGCCATCCGGAGGGCGGCATCCCTCACCTTAGCAATGACCAAGGCGCGGAAGGCAGTGTCGGCAAAGGCCAAGACTGCCACCCGAAAAGCTGAAGCCGCGATGACGGCAGCGATATCATATGGACTGACGTTGTGCACAACCTCAAAAGGACGAGGTGTCGCCATGGAGGAGGACACCGACGCGGAGGAGGAGGCTGAGGTGGAGGAGGACGCCAGCGCAGCGCGGAGGAGGAGGCCGAGGTGGAGGCGAAGGCGGTGTGGTGAATCTGGTGGAGGTGGAGGCAGCGGTGACGCGGTAGATCTGGCCGAGGTGGATCTGGCTGCGGCAGCGGTAGAGTGGATAGGGTTAGGAAAGCGACCATATGACTCATATATATAGAGAGGAGGTTGACACTCTAAGCAGCGTAGTCCGGCCTGCTTAGAATAGGTCATCATCCTAAGCGGATTATAAAATGTTGCTTAGAATAAGTCTATAAATATTAAAAAATAAAAAAATGAAGCATAAGTCTATAAATGCCGACACGTATGCAGCTTTGACGTTACTTTGGACTCCGGGGGACAAATGAAGCTCTTCGATCACTCTTCGGGAGACCGTCTGGCACCGAATTGACGGTGCTCGCCTCCTTATCCGCGCCATTTGTCCCTCTTGTGCTGATGAGGGCAGCAGAGCACCAATAAATAGGAACGACCGGTCGCTATGAACTTCTTGTGCAAGATGAACTTCATTCTAAGCGGTGTATAAAATGCCGCTTAGAATGAGTCCAGGAATTATAAAAAAACATGAAGCATAAGTCTAGATTACCATACAAATAACTAAACATAAGCATAGCACATAGCGCTACAGATTAACATGCGAATAATAAAACATAAGTTGTTCACACCACACAACACTACAAATCTAGTTCAAATCACCACAACACTACAGATCTAGTCTAGCATGGGGAGAGGGTGAGGCGGCCCGAGCTGAGGCGGCGGCAAGCGTTCAATCCCCTCATCTTTCACCCAAAACTCTAATATGCGAGTGAAGTGCACCTTTTGCCCCCTCCAATTCCAGCGATTGCCTTGGAACCTCTCCATGTCTGCCGCAGTAGGAAGCCACACGTAGAAGTTGTGGTCATAATAATCATCCAACATTGCTATCCTGGAGTGGTGATGACTGAGTACATGCTCGACGATGAAGGTAGTGGTGATGAATGGATGGCAGCGCCCTATTTGGCGATGACGACGTCCCACTCAAGGCGACACGTAGGCAGTGGCGATGCGAGAGCACCCGCACGGAGACCCTCTTGCACCGAATCGATGGTGGCCACCCTGAAGGGGAGAACCTCCTTAGCCACGTTGTAACAACCGGCCCGGGATGACGGCTAAGACCCACTCTACACGTTGAATGAGCCACACCTACTAATTAACTCTCTTGCACTTTCGTCCTCGTTTCGCGCAAAAGGTTGCAACCGGAGTTAACAACCTCCTCAAGGCTCGGTATTTAAGCGGGTCTGTCTCGCTCTCGCTTTCACAATCGCTCCTGGGCACAGTGTTTTTTTGGCACTACAGTAACCGCGCGGAGCTACAGTACCAGCCAACTGGCCCAGGCTCCTATTTCGGCCTGTTAGGCCCAACTACGGGCTGGGCTGTTACACGCGCCTCCATGGCCGCCCACGGCATCACTTGATCCGCCATTGGTCCCCCTCCCACTACATCGTCATCCACGCCCGGATCCACGCCCGGATTAGATCGATTTCATCGAAAGCATAAACTAAATCTTAATAAAAAATAGGGGGAAAAGAACCACCTCTGATCTCTTGGCTTCCTTGAGAAGAAACTGGCCAGGAAATGAAAAACTGCAGCGGGGGAGTAGAGTACCAATAAATAGGAAAGGTCACTATATATTAACTTCTTGTGCAAGATGAAGCGGACAGCGGACACGTGGCGAGATAAAGTGGACAAGCGCCAACGAAAAATATTACCGCGTAGTATATGCTAATATACGAGCCGGCATATAATCAACCGCGTAGTATATGCTAATATACTAGCTGACATATATTGCACCGGTTAGGATATATGACTATTTGTACCGGTGTACAGTGGCACCGTTTCGTTTACTTATCCGAGCCGGCCCTTAAATTCCACCGCTTCCTTTGAGTGCCTTATTCTAAGCGGCACCTTTCAGGCCGCTTAGAACGACTTAAACTAAGCGGGTCATTTTGGCAGGCTTCGTATGGGTTGATGAGGATACTGCTCGCTGCAGTAGTGTCAGCTCGGTTACATCTTTACAAGTGCTAGCGATCCGCTAGCAAAGGTTCCTATATATGGTGTTTTCAGATAGATTATCGACTTGAGTTTATACATAATGGTGGCCAAGTTGTTACAGAAGTTTAACTAAACATCCACTAAAAACTGATACACGTTGTTTTATGCAACTCACTATACTCCCCCCTCCCAAAAACAAGGTTGTTTTAGGAGTTGGGCGTGGAGATTAAGGAAATATGAAAAAGTAGAGAGCCCATAAGAAACGAGGAGGGATGTAGGAGGAGAGAGATAGAGACGGAGTTGTATTGAAAAGCGAGAATAACATTTTTTTAGACAAATTTTGGGACGGAGGGAATACTATTTTGCGCTGAGATTTTTTTTTTGTGAGGAAGACAACTTAATTTCTAACTATTGCATATCTACTACAATTCAAGGTACCTCATTTTGATCGATGATGTATGGAGTATAGCAGCTTGGGACGCGATCCGGTCAAAGTTACCAAGCAGCAACTGCGGCAGTAGAGTCATTGTGACCACTCGGATTGATACTGTGGCAAAAGCATGCAGTGATGCTAACGACGATTGCATCCATCATATGAATAGGCTAGACGAGAAAGATTCCGAGCAGTTGTTCGTCAGCAAAGCATTTGGCTCTGGAAAGTCTTGCCCCAAGGATTTGGAAGCTGCGATGAGAAGTATCTTGAAAAAATGTGGTAGGCTACCATTGGCCATTGTTAGCATTGCCAGCCTTTTGGCAAGCTATAGACCTCCAGAAGGCAAAAAAATTTGGGAAACAGTTCAGAAATCAATTGGTTCACAGATGGAGACCAACCCTACCCTCGAGGGGATGAGGCAAATACTCACACTGAGCTATAACCATCTACCTCATCACCTCAAGGCTTGTGTAATGTATCTTAGCATTTTCCCAGAGGATTATATGATTGTCAAGGATCGGCTGTTAAAGAGATGGATCGCTGAAGGATTTATTGCTGAGAAGAGGGGGTTGACCCAGATGGAGGTTGCAGAAGGCTACTTCAACGAACTAATAAGTAGAAGCATGGTTGATCGGGACAGCAATCAAGTCACCTTGCGCGAAGGGAGGGAGGAGGGGTGCCGAGTGCATGACATGATGCTTGAGATCCTCGTGTCCAAATCGTTAGAAGCTAACTTTGTTAGCCTGATCGGTGGGCAGTATGAAGGGATGTCTTATGCTAACACGATTCGCCGTCTCTCCATTCATGGCGGAGTAGAGGCACACAGAGACTCTTCATCCAGTAACATGGCAGCGCGCCGTGTGACGGGGAATGGTATCAGGGAAATGACGGTGCAGCATGTCCGATCACTGAGCATATTCGAACCACAAGCGCCCAAGCTGCTTGATCGGCTAGGTGAGTTCACCCTGCTAAGGGTACTTGATCTGGAAGACTGCAAGGGCATAGGAAAAAAACATATGAGTTGTATCTGCCGAATGTACCTTCTAAGGTTCTTGAGCTTGAAAGGCACAGATATCAAGGTGATGCCTCGAACAGTTGGTGACCTCGAGCATTTGCAGACGCTTGATGTACGCCAGACACACCTGAAACATCTGCCAGAAACAGTCAAAAAGCTGGAGAAGCTGGAGCACCTGCTGTTCTCTGGCAAGGGTATGTCGTGGTCTGGTTGGATGCCGCCCCAAGGGATCAACAAAATGAAGGCACTACGCCAGGTGAATAAAGCAGCTGTGGTATATGACCCGAAGGTCGCCAAGGAGATTGGCGAACTGGATCAATTGCAAGAGCTTGCTATCTATGTCGACACAAGAAAGAAAATGAATATGGATGTTGTTCAGGAGCTTGCCTGCTCCTTGAGCAGGATGTACACCCTGCGATGGCTTGACATCGGCAATTTTGGTTGCGATAAGTGGCCTTTTAATCCGATAATGGAATTCCTACATGCTGTAGAGTCACCACCACGGCTGCTCCGGTACCTTAAGATCTGTGGCTGCATTGACAGAATGCCAGACTGGGTGGAGTCACTCACTGATCTTGTTGAGTTTGACATTGGATGGACGTACGTTAATGGTGTCCAACTATTCGACGTCCTCTGTAAGTTGCCCAACCTGAAGAGGCTATACCTGGGACCATACTTTATTCAGAAAGGAGAAAATATGGTTGCACGCGGCAGCCAGTCCTTTCCGGAGCTCAAGGAACTGACTCTGGGCTATTCTCCTGAAGTTCCTCCAGTTTACATATTTGAGGAAGGATCCATGCCAAATCTGGAGATGCTAGCGATGTATTTCGGCGACCAGCCGAAGAGAATCGTTGGCATCGAGCACTTGACAAACCTTAAAGATGTCCAGGGCAACGGTTGCAGAGACAATTTGAAAGGTGCACTGAAGCAGGTAGAGGAGCTGAATAAGAAGCGAGACGTGTCCGAACGGGTAACTATTAGAGTGATTTATGACGATTGATAACGTATAACCATCACTTTCCAAAATGTAAGACCTTTTTTGTTTGCTTTTCACTACTAAGAGCATCTCCAACAATTCTCCTATCCCCTTTCCCATTTCCACTATTCATGCATAAAGGGGAATTCAACCCAAAAAATCATCTCTAACAATTCCCCTTTCCCCTTTCTCCCTTTTTTCTCCTCCTTCTCTCCTTTTTTTTTCTCAATCTGCCTCCTCCTCCCTTTCCTCTCCCTTTCCCGTTTTCTTCTCTAGCACACCGATCCAAGCCTGGCGCGCGGATCCTGGCCGCCTGATGGCCGTCGCCCTCTCCATCGCTGCTGCGCCGCCGGCGTGCCCAGCTCCGGCCGCCGCGCTGGCCTTCCCTGCTCGTGCCGCCCGCGTGCCCAGCCTCGGCCGCCGCGCTCTGCCTCGTCCGCGTCGGCCGCCTTGCCGCCGGCCATCTCCGCCGCCCGCGCCTGCCCTGCCGCCGGCCGCCGTTTGCCCTCCGCGCGGCCCGCCCAGTCGCGCTGAGCCTCCGCGCCGCCGGCCATGGGTGCTGCGCTCCGTCGGCCGGGTCTGCTCCGCCCGCGCGGCCGGTCGGTCTGCCCCTCCGCCTGCACGCCACGCGCTCCGCCTGTCGCGCGGCCGCGCGGCCTGCCCCGCGTGCCCGCCTGCCCGAGCGCCGCCGGCCGGCCATGCCCCCCGCGCTGTGCTCTGTTCCCATGGCCAGAGGAGAGAAACAGAGGAGGAAGGGTGAGGAGAAGAGAAAGAAGATGTACTCATTAACAGGTGGGTCCCATTTGTCAGGTGAAGGAAAGGGGAAAGGGGAAAGGGAGAACTGATTTTACCATTTCTCTCAAAGAAACTAAAATTGTAAAAGGGGATTCTCCTGTAAGGCAAGAAAAGGGAAAGGGAAAAGGGAAACGGTTGGAGATGCTCTACGTCTGTCGTGTAGGCTTCGTCCGTCTCTGCGATCGTCGTCCCGCCAGCAAGCGTTTTTGGCCCTCCGTCCGTCACCCGCCTCCCTATCGACCCTACGATCTGCGAGCTTCGTTCCCAGCTCCGCACCTGTCTCCCCCGTTCTGCGCTGCCGTCCATTCTTCGTCGCTGTCATCCTCTCCTCCATTCTATCCTCCACCCCACGAACCCTACCCATCGCCGCCTACCCCGCCCGCACGGTCCCTAACCCTAACCACCTCGCCGTCGCTGCTCCCCTTCTCCAGCCGCCTCTTCTCCACCCTCCTCGACACCACGAGCCCCATCCCCACCTCCAGTCCTCCACACACCTCCGTCGCCACCGCAGTCGCCATCCCCTCCTCCAGCACTTCGCTCCTGAGACTCCTCCACATGACGGGTGGGGCCCTCCTCCCGTCCCCACGCCGTGGAGGCGTGGACATTGGAGCGCCACCTGCCGTCGCCGCAGCCGTCCCATTCCTGGCGCCGTCGTCATTCCCGCGCCAGGTCAACGATGGTGCACTGTATGGTGACAAGCAAATGAATTGGGGGCCTCCAGGCCGGCCACCTGCACCTGCGCGGGGCCTCCAGGGCTCAACGATCATGGTGCTGCGGTTCCTCCGAGTCGAATCACGCGCACCTGGCGCCTAACCTAACCCTAACCCCACGTGCACCGGCGGCGCGCGGACCATGGGACCTTGAGGTGGTGCGTGTGGAGCCAGATAGCCCTGGTACTGCTCGACAACCACCGGCCGATTCAACTAGGTGCATCACCTCCAACAACTACTTTTGCTTCCTCATCCATAGGAGATATATCCTGTTCAGCCTTTTTTTTCTCCCCATTTTTCAAACAGTAGACCAAATCCTCTAAATCTTGGACAATGGGAGCAAATCCAATGTACAACCATATCTTTTCAACATCCATGCGGTTCCAATTTGATGGTCACTACTCACTACTCTTCTTCGGCTGAATCGTGCCAATACTATCTCAGGACAGGCCTTTCTGGCTTGTTCTTGTTCAGTGTTCGATCTGTGCAGTATCCTTTTGTTTTAATTGGCATTGTGTGTTGCTGTTTCATAGGATTATCCGTGTAGGTACTGTGGCTTTAATTCAAGTAGCTTGAGTTCGAGTTCTATCAATAGTAAATATCTACCCAAGAAAGCAATGGTCATCCCAAATTCTGGCACAAAACAATTCAAAAACACAATGGGAAATAACTGGAGAATCAACTTACTTGAAGGTAGTTGCAAAAGGAAGTGAACCACTGAGAATCTCTCTTGTATGCCGTCCAATGGGTGAACACAGGAATGTGGTTGCTCACAATAATATTGCATTCAGTTGTAAACTTTGCAGCAACAAGTGGTACCAGAGGTCTTTGATGCCCTTTAGTTATGACAACACACAGCTTGCCACGCCGAGCTCGGCTCAGTCTTTGGAGACCATGCTCCATATTGGTTCCTCGGTTCCATTCCACCTCCTTTGCTTGCAAATGTACGACAAAAACACAAATAGTGAGAAGCAAACATTGATATAAGCTGGGGCAGTATGGAATATGAAAAATAGATGGGCAAATTATAACCTTGATTAGTCATCGCATGGTTGCCATTAGGATGGGTAATGCCATCAACTCCTTCAGCCCTGGCGGTGTGGTCATCTTGTTGGACGCCGGCTAAAGAAAGGCAGCGAGTAAGAATGAATTCATCATGCAATCATAGCTAATAGAATGATAGTAAGAGAAACATCACCTTCATTGGCCATATGGTTGTGCCCATCAGGCCGGGCAATAGTATCACCTCCAGTGGTCAGGTTGGTGTTCTCATCATGCAAGGAAATGTCAGCCCCGGTGGTCATGTTGTTCTCATCATGCAAGGAAATGCCAGCATCTAAAAAAAATTCAGCAAGTAAGAGTGCATTCAATGTGCTCTCAAAGCTAATAGAAATGGTAGTAAACTAGCCTTGAATTGCAGCACGGAGGTCACTTGCTGCCAAGCTTGCATTAGGCTGGGGTTTGCTTTTCTTTGACCTTGTAGTGACAGTAGGTGGCTAGGCAAAAACTCTCTTACGACTTCAAAACTTGACTCCACCAGCAGGAACATCTGAAGTTTGTGTGTTAGCTTTCTTGCTGCCCATCTTGGAGGTATGCTAGAAATGAAAGCACAATATTATTTAGTATCAGCTCTAATATTATTTCTCATCCATTTCTAGCTTTCAGCCAACAATTTAGGTTAGCAAAACCTCTATGAGCACCGTTGATATACATGCAGTGGTTAAATTCATAATTACAGCCTACAATGTTTAGTTATCAGCAATGCTAAAAAACAGAACAATATTATTTAGTATCAGCTCCAACCTCCAAGAAAAGAAAGTGTAAGGTTAAGAGGTTCTCACAAAAAAAAAGCAGAGGGGTAGTTGATCATAAAATTTGGCAGCAATATACACTGATGCATCAACAACAATACTAAATAGGCATAAGGCTGCACTCATCTAAATAGGCAACCAATTAACCCATAAGGACTATGAAGAGTTGAATACCCTTGCTCTGGTAAATTTCAAAGCATCAATAATTTTAGATGATCACCTACCAAGCAATCGTAGAAACACTTTTGTACGATTTACAAAGTTTGCATAGAATTTATATTGCATCAGCAAGCAAACAAGTGAAGCCATGACAAGATGGAGGAATGTTACCTTAGCACTGTCAACATCCATCAAATCTTCACTGGCAGTATCATCAAGTATAGGATCATAGTCAGATCCAGAATCTCGACTATTTCTACCAGGTCTCTTATTCTTCTCTGGAGCCATGTCTCTAATCAAGTTACTGGCTATCCAAGGAATTCCAAGTTGCTCCAGCCTTTTACTGTTGCTCATGCAGTTTCTGAGGCGCTCCTGTTCATATGGATGTAGTGAAGGTCCTGGGATAAGGGAAGGTCCTGAGATGAGAGAGAACATGAAAAACATATTAATATTTATGCAACAATAGAAAAGTACAGATTATTATGAGAGAAAACATGAACAAATGAAGCCAGTAAATTTTGAAACAACAACAATTAGTGCATGTCATGTGCATACTTAAAATGCATATTCTTCTCTACATCGTTAGTACATAATACATTATCATAACAGTAAGCCATATGACATTAAATGAGACAGTAAACAGCTAGACCTTGTGTGTTTTTTAGACAAAAGGTAGTAAGCAGCTACACCATGTTTTATTTAAACAAAAGGCCATTTCAGCCCACTTTGATTAGAAAGCAAGATAGTTTGCTAGGTTTACCAACTCTTGCTATTAGATATGTATAGGTGTATAGTCTTGTGTTTTTTTCTTACTTGTACTCCAAGCCTATTCGGCCTATATAATGAAGGTCACCCCCCCTTCCTAGGGTGTGTGGTGTTTTGCCTATCTCTCTACATGGTACAGAGCCTAACCCTAGGCCTGTTCCCCCCTCCCTAGCGCGCCGCCCTCCCTAGGCGCGTGCCCTACCTAGGCGTGCCCCCCCTGGCCGCACGCCTCCCTCCTCTCCTTCCGCTGCCTGATCGCCCCGCCTCCCTGGCCTCGTGATCTCACCACACCCCCGGCGCCCAATCTTCCCTTCCGGCGCCGATTTCCCATCTACCGAATTCATCTGTTGATGTCCACTGTCACCAACGTTTATTCCTCCTCCGCCGGTGACAGCGACTCCGATTCTTCCATCAGATTCTCCTTCCTCTTTGGTGACACCCCTCCTGCTCAGGCTACTGCTCCTATGGCGCTCCCCTACGCCGCAGTATCCGTGCACGCCTACGTCCCCATGAAGCTCGACTTCCGTGCCAATAACTTCGCCAAGTGGAAGACCTGCTTCGAGGCCCTCTGCGGCACCTTCGGTCTTACGTCCCACATCGATGGGACGGTGCCGCCCAATCCCCTCACCCCCCTGTGGAATCAGGAGGACTGCTGCATCCGCTCATGGATTTACGGCACCGTCTCCGACGCCGTCCACGACTTCATCATGACGGACAACCCTACGGCACGCAAGCAATGGTCCACCATCCTTGCTCGCTTCGAGGCGAACAAGGCGCCCCGCGCCATCTTCCTCAGTCAGGCCTTCATGACTCTGACTCAGGGAGACTTGTCCGTCGAAGACTATGGCCAGGAGATGAAGCAAGCTGTTGATCGTCTTCGTGATGTTGGCAAGCCCGTCGATGATCCCACCATGGTGCTTAATCTTCTGAAGGGCGCCAATCCTCGCTTCAGCACCACCTGCGACATCATCGCCGGGGATGCAAACATCGACTTCGCCGGTTGTCGGTGATATTATCTCCGGCAGTCTTCCACGGGGTAGCCCACGGAAGTGATTTGTAATACAGGGAAGATCGCAAAGATCGGAAGCAAGATGGTTAGGATGGACAGACACGGTGGTTTATACAGGTTCGGGCCGTCAACTCGACGTAATACCTTACGTCCTGTTTTGGGGTGTTGTATTGCGTGGATTTCGCTATGAGTTGAGATGTGGTGAGTTTCGATGGGTTGAGTTGTTTTTTGGAGGGGGTCCCTGCCCGCCTTATATATCGGGGGGCAGGGTTACAAGTCGGTTTGTAGCCGATCCTATCTCTAAGAATCGTTTCCTTCTTTACAATAATTCCTATTCCAACTATAACTTCTCCGTCCAGATCCTTCCTCCGTGCGCCGACTTGTCCCGCACGTCTTCAGGTCCAGAACGGTGGGCTGGGCTGCCCCCTTTTGGTGGGCCCCCAGGCTTGCTCGTGAGGTACCCGGGTACTATATCCCCCACAGTAGCCCCCGAGCACTTCTTGACCGATCGTTGGCTGTAATTGATCCGTCTTTTCTTGCATGATCCGAGTGCTCCCAAATTGTTTAAGATCTCATTCGAGTGATCTCGAAGAAGATCCGAGTGGTTATGAGGAAGATCTGAGTGGTTTCGAGGAAGATCTGAGTGCATGATCAGACGCTCCTGAAAACAATTCTTCAATTATGGCCATAGTGAGGGGAAGGAGTGCTCTTTTTCACGACGCGACAGCGAAGTGAATACACTTAGCCCCCGGGCTTTGGGCAATTTTAGTATGAAATTGGCCAAAGGTCTTCAACTTTTATCCATCTATATCTTGATCTTCAATGGTGTGCACCTCCAGGTGCACCCATTGGGTGTAGCCCCCGAGCCTTGAGCAGAATAGAATATTCTGGTCGAGGGTCAAAAATAAAATATTATGAATCTCCTCTTGAACTTAATCCATCAATGGTGTGCACCTCCAGGTGCACCCATTGGGTGTAGCCCCCGAGTCTTGATACGACTCGGCACGATCGCGTCAAGACTCTGAAAGCCGTGGATCCTGACTGAACTTTTCAACCCCCATGCCTCTGGGCATGGATTTCGGATAATCTTTTCCTTCTGGGGCTTTTTTGTTTCCCCTTTCTAAGGATTCTGTTCTCAAGTTCTTTGAACTCGGCATGACTCCCAAGTCGTGTCCCACGACCCAGCTTGACCATATGGTAAGCCATCTTCTCACAAGATTTATACTTGTCAGCACTTGACCCAGACTTCTGGGCGAATTTAGCGATAGTATCGCATGCCTTACGTAAAAATCAATTGCAAGGATGCAATATAAATTGCAAAAGCAAATCTGGCCGTCGACTAATTTTAGCCTCACGACCGAGTGGTTTCTGCCCCTGAACACTAGCTCAGGAACCCACAAACTTGTTAGCGTAACAGAACCGAAAAGTTGTGCTACATTTCAGCCCATTTAGGCCCACTAATGCCGTAAAGTCCGTTGTTTCCTAAGGAACCTAACGGTTGCTTTACGGAAGGCAAAATATTGCGAGATATCGCGACTCCTTACCGCACCTTTGAATTCAAAGCGACGGGACGTGCCTGCGTCGGTTGAGTTCCCGAGACACGCATCGCGCCGTGCGCGGGAGGGACGGTTCATTCCATTATAAGCCATCCCCGCCGCAATCTTCTTCCTTTACTCGCCATTTGCCTTCCCAGCGCTCAAGTTCTCCTCCGCGCGCAAGAGCAAACCCTAGATCCACTCCAGCAGCTTTCTTCCTCAATCCTCAACCCCTGCTCGTCGCCATGGCGCCAAAGAGGAAGGAAGCCCCGAAGCGGAAGGAGAGGTCGCCGGGAAGGGCCCGGTCGGCCAAGACCAAGGCCGCCGTTGAAGTCGCCGTTGATCGCGCCGCCGAGTGGAGGGAGTCCATCACCACCACCAGGCGCCTCGAGCAGCACGTCGTCGACGGCATCCTCCCTGACCAGCAAACCACCGAGTGGCGCGCAACCTCCGGTGAGTCTTTCCCCACCCCAAACTCCTCTGATTTGGTGGTGTTCGAGTCCTTCGTTCTGCGCGGCTTTGGCGTGCCCGCGCATTCTTTCCTCCGCGGGCTGCTGCACTTTTATGGGATCAGTCTCTGCGCACTGAATCCCAACTCCATTCTTCACATCGCCATCTTCATCAACCTCTGTGAAGCCTATCTTGGGATAGAGCCTCACTTCAATCTTTTTCTCCATCTTTTTCTGCTGAAACCTTATCCCGGAACCGAGTGCCCGCGAGTAGTCGGAGGCGCCGGATTCCAGCTCCGCGAGGGTCGAACCCGGGAGTATTTTGACATTCCTTTTCTTACCTCCAACAAGGGGTGGCAGTCCGAGTGGTTTTACGTAGGAAACCACTCGCCTGCCATCTCTCCTGAAATCGATTCGCGTCCTGTTCCCTCCCAGTCCTGGACTGCTCTTCCCAAGGAGAGTGAGATGGACGAGGTTCGGGAACTGCTGGGTCTCATAGCCCAGTTGAAGGACAGAGGGTTGTCTGCCGTCGGAGTGGCAGCCAACTTCGTGCTGCGCCGGATCCAGCCCCTCAAGCAGCGGGCTCATCCGGCGTATGAGTACTACGCCGAGGGGGACAACACGCGTGAAGCCCCCGAGCGTGTCGACAAAGTCCAAGCCGCAGCTCGGCTTGGCAAATTCTTCGTGACAGGGACTTCCCTGAGGACTACTGATTGTCCTCCAGCGTTCAACTTATCGAATCCACGCCCTGAGGTATTTAATCAGTCTGTTGCTATTTTGTGTTTCAATTCCACCCATTGGGTGTAATCTCAGTAAAGAACTGAACCCAATTTTTGCAGGGTCGAGCTGCCTTTGTATCCCTCCCTCCTTTGCCTGAGATGCCGAAGGGAGTGGATCGGCCGGCTCGGCGCAGAGCCGGTGGTGCTGAAGAAGCAGTCGGAGGAAGTGAGAGTGACCTGCATGACTCTGATATCACTCTGTCGTCCTCTCCTTCTCCAGACGTGCTGTCTCCGAGTGGTGGGAAGGCTGCCCCTGTCCCGAAGAAGCGGAAGATTTCAACGGGGATCGTGATTGGGGATGCGCCAAGCCGCTGAGTCATCTGACTCGGAAGAAGACGAAGCTGGCGGTGCCGAGTCGTCAATCCCGCCCCCAATAATCAGCTCGGAGCAGTCTCCCCTTGCAATAGTACCTCTGAGTGCTGCGAGTCCGAGGGACCTTCCTTCCCCCACTCGGAAAGGAAAGCGCCCGAGAATGCGCGTATCTACTCTGTAAGTGTCATTGTCATCTCTTGATTTTCCTTTATGTTCTTCTGTGAGTAATCCATATGTGCTTTATCCTGTAGCACGCCGTCTGAGATCCCCTTTGCGGGTCCTGCGCCTCAGTCGGTCGTTGAGACAGAAATCCCGTCAATCCAAATGCCAGAGGTGTCGACCCACTCGACTGATCTTCTCAGCGATCAGCCTGCGGGTCCGCCACCAGAGTCGCTGCGAGCACCAACCCCGCCTCCGCCGAGTCCTGCACCAGCGTCGCCGACTCCACTGCCTCAGGGCAGCCCCCAGCCTGCTCCTGTGGTTGAACAGACTGCTGCGGTGGAGGAGCGCCAGGCTGCGGAGGTCGAAATCGCTTCTGCGGTGGTCGGCGCTCCGGGTGGTGGTGCTCCCATGACTCCTCTGGCGGAGTTCATGTCGCTCCATCTTCGTATGGGCCAGATAGCCAAGGTATTTCCTGAGCCACTTTTCTTGTTTAGTACCGAGTGGTACACCTATTTATTTTATCATCTGACTTGTCTTTTGCAGGACTTAGCTGCTGATGCCGAGGCAAAATCCTCGGTGATTCAAGAACTTTCTTCTGCAGTCGCTAAGGCCGACTCCTTGGTGGCCCGAGTGACTGAACTCGAAGCTGCTGCGACCCAACGCCAGGCTGAGTTGGAGGAAGCCCAGCGCACCACTCGTGATCTTCGCAGAGAGGTGGAGCAGGCTAGACTCAACGAAGCCCACGCCGTGCACGAGCTCAGAGGTATGTTATGCCTTGTTTGTTTTCCTGTCAGACGTGGATATATTATCCAGATCTAACTTTCTGTAGATTATCGGTATCGGATTATGTCCCAATTCGCAGAGCTCACTGCCAAGGTGGCTCGGCTGCAAGGCGAGGCGGAGGCGCTGCGCACCGAGAGGATCGAGCTGGAGGACGCTATCCGAGTGGTGGCGGAGGAGATCGAGCCGGAGGCGTCATCGTCTTCGGCTTCTATCCTCGACCGCGTTCGGGCGCTCCCACGCTTCTTCCGGCGACAGCTTTGCTCCATCAGCCAGGCCAGCTGTGGTCATGTCCTGGCGGTGCTCAAGTCTCTGTTCCCGGCATCGGACCTGGAGCCACTCAGCCGGGGATACGCTGCTGGCACCTCCGAAGATGACGTGGGCAGACTGCTCCTTGAGGTCGAGCCTATCGCCAATGTCCTGTCCAAGGATGTTGTTGATGACTCTGATGAAGCGGCCCCGTCTGGTGTTGGTGATCCTGCAGTTTAATGTACATAGAATATTTGTAGTATTTGGTAGAAGTAAAACTTTTGAACAATGTTTAAGCTTTTGCTATTGTGTATAAGTTTTTATGGGACTACTACTCCCTTTCTTTCTGCGCTGGCCTTAATTTCTGAGTGGTTGACCTGTTACGGAGTAGATTAGCCTCGTTGGTCTCAGTCTCATGCCGCAGAGTCTTTGTCGTACGTTTAGAGCTTTGACTTGGCGAGTACTTTCCCTCTCGATTTAAAGTTTGTTCCACTCATACTTTATGTGCGTGACGCGAAAGAGGAAATTCGAGTAGTAGAAATAGATGAAAGATGAAATCAACTTTATTGATAAGTCATTATAAATCAGCCGAGTCGTGACTGGGGGTGAATACCCTCTAAAAATCACTCGGAAAAAACAAATCTAAACAAAAAGGATGAATACATAACTGAATCAGGCGTAGAAACGCTGTAAGTGCTCGATGTTCCATGGATTTGGGATGTCTACGCCGTCTTCCGTCATGAGGCGATATGAGCCTGGGCGACTCACTGACTTGATGATGTATGGCCCCTCCCACGGGGACGCAAGCTTGTGCGCGCCCTTGGTGTCTTGCTTCCTCCTCAGAACCAAGTCGCCTGCTTCAAAGGATCTCTGCTTAACTGATCGATCGTGATAACGTCGCAGGACCTGCGCGTAACGCGCGGCTTGGATCTGGGCAGCCAATCTCTTTTCCTCGATGCTGTCGAGGTCTTCAATGCGCGCCACTTGCGCGTCGTATTCGTCATAGAACTCCACTCGGGGGGAGCCGTATGCGAGGTCCGTTGGTAGGATAGCTTTCGAGCCGTAAACCAGAAAGAACGGGGTTTGCTTCGTGGCACGACTCGGCTGGGTGCGCAGCCCCCAGATTACAGCTGGTAACTCCTTGATCCATCGTCCATCATGTTGCTTCAGCTGCTTGAATATGCGGGCCCTGAGCGCCTTGATTATTTCGCCATTGGCTGTTTCGACTTGGCCATTGGCCCTTGGGTGCGCCACGGATGCAGGGCATAGCTTGATGCTCCTCTCGCTGCACCAGTCTTTAAACTCCTACGCCACGAAGTTCGTACCATTATCTGTGATGATACGATTTGGGACTCCGAAGCGGTGGGTGATGTCGGTGAAGAACTCGATGATCTTGGCTGCCGTGTGCTTTCTGACTGGTTTCACCTCGATCCATTTTGTGAATTTGTCAATAGCTACAAGGACATGATCAAAACCACCAGGAGCCTTCTTGAACGGACCAATCATATCCAAGCACCAACAAGCGAAGGGCCAGGACGCTGGTATGGTTTGCAGCTGTTGTGCGGGTGCGTGTATTTGCCTTGCAAAATACTGACACCCTTTGCAGCGCCGTACGATGTTTTCTGAGTCTGCTACGGCAGTCGGCCAGTAGAAACCAGACCGGAAAGCTTTACCAACGATGGTTCTAGCCCCGGCGTGATTACCACAGATTCCTTTGTGTATGTCTGTCAAGAGCTCAATACCCTCTGTGCGACTTACGCACTTTTGGAGAATTTGGGAAGCTCCAGATCGACGATACAACTTGTCTCCGATGATGACGTAGCTTTTGCTGTGCCGCACGATTTGTTCGTGGAGCGAATTTAAATCTTTGTCTTCCGCGACCTCTGTGGGCAATATGCCGCTGTCAAGATAGTCGATGATCTGGGTCCTCCAGTCCAACGCTTCATCTACCACTAATGTGGCTGACTCCGGGGATTCTCCGACTTGTTGCTCCGCGACAGTGCCATCCGAGTTTATCTTGATAGATGGTTTGACAAGATCTTGTATGAATACTCTGGGTGGGACGCCTTCACGGGTGGACCCCATCTTAGCAAGCTCATCTGCTGCCTTGTTATGGTCGCGCACAACGTGATGGAACTCTAAGCCATAGAATTTCCCTTCCAGCTTCCTGATTTCCTCGCAGTAAGCGTCCATCTTCTCGTTGGTCCTGGACCAATCCTTGTTTACCTGGTTTATGACCAGGGCAGAGTCCCTGCGTACCATCAGGCGTTTGATACCCAAAGATACTGCAATGCGGAGACCGTGCAAGGCTGCTTCGTACTCGGCTGCGTTGTTGGATACTGGGAACATGATTTGAAGGATGTATTTTAATTCCTGTCCACTTGGAGAGATCAGGAGTACGCCTGCGCCGCCTCCTTTAATCTGGAGGGAGCCATCAAAGTACATCTCCCAGTACTCAACTGCCTCGTCGTCAGCCGGAGCTTGGTTTTCTGTCCTGTCTGCTACGAAGTCGGCCAAGACCTGAGACTTGATAGCAGTACGTGGAACGAAGGTTATGTGGTGGGCAGCCAATTCTATTGACCACTTGACGATTCGGCCGCTGGCGTCTCGGTTATGGAGGATTTCCACAAAAGGATTTTCGCTCACAACCGAGATTGGATGGGCCTCAAAGTAGTGCTTCAGCTTTCTTGCTGAGATGAGAACTCCGTAGAGTAATTTCTGCACATGGGGATAGCGTACCTTAGATACGGTCAGGACCTCGCTGATGAAGTAGACTGGTCGCTGAACTCCATATGCGTGTCCTTCAGGACGCTCGACCACTAGTACCGTGCTAACCACTCGGGGAGTAGCAGAGATGTAGAGGTAGAGCTGTTCTCTTGGTTGAGGTGGGACGAGAATGGGAGGACTCTGCAGGTAATCTTTGAGTTCCTGGAAAGATCGCTTCGCCTCGTCATCCCACACGAACTTGTCCTGCTTCTTGAGCAGTTTGAAAAACGGCAATCCGCGAACGCCGAGTCGTGATATGAAACGACCGAGCGCTGCCATGCATCCAGTAAGCTTCTGCACATCCTTTTGACAGGTTGGTGGTAGCATCTTGGTGATGGCCGTTATCTTCTCGCGATTTGCCTCGATCCCGCGGTTGCTGACCATGAAGCCGAGTAGTTTACCTGAGGGTACTCCGAAGACACACTTTTCCGGGTTGAGCTTCCACCGGAATACGCGTAGGCGTTCGAATACCTTTGTCAGATTCCCTGTCATGTCCTCGGGGTTCATGATCTTGACCACGATGTCGTCGATGTAGGCTTCTACTATGTCTGGGATCAATTGATCCAGACATGCTTGAATCGTCCTCTGATAGGTTGCGCCTGCGTTCTTCAGACCGAAGGCCATTGTGTTGTAACAAAAGGCACCGAACGGCGTGATGAACGCGGTCTTTATCTAGTCTTCCAACTTCAGGCCTATCTGGTGATAGCCTGAGTAGCAATCGAGAAAACAGAGCAGGGCGGAGCCTGCCGTGGAGTCAACGACTTGATCGATGCGGGGGGGAACGAAGGTGTAACGACCCGGGTTTCCGTTTTAAGAAAACCCGACTCCCTGTACCATTGTGATACTCCCTGGATCAAGTAGATATCACGTACAGAACTCATCACAGCGAATATCACATCCATACCACGAATAGAGTACAAATATCTTAATTATTACATCATTCTCATGATAATACGTCTGATACAAGCCCTCAGGGCTGAACGGCAATCAAAAGGACATCCAACGCAGCGGAACTAGACGTAGAAGCCTCCATCTTCTTGATCTCCTCCACAGGCAACTTGCGCGTCAGGACGAGGCCTCAATCGTACCACCCGTCGTGGTTGAACTCATGCTCATCCTCAGATCCTGCGTACTCAAAGGCTATCCCCAAGGAATGGGATAGGTTCACGTCACCAACTGTATATGCAAGCTTTAAGTGGACTACCATCTAAAGGAATAAAAGTATATCAAGGATAGGCTATGGGTTTCCTATGCAGCAGCAAATATAAAATAATCATCTCCATATCCATCCATCCCATACCTCACCACATCGGGCTATTCCGGCACGCCGGACTCCCATCTCCTTCTTCACATTCCTCTAAGTCGATGCGAGAGCTCCCTCCCCTCGCATCTCACCAACTACGACCGGATCCTGAAAGGAAAGGGCGCATCTTCCCTTCTCCCCGTCCGTAGTTGCGAACCTTAATCACTCTCAACTCTGGCTAGAAAAAGGGGGAAGGTAGAATATCCCAAAATATGAGAGGTAACAGTGCAATGGGCAATGTCCATACCGAGGACGCGGCTATACGTATAGGTTTTAGACTCTCGAGAGCTTGTACAACTGGACCCACACGGGCTGCGAGATGGTGGCCGCCATCTCGAGACGCAACCCACAGCTCAGACCCTAACCGCGACGATGCCCGCCTGCTCTTCCGGTCTCGGTCCATCGGCTCGCAATCCAATGCTTCGGAAGCTGTGTCGAACTCTCCCTCGTAGGGCCAGACGGGGCCATAGTCCTTCGGGGAGACGGTCTCTCCCGTTCCCGTACACCATCCACCTGATCTTCTCGCAATCCGGGCATCGCGCTAGCTAGGAAGGCTGGAACCCGTTCATATGAGTAAGCGGTAAGTACGTGGGGCCCAAAGAGTGGTTACCCCACTCAGTTTCAGACCGGGGTGTGCGTCATCGTCCCAAAGGCGTATCCTCCGAAGAAGAACGCAAGTCGTAGTACCCATCATAGGTACTACCGCCAACTCCTATGCCCCTATCCATCCGTGTACCCGCCACAAGTACAGTGTGGGACCCCCTCGAGAGCAGGGGTCTCCCGGCACCTCGGTTATAGACCGAGTTGTTATAATATGCTCACCCCCGCCAAGTTTCCCAAAATCACCATTCACCTGCCGGTTTTATCCCCACACACGCCAAGAATCCTAATCCACAATATCCCATACACATGCAAGCAGCATAGCATTCATATATCATAGTGTAATAGGTAGCCAGGAATTCACGGAATAAATTATGGCTATGCAAGGCTCAAGCATCATCCATTGTAATAAGTAAAGCGCTAGCACATCTAATTGCAATGTCTAATAGGCATTCAAAGGATGGGCTGGGCGTGAACCTGTAGGCTGGATCTCTTCCTCCACGAAGTCTTCTGGGTAGAACTCCTCTCCGGTCAGCTCCTGGCCGTCGGTGGATCCTATTTACGTAATTAAAGTAAATACCGGGACCTAATAGTAAATAACTCCAATAAAACCAGCTCAAGAAAGATCCAAATGGACTTATACTTCACACCAACGGCTAGATCATATTTTTAGAAAAATATAGAAATTGGTTTCATATTTTTCTGAGTTAAAATGAATTAGTTATGAATTTTCTAAGTTTAAACCCTTTTCTGGATTTTAAAATAATTACGAATAAGAAAAGAAAAAGGGCCAGGGACCTATTTGTAAATAGTCAGGGGCTTATTTGTAAATAGTCAGGGACCTATTTGTAATTTTTGAAAAGTTCAGGGGTGTTTTTATAAAAAGTCCAGGGTCGGCCGAAATGCTGACGTCAGCAGTGGGCCCTGCTGACGTCAGCGTTGACTGGTCAACGGTCAATGGTCAAAGCTGACAGGTGGGTCCCGTGGTGACGTCAGCAGTGGGCCCTGATGACGTCATCACGAGGGCTTAGGTGCTAAAACTAAAAAGGCCAGGGGGCTTAGAGAAAGAGTAGCAAACCAGGGACTAGATTGCAAGGGTTTCGAAACAGCAGGGGCTAAAGTGCAAGATTCCAGGGGCTTCTTTAGAAAAAGGACAGTTTCCGCCGTGGTGGACGCGGTTCACCGTGGGCCGTGAGGTTGGTCTACGTGAGCCGCGTCCACGGGATCTCGTGCGGCCAGGGCCGGATCCGCTGCGGCTGTGCCCGCGTGGTCGCGCGTGAGGGCGCTCGAGGGCGCGACGCGTGAGGGCGCTCGAGGGCACGGACGCTCGCGAGGTGCTCGTCTAAACGACGAGCGGCGGGGTGCGCGCGCGCGGCGGCGGAGGCTCGCCGGCGACGACCCAACCTCACCCAAATCCAACGCCAAGGGCGTGGATCTGCGCCAAATGGCGTCGCGGTGGTGTTCCGGGGTGAAAAAGCTTGGCCTTTGGCCCCTAACGCTAGCTAAGGCAAGGACAAGGCGAGGAGGCCCTTGCACGGGGAGTGCTCGACCAAATGTCCCAAAGGGACGTTCGCCGGCGGGTAAGCTCTAGGCTTGGGTTAAGGGGGCGGCGTCGCGGGGAACCTGCACAGAAACACCCCTGGCTCGAAGGCCAGGGCACAGGCAGTAGGAAAGGGCCGGGCTTGGGTGGTTAAACCTATCTACAGAGGCTCGTCGGCGTTCACGCCGGACAGCAGGAGGAAGGGGGAAAGAGCGGCGGCGCTGGCTGGCTCACCTAGGCTCGACGAGGCGTGGGTGTGGACGCGGAAGCCGTGTAGGGGTACGACGAGCTGCGACGGCTTCTCTGCTCCGGGTGGACGACGCGGCGGCGACGGCGATCCTGCGGCGGCGTGTCCCTGGGCGGCTCTGGCCTTGGCGTCCTCCTCCTCCTTCCGCTCCTTCTTCCCTTGCTCTCCTCCTCCTCCTCGCGCGGCGGCGGCGGCTGGTGGCTAGGGCAGTGCCCTGAGTGGCTGGGGAAGAGGATGAGGAGCGGGCGCTCCTCTGCTTTATAGCGGCGGCGCCCGGGGGAGGGGGGGGAAGGTTGCGGCTAGGGTTGAGGGGCGTGAGTGGAAGCCTCGAGAGGGGACACGCGGCACAGGGTGGTTGGCTGGGGGCGTTGGGTAGTGCGCTTGGGGTTTTGGCGTGCGGGCCGCGGCGCGGTACGGCGAGAGGAGAGGGGGCGCAGCTGCTCGCGAGATAGCGCGGGCAGCCTCCCCATCTGAGATTTAGGGGTGGAGCAGTGTGGCGGAGCGGGGAATTAGGGTTTAGGGCCCGCGAGAAGATCTCTCGCGGTCGGAGCGGCGCGAGTCGGAGGCCGGGCTGGATGCGCGCGGCGGCGTCCGGTGCGTGCGCGCGGTGGTGGTGAGGGAGATAAAGCTGACAGGTGGGTCCCACTGTCAGCGGGTGAGGAAGAGGGGGCGCGCGCGGGCGTCGAGCGGACTGGGCCGCGGTTAGTTGGGCCGCGACGCGGGCTGAGGGAAAGGGAGCGAAGGAAAGGGGCCGGGGTTTAGATCGGACCGGGCTGAGAGTAGGGGGGTGGTTTCCGGACTTAGTTAGCAGGCTGGTTAGTGAGGTTAGGGCCCAAGTTGTTTTTAGTTTTAAACTTTTCTTTTTGATTTGGATTTGAATCATTTCAAATCCAAATCCCACTCAATTAAATCCAAATAAATCCCAAATAAAATCCAAATGTTCACACTAACATTTAAACACCTTAACAATAATATTTTATATATATATTTTTATGCCTAAGAATTTTAGGAGAGATTCAATGAAGACAACCTTATATTTTTCCTAGTTAGCATCATATCCACGAAAAAATTTTAAAATCCACATTTTTATTAACTTAAACATTCCAGAAAAATCTGGGATGTTACAATCTCCCCCCCTCACTAGAATCTCGTCCCCGAGATTAAGGTCGTACCTGGGTCTCGAAGAGGTGTGGGTATTTCTCTCTAAGGTCTGCTTCCTTCTCCCATGTGGCCTCTCGTTCCGTGTGGTTACTCCATAGCACCTTGCAGTATGGAATCGAGCTTCTCCGGGTCTGCTTCTCGCCTCTCTCTAAGATCTTCACGGGGTACTCCAAGTACTCAAGGGTATCTTGTAGGTCGAGGGCTTCGACTGGCACTGTCTCTTCTGGTACTCGCAGGCATTTCTTGAGCTGTGATACGTGGAACACGGGATGCACTCCTGCAAGCTCCTCTGGTAGTTCTAGACGGTAGGCTACCTTCCCGATTCTTTCGGTGATGAGGAAAGGTCCTACAAACCTCGGGGCTAACTTGCCCTTCACGTGAAACCTCTTGGTTCCGCGTAACGGGGAGACCTTAAGGTAAACATACTCCCCCACCTCAAAGGTCAACTCACGTCTTCTCTTGTCGGCGTAGCTCTTCTGTCTGCTCTGGGCTACCTTCAAATTCTCCCGAACCTTGGCCACATTCTCTTCTGCTTCTTCAATGGATGCGGGTCCAAAGAAGGGTCGTTCTCCGACCTCTGACCACATGAGAGGGGTTCTACATTTCCGGCCATAGAGTGCCTCAAAGGGCGACATCTGTAAGCTTGCTTGGTAGCTGTTGTTGTACGAGAATTCTGCGTATGACAGGCTCTTTTCCCAATCTGCTCCGTATGTTAGTACACATGCTCGAAGGAGGTCTTCTAGAATCTGATTCACTCTCTCTGTCTGCCCATCGGTCTGAGGGTGAAAGGCTGAACTGTACACTAGACTGGTACCCATAGACTCATGCAGTCGCTGCCAGAACTTGGCGGTGAACTGGGGTCCTCTGTCGGTGAGTATTGACTTGGGGGCTCCATGCAATCTGAGGATGTTATCTACATAGATGTCGGCTAGTCTCTCAGCTCCGAAAGTGGTCTTGACCGGAATGAAGTGAGCGACCTTGGTGAGGCGATCAACTATCACCCAAATCGAGTCATTTCCTTTCTGGGTACGGGGTAGACCGTTTGTGAAATCCATGGTGATATCCTCCCACTTCCACATAGGTACGTCAAGTGGGTTTAGTAGTCCTGCGGGCCGTTGATGCTCGGCCTTGATTCTGCGGCAAGTGTCACATCGGGCTACATATTCTGCAATATCTATCTTCATGTTCTGCCACCAGAAACGATCCTTCAGGTCGTGGTACATCTTGGTGCAACCGGGGTGAATCGAATATCTGGATTCATGAGCTTCGCTTAGGATGGTTCGACGGAGCTCCTCATTCTGTGGTACGCATATGCGTTCCTTCAACCATACCATGCCCTGTTCATCTATCCGGTAATCTTCGGCTTTGCCCTTGGCCATACGCTGTATCAGTCCCTTGATCTCTGGGCAATCTTTTTGTGCTGCGCGAATCTGTTCCTCTAGGGTGTACCTCACATGCAGCTCGCTGATCTTTTCTAATTCTGAGTCTGCGGCCTTCTCCTTCTCAATCATAACCCCGCAATAGCTCTTGCGGCTAAGTGCATCGGCGACTACATTGGCCTTGCCGGGATGATACTGAATGTTCAGATCGTAGTCCTTAATCAACTCTAGCCATCTTCTTTGCCTCATGTTCAGCTCAGACTGCGTGAAGAAGTACTTCAAGCTCTTATGATCGGTGAAGATGTCACACTTATTGCCAATCAGATAATGTCTCCAAATCTTCAGGGCATGTACGACTGCTGCAAGCTCTAGGTCGTGAGTAGGGTAGTTTTCCTCATGCTTCCGCAACTGGCGGGAGGCATAGGCAACAACTTTCCCATCCTGCATAAGCACGCATCCGAGTCCTTGCCTTGATGCATCACAATATACTACAAAGTCTCGTCTGATATCTGGCAGGGTCAACACGGGAGTGGTGGTAAGCTTGGTCTTCAATTCTTGAAAGCTCTCTTCGCACTTATCTGACCAAACAAATGGCACATTATTCTTGAGCAACTCGGTCATAGGCTTGGCAATCTTCGAGAAGTTCTCTATGAACCGACGGTAGTATCCAGCTAATCCGAGAAAACTCCTGATCTCTGTCACGTTTCTGGGCTGCTTCCATTCAGTCACGGCCTCGATCTTTTCTAGGTCAACTGCTACACCTTCTGCTGTCAGCACATGGCCTAGGAAGGCAACTTTTTCCAACCAGAACTCACACTTGCTAAACTTCGCGTAGAGCTGATGCTGCCTCAACCTTTCGAGCACAATCCTGAGGTGCTCCTCGTGCTCTTCGGCAGTCTCTGAGTAGATCAAAATGTCATCGATGAACACCACAACGAACTTGTCCAACTCTTCCATAAATACCTTGTTCATCATGTTCATGAAGTATGCCGGCGCATTGGTCAACCCGAAAGACACAACCAGAAACTCAAACAGCCCGTAACGGGTGGAGAAGGCGGTCTTGGGTATATCCTCTGGCCGAATCTTCATCTGGTGATAACCGGATCTAAGGTCAATCTTGCTAAAGTACTTGGCTCTTCTTAGCTGATCCAGAAGGTCATCAATTCTAGGCAATGGGTACCTGTTCTTGATTGTTACCACATTTAACAAACGGTAGTCTATGCACAGGCGAAGTGTACCATCCTTCTTCCTGACAAACAACACGGGTGATCCCCATGGTGATGCACTTGGTCGAATAAACTTACGGTTCAGCAGATCTCTCAGCTGCTTCTTCAATTCCTCCAATTCCTGCACGGACATCCGATAGGGTCTCTTGGATATGGGGGCAGTGCCTGGGACTAGCTCAATGGCGAACTCAACGTCTCTATCTGGGGGTAAGCCTGGTAACTCCTCAGGAAACACATCCGGGTACTCGCAAACGACTGGCACATCCGCTATAGTCTTCTCACTGAGGCTGTGTAGGTGGGCCGTAGGTGTTTGCTTGGCTGCTACAGGCTCAATTCTCACTATCTTACCACTAGGGTGTGTCAAGGTCACAAGGCGAGGTGAACAAGAGATGTTTCCCTTGTGTAAGGTCAACCAATCCATGCCTAGGATGATGTCAATGCCGTCTGATGGTAGAACTGTGAGGTCGGCTAGGAATTTATGGCCTCTCATCAGGATGCCAACACCTTTGCACATCTTTGTGCACTCTAGGTCTCCTAAGGGTGAAGTGGTGATTATAGGTACGGCTCGGGGAACCATGGGGAGAGATGTATGTGCTACAAACTTGCTAGATATATAAGATCCGGTAGCTCCGGTATCAAACAGAACCAATGCACGAGATCCATCAACAATAAACTCACCGAGTAAGACGTCGGGTGCTTCCTGTGCTTCAGCTTCAGTCATATGGTTGAGCTTCCCGCGTGCAACACCTGGCTGGCCTGGGGTAGCAGCTGGTCTGCCACCGGGTGCGGCACCGCGAGCTGGTGTCTGGGAGTTCTTCTTCTCTTGGCAGTCGTAGGACTTGTGGCCTGGCTTGCCACAGTTGAAGCAGGTGAACGGGGCACTCGAACTGTTCTGGCGTCCGTAGGATCCACCAGAAGAGGGGTAGCTAGGGTTCCTCCCTCCGGCAAACTGTCCACTGCCTCCTCCAAAGCTGCGGGTTGGCTGGTTCTGACCTGGGCGGTAGCTGCGGTAGGGTTGACTCTGTCCCTGTCGGTAACTGGTGCTCCTCTGCTGGCTGGGCTGTCCGTAGCTCGGTCTCTGAGGGGGCCTGTCTCGGGTCAGCTGGTCGAACTTGCGCTTCTTGACTCTCATGCGTCCCTCGTGGTCCAGCCTCTCCTTCTCGACGGCGATGGCGCGGTTCACCATGTGACGGAGTGTGGGGAAATCACTCCTAGCCACAATCTGCCTGATCCCAAGGTGTAGGCCCCGGTGGAACCAGAACTGCTTCTTCTCTTCCGTGTTGGTGTCCTCGGGAGCATAGCGCATCATCCGGGTGAAGTGACGCTCATACTCCTCCACCTTCATCGTCCCCTGGGTCATCGTGCGGAACTCCTGTGCCTTCTGAACCACAATCTGGCGCGGAATATGCTGATCACGGAAGGCCTTGCAGAAATCATCCCAAGTGATGGCTGCCGGGTTCGGGTGCATCGCGCTGTAACTGTCCCACCATGCTCTGGCTGGTGCCTCAAGCTGATGGATGGCTATGGCAACGCACTCTTCATCACTGTAGTCGGAAAGGTCAAGCTTGGTCTCGATGGTCCTCAACCAGTCATCTACATCGATCGGGTCTTCTGAAAAGCTGAAGGTAGGGGCCTTGAGACGGATGAACCTCTCGATCTTGCGCGGTAGATCATCAGCGGGTGGTCCTTGGCGGTGTCCTCCTCCCTGAGGGTGTGCGATGACGTTGGCCATCCTCTCCATGACCTGAGTCTGACGGTCCAGAACCTGGGCAAGCGTAGCCACTGGTGGTATGGGCTGTTGCTGTTCCTGCTGCTGCTGGGGTGGCGGTGGTGGCGCACCACGTCCGCGGCCTTGTCCTGCTGGGATCGGGTCAATCTGGATCTCCTCGTCAACGTCCTCGTCTCCTCCCTCTGCGTCCTGCTGCGCGTCGTGTCCGAGCGGCGCCGGGTCGGGGTAGACGGCTCCTCTATCTCCTCCTCCGCGGCCACGGCCAACAGCTGGCTCAGGCGCGGGTTCAGGAGCTGGCGGTGCGACGGCACGACCCCGTCCACGGCCACGGCCACGTCCACGGCCACGAGCGGCGACCGCAGCTTCTTCTTGGGCGGCTGCCTCGAACTGTGCGTTCAAACGACCTGAAGGACCGAATCGGCGACCAGAGAGGGGGGGAGTGAATGGGAGCCGATAAAAATTCTTTCCAACCAATCTGGCTATTCTCCCAAAACAACTCCGAAACCTCCGAGAGCAATCTTGCCAAGATCACGTAGCCACTGTCAAGCTACTGACCCTAGGAGCAAGAAACACGCAGCGGAACTCAAATCGATCGAAACGAACACAAAACGAACCGAAACGAGGCAAAACCTTCTCTACCCAGCCAGGGGCGGTTTAACCTCCCTAGAGGCGGTTTAACCGCCTAGGGGGGGCGGTTTAACCTCCTGGGGGCGGTCAAACTGGGAGCTCTCGGGAAAAAGTCAACTCGTGAGTCGATCTCCCAAACGGCTTGAGCTCTTGAGACGAAACTTTGGGGAGATGATGTACACCTTCAGTGGAGTATATTCCCCAAAAATCTCGGCCTCAAACATACTAGAACTCCCGGAATCTCAGATCTCGTGAAGAACACTTCCAACCCGAGTTCATCCAAAAATCCCCAAATCCGAAGCGATTCTTTGCGTTTTGAGGGGGCAAATCACCAGGAAAAGAGTGTCCACGACCTCATGTGTGAATCCCCCAAACAAACACGCAAGGAAACGACCTCAAACACAAGGAATCGAAAATCTCCCAAAGGGGCCAAAAAGAGCCACGGGATGAACAACGAAATCACACAAAGAGGGATACAAGAAAGCCAAATCTTCCATACATCACGAGGTCAACTTCTTTACAAAGAGGCTAGCTATCCTCCCTTCATCCAACCCTCTCAAAGATTTCTCCGGTGAAGCACTTGGCTAGCCTATGGAAAACTAGAAAGAAAAACTAAAGGAAAATAGTTCAAGTGCAAGAGAAATAAAACTAGACTACTACATCACTGTTGCAAATCATGAATTAAGTAGTCTCATTAGATTTGTCTCGCGGAATACACTACATTCATGTAATTAGTTATTTTTCGTCTATACTAAATACCTCATGCATGCATGATTCTCTTTGATGTGATAGGTGAAAATTTTTATGGAAAGGAAGTAAACAGGGCCAAGGTATTAAATAAAGGTGGTGCGCACACCACCTTTAGTTGCCGCTAATCCGCGCCGCAGCATCATCATTCGCCTTGCGCCCCGCCTACGAGTATTGTGTTTCTAGTAGTAGTAAGGTTAATCCCAGTGCTGGTTTTACAAAAATTTCATGCATATTAATTAGTTAGAGTGCCATATTAGTAGTTTCAATGATGTGACAGTGAGTTAAAAAGAAGACAAGTGAGAAGGAATGAAACCATGTATGGACAGTTAACAACGCATAACTTGTGTCGTGCATGCAATGTCTATATACGAAACTACACCATAAAACTTTGCATTTTGGATGTAGTTTCAGACACCATTTCATTTTCATGTTGCTTATGTGGCTATCTTGAAAACATCAAAATGAAACTTTTCATTGGGATTAGCCTAAGTATTACTCCCTCCGTCTCAGGATATAAGGCACGCAAGTAAATCAAAATTCAAACTTTGAAAACTTTGACCTACGATTAAGCTTGTATAATAAAAACTTTGCCTTACAACAATAATATAATTGTATTCATATTTAAAAGTACTTTCATATGACTATAATCTTGTTGCTACAAGTATTATATTATAAAAGATATTAAGAGTCAAATGTTATTATTGAAGACCGTGCCAAGTTTGACCGCGCCTTATATCCTGAGACGGAGGGAGTAATAACAAATGCAACACTGGTACTGAGGATTCGAGGAAGTAACATATGAAAATTTGTGGGCCACAAATTTACTCACAAGCTTCTTACCCTTATGTCTGTTAAACCTATCGCCAGTGTGATCGTAAATCATACTACCTCCGTTCCAAATTATAAGTCGTTTTGGCTTTTTTAGGTTCATCATCTTTGTTATGCATCTAGATAGACGCTATGTCTAGATTCATAGCAAAATCTATGAACTAGAAAAGCCAAAACGACCTATAATTTGAAACAGAGGAAGTACCTTACTATTACTAATTAGAGCCTCCATATGTAAATATCATGAAACACAATAGAAAATAAAATAAATCTTATAGATTCTTATTAAGGAAACCAAAATCGCTGGGCCACTATCTCAACTTACTCTAATCACAAAAATATGTCGTAGATCTAGCTCACTAGTGACCATCTTTGGAGTTGTCATGCTCACCATGTGCTGCACGCGACCGCGCTGATTGTACACCCATGAACAAAATTACTATGTGAGGTGTTGAAGCCTGGTGGGAGCGGCATGCGACTCCGTCCGAGGGATTCCAGGTGTATGTTAATTAAGTCGGACTCTGTTGTACCAAGTGTTCAAGTATTGATAGGGGGGCACATGCCCCAATTAGGCCTTTTTCAAGAAGCTGCAGAGGTGTATGCTCTTGCAGACTCCATGTTTTCTCGCATGGCTTTTCCTATATATCTTTTGGATGAAGTTTGTTCACATACCGGATGGTATTTGAGATCGGCGCATAATAGTTCTACAGTTTTGTTTGCAAGAAAATGTATACGTAGACTATAAAAACTTTAAACAAATTTATCACTAAAACCCCTCAAGTTCATTAAATCCATTTAAGATTGTGACGTTTATCAATTAATCGACAAAATAAGACATGGTATAAATTTTTTTATGGTTTTGAAATTCAACATTTCAAATATATCAGATTATATTTAGATATATAATTCAATGTTTTATATACAATTTTATCATTGTAATTATACTGATTCAAAGCTCATACATAGTCAACACTTTGGCATAAGAAATGTTGAATATTGTCATTTCCAAATTGTCGATCTACTTTTCAGAAACTGTGAAATCTAATCTTACAAAATGCTGGGTATCATTGGCGACATGGCATCTCCAGGTGCCTGTGCTGTGCTAGATAACATGCTCCTGCTCTGTTATGTTCTGCAGGTTGCTTTGCTTGTGCAGTGGAAACTCGCATCGGTTTCACTCAGACCACCGCCACGTCCACGCCACGGCATGAGGAGATCCTCCTTTTCCTTGCCTGGAGCCTCTTGGACCGGATCATTTTTCACCCACGGGCGCCATGTGATGAAGACCCTGAGCATCATCTTTTCACGAAAAGTTATCTATCTAGAGAACTGTGTCAGTTCATTTCTATCTCTACGGATGTTTCCATAAAAACAATATTTTTTCGTATTTTACACTCTTTTTTTATCTAAACACGCCCGAAACATGACGGACGATGTTTTCCCTTTCCCTCCTTCCAAAATCCATGGCGATGGCGTTTCTCCGTGGACTGCGCTGACAAGACCCAATGGGGATCGACGGGTCGCAGTGGCCTTTGGCTGCTGCTGCTCTGTGGAAGGAAGGAAGACGACGACACCAGTGCCTTTCTGCCGCCTTTCCTTCCAAAGCGGCGCGCCGCCGCATCAACACCACTGTCCTGTTCTCCACATCCCCGAGAACGCGCTGGCTGAAGCTCTCTCTCCATGCATGGGACACGGCTAAGACTTTATGTAAAATTGAAGTGCCATGTTCATGTAGTGAAGCCGGTTCAATTCCTACCTTGTATGCATATTCTACTCACGATTTGCTCCCTGTGCGCGCTACCTCTGCACTCTGCAGTAGTGCATAGTCGATGGTTTTCTCATCATTTTTACAAATTATTACAAGATGCATAATGGCCAACCAAGCACGAATTTAACTACACTTTGTGACACAATTGAAGTGTCATGTTCAATTGTTCATGTAGCGAAGCCAGTTCCCAGCTTCTGTACATTCTACTAGTCACGCTGGCTCTGCTTTCCTGTGCTACCTGTAGTTGCTCTCCAGCTCATTTAGTAATGTTGTTCTAGCTTTTCCCAAAATATTTGACTTATGGTTTGAAAAATGTTGAATATAGTCATTTCTCAATTGTTGATGTACTTTTTAGAAAAATGTGAAAGTCTAATCTTACAAAATGTTGGATACCTAATTCTTTAATTGGGGATCTAATTTATTTTCAGAAAAATGGGTCTAGAATAATATTATTATTAGCCGATGCCTTCACTTCTCTCGATCTCCAACTTTGGCCAAGGTATGCTCCTTTTTTTTCCAAATTGTTATACACCCTATATAAAGAAACAAACAGAGTATCACCTTGAGATGACGCAACAAATGGCCGGGGTGACCCCTCCTGTTTCATCAAAACAATGTTTTAAATAGCCGGCTATAGCTGCCGCTATAGCCCGCTATAGCATCTAGAAAGTGCAACCGTTATAGCATTTAGCCCGCTATAGCCCGCTAAACGCCGTTTTGGCTGTCCTGCCGCTAAACGTCTTAGCCCGCTATTTAAAACCATGATCAAAAGTCAAAATATATTTTATGTATCGATATGAAGATTGATGAAGTTCGCAGAGTAGCCAATTTCTACCCATAGCCGCACTGCAGGGTGGTTCCACTTCTAAATGCATTTGCTCATATGTCAGCAATATATAGCCATTATATATTAGCATTTATATTTGTACCACTGCAAACTTTTGCTAATATATAGCATCGAAACTTTGCCATAATTGTTTCCACCCTCTTCCTTTTCGTGGTGCATATGTATCATGTGTTTGGCTATTACTACGTCTGTATTGAAACTTTAGCGGGCAAATTAAACCTTTTTCTCATAGTGAGGAAAAAATCAGCAACGGTAGCGGAGGTGCTAAGCACTACACCGTTGAATGTATCATTCCGAAGAGCACTAACTGGTCACAACTTAGAAACATGGTACAACCTAGTAGCGAAAGTTTTAACAACTAATCTATCTAGTGCTAGAGATGCCTTCATTTGGGGGCTGCATAAGAGTGGTGTTTTTTCGACACGGTCTATGTACATGGCCATCATTAAAAATGGCATTATCCCACGAAAATGCCCAATATGGAAGCTCAAGATACCACTTAAGATTAAAATCTTTTTGTGGTACATCAAAAATGGAATCATCCTCACTAAAGATAACTTGGCCAAACGGAATTGGAAGGGAAACTTAAATTGTTGTTCTTGCAGTTCTTTAGAGAACATAGAACACCTTTTCATAAACTGTCACTTCACTCGTTACATTTGGAATACAATACATATCACGTTTGGCATTCAACCTCCATCTAGCATTTCAAACATGTTTGGTTCTTGGCTAAATGGCATTCGGCCAGGGCTTAGAGATTAAGTTTGTGTGGGTTTGACAGCTATATGTTGGGCGATATGGTTGAATAGAAATGATATGGTATTCAATCGTTCTAAATCTAACACGTTCATGCAGGTCATCTTCAGGGCTACCTATTGGACCCGCACATGGTCCTTGCTGCTTAAGGAGGAGGACGCAAGATCAAGTTTGAAGAACGCCTGCTGCTTCTTGGAGACGGTCGTCATGCAAGTGTTCGCTAATTTCGGTTGGAAGTTCTCGAATAGAATTGCGGCATAGCTGCCTTGTTTTGTTCTATTTGAATCATCCTCCTTTACTTTCTTAGTGCACTCTAGGGAGTGATTTGTGAGCCTAAGTGCTCCCTCATTTGTATTGAACTGCTATGTACATCATTCTTAAATGGTGTAGAGGCAGGGACCTCTGTTCCATTATCTAAAAAAAACAACTTTCGTGGTTCAGTATATCACGCTCCAACTTCCTGGGGTTAATTGTTGGCGCTGTTAAATGACACCCTTTTACCCCTGTTTAACTTCGATAATTGCATGAATTTAATGTCTAAACTAATGGTCATACTCAATAATCGGGCCATTTTCGTATATGCATGTGTTTTTGAAGTATTTTGGTTTATGCAGGATAAATGATAAAATCAGGACAGATTTGGGCTAAATTGGAGACAAGCGTAAAGCGAAGGCCGGAAGCCCACGAGAAGAAGGCCTAATGGGCCCAGGCGCCCAGGACATGGACTATAAGCCCACTCATGCCCAAATCTACCCCACCAAACTCCAAGATTGCTTAAGGACTAAGCAAATGAAGATAAGATCAAGTTACTTCGGGATGAAGGCAATTCAAATGGAAAGTCATCAAGAGATAATTTTATCCCGAAGCAAACGACGTCCAGGGCCCACATGCATTGAAAGGAAGACTCTAGAACCTCTGAGGAAGCTTGGGGAAAAAGATGAGCACGAGAGGGCCAAGGAAAGGCCCAGGCCGCGCGGCCCAGACCCCCTCTGGCCGCGCCGCCCAAGGCATTCCTTGGCCGCCTCGCCTTCCCCTTTGACCTAGGGTTTCCCAGGACTATAAATATCTCACCTTTCGGTCGGCACCCAATCATTCGAAGCAGAAGTCGAGGAACTTGAGGGACATCCATCTACGGAGAGCTGAGGGCCGTGCAGTTGTCTAGAGGCTAGCCTAGGCTAGGCTCTAGCCGGCGGGATCACCCTTCGAGGAAGATCACGCCGGAGTTCTGGAGCTAGGAGTCAAAAGAAGGTATGGCCACGGTTGTGATCTTGTGATGTATAATCATTCATGGTAAAGTAATAGATGTGTTCCGATTCTTTTGCGATCTGTTTCCTCCTTCTATGATTTCATATTCTCTCGAGTTTGCTTATTCCAATCTATGGCGCGCATAGATTGAATAGGTGTTCTTGTAGCCATGGTGGCTAGAGGTGCATACCGGATCTATCGAGTAGTATGACACGAACTTGTGTTCGTGCCCTTGTTTTCATTACGCTGATAGGGAGCATCGTGACAGGGTGTGCCCCGTGTAAGGTGGTGATCCTCGGGAGTTGGACCGGAGGGTAGAGATTTAAAGATGCATTGAATGAGAGCCATGTTTTGCTTACCGATCTAGCTAGAACTACAACATATGCATAGGCTAGGCTTTATCCTAGATGAGTTACCTCTTGTTCATAAGTGTTTATGCTTGATCATATATTCACAATCATCTTGCAACTAGATCAATGCTTTCCGATGCATAGTTAATCTAGGGTTTCTGACCTTGTTTCCACGGATTGATAAACCTTGGGGAATACTCTCTTGAGGGAAGAGCTACAATGATCCGTGCGCTTGCGGTGGATCTTGGCGTGTGTTTGCGCCGCCAACATTAATCCACACCATTGTCTCGACAATAGATGAATGTTGGTGTCCTTTTGTACGTTGTACTGAACGATCCCCACAAATTAACTTTGTAATGCATGGACTTGGAAAATCGATTTTTCCCATTGATCATGTCCTACCTCTCTATAACTCTCTGCATGATGAACAAGTGAGGATGCAGAGGAGATTTCAGGGCTGATTTAGTGATTTTATAGAAAGCTCCACAAAGTTACAAAATAGTGTAAACAACTCCCATTTCAGCCTACAACGTGCCTAATTATTAAGCACTCTCTTTTTAGGGCGCCTAATAAGCACTCGTTTGCACCATGTACCAGCTAAAATACTACACAAATCACAAATGATGGAATTAGGATCTCTGCGTGATCACAAATACCAACTATACATTCCAAGAAAATTGTTGGCTGCCCTCACTTCTTCGGTTTAGATGGTTGTCTTACATGGGTTAACTAGCTTAGGACAGTCACGTATGGAGACATACTCTATGGATGAAGGAATGCCCGATCCACCAATCGAAGACAACTTCTTGCAGCTATTGAGAGACAGTAATTTGAGCATGTTTCTGCAGGGGATCGAGTCCAACGGGATCGACTCAATATTGTCACATCTAGTCAAGTCAAGTACGGTGAGAGAGGTGAGCTCCTCTAGGCAGGATGGAAATGATCTTTCGAGCTGACCGCAGGACTCAATGCAGTGCCGTTGGAGTGAGGGGGGCAAAACCATTTCCCGTGCCTGTGGGCATACCAAACTCGTACAGTAACTTAGTCTCAGGTCTCGGAGGCGAACAAATCCCACAAAAGTATGGGCAGGTATTGATTCCAGATTGAAACAGCTCTCAAGCAATATGGACTCGACAGATGGCAGATTCTTTGGGGACAAGAACTGGTCAAGATTTTTCAGCCCACTGCATCTGACAAGGCTTATACAAGTGAGGTGTGTAAAGGCACGGGACACAATGTCATTGCTGCAACCACCTTGTGCACCACCAGCGAAGTGGGGGACAGATAAAGTTTCGACGTAAACACAATGGGAAAGCTCTAGGCTTCTCAAATTTTGCAGGTGTTTTGGATTAAACCAACCTGGTAACCTATCACCCCCGAATCCATGGAGTTTAATGCATTCAATTCTTTCATTGGGGCACAAACCTTCGATCACTTCATTTTCAATTGGTCTACGCTCCACATTTCTGGTGCCCCTCTCCCAATTTAGATCTAATGCCTCGAGGAATTTCTTGTCAACGAGTCTAGCCTCTGCAGCCTCTTCTTTGCTCTTCACCATATAGACAGATTTGATACATAGCGTTCCTCTAAGTTGATTCATGCCCTTCAGCTCGCCAATTGCGCCTTTGGGACTTCCGACTGTAAAATAGCTCAAGTTCCGAAGGCAAGATAGTTTTCCCAGCCCATGTACCTTTGATAAGGCGATAGAGGCTTTCGCTGGCAGTGCTAGTTGACGCAAGTTGATTAGCTTTGTTACATCCTGATGCACTGTTCGCAGACATGAATTACTTGCATCAACAACTTGTAGGCTGCAGAGGCACCAGAGTTTTGCTGGCAGTTGTTCTATATCGCTTTTGGATATATCAAGATAACGGAGGCTATTCAATTCGCATATGCTTTGGGGTAGACATTTCAGCTTGCAACCTTCTAGGCTCAAAAACAGGATGTTAGAGAGGTGACTGAACCATGTGATCTGAATGTCCAATTTGGTACCAAACCTAAGTGAACGCAACTTGTTCAAATTTTGAATGTTTGCCATTGTGCTCAACGACTTACCATCCACCTCGACTGACATGTGGCGAGGTTTATTTGTCATTCCGCTCAAATCTTTCACTGAGAAACATTCATGGATAGAAACATACTGCGCGGTATCATGGATCAAGTCATGCATTACATATCTATCCTTGTTAGGGAACTTTGGATCAGTTTGGAAAAGACACCTGCTTCTCAATTCATCCAAATACCTTATACCCACGTCTTCAAGGTGCATGCTCCCTAGTGGTGCAACAAAGCCCTCTGCGACCCAAATGTTAACGATCTCATGTCTTTTGAAGCTATAATCTTTTGGAAATATGGAGCAAAATGCGAAGCATCTCCTAAGTTCAACTGGGAGATACAAGTAGCTCAGCCGAAGGGCTGGTAATATCTCGCCCTCTTTTTGCTCTTGCTCCCATAATTCACTGTTGTTGATATTCATCCAATGTTGCTTGGTCAGATTGCTATTCAACAGGCGTCCTAGAGTTTTGGCAGCCAAAGGAGTACCGCACAACCTAGAGGCAATGCGGCGGCCAATCTCTTGCAAATGAGGATATGACTCCGGTTCCACTTTATCAAATGCACATCTTTTGAAGAATTCCCAAAATATATCATCAGGCAATCCTTCGAGTTGTACAGGCTTACAGTTGCTGGTGGAGACAAGGTGAGCAATGTTTTCATGTCTTGTAGTCACTAAAATCATGCTGCCTTCAAGTCCATGCCTCAACGGTGCATAAAAGAACTCCCATTGTTGTTTAGTAATCTGCCAAATATCATCCAGCACCAGAAGAAACTTGTGGCTCTTGAGCTTCTCCTTCAGTTTTGCTTGAAGACCACCCAAATTGCACGACGAGTCGAAGTTTGGCTCGGAGATGGTCAAGACCATCTCCTTTGTCATCCTCTCAATGTCGAATAGGTCCGAAACGCAGACCCATATCATGGCAGTAAAGTGGGCTCTCACCCTTTCGTCATTGTAGATGAGCTGAGCAAGGGTGGTCTTGCCCATCCCCCCAATGCCAAAAATCGGCAAGACAGAAACATCGCCGCCGGTGAAGCTGCTACTGTTTACTTTAAGTCGCTTGGCTGAATTTGGTGTAGATGTGGCGCCGCCGCCGCCATGGCCTGCTGCTTCTGTGCTCATTCCTTTAGACGATCCTGCAGACGTGCCCGTAGTGAATGGCACACCCAGGCCCAACTGTGTGATCACCTGATTCATTTCGTCGGCACGGTCGATTGTCAGATTCACACCAAGTATCTCCATAACCTGATCCCGTTCCGTGTCACGGCCAAACACTCGAGAGGCGGTTATGATTTCAGTTGTCGTTGGCATGACCTGCACCGGCTCAACACGATCAAGACCGACCAAACGCAGCACCTCTTCAGCCTCGGCCATGACCGTGTTGAGCTTACCTTGGGCAGTCCTTATCCTTCTATCGCTAGCATGGACAAGATGCTTTGCGATGCTCAGAGAGGACGATATGAGCTGACCTGTCCTGCTCCGGCCGGCGTCCTCGATCTCCTGCCGCAGCGCCCGGTCATGGAATTCTCGGAGGAGGTCCTCGGCGTCGTAGGCGGTGTGCTTGAGCTTCACGAGAAGGGCCTCCACCATGTCCTTGTTCTTGACCATGCCCCACTCGCAGCGACTGACGAGCACGCGAGCTGTGAGCAGCTTGGTCTCCAGTTGGTGCAGCTCGTTTTGAAGCTCGGTCGGCGCTTGGCCCATGCTCACCCCGAATGACAGGATGCCTCGCACGGCGTCCATGGTTTCGCTCCTCCGGGCTCCGGTAGCAGCCGCGGTACCTCCACCCAGCTCAACTAGAGACAGGCAGGTGGATCGGGCGTCACCGGCCGTCGTCAGAGAGCTCGAGGAAGCGGCAAGGTGGAAGACCAAGTTGCGTTGGCAGTGGCGCTAGCTGGACATTATTAGCAACCTAGTTGCATTGCATGTGCTGCCATGGCCGGTCTGAGCAATCGATAATGCATTTGCTTCGGTTTCATCGATGAAAGAGGGAGACTGATCCAACACCGAAGATATGCAACAAGTTCGGCGTTGGTTTCTTCTGTGTGCTGTCGTCTTTGGTTCCACCGAACTTGGTCGAGGCGTCGAGCTGTCAGTCATGAGTCATGAGGCAGGCAGAACATATAAGATATGCATATATTATTCATCCTCATCCGGCAAGCACTAAAACGAAGTCTCCTAAGATCTAGAAACAATGTAATGGAGAAGCACACGATTACTACTTGGCAGGGTCTAGGCTGCACGCTTGGTGTCAAGTTAATGGACACGTTTCGCCGCCAAAAAAAAAAAGTTAATGGACACGTTTTCCTGCTTCATTCTACTCTAAAGGACACGTGCTGCTCTGTTTTGCTACCTCTTAATTCTATACAATCTGTAACAAATCATCTCTGTTTGCACTATGGTTTATATACTCTACTCCTGTGTATATCGAACCATCGCTCATTGCTAGTGTTGTTCAGATACAATTACTAACAGTAACAATCTATTCAAGCTATTGCGGAGGCGGAGTGTTAACAACAAAAGAACATGCACAACTGTCTCACCATGCCTTGCTCTGTTCTCATCTTGGCTTCCTAGTATCAGGGATTCAGGGTTCCAATCGTCCCACAGATGCCGCGCTACTAAAAGCAGCATTGAACAACCAAGCAGCTAGTCAGCTACACTACAATACTTGTGTGATGCCACATACACAGGTTAGCTCAAATTCTAGAATTATTGAGCAGATTTTCTGCAAGGCCAGATGCTTTAGCACAACACACTTGGTTTACCCAAAAGATTATTAGTACTAGCATATAAGTACAATATACTCAAGTAACGGCAGAGGAAAGAGCCTTATTAACACATCTGAAAGCTAGGTGCATTGCACTGTACCACAGTACCTTATCACAGCTCCCTCCGCAATACCTCATCACACCTTCCAGCAGAGTTCAAGTCCTACATGCTCTTGTAGTTGCAATAAACCATCTGCCAATCCGATTCCATTCGACCACAATAGCAGCTGCAAATCCGATTCCGAAGCCGAGACCAACAAAGAGAAACAGGACCACATCAACATGGTGAGAGGACTTGCCCACATGTTCAGCACTCGGAGTGTAAGGTGAAGCGCCACAAGGGAATTTAGGCAGTTGCGGTCCACACAATCCTGCATTCCCTTCAAATGAGCTGCTGTCAAATGTAGACAGCTGACGCGATTGCGGTATCTTTCCCACTAAGTGATTGTATGACAAGTTCAGGGAGCCAAGAAAGGTGAGATCAGTTAGCTCTTGTGGAATCTCCCCTGAAAGTTGGTTGCAAGACAAGTCTAGTGACTCCAAATCTGTCATGCCGCCAAGCTGCGTTGGAATTTTCCCCGTGAAGGCATTGTGTGACATGTTCAGTAAATGTAGTGATACAAGTCTTCCGATTGATCCAGGAATAGTACCCTCCAACCTATTGTTTGAGAAGTCAATTATTGTTAGGGTAGTCAAGACCCTTTGAAATGTCATTGAAGATCCCTTGTATGTGATCTCAATTGAGTCTTCATAGAATACAACAAGAAATGAGACTTCTTGTTGAGAGAGAGATTTTCCAATACTACTGGAATTTGTCATCATTGATTTTAACCGCTCGAACCATTGCGATCTCAAATTCCCAGAGAAATTGTTTGAGGCAAGATCAATAATCTGCAAGCCAGGGAAGCATTCGTCATGTTTGGAGTACTCATCGATATCACCTATGGTGCCATAGAATTGGTTGGATCTCAGGATGATAACAGAAAGCTTTGAAAGCCTACTTAACCAAGATGGGAAAGTGTCAACAATTCTGTTACTGCCAAGGTCCAAAACCTCCAAATCTGTGCAGTTAGAAAGTACCCTAGGAAGTGGACCTTCAATCTTATTGCCATGTAAATCTATGAACTGCAAAGAACATTTAGATGTAATAAGGGAGGGCAACCTCCCTTCAATGTGATTCCCTCTCAAATTTAAAACCATTAGTCGTATCCCCAAATTTTCTATCAGACAATGTGGAATCTGGCCACTTAAGTTGTTATATGATAGGTCAAGGACGTCCAGAACCGAATAGCAAATCGAAGGAGGTATATGTCCACTTATGTTATTTTTGGACACACTGAAATACCTTGCGGGGAAAATACCAAGTTGGAAAAAGGGGTCTGGCGGAAAAGATGAGAACCTATTGTTTGAATAATCCAAGATAAATGCGGATGACTTTGGCATTGGGATCCGCCCCCGAAGACTATTGAAACTAAGATCAACACTGTCTAATGTAGTAGTAGAAGGGAGAACATATGAAGCAAGTTCAAGAATACCATTGAGCTTATTATGTGAAAGATTCAAATACTTAAGGCTGCTACTCTCCCATATCCAATTTGGTACATTCCCACTGATTTCATTATCTGAAAGATCCAAACTTGACAGATACTTAATATGAGCCAAAGATCTCGGAAATCGGGTAATGTTACAAGACACCAACACTAATTCGCTAGGCCCAGAGAAATCAGAAGGCAAAGGGCTATCAACTTCTCCTTCCATGACACTCAACTTATTGTTAGAAAGATCCAAACTGGCGAGCTTACTTAATCTCCAAAATAAGGTAAGATTCACCAAACCTATGAAGTTATTAGGGCTAATTAATATATAGGTTTACCAAATTTACTAATTGAAAGAATGCCCTTGGAATATCACCTGATAATCCATTATTGCTCAAGTCCACATATTCCAACTTTGAATATGCCGTGTTGAACTCTTGTACAGGGCCTGTGAGCTGGTTCCAAGAAAGATCCATGCGACGTAATACTGGAAGAGTGAAAATAGATGGGATTTCCCCTGCAAAGGCATGTGTAAGGGCAGGAGAAAACATTTCGTAGTTAGAATGCATCTCCTATTCTACAAGGAATTGACTTGAAAAACGCTATTGTACATTTCATTCAGACATGAGCACATTGGCCATCTCTTTTTTAAGGAAAAGTTTCTATTTTGAAATTGGAAGATCCGGTTATGGACATTTATTGTATTTTACCTAGATAATCAAGTATATACTCGTATACCATAGGAAGAATTTGGTGCACTTGCTATTTTTTACTCTAGTTAATTAAAATAAGGTAAGATACACCAAACCTATGAAGTTATTAGAGCTAATTAATATGTATGTTTACCAAATTTACTAGTTGAAAGAATACCTCGGAATATCACCTGATAATGCATTATTGCTCAAGTCCACATATTCAAACTTTGAAGATGCCGTGTCAAACTCTGGTACAGGGACCAGTGAGCTGGTTCCAAGAAAGATCCATGTCACGTAATACTGGAAGAGTGAAAATAGATGGGATTTCCCCTGCAAGGGCATGAGGACAGGAGAAAACATTTAATAGTTAGAATGCATCTCCTATTCTACAAGGAATTGACTTGAAAAATGCAGTGTACATTTCATTCAAACATGAGCACATTGGCCATCTCTTTTTTAAGGAAAAGTTTGTATTTTGAGATTGGAAGATCCGGTTATGGACAGTTATTTTATTTTACCCAGATAATCAAGTATATACCATAGGAAGAATTGGGTGCACTTGCTTTCTTTTTTTTTTTTACTTTAGTTTGGCATTTCATTAAAACATGAGTATATTAGCCATCCCTTTTTAAGGAAAAGTCTATATTTTGAAATTGGAAGATCCCATATTCATTTATTTATTATTTTGGTGATGGATAGTTATTTAGTTTACACAGACAATCAAGTATATACCATAGGAAGGATTTGGTGCACTTGCTATTTTTTTACTTTATTTTGGCATTAATTATGTATTGCAGTGACACACTAATTAATAACTGTTGGTGTGTATTGTAAATGTAGCTAGAGTTAGGGTCTAAAATGTAAAGAGGCCAAAGAGACAAGATGGAGTACAGAGAAGGATCTGTATCAGATCCATTCAGTTTTCCCCCCAAACTTTACTGTTCATCTTCTTCCTCCCTTCCACCTTATCCACTAGATTACTGTCAAATCTACCATTAAATCTTCAACATGGTATCAAGAGCAGGTTACTCTTCTGGAGTCCACTCCATTTTCATCAAGTTTGTGGAAGATTATTGTCCTGGAGTGGAGGTGTCGTAGTTATCATCCACACCAAGGGGTGTTATCAGCAGTAAGTTTGTTGGGTGCGAGGGAGCCGTCGTTCTTCCTCGATTTGACTCATCTGGATGTTGCTACAGTACGTGTGTTCATCTGTACTGTTGGCTTGTTTCAACATGGTTGGTACTAGTGAAGCTGATTCTAGCATTAGAAAATTATGTGAAATTCTTAGCAAACTGATAGAGCAACCTAAGGCAGTTCCAGAGGTTGTCAAATATTCTCTTGAGTCAAATCCCATAAAGTTGCAGGAACAAGAAAATTATATAAGTTGGGCTCGACATGCCCGATTGATCTTGAGCTCTCATGGGTATGAGAGGTTATTGTTGTCTGATGAAGCTGATGCCAAAGATGAAATGGATGATCAGACTAAGCAAATTATTGATAGAGTGCTTGTCTGGCTGTTGGGCAGTATGGAACCAATAGTCAGAGAGCAAGTTGAAACTATAAGTACAGTAGCAGAAGTGTGGGATGCCCTGCAGAATCAATTTGCAGGCAAATAAAATAAAATGCAGGCCACCCGTATTATGCATGAGTTGTTGTGTTTGAAGCAAGGTTCAAAGTCAGTGACTGAGTATGCTGGTGAATTCAAGAAGCTATATAGAGATTTACATTACTATCATCCATTTGAGCCTGTTGATCAGAAAGATGTGGTTGTTCACCATACTTGGTTTCAGTCATTTGTTAGCAAACTTTTTCTTGATGGTTTGAATCAAGAATTTGATCTTCGTCGGCAACTTATTTTCTCTAAGTCTGAATGGCCTTTTATTGATGAGATAATTTCCAGCATCATAGAAGAAGAAACAAGACTTTCACATCCCAAAATGGATGATCAGAAGGTAGTTGATGTCAGTGCTACCTCTTCTTTACAAAAGGGCCGCTCATCTGGTTGTCGAGGGGTCCAAGAGAAGAATAAGTTGATTTGTGATCATTGTGGTGATAAGGGGCACTCCATAGAGAGATGTTTTAAGCTGCATGGTTTTCCCTCTAGCAAGGTGACTTGTGATCATTGTGGGGATAAAGGGCACATCATTGAGAAGTGCTTTAAGTTGCATGGGTTCCCACCTGGATGGAAAAAGGGAGAAAATCTCAATCAGGGGGAGTTCGAGGTACAAATTGGAGTAGAGCAAACCTCACTGCATCTGAAAGGGAGCTTCCAGTGGTAGATTCTCAAGCTCATGAAAAGTACAACTCCAAGCTCAAACTCTCTGAAGGTTGTTCCTCCACTGACGGTTCCTCTACTAATTCCAGTTATCATGCCACTTCTCAAGGTAAAACCACCCACACATCCACACCTTGGATTATTGATTCAGGAGCCACTAATCACATGACAGGAGCATCCAACATTTTCACTTCCTACACTCCTTGTTCAGGTAAGGATAAGGTGCGTGTAGCTGATGGATCCATGGTTCCTATCACAGGACGTGGATCTGTTAGCTGCACCAAAACCTTGTCCCTATCACCAACCTTACACATTCCTGATTTCCCAATTAACCTATTGTCTGTCAGCTCCATTACAAAATCACTTAATTTTAGAGGTTTGTTTGATCCTTCTCATTGTGCTTTTCAGGAGCTAGGGACAGGGAGAATTCTTGGGATTGGGACCATGCATAATGGACTCTATTATCTTGATGAAGGGAGTGACGAAGTTGCTTTTGCATCCAAGATGTCTCCATGTCAAGAATTATTATTAATTCATCGTAGGCTTGGACATCACTCTTTTGCTGCTATGTCTCACCGTTTTTCGTCACTTTTTAATGCATGTTCCCGGGAGTCTCTTGTATGTGATGCATGTGAGCTTGCTAAACATACGAGAATTCCATATCCGAGTTTGGGTTTGAGAAGTGATAAACCATTGATATAATTCATTTTGATGTTTGGGGACCGTGTGAAGTTCCTTCTGTTTTAGGGAACAACTTGTGTGGATACTACGTATGCGAGTGTATCAATGACTTTGTAAGTGAAAAGGGGCTAATGACGGCAGAAACATTCGCGGTACGTGAACACAATCAATTCTGGTAATTAATTTTTATTCATTATTTTTCGTTCTCGTGTTTTCATCTGGAAATGTTACAGCGTTGGTCCATGAAAGAAGATCTCATCGAAGAAGCTCGGTTCAGAGCAATTCAAGAATCTATCTGCGGATTCCTGCTCGATGAAGTCATAAATATGAACGGAGAATTTTATGCTGATCCCTACTTAAGCGTAGTGGCACTTGATAAGTATCGTCGTGACTTCCGTTGAGATGTATCATGCATGTTTAATTTGTAATATCTCAAGTACAAGTACTTTGTTGGATCTTTTAAATGTTGTGTGTATAGTGTGAAACTCATCTATTATATATATATATATATATATGATATTAATAATATGATATAATATATATATCGTCGTAGTGTAGTATGAACACTACGTAGACACATTTGATACAAATACGAAAACGTATAAAACAAAACAAAAGAAAAGCAAAAAGAAATGGACGACTTAGTCACTAAAACTGCCTTCCCTGCCCCCGCGTGGGGTCGCACAATTTAGTACCGGCTGGGGTTACCAGCCGGCACTAAAGGGTGCACGTTAGTGCCGGCAAATTAGTAACGTGCCGTGTGACCGGCACTTATGGACATTTTTCCAGCCGTGGCACGAAATCAGCTAGAGTACGACTGCATGGGCCACCAAAAAATAATGGTGCGCGCGCCGCGCGCCTCTCTCCCATATCCGGAACTCAACTGCAGAATCAATTGGAGGCAAGTCAGTAAACAGAGAACACGACTCTGCTCTAACAGATGCAGAGAAGTACAGATCACTTGGGGTAAATACTAAATAAGCGGCGACCTCTGAAGCACGAGTGAACCGAGAAGAACCCAACTCTCTCCTGGATGCACCGGCAACAGGCTAGCGGTCGGCGGGGTGCAGTGCGGGGAGGTGTGTTTTTTGTAGGCGGGAAGAAGAGGCGGGCGGGTGCTTAGAGCGGCATGGGCCGCACCACGTCGCTGGATTGGGATGGGGAGACGGTGGAGAACGCGGTGACGCCCAGTGTTGACTCAGCAGATTGCTATGCAGCTTCCAGCTGCTGTCAAGTCTTCATCCATGAAAAATCCTAATATTTGTTCCCGTAAACACATCAATCATGTAGACCGGCCTAAAGCAAGGCAGGCGATGGATAAAGACATCTCACTAGGCCATTAACGATCTGTGCTGGCGGCCAAATCGTATCTGTGCTGGCGGGTATGGCGCCTGCCAGCAGTCTGGTGCCAGCACATATGGTATCTGTGCTGGCGGGCATACCATCTGTGCTGGCGGGCCACATAAGGCGCCGCAGCACAGATAAGCATCTGTGCGGGCGGGCCACATAAGGCGCCGCCAGCAGAGATGCCATCTGTGCTGGCGGGCCACATAAGGCGCTACCAGCACAGATGTTATCTGTGCTGGCAGCCGTCTTAACTGGTCGCCAGCACAAATTACAGTTTTTAAAATTATTACACATTATAAATTTATTTCTACCCAATTAAGCAGCTAATTAGTATTTTTCACCAGAATATTATAATTTGACACATCAATAATATTTCTCACCGACTGGTGTTCAAGCCACATACACAACCATTAGGTGTTACAATGTACTTGACAATAATATTTAGACAAAATATTCAACACCAATTGCTAAGAGATTTGTGCTCGTCGAAAGCAAGCAACCCATCATGGTCAAAAAATGCGCCTGTGTGATGGCAAATCTCGTGTTGGATGAACCTTACCATGTCAGCGCAAATGTTGTCGATGTGACGATCAGTCAAATGTTTGCTGGCGGTAGGGATGGTAGGCATCTGAAAAAAAATGTTGTACAATGTATTATTTTATGTCATGATTAGTTATAGGATGAGTGTATATATAGTGGCATATATAATAACTTACGTCTTCAGGGTTCGTCCGGTACCTCCCACTGTTTCTAAGAAACTCGCACACGTAGTATTCACATAGCACGGAGCCGTGAAAGGGACGGCCGTGGCGGCGGCTGAGGGCGGACGGCGTGGTGGATCTACGCAAGCAGCAAGAGCAAGCTAGCGGCACAGAGCGAGCAAAGAGCAACAAGAAGAAAGAAAGCGCGTCGGCCATCTTATTGACTTTCCTATGCTGTCGGGCCATCTAAGTGCCCGCCAGCAAAGATGGGTAGAGTGCTGGCGGGCAACCTAACGACCCGCCAGCACAGAGAGGACAATCTGTGCTGGCGAGCCGTTATGTTGCCCGCCAGCACAGATGGCACTTGTGCTGGCGGGCGTTAGCCCGAAGGCCCCTGCTGAATCTCTGCTAGCGGGCCGCAACGTTGCCCGCCAGCGTCCAAAATATACGCTGCCAGCACAAATCGATTGTGGCATAGTGTCTCAAGGAAACTTATGAAGAAGGCTGACAGTATGTATGAGTATTACCATGGGCTGTACGCAATTGCGACACCCGAGGAGTCTTGAACACTTGATAGCCTTTGGTTAAATTATGTTGGTATCATCCACTGCTACATCAGTGACTGGCAATTGGAAGTCTCACAATCAAGACTTCCAAGTCAAGTGAGCCGCTACACAGACAGGAAGGTTGTGGAATCGAAGAGTAAGGCCCTGTTTGCAACAACTTATTTCTGAAGCGATTACGTAGGAAGCCAGATTCTGTAGGACACAGCTGTGAGAAGAATCTGCTATCAAATTAATCTGAGTGTTTGGCAACCCTGATTATTTTAGTAGAAATTGTCTGTTCTGAGTGTATAATGTCTGATATGCCCCCAAAGTCTGTTATGACTTGTTTAAAAACTGAGAAGGCAAATACATACATATATATATATATTGAAACATAATATTTTTCGTTGTCACGTTTTCTTTAACCTAATAATAAAAAGAGTTTGCTCTCATAAAGTCCACCAAAATACAACTCCATGTTTACAATCTTCAGGCTAACAATGCAGCAGCAGTAGGTGATGCATTGACATTACCACCAGCAAAAAATGTTTTGCATTTGTGACACATATACTGTCAAAAAGGATTCGCATCTCATCCTCAAACTCAAGTGGTGCAGTTTTGAACATTATACATCCCGGCATAGCCTGCGATATAAACATGCAACATTAGACTATAATTTCAATGAAAAATACTAGCAGCTTCAAATTTGTACTAGAAAAGAGGACTCTTTCTTACAACTCACCGCATTTTGCTCTTCCCACCATTCATCAGTTGCATCAATACATCCAGTAATAGGATCTCTTCCCAAACCGGATGCTTTTATGTTCAATGTCTTCCACTGTGTATAGGTCCTCTTCAAATTGTCCCATCTGTTCTTATGTTGGCCACGGGTATATGGCCTCTTCGTTCGATCAGTGAACTTTTTGATAAGATTTGCATATCCTAATGAATTCAAGCACTGTTGTGGCCCATTATTAGCCATAACTTCTTCAGCACAGATGTCTAACCAGATCTTGTGCACCCATGAGTCCCACTTAGCCACTAATTTTGCCATCTACGAACTGCAATTCAACTACAAGATTTGCATAATGTACTAACCACAACAATAATTCTACACCTAGATCTGTGTAAGCAATCACAAATTCAAATACATCTAGATCTGTGTAAGGAAAAACATGTCTATGAGCCAAGATTTCTCGAGTAGCAAGAAGTACAAATTTACCTTCTTCCTTCTCCCGGCGCAGGGGGACGGCCAGGAGCGGCAGGAGAAGTGCCGACGCAGGGGCCGCAACCCTAGTTGCAACCCTAGCCGGCGGCAGGGGGACCTCCACTCGCGCCAGCGGAAGAACGGGCCTAGCGCGCCAGTGGTAGGGACAGGTGAAGGAGGGGAAGGCAGGGCGGCACAGGCGTAGGCGCAGAAGGAGGACGCGGCGGCGCAGGCGGGGAGGAGGCGCAGCGGCGTGGCGGCGCGATGGCGATGGGAAATAGCGCTCAGCGAGAAGACGGAGCGCGTACCAGTTCGTGACGAGGGTACTTCGGTGGCAATTGCGGGTAAATAGCACCAAACTTCGTGGGCACTTTCATTTCCAACGCGGTGCGTTCCGAAAAAGCGTGGGTTGGGCTGGCTTCCACGTCGCAGGCTAACAGCAGCTTCCACAGGAATCACCAGTGTTCAACGCGGCGGCCGAATCGGCCCGTTTGGCACCATAATCTGATTATATCCAATGGAAGCAGCCCATAATCGATTCCAAACGGGGCCTAAATCCAGATATGTGGGAGTTTGGACGAAGTCCGCAGATAAAAACATGTCAAAAGGCTACTGCCGTGCTCCATTATTTGGTTGGAGTGGAACGGCACGAGGACCCTCCTGCTATGGATCGGAAAAGAAAGTGGTTTATTTTCTCTCACACAATGACGTACGTTGCTTTCAAGAATCAGCGAGCAAAGCTGGAGAGCGACGATGCCAAACGGAACTAAAACTCCATGGAGGTTACTAGCGCTGAATTGTTACCTTGGATGTTGCTCACAGTCGGACCCCGCCGGCCGTCCCTGCCGCTCATCCTGGCAGTGATTGAGGGTGGTCAGTGGTGCGCGCGGTGAGCACGGGAAGGATGCCAGGCATGGAGAAAGCGCGGAGGCGGTCTTCGTCGCCGAATGCGCGGATGTCAGGCAGTTGACATGAGACAACACACTACGATACTTGTATGATGCCAGATACACAGGTTAGCTCACACTCTATAATTATTGTGCAGATTTTGTGCAAGGCCAGACGCTTGAGCACAACACACTTGGTTTACCCCAGAAGATTATTAGTATTAACATACAAGTACAATACTTAAGTAACGGCGGAGGAAAGAGCCTTATTAACACATCTGAAAGCTAGGTACATCACAGCTCTACCTCCACTTCCAGTAAAGCATTTTTCCGTCCTTTCGAAGTCACACCTTCCAGCAGAGTTTAGGTTCTAGACGCTCTTGAAGTTGCAATAAACCATTTGCCAACGCGATTCCATTTCACCACAACAGCAGCTGCGAATCCAACACCGAAGCCCAGCCCAACAAAGAGAAACAAGACCACATCAACATGATGAAAGTTCTTGTTTACCTCAGCAGCACCAGGAGTGTAGGGTGAAGCGCCACAGGGTAACTTTGACAGTGGTGGTCCACATAGTCCTGCATTCCCCTCAAATGAACTGCTGTCAAATGTGGAGAACTGACGCGACTGCGGTATCTTCCCCACCAAATTGTTGTCTGACAAGTTCAGGACGTCGAGAAATGTGAGATCGGTCAGCTCCTGTGGAATCTCTCCTGAGAGTTGGTTGCAGGAGATGTCTAATGAGTAGTGACTCCAAAGCAGTTATGCCGCCAAGTTCAGCTGGAATGTTCCCCGTGAAGGCATTGTGTGACATGTTCAGTACACGTAGCGATATAAGTTTTCCAAATGATTCAGGGCCTGTTTAGATGTTTTGCGAATTTTTTTTCGAGTATGTTCCCTCACATGCATGGCATATTAAATGTAGTCGAAAAAAATAACCCATTATATAGATGGAGTGTACTTCGCGAGACGAATCTAATGAGCCTAGTTAGGTCGTGATTAGACAATAAATTGCTACAGTAAACATGTACTAATGACGGATTAATTAGACTCAAGATCCTGTCAAATGCCACGTCAGTCCCCTTGTATGTGATCTCGGTACAAGCTTGAAAGAAACCAACAGACTCTGATATGTGTTGAGCAGTGATAACTTTTCCTGAACTATTGAACTCTGCCATCATTGACTATAACCGTTTGAACCATTGTGGCTTCAATTTACCAGAGATATCGATACTTTGCAAGCTAGGGAAGCATTCTTCAGATTTGTTTTCCCCAACAATATCGCCTATAGTGCCATATAGTTGGTTTGATCTCAGGACCATTACAGAAAGCTTGGGAAGCCCTTTCAACCAAGAAGGAAAAGTGTCAGCTATTCGGTTGCCCCCAAAGTCCAGAACCTCCAAGCTCAAGCAGTTAGAAAGTCCCCTGGGAAGCTTCCCTTCAATCTTATTGCCATGTAAATGTATCGTCTGCAGATCACATCCGGTTGTAATATTGCAAGGAAACGTCCCTTCGAAGTGATTCTCATTCAAATTAAAACCCCTGGTGATACATTTTCAATAAGACAAGACAGAATCCGACCGCTAAAATTGTTATAAGATAGGTTAAGGATTTCCAGCTGCATGGAATTGCAAATTGAGAGAGGCACATGGCCATTTATGTTGTTCTTGGACATGCTGAGATAAAAAGGTGTCCCTAAGATAGAAAGCCCAGTTTGGCAGAACAGAAGAGAATCGGTTGTTGGAGTATTCTAAGATGAAAGCTGATGAGTTTGGCATAGGGATTCCGTCCTGAAAGTCTATTGAAGCTAAGGTCGAGCACTCTTAGTGGTGTAATCAAAGGGATGACATCCGAAGTAAGTTGCATGCCGGTGAACATATTGTGTGAAAGATTCACAGTGGGATAGCTGCTGCTGCCGCTCCATTCTCCCAGAGCCAATTTGGTACATCTCCACTAATTATTGGATGAAAGATCCAAATCTGTTACATGTTTAAGACGCCTCAAAAAACTTGGAAATCGAGTTATATTGCACGATGCGAGGCGTCATATGCTAAGCGCAGCCAAATAGGTAGCCAAAGGATTGTCACCATCTGTATCCTTGACATGCAACTCATTGTTGGAAAGATCCAAAATGGCCAGCTCATTTAATCTCCAAAAATGGGAAAGGTCCACAGAACCTATCAAGTTGTTCGAACTAACATCTATGCAAAACAAACTTGTTAGTTGAAAGAAGGCCTCAGGAATAAAACCAGAGAACGCATTGTTGCTCAAGCCCACTGACTGCAACCGTGAAACTGCCTTGTCAAAGCCGTGTATAGGGCCAGAAACCTGTTTGTGAGAAGGATACAGGACCCATAATACAGGAAGACTGAAAATAGATGGTGGAATCTCCCCTACAAAGGACAATACAAAAAACAAATTTAGAAAGTGTATCCAGCTCTACAAAATTTGAATTCACAATTCAGAAATTAATGGCTCGTACTTTGTTCAAAAACATGAATATATTGTTCCTTTTTTATAAAGGAACCAATCTCATTAATCGCGTTGTCTATGCAGTGTATGTAGGATCAAAGCATCCACCATTGCTCAAACAGTACTTTGAGCTAACAGAGCAGACAGCGACACGATGAGAGGGCTGCTATATACCATAATTTGCAAATGCAAGAGGGGATGGGTGAGATCAACGCGCAAGTTTAAGGAGCAGCCGCCCTCCAACCGTCCAACGAGAGCACAGGAAAGGAAGAGGAGCGCCAGTCCCCAAATACTGTATTTTAAGATTTCAGTAATTAGATGACCATTTTGGTCTGTCGTCAATTCCACATTTACAGCATCAACTGGTGTGTAAATCATATATGATGAGGAAAAAAACGCGAGAGACAACAGTATTATATCATTACCATGGAGAGAGTTGTCTGCAAGAGCCAGCACTTTTAGCCGAGTCAAATAACTATTGAACTTGGTATTCTTCCAGTAAAATTGCAACCTGTAAGATCTAACCATTTCAATTTCTTGAGTTGGCCAATTGTGTAAGGTATCATCGACCCAGAATTCTGCACTTGAAAATGTACAGTTTTCAGATTTGTGAGGTTGCCAATTGCAGCTGGCATTGGACCTGAATACGCACAGTAATTTGTAATGTACATGCTTCTCAAATTTGTAAGTTTGCCAATTGCGGCTGTCATTGGACCTGAAAACACAGAGTTAAGTATATACAAGTTTCTCAAATTTGTGAGATTGCCTATTGAAGATGGCATGGAGCCATGCGTTGTGCAGCTATCCATTTCCAGTGTTTGCAAGCCCATGATGTTTCCAATTGCATGAAGTACTGGCCTAGGGAGGTTGCAACTAACCATTCTCAAGATTCTCACGGTCTTGATGTCGCTAACAAAGGCAGATGTTATCCCAGAGAAGTTGCATCCATGCAGGGTCAAACCTGTTAGATTCTTATAATGTCCAATCCATGAGAAAATTGTTCTTAATTCACTTGCAAAGTATAACTTGAGGTCCAATTCGCATAGGGATCCAAATATGCTTAATGAAGAGAGAAGATCCACTGAAAAATAATTACCATCAAGACTTAAAACCTTCAGCGACTTGAAATTACTAGAAGATGTTGGTCTGGCATAAGAAAAGTTGGTCCCGTCTAGTCTCAAAGTCTCTAGTGAACTTGCATTAGAAAAGCGGTAAATGTCCAGATAGGTTCTAATTATTAGACAAATCGAGGACCCTTAGTTTTTTTTTATTATTGAAAGGGTCCAGAGGGAAACCACCCCTGAAGATTGACATCAGAAAGTTGAAGCACGGTTAAATTGAGAAAATCCATGAAGAACTCAGGAAATGGGCCAGCAGTAATACCATCGCTTTGTTGGAGGTTGATCACAACGAGAGAATGGAGACTCGAGAGTGATTTGTGAATGGAGCCTCTCAGGCCGCAATTACCCAAGCTAAGCACACGAAGTTTAGGAACATATTTCGCTGGAGATAAGAACCACTCTTCTCCACTGCTTGACAATGACACCCAGTCAAGGTAGAGCTCTCTAAGATTGCTGAGATTTGCCAAAATATTATCAAAATTGGTTTCCCATAGATTGTTATAATTCAAGAGTGGACTTGGAAGACAAAAATAGTAACCAACATAGTCATCATCAATATACGAGCAGCTAGAAAGGTCTAATGAGAGAACGTTTACCAGTTTACTTATCCCAATAGGTACCTGGCCATACAATGCTGAATTTGAAAGATTTAAGTCATTAAGTGGGTTAGGAATGTGAACCTCTCAAATCCAGTAGCAGGGTTGATTTCTCCACTGATAGTATTCATGCTAAGGTCGAGGTGCCGAAGGGATAATGTGAGGCTGAAGACCGCAGGGTCCAAGCTGTAACAGAACAAGCCACGGTTGTTGAGGTCGAGAATGGTGACATGGCCAGAAGAAGGGTCGCAGCCAACACCCTCCCAGTTGAGGCAACAGTCGGTACCATTTCGCCATGATGAAAGCCTGGTGGTGAAACTACTAGTGAATAAGAAGGACTTGTTCAGCTGGAGGAGCGCCTTAGCTTCGTCTGGATGGCACAAAAATGAGACAGGGAGGTGAGTGAGGTTACCTCCAATAGCACGGTGAGCAATAGAGGTGGAGAGTAGTGTGTGGAGCTGTGCAAGAAAGAGCAGTAACACCCAGCCGATGGAAGCCATAGCAGCTCAGTATGAGTCGATGATAGGCTTCTGAAGAGGCACAAGGCACATATATAATGGATTGTGTAGTCTAGTAGTGCGTGAGAGAGCTTCCAGCTGCTGTCAAGTCTTCATCCATTGATTAATTAATTCAATTTATGGCTGCAGTATGAAATTTCCTAATCTTTGCTCCCGCAAACACATCAATCATGTAGACCTAAAGGCAGGCAGGCAGGAGATGGATAAAGACATCTCACGGATACTTATGAAGGAGGCTGGTACCATGATGGGCTTGAACTCTTGATAGCCTTTGGACTTTGATAAAATGCTGTTGGTACCATCCACTGCTACAACAGTGACCTGTAATTGGAAGTCCCACTATCAAGACTTGCAGGTCAAGTGAGCCGCTACAGACAGAAAGGCTGTGGAGTCGAAGATGAAATCCAGCTTTGGGAGTTGGGGCGAAGAAGTCCGCAGATAACAACATCTCAAAAAGCTACTGCCTTGCTTCCATTATTTGGTTGGAGACTTGGAGGGGAACGGCACCACACCAGGACCCTAGTGCTCTGGAAAAGATTATGATTTATTTCTCTCACACAAGACATACTGTAACTGACAGCGCTTCAAGAATCAGCGAGAGACAAGCAAAGTAAAAATGCAGTTGAGACGCAAGCAAAGCCGGAGTGCAGCGAGGCCAGACCGATCTAAGGCTGCCTCGAGTTTAGTAGCCATGAATCGTTACCTCGGATGCTGCTCACAATCGCGCCGTTCGCGGACCATGGCGAAGCCGGACCCCGTCCCTGCCCCTCATCCCCACCGTCTCCACGAGCGGCTCAATGAAGCAGGCCTGAGTGTGGTCAGTGGTGTGCACGGCGAGGATGCTCGGCACGGAGGAAGGAGGCGGGTCTTCGTCGCCGACCGAATGCCGGCCGCCGCCGCCGCCGCCGCCTGCGGTTGACATAAGCCAGGAGGGACGGGCGTTGGGCCTCACACTTTCGCGGGCTAAGCCCAACGAGGTTGTTTACCGGCCTAGTAAAAAGATGCGGCCAGTGTTTGGTTTAGTGAGCGATAACGCAATCAGGTTACACCGGTACCTAATACTCTTTGTTTGCTTCATCAAAGGTAACGGTACCGAGAAGCAGACAGGCGTCCAAAAAACACATAAAGTCTAGTAATATGTGACAGAATTACATCCTGTTATCTTAGTTTCACCTGAGGCTTCTTCATGAGTTCCAAGTGATGGTCGCAATTCGGAATCTCCAAGTACATAATAGTCTAACCTTTCAAAAAAAAAGTACATAATAGTGACCTGGGAAGTGGAGGTCCAACTATCAAGACTTCTGTTTCAGAAAGGGGAAAAAAAAGACTTCCAAGTCAAGCAAAGCAGCTACGAACCGAGGAAGGTGGAGCTGAGCTACAAATCAAGTTGGCAACTGGATAAACAGTAGAAAGAAATCAACCAAACATACCTGAACTTTATAGTTTTGTACTAGAAAAACTCAAGTTTTCTGAAACTTGCTTTAATAAAAATGGAAACGGAAAAGTCAACAAAAAGATGATATGGTTTTCAAAGTTGCAACAACGATTAAGTTTATCTTGTCAATGGAGCAAAATAACAGCGCGAGCATCCCATGTTACAACATCCGAAGCATAACAGAACCAATATCCAAACATTCAACATCCAGTTAACACAAACCATTCAGACTTCAGAACGCGTCCACAAACCATCCAGTTAACACAAACCACCCAGTGGTTGCAGTTTTGACCAACCATAGCACTAACCAGCACAAGAACAAAGAGTCGAAACCCTCAAATTATCAAGTTTAAGTCTTGGGTCCAGTGGCAATGTAGTAACCACTGGTGGCAGAGCAGCTGCACTTGCTTCAGTTTTTGGAGCTCCCATGATCCACTTCATCCCATCGCCAGATGGTGCCATCCTCTCCAGCTCCAAGGATTGTGCTGGAAAAGGAAAACAATGTCGCATTTTTAATCGACCCAACACAAAATAAGCAAGCACATTACAGGCAATTGAGAATTTCTCCATCAGAACAAAAAGAAAACAGACGCTACAGTAGGCAATATACTAAGAGGAACATTGGATTTAAGTACCTTCCATCAAAGGACACTGCAGTCTGCCTTATTGGTGATCTGCATTGCTGATTATATAGCCTGAAAACGATAAAGTGTTTGCATCCAGAAGCACAAGAGTTATTAATACGCAGCACCAATACAAGTGAAGGACAAGAATACTGAAATTCTTGCAGTAAAAAGTACCGAGCAATTAGGACAGGAGGGCTGGACTGTACTTCCCACACATAGATTTTCCCTTCACGATTTCCTGTTCAAAGCAGTAGACGGTTAATCAGCAAACCATTCCATGAAAATCCAGCCATATATTTAAGTGTGAACATTTCGCCATGCAAAAACCTCTTTATAACTTGTGGTGTGTGAAATTTACAAAGCAATAACTTATATATAACTTTCATGTCAGAAAACAGCCCAGATGATAGATATTACCTATTGCCAACTGATTGAAGTGAAAATCGCATGAAAATTTTATAAACCAGATGTCACACTCTGGCACAGGGTACTTCTGAAGAATATCGATGCTTCCCTATACAAGGAAAGAGAAAATTATAGTACTTCAGAGGAATGGGCAGTCAATGCCTAGAAATTGAAGAAACCACTGTGATAAGTTAAACTGTATCACCTCCCCAGGACTTTGTTCTTTTGTTTTTGGTTCCCAAAGCACAATTTCATTGTCAACACTCTGCAAATCCAAGTTAGCACAGATCAGATCCTCATTATACAGGAACCAGAATTAGTGCTGGGACAAAAAAGGTTAAAAGACTGAAAACATGCACAGTACAACAATTTAGGATCCAGATACAGTGGTATGTTGAACCATCCAAAGAATGACGACCATACTACTCCATATACTAGCAAATCATATCCATATAACGAAAGGAATGTCACCTTTGACAGAATGAAGTCACCAAGCCATCTTGTGCAATCAACATAGTTAGAGTGTACTGCAGCAACCAACACCTGCAAGGAAAGAAACAGTTTAGTTTGATGGCATGAGGACTAAACACCAACAGTAGTCAAAAGAATAGATCTAAGACGGTTATAGATGCTTAACATACCGGAAATTGGACATATTTTGTTGGAAACTTTGATGGAAGGTCAGTCCAAGAATATGATTTGTCAACATATAGCCAAAATTCTGTGACAACATTAGCAAACTCTATCAATGGTACACAGCATGCAAATTTAAACATGATGCTACTTTGAAGTAGTTTCCCAACCTTTCATTGACCAGATTTTGACAGTGTTATCCATGCCACAACTTGCAAAACGCTCAATATCACTAGGGTGGAAATCCTTCAGCCAAAATAATGTATTTTGATCAGTACATTTATTTCTAATGTAATGGAAGTACAAAAGCTCTAACAGTCACCAATACTATTTATTTATCCCTCATGTAATGCTCAATAATAAACGGTAACATCAGAAGCTGAAAGAGTGGCAGCTTCAGAGCACTTGAGCAAGTATGAAACAATACCATAGTACGAGGCAGGAGCTACTTACAACACTCAGCACTTCATTACGATGACCTCCAGCTCCAGCAAATACCAAGATACAGATCCCTGTATGGACATTCCATAGCCTAACAGATTCATCCTATTCAATCATATGAAAGAGTGTCAGAACAATTATAAGAAAAGTACATTCAGCCTAAGAACAGGTTATCTGCTAACCTTGCTTGCAGAAATGATGAGCGAAGGCTTCAACGCTTGAGTTCTTATCTCATTTATTGAGTCACCATGGCCAACAAAGCTCTGGGAATTCCATAAACAGAAATAACAAATAAGACATGTGCGTCGTTTAATTCATAGGATAGGATAGTAATTATTGGCATTATGAATCTTCTGACAATAAATAGATACAGTAGGCTGTACATGTCCTGACTATAACAGATGTGCTGAAGTATCCAAAACAAGAATCTTCTCTGAGAAAACAGACAATTCCTTAATCAAACCAAAATTCAAATGACATTTTGGATTGGGTATCATCGATAAAGTGGTATCCGTCAGGTAAGCGACTGAAGAACTGATTTATGCAAATGAAGCTTCATTCAAGTTTGTCATAGGAACAAAGACAGAGTTAGGGGTACTATACCTTAGCTAACTTCTCCGTAGCACAATTGATGACCCGAATGATCCCATTGCTTCCTGCTGCCACCAGCAGCGGTGAGCCATCAACATGATCACGAGCCCAGCTCAGAGTGTAGAATGACTCATCCTTCTGAGATAAAATAGACAGCCCATGCATTAGAAAAGCACATTATCAAACATAGATTAGCAACCACAGGCATCCAGACATTGTCTTTCTTACATCCTCATCAACGTAAGCTTGTAGAACAGCAAAACTACCATTCTCAAGGCAGCGGTAAGTTGTCACCTGCAAGATCAAGAGGCAAGGTGACTTATCAACACAGGCAGGTGAAAGTAGATTGTTTCATCATAACAGGCATTAAAAGGTTATCTTGAAATCAAAATAATATGGCTACTATCTGATTCCCATCTATCCTTTCCCCGATAGTCTGTCAAAACCATTTTTATCCCAAATGAATCAAAATTCAAAATATATAGCAAACTACACCATGTTTGGACAAAAAAGATCACAATCCAGTCAAAGACTACAGACCTCAAATCTCCAATAAGAAGAAAAAAAATTCAATCCAAGGCACCAGCTTTCGATCGAATTTTAAAACAAAAGCGCCCAGCTTCCAAAAATCGACCACCACCCTCACCAAAAATCCTACCTTTACCTCGCCATTCTTCATCAACAACTCCCCAAACCTCAAGGGAAAAAAAAGACAGCAACAAGAGAGAGCAGCCGGTGGCTTACACGGTTGCCGCCGACGGTGGCGAAGACGTCGTAGTAGCGCGCGTCCATGAAGTTGAAGCCGATGGCGTAGAGCGGGCGCTTCCCCTCGGTGTGCTTGCCGCAGGGCTTGTACTCCCGCTTCCGGCTGGGCACGAGTGACCCTTCTGCCGCCTCGCACCCCAACCCCTGTCCCGGGCCCAGCTTCGCCATGAACGGCGGCAGCGGGATGAATTCCGGCTCCGCAGGGCTCTTCCCCCCCTCCTCCTGCGACTCCTTCTTCTTCACCGGCGGCCGCCGGGGGTTCGGGTTAGAGGCGGCGGCGACGGGGACGGTGACCTCACTAGGCAATCTCTTCCGGCGTGGTTGTGGTGGCGCCGCACTGGGGGGATTTAGGGATTCAACGCAGCACATCACAGATTATATAGAGTCGAATTGAGTTGAATTTTAGCTAAAATTCCAAAAGAAACAGCTGGAATTGGGACAAAATATGTTGCCTTTCATGGTATGGTGTACAGTTGTAATACTAATGCGTTACTTTGTCACGGCGGCCGGAGAGCCGGAGAGGCAACGGCGCGGAGCGACGGTGAGGGTTTTGGGCTTCTGGCCTTTGGCTTTGGGGGGGGCCTTTGGCCGAGGGCGGAGCGCAAAGAAGGTTTCCGGGAAAAGAATTCAGTCATGTTTTATCTAGATTTAATATACCAGATTTGCTCCCTTCGATTTAAATCGCCACAAAAATTTACACTGAAATTTGTCGAGTAAAAAAATGTATACTGAGGGATTCAGATTGAAACCTTATTGAGTTAAAAAATTGTAAACTGCATAAACAAGATTGAAACTTTGCTTATCTAGTCCCTAAAATTTATGCTACAAATCGAGATTGAGATGGAGATTCATAATAAAATCTGGTGGTACAAGCCTTACCTATACCGGCGGCACACGGCAACTACACGGGTGGTGGTAGGCCGCTGGCGGTGACCGACAAATGATAAAATTGTGAGCACATGGCTTACCGTTGTGGCAGAAACACGCTAGTAAGTAATGAACTGGAGGTGACAGGAGTGGCGGAGCCGCCAAAGCTACGCATGGGACCATGGTAGCAAGGGAGCTTGGGACCATCACTAGGATGATAGAAGAAAGGCACTATCACAGGAGGTAGAGTAGCAGAGAGGGAGGAGGCACTGCGGCGAGGGAGTGGTGGCGGCACGAGAGAGTGGAAGGACGGGGGAGGGGATTAAGTTATAGGGAAGGAGGCGAGATCTGAACCGTTAAATCTAGGTCGAATAGAGATAAAAAGGTGATCGTTGGATCAGCAAGATTTGTGCCACTTACTTAACTAGAAATCTCGATGGGTTGGGGTTCACTAGTGGCCTTATCAAATCTGTCTCTAGCACGAGTGACACGGTGAGATATGACTATCGACGGCAGGCCATACATTCGAATCAAAAAAATTCTGGTAGAGGCACGCCGGTATGTAGGCCTACAGGCAATTATGGGCCAAGTTCACGTTTTAGGTTGACAGGAATTTTGTCTGTGCCCTTTACTATCTTATATGCCTTTTTTCATTTTCTATTTCTCCCATTGCAATATATGGACAAATTTTCTGGTTAGATAAAAACATCACAATGCAAGAAACATATGAAAAGCATATAATATAAGCATGCAACCGTATAGGGTTTAGTAATTTTGTAATACCCAAGTGGGAGCTTTCTAACCTGCCTCTGGTGATGGCGGCGATGTTGCCGTGGCCCCTTGCGGGAGAAGAGGCGTGTGTGAAGGAGTACGTGAAGAAGTCTTTGAACACACGTGAGCACCCATTGAAATCCAATCTCAGCTAAAACCAAATCCAACCAAACTCGTTACTTGGAGCAACAGGTTCCCACCAAACCAGGCTCAATCAGATCAACGCCCAACCAAAAAAAACTGGGTTCGAACTGAACCAATTCCAGCTTTACCACAGTCCAGGTTCAATGAACCGGACTGCCCCTGCCACCGCCGGCCCAGACACAGCCACACAGGCCGCCCCTGTCGTCCGCCGGCCGCGGCGCCCACGCCGCCTCACCTCGCCACCCTCTATCCTCCACCACCGCCGTGCCAACTGCCACCGCGATGAGCCCTCCCCTACGACCGCGAACCGGAAACCCTAACCCAGCCACCACCATGCCTCAATACGAGAGAAGAATGAAGAGCAGGAGCGGGAGGAGGAGGAAGACTCACCTCGTCGCCGGCAGTCTACCACCACCCGCCGGAGTCGGAGGAGCACGAACCGTTGGAGGAGAGGTGACTCCAGGCGGCCGGCGGGGAGGTGCGGGGCGACGGCGAGGTAGACGGCGGCCTCGACGGCGAGGCAGACGGGGGCCGGGACGAGGAGTCGGGAGGCTTTCTTTCCCCGTGAGTTGAGTGGATTGGGCTGAAAAAGGCGCGGGTTATTTGGGCCACGGTGGACCCAAATGGTCACTCGGGTTCGGAAGGGGAGCAGATTCGCGGGCCTTTTTCCACGCGTGGATTGGGCCGGTATCCCCGCGTGAATTGGGTCATCCTAACGAACCCATTTGCCAGATTTGCTCCCTTCGATTTTTTATTTTGGAACATTACTCCCTTCGCTTTAAATCGTCAAAAAAAATTAAACTGAAATTTATATTGAGTAAAAAGATGTATACTGAGGGTTCATATTGAAACCTTGCTTATTGAGTTAAAAAAATTTAAACTACATAAACAAGATTGAAACTTTGCTTATCTAGTCACTAAAATTTACGCTACAATTTTAGACTGGGATAAAGATTTAGGATAAATCTGGTGGTACAAGCCTTACCTATGCCAGCGACACACGACAGACAAAATAGTAAAATTATGAGAACATGACTTACCATTGTGGCAAAATTCGCTAGTAAGTAACGAACCGGAGGTGGCGGGAGCGGCGGAGCCGCTGAAGCTAGGCATGGAACCATGGTAGAAGGGGAGCTCAGGATGATCACTAGGATGATAGAAGAAGAAAAGCACTGTCACAGGAGGTAGAGTAGCTGCGAGGGAGGAGGCACGGCGATGAGGCTATGGGCACCGGCGAAAGGCGAAGGGATGTAGCGCGTATCGATGTCGAATGGATTGGGTCAAGGGCAAGTGGCGGCGGCACAAGAGGGTGGAAGGACGAGGGAGGGTATTAGGTTATAGGGAATAAGGCGAGATCTCAACCATTAAATCTAGGTCGAATAGATTTATAGAAAAAAGTGATCGTTGGATGAGTAAGATTTGGGCCACCTACTTAACTAGAAATCTCAATGGGCCGGGGTTCACTAGTGGGCCATGCCAAATCTGTCTCTAGCACAAGCGAGACAGTGAAATAACATACCATTCATTCGAATCAAAAAAATTATAGGAGAAGCACGCCCGTATGTAGGCCTACAGGCAATTATAGGTTAAATTCACGTTTTAGGTTGACGGGAAATTGTATTTGCCCTTTACTATCTTATATGCATTTTTTTAATTTTCTATTTCTCCCATTGCAATATATGGACATATTTTCTAGTTAGATAAAAACATCACATGAAACATATAACATATGAAAAGCATATATAATATAAGCATGCAACCTTATATGGTTTGTAATACCCAAGTGGAGCTTCATGGCGGGGTCAAACCGCACAAATGATGGTTTTGAGGGTTTGAGGACAAAGGGTTTTTTAGGGCATTTGACTAGACACAAAGCATTGCTAATGGATGAGGCGCAACATAAGAAAAGGAATTGTTTCAAATTTGTGCATATACCTCTCGTTCTATCAAATATCAATGCTTCAAGTACGAGTTAAGGAAACTTGTTATATATAATGGAAAGAAACATCGCATGTTCGTCATGGTTCGCCCGTGTAGCTCAATCTAGATTCAATCTCTGTAGCTCGATCTAGATTCAATCTCTATAAATTTCATGTATATGCCTTACTATGTTATTTATTTATTTATCATAAAAGTTGTCTAGAAACTCATGCATGTGAAAGTATTGAGCATAAAATTTTTGAGAAACCGTCTTTTCTCGATAAAGGCTTTCCCCTGCTTTGATAGAAATTATATGCAAATGCAAGTGCAGACTTCGACCCAAGATCTCGAGCTGGAGTTGCCAGCAAACCCTTTACAACATTAGTCTTAGAGAATTCAAATCTTAAGAAGTCAAATTAAACATGTGTTTGTTGATTTCATTATAACTTACATCCAAGATTTTTTTTGAGAATAATATGCCTTACCTCTTTCTATGTGATTCATGTTTCTTCCCATCAGATTCGCCTTGTTTCTTGCCATGTGACTCTTGTTTCTTGCCACCGGACTCCATTAGGGTCGATGATGGAACTTCCAGGAGAAGATAGGCCGGGGGAATGTGGTGGTATGATTTCAGGAGAAAGGGTAACCTATTTATACCAAGAAGAGGTGGATAATTATGTGTAGCTTTAATGGCAGGTTCTTACTATCCAGCTGTTGGGTGGAAGACGGCCCCGGAGTGGACTCCGTCAACAGCTCTGTGATGGAAACCGAAGGGTGGCGAATAGAATGCCAACCCTTTGGAGCTACCTTCAATTTACGGAACAAAAATCCTCTCAATGCAAAAACATGTATATCTAAATATTCCCCATCCCATCAATTACAGGAACCCCCCCCCCCCCCCTCTTTATAGGGGGGTTGAACCGCCATCTTTACACCTTTGCCCGGTCCAACGGTCGGATTCCGGGAATATCCTAGGGCATTACAGGGTTTTCATCTCGTGAGTACATTTTATAATCCAGGACTGGGGCCCACAATTGATAATCCGAAGGTGTCTTCGATGAAGCCACCAGGAAACGTGTCTTCAAGGACGTCGGCACGGGACCTGGTTGTATTTCCGAGGTTCCCTTTGGAGAACACACTTCCAAGGGAAATGGTCGATCTCCCTCTCCGGTCTTCATCTCTCCGCCAATTCTCCGAGAACTCGTCTCGGGCCTCGGAATTGATCGATTCCGAGGTCCACCTTGACTCTTTTGACTCCTTCCCTGCAAAAACAATCAACATCACGACCCTTTGGAATTAGAGATCTAATTCCGAAGGCTGAATAAAAATTCACGTGGGGGTGGGGGTGGGGGTGGGGGGTTCCGAAGTCTCTCCCCCAACACCAGCAAATGCCACAAGTGCTCCCTCTTAACTCTGTTTCAAAATTGTAACTACGATGACCGGCCCAGCATGGGTGGCCCTGAGCATAAAAACATATGGGTTACTCCTTACACCATCACCATTCCGTGTTGTGTGGCTCCCCTTTTACAAAGGCAATTTGAGAGAAGAGTTGTCGTTTGCTGCCCCAACCGCTCAACCATATCCAATATGGCAGTGGGCTGCGCCATAAGAATGGTGGACTTTGAAGCGTTAGAGGAGGCTTATGAACTTCAATTTTGCATTTTTATTCTCAACCTAAAATTAATGCTTGCGTCCTAAACTATAGTTCAAGTGGTCTGCCACCATAGATACATTTGGCAAGTTCATATATCTGTTTGTGCATTTTATAACTCGTTGGACAAAAGTATACGACCACACATGTTGCATGTTAGGTACATATTGATCCATTCCAGACAGGGATTTTTTAGAAGCCCTTGTAATCACATGGCCTATTATGGTCATCTATTTTCAAATTGACACATTTCCTTGTATTCTTGCTGCTGACGGTAGGTCATGGCTGGATCGACCTTCTACTGCGTGGGCTTTTGTACCTTACCATGCGAGCGGCGTCGAATTTCTCCATGACACCATAACATCATGCCACACAAGAGAAATTAAACTGATTGATCTCTAAATTTTCCTAGTGAATTGATTGAGATATAGTTTATCACTAAATTATTGACCTAGTCCAAGATTAAAGGTATGCATGTTTCACGTGCTGATATACAGCTTCATCAATATTAATGCCACTGGCCTCTACCAAAGGTCACACATCATTGCGTGCAGGGCAATGCCTCACCCCTAGCTGCATCATTGCGTGCAGGGCAGGTTGCCAGGTACCCTGGCTGAAATCCTTAGCTTGATCTTCTTAATCTTAATCCAGAAGCAGAAGCAAATGATCATGAAGCCCCTGATGAACCTGCAGAGCAGCCAGCCATAGCTTAACTGTGACGACAGGAGGCAACAACATATCGAAAGAAAAATGTGCATGTAACTTAACTTTATTTTCTCAGGGCTAGCTGAACACCCTTGTACCTCTCTGAGTTTGATATCACGATTTATTTGTTTCTACAAGCGGGCCTAGTCAATTCCGACAGTGAAGTTTGGCAGATTTGGGAAAAACATGTACAGTCTGAGCCGTGTTTAGATGGGAGAGTGGAAATTTTTTAATGTCACATCAAAGGAAATTTATCATTCAGAGTAGTAAACGTAAACTATTGGTAAAACTAATTACAGATCTAGCCAGCCAATCGCGAGACAAATCTAATGACGGGTAATTAGAGGGTAATTAATTAAGAATTAACGGACGGTTACTGTAGCATTAATGTTGCAAATCGTGGATTAAGTAGGCTCGTTAGACTCGTCTCGCGACATACACTCCATCCATGTAATGGATTATTTTTTTCGTCTACATTTAGTACTTCATGCATGTAAGATTCTCTTTGATGTGATGGGTGGAAAAAATTTTACAGGCAACTAAACACCCCCTAAACACCCCTGAAATGTTTGTGGCTGTTTGCCAGTAGGAGTCAAGAATGGAATTTAATAGCCCAATAATAAATGCTTTTTTCTATATAGAAAATAAGTCTGAAAAGGACCAACTGCAACAGTACCCACCCTGTTCTTCTCAACTGCCTAGCTGTTGCAGCACATGGCTCTACCTGTTCTACTCCTGGTACTAGCTACTGCCTAGTGCCTAGCAACCCAAGCATGTCTCGGAAAAAAGGCTACCCTAACCATGTCTTGTTAATGCAAAGCCACATTCTGAAATCACTTTCAATCTTATTATCAGGGATACATTTTGGGTTGTATTGGTTGCAGATATTAATGTGGGAATTTTACAAACATAGTGGATTTGATTTTGTGAACACTTTTATTTAGAAAGTTTCTTTTGTTAAACTTGTGCAAGGTAAATCTATCTCGCACTTTCAGTATATTTAATTTCTTATATACGATTGAACCTAATAGCCAATGGAGAAGCCGTAATCAGTAATCCAACATGGGTAAAGCATGTTGAATAATGAATTAGAGACAAATGCTGTTATAGTAGGAAGCCTTTACAAATTGTACTGTTAAGAAAATGAACAAAAAAACATATTAGTCCTATCAACTTAACCAAAAAGGTTGAGTGCATGTGCAAAATATATTCATCTAGCTGATAGCTCTGGATTCGTTTAAGGCCTCAACTGTCAACAAATATATAATCAAATGTTCTTCTCAAGATATAATGATGATATATATCTCAGTTGAAATTTCTAAATATCTCTGGGGAAAAACTATGTGTTTTTTGGATAGCGAAAATTTTCATTAAAATCCTAACAATTTTATAGTTAATTAGATCCTATAAGAAGTTTGTATTTAAAAAATATAAGTAAATTATAGAACAACATCCCTTGTCCAGCACCCACTTTATTAAATCTCTCTCTTGTTTATATGGATCATCTATACATGTAGGTAGGCAACCATGCATGGAGACAATTTGTTAACAAAAACATCGACAACAGAGTGGTTACCCTCAACCCTCCCAAACCTTTTTTTTATCCACTTCTATCCTTAGTATTCAACTTCAGCTTTCTATGTGACTATGTCTCAAATTGTTTGCTTGATTTTGACACCGAGGCCCACCTTTCTCTGATAATGATGGAAAATTTTCGCCCGACAAATGCGCGTGCACCCATGCGTGCACATCTTCTTTAGATCAATTTTGGACCCCTTTCATTTTCACTCAATCAAGCCGTTGCCATTTTAAACAAATCCTGATACCATGTCGTTTTCGTGTTATGCACTTTCAATTGTATATCTTGGTCATGGATTCATGATGGAACTAAAATGAGGAAGAAACAGATAGATCAACAACTAGCTCATACATGAACGTACAGATCGAATAACTAACCTTCGCAAAGATGGAATTGACCCTATATCTAACACAACACTGTGATGCCTCACCTAACACTAAACCCTTAGTTTGTAGCTTTTCACATGTGAAGTTTGTACCGTTTTCATGAACAGGAACAGACAACTAAGGTTCACAACAATTGTACCTACTGCCGCGCACCTTCTTTTCAAATGTGCAAGTGTGTGTACATGTATGCAATCAAGCATGTGCGATAAGGGTTTGATATGATGCTAGCTTATATATTACCATATGTACAAAAAAGCTAACAACCAATGAGTTTGCGGGAATCCTCTATACACGGAAAGCAGACACTGGGACCAAGCAAAGGCCTTTCTTCCTCAGCTCATTGTTGTCATATGCACCATCTTCTTTGATTGTCGTGTCTGTTGTTGTGGTTGCTCCATTTACATCACCAGCAGTATTCTTCTACAAATTCATCAGGACAATGTACATCAAAGTGAGATTTAATTTTTCTTTAAATGCCCTTTTATTTGCCTTGAAGGTCAAACTGTACGTATCAAAGCAAATGAGGAATATCGTTTCAGTCAAAGCAAATGATGAATCTTTAACAAAGCCCATTGTGGAAATTGCAGTGTGTGATTTCTTCAAAAGATTGTAGAACATGTTGCGATTAAATTATTTGGTATTCTATTACCAGGTTTCAGACACAAACTATACGACATTTATTGTTATATACATACTGCGAAAAAATTAAGAAAGGGCAGCAAAGCAAAGGCCAAAAAAGAAAACGAGTTCTGATAGAAAACTGACTTCACCTTAGAATGCGAAATCTCATCACAAGAATTCTCTTTCTTCTGGTGGGTGCCATCTGAACCCCTCAGCTCAATCAACTGGATCATACAAATACAATAGAGAATCCACTTTTCAGGAGAAAAATGAAACTAAATTGCAAAGGAATCCAATTATATGGTGTGAGATTCTATATGAGCATAAAAAATCAAGCTCTTAATTACCTTAGGGCTACTGATAGGAGATGTGGCAGTATCCTCCAACGACTCATCATACAGGACTTTCTTCTTCCTCCTCCAATCCTCCTTGAGGCTCAACCTTCTCGGCACCATCGACGGCTCGACAAGCGCAGGCAGCCGTGTAAATCCTCCTCCTACTCCACAACCGCCGGCGCTGCACTCCGTTGTAGAACGGCGTCCAACATCGTCATCGGTTGAGGGATTAGCAGCGCTGCTTGCCTCCTTCTGTCTCCGCTGTGTCTCCATGAAGTAGTTTATATACGACGTCCAGCCGCTCTCCTCGGAGGCGGCGGTGTTGCCGTCGCCGGAGAAGAAGAAGTGGTTGGCCGTGGAAGAGAGGTCTTCGTCTGAGTTCTCCATTGGGAGGAAGGTGCAGCTGGTAGGTTGAAAGGCCTTGAGTTTAGGGGGTGAAGTGTTGCTAACTCTTTATATACACAAAGCCAGCAGTATTCAATGGCGGTGTGACTTGTGCGTTGAAGGACAGGAGAAGGGCTTTTTAGTAATTTGTTTTGGAGAGAATTGGCTAAACAAACCTCTTGTACTGCTTCTTTAATTTGTACAAACATATGTTTCTTGTGACTATGAAATTGTTTTTCTGAATATTTCAGCGCATATTAGAATTTATTATTGGCAATATTTTCTGGATTAATACAAGCAAAGCCTCTGTTTTTCCTTTGTCTCAAGACCTTTAATACCAACTTGTTCATTTAATTATATGCACAATGGATGGATGGGATTTTTCCTGAAAAAAAAGACATTGCATGGCATGGTCATCCAAGATTCACAACTCACTGTCACATATTCAAGATGAACAGTTCATATACAAGCGCCTTTCTAACCTGCGATTGATCATAAATGAACTCTGGTTAGCCAGAGAATGATCGATGCTACGGCTATATCCAACAGTTATGGATAACCATGGTTATTCTTCCTGCCTGCAATCATTCCAAATAAAAAGGAACTTGCATTTGAGTGGCCTATATTAATCCTGACCAAGCAACTCACTACCAGAAACTAGAGTTGTCTGGCAGCCAAGAATTTTGTGACGTGTAAATTGGAGCTGTCAAAACATTGTAAATTATCATGATATGTTTACAAAACAGTCACACCAATCCAAACTATCACAACGCGTGCATAATTATTGTTAATAAGAAAAGGTCTACTTTACTACGCAAACAATCCACTTTGACCTTAAACAAAATTTAAGCTCAATTTACTCGTCAATAGTACATAGGCACGTAGCTAGAAAACCAACCTCAAGTTCTAAAATGGCTCCTCCCTCTGCGTCGAAATGACAAGCTTCAACAAAATTGTTGGAGGGGACGTCTCTCTCCTCAGATCACATTTTTTTAATAAATGGCAATCAGAATAAGATAACTTAACAACCATATCAGGTAGGCAAATTAGTTGCCATGTCACAAGGTTACCAGAAACCCAATCAATTAGATGGTGTACAATGCAGTGTACCTACTACTATTTAACTTGATAAATAATTAGAGAATAAATAAAAATACGTGACATCTGAAAGGTACACGCAGACGCAGGTCGCTAATACCACTACATGCGGCCCATGCCTGCCCTAGGCAGCAGGCAAGGAAAGGAGAGACGGGGCCTTCGATGTGTGAGCTGAATCGGCCGGGAGACAAGAAGGGATGGCCATTGACGTGTGAGAACGACGCAAGCCGGGATGACTCGAGCACCGGCGTCCCGGCGAGATCAGGATCACACGCGCGCTGGGCTTCCTCTGCACCTGCTGTGTCGCATCACATCACGCGTGCATGTGTACAAGAAGAGGCAGCTATGCGTGTATCGATGGCGTTGTCGTCTGACAAATAAATCAATCATGCATCTAGTGCATTTTAGTTTGTCACAAACACAACTTACATGCATTTACTTGCTGTGTTTTTTACTTCTTCCAAACGGAAACATAAGTCCATTGGGATATACATATGGTTGAGACTCGTAATCGATTGCACAACTAATGAAGAGACCAAATAAATTAAAGAACTTCATTTATCTGAAAAGAAAGTCCATTAGGACATTGGCATGGTCATATATTTTTGTGAAATTCAAGATCATACTTTGACTATTATCTATGAAAAATAATATAAAAATGGAAAGGGTTATATATAGCGAAAAAATTGTTGTGAATCTAGTAATGCAAAATGTTGTGCTGTCAATTCATATAAATTTTTATACATTTATTATGGTCAAAGGAAGGATTTAACTTAGGATGGACTTCTATTTCTGATAGAAGTAGTTATTCCGTAAAAAGAAGAAAGTAGTTAATATCATTTATATTCTTTTCGCGCACCCAGTTCACTTTTGGTAGCACACCTTTTTAAAAAATACAGATGCCTTTTTGTGACTGTGGTTATTAGATTCTTTTCGTTGTAAATTATGTCTGGAAATGAATCATAAAATCTATTACTCCCTCCGTTCTTGAATATATGACGTTTAATATATGACGTTTAGAACAACCATTTTAGTTTATTTTTTAACTAATTAGCTTGTCCTGAATGTCATATATTTAAGAGCAGAGCTTGAGGGTTGATTTTTTTTAAGAAAGGGACTGGATTTCATTGATATAGAACCCCTTTTACAAGTGAGACCTCAATATAAAATAAAATTACACTGAAGCACTTCACTAGGTCTTTATCCTTCATCTTTCTTGCATCCGGCGACATCCACTGCTTTAGGAGAAACCATAGCCATGGAACTTCACCAGATCCAAGTCCAAGAGTCGCAGTCCCCACCAACAGAAGACTCCACAAACGTGGAAACCGCATAAGAGGTGCAATATGCTCAACCACTACAGGGAGAGTAAAGGGCGCCGAAAGTACATTGGCCGTATCTTCTGAAGGTTGGACCCGACCATAAGATCCGACACCGTCGTTGGCCATCACCAGCGGCGGCCAGAAAGGAAGATCTGCCGCCGTCAACAGTAGCACCAGCGACCGGAAAAATGATTCCACCGAAGGAGGAAAATGATCCAATCCCTCCTCAAAGTGGATTAGGTGAACATACCTCAATTTCTCAATGGAGAAAATGATGCCTGTGAAGAGGACGACGCATCCCATAGAAAAACGCCAGGACGAAGCAGAAAGTCAGAAAACATCGATTTGATGATTCAAGACCTAATCCTTTTATTTTGAAGGAAAGGAAAAAATTAAAAAAAAAAAAGCCTAACAAAACAGCAGAGCTGATCCTCAAAGCTTGAGGGTTGATTTGATCGGGTAATCTTTCAGACTATACTTCAGTCATAGCATTACATTGACACTATTGTACTTCAGTTTTTCTTTTCTTTGGGCTACTATAGACGCCTAGACCACACCTAGCCCCCGAGAATAGGCCCAACTATAGAGCAAAAATTAAAAAAAAAATGGACCGGGGCCAATCTTTGCCACAACGAACAAAGTTGGGAGATAGAACTTGAAGCAAAAAATTATTTCAAAAAAGAACTTGAAGCAAAACCAGAGAGTTGCACTTGCAAGTGTGAAACACGGTTGACCCACAGGGTGAGCACGGTTGACCTTTCTGCGTAACTCTGATGGTGTCTTGACACTGAAATGGCTCTGCTGACCAGAACTGAAATGCGGCAGGGGACTCTCCAGACTCCAGCACTGCTTTTGCAACGAAAGGCTTCGTCCCATCCCCTGCTGCATGACAACTTATCATACCACCATTTGGACCAGCAGCCCAGCAGTCAAATGAAGAAATGAGATGAAAACAACAGTTTTATAGAATTACATCTATGATGTTTTACAATATTAATTAGAAAAACTACAGTCTCAAGAACCTTTTGCGATGAAATTCTTTTTTTTCCTATGCTTCTTTTGAAAAAAAAAACCTTTGAGTAAGTTAGGGAGCTTTGAAAGAAAACATCTCAACACTGCTGGTGTCATGCTTTTCTCTACTGTTTGTTTTCTTCCTTCATCCTGCGTGCATAGTCAAAATGTATAAATCAAGTACACTCCCTAATTCTTTTTTCTTAATTAAGGAATGCACAAATGTGCCAGCTAAGCATCATATTTTTTACATGCATGTACCTTGAAGTTGAAGTACTTACCTTTTTTGGATGAGTTGATGTAATTTACTAACTTCCGTGATTTGATTACGACTAAAAGAGAATCCAAGCCAGTTACCTTTTTTTTCCACTCAATAAATTTAGAAGTACCAAATAATACGGAGTATACGTGGAGATAAAATAAAAAAGTGCGCATATATACAATCTCAACTCATAGGAACATCTATTATCTTATTAAAGCAGAAACAAAAGTAGCCACCAGATTCATCGAGAGGGCCTAAAAAGTCCCACGTTAATCCAAAAAAGAGAAGAACCTCAACCGTTGGATTTTATGAAGATTCAACGGTCTAGATGATCTAAAAAGTCAATACAAAAAATCTAGCTTAGAAACACATATTAATTTGGAAAAAGAATTAAAAATGAAAATGAGCAGATCACACGTGAAGTCCATATCCGATACGATTGGAATATTTCCAATACAGACACGTTAGTAATATTCGATCCGGTTGATGGATCAAGTGGTTGAACACGTGCTTACTATTTTTTTTCTAAACCATATCATATACATTAATAGTAATTATGTTAATACCAATTATATGTAACCAGGAAGATATGGACTTGGGTACCCTATACACCTCATTATGCTATAGGTAATTTAATCATATGCTGGCAATGTGTGTATCTCAATTAGTTCCTAGGTCACGTGCTCACGTTAATAGTAATTATGTTAATACCAATTATATGTAACCAGGAAGATATGGACTTGGGTACCCTATACACCTCATTATGCTATAGGTAATTTAATCATATGCTGGCAATGTGTGTATCTCAATTAGTTCCTAGGTCACGTGCTCACGTTGCAAATTATGCTTTATGTAATTTAATCATTATGCTAGCAATGTGTGTCGCATATGAATATATCAATTCAGAATTAGAATAAAATAAGACTAATTTGATTTCATGATACTCCCTCCATTCTAAATTATAAGTCATTCTAACTTGCTTGGAAAGTCAAACTTTCTTGAGTTTGGCCAAGTATACAATAAAGTATTGATATTTATGATATCTAATAAGTATCATTAGATATATTTTTATAGCATAGCTATTTGGTGCCATAAATTTTTATAATCATCTCTATAATTTTGGTCAAAGATAAAATAGTTTGACTCTCAAAAAAAATTAGAGTGAGCTATATTTTGGAACGAAGGGCGTAGGAAACAAGATATGAGTCTATGTCAAATATAAAAACCGCATCCAAGACATATGAAAGGAAAAAGGAAAAGTGGCTTGCCGAATGCACAATAAGAAATCTGCAACATTTGGTTAAATTATAATATATATAGTTCTAATCACGTGCCTATAAAAGAAACAATTAATGTTCTATCAAAGAATAGGAAACATATCATGTTATGTAGTTAATATTTTCCCCTTAGCCATTACAACATGTTTTGGTTAAAGATGGCAACGGGCACAGAATATCTGCATGCCCGCAGATCGCGGATGCGGGTCAAAGTCTGTGCCCACGGGCACGGGCACAACTTCGGACCCAACGGATATTTGTTCATGGGCATAGAGAAATAGGATCCGCATTTGTGAACCCGCCACACCCGCTCCACCTCCTGACATATGGCCCCAAATCCCCAAGTATATAAACTCGAGTTGGGGTTTCAGCCCAACCGCCCGCCCACCTCACCCATTCCTGCCTGCAGCCACCGCAAACGCTCTAGGCGGGGGCACTCCGAGATCCGCCGGCCACCGCCTAGGGCTGCTCCACAGCCGGCTGCCAAGGGCTCCTCCGTGGCCCTATGTGCTACTGCGCCGCCGATCGCCAAGGCCTACACCAGACCTCTGCCGCCTGTCGCCAAGTGCTGCTCCGTCGCGGCCTTCCAAGCCGATGCCCATCGCCAAGGGCTGCTCCGCCGCCGGCCATCCTCGGCCCTTCCCCATTCGCTGGCTTCCCTCCGCCGTCCACCCCTCGTCCCTCCCCATCCGCCTGCAATCCTCCGCCCTTCCCCATCCGCCGGTGCATCGTCCGTCGACGGCTCGCCGCCGACCCAACTTTGTCCGCCTACTCGACGCCCGCCATCCTCGGCGGCCCAGCCGCGAGCCCAATGCCTTCGGTCCCCTAACCCGCCGTCTTCGGCCGCCTACCGCTTGCGGGTCACGGGCACGGATCCTCCAAGCCTATATCTACGCGGATCTTACACGTTGCCATCATTAGTTTTGGTCCATATGATGGCACATCGTTAATATTTTTCACTTTAGCCATTAAACATGTTTTGGTTTCATATGATGTCATGTTGTTAATATTTTTTCTTTAACCATTAAAACATGTTTTGGTTACTATGTAGCTAAAATCATAGTTCTCAATGTGCCTTCAAAAGATCTAGGGACCCGCCGCTACCTATATGGGCAAATAAAAATTTGGATGAGTGTGCGCATATGTATATGTGTAGTAAGTAGTAAGCTATGCTCTTTTCTGTAGTAGGTAGGTAAAACTAAAGTAAATTAGATAAAGTGATATTTATATATGTGTATAAAAAAATAAAATACCAAGAACGATAACTTTTTTAAAAATAACTAAAAGAGTGCGTCATATGTAATATTTATCAAGAAAAACAATAGCTGGTATAGAAAAGAAACAATGAGCTCGAACCATCGCTCTACCAATCAGTCATCATCTATTGCAAGCCTTTTCCACATGAGTTACAGAGAACCCTTTCATTTATTAGTTTTTCATGGTTATCCATAGAGAAAAATAAAGAAATACATACTTATGCTTAGTATAGTAAGATAGATAGACAGATTTGTGCAATCTTCTTCTTGGTTTGTTTTATATTAACTTCTTTTATTTCAATATATAACTAATAGAGACTAAACCCCTCCCATTGCATAAAACAAAATCGTCACCTTTTGCATGCATTGGCCAAATGCTCATATCTATCGAGAATTTTTATGATACAACTCTTCCTAGCTACACTGTACGGGTGGGCAATTTTTTTGCTCATGACCGCGCAAATTCATCATCCAATTGCACTCCCATCTCTTCCTTCTATATTTTGCTTCAGTTTCATGTGTGCACAACTCCATATTTTGATATTTAATTACTAAATAAATACACTAAAAGGGATCTTTATATATGGAGTTTGCTTCCCATTACAAATGGAAAATGAAAAACTTTTTTCATTATTTTGTTTGAAATTTAGGTGTTTATTAATTGTATTTTATTTGGACTCTTTATTATGCTATTTTCTTGCCAATTTATATAGAAAGAATATGTTATTTTCTTATTTTTGAAAATTCTATATTTTATATATTTATTAATTAATTGGTACAAAATAACTAACTACTGCTAGCAATGAGAATCTATCACTAAAAGAACATTGACATTCAGAGAGACCTTATTCAATGTGCAATTATCACCACCACTTTGTGCTGGCGCTAGAGATAATATAAACCCTAGAAGAAATTAGGATGTGATTAAAACTAAATTTATAAAGGGGACTGGGTCCCCACTCTAGATTTTGGTCAAACCGCTAGAAGGGAGAGCAAGGAGGACCAAGGTGACGGCGGCATGGAGGAAAACCTAGCAGTAGCCTATTTCCTGATATGGTTGTTGAATACTACAAGCCAAAATAATATTACTTAAACATTTTGTAGGAAAATAGAATACTTAAAATATTCCTGGAAAGTGGTAGACTTATTAATATTAAATTTAAATGAAATAACTTACATGTTATGACATGAACCTAATGGCAATCAAATAATAGCTCGGGTTGAAATAATTGTACACAAAATGAAAAAGAGAACTATTTTATCTTGAGACCCATAAGCTCCATGATGATGTCATCAAAGATGCTAAACATGACATGACCGTTGTAGTAGCAATCGTGTCAATTGAGAAAATAGAGTAGAAAAACAATACTACGTTGCCTCTCTCTTCGTTGAATGCAATTAGGTTATGTCGCTACTTGCTCACGACACTCTTGGTTAGGTAGAGCCGACAGCCACCAAGCCAGTAATATAAATACAAAAATATGTTCCTATATTTCTTTTCTCCTGAATTCATCTTCCAAAAATGACACGAATAAATATAACTATTTATTTTTATTTATTCTAAAATAAAGTGTCCAAATATTAACATAAAAAAGCTAGCTCCCCGCGCAATTTGCGCGGGCCACCTTGCTAGTTTATTATTAATTTCTCAACTAATAGAGATATGGTATGTAATTCCACCATTACAATTGCATATCTCATCTTCTCAATCCACCATGACACTTGCCAATTAAAATTCTAGACCTACCATTTTTCCCAATATTATTTGCACCAAGCTAGGCATCCATGAATGTGAACACATCAGATAGTTATTTTGAGAAAAAAGACGCATTGGCATTGCTTGTTTTACAGTACCCGTTGTACACTTGGCGTGTCTTGCAGATGTAGAAGATGGAGCCCCAATCCACAGTTTGATCATTCTTGTAGTAGCAACTCTGTACAAGTTACTATGTCTAGATTCTAGAACACTACTGGTTGCTCGTATGCAAGCGTAACCATGGCACTATGGCAGACGGATGGATGGATCTGTCTACACATATGGATGCCGATGCTCACTAACGTACATCACTCCCATACCCAGGCTATACGCGTACCCATCCTTTCTCTCTCTCTCTATCTCTCATGCAGCACCTGTTTTTTCTCTCTGTCCACACTTTCTCTCTCTAGCAGTGAGCTGAGAGGAGAGAGAGGTGTGTGGACTGACGCTGGCGGGCAGCGCTGCGCTGCGCTGTGTGTCATGCAATAACTCCACGCCGACATTGAATGCCGTTGCACCCTCTCGCTACTCTCCGCAATAACTCGGGTATTCAATACGGCACCTTCCACCCTTCCCCTCCTCTCCCCACCACCACCTCCCCCCTCCAGTCCAATCCAATCCCCCATCTCCATCGCCGCCGCCGCCGTCCCTTTCAGCCCGGCCTCTCTCCCTCGCTGGCTAGCTCCTCCTCCGGCGTACGTCGTCCTTCTGGTCACTGAGCTCGATCGTTCTCCCTCTTTGATCAGCTCGCTCGGGATCGACCGATCGGCTCTTCTCGGGATAAGAAGAAGATCGATCGGATCGGATCAGGAGCTAGCCGGCGAGGTGCCCACCAAGTCGCGGTGGCGTAGATCCAAGCTCGGGGAAGGTCGGTGGAGAGCGAGAGGGAAAGGGGGAAGCCGCGTTCATGGTGAGGTTTTAGGGTTCGTGCACTGAGGAGGAGGCCAGGAGGGTAGTAGCTAGCAACAGCAGGCTGCTGGTTATGCCCGGAGGGATGATGATCCCCGGCCGGAACAGGAACATGCCGCCGGCCATGATCGGCGGCCTCGCCGGCTACGCCGCCTCCTTCGGCCAGGTATAAACACAACAACAAATAATCCTACTAATCACCTCTCTGAAACTCTTGCTTTGGTTGTACTCCGTTGCCGTGCACCATCATCAGTGTGATTCAGTATGCTGCTTATCTGTTTCATTTTGCCGGGACATTTTCCACGGGAAAAATGCAGTACCGGCTCTACGCTGTACAAGCTAGTTTGGGATATTTAAGGTGCTTATTAATCCCGTCCTTGCCAACACTGATTCTGATGCGTAAGTGTGCATGAATCTTTTTGAGCTAGTAAATATGATAGCTCGGTTGGTCGAGCCTCCATTAGTTGAGACGAAGCCCGGCCAGCTATCCGGGTTCTGACTTCTGAGTGTTGGACTCGTGGATCGCCTTTCGGCGCTTACCTCCGTGAGAACAGGAGGAAGGGAAGGTGTTCTTCACATGTTCTATTTTTTCATGAATCTGTACTTCCAATGTTAAGGTTTCTTAAACCCCCATTTATTTTAGTGCTAGTAGTAGGAGAATATGAGTGGTTTATTGTCATCCTTAAAATGAATTCCACTACGCCGCGTATTTACAGAAAATGAGGGTGGGCATTTAAGTAGGAGATAATTAAATGCCAAAAGCGGGGCTCGTATCTTCAGGATTAATCCGCTGCATTGCATACGACTCTCACTACACTAGTCATCACTCACATGAGATTGAGAAATGCACGCATGGTTGGTGCAGCGCTTTCTGTTGCATGATGCTGTATGCTAGCTGCTTCACCAGCTGTATACCTGTACATGTTCAAGTTGGGGCATCCTTTATTTCTCAAGCAAGTGTGCTGAGCCGTGCGCTTCTTCCGGATTTAATCACTCCTTTTGGCCAATTTAATCAGTACCTTTCTCGAATTTATTGCTCCACCAAAGTGTACCGAGACTTCCTACAGTCTTGCAAGTCAGTACAGATGCTGCCATCTTAAAACCTTCCACGTTTTACTGCAACTAGTAAATGCACTCAGTTTTTATTTCTACCTAAGGTAGGAGTACACAGCTGTACAAGAGTCCTTAATTTTGCAAGTGTACTGCAGTACTTGCTGTTTATTTACCTTCTTCTGAAACAATATATACCTTCAGAAATTTTGTTTTGGAAAATGTCGAGGTTACAGTTGAAGAGGAGTGATGTACGTAAGATCAACCATAGAACCACCAACATGTTCCTTTTTTCTGTTCATTTTTTCATATTGCCTTTGAGTTATTATCTCAATTAATTGTGCTTGGGATGGAACCGCAGCTGATGTTGCAATGTGTAATGCAGAACATGATGGATGGGCAGCATCAGCTCGCGGTGATGCAGCAGCAGCATCAGAACCATGGTCAGCAGCAGCAGGCAGCCACAAGCGAGAGTGATGCACGCGGCCAACGCCACGATGAGCTGCTGATGGAGAGCAAGTCTGGCAGCGACAACATGGAGGGTGGTGCTGGGTCAGGCTCCGGTGGTGAGGAGCTGCAGGAGGAGGACCTCAGCCTTCAGAGGCCACGCAAGAAGCGCTATCACCGCCACACCCAGCACCAGATCCAGGAGCTTGAAGCGTAAGCCTATCTCAAATTCTCAATCTAGTAGCTTTGTGATCGATGCAAGCTTTAATTTATCTAGTATTTGACTGTTATAATTTCAGCTTTGCATTTGATTTGTTTTGGTGCCTGCATATGCATGGATGATGCAGGTTCTTCAAGGAGTTCCCGCACCCTGATGACAAGCAGAGAAAGGAGCTGAGCCGGGAGCTAGGCCTGGAGCCTCTCCAGGTCAAGTTCTGGTTCCAGAACAAGCGCACCCAGATGAAGGTAATGAGTACTGACATTATCGCTAAGCATCACCTCTTTGCATTCACTCTGCAATGCTGTGTGCTATGTTGCAACGTTGCTAATTGAGTGTTTGTTGGTGTTGTTGCATGGATGGGTGTAGACCCAGCAAGAGCGGCACGAGAACACGCAGCTACGGGCCGAGAACGAGAAGCTACGCGCTGAGAATGCGCGTTACAAGGAGGCGCTCGCCAATGCTGCTTGCCCCAACTGTGGCGGCCCTGCCACTGCCGTCATTGGAGAGATGTCCTTCGATGAGCACCACCTTCGCATTGAGAATGCACGCCTCCACGATGAGATCGACCGCATCTCCACCATTGCTGCCAAGTACGTTGGCAAGCCCGTTGTCGGCCTGCTGCCCAACTCATCCAACATCTCCCCTGTTGCTGCCACTGCCGCACCCTATCCGCCCCCACTTTCCACCCACCACCTCATCCCTGGAGCAGCAGAGATGTTTGGTGGCCTCCACCATCGTGGAGCTGCAGCAGGGTTTGACAAGCCTCTGGTGATCGAGCTTGCTGTGGCTGCCATGGAAGAACTGGTTCGGATGGCCCAGCTCGGTGAGCCACTGTGGGTCCCTGCAGTTGTTGACGGTGATGCTACGGAGACTCTCAATGAGGAGGAGTACGCCCATGGGTTCCCTAGGGGCATTGGTCCCAAATCTCCAGAGCTTCGCTCAGAGGCTTCGCGTGAAACTGTTGTTGTCATCATGAACCACGTCAACCTCGTCGAGATGCTCATGGATGTGGTAATCAACTTAATCAAATGAACATGTTATGTTTTTTTGAACGAACAAATGAACATGTTAATTTCCTTGTAGTTCTAGATGCATATTATACAGAGAGTTGAGAATGCTAATCAATCTATCTATGGCGTGCAGAACCAGTGGTCGACATTGTTCTCAAGTATCGTGTCACGGGCTGCCACACTTGAGGTGCTCTCCACCGGTGTTGCTGGCAACTACAATGGTGCACTGCAGCTGGTAGCTAGTCTCAAAAGTTCTGATTTTGTTCATATCAGTTTGATCACATCGATTTTTTCTTGTTACTAATACAAGGTGATCATGGATGCAGATGACAGCAGAGTTCCAAATGCCATCACCATTGGTGCCAACCCGTGAGAGCCAGTTTGTGCGTTACTGCAAGCAGCACACAGACGGCGGCTGGGCAGTGGTGGATGTGTCCCTTGATGGCCTGCGTGCTGACGGGGCAGCAGGCGCGCGTGGGCGGCGCCGTCCCTCGGGTTGCTTGATCCGGGAGATGCCGAATGGCTACTCCCGCGTGACATGGGTGGAGCACGTGGAGGCGGATGACACCATGGTGCACGACCTGTACCGTCCACTGGTGAGCTCTGGGCTGGCGTTCGGTGCTCGGCGGTGGGCAGCAGCACTGGAGCGGCAGTGTGAGCGCCTTGCCAGCGCCATGGCCAGCGGTGTCCCTGCAGCACCCGCAGGAGGTGACGCCGCTGGTGTCGTGACCTCGCCAGAGGGGCGTCGGAGCATGCTCCGGTTGGCGGAGAGGATGGTGGCAAGCTTTTGTGGTGGCGTGACGGCTTCGACGACGCACCAGTGGACCACGCTTTCAGGCAGTGGCCCTGAGGACGTGCGTGTGATGACACGCAAGAGCGTTGATGACCCTGGCCGCCCGCCTGGCATCATCCTGAATGCGGCCACCTCCTTCTGGCTCCCTGTGCCTCCTGCACGCGTCTTCGGCTTCCTCCGCGATGATGCCACCCGCAGCGAGTGGGACATCCTGTCCAACGGTGGTGATGTGCAGGAGATGGCACATATCGCCAACGGCCGTGACCATGGCAACGCGGTCTCTCTCCTCCGTGTGAACGTAAGTTGATCTCAATTCTCAGTCATCTCCTGCAGCTAGTGTTCTCGCTACTTATTTAATCTGATGGCGCATTGATGCTGTGGCCATGTCAATCTGTGTGCAGAACGCCAACTCGAACCAGAGCAACATGCTGATCCTGCAGGAGTGCTGCACCGATGCGACGGGTTCCTACGTGATCTATGCGCCCGTGGACGTGGTGGCCATGAACGTGGTGCTCAACGGTGGGGACCCGGACTATGTGGCGTTGCTGCCGTCAGGGTTTGCCATCCTGCCCGATGGTCCTGGCGCGGGCGGTGGCGGGTCGCTCCTCACTGTGGCGTTCCAGATCCTGGTGGACTCGGTACCCACTGCCAAGCTCTCCCTGGGCTCCGTCGCCACTGTCAACAGCCTCATCGCCTGCACGGTGGAGCGCATCAAGGCCGCCCTCGCAGCTGACGATGCTGCGGGTGCTGCCGGCGCCCGGTGACCACCCTATGGTTAGCACCAGTGCTTCTTCCTCCCCTGAATGGCTGCACAGAAATTCAATGAATACCATTTTCTTTGGCTGATGATGAATTCGATCTATTTCTGTTGGGTGGGTGCAGGAGACGAATGAACCTGGGGAGGGATGAAGAGCAGGTCAAAACAAAATCAAATCAGGTGAAAATTGAGATTTGGGAGGATCTGGCAATGCGGGGAGTCAAGAACGCACCGCGTGCTCTCCTTGCAAGGTGTTGCCTTCTGATTCAGAGTAGGCGAGGGGCGCAACACTTTGCAAGGGGGTTGGTTCGGGCATTGACTCTCTTCCTCTCTTCTCCTCCCATCCCATCGACCTGCCAATCTCTCTCCAGGGGGGTTGTAGTAGAAGCATCTCATCAGCTAGCAGCTAGACCATGCATGCATAGCTTTTAATTGGATTATTGTGCCTTGGTGTCATGATGCGTGTCTGCGCACCTGTCTCTTTGGTTTCCTCTATTTTCTCTAGCTCCCTTCTCTGCGTGCATGGAGGTTTATTTAACTTGACTTTGGAGATTGAAAAAGTTTGAACCGGTTGGTTGGACTGTTTTTTATTTTCTCAAATTTTCATTCCTTCTGTTCTAGTTAGTTCATTATTTTTTTTGGTACCAATTATGCAAAGAGAGCCGTGTTTGAGTTCAAGAACATGGTGAGACACCCCTGGGCCCATGTCATTTCTCCGGCCCACTGCCCCCTGACACCAAATGTATTTTTGTGCTACGCTAGCCGCTAGCCCACATGGCACGAAGCAACATTTTCCAAAAAAAAAATGACACGAAGCAGGGCAGCAAAACTCTACTTGTTCCTTTCCGCTCAAAGGTCTCGTTTTCGTACGAGGAAGAGGTCTTTGTCCTTTGACACCTACGAAAGCTTTCCAGACAGCGTGAGGGCTCAACCACTGAACAAGGTGCCGTGAAGGCCAGGTTGCATACTTGCATCCAAGATCCGGCAGCTGGTTCTTTTGAAACGAATCAGGAGCTGGTTCAGTAAACATGTCCCCATTAGAGCAGCATCAACTTTGTTCAGATATGACACCCAACTAAACAAATGCAGGGAAGCTTGACTTCCCCAGACACCAGAACAAGCCCAACTTGTTCAGTTCGAGTCGGCTTTACATCTCGCTTTCGTACGAGGAAGGTGACCCAGCTGAAAGCTTACGAGTTATGACAACTTTTCAGACAGATGTAGACAATCAGATTGCGGTCAGGCGCCGCAGCTGGTTCAGTAAACCAAGTCCAAATAGGTCACCTTTACCAACCCAGCAGCAACAAGCCAACGTATCGACTGGATGGAAATGGAATGGGCATCACAGAGTGACGCCTTGAGGGATCAACCACTGAAAACATAGCGTGAACAGATTGCAGTCAAGCTCAGCAACTGGTTCAGTAAACAAAGTCCAATTAGATTACCTGACCTACCCAGCAGCCACAAATGAACTGGTAAGTGGTAACAGCGTCACAAAGATCTCAAATCTCAACCATCAGAGTTACTAACAAACGTAAGCAAGCATCCCAACAGCGGAGAGTTCAACAAGGGAGAAAGCTTGACATTTATTATTTCAATTATCTGATTCAACATCATTTCCTGATACAAGACAACAAACAAAGAAACAAAGTCGCTACCAGCTAATACAATACAAGCTTCCGGGTATTATTGGTGCTTTATCCGAACGAACAGCGCTAGATTATTGCCGAACCCTTCAAAACTTTTGAAATGGAGAGACCTTTGTATAGACTGTATGGTGCTTTAGACATCGAGGTACTTGCTGGCGGTGTGGACGTCCTTGTCTCCTCGTCCGCTGCAGTTCACCACCACCCTCACGCCGTCAGGCAGGGTCGGGCAGAGCTTCTCAAGGTAGGCAAGGGCATGGGAGGTCTCCAGGGCGGGGATGATGCCCTCCAGGCGAGAGACACGCTTGAAAGCTGCATGCCAGTGTCACCATGAGGTCAGATATTGAACATCATTCAGGACAGAAAAGTGTGGGTACACTACTGAATCAGTTGCGGAGACAATTTTAATAGTTCAGCAAAATACAAATCGCATGTACACATCAGCACAAAAAACACAGAAATGCTGTGTATACAAACAGGGAAAAGACAAATAAACAGTCAGTGTATCTCATACAGGAAACCCAGGACTATGACATTGGAGTTCCTGCTATGTCAAGTTGTCAACTACATATTTAACAATCAGTCAGTGATGGATCACATCTTGCTGATTTACATGTTTAAAACAATCCGCAATGTGATATCTTCACTGATTAAAATTTTCCAGCATCTTGAGGCACTCCACGTGGGTGCCTCCACTGACTGATTTTCTAGCATCTTTGAAATCATTTCAGGCACAAATAATAAGCAGAAATTGTACTGATATCAGTAGATGTAAGAAGAATGAAGAAAGTTGGACACCCCCTAACTTTTCACCCTAAGCTACTTAGTACGTCCATCGGGATCTTGCTCCACTTACATCAAGAAAATTCAGAATGTCCATGTTAATTAGACCTGTTAGTCCTGATTTCAGGATGTTCAAAGTTCACACCATCAACCTGATGCTGCAGCATCGAAGGGTGGATTGGGAATCTACTAGATAAAATTGGTGCAGACACTACAAAAGATGGTAAGAGATAGCAATAGACATACCATCCAGTGCCTCCTGATCGGTTACACTGTCGTACTCAGCACGTCCAATATCCTTCAAGAAACTGTGCTCAGGCCCAACACCAGGGTAGTCCAGCCTATGATTCCAAAAAATGGATTGTTAGCCCACATGATATGAAACAAATAGTCATGTGAATGTAAACAGCAAACAAACTTACCCAGCACTGATGGAGTGGGGTTCAATAACTTGTCCATCATCATCCTGGAGCAAATAGCTCATAGATCCATGGAGAACTCCAACTTCACCCTTTGTCAAAGTTGCTGCATGCTTGTCAGTGTCAACACCATGACCAGCAGCCTCCACTCCAATCAGCCTCACATCTTGATCATCAACAAACTCATGGAATAGGCCCATAGCATTTGATCCACCACCAACACAAGCAACCAACACATCAGGCTTGCCACCCCATTTGTCCATGGCCTGCCTCCGGGTCTCCTGGCCAATAATCTTATGGAACTCCCTCACCATCATTGGGTACGGGTGCGGACCAGCAACTGAACCCAAGATGTAGTGAGTCGTCTCCACGTTAGTAACCCAGTCACGGATAGCTTGTGAAGTCGCATCCTTCAGGGTTGCTGTCCCAGAATGCACTGCCCTGACCTGTTATTTAGCAAAACAAAGCAAGAAATTGATGAGAAAAGCGTTTACATATCTGACAACAAACACTCTAAAAGAAAAGGCAAAGATGGATGCTTTTCTGAATAAGTACTGCTACCAAAAAACAATTTCAGGTCCAAACTTAATCTAAGAGAAGACAAGAGATTTTCACCATACCTCTGCACCGAGAAGCTTCATCCTGAAAACATTGAGAGCCTGCCTCTCCATATCCTGGGCACCCATGTAAATGATGCACTGCAGCCCAAAACGTGCGCACACCGTGGCAGTGGCAACACCATGCTGACCAGCCCCAGTCTCAGCAATGATGCGCTCCTTCCCAAGCCGCTTGGCGAGCAAGGCCTGCGCCACGGCATTGTTGATCTTGTGGGCACCGGTGTGGTTGAGATCCTCCCTCTTGAGGTAGATGAGCGGGCCCGTGCCGTCGGCGCGCTTGTAGTGCTCGGTCAGGCGCTCCGCGAAGTACAGAGGGCTCTCGCGGCCAACGTAGTCCTTGAGGATGCCGTCAAGTTCTTTCTGCAGAGCAGGGTAGTAAGGTCAGACATGGTTCTTATATGTCGTCTATAAAAATGTACTACCAGAAGGTACTAACACGATTGGTGGATCACAGAATGCTGACAATACTAGGGGTGATAAATTCTATATTTTTTTTAAAAAAAATTATGGTTTGTTCTGAATGGCATGCATGAATAGGTGCACTTTTCCATGAATCTTGGCATGAATAAATAGGTGTACTTTTCCATGAAAAAATTATGGTTTGTTCTGAATGGCATGAATAGGTGCGCTTTTCCTGTCCTCCCTGCAAACTTCAGTCAGGTGCCTGTCCGGGTTCAAAAACAGTGGGACATCAGTGTCTACAGTGTGCGCCTACACGGGGATTGGATGGTGGAAATGGACCCAGGATGCAATCGGCAGATCAACCTCACTCAGGTGACAATATCCCCGAGGCCAATTTGACACGGGATCCACTAACGACCACGAATCCAAATCGGAGGGAACCCATCAGACACCAGTGCTGACTGAATCTCGTGGCCAAACAAAAACAGCCCCCCATCGAATCGAGAAATTTCTAAACACGACACCACCAGCGGGTTCTTGAAAGGCATGCGAATTGGGTGTCATGTTTTGAAATCTCTCCATCGAATCGACCGATATCTCCGAGCAAGCACCACCAGCGGGTGCGAAATCCCCCGAATCGGGAGTCCCGACACGGAGAGAAGCGGAGGATGAAGGGAGACGGTGGATGGGATTACCTGGAACTCGTCGTCGGTGGCGAGGGCGTGGAAGGCGTTCTCGAGCTCAGTGAGCGCGTGCATCAGCGTCTCGGGGACGTACTTGCCCCCGAACCTGCCGAACCTCCCCATCGGGTCGGGCCTCTCCATGCCCCCCGCCGCCGCCGCGCCGTTCCGCGACTCCACCGCGGGGGCCTCCGCCGCCACCGCCTTCGCCGGCTGCATTGCCGCCGCGGCCACCGCGCCCCTCCTCGAAGCCCCGGTCGCCGACGGCACCCGCAGCACCGCGCGCGATGGGAACGACGCGCCGGCTGCGGCGGCGCGGGTCGGGGCGGCGGCGGCGCGGCTAGGGCTCCCGATTGCGGCGGCCATTTGGGTGGGGGACAATGGCAGGGCGGCTAAAAGAAGGGGGGAAATGGGATAGAGAAGGCGGGGTGGGGCTGGAGTGGTCGGGGAGCGGGTACCCGCGAGGCGGGTATATATTGTTGTGGTAGCCTTTGGATTTCCGGGCCGCGGGGTTGGTGGGTCCACGTTGTTCCTCCTGGACCCGGTGCTCGTGCCCCAGGCTCGCGGCGTGCACCGCCGCTCGCTAGATCTCCTTGCCGTGCATGTGGACCGGGTGCAGGGAGGATCGGGCGGCGGGCCCACCGGATCGGGGAGGTCGGAGGGTGGTAGTGGGCAACTGGGCTAGGAGGAGCACGTGCGGAGCCGCTCGTTCGTGTCCCCACGGTGCATGCTCGTTTTGCGGCTGTCCGGGGGCAGGGGCATTTTGGGGATACCCAGTTATGCCGGCGTTACGTCTACTGTGTGACGTGGACGACCCCCACACCGCCGGCTCGATGTGGGCGTCGGCGTCGAGGGATCGGGACGGCGAGGTCGACGCCAGCGGAGACCGTCCGTTCACATTATCCAAAAGCACGGTGGTAGATCCTGGATTCCTGGTCGAAGCCGACAAGTGGTCTTTTAATTCGTGTTTAATTCTCTCTTTTGCTCTTTCCTTTTTGTTCGTTTGTTTCAAAGATTTTTTCCCCAAGTGTGTTTTTTTATCCTCAGCCATTACAACTTTCTAAGTTTTGAAAAACGCTATTACTATTTGCCCATTTAGAAACTTGCCATTATAATTCTTGTTCAATCGTGTCATTCTTCACGTACGTATTCGACAACACTGGACCCATATGCAGGTGACTAAAGGCTAGTGTATTCTCGTATGGCCCAAAACACCCATGTTGCTTCTCTCCCTCCACTCGTTGACTCTTTCAACCTTCAGCCGTTCTTCCACCTCTCCCCCATTTTCTCTTGCCGAGCAGTAGCCACCGTAATCGATAGGAGATGCCGTCGCTACCACGCGAGCGCCACCGCGGCCATGCGCTAGCTGCCGTCGATGGGAGATTCCGACGCTGCCACTAGGGGCGAGATGGCGAGCCCCGTGGGCACGGGGTGGGCAATAACCGCCGCGCCCACTCGCGAATTGCCACCACCGCGCCATGCGGGCCCCGTCGATGAGAACAGCCGCCGACGCACCGTTGTTGCCGTCGAGTTACACACCGACGGGTTCGCGTCGTCGCTCGTCGGCGTCCGTCTGTGCTCCATCCATGACCGCTTCTAGAAGGTTCTGGAAATAGAGGAGGGGGACTCGTGGAGCCACACGTCAACGAGTATAGGAAGAGAGAAGCAGCAAGAGTGTTTTAGTCCATGTAGACGATGAGTATGCGTACATTGGTCTGACAGTGGGCCCAAACACCTGGGAGACATACACTACTACACAAACCCTCATCACAACCGGTTCGCAACCCCTATCACAACCGGTTTTGGGAGGCGGATGAGATAAAGCGGCTGTGATAGTCCCCCCTATCACAACCGGTTTTCAAAAACCGGCTGTGATGACCCCATCACAACCGGTTTTCATCTAAACCCAAAATAAACCAAAATAAAATAGCAAAACATTTTATTTATTTGGGGGATGGACCCCATCAACCACTACCCACCGTCGGAAAAATCGTGTGCTACGCGGTCGGTGGGATTCGAACCCGCGACCTCAACTTTGTGCATAGCCTCCTCTACCACTACACCACTAGAGTGTTTGTGTCTATATACCATTTTGATTCCCCTCATATTAATGTTTTTCGAGTGTAAATTGCTTATTTGAGGCTCTAAATGACTTCAAATAAAAACGTGGTGAACTACAATGTTTCATAACTTTTTAAGATCTACAACTTTCGTTTTGGTCAAAAGTTCATCCGAGGTCGTTTACAAAATTTGAATTTTCAAATTTAAAAAATTCAAACTTAGATTCGGTTGACAAGATGACTTCAAATAAAAAAGTGGTGAACTACAATGTTTCACAACTTTTCAAGATCTACAACTTTCGCTTTGGTCAAAAGTTCATCCGAGGTCGTTTACAAAATTTAAATTTTCAAATTTGAAAAATTCAAACTTAGATTCGGTTGACAAGATGACTTCAAATAAAAAGTGGTGAACTACAATGTTTCATAACTTTTCAAGATCTACAACTTTCGTTTTGGTCAAAAGTTCATCCGAGGTCGTTTACAAAATTTAAATTTTCAAATTTGCCCTCCAAAAATGTGTTAGTAAAGAACCGGTTGTGATGCTCACCATCAAAAACCAGTTGTGATGCTCACCATCACAACCGGTTTTCAAAAACCGGTAAAACCGGTTGTGATAGTGAGCATCACAACCGGTTTGTAAGAAAAACCGGTTGTGATATGCCGGCCGACTATCACAACCGGTTTTGAGAAAACCGGTTGTGATAGGGCTATCACAACCGGTTTTCTAAAAACCGGTTGTGATAGCCTATCACAACCGGTTTTCTCAAAACCGGTTGTGATAGCCCGTTTGTGAAAGTGGTTTGTGTAGTAGTGATAGAAAATGACATGATTCAAGTTCAACAAGAATTATAATGCAAGTTTCGAAATAGACAAGTAGTAATGGTGTTTTTTAAAACTTGAAAGTTGTAATGGCGAGGATAAAATTTTTCCATGCGTGTCTCTAAACCACCCGGTAAACAAGTTACTACCTTTGACAAAAAAAAAAGTGAAAAAATACTGTTCTTCCATGGAGATAACCCGGCAGCGTTCTATCGCCCCTGCTCCACACACCTGCACGGCACCGAACTGGCCAAGCCAGTCGCTTAACCTGTCAGTTGTCTTCAAAGTGCGGCCCTCGAGAGAAGATAGTGAGGTCGGCGGAGGAGAGAGGGTGGTACGAGTAGTGAGCAGCTGGGCACGTGCAGCCGCTCGTTCCTGTGCCCACTGTGCATGCTCCCCTTGCGGCTGTCCCGTGGAAAGGGGCATTTTGGGAGACCCTGTTATCCAGGTGCCACGTGGACAGCTCCCCCACCGCCGGCTCACCGGCGTCGGCGGGTCGGCGAGGTCGACGCCGGCGGGGACCGACCGTCTGTTCAGATACTCGAGCGCGGTGGTTGGTTGGGGGGTGGATGTGGGATCCTGGTGGATGCCGACAGGAGGTCTTCTGTTTGGGTCTTCCTCTCTTTTAATTTGCTCTTTCTTTTATTCATATTTCAAAGATATATTCTTTTCAATGGGTAGATTTGCAGGGTTTACAGATCTCCTTGATCACTGCATCGTGCGTGTCTCAAGACTATTTCCGAGTTTTAGTTGCACGACTTATAAGACTACCGTATCATTTTGTGATATTTGAATTGTGGAGTGAATGACTCTGTACAAAGATTTGCCCGTGTGATTTGCATGTTTCTCACTTCTATATATGTTAAGAACTATAGAAATGCTTTCTTAATATAACTAGTATACTCCATCTGTTTCAAACTATAGGTTGTTTTGACCGTTTAGATTAATAACTTTTGCTATGCATATAGATATATGTTATGTCTAGGTGCATAGCAAAAAGTACGAACGTGAAATTGTCAAAACAAACTATAATTTTGGACAAAGGGAGTAATACCATATATGCTCAGGTTTGTTTGACACGACTCCAGCTTCAACCACTAAGTAATTAATAATAAAGTTAGCATTGCGATCTCATCATTTTATAGGCTAATCGTCATAAGCACCTTGCGTTGGGTTTTGCTTCTCCGATCCAATCCAAACAATCGTCAAACTTGTTGCTGCACGTTGTCATCTGATCGCTGTACAGTACAGGACAGCGGGGCGTGGAGCCGTGAGAGTAAATATACGAATAACTAATTGTACAAGATAACAACCCATGCACGTAGCACCTTAATTCTGTAGGCTGATGGAGCCGGCGGCGACCTGCCGTCATCTAGCTACGTAATCGGCATGAGTGTGTGCTGAGAGAGAGGGGGGAGGGGAGGTTTCCTGGCAGCAGCAGCAACCCATCAACGGAGGAGGCTGCCCGGCCGTCGTGGTCGTCGATCGGGCAGCACCCAGACCCAGCAGCTGCTGCAAGCGCACGGCGCCTCTACTTCTAGCTCGATCTGCGCAAGAACAATCAGCAGAGAAACAATGAGGCTTCGGTCCTGTGACGGCACCATATGTGTAATGGTCTCCTAATATCTTTCTTTCGGCTTGGTAATCCTCCTACATCGTCATCTCTAGTGACTAGTCAGGTGATTCAGGTCCTGATTATTCATCCTCCCCTGCAGTGGGGAACCCGATGCCGATGTGGAGACGCTGTCGGTGGTCTCTAATCATCCAGGTTCAAGAGTTGAAACAGCAAAAGTACACCCTTTTTTTTACAGTATTTGGTTTGTCCTTGCACATGCTTTTTTAACCTATCGCGCATGCCTTGCACGCAGAAATCGATTTTAACTGTGCAAATCAGTGCTTTACCCATGCACCATCTAGCAGTAACAGGGTCACCATCGAGATGACAGATTCACAGTAAAGTAACTGTATGACACAACCTCTTCAAGCGCATGATGATATGAGTTTGTTTATTTATTAATTAGTTGCGTGCGCGAGACTAGAATAAAGCACGTTCCCGAAGAGATGGCGTTGTTTTAATTAGCTAGTATTGTTTGTTTCCGCGAGTAGATTACTAGGAGACTAAAGTAGTCTCGAAACGAAGGCATCGTCGTCATCGACCGCGCGCGTTGCACGTGATGATCTATGGTCTGATCCGATTTCTATGGCGTCACGCCAAGTTTTGCTTGTCTGTTTACATACTTATTACAGCGAGCTTCTGTCTTATCTTATCTTTTTCTCTCTTATAAAATACTATTAAAACAACTAAAATCAATCACAGTAATTGGACTTATCGACCAGTGGAACAGACCCGGTGTCGAGAACAGGCAGGTCCAATTGCAGTATAAAATATAAATATGTAAATACACATGTGGGGGGTAGCAACTGCCCCGATCAGTCGATCTGCCATCAGGCCACTGGCCACACCACAGGAGCTAGCCCATCATCAGACTTGCACTGGGGTCCTGGAATATTGTAAATCTTCTTGTATAATATCAATACAAGGAATCCATTTACCAATGAGCATTGCAATATATACATGAAAAATCAAATATTGAATTAGCACCGGATAATGGAATTGTAAGTATTTGAATATCTATACTCGTTCAACAGGTTTCCCTAGGAAAATTGAATCTTTCCACGTGGGATGCAATGCCATGTGATAACTTTCCCTACAATTACAAATGTCTAGAGCTAAAAAAAACTCTAGGGCAATAGCTATTTTCGGTCGAAAATTTCAACATTTTCCTAGGACCCTACCAAACCTGGAAATTCAGGGGGTGTTTAGTTCCCCGTCAAAATTTTTACACGTCAATCACACCAATAACACACACATGACATATTAAATGAAATTGAAAAAAAGTTGCATTTCATAGATCACCTGTAAATTGCGAGACAAATCTTTTGAGACTAATTAGTTCGTGATTAGATAATAAATTGCTACAGCAATAAATCTCGTGATTTACGAACAGAATCTGTAGTTAGTTTATGTTTAATACTTTAAATGTGAAAGATTTCATTTCAAAATCTTTACCCAAACGAACTAAACACCACCTTTGTAATACTGTTTCGAGCTTTTCCCTAGGATTTTAGGGATAGAGGAACACGGTGAGACGACAGTGATCGCTTTCCCAAACCTTTTTGAGGTGGCACGAGCCCACTGGCGGATCTGAAAGCCAGGTATCAACGTGTTGAACTTGCGGGGGCATCTCAGCGTCACCTCCGTCTCTAGGGTCACACGCTCGAGCGCGGAGCTGCTCTTCTCCAGGATGCCGCACAGCAGCTCCACCTGAGCCCTGTAGCACCGGAACCCGCTCATGTGGACCGTCCTGAGGCTTCCGAGGGGGCGCATGCAGGAGGCTCCCTCCCCTGTCACCTCCCCTGCCCAGCACACGTCGCAACGGTGTGTCGGAACGGCCGCATACAACATCTGTTTCAGAAGTAGCCACGGTCAGCATAACATTTGTGTGCTAGCTGCAGGTTTTTAGTTCTACTCTTTCCCAAAAGGTAAATCTCATCAAAGCATACTACTTAGCTAACAACGATGCAGGAACTAAATAATGTAGTCTAGATGCATCCATGTTAATCTGGTTAAGAACTTAAGATCAATAGAAGAGAAGAATCCTCACATGTAACTGCAGCGTCTCCAACTGGGGTGCAGAGTTCAAGCAGTGAGCCAGCTGAAGAAGCCCGCTGTGGCTATTTGGAACAGGAGTGCATATTCTTATTTCGCAAGTCAGAAGCCTCAAGTTCATAAACATGTGCGTCGGTCCTGTCGCCGTATGCACCTGAAACTCGCATGACAGGAACGAAAACGAAAAACATTATTAGCACTCTTGGTGGAAGAAGTGTGAGCGAGGTAAGTTGGTAAGTAAAGGAAATGACATATACACCAGCAGGTACCTGTGAGACCCAGTCTCCGTAATAAACATATGCGTTCATATCAGCACGCATGTTTAGCTCCTTGACTCCTGAAATACTGGGGATTGCAGTGAATGTGTGGTCCAGTGCTTCATCGTCCTGCTTAAACTTTACTGATGCCTTCTCTAATTTCGAGCAACCGTGGAGCACAATAGGAATCACATTGCCTTTGTACTCAAAATGAGCAAGACCAGTAACATGAAAACAGATCATCTGAACATACATATGGGAAATTAGCAGATGCCTGAGTTTATTGAGCTGGTGCGGTATGTTCAGAGCAGTCACACCAGAGCACGCGATGAGCTTCAAGTCCTCCAGACTAGAACAATTTAATAGCAAGTCCGCGATATCTCCAACTATTTGAACAGAGTGCAAAACGAGCCTTTTGAGTTTTGTAAGGCCACATGTATCCAGGTGTGGTTCTATAGAAACATTAGAGAGAAACAAGGATTGGATAAAGGGACCATCTGGAGCACCCAAAGCATCAAGAGGGAAGCGATAAAGGGACCATCTGGACCACCCAAATACTCCAGTATACTTATGTTTTCTTGACGACCACAGGTTAATACCTATGGTCTTTGCCTTTGCTGCAGTGGCGAAGCGAATCCACCCATCGATATGGTCTGAGGATTCCTCCCGAAGGCCGCACCTGATTCTGAATTTATTGAGCCCTCTTCCGCTGTGCTGTTGTATGACAGAATTGACAGCCTCAATGAACTTTGCTCTTTTGACACAATCCTTATCCTTGGACCGGGGTTTCGTGGCATCAAAGCAGAGATTAGGGTGCTGTCTCCAGTCCAATCTCCAGCTTCTTGACACAAGACTTGTCCTTGCAGCTTCTTTCAGTGGCAGCAGCGACAAAATAATAGTTTGGATATCCTGAGGGGCAAGAAAGGACGGTTAGACGTTCAGTGGTGACCAAATCAAACTACATGATACAAAGACTCAAAGAGTGGTTAAATCACTTCAATGTCTTTTTTTTTTTTGCAAGGAAAAAAAAACTGAGCACGTAATCAGATAATCAAACATTATACGATAGTGCAAAGGAATCGAAACACAGAACCATTTAATATCTTTTTCCAGCCTCAGGGGTTAAGGGTAGCTAAATGCTGACAAAGAGGTAAAAACTGGTTAAGGAGAACAACGCAGCATGTATTGAGCTTGAATGGTTGAGCTTGACAGAAACTGCATGGTAGGCGTGCGTTCGAAATGTCCATAGCAATTTGAATTTACAGGAACCCGAAAACCAAAAACCCAAATCAAGAGCAAAACTCTGTTAGCCGATTATCTTTCTAACAGAATTGATTCACCAACCAACCCTACAAAGAGGGTCGGAGACTCGGAGGGGAGACACAGTGACACAGCCGCAGGGCAGGAGAGGAGAGCGTTTGTTTACCTCGGGGAGGTCGCTCATGTTGAAGGAGGATGACGAGGAGGAAGGGTTGAGCGCGTCGTCGGAAGCGATGCCGTGACGCTCCATCCTCATCCTCGTCGTCCGGGAACTACAGGCCGTTCGATCCCCTCGCTCCTTCCTCCCTCGCTTGCCTCGCGCACCGCTGGCGGCTTGACCGCGTCGCCGAGAGAGGTTAGGCCGCCGGCGTTAGAGGAGAAGGTATCGGAGGAATCGACCGCGGTGGGCGGTGGGCGGCGAGGCAGCGGATCGCCGCCGGCCGGGGTGGTGGTTACCGGCGCCGGACCAGGTTCCGGGCGGGGGCGTTACGTCGGAGAGATTAGGGGAGGGCGGGGATGCGCCGGCCGGCGGCGGCCGGGGTAGTAGGTGACCGAGGAAGGAGGCCGGGATTGGGTCTTTGATGGGCCAATGGTGGCTACCCTATCTGGGCCCCCTTGTGATTGGGCTACAAGGACTAGAATTGTGTCAAGCCCTCTATGACACTAATCCTCACGTTATTAATCTCTGTAATCATCGATCACAATCAGTAGTACACTGATACGGGAAAAAAATCTAAACGGAGGATGCCAGCCACAATTCGACTGAGTATCGCACAGGCCAGAACACCAAGGCACGCTGAGCACAGAACACAACACAGCATGTAAATTGCCTCCTATAGTCCTATTCATAATTCATGAAAACAATCCACACCTTGCGTACTTCGCTACATGGAGTTTCAATCTTGAAATAAATCTTCTACAAAAGTTACAGTTGAGGCGTTGGTGCCATCGCGCTCGCTAGCAGCGGCGCCACCTGTCTACCAAACCACACTATCTATGAACTCTCAAACTGCAAGCAAAAGCTGGGTTTTGAAGCGCTGCTATTTTACATAGTCCTGGACAACCACAGATGTGGCGCTTCCAATAAATTTCAACCTCGGGCGGAGAACTCCCCGTCACTGCAGCCCCCTTTTGCGAGGGGGCACCCCTTCTCCCGTTGCCAATGTTATTCATGAAACGCTAAGCCTTGGCATCCTTAGCATCCTTGGCATACTTGCCAACGTATGCCTGCAAGCAATGCACACGTCCAGTTAGAGCAGGATGGAGGTGAAAATTAAAGTTTGAGTGCACGATGAAAATATCAGAGTAAAAAATTGATGGAAGAGGGGACTGAGGTTCACCTGTACGAGTTTATTTAGTTTATCTTTCGAGTAGGACATGTAGATCTCGATCTTCTCTTTTGTTGGAGGTGTATTTTCCACCGTGCTTGTAACTTTGTCGACAACCTTCTTCACGATGGTTTTATGGACCTCCCTGCTCATCTGACCCTCTTTCCATGTAGGCTTCAGTGCTTCCTTCACAAAGTCCGCAAGTGCAACCTTGAACATCTTCAGTGGCTTGGAGTCCTTGCTCTTCTTATTATCGCCGTCTTCATGAGCCTCAGCGTCACTATCTTTATTCTCTCCTTTCTTACTTTCTGGAGGCACAGTTTCATTGACCACCGAAGCAGCAGCAGCAGCAGGAGCAGACGGTGCACCTGCATGAGGTAAGCGCATAGAGTTGCCATTACTACTACCGATGGCAATTGGCATCTGGAGTGTCTGGGGAGCCTGCTGCTGCTGTTCGGATGAAACAGAGATACCAGGTTGGACTATGCCTGATTGTTGCTGCGCCCAGGGAAACTGATTGGGTTGAACAGCTGGAGGTACAGCAGACGAAGCGGCCATCAGGCCTGAATTAACATTGGGCTGTGATGATTGCAATCCAACTGTACCAGCACCAAAAGCAGTATTTAAGTATTGTGCCAAGGATGCAGTAATGTTACTAACTGTTTCACTTTTTGCTGCATTGTGATAAACAGGAACTCCAGCCATATCAGTTGAGCTGGAAGTTGGCACATGAGGCAACCCTTGCAAGGATTGATTTTGCATATTTTGAGCAACTGGCTGGAAATTCTGCATGTTTTGTATACTTTGAGAACCGATGTCTTGACCTAGCCTGGGGACGTCAACTGTTGCCTGACTCTGCCCAGCAAGCACGGTTGTTGGAAGATTCTGTGGAACTTGACCTGCAACACTGAAATTATGTCCATTATGTGCAGAGGGATTTGACAGTGCCCGTGGCTCTAGACCATAGCCATGTTGGCCATGCCCCATATGAGGAGCAGCTGGCTGGCCCTGCATGCTGGGAGTTGAGTTATTTGCAGCTGCCTGCGGAACTACAAATTGCTCCTGTCTGTTCTGATGTATGGAGAAGTTGTTTTGTTGCAAGTGGCTATTTGAAGGGAATGAGGATGTAACGTTCTGCAATTGGGTGGTGGCTGGAAGAGTTGATGACCCAGGAATATGAGGAATCGCGTCATGTCTCTGAAGTATTTGGCTAAGGCCTTGCTCTGCCATAATATTAGCACTGTGCATACCCGACTGCATGCTCAAATCTCCAATGGTTGCAGGAGCATTCTGACTGCCCATGCCAGATACATTCTCATTATTCATATTATCTGCAGTAGTCTGCACAGGAGCTAACAATTGTGGCTGTTGTGAAACAGCAACTTCATGTTTATTTTCCACTTGTGAAGCAAAATCTTCCTGGGAAATAATCTGGTACTGGCTCTTTCCAGCATCTTTTGAATGCCGGTTTTCATACTCATAACGAGAATCATTTCTGCCAATACTCTGAGAAATAGGATTCTCCCTGTCATCCCTGGATAAAATCTGAGAAGTTGCACGCATAGCATTGTTTTGGTCACCCCAGTTTGAGTAGTTTCCTCTTGCTGAACGTCCATCGCTGTGATTCAAATGTTCATCAGGTGCACTCACTCCTATCTGACTCTGGGGAGCTTCCTCGTGGAGATATGGACAATTTTCACCACGGCGACACCGACCTTCAGCAAAAAACTTACAAGGGTTTTTATTTACCCTACGATGCTCAGTCCTATTCCCATAGGATGAATCAGGGCCGATTCTATCATGGGCACTTTCCCTAGCCTCATCCCTCCATCCACCATTAGGGGCAGAATCACCATGAGCAAATCGGCAACTAGCACCTCTAGCACATCTCCCTTTGGCAAAATTATAGCATTGTTCAGTGGACCGATATTCCCTTCGGGGCTCAGATCTTTCCCATGGCCCATCATCATAACGATCTCGAGATTGCCTATTATGCAAATAATCATTTGGCTCTCGTGAATCCATAAAGTCCTTGTTCTGATACCCATACCTTTCCCTTGGGTCAGCAGGATAATGATCTTCAAATGGCCTGGGCCCGCCCGTCTTCATGCAGGAACCTGCAATTCGACCCTCTTCTGCACCTACCAGCCACAAAATCTCTGCAGGGCAAAGCAGGACCTCCAGATGTTCTGCCTCTCTCAACCCTCCACTCAGATCCACGATCAGCAAAATAAGGACTCCTGCTCCTACCCCTGCCTCGCCCTATACTTCTACTTCTGCTCCTACTCCTGTTTCTGCTTCTGCTTCTGCTTCTGGAACGACTTCTGTTCCTGTTAACAGAAACACACATTGTAAAGAAAAGGTGTTGCTAGTATACCGAGTCTTTCGATGACATTACAATTTACAAACAATAGAATAAGTTGTAACTGACTATTAAGCTAATATACCATCTTCCAAATTAAGATTGATTAAAACTGGAGAGCTAGATTCTTCACAAGTACAACATATATTATCAAGGCCCACATTTTTCAACTCCTCACAGTTGGTAGCGCAAGGAATACAGCATGATGCTTGGTGTACTAGTATACGTGGAAAGACAGGTAACCAAGTGGCATCAACTTCATTTATTTTACATAGTACTCTTAAATTCCATCTTGGATGCTTCCATAATCAAAATTTGACCCAAAGAAGCATCTAAAGTTGCTTACACAAAATGCAGGGAACACATAACCAAAGTGCCAATGCTTGCAGTCAATAAAATTAATTGTTTATCACAATACCTGCGTGATCTGTTCCAAACCCCTCTTGGAGATGGACTGCGACTGCGAGGCCTCCATGCATCTGAATCAGAAGGCACCCTAGAAGAATAACCACGATTACGAGCTGTACCCCATCCATCACTGCGCCTATCTGCATATCTGTTCATGCCTTGGTTACCAGCTGCCTTGCTCATTGCATTATCATCACGCTCATCAGACACTCTAAGAGGCTGTGATCTTTCAGAGGGTGCCTTAGGTTGCAACTCCTTGGTATCTTTATTGAACCCATCAGCCTGTTCCTTCTCATGTCCAGCGCCACCTTTACGGTGGACACCTGTCTTATCAGGAAGAGACTCATCTTCGCTGATCTCAACTATATCGTGAGATCCTTCTTTAGTATCCCACTTGGAACGCTGTTTCCTACTATCACCAGACATTATGTCCCTTCTTTAGTAATCTGATGAAAAAAGAAACGGATGCCAAGTAATTTCAAGTACAAGACCTCCTCCCTCCAAAAGTTCGTCTGAAACTCTGAAATAGCCAAGGAATCTGTATATAGTCACAATTAATTAAAGAACATACTGCTACAGCATTAAAAGCTTGAGAAGCCAGGCACAAAAACAGTAATAACTGACGGGAATACGAAAATGAAAGCATCCCCCCTTAAGCCCCGAGATTCTTAATCTTCAAATCAAAGTTGAAATGAAGTTCACAAGTCGGAAACAAAGCCAAGTTTAAAGTTATCTAACAATGAGCATCCCACTGGCAGGCCGTGGCTAGCCAACTCCTCAAGTATGCTTCCTACACATGGCAGTTCTTTGTTGTTCAAAAGTTGAGTACTGATCCTAACTCTTTCATGTCAAGAATAAACCAGGCATTGTGTCTTAAAATCCCACGACCCCCTCATGAGCAGAATTGAAGAACAAAAGGATAGTGAAGCGTGTAAGTCAGTGCCGTGCGCAGCAACAGCAGATCGTCTACCATGCAATGGAGCAACCGCAGTAACATGGATTGGAGGAAACTCAAAGAAAGCAAAGTCCATGGGAACGTCATACACGAAGTGACAGTGCCAAGTGCAAAACGTAATGAATGCCTTATTTGCACACAGGGGCATTCGTGTTAGCGCTGCATTTTCATTTATTAGTTTATCGGTAAATTGATAGTATTTCCTACTTCTCTTTACGTTTTCTTGTTTTTAAGACTACCGGTCACATCTTCTTCATTGTCTTCAGTGTCAGGAACTAATGCCAAGTTTGGATGGCATAAGTTAACAGATGAACGGGCATCACAACATTATCTACCGAATTGGAACTACTAGCTGAGTAATGAATACAAAATACAGGCAATTCAACAGCCAGGATTACCACAAGAATTTTATTTTTCATTAGACAAGGTGTTTCCCGATCAAGACACATCAAAGAAATTTCTTTTGTGCAACTTATCTCATTACAACTCAAATAGACCATGTATATTACAAATAACAAGAGGACTACAGGTCGCTTTCTACATTGACAAGACATATATCTACAAAACTAAGTCCTGCCTATCCAGAAAATATTTCAAGCAGCAACTGCAGAAATCTTGGGCATCGACAAGTAGCATCAAAGTTTTCTCCCTCACTTATCAAGTTCCATCTGTTTTGCCAAACTTTGTGGATACTTAAGGTTCAGTTGCTACTGGCTCTGATTGTCATGACCTGGGCGGGGCACTGCTATTGTTAGCATTACAGGTGAAGTTTCTCCCTCAATTGCTGTTTCCGATGACTTTGCCAACTTGGTGGCAATTAACATTTCATTTGTTTCTTTAGATAATTGCTAGCTAGAGTCTTGAGGGCTAAACCAAAAGGCCAGTAACTCCAAAAAGTGGCATTTACAAAATCCTTCCTGCATATGAGAAAGATAATTCTATCAGCTCCCATGAATTCCTTCTGTTTTCTCGCTATGACAACCATCTCTCAGTGACATTTCTAGGCATGTGACAGCCTTACAGTAAGGTTAATTACCTAACCCTCTAACCAGTACCTATTGACCATTGTTACCAGTTTCCACTAGAAGTCAAAGAAATACAGATCGCTAAGTCAGTAAGACTCTACCAGAAATATGTTGCAAGATTTGCATTGTCCACAACAACAGTTTCTCGCAGCCAAACTATAACGCTTCCTACGGTGAAATATTACAGACAACTAAAGAATACGGCCTATTTTCTGACAGTAGCCAAGTCAATGTTAATCACAAATGAAGGCAACAATAAGACGACAGAAAGACTAACTGATACGAACAAATCTATAATGGTGTAGCATTGGATAAACTGGCAAGTACGCATTATCAAGAAAAAAGTGGTTTCTTTTAAGAACAAATGCCACAGAGCATCTTCGGACATCCCGTTGAACAAACTAGTAACCAAACCATGAACACAAGATTTGCTTGCTGAGACAGGAAGAACGAGACAAGAGAGTAGTAACACAAATACCAACCTGAAACTGTTGCAGTAGTGTCCCGGAGATGATAAGTCAGACCCCTCCCGATTACCCGGAAGAATTCAAGAGACCTTACACCACTTAGTGTCCATCTGATAAATAAGGCACAGAAATCAGCTTGTCAAACCATGGAGATTTCAAATTAATAATCACATAATGCACGAAACTAAACACTAAAAAATTAAACAGAAAAATGCATCTTATTCTGACTAGGACCAGTGACGGTCAAAATTCAGGCTCGTGACCCACCAGCAAAACTGAACTACTATGCATGTGACAAGAGCATGTCCCGTCTCACGAACAAAAATCACTATTTATGTGGTGAAAGGATCAGTCTAGAGATTAGTCGACAGGACTAGGGTGAACAAGTTACTGTGCACTGAGTTCAATTGCAAAGGAGGAGACTTTGGAATCAGCCAAGCCAAAGTTGGTCGCGCAACACAATGCCAAGGCCAAATCCTTAGTTCCTGATGCCTATAACTAGAAGAACTGAAACAGATTTAACAACACCACCTCCCGACTTTGCGCGATTCGAAGCGATGGGAGCGCAGCTCAGCTGATTACCCGTATCATCTCTAGCTCAAAAGAAACCCCAAAGAATCCAAACCCTCCCTGTTCTGCTTACAAACGCGGGGAACGCGCGTAAACCCTATCGCGAATCTCGGACACCCACGCAAGACGCAACAAAATCTCGGCTTTGGTAGAAATACAGTGCCGGAGCAAAACTTGCAGCGAGGAAAAGAAAAGATTCCGCGGGCGGAAGGCACGGGCGGAGGAATCCGTCGACGCAAAGCAAGAAGGGCTAGGGTTCCTTACCGCCTAGCGAAGGCACCAGCCAGCCCGAGCGCGGGCGGATCTCCACTCCGCGCCACCGACGCGGCGCCAGCCCAGTAAGGAGGAAGAGGGGGGCGGCCAATTGCGCGGAGGCGACGGCAGTGGCGGCGCTTGGCGGCGGCGGCGGTAAGCTGAGAGGGGAGGGAGGGGAACGGGGAGCGCGGCTCGATTCGTTAGGGCTGCGGGGCGACGGGATTATTGTTTCCTTTTGATTTTTTTTTCCTCTTATGTTTACCAGTTTTCTGGTTCGAATCGAAAAAGAGCGGTTTCCCACGTCAGCGTGAGCGCACGTGCTTTATCAGACGGGTAGTGTGCTTTGAGATCCGTGTAGGGCTTGGCGTACGCATTGGGGTGCACGTGTGAATGTGATGTACAGTACCCACTGGGCCTGTTTAATTTCACGAAGTTTGCAAAAAGTTTTCACCTAGAGAATCGTGTCAGTTCATTTTTTCTCTCAGTGGGGAGTGTCATAAGCATTAAATATTATATCACGTCAACAAATTCAAAATTGCTGATACGACAGAGTTATTTACAAGGGGGAGTGTCATGGGACGAGAGAGAAATATCATGGTGATGACACTCCATAACATAGTTCTAAAATTTTCAGTCTTACAACCATATGATGACACTCTCCACTGAGACTGGCCTAAACGTCAGCTTGATTTCTGGGCAAGACTGGCCTCACCTTGCCTTGCCCCCGGCGCAGACAACGAGGTACTTGCAAGCCAAGCGAGCTGGTTCTGCTCTCCTGCGGTAGCAAGCTAATTCTTGCCAGCTAGGAGTAATTCTTACCGGCACAAGCACCGAAGAAATCTTGTTGCATATCCAAACACATGGCCTCGCGAACTATCCTTGACAGGCAAAGAGACACCATGCTCGTCAAGAGATCCAAACTGACTCTAAAAGTTTGAGATCATCCTTGGTTGCGCGCGTTAGCGTCACCCACAACCAATACTTAAAAGTTTTTCGAGGATAGGAAAAAAAGTTTCAGCACATTTTGATACGAAGTTTGTTATGCAAAAAAGAAAAAATCATGTGTTTGCAAATAAAAGTGTTTTAGTATGGACAGATTGGATTATTGGAAGTGTGGTGTTACCAAAAAATTGTAGTGTTTTTTAGTCTTGGAAACTCCACTCATGGCGAACGCATTTACAGTATGGTATGGTAACACTTCTAGATGAGAGCGCATCCTTTCCAGCAGGGATGTCACGCGTGTTGCATTGAAATTTATTTCTAAACTTAATTCTACTAGTTTGAATTATGCGTGACTGTACAGTGATACCCATCACCTATGGAGTGTTGTGCGACTTCATTGTTATCTAGAAAAACACACTTGTGTATGTATGGGTGAATCCACAATGGTGTCGTGAGTGTGAAGCCACAATGATATCGTGATGTGCCTGTTACCTATAGAGTGGTGTACGATTTAATCGTTATCTAGAAGGACACACTTATGTACAGTTCCGAATGTATGCGTGAAGCCGCTATGGTATCGTGATGTGCCCACCAACTATAGAGTGTTGTGTGACTTCGTCGTTAGGCTATGTGCAGCGGTCACCCCTAAAATCATCCTCCAAAAAGGCTCCTATATAAATTTAGGGGTTTTAATTATCCTGTAAATGAGAGTGTCCTGCAACGGTAACCTGAAAATCATCCTCCATCCAAATCGACTCCATCCTCCCGACCGAGCCAGCGCCGCTCCATCGTCCCGCCGCCGTCGCTGGCCGCCGCCGCCCACCTGCTCCTGACCGCCGGCGCCGTCCCCCGCATCATCCTCCTGGCCTCGAGCAGTCCTCCGCCCATCTGCTCCAAGTCCGCCGCCGCCCATCTGCTCCTGGCTGTCAGGCGCCGTCCCCCGCGTCCTCCTCCTGGCCTTGAGCAGCTCCAAGTCCGCTGTCCTTGAGCAGTACCTCTGCCGTCGCGCCGGCCAAGTCCCCGCCGTTGGCTCACCACAAGGCCTGCTCTGTACATCTATATAGCCTGAATGACCATTGTTTCAAGCTCCGGTCTTGTTTTAAGCTCTGTGCTTTATTTGATATAATCCAAATATATGGCCTGAATGACCATTGTTTACATCTATACAGTCAGGCAGTCAGATGCATTGTTGAAAGCCAAATATAAGTTCAGTAAATTATGATGTGACAGGGAGCACTCATTTTTACATTTGAGATGGTTGTGCAATTCTGGAAGTAAGAAACTTGAGTAAATGATGAAATAAATGTGCCATGGAATATATGTTACTCCAGCAAGCAAACAAAATGATGAAGTAAGAAATTTCAATTTTGGCATCAATGAAGAAACAAGAATGGCTCTTGTCATTCTTGCCATGGAACTTGATAAATAAAGTCTGAAAGCTGTCGAGGCTCTTGTCATTTCTCACACAGACATAACTTTCATTTGATGAATGCTTATAAGATGGAGAAAAATGAGGGGTCATGTGTTTACCTGCTTCCCTGCTAGTTTCTAAAGATCTTACAGTAATTGTTGTAGTGACCAAACACATCTGCAATGTTTCTTCCCTCATCATTTACTGCCAAGTTTGGACTTTCAGAATTAATATGAAGTCCCAGTTCATATAACATTATTGGTTAACATGCATGTATCTGGACCTTCCAAGAGAGGCCAATCAGGCAACCTCAGGTACTCTTCAGTGCTAAATGCAAAGCATGTCACCCGCACACCAGAAAGGAGCAAAATTTTAAAGTCACACAAGGAGAAGCAAAATTCCAGAAATGGTTCTGCAAACTTCTTCACTAGTTCTTGATCAGAAATCTGAGAAGTGAACTTCTTCACCAGAAATTCATCCAGAGAATAAAACCTTTGTGTCATATCACACCGACAGAAACATTCTTCATACAAATGATAATGACAAATCTGTAACCATTTCACTAATTCTTCTGAATCTGTAAACATTCTTCTGAAAATACTGCAACTTCAAACTTGTCACATTAAATACACTACAAAGAAGAATGGCTCCAGTCCTCGGAGAGAAATATTTATGCCCTACAGAAATTAATGTCGTCACCAGGGAATTCTCTGCCTCTAATGACAGACTATTTCTGTACTGGTGGTAGACAAAGTTCAGGGACATGGAAGCAAGTCAAGGAGCCCTGACGACCAATCTATCCACACACCTCCACTTGCACAAGTATGAACCACCAAGTTCATGAGCGTGCCGGATTGAATGGCAGCAAAGTCGTTGGCACAACTGTGAAGAACCAAAACTTCAGCAACAGGGGAAGTCAAGCCGAAACGCGTCTAGGCAGCGGGCTTTGTTGAATGTCAGCAAGTTTGTGGTGAAATCCTGCATCTTCCTCCACCAGTTTCCGCACTAGCCGATGCCTCCTCCGAAATCACTGCCGCTGATGCTGATGATAGGCACCGAACGCCACAGATCCATCCACCTCTTGGACAGAACGGTGGTCTGCACGGCCTGCCGGGACGGGAGGAAGCAGAGGACGCGGCCGGTGGGCTTCAGCTCCCTCGAGCCGCCCGCCTCCGCTCTGGCCAAATCGAGCAGCCACCCGTCGGCTCCGCCTCCGCGCTGGCCAAATCGAGCACCGCGCAGGGAAGGCAAGGGGGAGGAGGCCGGCGGGGAAGGGGAAAGAGTGGGGGAGGCCGGCGAGCGAGCTCCGCTCCTGAGCTCGAGCCCGTGCCGCGCGCGGGCGAGATGCGGTCGCGGGCGCCGCGCTGGGCAACCTCCGCTGTTCTGCCCCGGAGTTCGAGCCCGCGCCGCGTGTAGGCGATATCCGGCCGCGGATGACGCGCCGCCGAGCTCCACCGCCGGCGAGGGAGAGGAGAGGATGGGAGGAGGGGAGAGCTGGCGAGGAGGGGGCAGGCAGCGATTTGTCGAAGGAGGCGGACTCCCCGAAATTTGGGGGAGCGAGCGGCGGTCCTGCAGAGTAGAGGACGACATAGAGGATGCCGCTGCAGCTGATTTTTTGCAAGAAAACCGGTACAATACCGGTTCAGGAGCTTTTACAGGCTCCCGTTGCACATAGCCTTATCTAGAAGGACACGTTTGTGTATAGTTTCTGAATGTATCCGTGATGTGCTGTTAGACTTTATCATTATCTAGAAGGATACACTTATGTACTCTTTTGAATGTATGCGTGAACCATGGCGTGTCCGTCACCTATAAAATGTTGTGCAACTCTGTCCTTATCTAAAAGGATATGCTCGTGTATAATTTTGTAGGTCTAGCATGTGCGTTCAGGTTCTACACCTGTACCTCATTTGCCGCTAAAAGAAAAAAACTCCACTCGAGACCTTCTTTTCTAAACTGTGATCTTGGACGTTTCTAAAAGACTTTCATTTTTAGTGCCATGACTTTCCAATAAGCTCCAAAGCTGAAAGCCCTCCATCACATATTAGGCTTTCCTCGACGCAAGGCTTCCAAAGCCTGAATTTTTCTCTCCAAATCACATATTAGACCAACCTGTACTACAATGTGGTTGTACCTACTGTTTTGGTTTGAGTGAGCTCCAGTGCACGGAAGATTTGCTGATGAATGAGTTGATTAGACCATCATCAGTGAGTTGACAAAATGGTGAATTCGATCTGACAGAAACTAATTAAAACGCAAACATGGAACATTGGAATCTCGATCTCAAGCACTGGTTGATTTCTCCTCTTTAATTTTATTGTTCTTTCAGCAACAAGTCATTGACAGACAGGGGAGTACACAACATGCACAAGGTAAGGTAGCACACACATTATAACAGCAACTAATAAAAAAATCAATGCAATTCTCTAATGATAATTCATCAGCGCTCAAGCCTGATGAACGCTGAAACTGAACTGAACTGGACACATTGTTGGGCACCGATGGCGATATGGTGTCCTGCAGCAGAGACTACTCGATTATAATCCTCTGGACCTTGCTCTCGCCGGCGCCGGCGACGCCCGCCTCCTTCTGCTCCGCCGCCCTCTTGGCTGCATGCGGCGGCAGGCGGCCTCCTTGGCCTGGAGCTCGCGCTCGACGACGGCCTTCATGATCCGGAGCTGCCTCTGGTGCGCCGCCAGCTCCTCCGCCCCCATCGCCGACACGTCCCTGCTCACCGCCCGCCGGATCCTCCCCACCACCCGCTCCTCCATCGGGATTCCTAAAAAGTCGTGCTGCACGGCGGCGGCGCCGCCGGGGCGGAACGCCACGGTGCGCACGTCCACGCCGTGCTCACGCGCCACCCGCCGCGCCTCCGCCACCAGCTCCGCGTGCTTCTCCTCGAACAGCGCCTCCGCCTCCTCCTGCTGCCTGGCCGCCGCGGCGGCAGCGGAGGATTCCTTCGCGGCGGTGGCCATGGCTCGATCTCGTGATGGCGCCGCGCTCGCTACTAGCTCTGGCGGCTTCCGATCCTCTACGCGATGATGATGAGATCAAAGATCACCTAATCTTTCAAAAAAGATCAAAGATCACCTGGCCTATGCGCCCGTCTATATACACGTGATTAGTTGCTTGCTCCGACTCCGATCTGTTTAATTGCGTGATTAACTTGGTTTCCGATTGTGTTTAACAGCTAATATTCCTTATTACACGCCACGTTTATTTATATATATACTTTCTTATTCCTTTTCAAAAAAGATTCTGTTTTGTTATACTGGAAAGGGAAAAAAACACCAAATAAATAGGCCAGTCGGGTGCCGGTTGGGCCCAAAGTTTGCGGGCTAGTTGGGCCCTTAGGGCCCATTCCGTATTGAAGGCCGGCCCGGCTCAATAATACCTCGCCGTCCTTCTTGGGAGGCTTCTGGAAAAGAAAAGGAGAGGGAGGAGGGAGAGAGGAAGAGGTGGGGATTCGCCATGGACATCATCTCGCAGCTGCAGGAGCAGCTGAACGAGATGTCCATGCTGGCCGTGAACACCTTCGGCACGCTGCAGCGGGACGCGCCGCCGGACCGCCTCTCCACCAGCTACCCGGACCCGCTCAACCCCAACCCCAACCCTAAGCCAGAGGAGGACGCCAAGCCCCAGGTCCAGGGCCAGCCCGGGGCGGCGCCGGCTCAGGCTCCGGGAGCGCCGCCTCAGGCGCAGGCGCAGCAGCCCGCTCCGCCGCAGCCGCCCGCGCTCGACCTCGCCGAGCAGCCCAAGGCCATGAGCCACGCCCTCGTCCTCGCCGCCAAGAAGGTACGGTACCCTCTCTCGGCCTCGCCACCTGCTCGACCAAATGCCCGCCCGGGGATTCCTCAATTGTTTTGTGTGTTTACTGTGAAAAAACGGAAAGGCAGGGATCTGGGTGTAGGCTGTAGCTACTCACTTCCTAGTTTACCATGTCTTTGACTGGAGTCTCTGGCTGAGGGACTGAACGACTAGTTACTGTATCAAGCTTTTGCTTCATTGTGCTTCTGTGGTGTACTGCTTACAAAACCATGTCTTTTGCCAATGAAACTGTGTTACCACCTGAGTACTCTTTATTTCCTGCTCCTATGCACTGTTTGTCGCAAGTGCGCAATTTTTAGCTGCATCGTGCTGACGAAATCAACTGCATAAGAGCTTGGTTGCTACGAATTCCATTGGCGATAGAATGATTCACAGCACTGTAGTCCTGGTCCCAAGATAAAAGACTAGTCCTTTATTCGCGTGTATGTTTTGTCCATCTGAAAAGCATAGTTGAATTGTGCTTGTAGCGACTACCGATTACGTTCAACTTTATTCTTTTCCCACAGAGGAATAACTATGGTCATTTTTATGCAGTTTGATGCACTTGTTGCAGCGTTGCCACTGTCATCGGAAGAGGATCAGTTGAAACGAATCGAAGAGCTGCAGGTCGGTATCAGACAATCAGATTAATTTATCATGCACCATTTTTTCTAGGATGGGCATCAGGCTAATTCCTACTGTAAATTGTGTATGGATCTGAAATACGCAGGCAGAGAATGAAGTTGTGGGGTTGGAGCTTCAGAAACAACTTGAAGCTGCCGGTAACAAGCTGGCTTTTCACTGTTCCGAGTTCCTGCATCTCCGTGAATTTCTTAGTATATATGGTATGGCTGGTTTACTGATATTGTGAATGTTGCTGCTGTTACAGAACTGGAGTTGAAGCAGGTTGAGGTGCTGTTTAATGAAGCGACGGATAATTGCATAAATTTGAAGAAGCCAGATTAGTATGCATGTAAGTTTGGATGGATTCCCATTCGTTTTTTTCTTTTCTTTTTGGTTCCTGACAGTCAGCTTGGGTTTCCATATGAATCATTTTCGGCAGTAGGAATTGTTTGCCACCCACCAAGAATCTCATCATGTCCACTCAATAGGCCATAACATGTTTTAGGACAATATCCTCCATAGTTCCATGTGATCTTTAGCACTGTCATTTTTAGGTGCAGAAAGTAATAAATAACTAAAAAGCCACACTTGAAAGAGAACCAATCAATTGAAGTTCTTGGCTATTGTAGTCTCAAATTCTTCACGCGTCACCACTTATTTTGTTATGTTGACAAGAATCCTGTCTGCCATAACAGGTTTTGTTGAAAGCAAATTATTCTCATGAATGGATGAAGGTGGAGACATGAATGCCAGCATAACCTTTATTCTGTCTTTTCAAATTCTCTAGATATGTAAGCACTATGCCAATTCTGTCTAGTCAACTTTAGCGTGCTGTTATTCGGAAAGCACCTGCTGGATTAGGAATTAATGTATTGCATGCTTGTATTCTTCTTGGATTTGTCTGGCCTTTTGTGAGCTGTAGTGTATTGTGCCGGGATTCTTGTGGATGTATCTGTCCTTAATATCGGCTGCCTCCATCTGGGATCTTTTACATAGTTTGGTTTCAAACTCTGTTCTTTGGGCCTACAACTCAAACCCAGCCTCTGGCATGGAATGGAATAGTACTATGAAAGAACAGCACATAATATCTAAAAGTAATTTGGACATAAAAGGCAACAATGGTAGTTCATAGAAGCTAATATTGAGTGAAATTCTAGGATATCTGATGCTGTAACACATTAACAAACTAAAAGCGACCAGTCATCATCCTAACTTCTTATTCGATCTGATCCGGTGCCCATCTGCGCCGCATTCCTCCCAGATCAAGCATATTTGCAGTTGCCAAGGCCTGCAAGAACATCAGCCATGTCAGCTCCCAACAGTTCACAGGAAGTGAAAAAAAACACTCACAGCATGGTAATTCTCTGCTCTCTGCTTACTGGGGTCGGTGATGGTGATGAGGCCGGTGCCGTTGAAGAAGCAGTTCCAGGTGTTCCTTCCCCTGGCCTGGTAGTAGGAGTTCATCGCCACCGACGCCCGCGACAGCAAGCTGTCTGGATGGGTGCAGCCGCCGGTGCCCTGAATGGCGCCGCAGTCGCTTTCGGAGCAGGCGAACTCTAGGTTTCCCTGCAGCGCTGCCGCCTCTGCCGACGGCTTGGCAACACACCAGGTCTTGGATGCCTGTGAATCAGGTAACAACAGGAAGAAGGTCATGCCGGTTTGGATGAATGCTGCAGATGACCAGGAGGAGATTTGCCTACCTTTCTGTGACTGTGCCGTAACGGTTGTGCCACTGTTTCCGCTCCTGCTGCTGCTGAAGGCAAATTTATCAGTGTAAGATGCTCAGACAAACGGATAAAATTTGTCGATTTTGAGCGCAATTGCGTTTTCCGTTGCGTGAAAGGAGAACTTGAATAAAGTCAGAAGAGGTATTACCGTCGGCGCAAAGCACAGATACTGTGAGGGCAACACAGAAGGTGAGGAGTGTGACTTTGGACGACGCCATTTCTTGTGGTTTCTAGATCAGAGAATCCGAGAAACTATTCGTGTACAACTTCGGTGCAACACAAAGCAGAAACAAAGGGGGTTTTTTTTTTCGCAGATGATTTGCTGACGAGGTGGTTTTGGTCCTGAAATTTATAGGAAAGAAGGCAAGGAGCAACTGAAACACTGGAGCAGCACAAAGGGCGTGACTCGTGAGCAGCAGAAACGGTTGCTATCAACGTGTTTTATGGCCCGCATTTACTGGGATAGTAACAGCTGTGCCCATTGCAACATTGACACACTTTTAGTATTCCACCATCAGAATGATTTCCTCATTTCGTTCTAAAAAAATGATTTCCTCATTTTCAGCTGACGTGGAGCATAACAGAGCTGAGAGAAATAATGTGATTCAGCAACATGTTGATTCTGAGAATTTATAGGAACGAAGGCAAGGAGCAATATTTCGGAACAAAATAACCACGAAACAATACAAATATTGTTGGCTTTTGTCCCCTTTTTTCCCAAAACAAATTAGACATCAAAACTTAGAAATCACAAGTAAAAAAGCGGAAAATTGTGAAAGCCTAGTGATCAGAGCACCTAAATATCATCCAACAAACCCATATTCAACTCCTCGTGGGAGTGAAATAACTAGGTCTGGAAATAAAAAAAATATTGCAAAAATAGGTGCAGGCTTTCCCTACTTACTTTGGTCAAGAAAAGCAGAAATGTAGAGGGCCAATAGTGATAGAGTTTTGCTCTTTTAGGTCATACAATCCATGAAAAGGTTAGAAATTTAATTTGGCTTGGCTCTTTCCTGAGAAATGGTCACAAAAAGGATAGAAATCCAGATACATTTTCTTGAAGATTCTGTGTGTGCATTTTTGTCGCTCACGATGCTAGGTTTGTGCCTGTGATGCCAACCTCTCATTTCGGACAATGTAGAAGCAATTTCTCCCCTTGCATTTCCTTTACTTTTGCTGGCAGTACAACTGTACAAGTGATAATTACATACCCAATTGAACCTTCTTCTGTATCTTCCCAAATCTCCACAAATATTACAGATTAACATCGTATAAACAAAAACAAATGTAGAATAAATCACAGACTAATAGAATCTTCCTCATAAATGAAACATTGGTTCATCCAAATTTGAGATGAAGAGGACCCGACCTTGACCCTTTTTCCTTGCACATTTGACATTCATGTACATGATCACGGTAACTTTTATGGCGCTTTTAGTTATGTTTTAGCATAAAACTATTATTCATCCTGAATATAGCCTCAGCTTCGATCGAATTGGTTGTCGACATATCGGACATCTGGTGAGGCTCTCCCCACATTCCCTGCAACACTGTCGTTTGCGCGAAATCCAAAAGTAAACAAGAATATAAGCAAGCATGTTTTCAGATTTTCAATAGGTTGCATTGCATTGTTATGAACAGGAGACTCTGAATTTGTCCTCACCATGTGGCCACATCCAAATGCTAGATCCTTGGCATTGGTCAGGCAGATTGGGCACACCTGCATGAACATGAGAGCATTCGTTGTGGCATTATTGATCCAATGTGTGAGTGTGACCAATTCGTGATATAGAAAAGAAGAAGAAAAAAAAAATTGAAGTCCTGTCGTCGTCTTCTTCCTGCTCTCATGTTACTAGTTTAGTTGTTACCTGATCCTCTCTCGGCTCTGCAGACTGTGCCGAGCCGGCGTTCACGTTACTGGCTCCCCTCCTCAACGACGTCAGCCTCTGCGCCGGCGGCAGTGGCGGCGGCGCCGGCATGACCCTCTTAGCTTTCCCCGTCGTTCGACTGCGTTCAGGTTCAGAGTTCAGACACCACCGAGGAAGTCAATGTTCAGACAGCTACAGACTTAGCAGATGCAGAGCAATGCTTTAATTTATTTCACTGCCACATCCCACTCCTACCCCAAGATGCCGAGCTCGACGGTGGCCTTGTACTGGATGGGGACCTCCATGAGCGCGGCGAGCGCGAACGCCGACTCCTTCTGCTGCGCCGTCGTGCTCCTCGCCATGATCGAGGTGAAGTTCACGAACTGCATTGCAATGTTTGTGTTTGGCATCAGATTACAGATGCTGCATTGCAATGGGGAATGAAAAATCTATGGTTCGTCTTCAGAGCTCTCAGGCTCAGGCTGATCAGATTCAGATTGATCCTTGACCTGGAAGTTGTCGAAGTCGCGTGCGGGGAGCTTGTCGTCGAACTTCTGCATGTCCTCCCAGGGGCCATCCCCGACACCGACCAGCACGATTGACAACGGGTAGGAGCTGAGATCCCAGCAAGAAGGTTGGTTTCAGACGTTTTCAAATTTCAGAGACCTGACATTGCAATATTGCATTGTGGCTCTAGTGCATGGAATGTCTTGAGTTAGTACTACCTTGCCATGACAATGGAGTCGACTGTTCTCTTCTCCTGTGGGCTCAGATCGCTGTCACTTGTGTCAACACTCCTAGTCACCTGAACAGCATCAATTTTTTTTACAGAGTCAGCACTGAAGTCAGAGATGGAACAAAAGGATCACGAGTCGTTGGGATTCTCTAGCAATACTATGCAAATGCAAGCACCTGCCCGTCTGCAACAATGACGAGAACATGGTACTGCCCTCCACTCCGCTCCACGATGTCGACGGCCGCCTCCACGATCGGCGCAAACGACGTCGGCCCTGTCATCACAGACAGTTACATTACATTTTACAAGAGAGGTTAGCAATACACATCAACAACAATGCAATGCAGCAAAGTTTTCAGAGGAGAGTAATTTGTTCATCATCACCTGACAGCCTGAGGTGCGGCACGATCTTCCTGTAGCAAGCCAGGACCTCCTCGAAGCCGTGGCAGGGGGAGTTGTCGTGGTGGAAGCTGAACACGTTGTAGTCATGGGTGGTCGCTGCAACAAGATCAAAGAAAAGAAGAACAGCACAAAGACGGTGTAGGAATGGTATAGAGTAGTAGGCTATCAATGGGCCTGCTCGTCGAAAAAAATGAGATCAAAGTGGAATTTATTAGCATCATTTGCTGCCATTGGCCGTGTTGCGGATCGCTGCTCACCGTCGCCGAAGCCGAAGCAGGGGATGAGGTTGTCCTCGTCGAAGGGCGCCAGCGTCTTGCCGATGATGCTGATGGCCTGCTCGTAGGGGTTGGGCGTGTCGCCTAGCCTGTGTAGGCTCTGCCCGCCGAACGACTGCTTCCCTGATCGAGCCATATTGTCACATTTCGTCAGATACTCAGATCAATGAGCTAGTAGAACATTAACAACATGAACACATACATACTGCCACATTTCGTCAGATCAACAATGAGCCATGTGCCCATGTCACAATTCTTTAGATCAATGGGAACAATAACAAGATGAACATGTATATATATTCAGGTTGCATTGTTGTCCTTCACCGTACCTGTCCACTCATTGCTCTTGGTGAAGTCTATGCCCAGGATGAGGTTGGACGACTCCAGGCCCTGCTGCCGCAGCGCCGCCGCCACCTACGAGCAGAGATTTGCACAATGATCATTACGTTTGTGCTTTGTCGCGCCCATGTTTTTGTTTCCAAAAATTCCCAAGAAAGTGTGTTTTTTTTTGTGTCGTGACAAAATCAAATCAGCATCTTGCTCCATCTTTTTTATTGCAGGAATCGAAGGCAAAGAGAGAAGCTACTACTGCAGAATCCATGGCACCTGGTCAAGCGAGGTGTAGGTGTCGGGTATGTACGAGTACTTCTTGGAGAGCATCGCCCTCCGCCGCCCGCCGTCGTAGGCCGACGCCGGCTGCGGCGGCAGGCCACGGTGCCTCCCGCCGCCCGGCCGCCGGTGGCCGCCGAACAAGGCGCCGAACACGCCGCCCATGCGCCGGCGGTGGGCACGACGAGCTAGGCTGGCTGGCAGCCCTGTCACATGCGTGGAAGAACCGAAAAATTAAAGGAGCTCTTCGACTATGGGAACAAAGTGTCCATGTATTAGTTGCCAAGGATCTTCAGAGTCCGGCGCACGCGAAGAACAACTGGAGAAGCGGATGGCAAGCACGGCAGGGACAGAGAAGATAAAGCCGATTCTTTTCGGATGAAAGAAAGAGATTTGGGGGAACAAGAAGTTGCAATGAAACTTCTTGAGCCTTTCGCTGCTGTGGGGAGAGGAGGGGGGACACATCTTTATTCCTTTTTCATGCTCACTCACTATATTTTTTTTTTTCAAAAACGCAATACGTAGACGCTCGTAAATGCACGCACATGTGTATTATATTGGACTATTTCTACAAATGTTTATAGAAGAGACTGAGCTAACAAATCTTGATATTGACATTACAGGACTTAAGACTTCCGTTACGTGCGATCTCACTGAACATGCATACCTGTGTACGGTGTACCTATCCAACCAATAAGGAATCGAACCCGGATGATCAACCACGTCTTTGCTTACCTTTGATTCTCAGCAGCAAAACATTTTGTTCCGTGTAAATCTCTCAAACCATCTTTTTGTTCCGTTGGTTGATATAATCAGCTAGAGAGCTTTGAATTGTTTTTGTTACCGAAGTTACCGTTAAAGTGCTCTGGACAAGTAAAAAGTTGCAGTCTCCACGACAAGTTTCGTCGCAAAGTAAAGGTGTTCTACGACGAGATTCTTGCATGAGAATGGTGGCGGCATGCGAGCCGTCGCAGTTACGATATGTTTCGTCCGGCCGGATGTGTTACTTTGGAATCGGCAAGTCATGTGATCGGTGAACCATGACATGCCAGCTTTGTCGCGCGGCCAACAGGAAGCTTTAGGGAAAGGGATGGAGTTGCACACGGTTGGCTTCGTAGCCAACTTGTGGCAAGAAACTTCCTCATAATGACGATCAGATCGAACAGCAACCGAGAAGTTCCAAATGGATATATACACTTGAAGATGAAATGAAATTTCTCATAATAACGATCAGAACAACAACTAGAAAGTTCCAAATGTGTGACCACTCAGAGGTTAATAGAATTGATAGATATTTATATCGACAAGTTATAACTTTTTTTAGAAACTCATCTCGAAAGAACTATGGGGTCAAGCGTGCTTGGCTAGAGCAATTTATGGGTGAGTGACCGACCGGAATGTCCTTCATAGGTGCGCGCGAGTGAGCGCAAAGTGCGCAAAAAAAAGTGTGTTGGTCTGCGAGGGAATTCTGAAGGTCCTAGAGAGCTGCTAGTTGTAAGCGGCCCGGTCTCAAGGAGACGGGAACGTTAGAGCATCTCCAACCAACACCTCATTTACCCCCTACTCTTCATTTAGGAGAGAGAAAACAAAAAACATCTCTAACCGACCTCCTATCTCGTTTCTAAATTTGAGGGGCCTCTCATCCATGAGCTTCTTTCTCCTAAATTAGGAAAAAGATGAGAGACTCATTTGCATGCAAGTATGAGAGATGGGTTGGAGATGATTGTAAAATAGGAGAGAGAAAAGAGACGAGAGACTCTCATTCAAGGAAAGTAGGGGGTGAAAAATAGGAGGTGGGTTGGAGATGCTCTTACAAAATGGATATATACACTTGAACATGAAATGAAACTACTACCGAATGAATCCGTGGGCTCACTATACGATGACCGGAGTTATTATGCACTGTAGTAGCTATAAAATTGTCCCTATATACGTCAACCGGAGTTAGGTTTCTCATAATAGAACCGTCAATTCAATCTCGAGTCTCCAATTCAGCACGGGTATATATATTAGCCAAAGAGGCACGTATGAAACTTCTTAGCAGCTCCCACATGGCACATCACTCTTGGAGCAAGTATTATGATAGGCTGAGAGTTGGCTAAATCCTACGTGGAGGAGAGATAAGACATGAGAAAGAACGAAACGGGCGAGTGCTCAGACGCCCGCTCACAGCGAGCGCACGCGCGGTTCAGGCCTGCTAGCGCCCCTCCCTCGGCTTGCAATTGGCTGCTCGCCGATGCTAAAAGCTGGTAATTAAGCAACAAATGAAGTTTGTGATGTGAATAAAAATAAATTAACTAGCTGAGGTGGCGCTCCCTCTCGTCCGCTTGCGGGTGCATTCATAAATCTTGCTCTTAGGGATCTTGCACTGCATATTGACTGTGGTTTAAATATGTTTTTTGTACTTAGATCCCTGCAGAAAGCAATCCCATTTGCTATGCCAGCAACGTCGTTCTACAATTGCGCGCGAGGCCGATGTGCCGCAAAACAACTATCTAAACCGTCAAGTATTTCTCCTAGACTCCTAGCGATAAAAGTGAATATAATATTGCATTGGTCATGGACTCATGGCCCGCGATTTACGCCAACACACAAAATTTGAATACTGAACTTTTCCTCTTCGTCACCCTATAAAGTGGATATTGGTCATAGCCTTGTATTTTAGCAGAGAATCGTGTTCTTCGTAGGACATTTTGTAGATATGATATAAGCAATAAAAGATGGTGCCAAAGTATCAAATGTCCCTCCTTTGTTGCGTCTGCCCGTGGAAGAAAGGGAGCATTTGAAAGGAGCTGCATATGTTCAGTGTCTGGAAAATATTCTCACTTTGTCAAGCTAAATATTCTAGAAGGAAAGGAACCAATCATGTAAAGGTTCGTCAGTTAGTTTGACGGTTTGCATAACTGCACTTCACACGCACCTGTATATCATATAGAGATGCAAAGTTGAAAACCAACCCGGTTTTGGTGTGGAAATGTAACCATTTGCTGCTCTCAAAAGAATAGGCTTTAAGGATTGGTGCTACTTATTAGGTCAAAAGTCGAGTTTACAGTTTTTTGCCGCTATACTCCAGATAAAGTGCACCGACAGTATTGAGGTTATTTTTTTTTTCTGAACGAACGGCACACGATGCGTGGGTTTCATTGATATAGCAAAAAAAAATACAAGACTATGCCCCTGGGAGAGCATAATCAGGCAAACAAAGAGAAAGCTAAGAAAAAGACTAACAACTGGCAGGTCGGATTGGGTCGTCGACACTGCAACGTTCTTATCCGGTCGGATTGGGGCATCGACACGGAACCACTCTATGCTCAGTCGGATTGGGTCGTCGACATGAGCCACCACCTACCAAAGTCGCACCCCAAGGACAGCATCAAAACTCAAACCCCAGTCAAGGAAGAAATCGAGGCGCCGAAACGGCCGCCGCTATGCGTGACCGCTCGCCGCCAAGACACATAGGAGCCATAGGCAGTCGAGCAATACCACCGAGCCGCCGCTCACCACATCGAGCATCGACACCTAGTCATCCAAACAAGCAAGGAGTGCACAAATCGAGGGACGAGAGAGAAGAAAATCCCCTCTTTCTGACACGAACCCGGCACCAGAGACCAAAGTGATCGTCACCTTCGTAGACGATCCGCACACAAGGTGTAAAGCCGAAACAGGAATCCAAAGCGACGCCTTCAAGAAGGGAAACGACGCCCGAGAGCGTCGTCGTCGCTCGCCCACGAGTTCATGGGCAAGATTTTCACCCAGACTTGCCAAAGGGAAAGCAACTCCAAGACAACGCCCCCAAGAGGGAAACGACGTTCAGAACGCCGTCGTTGTCATCCCAGATCGAAGTCGGGCGTAGCTTTCGTCGGGAGTGCCATCTCGTTTGCTGCCGGACTCCGATGCCTCCGAACCACCACCCAAAACCAACTAGCTGCCCTTAGCGTGCGAACATCTCCACCTCCCGCGCGCCATTGCTGGTCCGTCGGTCGTCGTAGTCGAAGTTGCCGAAGCACGGACGTCGTAGGTGGTAGTGGCCGCCAACCGCACCATCATGGCGGGCTGGCACGCCCCACGCAGGTCGCCGCTGCAGCACCTCCATGGCGCCGGCGGCACGGCACACCCGCGGCCCCACCTCCAGCCGCAGCACCTCGCCGCCGCTGGAGCCCGAACCTTCTCCTCCGTCGAGCCGACTTCCCAGACCAGGCGCAGCAGGGCTTGCCAGCTCCGGCGCCGCCCCTCGTCGCCGCCGAAGCCTCCTCGTCGTCGACCCCCTCGCCGCCACCGCAGCCACCGCCATGGAGCCCGCTGCCACTGCTCCAATCGCCGCCTCTAGCTTCAGCGCGTCGAGGGGCCGCCGGATCCGGTCGAGGGTCCCCCAGATCCGCGGCCCCCAGCCGACACCGTCGCAGAGGACGACCGTCGTCGGCGAGGGCACTCCGACGGTTAGGCGGCCGCGTCCACCCAAAACCGCCCGAGGGAAGGGGAGAGTGCCCCGCCGCCGCCGTCACTGCGGGCCGCGCGGGCTCCCGGCGGCATGCTCGGGCGGCGGCGCGGCGTGGGGAGGTGGGATGGGGGCGGCGGCGGCGGCTAGGTTTCCGCAGGTCCGCCCGGTCGCCCTGACGCGGAGGGCGACGGAGCGGTTCGATATGAATTTCTGGAGTCTGGGATTCCATTGAGGTTATTTACGTACTGTTTAGAAAAGGAGAGATTGTCTAAGTACAGCCAATTTGTGCAAGTCCTTTACAACCAATAGATTAAATGGTTCAAATTTTGCTTGAATGATGATTGAATTATTAATTTTAACATTGATTTGAGATAATATCAAGGGGGCACTCCTCATAGTCAGATTGGTTAGAGAAAACTACTAACATTTGTGGGAAAATAAAGTGAATCTACAAAAGGGCAAAAAACATAAAACAAAAGATCAAAAGTTAAACTGAGCCCTTCAAGCCAAGAATCAAAGATAGTTTGCAACTATGGAATTGTAAAAAAAAAAAGGTCCTCTGTGAAATATTTATCCCAAATATTTCATCCATTACCATTAGTAACTTTGGCAATCAACTTTTAGATACAATTGGTAATAGATATTTTGATATTTTCTATGTTATACAGGCATACTTTTCACACCAAATGTAGCTAACTCCTAAATTATTGAATTATGAAAGAATTTTCACAACAAAGATGATGGTAATAGTTTTCTGTAACCAACCTGAATAGATGTTTTAAAATAAATAAGCAAAATAAAAAACAAATATGCACACTTGTAGGACATAGTATGTCCACCCATATAGGACCTTTAATGTGGCCTATACTCTCCCATCGGTTGGGATGACACCTAGGTAAATATACTGTGTTCTAAGAAGCTGCTTTGAAGAGAGAGTACAATTGCACAGGTTAAAATAAATATCTCCTTCATCACATGAGAACCTGTCAGGAATGCACAGTGTAAGAAAAAACTATTTGAATGAATACTTTTTTAATTCGAGTATGGGTAAAGGGCTGGATGCATAGGTGTAGGGGGGCTTAAGCCCCTACCTCTCCACAAATAATGAATACCGCCTAAAGGCTCTGCCCATTTTTTTAAGAAAAGAAGGAAGGGGAAGGAGAGAGAAAATGAAAGAAGTGAAGAAGGAAGACCCCCTTAGCCTTTGATGGCTAAATTCTTTGCTAAATGTTATAGTAAAATAGAAAAAAACTTGCATTACCTGACAATAGAGTTTCCCTAAAAACTTCTCCTACATGGAGTAAACCACCATGTATGAGAAATGTGCACGTCACTAAGCCATATATATCCAATAGATTAATTATACCGTATTTTTTCAAAGTTAATTTGTTTCCACATACGAGTTGGTCAGTTTTCATGTTTCTTGAGTAGTGAATTTTTCTATCGTATAAGCAAAATGCTGATGTAAACTGATTTGCCGCAATTTGACATTGCTTAATGCTGATGTAATAATCTGACTTAGCAGTTGGCACGACGATTAACGAATGCCTTCGCGCCTTTTTTCTCTTTTTTTTGAGAAAATTCCTTATGTGCCATTGGCTTAAACTTGAATCCTCCATTTGCCACCGAGAAAATTGAATTCCCGTATCCGCCATTAGTCTTAAATTTTAATATCTTTCGTGCCACCGACTTTGGTTCTGTTACCCTCCACCGTTAGAGAACACATCCCAAATTCCCAACATCACCCCTGCCCAGATATCCCTTCCACCCCAAATCGCACAGCCTGGTCATTCATGCCTAGCCGCCTTGTTTATTTGGACTTGATCTTCTCCGTCGCCAGTTCCGCTTGTTGCCTGAGCGGCGAGCGCCACCCTGCCATCCGCCGCCGCCGTGAGCTGCCCAGTCCGCCTACCGACCGAGTTCCGCCGTGTCCACCGTTGACGCGAGCTGCCCAGCTCGCCGCTCCTCGCCTGCCGCCGCTGCCGCGAACTGCCCAGCTTGCAGCTCCTCGTCTGCTGCCGACGTTGTTCTGTATCTTTCCACAGGCTGCCAGGTCGAGTGACTGTGGTCGTCGTATATGATATCTCTACCACTATTAAGAACGGGCTGTCATCGTCCAACGCGTGGGTCTACCGGCAGAGCCACAGGGGAGCACCAACACTCCTCACCTCAAATAGTCACGTCGCTGGAGACTGATTTAAAAAAAAAGGCCGCAACAGGAGCACCCCGCAGCCGGTCCCGCTGGTGTTGGCGCCGAACCCACACCCCGCCGGCCGTCGCGCGCAGGAGCTCTCCTGCAACGACCTCGCTGGTGCCGGACACCGCTCCCGCGCGGCTCTGGCTGCTGCGCGTCCCACCGGGCGCCCGCCGTCAGTTGGCGTCGCTGCACGGCTAGGCCGCCGCGCCGCCGCTGCTCACGCCAAGGCCTGCGCGAGGAGGCCGTCGCCTCGCCCGCCGCCGCACGTCCTGCCGGCCGCTCCTCCGGGCCACGCGCTCGCTCGCGGAGCCTGCAGAGCCCCTGTCATTCGTGTTGCTGCTACAGGGGTCGCACGAGCCGCTACGCGCCACCAGACCAAGGTAGGGGATGAGGGGCCCCAACAGTGCCGTCCCGAGCAGCGCCCGCCACTGGGCTGGGGACGAGGAACCTCGGGGTTGCCGGAGCTCCACTGAACCGCTGGGCCCGCGCATCCAGAACGCCGCGCCCGTCCCCGAGAGCCAGGGTGTAGCCAAACGTGGCGAGCTCCCCTGTATTGGATCAAAAGAATTTTATAGCTGAGATTCACCGGAATTCATTTCTTTGAAAAAAGATTTCTCAAAAGTGTTGTTTGAAAGTGGAGGAAAGTTGAACAGCAAATCGATTTCATGGGAAATAAAATATGCGTCGGAACCAATATGTTTTTGGCGAAAGCTCCAGGCAACGAGTGGAGAAAAGGGGAGAGAATACTACTACGTACTTAACTGCATCGCTATCGCGTCATGGTTCACCAACATAGCGGGAGCCGGGAGGCGGCTGACGGCGGGGGCGAATGCTGCAGTGAGGAAGGACAGCGGCGGTCACGGCGGAACAGCAGCAGGGTGAGTGACGGCTGCTACAGTGGCCTATAGAAGGGCGGCGGCGAATCAGATCCCTGCGCAGGGCCTACCTGGAGTAGCGGTGGCGGCTGCCAAGGGCGCGTGGCAGCAGTAGAGGCAGAGCAATGGCAGCAGCGGCGGCAGCGGGCGGCGGAGAAGCCGTAGCGCCTGGGCAGTAGCGGCGGCACATAGAAAAGACAAGGAAGGGAACAGATAAGGTCCAATGAAGACTTGAAAAAAGACAGCGGTGGCAATAGTGGCCGGAAAAAATTGAAAAAAAAAAGGAAAGAAGAGAAAAGCGTGTAAAAAAGAAGGGATAAAGATAGAGAAGATAGAGATAAGGTAAGAGAAAAACAAAGGGGAGGGTACAAGTAGGAAAAAGAAATGGGAACATTGAACGTTTGACATATTTCATTCATTTATGAAAATGGAAGAAATCATTCTGTCAAACATTTTTCAAAATAGTTTTAGCTGCAACGAAGAAATTACTCCATTAGAAGAATTAGTGAAGCTTCAACGAAGAAATTACTCCAAATTAGCCAGAAGCTTTTGCAAAATGATTACGATAGGTAGTGAAATGATAAAGTGTTTGATTTTGACACTTTCCGATTTAGGAAGCTTTAGGAAGATGACGACGATGGGATGTGAGAATTAGTGAATCCGCCAAAAAAAAAGTATAAGGTCTATAGCCAGAGGGATCTATTTCTTCCGGTCCAGTTAAAGTGTTTGATTTTGACCCTTTCCGATTGATGAAAATGGCATTATAGCTTCATCTCTATTCCGCCATATATTTTGTGCGAAATTTTATACGCTTGTGGCAATGCACGAACTATTATCTAACTCTGATATGATCTTACGCCATATATGCTACATTCGTTTTGTGGTTTGGTTTGAGCAAAGAACACCTCAAGTAGGAGTTAGGCTGGAGGTGCACAAGTAATTATATTGCTCTATTGGCTAGCATATTCCTTTTGCATTCCGTCCTGACATAATTATTATGTGTTTTATATAATTTTAGTTTTAGATAGTTGTTATTTTATTTAAATTTTGTATGCCCGTAGCAACGCACGGGCTATTACCTAGTACTGTACTAATTTGTCGTCATATTCTTTTGCAATTTGCTTAAGTTCAATTAGTGGCATGGAAGGGACTAACGAGATTTGTGTGTCCAAATGAGGGTAAGGTCAAATAGGTCATTTTGACCTATCTGTTAGCTAACATTACCGGATTATGTTCACTATTGGCATGGAAGGGATTAGAATTTATGGACAACTAGGCAGGTATGCGCGCTAACGCCGCGCCAGACGACTTCTTCTCTGCAACAATACACATTTTCTATTTTCGTTTTATGTTGGACTTGTTGCTATGCCGGACCTCTTTTGAATCGTCTTATTTGCAGCGACGTCAACGGGACACTGCCGGCAGCAGGAAGCAGTAGGGGAGAAAGCGGCGGCTCCCTTATTTTCGGCGGAGATAAGCGGTGCGTGCCCCGGAAGCTGTGGGCAATTGGGCCGATTATGGACCAAAGGCCCAGAAAACCGGAAATAGGCCGAAAGCAACATATGAACAGTAACACGACAACGTATGAACAGTAACACACCAGATTGCACTGTTGGAAGCTAGGACGCATCGGGACACTGTAGGCACGGAGCCGGAAAACGCTGGGAGGCAGCGAAAGCTTCCCGCGATGTAACTCTACTTAGGCCCCCAATGGCGGGGCAGCGCAGGCGGCACGGCAGGCCGGCAGCGTTGTCGTGGCCACGGTCTGCATCACCGGTCGAACGCAAGGATGAAGAAGCGACAATCACACAAAGCAAGGCGAAACAGGTAAGGGTGAATTCTTCCGTGGGCAACAACGACATGTGGGCCCTTCGCAAAAAAGATGGCTGTGCGGACCTTCGCTAAGGGCGATTGTTTGCTTGGGCTTATCAGCCCAGCTCAGTAGATTATTTTCCTTACTGAACACTGTTGAATCAACGTAGAATCAGCCAAAATCGACATATGACTTTTCTGTCTAGCCAAGCGAACATCGCGTCCGTGGGCAACGACGACGTGTGGACCTCCGTTGCAATGACCCCACGGTGCGAGGCTGACAGGTGGGAGCGGCAGTGTCGGACAGCAGAGATTGTTACAACGGTATATTTTTTTCCTCGCAGGCAATAACGGTGGGTGTGTGGTCTGACCATGACGGCCACACGACGTCACCGGCAGGAGGCTCCGGAGGCCAGGAATCCTCCCCGCGATGTAACTCTTCTTATGCAAGCGCAACGTTATAAGCCTAGAACCACGTGACAAAAGCCTGAAACTACGTGACAAGTGAGGATGCACCGACTCTATATGGACACACTTTCTTCTAGGGACATAGATATACCTTTTTTTGACAAAATCGAATAATTCTCTAGTGTGCAAAAAAAGAAGAAAGAAAAAACAATATGCAAAAAAAGGGGAAAAAATAAAAAAATGCTACAGTAGCTCAAGGGCTGGGAGGCCACCAATCATCCGAGCGATATGTATCTACTTATGGCATTTACAAGATATAAGTTTTTTAGGTGGCAGATCAGGGATTGAAGTTTTAGCCAATGGCAAATAGGAAAATTGCTTTTATTTTTTTTTTTGCTAGCGAAACGAACTCAAAACATTCGAAGTGCGGCCCATCTCTTTCAACGTACATGAGGCCCAAATTAGCCGGGCGGCCCAAAATCTCGGCCCATCCAAAACGAAACCAACTCGACTCGCCATCGATTCGTCCCCCGCTCGCTCCGCCCTACCTCTGCTTCCCTCCCGCCGCGCCGCCCATCGCCGCCGCCGCCGCAGCGGCCTGCGCCTCTGCTGATCCCCCGCCACGCGCGCAGACGCCTGCGCGGACCAAGTTGACGAGGGCGACGGCCGGTACTCCTGATGGCGCAGGCCTCGGTCGCCACGGCGCTGCTGCGGCGCCTCAGGCGCCACCGCGCTGACCCCGCGGCGCTTCTCCCTCGCCGCCTCATCTCCTCGGACCCCGCTCCTGCTTCCTCCTCGCTTGGTGCAGGCGCCCGGGCCGAGCCACCTCTCTGGATATAGCGGAGGAAGCGGCGGCGGCCGGTCGTCCGCTTGGCTCGCCTCCCACCCGCGCTCCCGGTTTCCTCGGCGGCAGCATGCGATTGCTACGACTGCCAGGGCGGCGCACCAAGCTGCTTCGAGGTAGTGATTCCCGCGTAACTGCTCCTTGCTTGCTTCTTCTCTTCTCCCGAAATGCTGGCTGGCTGTAGTTTGCGACTGTTTAACGAAGTTGCTGCCATTGTCTTGTAGCTCCGAGAGCCCTGCGGTGGAGGCCCCAATTGAAGCTAGCACTAGCACTACCACTATTGCTTCGCAGTCTGACATTGTAGATTTCATCAAGTCGACGTTTGGGAAACTCGAAGGTAATTGTGTGACTGCACTATGTTCTTATGTGCTCTAAAATAGTTAGTGCGCGAGGAAACTTGCATTTCAACTGGAAGTTATTGCTTGCTGCTATATGTTGTCATTGCTTAATTGTTTTTTATGGGAGCATACCCAGATATTCTCACTTTACCTTAGTGAGTACTTGAGTATTGGTGCTGTCAATTCTCCCTATTTGGCATACTGGTTATGGAGGAGTTATGTCTTTGCAATTTTCGTGTCGCAACAATGCAGAGATAGGAGGATTCTTCTTAATGATGTCTTCTGCGATGGGGTCTCAAAAAAAAAAAAAAAGTCTGCGATGGTTGCTAGACCGCATGAGTCTTGTGCCATTTGTTATATCTGTGTGGCTTAACTATGTATGCAATTCAATTTCTAGAGCCTATAACTTTAATTATTTTCCAGCTGAAATCTGATGGAATGCACGAGCTCATAAATTCATATAGGGAACTAAAGCTGCCAGAACTACTGTACCATGGACATGATAAAATGTTCCCTAACTTTTTTGGAAAATTAAATGGAGTTGTATCTGATACAAATTACAGAAAATGATAGCTTTGGCTATTCCTACATGTGAACAATGAGTTTTAATATGCTGATACTTTTTTCAGGGGTTATTGCTATCATTTAACCCTTTCCATTATTTTTGTGGCACAGGACTAAATCACCGGTGGTTGAACGCTATGAATGGCATTTGGAGGAACTTGAATCAAGAAGGAATATATCTTGTTCTTTTATATCATTCTTCTGGAACATTAAACAGCAACAACAATCATTCAGTTGCTTTTGAGAGATTGAAATATCTGCAACAAAGGTAGTTTTGTAAAAGCCTGCCAGTTTTAAATCTTGAACTTTTCTAATACCTCCATTTTAGGTATCCACGCCTGAATGTTTTTGCTGTGCAACATGGGAGTGATATTACTTCTGCTGAAAGCCAAGCAGTCCATACGATAGTGACGGAGTACATTGCTTTTCCTATCTTGATTTTAGACAAAGATTTCTCCAATGTGAGGCTCATACCCATGCCAATTGTCCCATTACTGGAGAAATTTTTGAATCATTCTTTTATCAATAAGCACTTTCTATGTAGTACTATGTCACAGATTGTATTTTACTTGTGCATTTTCCATTTGCCTTTTTAATCTGTCTTTGATTCTCTATATAAGCGTTGAAGATCTGTGTTACATTTGTTTTATGCATTTTAGCTATCATATAAAATACTTTGTTAAATCAAGAAATGTCGTTTGGTGAGTGTTCAGATGACAAATGGTGATTGCTACTTGCTATTTGAAGGTTCTAAGGACCCTATGCTATTCACAAAGTGGGTTGAGGAGCCTGATGTCATGATTAAGGGTAAAATCTGAACAACATTTGCTATACTTTGATGCAAAATTTTCTTGTTTATTTTTGCCGACCACTTAGCTTCTCTGCGATGTTGCTTTTATAGTTCACACTCTCCATATTTGCTAGTATATCTTAAACCTTGAACCATGAATGCAGCCATAGAGGAACTTAGTGTGTTGAAAGAAGAACCATCTGAAAATGTTCTGTCAAGAGTTTCTTGGCAGAAAGAAGAGGTTATCAAAGAGCCACATGTTGGTTCCTTCAGAAACTTGTTACTTTACAACCCAGGTACCTAGTTACAGCTATTCTTCATATAACTTATTAGTTATTACTTAAGGATCGGTGTGCATCCTAAATATATGGATATAGTGCATATTGCAATCAACTATATCTTTGGTTTTGCCATCCAGATGTGGTAATATACAATTTAATGTGCTGCAGCATGCATATCAGTTGATGAAGATGGGGATCGCATTTTTATATCTGACAGTAACCATCATAGGATCATCATTAGCAACAGCGATGGGATGATTTTGGACTGTGTAAGCATGGCTTGCTGTTTAGCTTGGGTTGCAGTTCTATTTATATGAACATGATGGATTGAGTTTTGCTCTTTCGCTTTGCAGATTGGTTCTTCCCCAGGCTTTGAGGATGGCGAGTTTGAATCAGCCAAGTTCTTGCGCCCAGCTTCGTCATTTTATCATGCTGATGAAGACTGTCTATATATTGTAGATTCGGAGGTATTATCAACAGTACATGCCTTTGCCTATTCTTCTGGACAACATAAATGCACTGTTTTCACTGTTACATAATTCCTTTGATTTTATATTTGGTCAGTAAAAGCTACCAAGGTGCTTGGAAATATACCCGAGTCTTAGTTGAAAGTTACAGTGTCTAACCATTCTTAATTGTGAAGATTGATGACTATCCATAACACTAAGGAATTGTTTGATCTGTCTCTTTGTGAATCTTTTTTGCAGAATCGCGCTGTCAGAAAAGCAGATCTGGAAAGGAGGACTTTAGAAACAGTTTATCCAGTGTCTAATAAAAGCAGTGGCATCTGGAGTTGGATTACTGATAAGCTTGGTTTAACAAAAGAAGTTGCTCCGACTATTCAAGATTTTGATGCAGACTCAGTAGCACTTCCATGGCATTTGATACAAATTTCAGAGGATGACTTATTAGTTGCAGACCGCAGGTAGGTGCTCTTCTCATCCCCTACATCTTGACCTTTTTAGATGCCAATTTGATTAACTCGTTCTCATAGTATAATGCTTCAATAGCTGTTTGTATAATCTGAAGCCTGGTGTACTTCATGCATTTTGCCTTGTTTAATGTTTATCTTTCGTATGTTACTCATTTGGGCTTGATATGTCACATTTCTGTAATTGAACCTAATTTTAATTTTTTGTTGATACCGATAGTGAAGTCTAATGATAATTGTCCATTCTTTTAGTTTGTACGAGGGATAAAACACATATTAGTGAAATTCACTGCATTTCTGTTAGTATTAAACTAATGTTAATCTTGATTACTGGCTTAAAGCTATGTTTTTAGTATGAGTGTTGCATACAGGAACAATATGCCAATAATCAATTATGGCTTGTTCCCACTGGGGAAATATGATCTCACTATTGAGTTATTACTTATTAGTAATCATTCTTACTCCTGTCACTTGCTATTTTTTGCAGCTTTGAAAGTCCATGGATCCTGAGAATATCAACTGGCCAAAAACAAGATATTGGAAGGTTAGCTTGGCTTCTTTTGTTATGTATGTTAAGACTTCATTTTTGCTAGCTCATTGAGTTAAAGTTGTGTGAAGGTAGAGATGAAGTAATGGAGTCATATCAGCAAACAGTAAACGAGAGGTGTGGCCTTCTTAAGGACATACAACTTTCTGATTCACTGGAGAAGGTTACCAGCAAGGAACTTGTATCATCAGTCTCAAGATTTCATAATTACATTATCTTTGGTGATACAGGTTGATCTATAGGCTGTTTGATATTAAGGCTTTTTTTTGTGTCAAATCATATAAAAATTGACTTCAATTCTTGCTCCTATGTTTGAAGATGGCCAAAGGGTTCTGAAGCACAACTTGGATACCAAGAACACCTCAAATATTAATTTCTCTAACTGTCAGGTCCTTGGTTTGCCATATTGGTCTATTTGCAACCTCGAGAGAGTATCAACCTGGTGAGCTGCTGGTTCTCTATCAAGCATGGAAGTTCACTTTGCTGATTAAGTGATGGCAGAAGCCTGCCTAACATTTCATTGTCATTACCTTGAATTTGCAGGGGTCGTTCAACTGAACAATTTCAAGAGCATGTCCGTCAAGTAGATGTGCTTCCTGGTAATTTTCATATGGCTTGTTTTCTTCAGCTAATACGTTCAGTACTAGATGTTTAGTGTTGATAGTAGTTGATTGCATTTTTGTAATGTCTAACTGCAATTGTTAGATGGGCCACTCCCCTTTTAACTTGAGATGTTGCAATCATATCATGATTGTGTTGTCTGCATGACTGCAGCACAGAATGCTTTATCTCAGAAATTGGTATTACATGCGATTTCTAGGTCTTTCAAAATTTCCTTTCAATTTCTTGAATGTTGTGATTTGATAATGGAAGTTACAAAGGACATCTTTATTTATATAATGCAAATGCGTAATTAAAGAACTTTTGGAAATGAATGGACACCACGCTTGAAATAATCGTGAAAATTACTTTTGAGGTATTCCTGTATTAGAATGCATAATCTGAAGGGAGGACTCTGTTTCCTCAATTAGCGGGGCGCTGCTTTATAATATGGTATTATGGTGTTAAATATGAATAATTTTTTAACTGGAGGGTGTTCAATTTAACAGGAAGATGCAATATCACGGTCTACATAGACATTCCAAACGACACTGAACTTGCTGCACCTTTGGCCGAGAATTGTATCTGGCGCCAAGTGAGGGGATCTGGTGCTGAGATCTCTGGTTCTGATGTACCTAACACGCCCACAGAAAAGGTAAAAAGCACGGCGCTTTTTTCTCCAACGTGGACATTATGATTTTGTAGTAGTTAAGTGTGAATCTAGTTGGCAGAAGTCTAAATCCTTCGTGTGGATACACATGCTACCAGGTTGGTATCGCACAGCAGTGGTATGATGAGCTGGACAACCTAGCCTTCTCTGAAGTTGCCGAGGAACCTACTACTGCGCATGGAGGCGATGACAAACCTGCTGATCCAAGTTACCAAGACCAGAGAAGAGTGCAGTTCATGTGTACGGTGAACGTCAGCCCTGGGACATGTGAGGTACAGTATCATCTGAAGCAAAAACCACTCTTTCATTCCTAGATACGTCCATTCATGGTACAAAGAGGATCAAACTTATCACACTATCATACATATGATTTGCAGCTGGTGGCCTCTGCCGCTCTGTACCTCAAGATCGCGAGGACAATCGATGACCGCGTGGATCAGAAAGCCCTTGTCAAGCGGATCATGGGCTGCCAGCGCCGCGAGGAGCACGCAGGCGTGGAGCTGCTGATGGAGAGCCGCGGGGACGCGAGGGACCTGGTGGTGATGAAGCCCGTGCACCTGCGGCTGCGGTTGGAGTGCGGAGACCACCCTGCCGGCGCCACCAACAAGGAGACCATCAGCACTGAGTCCAGCCTCAAGATCAACGTCTCTTTGGACTAGCGATTCTGATTTTTTTTTTTCTTTTTCTGGGACGTCTGTCATGGCACGCACCACGTTTGCCGCAACGTGCGTTGCTGGAGGCGGTCGTGATGGAGGCTCTTGTCGGTGTGGAAAGAGGCAAGAACAACCTGACACATTGCATAGTTTTGTATCCACACGAAACATCTGTCGAGATCAGTGGTAACTGAAAACTAGGTCGGAACCTGGAAAATTTGCACCGTAAGAAGCCAGGGAACATAGCTACGGATCGTGCCGATCTATGATCAAGGTACTAGGGAGCCTTAACTACTCACAAGAAAATTGCAAAAACTAGTCCATGTGTACTTGAATTTGAGATTCTTCCATAAGTTTTATTGCAAATGTGCACCCCCTCGTTCTACGGTGTTGAAAAACTGTCCACTAAGGTGGTTTTACTAACTTTTTTACAATGTAGAGCCAAGCTAAGCTAAACTAAGCTTATTTATTAGTGTGGGCAAGCTTGTTGTAAATGATTTATTTTAAGGGCAAATTGCATGACTATCCTTGTTTTTCATCCTCAACTGCACGTTTGCCCACTCTTTTTTAACTTTGCACGTTTACCCCCGTTTTTCGAATCCGAGTTGTCCGTCTACCCTCATTTCTTGACGCCGTGAGCCATGATCGAATAAACTTAGAAGGAAACTTATTAAAAAGGAGAAAGAAACTGGAAATGACTATTATACCCTTGCCTTACCCTAAACATCACACCCTCCCTTTCAGCCACCCTGTGACCGCCCAATCCCGTCCGCATCTTGGCGGCGGCGGAAGCACTCCGATGGCCGGAGGCGCGCAACTAGGGGGAGCGCGCGGGGCTGCGGGCGGCCGAGTTGGCGGATGGCGCGGGCCTCGGCTCGCCTCGCAGGCGGCGGGCGGCGCGTGGTGGGGACCCGCCAGGTCGCGCGCATCTCGGCGGCAGCGGAAGCACTACGGCGACCGGAGGCGCGCAGCTGGGGGAGCGCGCGGGGTTGCGGGCGGCCGAGTTGGCGGGCGGCGCGGGGTGCGGGCCTCGGCTCGCCTCGTATGCTGCGGGCGGCGCGGGGTGGGGACCTACCAGGTCGCGGCTCGCCGCTCAGGGCAGCGGATGACAGTGAGCGGCGGGAGGCGGCCGTGCACAGGAGGCGCAGGGTGGGTGGCGCGGTTCGTGGATGCGGCCGGCGGGCGTGGTGCGGGGTCGCATGTGGCAGAGCCTAGGCAAGCTCCCGGCCTCCAACCCGGCATGAGGTTGAAGATGGTCCTTGCATTCATGCCCCACACGTCAGTGGCATGACATTCAGGTCCCATGCATGGGCACATATGTCATTTTACCCTAGTGTTAACTCTTTTAACTGCCCCTCACAGAATAGGGGCAAAGGAATGACTCGCGTTCAAAAAAGAGGGGCAAATATGCAAAGTCTGAAAAAAGAGGGGCAAACGTGCAGTTGTGTGTAAGGAAAATGGACCCAGTGATAGGCCATTTGTGATTTTGGTGATTGTGTGTCAACACTAACCCATGGACTAACAAAGTGCTAGTATGAAAGGACTTAGTCACATGGATGCACAAGTGATGGACTTGGTGGATCAAACACCAAACAAGGCCATAAGGATCAATACAAGACACTAGAAGACCTTAATACAAGACCAAGACATCACACAAGTAAAGACACGCAAAGACTCGAAGCGAATCCTGCTCAGAGGACCACCGACGCAATTCCAGAAGACTACCGGAGCATCTCGCTACTCCAGCGGATGAGTCGGTGCTACACGTGGCAGGGCCAAGATAGCGTGTCAACAAGACCACAGGATGGTCCGGTGCTCTGACAGAAGTACCACCGGATGAATCGGTGGTGAAGATCACAGTGAAGACAGAGCTCGGGAAAATGGACCATAGGATGGTCCGGTGCTTGAAGAGAAGCAACACCGGATAAATCGGTGAACGTGACAGGCATGGGTGCACTTTGTATGTGTGCAATCCATCAATTGATTCGGTGCTAAGATGGAAGGATCACCGAATCAGTCGGTGGTCAGCTCGGCTCATTTGTTCGGCTCAGTTTCGGCTCTGGCAGAAATTAACATAGCACCGATTGATACGGTGCTCCCTTGATACCAGTAGCGGATGAGTTGGTGGTAGATTCAAGCCAACGCCCAGTGCAACGGCTAGTTGGCTAAATTGCTCCGATGCTCAGGAAATAGGTTGGTGCTCACGCAGCAACTTAGCCGTTGGAGCAACGGCTAGTTCTTGGACTTGAGGCTATATATACCCCCTTGGCCGGCCATTTGGAGTGTGATTGAGCTTGGGGAAGGTTGAGGTTGAGTTGTTGCTCACACACAAGTGCTCATTCCACCAAAGTGCTAAATAGAAGATTTAGGTGATTAGCATAGAGCTTAGTGCTTGATTAGTGCTAATTTAGACCTTGTAGCGCATTGCTTTAGGTGTTAGCCTAGAGTTAGGCGAGGTTTGCATACCTCTTGTGTATCGGTGCTTGCGCGCACCAAGAGTTGTAAGTATCGGGGCTTGTAAGTCTTGCGAGACCCTCCAACCGCATTTGTGGAGAGGCCGTCGTTACTTTGTGCTAGGGAGGTGAGGCCCTAGGCATTTGCCGAAGCTCAACCAAGTGGAGGCGGCGAGGAGCATCCGGGAGAGGCCAAGCGGAGACTCACTCGCGAGTGGGGAAGTCCCGTAGGCTATCCTACAGAGTGACTCGACCGGGGAGTACATGCCCTTGCGTGGGCATTCCCTTTGAGAGGGGCTCCAACGACGAGGACTAGTGGAAAGCCGTGGCTTTCTGATACCTCGGGATACATCGCTGTGTCGGGAGTTTGCTTGCTCTATCTCTTTACATTCCGTATTACTTATTGCACTACATTTCACATTTACCTTTCCTAGAATTGCCATGTGTAGTTGCTAGGATTGAAACCTAGGGTGTAAAACTTTTAGCTGTAGAGTTAGCAACACATAGAAAAACCTAGTGCACATTTAGATAGACATTGAAATAGGTTTTTATATGTGCTCTTAGCCTTAGTTTTTAAGAGAACCCTAATTCACCTCCTCTTAGGGTGTCACGGTCCCTTCATTGTGAACGAAAACGAGGGCAGTTATGCAAATGGCCCTTATTTTAAATAGCTAAAAACCCAGTGGATGTAATTTTTAGGTGTAATATCTAGATGAGTATCAACTTTTGGGGTTCAAATTGATCAAGATAAGCTGGATAGGCTAAGCATGTTCGCATTTTGTGATCTGTATATCCACAATACAGGGAGGATGGTTTTGAATTCTAAAATACTAGATTTCGATGCCTTAGCTTTGCGTACTAGTTCAACATGCGCATATCAAATAGTATTACTACGGTAAGAGTCTCTAATTGACCATAGCAAAGAAAATTAATATCAGGCATATATAAACAAATTAAGGGAACGGCCAGAGAATCTGAAGCTTTTGGATTGCAATCTTGCATAAGATAGGTTCACATCATGCAGGGTTCTTCTGGAACGGGGCGGGCATGGCCGTCCTTCCTCGCCGGCCCTCCCTCGCCGGCGAGGCCTCGTCCCAAGGCGACGGAGGCGGGGGTCGGCAGATCCAGCTGCGCCCCGGCTGGATCCGGCGGCGGCGCGACCGTGAGCGCGCGGCGGTGCGGGGGGAGGGGGGGGAGCGGTTGCCGACGCGGTGTGGAGACGGCGGCGGCGGCGGCCGGTGCGGATGGCGTGGGGTGAAGGTTGCGGGCAGCGCGGTGGCTGTGCCGGGCCGCCGGCTCTGCCTCCTTCGGGCCTGAATCTGGTAGGGCTGGGGGCGATTCTGCATATGGGCGTTTGGGTGGCAGGAGCTGTGGTGAGATGGTTGCTGCTCCTCCTCCACTCCTTCTTGCTAGCGACATCGGTCCGGCGTCACCATGGAGTTGGAGCTGAGGTTGGTCTGTGCTGTCTGGTGGCACCGTGGTGGGGCTACTGGCAGTGTCGGGCTTCTTACGGTGAAGGCGAGACGAAGGCATGGAGGAGCGGGCTACTGGCTTGGGCAAGGGCGTGTGGCACGCATGGGCCCAATCGGTCGAAAGCCTTCACTAACATCTTTGTTGGTGGCGATGGTGACGCACCCCTGAGGTGTCGTTCTCCCTGCTGGGGGCACCATGCTTCTACAGCACGGGAATCTCTAGGGTGAAAACTCTGTCCAGTATGGACGTGTGACGGCGGCGGCATTGGCGTCGTGCCCTCCTTGGAGGCGCCGCATGTGGAGACCCGCCTTGGCTAGGCAGTGGTAGTGGTTGTTTGGTGGTGTTGCCCGCGTGCAGCGGGATGGAGGTGCGCTTGGCCCGTGTTGGCAGGGAGGTGCAGAGGGCCCATAGATGTTGGAGCAAGGTTTTTTTCCCAACCGCTACCGGTCCGGATACCGCGGTAACCGGTTTGGACCGGTAGCGGTACCGACCGGTTGGAAACCGGCCAAATTTCAAATTTGAATTTTAAAAATTGAAAAATTAAAAAAAATTAAAAATACTTTAAAGTGAGTAGATTGTAATGGTGTCAAAATTTTTCAAATATTAGTTCATTTAGAAGTTCAAACAGACTACTAAATCAGCACGTTAAACTTCTAATGCCCGCAAAAAATATTAAATGCATTAATATTTGAAAAATTTTGACACCATTAGATTCTACGCACCTTAAACTATTTTTAGGATTTTTTTAGAAATTTTCTTTTATTTTTCAATTTTTAATTAATATTCAAAAATTTGTTAAACCGCTCAAACCGGCCGGCTAACCGCTCAAACCGGTCGGCTTACCGGTCAAACTGACCGGTTTACCGTTCGAAACCGGTTGAACTGAGGATTTAATTTGGTTTTTAACTTTGTCCGGTTTCTACCGGTTTCCGGTCAAATCGGTCCGGCTAACCGCTACCGCCGGCCGGCGGTTTGGTCGGACAGGTCGGGAAAAAAACCCTGTGCTGGAGGCCTTAAGCTTGCGAGCATGGTGCAGTGGTGATCCCGATGACAGTTGGGTGGAGGTTTTGCTCTCATAGCAGGTTCAGATATTTGAGTCCTTGGCAGAGGAGTGAGGCGGTGGGAGAGGCGAGGCCCCCACGCAGATTGGCCAGGATTAGTGGTTTTCATTGACGCTGCGACGGGAGTGTTCTTGGCCGAAGCACCACTGGAGCAGGGGATCGACGATCGTGTTTGTATGGTTTAAGGGCGATAGTCCCATGGTGGAGGAATTCGAGTTGCCGCTCAGGATTGCACTTGACGTGGCACAACGTTGGCGACGACGGCACAATTTGTGGTGGCTACCTTCGGTTCCTCTCCCAGGTTGTGGTGGCGTGGTGTTTTGTTGTGTGTGTTGTTTGCGTGCGTTGTTTGTGTGGTGGTGTCCGATTCGGCGTGTTATGTACAATTGCTTTCTTTACAGAGTAGTGCTTCTGCTATATTTAAAAAAAACATCATGCAGGGTATTAGTATTAACTCTCCACTCGGGAGGCTCGAAGTTGACTCACGCGCCCCATGGCTCTGTCGCTTGCAAGAATCCTCACCATGGCCACAGAGGTTTCGCGAAATTTTTTTCGAGTATATTCCCTCACATGCATGGCATATTAAATGTAGTTAAAAAATAACCCATTATATGGATGGGGTGTACTTCGCGAGACGAATCTAATGAGCCTAGTTAGGTCATGATTAGACAATAAATTGCTACAGTAAACATGTGCTAATGACGGATTAATTAAACTCATTAGGTTCGCCTTGCGATTTACTGACAGAATCTGTAATTAGTTTTGTAATTAGTCTATATTTAATACTTCAAATGTGTGCCCGACGTACTCGAAAAAAATTCCGCGTTTCATCTGTTAGCCAATATAGTATGAAGCGATGCAACTTTGTTCTGCCTTCTTTTAACGGTAATGGTATGAGGCAAACACCACACAAATAAAAATATGGCCTCTTAGTCTGGCGGGGGCCATAGGCCCCTATGAATTATGCAAACTTTAAACTTTAAAAGTGATATCCTGTTCGTTTCGCTGGGCTGGGTTGGAAGTCCGAGATAAGAGTAATCCGTTAGGCTGGTTCAATAATATTCTGTATCGAGAATAATTTGCTGGGCTGGGAGAATAATCTCAAGGCAAAAGGGTATTTAAAGCGGTGCTTAGCACTAAGGTCTATAGTATAGTTTGGTTAAGCTCGTAATGATGTAACTTCACGAGCTGGCACCTCACGATTTTACTCCATCTGTACGAGAAATGAGAGTATCAAAGTAAATTGTAGTTCTTTACCGAATAATGACAATTTTAAAACAATGTGTCGTTTTCTTCTAAAAGGTCTGTGTATGAAAAAAATATATTTGTCAACTCTTTTTTTAAAACGGCTCATCAAACAAGACGGGATGTAAGGTAATGCTGGTATCCTGGCTCCACGTGTGTGTAAGAAGGTCTATTAAAACAGGGGCGGCGTGTGATTTGCCTTTAAAACTACCCCTCCGTCCCTAAAATAGTATCTTTCTCACTTCTCGAGAAATAACTTTGATTAATTTTATATTAAAAAATATTAATATTTATGGTACATAATTAGTACCATTGAAAAGATCTTTTAGTCTAGTTTTTTAACAAATTTATTTCAAAATACAAATGTTATACATATTTTCTACAAATCGAGTCAAACTTCTGGCACGAACACCCAAAACGACACTTTTTAAGGGACGGAGGGAGTATCTATCACCACCGGCACCGATCACCACCACCGACACCGAGGGCCCTTTTAGTTGGGTGAAATTTTTTTACAATTTTTTTGCGAAAGAATCTTTACCATTTAATAGTAGTAAATGTAGATAATAATGAAACCAATTATAGATCTCGCTTGCAAATCGCAAGACGAATCTAATGACGATAATTAGAAGATAACTAATCCATGATTAGCATATCACTATTGCAAATAATGGACTAAGAGGTCCATTATATTCGTCTTGCAATTTACAGCCCATCCATGTAATGAGTTATTTTTTCGTTTACATTTAATACTCTATACATTTAAATTCTTTTTTATGTGATGGTTGAAAACTTTTTACGATGGGCCTGAGTCTAACAAGACGTGTCTAGTTTCACGAAAGAGGGTGAAAAGTTTTCACCTAAAATATTGTGTCAGTCTTTTTTCTTTTTCTTTCTGTGCACACGGCCCAATGTAAAAAGTTTTTCACCATTTCATCCTCTTTCCACCCATTTCTCCTGCCGTGAAAGCAAATAAATGCACACAAATAAAAAGGGCCTGCCCTTGCACCAGGACAACACACGCTCGCTCAATGTGATGCGCACCCATCCAAAGTGGTATGCATGACGGGCTGTCGTCCCAGCCACATCGTTGGAATTGGAGAAACTCCCTCAGTCCCTCCCTGCTGATCAAGTGATCAACGTCTCCGCCGTCTCCGTGTCCCCGTGCTCGCCTTTCGTCGCCTTGACGACCACCCGTCCAAAAAAAAAAGGAAACAAAATATTGTCGGCGGCTTGCAAGTACCGTATGGCAAGTACCGACGACGTCGTGCCTGCCGTGCGTGCCTGCCTTTGTTTGACTCGCCTAATTTTGACTTCCCAAAGCAAAGCAAAGGCGTCGCCTACGGCCTACGTGGCTGTGGGCCAGACCAACCGCTTTCCACTGGGGCCCACCTGCAGCAAGCCAACCGCAATCGGGAGGGAAGCCGACCTGCTCCGAAGCCCGAGGCAGCCAGTGGCAGGCGCAAGCAAACATCCCCGCCCGGATCTCCTCTCGTCTTCGTCTTCCACCCACCTCCATTCCTTGGAGAGCGCACGCGAATCACGAGGCGCCCCCCACAGTACTAGCGCAAACCCCCACCAGCGCGGCGCCGCCGAAAGCCAGGCACGGCGAGCTCTCCCCCACGACTCGAGCCCCCGCGGCCCCGGCGCCCATGGAGAGGAGCAATAATGGCGGGAAGCCGCCGCCGCCGGCGGCGGCGTGGAAGGACGGCGCCGTCACCTACTTCCACCTCCTCTTCTACATCGCCATCTCCGGCGGCCAGATCTTCTTCAACAAGGCAAGCCCCCCCAAAAGCTAACTCTCCGTCTCCCCCCTCCCCAATTACCCCGTTCGATTCGCCTGCCCACCCCCGGGCGGTTTTGCGTAGATTAGCGTCCAGAAAGGGGGCGGCGTGGGTCCGTACTGATTCCTCGCGCTGGGGAATGCGCTCCGGTTGGGGGGATTTTTGGCAGATGCTGTGGAGTGACCGCGCTCAGATGAGATTTGGGGGGCGGGCCCGGTCGTGATCGCGGACTACAACTTTCGCTTTGCTCCGGCGATGCGATGGGTTCCTCCTTCAGCCCCTGTGTTCATCACCGGACCCAGTATCTGCTTCTGTCGGCCAGGGGGGAAAGCAGAGTGGTTTTTGCTCATGCAGCTCTAGCTTTTCAGGATTCATTTTAGTTCATTTTACTAAACAGTTCCATGGCAAATTGCCGTTCCTGGGATCCCATTATCCTACCCATGTAGCCTACTACCCAATTTCATGATAAATAAAATTATGCTGTTCTGATTATCCCACCCATTTATCTCACCATCCAGTTTCTTGACAAAATTGCTGTTCCTGGGAGCTGATTATCCTACCCATTTAGCTCACTATCCAGTTTCATGATAAATTTACTGTTCCTGGGAGCCGATTATTCTGCCCATTTTACCTAGCCATTTTTTTTTTCTCCGATGCACTTTTTAGCTAGGCTTCAAACTGGACTTCGTGAATGTCATGTGCAGATCCCCTTTCCTATCAATTTCACTATTCAGCAGCTTTAGATCTGGGTAATGAACGCTTCAGGATCACTTTGTGGATCTCCTTTTGGTTGGGGGCGAGTTGACTTGCTTCTCATGTGACAGCTCATATCTGCTTCAACAAGGAGAAAATTGTTTCTGTTTTTTTTTAAATATATTTTGCTGCTAAAGCTGGCGGAACATGTGCAAATGAGTCAAGTCTGGTGCAGTGTGCCTGAAGGGGATAACAGAGGTCCTTTTTGATGCCATGACTTGTTCTGCTGGCATTTTTAGTGGCATGTGCTTTGAGAACAATTCAACCTGAGTTTCTGCTTGTACTAGCAGATAGACCATTTCAATTGGTAATCAGAACCTGGGCAGTGGGAAACTTGTCAAATTTCAGAAACTCTTTTTCCCAAATCGACATGACCTACTAGATCCCCCCATAGAAATTCAGAACTTTTTCCTCATAATCTGTCGGCTCTGTCTCCTGAATACTACAATTATATAGGGAAAATGGTGCTGCTGTCCTTTCCATATGTACAAATTTGAGGGTAAACATGATTTGCTCATGCCTTTTATTAGATTAATAATCATCAGTTAGGCCCCTTGTGGACATAGTTGTGTTTGACTCTACGTTTGTAAAGAAGTATTCTGGGTTCAATCGCCAAATTTTCACTCAACATGTGTTTTTGTTGCACAGTTGTTCATAGTGTAGAAAAAAATATCTTTATAAAATGGAATTTCCTTACACAAGCATCGGCACAAAAAAATCATTCTTGCTATGAGTTTAAATTTTTATTTCTTTATGGCACTGTCATTTTTTTCTTTCATGATGATCAACCCAGTGCCCTCACTGATGTTGCTAGTGAAGAACAGTATTATTTTCGTTTCTCTTTCATTTTTTCCAACCTTATTAACTGTTAAGTACTTTGTTTTTACTTGACGCAGTGGGTCCTTTCTTCAAAAGAGATCAACTTCCCCTATCCAGTGGCCCTAACTCTGCTGCACATGGTGTTCTCATCTGTAGTGTGCTTTGCAATTACAAAGGTTTTCAAGGTACTTATTCATGTGCATTACAATGGCAAACAATTGTTTGTTATATTACTAGTTAGAGGTGCAATAAGACTTCCTGTCATTCCATTTGCTCCCTTGGTATTCTGTAGATCTTGGCATACACTTACTACTGCCTTTTATCTTGATGATGATGTTTCCCAGATCATAAAGATTGAGGAGGGAATGACTACAGATATGTGAGTCTCGGCTCACTCTAATTTCATAGAATTATAAACTACTTTCTTATGAATTAATTTTCTATAGAACGATTCTGTTACCTATCCAGTCATGAGTATGGCACATACATACAAGTCTGTGTTACCTTGCATAAGCAGATCACAAAGGCAGCTTACAAATTATGCTCAGTGATGTTAATGTTATGTTCCAATATTGATGTCTAAGGTCTTGAGGAAATAATAGTCTTACCTTAAAGAGAAAAAAGAACAGGGTAGCATTCTCACCATGAAAGGGAAACTTAAATGGCGAGATTTGTATTTTCTAAATTCAAAGTTGCAGGCATAAAAGGAGTGGCATATCGATAGCCCCTGGAATTTAGTAATTCTTGAACAATACATGGTAATGGGACCATGTTTTTAAGTCAGATATGAATTTTAGAATAAGTAGGCTTTATATCCTCCAGTAATGTCTTTATTTAGATATGGAATCTGGCATGTTGCTCTCCATGCTGAAAAATACTAGACGACATAGGGCAATCTGTATTAAGAATAGATAGGCGCCCATATTTTCCTTGATGAGGAATTGAACTCGAGCAGTATAGTGTGTAGCAGATTTAGATTTCAGTGTTTTGTTCCTATTATGTTTTCTCAGAATTCATTGTTTTGTTCCTACTATGAGTCTATGCTGTTTCTGAATTCATCATTTTGTTCATCCACAAGAACCATCCATTTTTTTCCTAACTGGTTCCTCTGAACTTTCAGATATATCAGTTCAGTCATTCCAATTGGAGCAATGTTTGCAATGACACTTTGGCTAGGGAACAGTGCATACCTCTACATATCTGTTGCATTTGCACAAATGTTGAAGGCAATAAGTATGTGTGCTACCTTGAGCTTTTATTGAGAGGAAAAATATCAGGATTTGCTATATCAACATGTGATGCTAATATGCTCTTATTGAACACTACAGTGCCTGTAGCCGTGTTTCTTCTTGGAGCAGCATTTGGTCTGGAAGAAATGAGCTACAGAATGCTTGCTATCATGTCTGTTATCAGCGTCGGAGTTATTGTGGCTTCTGTTGGTGAAATTACAATTAGTTGGGTTGGAGTGGTTTACCAGATGGGTGGAGTTGTTGCAGAAGCCCTAAGACTTATCTTCATTGAGATATTTCTGAAGAAAAAAGGTGTCAAGCTGAACTTGATATCCATGATGTACTATGTTAGCCCTTGCAGGTATGTTGTCCATTAAATCTTTGATTAATTAACTCGAAACTACCAATTGTTGTTTAACTTCATCTATGATTTTCCTGCAGTGCTCTGTGCCTCTTTATTCCATGGTTGTTCTTAGAGAAGCCAAAGATGGATGATAGTATTTCATGGAACTTTCCACCGTTCACATTGTTCTTAAACTGCCTGTGCACTTTCATACTCAATATGTCGGTTTTCCTTGTCATATCTCGGACCAGTGCCCTGACAGCTCGTGTGACTGGAGTTGTGAGGGATTGGTCTGTGGTTCTGCTGTCAGCTGCCATCTTTGCTGATACACAGCTTACCTTCATAAACATTATTGGTTATGCCATAGGTATTCTTCTGATGAATCTGAACTATTGATCTTCATCGTTACTTTTTCTGTATCTATTGGTAGCTTTTTTTAACTTAAAATATTGCATCTTGCAGCCATAGCAGGTGTTGTTGCATATAACAATCACAAGCTCAAGGTGAAACCTCAATCAAACCCACAGCAGGGTGATGAGAACAAGGTCAGCCAAGGAAACCCTCGAGATGTTGAGATATCAATGAACTTCTACAAAAGAATCTTCATAGCACCAAAAGTAGGGAGATTTTGAAACAGTTTCTTTTCAGAAAGGTAGTATAACTAAACATGATATTGCTACTACACTAAGGCACACAAATGTCATCCTACAACATTTCTTGATTTGATGTTTGCATTTACTCTGTGATCCAGGAGAATCGCGCTCTCGCTTTTGTTGGGTTGGCCAGCTCTCCTGGGAATATACATTCTTTTTTTTCTTCCCACCCATCTTCAGGGAAGACATTTTGTACAATGATATGCTGAAGAAGTCAAGATAATACACTCCCATCTCATTTGTGCTTTTGTTGCTCAAAACGGTGGGATGCACGTCATACAGATGAAAAATTAGGCCATGTAAATGCTGTCATTTTGAACTGTTGTAGCAACACTTCAGGTGCTCCAAAAGAGGCAGCCCTGAATCCTGTCTGTATTTGGTTGCTTCGGGAGATCATGATAAGCAAGATGTATCAATATACTGAAGCATGTTGCAAGGACAATGTAATTTTGGCAGATCAAGGGGTGTGAGTTTTTTAATCCCGTAATTCTGGTGTGTTGATGGTTTGTTTGAAGATGCCCTTTCTGCTATGTATGTTGCCAGATGCTAAAACTGGAGCTTATTTAGCAGAGGTTGAATTGCATGGTGATGCGATTTTTTATTTTTTGTTTCTGATTATTCAGATGAGAACGTTCTCAAATATTTGAAAGGAAATGATTATTTAGACGAGAAACGTGCTGCCAATTTGTGCAAGTAATGATTTGCATCCGAAAGGTTAAAAAATGGTGTAATATCTAAGCACTTGTTTGTACGATATCTCTTTCAAATACATTAAATAATCAAGTTTTTTGTTTCAAAAAAATAATCAAGTAATATGATGACCGAAATACCCCTCACCTCTGGTCCAAGTCCAACTGGCCATTGCCCATTGGGTTCGTTTGGGTTGAGCCCGACCGTCTCTCTAGCCCAGGCCCAGTTCAAACTCGTCTCGTCCGTCCCGAGCAGCGGCGGCGGCGGCGAAGCTGCATGAGCAGGGCCTTTGGTGCCGCGGCAGCGCAGTGACGCGCGGCTTTCCTCCCAAGGCGGCGGCGGCAGGCCTGGCACCGGGACGCCGCCCATCCTCTAACGCTCCGTCGGGGAAATCGAGTTCTAGGAGGATGGAAGGGATTGATTCTTCAGAATGTTTCCGTTTCCGATCGCAGAGAGAACAACCGATTCAGGATGCTTCCTGCCGCTTAAACCGGCCCGGCCCTATCCTCGAGTTCCTCAGCGAGAATGGCCTGTACCCAGCGGTGTACTCCCATGGCGGCTTACTATCCCGCGCTACATAAGGTGAGCAGGCTCAGCCCAACACTGGATGAGCCTCATCACCAGTGTGGAAGAGGCAGCTGACCCCCATCCTTGCTGCATTGCACGCTGTAATGCATTATGCTTGCTTGCTTGTTTATTTGTTTTTAGTTTCACTCTTATTCCATGTATGTGAAAGAGGGAGCTTGATTTGGGCTTTCTAATCCAAAGGTTAAAACCAGGCATGGAATCCCAGATAGCAGATGTAGAAGGCGAGTTGAAGTGTGGTCTTGAGAAGGTTCCGTGGCTTCCAGGCTTCTATGCGATTCCGCCGGAAATTCAGATTGCTGGGTCCAAGGCTTATCAGCAAGGGAAGGTGGGAGAGATTTTATATTTAATTGCATGGCACAAATGTTTTGTGTATATCTTTGGACGGCTGTAGTGTTCTAGTATAAATTGATGGCTTATGTCGTATGATGGCACAGATGTAAACTGTCAAGGTGTCTCTTTGTATGTTATATGTAAATGGTACTTGCATTCTTGTTTTATTTATAAGAAGGAAATATGCTAGAGACCAGATGCCATCAAATATAACTAAATTGGTAAATGAAATACACTGCATTCCAATCATTACAATGGGCGTAAGTATAAGTCATACTGAAAGTTCAATGAATAGAGTACTCCCTTTGTGTGCACCTAAATTGTAATGTGTAAAGGACTTATTCCCCCAGTTTCTATTGACACGAGAACCTGGAATTCCCCATGGAAAACCAACATGGTACCATGTTTCTTTTTTTTTTCATTTGCTTATTTTCAATGCATTGCAGATCTATGGAATCGATGCGTCTTCTGGAGCTGCTATATTAGCACTCGATGTTCGACCAGGAGATCATGTTCTTGACCTCTGTGCTGCCCCAGGTATTCACAAATAAAATTGTTCTATGTGATGGAGCATTGCTTTTCTAGTGTAAAATAGATTTCATAACAATAAATGGGCTTGTTTCGTGAACTGCATGAATTCAATTCTAGACTAAATGATCTCTTATTGGGTAACTATTTGTCCAACTGCATCTATTTGATCATGTGTTCCATTGACCACTTGTATGAACCACTTCCAGCTATCCTTCTAGCACCATGGTCTCAAACGAACGGGATTACATTTAGAGGCACCCCGTTGCTTTCCTGTTATTTTTGGATTATTACAGTCTCAATTTAAATAAACATGTCCAGTTGATATTTTTAGTAGGGTATCTTGCTATTAGTCCTGTAGCTTTTGTCAGATTTTTCATTATTTGTGGTATTTATGTTATTCACCATGATCACAATGCCCTGATATATGATATGCAACTGTGCAAGGTGCAAAACTTTGCATGCTCGCAGATATGCTTGGAAGCACTGGTTCTCTGACTGGTGTTGATGTTGCAAAGCACCGTCTTGCAGCTTGCCGTACAATGCTGCAGAAATATTCTCTTGGTGACCGTACTCGGCTCTTTGTTGCCGATGGAACTTTGTTTTCCCTTTTGCCTGTGGACTCCAGCCTACGAAGAGTGGAAGGTATTCTTGATTTAAAGTTTCCTGTCCTTTTTATGTCTTCTTTGTTTGGTACAGAGGAAAGAGAGATGTCATTTTTTTTTAGTTGACACATCTGCTTGCTATCTGTCACAGGATCAACTGACCTTGAAGGAAATGAAAATACATTCTCAGAATGGACTTCGAGGAGATCATGGAAGGATCGACAAAGGGCTAAGAAAGCAAATGCAACTGGTTTGCAACATCTACAGGCAACTTCAGAACCTGAACTGATATACTATGGTAAACATTCAGGATTAGTTGGACTGTGTAAATCTGATGTCCTTTGTCCGTCAGCTGATGATGCTGCCTGCACATCTGGTTATGATAAGGTATTCCATTGTAACCTCATAGTATCCTTGCCTTGGATTATGTTATATACTGCTGAGTGTTATTGGAACTCTGTAGTTACTTTTGTGACTTCAATCAATGCGGTCATGATGATTTGAAGTGAAAAATGTTTGTGATCTAGTAGCACATAAGTTAATGCCTTCATCTGCTGGAGGGAAAAAATATTGTGTGATAATAAATAAATTATATTTGAACTACCTGTAGCTTGTCCCCTTCGTAATTAGAAAAGAAACAGCATGCTTCAAACTGACATTTCAAGCCCTTGTAGCCAACTGCACGTGCTCTTCACTTCATTTGAATGAAATGTATGCAGGTCCTAGTGGATGCGGAGTGTACTCATGATGGATCTGTAAAACACATTCAGAAATTTGAATTCTGGGGATGGAAAACTTTAGATCGCCGTGTACTTGATGCTGAAAGAACTGACAACCTGCTTCAGCTTCAGGTACCTGTTTCATTCTTGATATTAGCTTGGTGGGTTGGTATCTGGTCCAGGCATCCTCTTATCTATACTTTAGATCCAATTAGATATCTGTTAACATGTGCTTGCAATGAAGTCTCTGTTCAATTACTCGTGAAATTTATGACGTATATTTTTTAACAGATAGTTTGATAAACTTCATTTGTCATGCAGTTACGCCTTCTCACAAATGGTTTTAAATTGTTGAAAACCGGGGGATCACTTGTATATAGTACTTGCAGGTAAGTATTCTCTTCAAATATCAGTGTAACAGTTCAAATCTAGCAGAAGTTTTGGAAAAATAGTTATTCTGGGAATTTGGTCTATTGGGATACAAACCTGGAACCTTATCTATTTCTTTCTCACCAATTTTTTTTTACCTTCTGTTGCATTTTCATGTCATATTGTGTAACAAGTTCTGCTTTCTGGTTTAAATAGCTTGACAGTTGCACAAAATGAGAATGTGGTTCAGAAGTTCCTTTCAACACACCCTTTGGCAGGTACAAACTATGTTGCTCATTTCAGTTTTGTTCTTATTGGTTTGCAAAGCGGGGCTCTTTTTTCTCAATTAGATTTTGGAGTGCTTATCCTTGTTATTTCTTAAACAATGCTTCGTAGTTATGTTCCATATGTCTTAGTGAATTGTACTATCAGAAACATGTCTAATTGCACTTAGAAATCTAATGTCTAAAACATTGGGGTTTTCTTTATCCTTGTGAGGTTGGAGCAAAATCAGTCCCGCTCGGGGTAGGTGATCATATCTGGCCAAGAAATATCATCCGAACTATGGCTTTCCTTGGCCCAGTCTTCTTGTTGATAGCCCACTGAACAAGACCTGTTTAGACCAGCCTCGTCCTGAATGCATTCTGACCTTTTAGCGATGCATCTCGAATGCTGTTTGATTTAGTCCAAACAGGTGTTCTTTTTCAACAGTATTTATAGGACGACTGTTGTCACATAGCTTACAGGTGGTCTTATAACTAATAAAAAACAAAACGATTAATAAACTCTATAGGATCAATCAATATGCAAAGACAGAATCAAGAATGAAAATTTTAAATTAAAATAGGAAACAATATGGATCTTTTGTAATTACAGATAACTCTAAGAGTGCAAACATTCTTCTTTGGAAACTGCTGAAATTTCACTGATTTGGACCACAAATTATCTTGTTTGTTCTTTTATTGAAATTCTTTCAGCACATGTTCTCTATCATATGATATTTATCTCAGTTGGTTCAAGTTGATGGCAGACTTATTTGATGACCTTCTGGGATATGTTGTTTGTTTTTCTGGTTGCACCTTGCAGATTTACAGAAGATTGATTTGTCAGATAGTTGGCCCTGCAGAAGTGGTGGCATCCCCAAAACCTTGCGGTTTGATCCCGCAACTTCACAAACCAGTGGTCTTTTTGTTGCCAAGTTCAGTAAACTACCAACTTAAAGCATTTTTTGGTTTATCTTCCTGTACTCGCCTTTCACTTGTAACACTGGTTTTCCTTGTCAGCAACTAATATGATAATATAGTACAAGTTGGTTTCCATGCTTTTTGTGAGATATTCACATTTAGCATATGCCTCTAATTATAAAGAGACAAAAATTCGTGTCCCTCTTATCTTCTGGCCATGGGTTGGACAGTCAAATACTCAAATGGTAGCAAACTGCTAGGTATCCAAATCTTTAACACAGGATGTGGTAGGTAAATGTTAGGTTTCAGTTCTTTTGACAACAATTCATGCCCATGCTGCTTGCTAGTACTTGTTGGTACACCCTCCTCTAATTTTAAACGTCCTGTACAATTCCTCGATTTTAAAATGCTTTCTACAATTCCTCCAGTTTTAAATATTATTAAAATCATGGAGGTTAAAAGGCTGTTTTCCTTCATCACTTCTATGCACCCTGCTTTCATGGCCTTCATTATCTCAAGGTCTGAACACGGGGAGGTAACTTCGCATGAGGCGATCAGCCAATCACCACCCTCATGCTGCTGATATATATATTTTTTAAAAAATATAATGTTGTGAAAAAGATCTCAGCCTCTACAACGCACGCAGCCATCCTCATGTTGTGACGACTTGTGAGTCCAAAGGGTTGCCTTGGCCTGCTTTGCTTTCTGATTTGTTTGGTCTCATAGGATTAGCGTAGCATTATGCCTAGACTAGATAATGAAGTTTTTGTAGTTGTTGCATCACTTTGCCTGACAGTAACAAAATGACAAAAGAGTTTGACCATCTGCCGTGATGGGCAGCTTATCAAACATAAAGTAGATTTGCTGCCTGCAATTAAATACTGAAAACCATGGGCAGCTGCATGATGCAAACCCATGCTTAGGGCAATAATCTATATTTCCACGTATTATGGCCTAAATTACTTCTTCCTGGTATTCCGTACAATATATTTGGCAGCTACAGTAGCTATCATCTGAAGTTCATAGAATTATGTTATCCGACCAGGTAGTTGGGAAGGTTTGAACTATGTTCCATTTGAAGTTTTTCTTGATTGTTGTGGGGACTCTGTTGTTTTCACAGAATTGCTTTTGCAAAAACTATTATACAACCCGTACAATTTGAACGGCACCTTTTTGATATTTCCTCATGTTTATATGGTTCCTAACCTCTAGATGTTCAAAACAAATATAAGCACACAATAATTGTATTTTTTTCCCCACATGCAAGTAGTTGGCAGTTTTAGTAGACAAAGTACCTACCGCATTTCTGTTGCTTTATATTTGTCACAAGGAACTTGTTGGATGTGGGCACATCGTATCCCATCCCAGCTGCATATCTGCATGCATCCTATCTTTCTTTCATTGCCATGCTCACGCCTTGCTCATGTGACTATCGGCCACCACGTTCCTAATTGTTTTCCATCTGATCCTTCAAAATTAGACTTTGACCGTGGGTTTCATAATAACATGAGTATTTTTCAAGTATTGTATGGTTGAACCATCTAAATTTAAGTTTTGGACTCATTACATTTATTTGTATTTTCGGCTAACTGTTCGTTTCATGGTAAGGAACGTGATCATCAATAACGAGGCAACTGTGGCTTTGTTAACTCAAGAAGTGGTGTGTGTATGTCTATGGAGTGTCTATAACTCTATATCCGTACCGTATTTTCTAGAAGAAAAGTATCTTTGAAAAAAGAATCTATACGTGTGATCTACTGCTTCGAATCTAACTATTTCCGAAGTTATCCGTAGTAATGTTTCACAAGTTTCAAATTGGATTCTGTGTGTGAAGTCAAAAGGAGAACAAAATATACCTCTTTTCCTTTAGAGATATGTTTAATGTTTGAATAATACTCCATTGGGAACAAAAGTTCAAATACTTACATTTTGGACAAGATATTGTCAAAGAGTGTCGTTTCATCTTGGAGAGTAATCGTAACCAGATAATTTTATTTTATTATGATGTAACTTGAAAACCATGAAAAATAAAGTAATATTTTATTAGAGAAGAGCACTAGCATGAGAGTACCAAGTGTATATAACACAAAGAAAACCATGCCATAACTAGCACGGATATTTAAGCTTAATAACTCGCTCTCCCTTTGCTTGCCCAAGTGAGAGTGCTAGCTGCAACTCCAAACTCCAGCCATGGCTGATTCTCACCGGTGCAGCAGCGTCGCCGCCGAGCTTGAGGGCACGCTCCTCATCTCCGGCAGCCTCTTCCCGTACTTCCTCCTCGTCGCCCTCGAGGCCGGCGGCCCGCTCCGTGCCGCCACCCTGCTCGCGCTCTACCCTCTCGCCGTGCTCCTCGGCGCCGCCGCCGCCGCCGCCGACCTCCCCCTCCTCGCCATGACCTTCCTCTCCACCGCCGGCCTCCCCGCCTCCGACGTCTCCGCCGTCGCCCGCGCCACCCTCCCAAAGTTCTTTCTCTCCGACCTCCGCGCCTCCGCCTTCCGCTCCATGGCCACCGCCGGCGAGAGCGAGAGCGAGAGCGAGAGCGAGAGGCTCGTCGTCGTCACCCGCCTCCCGCGCCTCCTCGCCGAGCCCTTCGTCAAAGAGTACCTCGGCCCCGACGTCCGCGTCGCCGGCTCCGAGCTCCGCCTCCTCGCCGGCCGCTTCACCGGCACGCTGGCCTCGCCGTCGCCGGCGTCGTTCCTGCAGGTGTGCAAGCAGCGGCGCTTGGTCGTGTCGCCGTCGCCGTCGCCGGCGCTGCCACGTAGCGAGTACCGGCGGCCACTGGTGTTCCACGACGGGCGGCTGGTGTTCCGTCCTGAGCCACTCGCCTGCCTCGCCGCCCTCCTGTGGGTCCCACTCGGCGTGGTCCTCTCCGTCACCCGCCTCCTCCTCGGCTTCCTCCCCCACGGCGCCGGCCTCCTCCTCGCCGCCGCCACCGGCTTCCGCATCCGCGCCGCCGGCCTCCCCTCCTCCTCCTCCGCCGCCCGCCGTGGCACCCTCTTCGCGTGCAACCACCAGACGCTAATGGACCCGGTGATCCTCTCGACGGTGCTCCGGCGACCGGTGACGGCGGTGACGTACAGCCTGTCGGGGTTCTCGGAGGCGATCGCGCCGATCCGGACCGTCCGCCTGACGCGCGACCGGAGGACGGACGCCGAGATCATGCGGCGGGAGCTGGTGGCGCGCGGCGGGGACCTCGTGGTGTGCCCCGAGGGGACCACGTGTCGGGAACCTTACCTGCTGCCGGTTCAGCCCGCTGTTCGCCGAGGTCGCCGGCGATCAGCAAGCCGTCACGCCCACCGCCGTGCGCGCCGGCGGCGCCTTGTTCCATGGGTCGACGGTCAGAGGGTACAAGTGGCTCGACTCGGTTTTCTTCCTCATGAACCCCGCGCCGTGGTACGAGATCAGGATTCTCAAGCCGGTGGCCACGGCGGTCGGAGGCGGTGGTGGAGGTGCGGCGGCGAGCCGGGAGGTGGCGAATGGGGTGCAGAGGGTGATCGGCGATGAGCTTGGGTTTGAGTGTACCGGGCTCACGCGTAAGGATAAGTACCGGATGATCGCCGGACACGACGGCGTCGACGCGAGGTCTTCGCCGGCGGCGGCGTCGTAGTGGAGCAAGCAGCAAGCAATGCATGAAGTGCGTTGCGGAACGCGTGTTGTTTGTGAAACTTGGAAGCAGGGGCTACGTTTTACTCGACCTCCATTTGCATTGTGAACTTTTGATTTGTATAATTTGTGTTGGGTGAGTTTTTAGTGTTACAAAAACAAAACAGGTTAGTTCCCATTCCCAATTGTATATTTTTGGGTAAAGAAATATAGAATACAATGAAAGGGTACACCTCATGGATTATCAAGTTTGCAGGCTAACATATAGAGTGATTTAAGCTTTTGGTTGTTGATGCACCTCCTAAACTTCAGTAGTCTAGATTGGCATTCTTTTTTTTTTTAGATGATCTTATTATTGCATACCTCAAGTCTACTATGTTAACCAAGGGAGGTTTTGAGGCTGGGGTGGGACCTACATGTGAACCAGCCCACGTCAGCGCGCCATCATATTATTGAGACCAGAAAATAGTGCTAAGTTTGCAAAAGGTTATGTCGACTTTTCCCTTTGTTGAACATATGGCTTGATAAGATTTAAGACACAAAGGTACCTTATGGATCAATCACTTGAATTTTAGTTTGTCCCCTCTCACTCATTTATTGCCGAACATCTCATTCACTGTTCGATGACAAGAAAATACTAAGGGAAATAAGCCCCAATCCCATGAGCTTTGCGACCATGCTTATGCCCCTCTCCCCTCTTCTTCCAGTGTCTCCAACAGGCAATAGAAATGTCTACCCACCCTTCCTTATTCACCCCGGCATAAATTAACATATGCACCGCCTGAAACCTTTGAATGGAGCGGCACGCTTCATCGAATGAGCTTTTGCATCTTCTTCTTTATCAATTATGCTAGAAAATATCGGTTTCGGGAGTACACTGCATCTACATGTAGCCATACATGCCTAACTTCCCGCCATTGTCCAAAAATCTACCAATGCCAAATAATATCTAATACCTCCGTTCCAAAATGTAGGTTGCCTTGGCATTTCTAGGTACACAAATTTTGCTATGAACTATGATTCTATACATACGTTATATCTAAGTGCATAGCAAAACCTATCAACTTAGACAAATGTCAAAACGACCTGCATTTTGAAATGGAGAGAATAATACATATTTTTTGAATGTAGATCCTTTTGTTAGCATTTTTCTAATGTAGGTCGTTGAAATGGAGGGGAGTACATGTAGTTGAACATCGCGGAGGGGGCTTAAACTATATGTTTAAATAGAAGTTTTTAGGTAAAAAATTAACAAAATGCATTGTGTTATGACATTTAGAATATTCATTCATGATGTTGGATGGCATCCACACGCATCTCATTATCATCGATCATACGTCCGGGCGCTGGGTTTTAGTATCGATCAGGAAGGTTCTTTCTTTTCTGTTTTTTAATAAGTCGGCAAGAGAATTGTTTTTGGCAAGTTTTAAATTATAGAGATAAATGAAAACAAACAAGTGTGTAAACAACTGGATCGGAGGGTCATCCACTGTGAACAACCAGTGATGAACAACTCGACACACAACTCCTCTCCACGCAGGGAGAGATGGAATGCAACAGACCACCACCAAAGCATGGGGGGACCAATACATTATTTCCGTACATTAGATAAAAACTAGCATGCAAAGCAAATGGGCCTTATTAAAAGAGCAACGAGTTCACTTAAGAGTGAACCCCTCTTATTCTACTCTCCTCTCTGCTAGATCTCTCGCTCCATTTTCAGGATGGCCCTCTTTGTCTTCATGTAGTACGTTATAGTTCATGGAATTCTGCAAATACAGTCAGAAACCAAAACGAAAATAAGCTTTAATTAGTACATATATGGTGGCCAAGAAAATCTAGCTATAATTGATAAAGGTAGCATACATAGATATATATGCATATGTAGAACTGCACTAATTATTAATTTGGTGCAAACATGTAACTAGGTGCATGATTTGGACGCACGTGGTGCAGTCGAAGTTGAGGGTGAGCGGGAAGGGCAGCGGCGCGCCGCACTGCGTGGGGAGGCTGGCGATGGCATTGGCGTTGAGCCCCGGGAACTTGGCCGCCGCCTGCTTCACGCACTCGCACGCCTGACGCCGCTCCGCCGTGCCGGACGGCATCACCCGGATGCGCTTCACGCCGGCGCAGCACTCGCCGGGCGGCGCCGCCTCCTTCCCCGTCAGGTACCCGACGCAGGGGAGCAGGCTCGCGTCCACCTCCGCGCACGTCACGGCGCCCTCGGCCGGCCTCGCCGCCATGACCATGACCAGGAACGCCACCGCCGCCACCATGGCCGCCGCCGCAACGCCCTTCTTCGCTGCCATGTCGATCTTTCTAGCTTCCTTGGAGTGGCTCTTGCTGTTGCTAGCTGGTGGTGTTGCTGTGTGAGCTGCGGTGATCTTGGAGTGGAGAAGCTGCTGGGGTTTTATAGGGCTCAGGGTCGGGGAAGCCGTTCAGCTTTCTGTTTGGGTCGTTGGAGCTGATGCCAAGCTCATAAATGGCAACCGCGAGTGATGCATTGGTATGCCAAAAATGGATGTCAGATGGATGGATAGGATTCTCCGGCCATGCCGACATGCATGCCGTATATGATCTGATCTCACCTCTGCAGCCGTTTCAACAGTTTGATGCGCGTCTGTGTTCACTCGATCATGAGTAGTAGTACGTAGCTTTCCTAAACGTACTTCTTGTACCACAAACTCAAATAATTTGGCAGGATCGAATTTCGAATTTCATTCATCGTTTATGGATACATATATATATAGGATCAGATCAGTTTCTCTGTTAATAACTTGCTATCAGCCATGGCGTGGCGATCGACCAAAGATGCATGGACCACCAGTTCACCATGGCTGGCGTTACATTTCGTCGCTATAGCTAGCAGTCTAGCACCAGACGACTAGGGAGGCGGCGTGCCGTACATGTGCGGCGGGAGGCGCGGCGTGGCGACGGCGACGAGCGGCGTGGCCTTGGGCATGGTCATCCCGTACACCTCCGTGGTGTCGACGTCCTCGGGGCGGAGGCCGTCGGGTGGGGACCAGTCGAAGCAGTGGAAGAGCCTGGCGAGCGCCATGAGCACCAGCGCCACACCCAGCGGCGCGCCGGGGCACTTGCGCTTCCCTGCGCTGAATGGCAGGATCTTGAAGTCCGGCAGGTGGCTGATCTCCACCCGGCCTCCTTCCTCCTCCGGCATGTGCCGCTCCGGCCGGAACTCGTCGACGGCGTCCCACACGCGCGGGTTCCGGCCCAGCGCGTGCGTGTTGATGAACACCCGCGTGCGCGCCGGCACGTGGTACCCCATGATCGTCGTCGGCTTCAGGGATTCGTGCGGGATCAGGAATGGCCCTGCAGGGTGCATCCGGAATGACTCACGGACCACGCACCGGAGGTAGGGGAGGTGGGCGAGGTCAGACTCTGCAACCATCCGGTCGCGCCCGATGACCGCGTCCAGCTCCTCCTGGATACGCCGGAGCACGCGTGGGTTCTTGATCACCTCCGCCATCACCCACTCGTTCGTCACTGACGAAGTGTCCGTAGCAGCAGCAATCATGTCCTGCGCATGAACATGCATCGATTTAGTCATTCATTTGCGGTGGGATTGTATATCAAAATTTCGAAAAGTAAAACATGTTGAATTATTGTGCATAATAATCAGAATTATATCTCCTAAAAAAGAAGAATTAACAAGCACATGATTTCGTTAGTAGTAAGCGTACCTGCATCAGAGCTTTGATCTCGACATCATCCATGTGCTCCTTCCCGTTCTCACCTGGCAGAGATAGGAGCACATCGACGAAATCCATCTCTTCTTTGGTATCGTCATCATCGAGGGAGGCAGCACCCTTCTTGGCCTCCCTGGCCTTCCTGTGTTCATCAATTATCTTCTGGTGGAAGTCGTCCACCTTCTTCTCGACCTCTCTCATCTTCTTCTCGCACCCGTATGGGTCGACCCACCTCCAAGCGGGCAAGTAATCCCCGAGGTAGATCAAGCCCAGCAGGAAGAACAGCTCATGGGTGATGTGCATGAACTCCATCGCTTCGCCGGGTCCTGCGGACTGGATCCCGAAGTACTGCTTCCCCAGCAGCATCCTTGTGACGTTGTTCATGGAGAAGGCACCGAGAACCTCTCTGAGGTTCACGGGCTTCCCGGACTGAGCTTTAGCCCACACAAACTGGCAGAGGTGCTCGGCCTCCTGAGCTCGGTGAGCAGCAAAGGACTCGAGCCTCTTGGTTGTCAACAGGTGCTCCATGCAGACTCTCCTCATCCTTTTCCAGTTTGGCCCCAGCGGAGCTAGAGCCACATCGCCGCATCCGTAGGCAAGATGGACAGCAGCCAGTGTCCGAGGCCGTGAAGCAAAGACCTCATCTTGTCGGATGAGTATCTCACGGATGACTTCAGGATCATCAGTGGTGATGGCGTCGATGGTTCCTAGGCGGAGGTAGACAAGGGGGCCATATTTGGTGCAGAATCGGGCAAAGTCTTTGTGTGGAAGAGGGCTCAACTGGAGAAGGTTACCGAAGATTGGCCACGTTGGAGGTCCAGGTGGAAGCCTTTGCCTCATGCTGTTCATCCTTCTCCAATACACTACAATAAAGATCCATAGGCATAAGAGGATGGAGAGAAGAAATGGATCCATGGTTCAGGAACAGATGGCAATTAAAGTTGCATTGCAAATCTTGGCCTATTTATGGGATCCCATCAAGCCTTCTGGTAAAGTACAAAGAAAATTGAGTGATTGAGGTTGAAGCGAATTGGTTACAGTATTAGACTAGTCATGATTCTTGTGTTGATCTATATGGTTAAGCCTCTCAACTACCATCATGTATATAAAAAACGTCATGATCTTGACATGACTCTTGGAATGTAGACTGTAGAGCAATGAAAAATGTCAAAGAACAAATAGAAAAGGAACAGAACAAAAGAAAGTTCATGAACATGATCATGTATTCAGACTTCAGAGAGAGCAAGCTGATGTTGGTTGTTCCCAAAATTAGGATCTTTACTCGTTATTCAGCAATTTGCTCAACCAGAAAAATAAAGAAAAACCTTGTTTATCATGCAAGCCCTACTCCACCTGCCACATCTATAAACAAATGCACAAAGATAAACACCTACTGTTGTTGAGGAGAACATTCATATACCTCCGTTAATTACTCGGAAACTTCTATTGCTAAAAGAAAAGATTAATGGTCACCCATGGTATAGTTGTCTTGTTCAAACCACTGAATCAGCATAAAGATTACCTCATAAATGCCTCTCTTCTCTAACAATGGATGATAAGATTATATTTTGCACAAATATTCCTGAAAGTTGAAAGCACGCAGCATCCAAAGGAGTTTCGTGTTGTTCAAAATGTCATGATAGCAGATGCATTATTTGCAGAAGCATCATCGACTCTCCAGTGTCTGAAATAGGGTGGATGCAATAAACATCAGAATTGTAAAGAATCTAAACAACATTATAAGGTATTATTTCTGCTATGTGAATAAGATTAACATCTGCCAAAACTATCATTGCAGGATCCAAACAAAACAAAATAAAAAACGTTTCCATGAATCAAATACAGCTGATCAGTTGCTTACTGAAATTGATATCCCAAAAACATAGGGTGAAGTAAGAAGTAAACTAACCAAACAGTTTATCCAGATCACCAGGCCCCTTAATCTTCATACCACTAGTTATCTTATCAGATATCTACATATACTTAGGCATTAAAAAGGAAAAATGTGCATGCCTGAGTGTACTATGTCATATCAGTTCTCAGTACTGTCTCTGCAGTGGCATACGAAACATATCAACCAATTGACATCTAGTCTTGGCACTAAAATTGTTTTCTTTGTGAATCCAATATTCCTGTATAATGATATACCACTTCTCTCCTCCTGGAGGTGTTCAATCTGTGTTAGTCTTTTCCTGTATGATGAGGCTATACGCAGGACTTTTACTAGCCATGTTGGACATTTGTGCAATTTTCAGCATCTCTTCATCATCCTTCATCCCTGCTGAGGAGAGCAGGTTTGACAGAACTGTGTAAGCTGTTGCATTATAAGGATCCATCTCAAGTAGTTTCTGCGCTGCTAATTTTGCAAAAGCAAGATTGGAATGGACGCTACTAGAGCTGAGCAAAGCTGCCCATGCATCAGGATAATCTTTCTGGGGCATCCAGTTAATCATTTCCAGTGCCTCAGCAAGGAAGCCTGCACGGCCTAAAAGATCAACCATACATGTATAGTGGTCAGGGTTTGGTTCAATACCATAGACTGATCTCATGGTCTCAAAGTAGTTATAACCTTGTTGAACTAAACCAGCTCGTGCACAAGCAGTAAGGATTCCCAAGAATGTCACATGGTTAGGCCTTTGGCCATCATTTTGCATTCTGTTGAAAAGTTCGAGCGCATCTTCAGCCAAGCCATGTTGAGCAAATGCTGTAATCATAGAATTAGTGGCAATAAGGCTTGGATTGCTAATGCTTGAGAATACGAGATGAGCCTCTGCCAACCTACCACATTTTGCATACATTGTCACCAAAGAAGTGTGAACAGCTGAGTCAAACACCCATCCCATGTAGACTGCATAGGCATGAGCTTGCAATCCTCGATTAACCATTGCCAGGCTACCCAAAGCACTCAGCAAACAACTAAAAGCCACCGTATTAGGCTCGCACCCTTCCTTTGACATACGACGAAACCACCGCACAGCATTTACATAGTCTCCATTTGCAACAAAACTGGAAATAACTGCAGCCCAAGCCACCCCATCTTTTCCTGGCATTTGCTCAAAGAGGTCAGTGGCCTCTCTCATCCAACCCCTATTAGCAAACCCAACTACCATTGATGTCCAAGAAACAGCATCCCTCTCGGGCATCAACTTGAAAAACACATGCGCATCTTCAATCATGTTGTTCTGAACATACCCTGTGATTAGTGAGTTCCATGACACTATGTCCTTCTGCTCCATGAAAGAAAACACCCTTCTAGCATTGACCATCAAACCGAAGCGGGAATACATTATGATGATCGAATCACCCAAGAAAACGTTCATTTCGAAACCCATTGCTATAATCAACCCATGAATCTGAATTCCTTCTCTGACAAGACTAGCTTCAGAACAAGCATCCAGCACCACCGAGAGTGTCATTGCATTAACCTGAACACCTTCATTTCTCATGTCCAGAAACAGCAAGATAGCATCTCTGCGCATCCCACGCTTCACATACCCCCGGATCATCGAGGTCCAGGACACCACGTTCCGCTCTGGCATTGCCTCGAACAGCTTCCTTGCCTCCGACACGGTCCCATACTTACACAGCCCATCAACCATAGCACTCCAGGAGAAGATGTCCCTCACTGCCATTCCGTCGAACACCCTCAGGGCCATGCCAAGCTCCCCAGCCCTCAGGTACGCAGTAATTATCGCGCTTGACCCCACGGGGTCCCGCCACTGCCGTGGCATCTCCCCGTACACCGCCTGCGCCTCCCGCAGCATGCCCGCCCTGGCGAGCCCCGTGATCATGGCGCCGTAGGACACGGCGTTTTTGGCGGGCATCTTCGCGAAGAGCGCGTGCGCGGCGGCGGTGAACCTCCCCCCGCCCGCGCGGAGGTAGAGCGTGAGCAGAGCGTTCCAGGAGGCGGCGTTGCGGCGGGGCATGTCGTCGAAGACGAGGCGCGCGGAGGCGGGGTCGCCGGCGTCGGCGTAGGCGGTGAGGAGCGCCGTCCAGGAAATGACGTCGCGGCGGGGCATCCGGTCGAACAGCTCCTGGGCGTCCCGGATGCGGCCGTGGCGGCCGTACGCCGTGAGGAGCGCGTTGAGGTGGGCGGTGTTTGGGACTCGCACCGGCGGCGGCTGCGCCGGGGTCGGGAGGCTGTGAGGGACAGCCGCGCCGGCCAGGGCGGCGCTGGCCGGAGCTCTTGGTAGCCGCAGCGCGGCCATTGCCGCCGCCAACCGCTTTGCCAGGGGAGGCTCGAGCACCCAGACAGACAGTAACGCTGAAGAATGCCTCTTCTTGTTTGTATTTTTTTCATCACGAGAGTTTTGCACTTCAAATAATTCAAATCTCTTTTTGCTATACATAAAACCTATTCGCATAACTCTCTTTACAATCATCTGGACATCAAATAATTGAAAATCACTTGGATTATTGCTCAACTGTGAACAGTTCTGTTCATATTATTTTAACAAAACTGTTCACGAATTATGAAAATGAGTAGCATGTGAAGTATTTTTCCCCTTTTCCAAGACCCTGTAAGAATTAAACTATTTCACGTGACGTTCCTAAACTTTTCATCAAGCTTATTCATTTTTAACGAAATTCATCGAAGTTTTTCTGCTCAAACGAGCCATATAAACTTACAAAATCAAAACAAAGTTTGAGAGAAAAGGAATCATGGTGACTTTAGCACCAGTTGGGAGACCGAGCAAAGAACAGACAAGCGTCTAGTTACAAGAATAGAGACATACATCTGATCTGAGTATGCTAATCTGACCTACCACATCAAAATTGGGATCAATTACAAGAACCAGGACGCCAGAAGAAACGCCACAAGATGACCAATGCAGACCAGGCGAATACACTGAACCATAAGGCTGGTGCTTCCTAATCTTCAAGCTCCAACCTCTGCATCCATGCTCTTGGCACAAATTGAGCCAGCAATGGACGAGCAACAAAAGTACAAAACCTACGCTATCGATCCGTGTCAGAAAAAGAAAAACACCAGCCAACCAAACTAAACCTGGCTGGTATAGTGGAATACGTGGAATGCCAATCTTTCTCTGCGCTATCTGTAGTTACAGCAAGATGCCCGACCGCGGATCAACTTATCCCACAAGCACAGCATCTGCCTAGGCGACTGATAGTGGGCCGTGTAGTAGTTCTCCAGGCAACCGTACTGGCAGAACTTCCAGCTGTGGGAGTACTGGACAGGTGTCGTGGAGTTGAATTTTTCAACCCATAGACCCATACTTACATCTTCCATCTTAAATAGCTGCAAGGAACCAAAGTAAAAAAAGGCGATCAGCTGGAACATCAGGATACGGAGTTTATGTGAAATGATATCTGTAGCAGGTGACAGCACAAACTCACTCTTAAACTCTGGTTGGCATGTTGAGATACAATGAATTTTGCTATGTCACCAGAAATCACATAGCCCGGTCCGTTTGCATAAGGTGGGTAGATATCTTCAGGCCATTCCTGTAGCAATTATTGGTAAAGAGTAAGGGCTGACGATGAAGACAATGATGGTGACACAAAATGGGATGCATTTAAAGTTAACAAGGAATGTGTGCTGGCAATGCCTGCGTTAAAATTAGGATATTACCTCATCTGTAACTGCCCATTTTCCAGTTCTCAATGGTCTGTGCAAGAGGTTAAGGTTCCCTATGTACAACGGTTTGCCAGCGTTGGATAACTTGATGTGTCTCAGAACCACATCTACCCTAACAAATGTATCATCATCGCATTTCATTATGTTTGCAGCAGTCAAGTTCTGGACCTGCAAGACGATAAGAGTGGCAGGCATCATAATCAAGTTCATGATTAGTCGACAAAGTGTGCTTATTAATGATTGGCAGGTTTTGGATAGCAACTAAAATTTCCAACGACTTTCATGATTGAGATTGACACAGTCCATTAGCCTAATGCCCTAATTTAGGCAACTTCTAGAAATGGCATGTCAGAAGATCTACAACTACTGAGCACAGATGGAAATTAGATCGCCATTGCAAGTTCACTTTAGTTCACATTTACAAACAATACAAATGCAAGATGTACAACGCAATAACTGGATAATAGCACAAGTGTCTTACCCCATACTCACAAATTGCAATTGTCTTAAGAACAACCAGCTCATAACGATCTATAAATGGCAAAATGACAATGTCTCCAAAGTACTCTGCTTCTTTCTTCAGCATTACATTGACCTCCTTCCTTGAATTCTGCAACCATAGTTTTATGATGAAACAGCAGCTGGTATCAATTTCTTAAAGCATGTCTATAATTTCTCTTAGAAAATGAACGTGCCACTAGTATTCCCATCATTGGGCAGATAACGATTTCACTAGAAAACTAGGAAATCAGTGCCAATTGCCAAATGATAACAGCCAGTTTGCTAAGCAAGAATGCAAGATATTTCACAAAGTATGAGAAATGGAAGGCAGAAAGAATGGTGAGTTGGTGAATGTTGAGTAGCTATACCACAGAATTTAAGATGATTGCATTTCAAGCATGGTGATGAGAAGTGGATGGCTGCCACAGAGACAGAGTCCTCAACATATATGCAATTTCACACACCAACTTGGTGCAATCATACACTTTTGATTATCTGCACTTTCAACATTCCTTGCTATGTGCATTTTACTAGGCATAGAATTAAATACATATTGCAAGTTATACCACCAGGACTTCAAGGTGCATTTTGATGTAACACGAGTCAGGTCCGCAAATAAATGAGCTAGCACACTTTGTTAGCTACATAGCTTTTCAGGCATGGCTAATTATAGTCAATCTTATGTTCCAATGAGCAAATGCGATGCAGTTAAGCATAAACATAGACATCTTGAATTTGTATCCCTTTTGTTAGGATGTAAGGGCTTAAATGTTTAACTAACAAAATCATCTATGTATGGATAATTTTCTTACCAGTGCAACAAAGAATCGAGCTACTACTTCAGAAGACTTAATTTCTCGAGTCTGCATCCATGTTTTTCTCACAGCCATGCGCTCAGCGAAATGATTCGATGCAGATAATATTCCAATGAAGAGGGAAACAGGATGTTTCGGTAGTGGACGAGACCTCCACTTTTCTGACATATCAAGAACTTGTTGAAGCGAAAAACTAGGATGCGACATAGGCAGAGCTGTGGCATAAACTGAGTGTACATCTACATCACCCTTCACAAACAATCCTGTTGCTTCTTCAAGAGTGAACCCCTGAAAATGATCACCTGGTACCACTAAGTGTTTATTCAATTTATCGAAAGTTCATAAAAGGAAAGAAATTAAAGAAAACTGCTGATGAACATGTCTAAAGAACATACTGGTCGATAAGGAAAAGATGTGATATGTCGACCGCCAACATAAATGTGGAAACCTTCAACTCCAGCTTGTATAGTCAAAACAAATAGCCTGTCCTCTACAAAGGGGAACGGCCATGTCATAGCAGGTTTCTTTGCACGCCCTATGAACCTCTTCAACCATGAAGTGGTCTTGGATTCCTTGGTGTCGACAATATCATTCCGTATCCATTTCTCACATTTGGGGAATCCATCGACTGTCGAGAAATATGAAATTGTAGATTTTAGACAAATATGCTAGCCTGAGGACTAAAGGGACATCACGTTACTGTAAAGTGTAAACCACCGAGAGCTAGAGAGAAAAATAAGGCAATTAATAGTAACTAGTCTTTTTTATAGATATTCAGTCTGACAAAGGCAGTGATAAACGTAGTCGAGTGACCAACAATTAATAGAACATCAGGTGAAATTGTGAAGATGTGGATGTCCAGAGAACTACTTGTAGTCTGCTATCTACCCATATGCAATGAAATCATATCCATAGTTAATCACTATTCTCTACAGAAGGCAGCCGTGGTAAAGGGCAATTGTAACAAAATTATGGGCTCCAAGGAATTTCCATACAAGCATTCCAACTCTGTTAGTTAACCATAAATAAAACTAGGCTGCTGATGCATCTAATCCTAAAATAGCGATGGAAGTTATAGCATCTAGAGTTGATGAGCTGAGGTAAATTTTGGAGACTCAGCTGCTAGTATGCTATCTACCCGATATGGAATGCGACCATCCATACTAGCCATCAATGTGAATCTCGATAGAGGTTAATTAGAAGCTGTTAGTTAGAACTTAGAAGTTATTTTGTTGATGGTCCCACAGTAGTCATTGCAAGCTATCTCATCTTCGTTTAACAGAATAATACTAAAATGGCAGTGCAAGTTATATCAATCTCCTTAGCTCCATCGACTTGTAGAGATGCTACTGTGCTAATTATGTTACCAACAAGCAACATTTGAAGGAAAAGGAATCGTCTAGAGTTGCTGAAAAAGAGTAGCAACGACAAGAAGAAGAAGCAAAGCACATTGGTACCCTTGTCCTCGCTGTCATCTGACGGCGTGCCATCACATCGCTGCGCGGCGCCCCACTGCATCCTGTAGCACGTGTTGTGCTCGAGGATGGGGTGCTGGCTCCAATCCCCCCTGAGCCTTGGGTTGAGATGGAGTATCCTGGGGGGCTCCTCCCCGTCGACTGCCCGGAGCCCCTGGAGCTCGACCATGAACTGCGACACCATGACGGTGCCATCCCCCTGCCGCATCCGCGCGAGCTGCGGCACGAACTCCCTGTGCGCGGCGCGGGGCGTGGCGACGACGGTGACGGATGACCCCGCGGCGAGGCCGCAGGGGAGGAACACCACCCTTCCCCGCGCACGCTGCGACACCGCGGACGGGCACCGGGAGGCGTCGGAAGCGCGGGCGGTGGCGGAGGCGAGAAGCGCCCAGGGATCACCTGAGTAGGCGGCCGCCTCGTCCCACGCGGATAGGCCGAGTGCCCAGGCGTCGTCGGCCATGCGGTCGAGCGGGGAGGAGTGGGCGCGGGCGCGGGAGGTCGGGTCCGGGAGGGAGACGCGGTCGTAGCGGTGCCAGAAGGGCTGGATGGTGGTGGTGGGGTTAGAGGCGGAGGCGGAGGTGGGGGTGGAGTTGGAGGGAGGGAGGTGGTCGGAGGAGGAAGGGGAGGAGAAGGCGGCGGGGTCGGCGGCGAGGTCGGCGGCGGCCAGGTCGAGCACGCGGCGGAACTTGAGGGAGATTAAGAGGAGGTAGGCCGCCCCCAGCGCCAGCACCAGGTGCGACGGACGCACCCGCCGCGCCATCGCCGCGCTCCTCCCCTCCTCCGTCGCGGAAACGCCCCCGCTTCGACGGCGAAGGCGAGCGGCGGGAGGGGGTGTTGGGGTGGCGCGTGGGCCGGATCTAGCGCCCGGCGCTGTGGGGATGCCGGGATCGGAGGAAATGGAAGAGGTGGTGGTGGCGAGGCGTCGTGGTGGCTACGCTCCGCGGCGTGAATGCGAATGGCTCGCTGGTGGGGCCAGGCTTGTGGGCCAGGCTTGTGGGCCCCATGTGCTCCGTTCGGGCGAAGGATCGTCTTTCGAAAATGGCTCTTAGTTTCTTAGTGTGTATTAATTCACTTTATGGATTGTTTTAAGAGTAAATTATGTGTATATATCTCATGTATGTTATATATATTTGAATAATTAAATATACAAATATAAATATAAATAATTTTCATAATATATAAAATATTTTAATAAGAAAATAGTACACTAATAAGTAAAATATAATTTATTAATTAGATAAATAAATTAAAGTAGTTAAAATTGATATGATTGTCCATCTTAAAGTTAATTAAAATTTATTTATATACCATTAGTAATATTATAATCAATAGTTAGTTAAATTGATTAAACAGTTTATATCATTTATAATTAATAGTTAGTTAAAAAGAGAAGTTAATTTATATCGAATGTTTCGGATTTTTCTCGAATGTGAATGTCGAATGCCGAATGTTTCGGATTTTTCTCGAATACGAATGTGGAATCGGATAGAGAAAATTGTTGGAAATCGAATTCGGATACATCCATTTGACATCCATATTAAAATCGAATACGAATACGGATATCCATATTTACGTTTTTATCGAATACGAATACGGATGTTTCGGATGTCCAGACATCCATCTCCATCCTTAGTTCCGGATCGTCCGTTGAAACGGATTCACTGGTAAGGGTCCGTTCGGTTCCCGGCCTTGTTCCCGGGGAACGGAATTGGCCCGTTTCCGATTCCGGCCCATAAAAAAACGCGCTCGTTTCCAGTGGACCGAAAACCAAAACAGGCCGAAACCAAAACCCGTCCAGTTGAAGACCTCCGGAAACGAAAACCTATCTCATCCTTCCGGGATCGAATTCCAGCCGAGACGACGCGACGGCGGCGCGGGGAGAGACGGGCGAGTTCGACGGCGGCGCGAGGTGGTGTCTTGGCGGCGCGAGGTAGAAGGGTGGCGGCGCGAGGTAGAAGGGTGGCGGCGCGTCACGTCCCCAACGGCGACGGCGTCCGTCTCCGTCGCGTTCTCGCCGGTAAGTCCTCGTCTTCTCCTCTTCTCCCTCTCATCGATCTGTGGCTGTGGCTGTGCTTGTGCTCGATCTGTGGATGTGCCTCTGCTCGATCTGTGATTTGTGCCTGTGCTCGATCTGTGGCTGTGCCTGTGTGTGCCTGTGTGATTTTGGTGAACTCTTTTTGCTTGCAGGATGATACTAGAGTCTTGCTTGCACATGCGCTTGATTTGGGGGGATCTCTGTGCTTGCTCGATATGTTCTTTGATTTGTCTCTTAAGGACATGTAGTTTTCTTCCGTGAATCGATATGTCCTCTGATTTGCCTCTCAAGGACAATCACAAGTTACTTTGACCTGGTATTCACAGTGATTTTTCCATCGTAGTATTTTTCCATGACAGCTCAGTGATTTTTCTTGTTGATAGTTCAAGGAGGCGAGTTTTTGTGTAGTGTTATAAGTTCAGGAAAACCCCAAATTTAAATAAGCTGCTTCTTAAACAATTCTGCTTCATGTGGAGTAGCCCTGGTAGTTGGTCTCAATAGTAAAGTTTTCTTTGAGACCGTCTCGATGATAACTTGACTATATGCAATTCTAACTTGTATAAACATTGCAGTCCTGCAGATGCTTACTCATTTCTAATTATCTCAAAGTGCTAGCTCATTAAAATGTTCTCAAGTGCATAGGCACGGAAGATGTTAATTCTATGGGATGTTTAAGCCTTTTTCTGGTTAGCAAAGCTATGAAAAATTGGCTGTGATGTTTCTTTTTCTTGTTTTGTACAGACACAAATGTAGGGACAGATATGTGTTGTACAGACACAAATTTAATTATAATCTTTGATTAGTGGTAGATATGTGTTGCATAACCTCCCAGTCTCAAGCTTGTATCTGTAAATCACTGCATGATAGCCAAATAAAAGTGGTCTGGCTGGCCAAATTAAATGGGCATGGTGCTTTCTTTCGCCTTCATTTATTTCCCTTTCTCTCGTGACAGCCGTCTTTTTCTGTGATCCACAAACCAAAATAAACTAACCTATCCATGACTTGAGGCTTCGGGTTTCTTTTCCTCTTTTGCTCCAGCCCACTTGTTTCAGTGCTTCAGTTGAAAAATCTAGCAGGGGACACTTGCATGCTGAACCAGCTACATTCTGAACACTTAGAAGAGGGATGTTCAAGTTTTTTTGGTCTTGAAAGATTAAACTGGTGTTGCTATCTATATATATGATGGTGATAAAGCTTAGTTGATATGTTGTAATCAGTAGTTCTGCTTCTCCCCCCCCCCCCCCCCCCCCCCCTAATAACTAGTTTAAATTGTACTAGCTTATTTGGTCAGAGTATATTAGTTTGTAAGGAGTAAAGCTCTAGCTAGGTGGTCATGTCCTAGATGTTAATTCCAGCCTGTTAGCCTTGGTCAGATTTGCAAAGCTTATTTGCTCAGCTTAGTAGCCCTATTATTCCAGCACTCATGAGTATACTGTTTGAGTATTTGTCAGCTCAACTCAGTTTTCAGATTGTTTCGGATTATCTAATTGATTCTAGCTATTTATTCCTTTTTGCTTAACAGTAATGCTGTTTTTAAGAATGTACTGAATATTGCTTTAGTCCTGAGTATTTGCTTCATTACAGCATGGTTAATTTATACTAGGCATGCTAACAATGTACTAAACTGTAAGTCATGCATTTGTACTAGGCTAAACTATATAGAAAGTGCATATCAGTTCTGGACACAATGGAAAATGACAAAAGAAGAAAAGGCAAAAGCATATGAAATCTTCATCAAGTGCAAAGAAAATAGAGAGGCTTTCATTTGTGGAACTGAATTTGATCAAGAAGCATCCCTGATTTGGCTCAGGAGCAAGATGTCTTAGCAGGTATATATATGATACTACAACCTTTATCTACTTGTACTTGTACCTGTAGATTTTCTATATGCCATTACACTTGCTGCACCTTAATACATATATGTTTTCTTGAATTTGGGTGACCAACTAAAAACCCAGCCAAGACTATTCCTACCTTGCAGAATGAGCAACCATATCCTGGAAATTTAACCTTTGGTTAAACACCACTTGTTATTCTGGGCAATAAAATATACCAAATGACTTACAGTGACTGTGAGGGGAAAAATGGATAGGTAGCTTATTCACAAATCTGTCTTGTACATGGTAGTGACTATGAGGGGAAAAAGATGTTGCACATGGTAGCATTTCCTAGCAACATCGTGCCAGTAATGGATGAAAATAAGTTGTACAAAAATAAATCGAGATAACTATTGATGCTATATACCCACCAGGTGATTAATCTAAAACATTCTATTGACTGTGACCGTGTGAACTGATAGCTGTCAGTTTTGGTTTAAAATGTTCTATTATTTCAGGACCTGACAAGGAGCTATCGTTGGGAGTGGTGGGAGCATACGTACTATTTGACCAATTTGTGCAAGCTAATGGGAATGTAAGTACTCACATTTGGTAATAGCCTGCTCTGAATGTGAATCTTCCAATAATATTATAAGGACATAAGGTTAGCTAAAGTGAACTTTCAGAGTACTTTCCCTTTTTCTTCCTTTGTGCACATACAATTTTCAGAGTACTTTCATACAAAGTGAAACTATGGATTAGAAAGGCGGAACTTTGTAGAGAATGCAATAGAGATAGTTTGAGAACATTGCATACTGCAGTAGCCTAAATATCATCAAAGTTACTGGCTTTTCACAAAATTTTTATACTGAGTAGGCAAAGATAAACAGATATGCATCTGAACTAATATAGAACAGATTCCATACTTTAGTTCTACCTGTCCATGTTGAATAATGAGTTTATGCTAAGTCTCTTGCCAATAAATTTGCATGCTTCAACCAATCTGCATGCTTCAGTAATGTGCATTTAAGTGTTTACAACAAAGTTAGTCTGCTAGTGATTAGTGATGTATTGGAGACAAGTTCTGGAATCACAACATTTTTGTTCTCCTTTCGTGTAGGTTCGTCAGGTGTCATCACATCCTGTCGCTGGATATGCGGGTGGGCAGTGTCGACAGCATGAGCCATATCTCTCAAACTTCACTAACAACAAGAAGTTGTTGGATACATGTTCCAATGTTCAATTAAGCTCTAGGATTGTGGTCTACTGTGTTAATTTGAGCTCTAAGATTGCAATGTTACAGTTACAGCAAGTGAATTCGTTCTAAACTTTACAGTGTGGACATTCGGTTTTCTGTATTGTATTCTGTATACAAGCATGTTTCTGGGTGTATGTTCTTGGTGTATGTTTCTGTACTGTTCGGTTTGATAGGTTTGGCAGGAATTAATCCTGACCGGATTGAGTGACAACAGCGGATTAACTCAATCCTGGCTATATTCTAATCCTGGCCATATTCTAATCCGCCGTTGCCGAACGAGGCCTAAGTTGAATTCGTTTTGAAAAATATTTGACAAAACAGTTTTACCTATCTAGCTGAATCCTTGTCCACACAGTGTTAGAATGGGGTGAAGTCGGACGGAGCCACGATTTGTTCGGTCTCTCTAGTGAGAGCCGTTTTCGGCTTCACCACCGGCTCCACCCTCGGAGCCACCCCAAAACAAACTCTTTGGCAGGGCTGCGGCTGAAGCCACGGTTGGAGCCGGAGTTAGAGCCCGGATCTAAGACTAAGCTATTAGCGGCTCCCATATATATCTATATTTGTGGTCAATTACAGATTTTAGATCTAACCATGCATTACATTTGCCGCCCCCACATTAGGAGAATAGCTCACTGAGAGATTGGTTGGCTACCAATTCTTTGGTAGGCCAAAATTTGGGCATGTCAATTTTTTGGCCATCAATTAGTTTGGTGTCAAAATTGTCAATGTCTCGTACTTTTTCTACCAAAATGTTGGCAAACTTTTTGCTCAAACTTTGGCTTGCCAAAATCGTGGCATGCCAAAAATTTGGCTTGCAACCAAGCAGGCCCTGAATGTTTATGTGGCGCGACATGTGTAATAAATAATGTAATTGACGACAATCAAGGAAGAAGATCAAAGCCAAAGACCAATTCCTTTCTTTTAGGTGGTTAAGATGATCACAAAGTTCTCCAATGTAATTTTATTTTGGGAGATGCTAGCGCCCGGACGTCTGATGAGGGAGATTGAAAGATACCAATACAAATTAACATGGTACAAATTTGGCAGTCATAATGAGCTTGTTGCATTGGGCTTGTGTCTACGTGACAGCAAACCCAGTTCATCATTGGCGCATGAAGCACATTGAGATTGACATCCACTCCGTCCGTGAGAAGGTCGCGTTGGGACAAGTTCAAGTACTACACGTCCATCATTTTGCGGACATCATGACTAAGGGCCTTCCTGTACAGTCGTTCACCAATCTTTGCGTCCGGGATCCTCCCGCTGCGACTGCGGGCGGATATTAGGCAATGTATAGCCGGTTAGGATATTTGACTTGTAAAGATGATTGCTTACTTGTAATTCAAGCCATATTGGCTATATTATAGAGGTCACCCCCTCATTAGGGTGTGTGGTGTTTCCCCATCCTTATTCTCTACAGTGGAACACTAGAAGGTAGTGATAAAAGTAGTTGCAGCATGACAATGGTTGAACAGCACCATACGCACGGATCTAAGTAGGTAGTGGTAGAAGACATGGGCAGGCCATACATTGTAAAGTTTTCTTTTTCTATATGAAAGGCAATAAAGCAGAGCCTCTGTGTGCGTGTGTTCTCTGCTCCTCTCCTCTTCTTCATCCCCAGCTAAAGGTGTGAGTGTGAGTGCGTGTGAGCTAGTGCTCTCGGGTCAAAGTGATCAACATAGCAAAGGTGAGATCTAAGTATCTAACATCTCATATCAATTTTTTCATCTCAAAATATCCAAAGCATCATTTTCAACCTTTGAAACTGAAGTAAACTCAGGGAAAACTATGGCAGCCTTAGGTAGTGCCATGCAGAGCATATGGCCCTTAAACAGGATAAAAACCCTTAGCTGTCCTACAAGGGTTGCAGAAAGGAAAATTAGAAGAATTGAGGAAGATTAAAGGGGTGATTTGGTCCTTTTATGTCTATATTACAGAGTTAGCAGTGCTGCAAAGGTTAAATTTTACGTCCGGATGACATATATGGGATAAATTATTGGATGACAGATTAGAGATGTGAGAATATTGAAATGACATAATTCTCTAGTGTTTGGTCCCATTTGTATTCCTAACATACAAATAATTGTTTGCAGCGTTGCGGAAACACAACATTCTCAGGGTTATTTTAACCATGACTGCCCTCCTCGCCTAAACACTGCGGGTGGAGAACCAATTTTTAATAATGCACTTCATATGGTTGGTATTAGCTGTAAAGATAGAGGTGTAACACGTGCTATGGATGTGAGTTGTATAACCAAAGGGATTTCACTTTTTCATCCAGGAATGAGAAACAAGGTAACAATTTTTCTTATGGTAAATTTATATACCAATTCTTTCAATGCTTATACTTGTCTTTTCATGTATAGGATCTACATGATATTATAGCATTTATTAAACAAAGCAAAACACAATGTTGGAGTAAACGGAAACAGGATGTTGAAAGCAGCAGCAGTATAACCAAAAAGAAGAAATATTAGGGATCTAAGGGTAGCCACCAAAAAGAAGAAAGATCATGGATCTGAGGGTGGCCTGGAATTCTACCATGTGTCTCTATATGGATGTATTTATGCTGATATAATGTATTACTGTAATCATAGTGCTCTTCGTCGAGCTCTGGGCACCCCCAATCATAGTGCTGTACGCATGGCATGGATTAGTTAGTGTTATGTGGTAGTCGTACTTTGTGCTGTAAAAGCAAAACTTTAGTGCATTCATACAGTATTAAAAGCTCATGTCTGATCATTTAGCCAGTTAAAATAAATTTTTAGTGCTACTGATCACTTAATAATTAAGTTATCTTTTGAGGAGTTTTGAAGGCAGCCGCCACTAAAATTTACTTGATTGCAGTCTTACACGCGTCGCTTTTCTAAACAGAGCATTGTTTCTTTCTTCGGTATAAGTTGACTCTTGCTTGGTCCGTCGTATGTCAATGACAAGTGGATTATGGTACCCCTATTCAAAGTTTCATCAAACATCCTCTTCGTAACTTTATTTCAAAAAAAAAATCCTCTTCGTACCGCGTCGCGTGAAAGTAAAAAAGAGAGTCTTTCTTCTCCGTCACGCGTCTGAATTGACGCTCTAAACATTTATGCTTTGACAACAATGCCAAATGGGGAAATCCACGCCCCCCGTCACCTCTCCGGTCCCCACCGCCGACACCGGTGAGGCCCGCGCCCGCAGCCAACTCGGTCCCACCGGCCGAGGCCCCGCCGTCGACGCCGCGGACATGGGAGGTGTCGCCTGCGGCGGCACGAAGGCACCTTCGCCTCTAGCCAAGGCGCCCACGACGTCCACCGTCTTTCCACCTCGAGCCTCGACGCACGTGCGCTAGGCCTCGGCAAGCACGCAGCTCCGCGGTCATGGGCCACGGCGTCCTGCCGGTGCCATGCGGTATGGTGGTGGCCACCCCGCAGTCCCATCACCACCGATGTTGCTGGTGCCTGGAATGCGTGACAACTGACGAAATGTTCTCAGTGATTTGTGTGCGCAGCCGAATCTATAATTCAATTAGGTCGATCAAGGAAGTGGATGTATGATAAAGGTAACACATTTTAATCACAACTACTGATATACGAACAATATTGAACTGACAGAAGGTCATAGTGTAGATGATCCACATAGAAGGATTAACCGCATGGATCGGACGGTCAGCAATCTTTCAAATTCAAACTAAAAAAGACAATTACAGTTCTAAGAGCATCTCCAAGAGCTCTTGTATATGGACTTCCTTTGACTAAAAAAAGAAAATGATTCAAAAAGCCTCCATTCAACAGCTCTTCTATCTACTTTGCTATAAATCGAGTATTGCTATCCTACCATTCTCGCTTGCTATTTTTAGCCAACGTTGCCCGTTTGCTATAGAGGCCACATTTTAGCATGTCTCTTGGATTAGTCCATTGAATTAGGAGGGATTTCTATTTTTACAAAGGGGTACAATTCTCATATTTAACAAACAAAATACAAGAGCTCTTGGAGATGCTCTTAACCATACAAATTTACAATAGCACTAAGCCATAATAGGCACACATAATTTACATTAGTAGCCATGCGCGTGAAGTGCCACATGATTTTGCGTGTGTAAATGTAATAGTAGAAATCAATACAAAGATAATAAATGGTGATAGATAATAGATAGAATGTTGCGTTATATAATCTAATACTCCGTACAACCAAGTCTGATGGTAGTCTAGGTAGGATGTTTAGAATAGGTAAGCGCTTGCTGAACCGTTTTCTTTTGAGATAAATCAACCAGAGTAATTTAATTCGAATGGACAGGAATACAGTCATACCTAGTTGTTACAGCAGTACCACTGACAGCAAGCAGCAACCCTCAACCATGGCTACTTACATGATGCTGTAATTAAAATGAGGGAGATAATTCAGACTTGACAAAGGTGAATGGACAGATCAGCAATGGTTATTACAAAATGAATTTGGGGAAAAAACACTATAGTGTCATATCCAAAAGCCTTGGTTTTTTAACAGGTTCAGTAAAGTAGTATGATAAAAATATATTAAAGGCCGTGAAACTAATAGAGAATAACAGTCGCGTTAAAAACTATAGAGGGAGGGTCGTTGTCTTTAGAGAATTGGCAGCCTAAAGAACTCAAAGTTTTGACAATACAGTGGGCCTGACGACAAAAAAAGTGAAATTGGAAAACCCATAAATTAAAAAATGTGGAAAATTCAAGGATAAACAGAAACAAAAAAGAAAGATGAATGAAAATGTGCTTTATCTTCAATCGCATGTGGCTCCGCACATCAATTTAAAATAAGCAAAATATCTTTTTTTATAAATGCTTCAATAATTTATAACTATTAGACATGTAACTATTAGGGTACTAAAAGAGAATCTAACCATTCTAAATTTTTAAACAGCCATTTACTTGTAACTTTGTAGAGGGTCACGCTGTTAGTATCATGGCTGTCATCTGAAGCCTCTGAGCCAAAGTTAGGGGAAGGATTGTTTATTCACTTGGCATCTTATTTTGCTGTGATAGATGTAAAGCAATTGGGTTTAGTGTTGTTGCAAACGATATCATACTTCTGATACAAACGGTGTGATGTAACTTCGTTTAAAAGTGTTTGTCATTGTGACTAACATCTGATACGATTCTTTTTCAGCACTGCAACTCCTCTGTCCTCTGTTCTGCTGAATGGACAGTAGGGATGGATTTGTTCTCTCTCTGACTCTATTAGATACACAACTCTCTTATGGGTTCGGGAAAAAAATAAAGCAAGCACTGAAAATGTATAGAGAGAAACTGGGTGAGCAGTTTGCAATATATGATTAATTCCTTTTCATATAGGATTGGAAACCTGACAGCTATAGTGAAAATGCAAGGCTTACCTGGTGGGAATAGCAAAGTTATATTGCACACAAGATTTTGAAAAATTAGAACTACCATTCAAGAGCAAAAAAAGTGCCTGTGAGTTTGGTAGCAAACCTATCCTACCATATCACCCAAAGGAAGATTAGAACAGAGAAGAGATCTCGTCTTTCTTTGACTGCTCTATACTTAGGGAAGTACTTACCTAAATGAGCTTGGCAATCTGCAGTTAAGGCAGCACTCTAGTTCTTGATTCCATGCAATGATCCTTCACAACTGGACATTTAAGATGTCGGAAGTACTATTTAAAGATTTTGTAGCGGATATGGTAGTTTTAATTAGTAAGAAATTATTTACTGCCCAGGTCATCGAATTCTAATCCAAGATGCTCGACACATGTACATTTGGGTCACAATGATATATGACTATATGTAGCTGACTGCTAGAAATAACTCCTGGTGTGATAGGCACTTTCACTTTTTTTTCCATGTTATAATTCAAATGCAGTGTTATGATTGTACTGCAAAACTGTGGTTTTTCTATATACATGATAAAGAGATCCAAAGTCCACTCCATTAGCAGTAAATTGTAACTTCATACCTATATCTCCAAAATAGTTTCCATTGAGAAACCACCTCATCACATTCTGAGCATCATTGTTTTCTGAATCTGACAGAAAACTGGCGTGTTCGAGATCTGACAGAAAACTGGATTATATTTGCATAAAAACCTAGATCATGTATGCATAAAACTTAATTGCAGGCCGCCAATTACACATTGTAGTGAAGAATCAAATAAAGAGAGAGACATAGTCATAACAGGCTGTTGCAGCACTACAGTCGACAGCAACCAATAATCTTGAAGCACATTGGTTTTGGAGGCAAGGCAACCAAATTTACAATCTGGAAAATGTATTAATTGCAAGGTGTAACTTTCCCCTAATTACGGCTAATTAATGTATTAATTGTAAGGTAACTTTGACTTAATTGCAAGTTTTTGGTGTATATATTTTTTATCCATGGACTTAGTTATGGCCAATAATAAAAAGGGCAGCAGAACATTGAAAGGGTCAAATTGGATAGAGGAATTACCAAAGTGAATGCAGAGCTGTCTAACTTTGCCACGCAACATCATAAGCATAAAGCGAGCATGCTAGTTTATAGTCCAAATTTAAAACATAGAAGTTCCTTGATTCCACTGAGCCTCTTTTCTTCTCGTTCTGCATTCTGTTGATGCACCAATTTATATGTGAAAATGGGTATTATACTGACACTGCAGACATAGAAATGTAGGAAATTTTAGCTATCTGCTTACCTTGTTGTACATGGTGGCATATTTCTTAGCAGCTACCAGGCAACAAAATTACCTGCAGAGGAGGTGGCTGGTGATACGTCTAAAATCTTAGGTAATTATATATGTGGTTCAGAAGGGAACATGAATCTGTTAACAAAATTTAATAAGAGAGTTATACAATGTTGATGAGCCTACATCAACAAAACTGTGAGCCATATTCATTAAATGGGTTGAGAACAAAATTAAATTGAACATATTAAGGGAAAGAGGGAGAAGCTCATACAGAACTTAGCATCACCATAGTATGGATGAAATTCAATGGAGGCTACTTAGAAGCCCATCAATGTTTGTACTTTTGGTCAGACAACCAAACTTTTTTTTAAGAACCAAGCCAATACACTGATGCTATCATGATGATCTACGATCCACATGAAGTTGATTACAAACCAGTATACATGATTACATGAAGTGGACCTAGCCATTGCTGGAGCAAGTGTAAGCAGCTGAGATCAAGGCAAAAGCATTAATGAGAGATGGGATTGTGCGGGACCTTTTTTTCTCTCTCTAATACAGAGAAGCGCAGTTCTCCTCCGTTTTCGAAAAAAAATAGCTGCAACTCGTAGGAAGTTTAAGATAAGGTTAATGTTAAATACCCAAGCACATTTCATCTAGTAAGAATATTGTTCTAAGAATATGACAGCAATGTACTGTAATCACATTGTAAAAAAAATACTTTACTAATTTTCAATATTCACTATGAAATGAGAAAACTTGTGCAGAGTGGAAATTAAGGACCAGAATAAAAGGCACAGAAATTATGTTGAAGAATAGATTTCAATGCTTGATAGTTCATGCCAAGGCATTAGGCTGAGCATACACTACTTCAGAAAAGGTGTGCTTGTGTTGCTGTGGCACTGTCCAGTTGGAATAGAGCCAAAATAAAATACTTTAACACAACATTAAAAATACCAATGAGCTTTTACTAAATTGCAAGGCTTATAATTCACAGGAACATAGATATATAGTCTATCCATATGTAGAGAGTTAGATAAATCATACCTGAAAATGCCATTGAGATTATCGACCGTGTTTTCCATGTAGCTATCTCTTCAATGGAAAAGAACCTTGCCATATTCATCTTATTCCATATACATGGATATGTCACAGCCATTCATGAATTGTCTCAAACATCAGCTCTCAACCTGTAATACCCAACTGATGTGGACTGGGGCGTGTACTTGCTTAGAAGCCTAAAATAGGGGTACTTTATATAGGTGATACTACTTTATAGATGTTGCTTTTGCTCAGGATATGATCTATGTGAAATCAGTAAAATGTCTTCCCTCAAACATGAAGTCAATTCAGATATGCAAATACAAACTAATGCACCCAGACTTTAAATACAACCTGGAAAGGCATTCATGAAAGAGATATCCAGTTGTGCCTTTTCAAAGATTAGAGAATTGAGAGTGGGTTGAAGAAATGTGTCAATGGCCGAATGGGATTCACCTCTGCAAGATTGGTGGCCATTGCTATGTGATGCTAGCTAGATGGTTTTCAGTAGTTTGGATCTGTTGCTTCAGAAGTGACTTTGGTACAGCCTACTGCAACTTACAGTTAATAGTGATTATGTTTTTTTTTCCTTCTTGGGTTTCTTGCAGGAGTACCTGATGTAATATGGAAGCTGTGATCTATTATATCTCAACTTATCAAGCTGGGTATGTTCCTCTCCATCAGCTTATCTGGAAGGTGTGTACTATGCTTATTTTTTGTGTAGAAAGAAAGAGAGGACTATGGTATCATAGTCGAGGATAGAAAATTATTATAGCTTGGAAAGTGGCACGCTTGATTTTGAATAACTTTAATCCTATGATGGTGAGTCTTTTGTATTATCTACATTTTGGAAGCAATTTTATTGGCAATTGAAAGACATGGTAATAGCTTGGGGCTACTGAAATTTTGCTGCCATGGACAGTGGCAGTAGGGATCTTTTTGGATGGTTACTAAATGATGCTTTCAGTAATCTGGCATTTTTGGGGAGTTCTCAGATTGGAGCAGGTTTTCACGTTGTCACACTCTTCTTCGTTCTCGTCATGTGGTGGTGATAGAGGTCATCGTTCCTATTCTTGCTGATGATATTAGCATGAGAGTCATTGGAAATTTAGTCTCTATGTACTAACTATAAAGAAAATATATTTATAAGTTGCTGCCTAGGATCGGTCTTGAAATATTTGCAAGCTAAAAATACTCGAATATGATACTTTTTCTCTGTTTTGACAGTGATTTGAGAAAAACTAGGGAATAATTCATTGGAACTTTGCAAATTAGAGCTATCTCTTGAAGAAATTTTCTGCTAAGCTTTAAGGATTTCGAGGAATCAGAAGGATACTTGTCTTCCTCATAGTCCATCTTTTCATTCATGTGCAGCCTGAAAATTTGAAGACCTATTAGAGGGATTCAGCACAAGCTAAAATTAATGGGCAGCCTGAATCAGAGTTTTTCTTAAACATCTTTCACAGAATAATTTACACTGCTAAGCCTTCATATAGTTATTGTCCTTCCATCTTATGTACCTGCATCATCACTCATTGGTATCTCTTTGTTTTACCCATATGTAAGTCATTACTTGGCTACATTCTAAATGTTTGCACTTACGAGAGAGTTCATATATACTGCTGCTAGGACAACATTGCTTTCCCTTGTCACCAACAAGTTATTTCTCACTTTTCTATAATGTTTACAGGCTACTAAATCCTCTACAATCTCATTATGGCATATTACTCCTAAAAGGAAGCCTACGGAGCTTGCACGTGCCACAGGCACAAGCATTCTACTAGGTAAAACTTTTCACATGGCCAGTGCCACTTTAGCAGTTTAACTTTTGTTCAGTGATCTTCAGCAGGATTACATTCACTGCCTAGTGTTGTTTAACTGTGGTGAACTGGTGAATATTGAAATCCACATTTCAATTTTCATCCTAACAATGAGTGTAAAGAGTTAGAATATAGAAAGTAATAACCTATATAAGCATGGTAATTTCAGATGTAGATGTTTTTTCAGAGATAGCATTAATTTTGATATAACAAACCTTATTGTTTTTTCCCATGCTCCTAGAGTAAAAACGAAAGAAAATCAATTTGAAGAGGCCAAAGCAGCTTCTGTCATTCTCTAATTTGGTTTACTAGCTGTCAGTGAAGATAGTGTTATGTTTACTTCAAGCTGTTGGGACTTTTGAAAGTAGTTTGTGTTTTGCCAATGTTTTCTTGCTATCTGTAGCTAATATTACTAGCATGTTTCTCTATTTCGGGAAACATTTTTATCATAATATTGCAAGATCACCAGAGGTACCGTTTTATTACAAAAGGAAGAGCACATATGTGGTGCATGTTCCGTCTGTTTTCCTGATGTGTTTTTCCTATCACAATATAGAAATGTTTTCTTTTGAGGAAATATAGTAATACTAATATGGTTGTACTCATAAGTTTGCTGCATTTTGGTTTGCTAATAGGGCTGGACTGTGAGGAGGGCATGGTCAGGGAGAACCTAGACATATGCATGAACTGATGCATGTCTTCAGTGTTGGTGGTGCCATTTTGTTAGGATGAATGTTGTAAAAGTTCAGATTATAAGCTACCTCTACCAATTAATGATGATGTAATTTTGATGATCCATGATAGTTAATGTAACATCGCTTGCATCTTTTAAAACTATTTCAATATATTCATGGAATGTTGGATGATATGTGTTAAACTCGATTGGACCAGGGTTAAACAAATTATTATTGTTATAGGTAATCATATAAATCCTTATTATTGTTAGATAATACTATAAACTCTTTGAGCTAACTGAATGAAAATGCTGAATAGGATGAGAGGCAATGAGATTGGGTGACAAAAATCACAAGTGCAATGAGTTGAAAATGCTGAATAGTTTTATTGCGAGGTTAGTAAAAACAAAATTCTTTCTATTAAATTTTCTAAAAATATGGGATGGTGGAATGTAAAGTTTTGCTAAAAAGAATTTACATTCCACTTAATTTTTGTACATGTTTTTATTTATTACAACTTCATAGCACGTGCACTCTACTAGTTATTTATTGGAAACATTCTTTATATGCTCTCTAATATGGAAATTTCTAATTTCTTAAAAACAAAAAGGAAAACAATCGCAGGATAGACAATTCAACAATTTCTACAATTTTTAGAGTAGCCAAGCAAGTTCACTCTGTTTTTCTGGAGTTGGTTTTCATCAACTTCATCCTTTTCTGGAGTTGTTGCAGCCCCTTCACGTTGTGTTCACGCTCCCAACATTTATGCTTTGACAACAATGCCATAGAATTTATTTGTGACTGCCTAAAGAAAATGATTACTTATCTTGCTTACTTATGAACATCAATTATGTGGCCCACAAAAGAGCATCGTTTCAGTAAACTTAACCATCTATTTGCTGCCGTTGACGTGGTGATAGACAGTGCACAAGCTGAAAGTGTCTAAGGATAAATAAAATTGTTTGTAGTTGAGAAACCATTGGGTACTATTTCTGAACGATACTTTATTATATGACGTTCGGTATTAGGGTGTCTTTCAAATTATATGATATAGTTTTCCTTTAAAGAGTGCTAATTTGGCATCATGCCATTCATCATTAAAAAAAAAGATCAGCAAATATTGTGCACATTCACAAACACAAGGCATAAATAATCTTATTCAGAGTTCTCATAATCAATCAATTATGACTACCACCAGTACTGGGTTCTCAAGCCATTCTTAGATTTATATACACAGACAAACAAACTAATAATAGAACCACAAATAAGGCGATTGAAGTAGTCACATTCACATGATAACGTTAACCACAGGAGGAAAAATAAGTATAAAAAAAAACCACAGGGGAAAAAACATTCAGGTCGCATCCCTTTCCAAGAAAGTATGTGCTGACTCAGTATGTAGTCACATGCAATTCACGCAGGCCAGTTCAAACATGATAGTGGTCGAAAAATGTCACATCTTTCACAAGGGAGTTGAAATTTAACAAGCAATTCAATAATCCACGCCAGGACCCTGATAACCAGCTCATGAGGATCAGGATCTGTGCATCGATGATAATTCAATGCTTCCTCCTGCGTTCAAAAATAAAGCGCGGGGCAAGAGAAGGATACCACCAATATGGCCCAGGCACAGAAAATCTGATGTCGAATAAAATGTATATTAATGAAAATCACTGAATTATTTGTGTGAAACAAACCAAGAAAATGGTATTGACTTGTCAAATAATACCTACCTATTTGGATCACCGCTTTCATTAATCCAATCAGCAACATATCTACGAATAAACAAAAAATAGTTGTCATCAAATAATTTAGATACTTGCTTAACCAAAACATATATAGATTTGGTCACTCAATGAAGCAACTTAGCATTTCAACTTACTAGAAAGATATGGCTAATGTGGCTGATGAAGCTCAGTTATTAAGCCAATATCATAGGCTTGGAGAATTTACAGCAAGACTATGCATATCGACAAACCCCCTTTATGAAGAGGATCAAAATCATGCAACTGTTCAAATCAAATGCTTTATGTTCAAACAACACTGAATGGTATATTGAAGAAAATGCTTGACATCGCACATGAGCAACAGCCAACTCGCTTTCGATTTTATATGTGGCCTCCCTTTTTCCTTGTGTTAAAAGTGCCAACTTCTTAGTTTTCGTACTTGAATTCGGAATTGGCAAAACTTGATCCTATTTGACCTACTGTAACGAAGATAGAACAGCCAAACTGACCTAGATTAAACAATTTCCAGCTCATGGTACTAATGCCAAAATTTCAAGTAGAAAATACGGGAACGGTCAGTCGGTCACAAGTCATCGATAAGTATAGTGCACTAGTGCAGTTCCCTTAAACCATAATATTATGTACATGAATATACCACAAGCAAAACTACATAAATGAAAGGCATACCCTTTTCTATCAAAGTCCTTCAATAGCTCCAGAATTATATGTCTTGGTAGATAAGGAGTTCTTTTTGCATCATAGAAGTTCATGCCAATGAAATTCCCACAAAGATCGATAAGGGGGCCTCCAATCCCAGCCTTAAAAAAGAATGGAAATTAACACACGCGAGGATGACATTTTTAGTGCAATAAATAAAGATGTAATGTATTAAATTACTCAAATTCCACCACAAGAGAAACCAATGCAGTGCACCTTGGTGATCTTACAAGTAGAGATTCTATGCCTTTCGCTGACAAGCTCAGTCAGCACCCCACTTGTTGCCATGAGTTTTCCTGTTTCAAAGGTACACCCTATAGCTACTACCTCATTGTTGGAAGGCATAAACTGGCTCCTCAATGTGGAGTTTTGCTATTCGACGACAATGGAAATTCCTGATGCTGACAACAGCAATATTATAATATAAATTATGATGTTGCAGTTTCCCTATGGCATGTTTCTTATTTGGAAGTAACACACGAATCTGCAATCAATGACAAAGTGAGAACTAAAATATGAAATAAACAAGCATGGGCATAGAATAATTTGCAGTACAAACCTTCAACCTGCCATCAATCATGTTTTTATTAGAAAATCTAACCAAACTCGCTGATGTCAGGATTCTTGTGATGGATTTGTGGCTGCCTATAAGTACACCAGTGCAAGCAAAAAACCTAGTTTCTCCTACAAAGATCATTGTTGCAATCATGGTATTAAAATTAAAATAAATGTAAATATGAGAAAGTAATATGATCTTATAACAGCAAAATCACCATGGAATGAAGCAAGTGAGACAACACTTAAAGATGTGTCTAAAGCAACTTTTTTTGTGAGCCTGTTCCATATGTCTCCCGCAAATTCCTCCTCAAAATTTTCACGCAACTGCATATCTCCTGGTCGAATAATCATAGAACAACAATTGAGTGTGCTAGAAAAGACTAAAAATGTGCAACAGAAGAACGGTCAGCAGAAGCAAAAGCAATAACTCACCATCAAGCATTTTTGGCAGGGGATAACCACGGGATAGTAGATCGTTAGTAAAAGCCTTCACGAATTCTGGTGCAACAAGGTGAAGTGATTAATGACTGGTTAACTAATGGCTTGCAAAGCTGAAGGCAAATTTCTCACCGTTATCTGGCAAGGGTGAATCCGACAATTCACTGGTGTCTGGTGCAACAAGGTGAATCAGTAATGACGATGTATCAGTAATACTCAATAACAGTATAACACAATATCAGCAATGATAATCTAACAACATCAGAAGTGACCCAGCTTTGATTCACCTTGTGATGATTCGCTTTCTGAATCACTTGTAGAGGATGAAGAAGACTTCTGATTCGTTTCTGGGCCCTTGTCGCTTCCTCTACCTTTTTCTTTTTGATGGTGAGGGGCGGAGATATAAGCTTAATTAGTACATTCTCATATAGTGTCAACATAGCGGGCAGTTGGCACATACGATGTCTGTTATAATATAGCAACATAAGTACAGGTATTTTTAATAGTTTTGGTATTCCATACTGCATAACATTATTTCTTAAACTCTTAATCACTAATACCTATCCACTTTTTTTACTTTTGTTCACATGTATACATACTGCATAAAGAGATAATAACTGCGGGTGGTTTAATCATTTGAATGTTTTCTTGATCTATGTATAAGTTAAAATACAGAATAAGTTTATGGACAGAGGGCACCACGAAACACAACTTGCGCCACTGGTGAAGAACCTACAAACGTTCATTAAATTAAACTTAATAAAAGTGAATTTCACAACAGTACACATTAGCAGTCTTCACGAGTAACTACTATTCTCACCGTCTGAATTAAGAACAACAGGAGTCGAAGATTTACATATCTCACTTGTGCTTCTTTCAATCTTGTTATCACTTTTTTGCTTGATACTAACCCTGGAGCAGAATGCTTGCCCAACCACAGAGGTACTGTTTCCAAAGGAAAACAGAATGATCATGGAATGTATCTAAGTTAGGCAGAATGATACAGTTCTAATTCTCAATAAAAATGATACAGTTCTACATATTTTCTTTCCCACGAGATTACCCATAAAGCCAGTAAACACTGGTACCATTTTCACTAGAATCCAACACAACAGTCTAATCAAGCTTGAATGCTAAACTGTTTAGGGGATTATGGGCCCGACTCACCATCCAACAGGTTTCAGCGAAAACAATGCTCCGAATACTGCATGTAAGTAGAATTCCTAAGGGGAGAAAACAGGTGCCAGAACCATGTTCAGTCTCTCAAACAACCCAACTCGCAGCAATACTTGTAGACAGTGTAACAACATCCGTCTTGACTATTGAGTTATGCGTTTCAGAGTAGACATGAGACTATTGGTTACTGGTTGGGCTTCGAACTTAGGTTTTCTGTGCCCAGCCTAAATCCTGGTCCCACTTCTGTTTGAACAAGAATGAAACTATAGCAAACATACCTAGGTAACCAATATGGCACAATCGACTCAAGAATTGTTTCCTTTGGTAGGAATATAGTCCCTTCATTAATCACATGAGACATGTTCATGCCAACAAAGTTTCCCTCAGCGTCGACAAGGGGCCCTCCAATACCAAACTGTCAAAAGGGAAGAAAAAAGTGATGCTAAACCTACAGCACAAAATAAAGCCCACAAGATAGCATAAGGAGAGAAATCAGCAATGTACCTCAGGAATAATACATGTGGACATAAAAAACGTTGGATCATAAAGTTGACTTAATTTCTTAGTCACTACCCCAGTTAAGGACATAATTTTTCCTGTACTGTTGCAACATATAGCTGTTACAGTGTCATTATATCCAACTTCCCGGGGCTGATCCAGACTTACTTCTTTAAAAACATGGGAAGGGCCCAAGCCGATAATAGCAATATTGTAGTCAAAATCAACTGTTAGCAAGGAACCCCTTGTCCTTTGTCCATTTGGAAGGTTCACATGAATCTGCAATGATAAACCAAGACAACAGGTTACAGAATTATCACCAATACCTTAAACAGACTAGCAATGCAGTACAGAAAAATTGGGAGTACCAACCGACAGATCCCTATTAAGCTCTCTGCCACCTTGCTTGGATCTAATCGCAGTTGCTGAAGTCAGAAAACGACTAGCATATGCGCCACTTTTGATAACAAGGCCTGTGTGTTGATAATGTTCATGAGCTCCTGCACAAGATTTTACTTTCAGTTTGAAAATGATCATTATTATAGAAAGCTAAAACTGATGATCAAATGCAAATATAGGAGGCAAGTTTGTATTATTACCAATAAATGACAGTGAGACAACACTTTCAGATAATTTTTGCGCAACTTCTGTATGCGGTTCTACCTCGGCATCAAGGCTGTCAAATTCCTTGTGAGATGAAGCATCTGGATCAAAATTTCCTAGTAAAGGAGAGGCCGTAGTGATATAATAGAGTTGTGTTAATACATGAAATAAAAGGGGTGAAACAACAACACACTTATCATACCGTGACTTTTGTTAGCTTTCTGCTTGTCATTTGAGCTAGATAAGTAATCACCTGTTCGCTTTGACATATTTTCAACCCTGAAGCAAAGGAACAAAATCCAAATAATAAGCCATCTGTATCAATTCCACCTTTTCACTTAGAACGAAACTTTTATGAAACAATAAAAATATTATGAGTTAATATAAGGAGGAAATTATTCTAGCTTCGGAAAAAAAATGTTCCAAGAGAACAGAAAATATAACAGAGAATAATTCATTTTAATTGCAAACAAATGCTTGAACATCAGTAGCAAACGATTCAACACTAATCATTAGGTACAGATGATTATAATGCATCGACAGAAGATCTAATACCACGAATACAAATCAAGCATTCAAGAAAGGTAGGAATTGAAGGGGAGTGGTGGAGTACCGGCGTTAGAAGGATGCGAGCTGGCAAGGTCGGAATAGCCCTCGTCGGCGGTACGCGCTGCGCTCCTGCGTGGCGGACAGCGGACTACGCGGGTCGGGGACCGGGGGAACTGGGTGACTGCGGTAGCCGGCGTCCTTGCCCTAGCCCCTGTGCCTCAGAGCCGGCGTCCTGCGCTGGGAAGGGAAGGAGGAGGCGGCACCGCGGCGAGGGCGCGAGGCGCTGGCGCGGTGGAGCCTGGCGGCTGTCGCACGTCGGGGCCTAGAACGAAGACTCTCACTGCCCGAGGGGAGGAAGCAGCGTTGCCCGAGGGGATCGATTCGCGCGCGGGGCTGGGGGCCTGAGGCGGAGGGGTGTTTTCTTTTCGATATAAGGTCTCGTTCGGTTCTCCGGGACTCGTTCCATCCCGTATTGAGATCGATCAAGAAATAAATTTATGATAGGCAGCACGTGTTTTCAAAATATAGGTTGAGAAAGAGTTTTCGTATAGCGTGAGAAAGAGTTCTGACTGTTGACGTATAGCGTAATAAAGAGTCTCAGCCGCTAACGTACAGGACCCGTGGCCCACTTATCGGACCAATGGGTCCATAATATTTGACGACCATGGGTCCACTTGTCGGATTTGACGAAACAAAATTCTTTCGCTCTTTTTAATATAGATAGGGACAACAAGTGATCTTGTTGTCCCTATCATAAGTAAATTGGTTCCCACTCGAAATAAATACCGGTCTCTCGTTATAACTATCATAAATTTTATACTATATTTATCATTTTTGGCCCAGATTGAATCCGATGGAACCGAATGAGGCCTAAGGAGGGACGATTTGGAGGGGATGAAAGGGGATTGGATCTAAAATGAACTAATATCTCCTCCAACCCTCTCATTCCACCTCAATTCAGAAGTACCCAAACAAGGCCTAGAGAGGCGGAGGGGCACCGTGTTAGTCAACTATAAGAGTCTCCCTAAAATTCACTCTCTAAATCATCATTTAGAGAGTCATTTGTATAAAAATCGTTTTCTATATCTTTTTGTTTTTCAACATTTTTTTATATCTTGCACGCACTTTAGAGAGCTATTCTCTTTTCTATATTTAGCTAGCGAGAAATCCGGAGTAGAGAGTGACTATGTTCTTTTCTATATTTAGCTAGCGAGAAATCCGGAATAGAGAGTGACTATGTTTGAATAACCAAATAGAGACGTTGTTGAAAGGTACCTTTTTAATCAAAATCTCTAAAACTAATAATTAGAAAGGATTTAGAGAGTCTCTTGGAGCTGCTCTAAGTATACTTGTTGATGCCGAAAAAATTTCCTGTCACCCGCCGATTGCGACTTGGCCAATTGGAGATCCCTCGTCATTAACAACGGCCTGAGAGATCTGCTTAGCTCCAGTGCAGGCTCCAAATTAGCGCGCGTGGTGTACTGCGAAGAGACATATCTGATGCAAATTGGTTTCATTAGCAAGCACCATGCGACTCTTATGAAAATGCATCAGACTGAAGAGTTTGAAAACATTATGGTCAGTAGAGCACCTGATTTCTTGAATGGTCATTTGCATTAGCTCAATCAGTGCTGGCTGCAACTTGAAAAATGGCTGGTTAGTTGGACATGTAATAGCTGCCTCCATCCTGTAAAAGCTATCATCTGGCACTAAATTTTCAGATAGCTCAATCCCAGGCTCTAACTCCACACATTTCCAGGTCTTCTCATTTTGACAGCACCACTCCATCCACAAACTGATCAGTGGCGCTACATGGATAGGTTGGTTTCGAAAATGTGTTTCATATCTTAACCGTACAGGGACAAGGTAGTTGAATAAGGACAACCATGAATTTGGCCATAGCCCAGCTGCTTTGCTTATAACCTTCAGTTGCACCATGATAAGTGTCAATGAACTGCCATCATAGACCAATACAAGCATCTGCAGCTCAATTCCCATTGCCACTGAGCACCAGTTGTTACTTTCAGCAGCATCCAGCAACTCTATTCTAACCTTCAGACACACCAACATCCAGTGTTCTAGTAACTTCTCCGATTTAGCAAGCAATACTTCTGTCTTCCATTCAGCACGTTCTTTAGTTCAGACACCCATTTGAGGCTTGGCCGTCATCGTCTAGTAACTTGTTTCAAATGAAAATCTCTAGGCACTCTGTTATCACGCCAAATGTGTATATTCTTTCCATTTACAACTCTCCAAATCACACCTGTTTGCAGCAGCTCCAAACCATACTCAATTGCCTGCCATGTATTTGAAGCATTTCTTGGGAAGGCTGTATCAAGCAGATTTCCAGTAGGATAATATTTTGCTTTCAACAATTTAGCACATAGACTATTAGGGAAATATAACAGCCTTCAAGCCTGTATAAAGCTTAGTTAAAAAGATGGAGGTCTCTAAAGCCCATACCTCCCTGGCATTTTGGCTGCACCAAGTTTTTCCAAGATACCCAATGAGTTATCCGCTTCCCTCCTTCAGCACCCCACCAATATTTTCTGATGAGCTGCATCAAATCTTCACATAGGCCCATTGGCTAGTGCTTGTGCTACTGATTTTATCAAAACTTCCTTCCCAGCCATACACAAATTGCTATCACTCCAATCTGCCATTCTATTCCCAAAACGCGCCAAAATAGGTTGAAATTGATCCTTCTTCATACGACCCTCTGGAGTGGGCAACCCAAGATATTTCTCCTCAAAAGCCTCTTTTTCAATTTGTAGCTCACCTCGGACAAAGTCCTTGGCCTTATCAGAGCATAAGGTTCCAAACAGAATGGAGCACTTTTGAGGATTGATTTATTGACCAGTACATCTTGAGTACAGTTGAAGGATCTCCTTAATGCGGTGAGCTTGCTCTACATCCTCCCTGAAAAACAATAAACTGTCATCCGCAAATAAAAGATGGGATATTCCAGGCGCTCTTCTACAAATCCTCAAAGCTTGCACATGGTGCACTGCAGCTGCCGTGCTCAATAAAGTAGATAGCCCATCAGCCACAAATAAAAAGAGATAAAGTGAAAGTGGATCTCCTTGACGAAGTCCACCAGTAGGCTTGAAAGGACTTTGCAGGACACCATTCAAGCTCACTTGATAAGTCACAGAAGTAACACATTGCATAATTCAATTTGTCCATTTATCATTGAAGACCAGTTTGCGCATAACACCTTCCAAATAAATCCACTCCACCCTATCATATGCCTTAGATAGATCAAGTTTATAAGTGCAAAAATAATCAAGAAAGAGCCGCAAAAACATTTCATTGGAATTTGGTTTCTTGCTTTCTTTGTATGCATGTGCTACATATAAATAATCAAGAAAGAGCCTCAATTGTGCCTGTTTATGTCCTGTTTGTTGATGCAATGTAATTTTTTCCCTGTCAAATAGGTGTAACACTGTTTATTATTTGTCTCCCTTCTTTATAGGTGCTAAGAAAGAAGTACTCCATAATGAATTCGGCTCAGGATGATGTATTCAATATGTTTGAGCACAGGGTGGCACGTTTGAGCTTGTGTACCAGAATCCCAGGAGTCCCTGAGCAACAAGCATTTCATGGAAATGCCTTTATCGTTTATTGTAAGAATGGAACATGTCTACTAATAACTTGTAACCACTGTCAAGAACAAAAAGGCCTGGCGGTTAACCAAAATTATCGGCTTGATTTTTCTAAATTAGTCCTTGGTATTGAAGCAAACGTGGCTTATAGAGATGCCAATAGAGATTTAGCATTGCTTCGAGTTGATGGTTTACAGGAAGATCTAGAATGCTTGACCATTCAAGAAACTGACGATGTGATTAAAAGTGGATCAGATGTTTTGCTAGCATTCTATGCCAAGGATGGATTAGTTCTTGACGAACCAGGGGCCATGCTTGGAAAGATAGTGTGAGGAGGCTACGCGCGAAGGGGAGGGCGCGGGTTCGAACCCCACCGGCCACGTAGCGCGCGATTTTTCCGCGAAAAATGCGCGACTTGCGGCTTGATGACGTGGGACAGTGGAAAATGGCCGATTGGGTCCTTCCCCCGTTAAAATAAAATGTTTTACTATTTTATTTTGCGTTTTTTCGGGATCAAAACTTTGCCGTGTGCCAGATCAGGCCTTTGCCGTGTACCCGAGATACGGCACACGGCGAAGAAGGCTTTGCCGTTGTAGGGTTTGCCGTGTGCCATTTTGCACACGGCAAAGCCTAAAGCACACGGCAAAGGGCTTTGCCGTGTGCCCCTGACAAAGACCCGGAATCCGGTAGTGAGCAAAAGGAACATAATCCAAATACTAAGCCATCAGTATCAATTCCACCTTTCTCACTTAGAACGAAACTACTAGGAAACAATAACAACGTTATAAGTTATATATAAGGAGGAAATTATTCTAGCTTCAGGAAAAAAAATGTTCCACGAAAACAGAAAATATAACCGAGCATAATTCATCTTACTTGTCGTAAACAAATACTTGATCATCAGTAGCAAACGATTCAATAAACAAAATATTAATCATTAGGTAGTGTAATGCTCGGACAGAAGATTTAATACCACGAACTACAAATCAAGCATTCAAGAAAGGTAGGAACTGAAGTGGAGTACCGGCGTTGGAAGGAGGCGGAATCGCCCTCGTACGCGGTGCGCTCCTGCGTGGCGGACTACGCGGGTCGGGCGTCGGGGGACTGCGGGAGCCGGCGTCCTTGCCCTAGCCCCTGGGCCTCCGAGCCGGCGTCCTGCGCTGGGAAGGGAAGGAGGGAGGCGGCACCCCGGCGAGGGCGCGGTGGCGCCTGGCGGCCGTCGCGGCGTCGCACGTGAGAGAGAGGTAGGGCCCGCGGCGCCGACAGCCTTTCGCCGTACGAACTGGCGATTTTTCTGTTGACCGAACGTTGGGCTCGTGGACCGCACCGACACCGCGGTAAAAGTAAGTGGGCCCCGCTGATTCAGACCTTTCGCCGACTGACACGGCGATAGCCGTTTGGGCTTGCGATTTTGTTTCCTGTCGTCGTTTCGAACGGCGGTAGCCAGCTAAATCGGCGACATAGGGCTAGTCCAGCTAATTTTTCTCCCAAGTATTTATTTTTAAAAAATCAGAAAAAAAATAAAAAAAAAATCTAGCTTACAGGAACGAGGGGTTCCTCTCGTTTGGCCCAACAGCGTGATGTCCAGCTCCAGCCTGCTTGCTAAGGCCCATCAGAGGGGTAGAAAGCGCGGGAGTCCAAGCAAATGGCGCGAGACATGCACACCTACTAGAAACATTACATTATCCTAAAGAAAAAGGACAAAATTCAGAATTACATGCTTTTTGAAATTGAAACGAAAGATGAAATCGAAATTGGGCCAAAAGTTGCATATAAGTTGGCTAGTCACCAAAAGTTGGTCGACCGCTCAATCTTTAGTGCATGAAGTTTGAGTACAAAGACATTACGGAATTTGAACAAAATTTTAACCTCATAAGGCAAAAGGTGAGCAAGCCAACTTTCTTGGATAGCTAGTATATACAATTTGAAAGAAAAATAGGTTGCATGTTATATGAAGGATGCTTTCATATTAGAAATGAGAATCACACAATTGAGCGAGAGTTTGAACAATGATTTGAAATTACATTTCAAATATGGTTTCGATACGATCAGGATCTTTATTTCACTCAAATGTTGACGGTAAATTATTTCTTTGTTTAATCTATAAATGGTACAATTTACAGTTCTGCAGCTGATATTTTTTAAAAGACACTTGTTTATTTAATTTTTTGCGAGGATTTGTTTATTTAATTTACAAGGACATGACATGATGTTTTTACTCGGTTCTGGTGAAGTACGCAAGCAAACATTTTGCAATCAGTGAAGTTGGTGGTTCAGCTATATATGTTTTGCCATTTTGCAACATGAGCATCATGGGACTTCACTTTTGTCATTTTACAAGAAAGCGCCTTTGTGGCCTTCCTAGTACTTCCTCCGTTTCCGTTTCAAAGTATAGGCCGTTTTGGGTTTTTTAGGTTCGTAGATTTTGCTATGAATCTAGACATAACGATTATCTAGATGCATAGCAAAGATTATGAATCTAGAAAAATCAAAACGACCTATAATTTAGAACAGAGGTAGTATATACCTTATGGGCTTGCAAATAATAAGCAACCAAATTAATATCCAATTCCAGAAGCAAGGTTTTGTGTTCTGGATATTATTTACAATCTCATTTTCACACCATTTTACAACTTAGGGCGTGTTTGGGAGAGCTCCGCTCCAGAAAAAATAGCTCCGCTTCACTAACTCCATGTTTTCTCAACTCCACTCCACAAACTATAGAAAAATATGGAGTTGTTGTACGTGTTTGGCTGATTACGATGCTCCAGCTCTAAAACACATGAGATCTAATTGTGAAAAGTCTATTTTGTCCTTGTTAATGGGCCCCATGTGTCTGTCTCCTTGTTTCCTTCCCTTCTCTCTCCTTTGCGGGCGCACGACAGGGTAAGGAGGAGCGCCGACGACAGTGGAATGGCCCGGCAAGCCAACGGAGAGCGGCATAGCGAGGCTCATGATGGGCAGCCTCGTGCGTGGTAGCCCATGGTGGAGGCGCGCCATGGACGAGTACATGCTTGATCCTACAGGCCAACCAACCTTCTCAATCGAGCAGAGTCTCGCCGTCGACCAAATCCTACTGCCCCACACCAAAATCCATCGATTCCTCGCACCCGCACCTCCTCAACTTCGCCATCTTCGACCTCTGCCACTCCTCACCGAGCTCCGATGACTAGCATGGCCACAACCATCTCCGGCAGTGGCGCAAGGGTGGGGCGGCGCGGTTCTGGCAGGCGGGTGCGCGAGGCCTAATGGGCGGGTGGCGTGGCCCCGGCGGCCGCGTAGGGGTAGGGCGGCGCGGCTCTGGCGGCGGCACAGGGGGTAGGATGGCGCAGCTCCGGCGGCCGCGCAGGGGTAGGGCGGCGCGGCTCCGGCGGCGGTGCCGGCCCTATTCCCGGTAAGAAATATAGTGAAATTGTCTTTCCCATTCTTTCCCCCGATCCCGCTACGAAAAAGGATAGGGCGACGCGGCTCCGGCAGAGGCGCAGGTGGGGCTACGCGGTCTTGCAGGCGGGGGATGGTGAGGCTCGACGGACGGGGCGGCGTGGCCATAGCCGGCCGGTGAAGGCATGTGTGACAATGAAAGACGGGCAGGGGCGGCGTGAAACAACGAGAGAGAAGAAAAACACCTTAGTGTAAAGAAAAAAATTAGAACGAAGGGGTAAGTTGTGTAACCAGTGGCAATGGTGGGTAATTTTACTCCAACTCCATGAGGATGTATATAACAAGTGTTTTTGGAGCACCCCTTGAGGTACTCCAAGAAAAACATGGAGTTGGCCCCCAACTTCACGTTTTTTCTTGGAGTTTTTGGATCTGGAGTTCTTGGAGTTGGACGCATTTGGCAGGAACTTTGTGAAGCAGAGTTGCTAGAGTTGGAGTGGAGCTCTCCCAAACACGCCCTTAATCTCCTCTGAACCGCGGCCTGAAGTCTGAACGTCATGTGCAGTACGTCCTTGCTCTTCCCCTCGTGGACTGCCAACAGTCCGGGCCGGTAGCCGGTAGAATTAATTAACTCCGTGCGTGTTACGGTTGGAGTCATGATGGCAGTATGTGTCGGTCTGCCTTTGCTATGGGCTAGTTCACGAAAAGATTTCGTGAAAATATTTTAGGTTTTGATTTTACCGATTTAGAAGTAGTAAATGTAAACTAAAAAAGTGAAAAGTTATACGGATATGGTGGAAATCTCGAGACGAATCTAACGATGGTAATTAGAGGGTAATTAATCCATAATTAGCGGATGATTACTGTAACATTATTGTTGCAAATCCTGGATTAAGTCGGCTAATTAGATTCGTCTCGTGATTTACAGCCTATCCATATAACTTTTCACTTTTTTCGTCTACATTTAATACTTCACGCATCTAAGATTCTCCTTTAAGGTGACGGGTGAAAAAATTTTAGACGGTAACTAAACACGGGCTATATATATATATATATATATATATATATATGCAGGCATCGATCGCAAACGACGGAGCAACCTACTAGAACCAAAGGGAAGATAGAGAGAGATGGCATGCGGCCAAATCAGATCATCGGCGGCGCCCTCGGTTATGGCCGGCGTCCCGCTGCTCCCCTCGGCCTCCGAACCTTCACCAGTGGCACGGGCACCTCGTCTGGGATGTATCATTGGAGATATATACGGCGAGATGGTGAGCTCGGACGTGCGTTCAACTGCCGGGTAAGTATATTATTATCATATGTTTTCTCTGTTTTAAATTGTATTATCTTTTCAGATACGTAGTTTTTATTGTGTGTCTACTATATGGCGTATAATACTTAGATATATACGTAATAAGAAATTAGATATTTATTAGAAAATCCAAATTAATAGTGTGGAGGCAGATGGGCCCCACACACTGCTCTCTCTCCACTGTACGTAGTAGTGGGCCCTTCGAGAGCGCACGCAGACGGGATCCACCGCTCCACTGGTCCGCGGGGCCGCATCGCAGCCGGACCCACGAGTCAGTGCCTCAGTGGGACGAGCCCGTTGCGAGTGGATCGGAGGCCCATCCTGTCATCCAGAGCCCCCAACGGCGGAGCGCCGGAGCCCAGACACGGCGGCGGCGAGATTCCGGTGGAGGCAATGCACATCGCGCGATTGAGCTCCTCCATGACCGGGCGGGGATTGCGGGAGGCGGCCGTGGCCCGGGGACCGTGCCCGCGTTGCAGGCAGCCATGGCGAGAGCGCCGCCGCTCTCTCTCTCTCCCCATCCCAACCGCGCGCCGGGAAGCAGCTCCTGCTGTTCGCGGCGGTGGCGTCGTGCTCCCTCCGCCGTGCCACACGCAGCTGCTGGCTGCTGCGGCCAGCCGGCGACGACGACATGGAACCTGCGGCTGGCTGCCTCATTGACAGCAACCCTTATTGTTCAGGTTGCTTTTTCTCTGAAAATGAATTGGATTTCGGTGACATCTCTGACAGTTAACCACTCTTAACTTGTTGTTTGCCATGGTAATAAATTTCTGTCAGCATCGCAGAAATTATGTTGCTCTATCAGATGCAAACATATGCTACTGCTCTGATGATAGTCGGATGCAGATTGCATTTGATGAATATTTCCAATTTGCATTAGTGATCCCATGAGGTGATTGATACACAGGCAGACCTCTGGTTTTCTTCTTTTGTTTGTACATGTAAATGTAATGGGGTTAACCAGTCTCTGTACAGAAGCAGCCTTACATAGATGGACCATGTATGCCACGAGGTAGCCATATACATCATTTGTGGATACGCAGAAGCTAGATAATTTAGAGTGTTAGTATTTGTCCGTTCAGGAACTTGCAAAATTCGTAGAAAAATAATGGTGCATCCCTAAATTATAAAACTAGCTGTGCAGCTATACTATGTACTGGCGTACTGCTACCCAATCTGAAAATACCAACCGGCATGTTAGAATAAATTTCATGCCCCAAATTATATAGTGTGATTATGCCTAATTAATTCTTGTTAAAGTAATTGGAAAACTAAATATGATAACAACCACTTTTGTCAATCCACATACATGCTGTGATATCAGTGAAAAAAAATATGTGCAGCTCAAGTAACTTCTCACTCTTAGATTTAAATGATAAATGATGACTTGAGACTAGTGTGTATAGTTCCATCGTCTGGTGCTCTACATGTTTAAAATATGTGTGCTCACAATTTGGTTGTCTAAGGCCTGAAGTTATGTTCTGACAGCATGTTTCGATTTATTGATCTCTGTGTTGGCTCTCTGCAGATAGTATCTATTTCTTTAAATATATGAACTACACAAATGATACATTAGACGATTAGAAGTTCAGAAACCTGCTTGTGCATGCAATGCTTTGCATGTGTGATTAATCATGTGTTGCAGGTGATTGTGAAGGTGGTGTTTAGGCTTCTTCAGGAGATGCATGGCAAGCGGTTCCAGTACTTTATTGAGAACATGGTTGTTTGTTGGTTGAGTACATGGTCTACGAGAATTTCAGCATGGAGGGTTCACAGCTGAGCGAGATGACTGGGGAGATCAACATCACCGTCAGTGGAGTTGCCACCAGCACACCACTAACTTTTATGAGAGGTCGGTTGTCTTCTGAATTCAGCGGAGAACGTGACATGCATGGTATTATTACCTTTTTATCTGAACCTGTAAGGCCTTAATGTCCTGAAAATGATATCTGAACTTTGCCATGTGTGTATATGTAGCCATGTAGGTCGATGTGGCCCTAGGTGTGAATATATGGGCATGAAGCAAATGTGACAATTGGCCAACCAGTGCTCCAATATTGAGGTCATCTTCTATGTCTCCACTGGTAAGTGCTCATCGATTGAAATATATGATGTATAGTTGTAAACATTAGTCTTGCGCATTTTATATCCAAACATGATGAAACCAAGCCTGTTTTTTCAATGCTATACCTTACATGATGAAATTGCTATGGTGAATGTCCTGTTCAAAAAAATAATTGGTGCAGTTTCCATATCTATAAATTACTAGAGAAGTGGAAGCTAGATGACCCGTATATATAGACAAGTGTTGCTAGGAAATGCATCTAGAGAAGTAGAAGATTCAAGGAGCTTGAGAAGCACAAGTTAAACAAAGGGAGGTTAATTTTCTGTTTGTGTACTGCTATAGGCTGCTTGCACTCGTATTTTATCTTATTACGAGTTCAGCCAAGACTTAGATGTTAAACTTAATTGCATCAAATCTGTATATGAATTTTATTTGAAATTTATACAATAGATGGTCTTCTAAGCATTTGAGCTTTAAAATTTGCACATGAATTTTGTTTGACAATTGTATATGAATGAGAATAGCCGGTATAAAACACAATGGGTATTTTTTTATTCACACGTTAAGTGGAAACCCTCACATTTGATGTACATATTATTGCAGACCCTATTTTTGGATTTTTATTGTAAACCTCTATTCTAGGTCCTAGGCTACACTCTTAGTTACTACTACAATGATAAAAACTGCAGGCTGCACCGCGTACAATGGTTAAGTATATTAATAGCTATGGATAAGTATATTTATAGGCTTATAGCTATGGCTAGTTAGTCCGTTCATAATTTGCTAAAATTGTCAGGACTTAGGAGTCAGGGGGGAATATTAGAAAAGTTTCAGCCACTACAGAAAAGTAATAAACAGCAGTAAAACTATCAGCCACTTGCAGAAAACGGTTGGTCAATTAGTGTATTCATTTTATAAACTAAAGGTGATCTATGACAATGATAGATAATTAATTGTTAGAACTTGAGTAATTGAACACTTTACATGTTTGATGAAACTTTATATATTTGTGTCAGGTTAGCTGTCCTTCGTCAGCACTATCCTTGAAATTTCATTGGGTAGAAGAGATGCTTGATGTTTGGATATGACACCATCTCCAATAATTACCTTTGATCATGCTGTTTGTTACTACAATAATATTGTAGAGATTTGGAAACCTTTTTCCAAGACAAATATATGTTTATGACCTTAGTGTTTCTGTACTAGGTACTAAGAATTGTCGTCAATAAAAAAAATTAAGGTGTATCATTTGGCCCATTGTTCAATTCTTGTGTAGTACTACACACTTTCTCGTGCTACTTGCCGGTGGTTTAATTTGGTCATATCCCATCCCTGCTAATTGCTGCTGTCTTGTGCTATTCTTCCACAGATTGTCAAGGGAGCCAGCAAAGCTTAGTAGCAAACTTGTGGTTGAGTCTGCATACACTGTACCAAACCAACGTGGATGTTTGTGACCTCGGTGGTGCAGTTCTGGAGCGAATGGGGGCTCCGGTTCTACTTCCTTGGCAGCTTAGCGGCGTACACCATCCTCGGCCTCCTGTCAGGGATACGGCGGCGCTCGGTGTCTAGGCCAGCGGTCAATCCTACGGTGGGCAGTGGTGCTGATCCTCTGGGCAGCATACCAGGCCGTCGAGCTAGCCGCGAAGGCCGCCCTCGGCAGCCTGTCCCTCAGCACCTGCAATAACGTGTCGTCGGAGGAGCAGCAGCTCGTCGTGTTTTGGGCTCCGTTCCTGCTGCTGCACCTGGGCGGCCCGGACAACATGACCGCCTACACTCTCGAGGACAACATGCTCTCCCTGCGCAAAGCGGTCGAGATGATCCTGCGGCTTCTGGGGGTTATGTACGCCATCTGGAATTACATATATCGTGCCAACAGCCAAGTTATGTTCGCGGCGGCATCCATCATGTTCATCACTGGCGGAGCTAGGTATGTGGAGAGGGCAATGCGTGCTATGGCGAGCCAACTTGGACAACATGCAGGACTCAAGCAAGAAGCCGGAGCCAGATCAGGGGGCTCCACCTCCCTACTGAGGTCGCTGTGGGATCCATGATCAGCATGAGCCTGCAGAGAGGACAGGAGCTCGACAATGGCGAAGCGCTGCTCCTTGCTCAGGATCTGTTCTACATCTGGCGCCGTGCCCTGATCGATTCTTCCGTGGACCCTCGATCACGCAGCCAGCGTACCAGCGAGAAGGTATTCTTGCTGGATTGGAGGAGCATGTGCAAGGTTGTGGAGATGGAGCTCTCCCTCATGTACGAGGTCCTGCACACCAAGGCAATCGTGGCGCACACCTTGCGAGGCTACCTGATCCGCTTCATGTCGCCCCTCACCACCGCCACCGCCACGTCGCTCTTCTGGCTCCATCGCAACGGTGAGCATGGCCGACTGATCGGCGCATCTTTTGTTGGGATCACCTACCTCCTGCTGGGCGCCACCTTCACCATGGATGTGGTGTGGCTGCTGAGAGCCCTCGGGTCGACCTGGACGTACCACTTCTTGAAGACAAAAGCGCGGCGGCAGCCATGGGCTTGGTTTGTGTACCATGTCTTGTGCACTGGGAGATGGTGCTGGCTCCATCGTGCCATCGTCTACCTGGACCCATTGCGGCTAGTATTCGGCATCGATCCGGTCGGCTACAGGCTGTGGTCAGGCACCACCGGGCGGTACAACCTGCTGCACGAGTGCACCGTTCGCCGGCGTCCTTGGGTCCGTTGGCTGGCGACCAAAGCCAGACTGGAGGAGACAAGGTACCTGTCCAAGCTTCCTGATGGCGTCAAGGAACTGTTGTCCGAGCGGGTGCTGCGAATATTGCCATGGACGGGCGATGACCGGGCTCCTCGTGGGGATGCCTACACCATGGTGGAGATCACGACATGCTGGGGCCAGCAGGCCCTCCGCAGGAGCAAAGAGCTATTTGGAGGGAACGCCGCAGAGCTGTCCATCTTTGGCCATGAGTTTGAGCAGGATGTCCTCGCGTGGCACATTGCCACCTGCATCTTCCTCTCCCGCGGCATGGTAAGGAAGCTCCCGAATCCATCGGCCAGGCACGTAGCGGCGATCGAGGCGATGCCGGAGTATATGATGTTCCTGGTCGCCGAGCGCCGGCAGATGCTGCCGGGCCTTGTCCTCAACAAACTGCTCCACGAGACACGCAGGGCCTTGGAGGAGATATGGGATGAGGGCAAGGGAGACACCACCACTAGCAGCGCACGCACTGGCACTGCCGGAGGAAACAAGGAGAAGCTTGCCACCATGCTGCGACAGAAGAGGAACGACGACCGACACGCTCTGAGCAGCGACGACGGCCGGCGGCTCGTTCTGGATGCAGCCGAGATTGCTGCCGCGCTAACGAAGAGCAGCATGCGGCAGGAGCAGGTGGTGAAGGTGCTGGAGCTCGTCTTCAACGTCTGGGTGGACAAGCTGCTCTACGCGGGCGCCAGGTGCAGCAGGGAGTCCCATGCCAGGCAGCTCAGCGCTGGTGGCGAGCTCACGACAGTGCTGTGGATCACAAAATGGATCCTGCTGGCGAAAAGAAGAAGCCGGAAGAACACCAGCCTGAACCTGCTGCTTGGTATCCGCCGTACCGGCCATGGCCCCAGTACGGGATGCCCATGCCCTCGGCAGAAGATAAACCCGAGATGCCCAAGCCTAGGCCCCTGCCTACGAAACCTGAGCTGGGTAAAGCAGAGGAGATGCCCATACCAGAAGGTGAAATGGATCCTGAGGATGCCAAAGATTACAAGACGCAGATAAGGTTTGTTACATTGTATTGATATCCAGACTATCAGAGTACGTATGTGTAAGATGGCAACAAATTAAGCACTTAATAAGCACATATGCGAGTGTTTACATTCTTCGGAGAGGGTTGGGCAAAATTGGTGAATCTGGACATTCTGCCCTACAAGTTAGTGTAAATGTTTTGAGATCCGCTGCCCTACAAGTTACAAGTGAGCATGAGGATGTGCTCGGCGAAGCAACATTTTTTTTAGTTTCTTATTTATGCACGCCTTGCTACGTACGAGTAAAGTACGGGAAGTACAAGTTACTTCTCTTTTTAAAAAAAACGATCTACAATTACCTTTTTTACCAATGCAAGCTACATTTGCTAATACAGCAATGGAAAGCTACAAAAAGGAGTTTGGTGAGGTTGTTTTGGGGCTCGTCACTCGTGTGTTCGCACTCTCCCCCGGCCCCCCCGCGGGCGCCTGCTGATGATGGGCTTTTTTGTTTTCCGAGGGATGATGATGGGCCAGTAGAGAGCGCCGGCCTGCGTGCGACGCAGAGCTCGCGAGCCCGCAGCGCAAGCAGATGGATGGGCCCGAATCGCCGCATGATCAGCTCGACGATCATCATCTTCATCTCATTTCTATGTATGTACTGTGTGATTTTTGAAAAGAAAAATCTCTATCTCATTTCTTAAAAAAATTCTACATCTCATTTCTTAAAAAAAATCTTCATCTCATGTTTTCAGGTCTCCAGCCACCAGTTTCCCATGCATCTTATCTCCATTCAATCTCTTCCTGGATGCCAGTAATGTCGCTCTCCTAACTAAATCATGTTCCATGATAGGGATTACACTGTTCATCCATGCATCCAGTAATTCGGTTATAGAACTAGCTAGTACTGGAGTATGTTGGTATAGCCAGAATCTTTGTTTGCCTTCAGAAACAAGGCAGCACAAAGGCGTGGGAGCTCATCAGCCAATCTAATCATATGCATGCATGTGGGCATGCCCATGTACAGTGACACTAGCGGACCATCTTTTGAGCTCAAAAGGCTATCAAACAGTGCAACTACCAACTCGAGCGCTCTGTTCTGTCGCTCTCCATCTGCTGTGATGATTTACCGTGCCACTTCCGATGACGACGCTCGTCGATCGATTCGGTTGATGTTGGTGTTTTCCCCGTCGAAAACGCTGCAAAATTAGACTCGTTGTGAGGTCGTTTTATGTAGTACAATATGATTGCAATTATTTTTTGTTTTTCAAACTCTCGATAAAATAAAAAAAATGATAGAGATATGACAATTATTACGAGAGTAGGAATTACACAAGCTAAAGTAGTTGATACAATGCGCTGATAATAGTAGTTGATACAATGTGCACTAATAAAAAAACATAGACATTATTTTAGCACAGCGACAACTAACTAAAAAATCTAAAAATTTGATAAACATAACATGTGTTATGATGACGATGAAGTTCATACAATGCGCTAATAATAGTAGTTGCCCGTATAGTCCAATTACTACATGTGTTTTATGTAGCAAGGGTGTAAGACACGTGTATCTCTTTGTCAAGATGGTTTTTGACTTTTTTCATAGAAAAAAAAACAAATGAGGTGCTCGCAAAAATATAAAACCTACTAACTTTGCCCGTAGCAATGCACCGACATTTTGCTAGTAAGCCAAATTCCTACAAAACGAAAAGCTCTCTCCCAAGCCAGTTATTGTACTTTCTAAGACGAGGGTGTTTAAATGAGTGGAAAGTTGTTTATGGAAATGTCACATCGAAAAAATTACCATTTAGCGGTAGTAAACTAATAAAACTAATTACAAATCTAGTCAGAAAATCGCGAAACGAATTTAATGACGAGCAATCAACGGGTAATTAATTAGTTACCTGCTGCTCGGAGGGTCTGCGGCGGGCTGTTTGTGCCGCATGTGCGGCCGTTAGCAAATCAGGCTCGAGAGCGCACGCAAACGGGTCCAACGCTCTCACTGGCGCGCGGGGCCGCATCGCAGCCGGACGCCCGGACCCACGCGTCAGTGGGACGAGCCCGTTGCGAGGATCGGCGATGCACATCGCGCGATTGAGCTCCTGCCGGGCGGGGATTGCGGGAGGCGGCCGTGGCCGCGTTGCAGGCAATGGGCAAGCCATGGCGAAAGAGCATCTCCCTCTTCCCATCCCAACCGCGCGAGCGGAAGCAGCCCCTGCTCGGCTGCTCCTCGTGGCCCTCATTCAGCGGAGGCAGCTTTTCTGCAGTCGGCGGCAGGGGGAGGCCGGTAGGTTGCACGAGTTGTGGTGCGAATCTGGCTGTTCGCGGCGGCCGTGGCGGCGCGTTTCGGGGTGGGCCCGCGAGCGGCGGCGGCGTCGTGATTTCTCCGCCGTGCCGTACGCTGCTGCTGCGGCGACCAGCCGGCGGCGACATGGATCCGTCGGCTGGCTGGCTCATTGACCGCAGCCCTTATTGTTCAGGTTGCTTTTCTCTGAAAGAATCGAATTTCGGTGGCATCTATTAGTTATTCATTCTTCTTCGTTGCGGTAAATTTCTGTAAAACTTGCAAGTTATGTTGCTCCGTCCGATGCGAATAAGTAGTAGTACGCTCATACACATTACATTCTTTGAATGTTTCTAATTTTGCGTTAGTGGTCCTATGAGGTGATGCACATACAGACTCCTGCTTTACTCCTTTTGTCTCTACATGTAAATGTATTATTGGGCTAACCTTTCTTGCAGAAATGCAGACTAATCTAGATGGAGTGTGTATGCAATTGTGAATCTGGCATTGCGTATCGAATATTTTTACATGTGGTAGCCTTATACATTATTTGTGAATAGTAAAAGCTAGATAAAGAGTGTTTGTACTTGTCCATTCAAGAACTTGCAAAATTCGTAGAAAAATAATGTTGCACCCCTACATTTTCTGAAACTAGTGGTGCAGCTATACTATGTACTACTATCCAATCTGAAAATACCAACCAGTGTTTCATGCTCCAAAATTAAATAGTGTGATTATGCTTAATTAATTCTTGGTAAAGAAATTGCACAGCTAAATACGATCAAACCACTTTTGCTAATACCATACCACTTATAGTTTTCATTCTTAGGTTTAAATGATAAATGTTGACCTTTTAAGTGTGTCTTTTGTAAAAAATGTATTTACAATCCAAATGACTTGAGACTAGTGAGTATAGTTCCAACTGTTAGGTGACATTTTTAAAATGTGTTACCTGAAGTTATGTTCTGACGGCATGTTTCTCTTTGTTGATCTCTGTTTTGGCTCTGCAGATTGTATTTATCTCTTTATATGAACTACTCAGACGGTACATTAGATGATTAGAAGTTCAGAAACCTGTTTGTACATGCAATACTTCTGTGACTGCCATGTGTGATTGATCATGTGTTGCAGGTGATTGTGAAGGTGCTGTTTAGGCTTCTTCAGGAGATGCATGGCAAGGGATTCCAGTGTTTCATCGAGGAAAAGGTCGTTCCTTGATTGGGTACATGGCCTACGGAAATTCAGCATCGAAGGGTCACAGCTGAGCGTGATGACTGGGTCGATCAACATCACTGTCAGTGGAGTTGCCACCAGCCCACCACTAACTTGTATGAGAGGTCAGTTGTCTTTTGAATTCAATGTATCGATGCAGAACTTTTCTGTCTGAACCTGTAAGGCCTTAATGTCCTGAAAATGATATCTGAACTTTGCCATGTGTATATATGTAGGTCGACGTGGCCCTAGGTGTGAATATGATGGGCATGAGTGTGACAGTTGGCCAACCAGTGCCCCAATCTTGAGGCCGTCTTCCATGTTTTTACTGGTAAGTGCTCATCGATCGAAATATATGCCATCTAGATGGAGCGTATAACTGTATATGCCGTTCATTTGTACATTACATATACAGGTATAAAACCTGGCATTGCATATCATTTGTACATAAGGTAGCCGTGTACGCCATTTGTGAATAGTAGAAGCTAGATACTTTCGAGTTTCTGTACTTGTCTGTTCAAGAACCTGCAAAATTTGTAGAAAAATAATGCAGCATCCCTATTAAACTAGTTGTGAAGCTATACTATGTGCTGCTATCCAATCCGAAAATACCAACCAGCATGTCGAATAAATTTCATGCCCCAACTTAGATAGTGTGATTATGCTTAATTAATTCTTGTTAAAGAAACTGCAGAACGAAACATGAATAAACCACTTTTGTTAATCCACATACTACTTCTATTTTTCACTCTTAGATTTAAATGATAAATGTTGGCTTGTTGAATGTGCCTTTTGTAAAAAAAAATGTATTTACAATCCAGATGACTTGAGACCAGTGTGTATAGTTTCATTCTTTGGTGCTCTACATCATGTTTAAAATATCTGTGCTCATAATTTGGTTGTGTAGGCTTGAAGTTATGTTCTGACAGCATGCTTCTATTTGTTGATCTCTGAGTTGGCTCTCTGCAGATAGTATTTATCTCTTTAAATATATGAACTACACAGACGGTACATTAGATGATTAGAAATTCAGAAACCTGCTTGTACACGCAATGCTTCTATGACTGACATGTGTGATTGATGATGCATGTGTTGCAGGTGATTGTGAAGGTGGTGTTTAGGCTTCTTCAGGATATGTATGGCAAGGGGTTCCAGTACTTCATGGAGGAGAAGGTCGTTCCGTTGGTTGGAATGGATACATGGTCTACGAGAGTTTCAGCTTGGAAGGGTCACAGATGAGCGAGATGACTGGGGAGATCAACGTCACCGTCAGTGGAGCTGCTACCATTTCTCCCCACCACTCATTGCTGTTCAGGGATGGACCTAGGTGAGCGTTACCCAGGAAATTCTGTGGCCGGCATAATAACCCACTGGGGTTTTCCTTCCATGGGCTAATCATCACCAGCTTCCAAAGTAGGCCTTATGCTATAACAAATTAGTTAATTTGTGGTGCAGCTACGGGCGAGGGAGGTTGCTCTGCTCTTGTCGAAGATAGATGTTTGTGACATCGGTGGTGCAGTTCTGGAGCGAATGGGGGCTCCGGATCTCTGTCCTTGGCAGCTTAGCAGCGTACACCATCCTCGGCCTCCTGTCCGGGGCACGCCGGCGCTCGGCGTCTGGCCGCCGGTCGATCCTCCGGTGGGCGGTGGTGCTCATCCTATGGGCGACGTACCAGGCTGCCGAGCTAACCGCGACGGCCGCCCTCGGCAGCTTGTCGCTCTCTGTCTCTGATGTGTCAGCAGACGAGCAGCAACTGATCGTATTCTGGGCGCCATTCCTCCTGTTGCACCTTGGCGGTCCGGACAACATAACTGCCTACACCCTCGAGGACAACTTGCTCTCCCTGCGCAAAGGGCTTGAGATGATCCTACAACTGCTGGGGGTCATGTATGCCATCTGGAACTACATATATGGCAGCCACAGCTGGGTTCTGCTTGCTGCTTCAGTAATCATGCTCGTCATCGGCGGCATCAGGTATGTGGAGAGAGCATGGGCGCTATGGCGAGCCAACTTGGACAACATGCAGCACTCAAGCAAAAGCAAGAAGAAGCCTGAGGTCGTTGTGGAATCCGCAATCAGCAGGAGCCTGGGGCGGGATCTTGATGATGGCGAAGCGCTGCTCGTTGCTCAGGATCTGTTCCACATCTGGCGCCGCGCCCTGTTCGACTCCTCGGTGGACATGGGGTCAGCCAGCCAGAGCAGCAGTGAGAAGCTGGTATTCTCGCGGGGGTGGAGGAGCATGTGCCAGGTGGTGGAGATGGAGCTCTCCCTTATGTACGAGGTCCTCTACACCAAGGCGTCCCTGGCGCACACCTGTCGGGCAGGCACATGCTACCTCGTCATCCGCCTCATGTCGCCCCCCGCCTATGCCTCCGCCGGCTGGCTCTTCTGGCTCTACAGCAACAAGAAAGGCCGACAGCTGAGGGGATCGTTTGTCCTCATCACCTACCTCTTGCTGGGCGCCGCCTTCGCCATGGATGTGGTGTGGCTGCTGAGAGCCCTCGGGTCCACCTGGACATACTACTTATTCAAGAAGAGGGCGTGGCGGTGGCCATGGGCTTGGTTTCATCGCCATGTCCTGTGTGCTGGGAGGTGGCGCTGGCTCCACCGTGCTGCCGTCTACCTGGACCCGTTGCGGCTTGTACTCGGCCTCGATCCAGTCAGGCACAAGAGGTGGTCGGGCACCATCGGGCGGTACAACCTGCTGCACGAGTGCACGGTTCGCCGTCGTCCATGGTGCCTATGGCTGGCGACCAAGGCCGGACTGGAGGAAACAAGGTATCTGTCTGGGCTTGTTGAAGGAGTCAAGGAGCTGCTGTTCGAGCGGGTGCTGCGAATTGTGCCGAGGGCCGATAACCCGTCTCATCCTCAAAGTGGCGCGTACACCATGGTGGACATCACGACATGCTGGGGCCAGGAGGCCCTCCGGAGGGATAGGTATCTATTTCGAGGGGGTGGACTGCCCGTTTTGGCCCGTGAGTTTGAGCAGGATGTCCTCGCGTGGCATATCGCCACCACCATCTTCCTCTCGCGGACCATGGTAAGGAACCTACCAAAGTCATCGGCCAGCGGCGCCCTTGTGGCGGCGATTGAGACCATGTCAGAGTACCTGATGTTCCTAGTCGCCGAGCGCCGGCAGATGCTGCCGGGCCTTGTCCTCCACAGCCTGCTCGAGGAGACCCGTGGAGCCTTGGAGGAGATATGGGACGATTATTGTCGCAATAATGAGGAAGCCACTAGCAGCCGCCACACTAGTCGTGCTGCCGCAGGACGAAACAAAGAGAAGCTCGCCAGTCTTGTGCGACAGAAGAGGAACAGCGGCCGAAAGTGGGCTGACGAAAGCAACGGCAATCGGCTCGTTTTCGACGCAGCTGTGATCGCCGGTGCGCTAACGAATAGCAGCAAGAGACAGCAGCAAGTGGCACAGATGCTGGAGCTCATCTTCAACGTGTGGGTGGATAAGCTGCTCTACGCGGCCATCAGGTGCAGCAGGGAGTCCCATGCCAAGCAGCTCAGCTGTGGCGGCGAGCTGACAACCGTGCTCTGGATGGTTGTCCAACATGCTGGCCCGTTTCGCATTGGACAAGAGATGCCTGAGGAGGAAAAGAAGCGCCATGGAAAGAAGTTTGAGGAGAAGAAGCCCGAGGAGAAGAAGAAGAAGGAGGAGGAATGGGCGCCCTATCGTCCTTATTATTATCCCAAGCCACAAGCAGAAGAACCTCAGATGCCTATGCAGCAGCCCGTGCCCATGACTGTGCAAGAAGAACCAGAAGATGAAGTGGATCCTGAGGATGCCAAAGATTACAGGACGCCGATAGAGTATATTACACTGTATTGATGCGCTGAAACGGGAATCCAGACTATGTATAAGATGACGTGTATGCGGAAGCGGGGGATGAGAGGGCCAGCGCCCCTAGGGGGCTACGGCGGCGGCGTGGACACGGGGTGGCGGCGGCGTGAGAGAGGAAGCCGAGAGTTTGAGAGCAAAGAAATATTTCTCTTTCTTTTATTTCTTGATTTTCAGATGAGTATAATCTCTCGTTTATATAGTGACTCCAAACCATGGTTTTTAAAGCGTTAAGGCGAGGCGAGACACTACCGCCTTATCGCATAGGCGACGCCTAGGCGGGGTAAGGCGGACTAAGGCGAGCTAAGGCGGCGTCTAAGACGAGGCGAGCCATCACCGCCTTGTCGCCTAGGCGACGCGTTAAGGACGCCTTAAAAACACTGCTCCAAACTTAGACCCTAAAGCACTCGACTTAGTCCAGTCCATAAGGCACTCAAACTAGATTCCTTATCATCCGGATCCATTCTTTTCTAACAAAAATATCTGAACTACCCAATCAAAATCTACTTGACTTCGACTCCAAGTATAGATGTCCTGATGGATCTGACACGACGGGCGGCACGAGATACAACACTAGAAAATACGACATGAACATGACACGGACACGATGTCGTAGTGTCAGTGCCGGCACGACACGATGGACAGCCCGTGTCTGGTCCGCGACCTCGACACGCAGTGCCACCATGAACACCACAAAAGGGGGTGGACCTTTTAAACACGACTGAATTTGGCCTACTAGAACTAGCCATTGGAACTGGTCTGATAGAGGCCCGCTAATGGCCCACTAATCTGCGACGTGCGGGGGGTGCGGCCAACCCTAGCTCATTCCCCCGTGCCCCTGCTGCTTCAGCCGCCACCTTCCTCGTCGTCTCCTCCTCACCTCGCCCGGCCTCCTCTCTGGCAGGTGGTCCTCCACCGCCACGACCGATGTCCAGTAGCCCGAGCCACCTCTCCACCACCTCAACGCCTCTTCGCCTCCATCTCGCTCTCGCTCTTCCCCACTGTTAGCTCTAAATCTAGAGCTTCTCTTGTCTTCTTCCTCTTCGGCTGACGGATCTCCGACGTGACCGCACGACATCCCTCTCCTAATCTCCTCTTCTATCCTCACCGTCACTTCGAAGGCTTCGATGATCTTGTGATATCTATGAATGCAATTCTCTCTATGTTCTGAGTGAAATGAAGTGTAGATGTCATGGTCGTGTCGCCGTGCCGGCACGACATGGCTAACATAGTTGTGTCGTGTATGTGCCAAGAAGCCAACACGCAGTACTGATATGCCACGACATAATTGACGGTTGTGTCTAGCCATGTCGTGTCTTTGGCGTGCCGTGTTTAACCGTATTCGTGTTGTGTCGTGCTAGACGGCCCATTTGGCCATCTATAACTCCAAGACACTAGACCATATATGCGTCGGTGGGGTCGGCGGTGGCCATGGTGGCGCCCTTTCTCCTAGGGGCACGCCTCCCCCTCTTGGGCCCTCCGCGTCATGGCCCCCACAATCCTTATGGCCCCCCTATCGCCATAACATGACGGCAAAGCCAGCTGAGTGAATTATGGCTCAGCATGTCATAAACTCAATGTTGATTTTACTCAATGTTGATTTTATTAGATTTGTAGTAAAAATATTTTGTTTATATTCTTAGTTTTATATCATGTAGATATAACATTCGACCAATCCCAATAAAAAGGAAAAAGTGTAGGTTACACCCCTAAACTCTTGCAGCAGTGTTGATTACCCCCTTGAACTATCAAACGGTGTGCACTAAACCTTAAACTCTTTAGGGCTTGTTCTTTTTGAGTCATATTGAAGGGGATTGGGTCGTATTGAGCAAGTCAAAATACCGCTCAATACACTCGAATACCTCCCTATACCTTCGAGTAATGTATTAACCGAACAAGGCCTAAATCAGGAAGATTACCCCCTGCTAAGCCTTAACAGTGGTTTAGTGTCACATGCTGGCCAGATAATTAAACAAATTCTTCTTGCACCAAATAATTGTTCAAGATACTTGCCTCCCAGGAGACATCGTTGATCAAATTAATCTCTTCCCGTTCCAAATATTCATGCGTGATACTTCTCTCTTATTTCCCTGAGCTGCACAAGCTCTAGTTCTAACAAAGGGGACCAAACAGATGTCCCAGTGAAGCGTGTAGGATTCAGTGATTCAAAAGGTTTTAGGAGTTCTTTGGCAGTGCGAACCTTCGCTCCCTCTTTAGTAACGACTAACGACCATGCTTCACCAAATCTCCAAGAGTCTCTCTAAAACTTACTCTCTAAATCATCATTTATATCGTCATTTGCATAAAAATCGTTTTCTATGTCTTTCTGTTTTCCAACAGCTTTTCTATATCTTGCATGCACTGTAGAGTGCTATTCTCTTTTTTATATTTAGCTACCAAGAAATCCGGAATAGAGAGTGACTATGTTTGAATAACCAAATAGAGAAGTTGTTGGAACGACTTTTTTAATCAAAAATCTTCAAAACTAGCAATTAGAAAGAATTTAGAGAGCTCTTGGAGTTGCTCTGAATCGGGCTTAAGGCCTAATAAAGTAATAAGGGGGCCATCTCCCTGGCTCAGGGAGTTCAAGGTTAAAAGTACACCATTTGTGAGTTTAAGGGGGTAATCAACACTTCAGTTGGTGTTTAGGGGGTAATCGACACTTTTTTCCCAATAAAAATGTTCGCATTGGTTTACAGCACCGTTATCAATCATGCTAGCTGGCAATTGGGAGGGTGCGAAAGCTTGCTGTCATCCACAGTAAGTTAAAAAGTCGTAAAAGCCACCACATCTATCTGTACTATAAGGATCCAAAACAATCGGTTAAAAACTGCTTTTCTAAGACCTTTCGTACCCCTCACAGCGTCCCCACTTGACAGGGTTCCACCTAAACCCACCTAAAATGTTTGGCCATCAACCAATTCAAATGAAGGCCCTGTGGGCGTCCGTGGCCGATCCAACGCATGAGGGATAGTTTAGGCGGCATTATTTCAGGAAAACCGAAAAATTTCACTCACCACCGCCCAATCTACCCGCCCCCTGCACCCACCGCGCCATAGATGGAATTGTTAGGTGATTTACCGCGCCATAGATGCAATTGTTAGGTGATTTCGAACCGAAATCGTTCTTTCCATAAACTTTATTTCCATAACAGCCACAATACATCATATCGATTACTTACCATAGTCGTGGGCGTCCAGGTTCATCTCCTTAGCCCTCCTGCCCCCTATATAAGGCACCCCTCCTTATTCTCAAAGCACACAATCTCTCCCTTCATTCTCATCATCTATTCAGAGTTCATATTTCTTTGCAAGGGCGTCGGCGTCGAGCGCGGCGTAAGGGTGGCCACGACGCTCGCCGTGTCCAAGCTCACCAGGTAGAAGCGGAACGTGCTCCGCGTTGTGACGGTGTCCGGTGCCGTCAAGTGCGTGGCGTCGTTGCTCCACGACACCGGCGACGAGGAGAGCAACCTTCTCGGCCTCCCCGTCATCAAAAAGCTGGCTGCGGTGCCGAGTTGCTCATGGATACATGTATCGTGAATTTCCATCTATTTCCGCCGGAGGCCCAAGCTTTCGATGTATGAATATATAATTTTTAATATGAGATGCCATTGAATAATTTTAATATGTGATCTAAATGCAATCCGAGTGCTTTTCAAGGCAATCCGAATAGTTTACAAGTCATACGACTAATTTCCATATCGAGAAGAGTCCTTGCAGTACTCTACTCTTGTTCTTCACGCCTGGTACGACTCTGTCTGGAGAGAATCCATGTGTCCCTGTGGGCCCATGGTCGTACCTCCAACAAGCCCCCAAGCGCTTCATCGTCGAGTATCATCAACCGAGTGCTTGCCAAGCCAATCGAGTGCTTTTTCGAGTTCTTGATCAGTCTTGGACAGGTCTTGGTTGTCACGAGGCCATGAGATGCTTAAGCCCCGTTTATTCTGATTAAATCAGTAGTCTTCAAAATATTATATGGTGTGTGATAAGAATCACACTCCATATAGAGTAGCCCCCGAGCCTTAACTTGAATCAAAGAATCAGGTTGAGGGTCCACAGAATCTTGAATCTTCATCTTGTTCTTGAAATGTGCAATTTTACACGGCCAGCTACGTTTCCTTTTACACGGCCAGCAAAGTTTCCTATCAACGTACTCCTTGCATGAAATACACGGCCAGCAAAGTTTCCTTTTACAAGGCCAGCAGAGTTTCCTTTGAATTAACTCTTTGCATGAAATTACACCTTTCCACAAAACACATTCACGACTTCGGTTCCTCTTGAGAGGGTCCCTGCCCAGCCTTATATTCACGGCGGGCATGGTTACAAGGTTGGTTTCGAGTAGAATCCTAACCAATTACTACTCGGAGAGTGCTTTTCATGGCAATCCGAGTAGTTTACAAGTCATACGACTAATTTCCATATCGAGAAGAGTCCTTGTAGTACTCTACTCTTGTTCTTCACGCCTGGTACGACTCTGTTTGGAGAGAATCCATGTGTCCCTTATATTCACGGCAGGCAGGGTTACAAGGTTGGTTTCGAGTAGAATCCTAACCAATTACTACTCGGAGAGTGCTTTTCAAGGCAATCCGAGTAGTTTACAATTCATACGACTAATTTCCATATCGAGAAGAGTCCTTGCAGTACTCTACTCTTGTTCTTCACGCCTGGTACAACTCTGTCTGGAGAGAATCCATGTGTCCCTTATATTCACGGCGGGCAGGGTTACAAGGTTGGTTTCGAGTAGAATCCTTACCAATTACTACTCGGAGAGTGCTTTTCAAGGCAATCCGAGTAGTTTACAATTCATACGACTAATTTCCATATCGAGAAGAGTCCTTGCAGTACTCTACTCTTGTTTTTCACGCCTGGTACTACTCTGTCTGGAGAGAATCCATGTGTCCCTGTGGGCCCATGGTCGTACCTCCAACAAGCCCCCAAGCGCTTCATCGTCGAGTATCATCAACCGAGTGCTTGCCAAGCCAATTGAGTGCTTTTTCGAGTTCTTGATCAGTCTTGGACAGGTCTTGGTTGATGAGAGGCCATGAGGTGCTTAAGCCACGTTTATTCTGATTAAATCAGTAGTCTTCAAAATATTATATGGTGTGCGATAAGAATCGCACTCCATATGGAGTAGCCCCCCGAGTCTTAAGTTGAATCGAAGAATCAGGTTGAGGGTCCACAGAATTTTCAATCTTCATCTTGTTCTTGAAATGTGCAATTTTGAAAAAATTGCACTTGATATCAAATAGCCCCCGAGCCTTGGGTTGAATCAAAGAATCAAGCCGAGGGTCTTGATTTAAGTCATTAGTCTTCAGAAAAAATGAAATTAGCAGTTGATGTATATCGCCTATCAGCACCCGAGCCTTGAAACGATTCAGAATGATCAATTCAAGGGTCCAGCGAGCTTTAGGGTTCTTCAAATCATCTTGGAAATCATCATCCGAGTGGTAATTTGAACCCAGAATTAGTAGTCACATCGAATCATCTTGGAGATCTTCATCCGAGTGGTTTTCTTGTACCCAGCCCCCGAGCATAGGAGCCAGCGGGGATGCATCGAGTAGTATGTAGTCAAAATAGCCACCATCAATAGAGTAGCGAAACAGAGTAGGTCGTGGTTGACTTGTCATGCCGCGATCTCCCCAGAAACAGGAGTCAGGTGCCAATGTAGTCGAAGCCCCATCATTGGTACTTGGCGACTCAAATATGCTGGAGAAAGACAACTAGGTAAGCCTGATGGCAAACCGAGTTGTAATTTTAGCGTCAGCCCTCGAGCCTGGAAGCTGGCCAAGATGTAATAGCACGCTGTGCGGCCTAGAAAGTAGTCATCCAAACAAAGTACTCGGCGCTTGGCCAATCTTGTTAGAATAAAATAAAAAATAATTGAAATAAGTAACTTCTGCTGTTTGTCGATGAAGCAGACTTAGTCAGAGTTGATTCCGACTAGCTTGAGTTCATCACAAGCATATTGGCGATGCGGCAGTACTGCGGCACAAGCTGAAGTCGAGCTTTGACTTGATAACTTGCAACGGGTTGAGGCGACCACACATTGATGAATTCCATTGATCATGAGGCGCCCGAAAAGTCATCCAAACCACTCTTGCAGTGTATTCAGGAAGCCCCTGGCAAGTTGTACTCGTTTGGCGAGTTATACTTCAAAGCACTTGATAACTGGTACTTGAAGATCACTACTCATACTGTGGAGTAGACTCTAGAGTACTTTCAAATAAGTACTCAGAGATTTGAAATCACTACTCGCCTTGTGGAGCAGACTCTGTAGTACTTTCAAATAAGTACTCAGAGATTTGAAGTTACTACTCGCCTTGTGGAGTAGACTCTGTAGTACTTTCAAATGAGTACTCAGAGATTTGAAGTTACTACTCGCCTTGTGGAGTAGACTCTGTAGGACTTTCAAATGAGTACTCAGAGGTTTGAAGTTACTACTCGCCTTGTGGAGTAGACTCTGTAGTATATTCAAATAAGTACTCAGAGATTTTGAAATCACTACTCTTATTATGGAGTAGACTCTGTAGTACTTTCAAATAAGTACTCAGAGATTTTGAAAACACTACTCTTATTATGGAGTAGACTCTCTAGTACTTTCAAATAAGTACTCAAAGATTTGAAATCACTACTCTTCTTGCCGAGTAGACTCTGTAGTACTTAAGTACTCAAAGATTTGAAATTACCACCCCGTCCTGTCACCGGCCGCCGCCGAGCACCATCACACCGATCACCGGCCATCCCATTCTCGAGGTCGTCACCACAGCGCCACCTCGTCCCATCACCGGCCGCGCCGCGGATCGCCAGCCATCCCATCCCCGAAGTCGTCGCCACCCAATCCCGCGACGGGAGCCGCAACCACTAGCACCACCCCGACCCGTCACCGGCCGCTGCCGAGCATGATCACGCCGAACGTCATTCATCCCATCCTCACGTCGTATCCGCCGGCTAAGCTCCGTCCATCACAGCCAAGTGACGTTGCCACCTTTGGTCGGGTTCAACCTTCCGCCGCGTGTTGGTTGAACGGCAGGGAAGGGAGACGACAAAATTTTGATGTCAAATTTTACATCTTGCTCTTATAATGCCTACAACGTCAGATTTTATGATGATTGAACGCTCTAGATTAATATAAAGAGTTCATGTTGACTACATCTCTAATTTAGTAATTTTTTTAAAACACGTGCCTGTGGCACGTGCCCTTTTGCTAGTATACTATAAGGATCCAAAACAATTGGTAAAAAACTGCTTTTCTAAAACTTCCTATACCCCTCACAAAGGCCCCACTTGACAGGTTCCACTAAAAATGTTTAGCCATCAAGCAATTCAAATGAAGGCACTAGCAGGCTTCTAGGCGAGATCCGACGACCCTAGTCGACTTGTGCTGGCAGAAAACTAGGAAATGCGAAATATTTCATTCACCGGCATCGAGCGTACCCGCCTGGGCGTACGCAAACCGACCCGCCCGTCAATCACGGTAGAAAAATCCTCTTTCTTTCTTTCCCTCCCTTCCTTCCCAGACCGCCAGACCCTCCGCACCTGCAGATCACGTCCCCGTCGTTCCCATCTGCATCTCCCTCAACATCGAGCAGAGCAGCAGGAGAAGACCCGCGGCGCCGCAGGCTATGCCGCCACCTCCAAGGGCTACCGCGGTCGCATCCTCGATGAGCGCTTTATCCATGCCTAGAAGGGACAGGACGGGGGCGACCTCTCCACATCGGGCGCGGCCAGGCGGAGTAAGGCGAAGCGATGCGGCCGGCGGCGGTTCGGGCGTCCGGTGCAAGTCAGCCGGCCGACCGGCGAGAGAGGACGCGGCAACAACACCGTATCTTCCAGGTTTCGTCCCCCCCCCCCCCCTCTCGTCTATATGATTGTTAAATCTCATAGGCCTCTTTCTGATCTAAGGTAACAGCGGGAGGAGGTCAACCGGCTCCCATCGGCATCCCTAGCCGCCAGGCCGCCTCTAGGGTTTTGTCGCTGATCTCTCCTCGCTCGCTTCCGGGCGCTGCTGGGCTGCGTCGTCTTGGCGGCCATGTCCTTCCCTTCCCCATCAGCAGACGCAGGAGAAGGAGCTCCTCTCGTTGGTGGTGGGCGACATCCAGACCTGATCCAACCCTATCCGCCCACGGCTTTGGTACGGCACCACCGCATCCACTTCCTTTCTTCTGTCCCTATTTAGTTGTGGTGGCTACTAGGATCGATCTATATGTGTATACGGTTCTTGACTTTTGGTTATCAATTGATTTGTGATTGGTATCTCATGTGACAAATTCTGATTTAGTCTCCTCACTGCCTAGAAATGTGCAGTGCCGTCTGGACTTTTGTCATCGTTGGAGAAGAGGTACACGTACAAACTAATTAAATTTCGTTACCAATCCATTGTCATGAAGAGATTTTTAATTTCTGAAAGTCTTACAAGATTGCTGATGAGATCTCCATGGCCATTTGCAACGCTCCAGCCTAAGAAGAACGCTGCTGCACTGAACGGAGAGAAGAATCCTGCCGACGCCAAGGTCGTGGAGTTGCAAACCAAGACGGCATTGGTGTTCATCATCACATCGTCGCTTGTCCTGCTGTTCCTCTTCTTCAAGTCCAGCAGTTCATAACTGAATCGGAGTTTCATTGGAAAAAAAATCTGTGACGGTGAGTGGAATAAATACAAACTTCAGCTCACAGTGTGATTGTAACATTGCTACCTACAGCTGAATATAAACTTCTTATTTATAGGTTCTTTGCTTCTTATTTAATTGGCAGGTCTTCAATTTTCCATTTGGATTATGCATCAACAATTATACAAATTGGTTTCGTCTAAGTTTACATTCGCGTTTCCAAAATTTACACATGACGATACTTGGAAGGAACTGATGTTTTGTTCTGTTTCAGTTTGCCAGGAGGGGAGTCTCAGCTGAGTTTAATTGGCAGAGGCACGGTGATGAAAGAAGAAAAAGAAAAGAAGAGCAATTGAGCTACCGTGCTTGCCTAAGGTAAAAATGCTAGGTGAAAGTATGAAGCATGATTGCCTTTGAGGTTTAGCTTTGGTTCTTTAGTGAACCTTATGCATGATTGCCCAAGGTAAAACAAGATAAGCTGGATTTTCATTTTTACATATGGATGATAAATCTGGAAGAATATTACTTGAATTTTGCCTGATTTTTGGAGAGATTTGACTTGAATATTATGGATATAAGTTTTTTTATTGCTTGATTTCCTTGTTGACAACGAAAAGCATTTTGACAAGTTTTCATTTACCAGCTGCAGGGTGAGGAGGCAATTGGTTTTGTTCAGTCTTCCTTGATTCAGTTGTGCGCTTCCGGTAAGATGTTCAAGCACCTACTGCTTTAATATCCCATCGTAACATGGTTTAAAACCTGGAAGCAGGAAAGTTCAGGTTGACTTTTGGAATTTTGATAGGCTGCTGTCCCATATGCATTTCGAATCAATGGCAGGTGCTAAATTGTAGTATTCTATATGCATTTGAATTTTTTAGCAACAAAATTTTATGGTGGTAGTAGCAGCAAGACTTGTAAAAATAAAGTTTCTGAACGTGGGTCTTCATCGGGGCATTGTGACTATTTTTGCCCTTGTCAATATGCAAGATTTTTTGTGCAAATGTATAGTGGACAGTTGCCCTGTTTTATCCAGTCAGTATAGCATGACATTTGAGAAGCTTAAATCAATTGCTAAACCAGATTTAAGTATGCAAGAATTTACATCTGCATGATTTCTGTATCTGTCCCATTTGTAGCACATATGTGATAAGGCTATTGAAATAGAAACTAATGATGGTTTAATCAAGCAAGATGCAAATTAATCTGAAGGCCCATGCATGTTTACGTGACTGCATATACACTATGGTCCATTATAGCCGTTCTTTTCTCACTACTATATGTTGTGCTCTTTTTAGTTGGCATTATTCCTGTATGAGGTCCATTTAAACATTTTTAGTCCCCAGGGAATATTAGTCATGAATCTCCTCACTGCCATAAATTACTTTATTGCAGTCATGTCTTTCCTATTATATCAAAGTGTGTGTTATAACCACAAATTACTTTGTTGTCATTTGCAGGTTGTTGCCAATACATGAGGTAGGATGGAATTTCCAGGAGACTGCCCTCATCTTTTCGAGTTTCTGCATTTTGAAGAATTTGTGATCTCAAACTTGACATTCTCAAATTCACTATCCTAGAGCATAAATCAATATGCTTTCTCCCGTGTCTTAGGTGCTCAGCGGTGTCCATTATTTGTTGCTCATGGCAGCTGCTTGTTAACCTGATAATTGGGTGGGGCTATGAGTGTGCACAGCCTGAAGCTACATAATTGGAATGGTTGGCCCCTTCAATGGTGGGAAGTTAATGTCGACAATAATACTATTGGATGGTAACTGAAGCCACTTTCAACTAATACTATACACAAGGATTCGTTACTGTGGCACAAGGATATAATGATCCGGATTTGTTTACTATGGCACAAGGAATAACAGATTTATGTAGAATGGCGGTCTGCATGTACCGAGGAGAAGTGGAGCATTCTGCACTTACTGTTGCCACAGGGTGCAGGCTTAGGCTTCCACCGAATACAGAGAAACTGTGGGCAGCTTGAACTTTCTTGAAAACAAGATGTTGAACTAAGTGGTGTGACTGATCTGAACTTTGCAGATTAACTAATGCTCTGAAACATGTGTCCTGCATTATATATGCAAGCTAAAAGTAGTAGAAGACCATCATCAAATATACTGAGAACTCACTGGAATGGCAAAGTTACATTTCGTCACTGAACAGAAGAATCATAAATGTGCAATATATGCTCGTGAGAAGATCATGTAGGAAAACAACAATTTGTTGATGATTTTATCACTAGCATGTGTCCTTTAATAGATACCTATTTTAATTCTAAACTTTTATGTATCCCTGGCATGCAAATTTCTCCGTGTCCAATGTGACTATGTGAGTGTCTCACATATAATTCAATATATGTCCCATAGCAACGTGCGCGTGACATTTAAGTCTGATGTGCGACATTAGTTCAGCACACTATCTTGACAAAAGAAGTAAACGTGTTAAGCGAATTATCGCATAACTTAATAATTTTTTAAAAAAACACGTGCCTGTGGCACGTGCCCTTCTCCTAGTAATGTTAAAGTAAAGATTCCTTTTGCAATTCAATTATATTGCAAATGCCAACCCTTACTCTCGATTCAATTAAAAATACACCAAAGCGCAAACATATTTAGCCAATTCATCCCATTTTGAGATTACACCAAAAGATAAGAGCTTAAAACGTTGTCGCGCAGAGTTTTGCTACTTGTGAAATAAAAACAGAAGAAGAATTCGTACTACAACTTGATGAATGCGTTTAATCTAAGCACTGACAGCTAACTTGATCGGATGGTTTTATATCAGCGAAAATGAGCTGACTTTTTAACAAATTTGAATTGGGGTGATCATTCACTACGAATCTACCTATAGGAGAAATTCTAACTCAGGTATACATGGGAATGGGTCTTGTTTGTTTATTCGGTCCAAGTGGTCTTTGCTTTTGCTTTGTTTAGATCCAACGTGCTCCGACATCGATACAACCGGCCGGCGTCCGGATCCGGACTTGAAGACTTGCAGCCAAATTCATCAATAACTTTAAAAAAAAAAAAGCAAAATCATCAACCAAAGCGATGCACGTGAGCGACTTGTGCTATATCGTCGTGGCCCCCGGCAGGCTGGATGATGGGCTGATGGTGAGCGGCCTGGACACAACGCAAGCAGCGTATGGGCCTGGTGATGGGCCCGAATCCCCGCACGATCTCTCTCTCTCTCTCTCTCTTTCCCTCGTATGTGACGTGTCGTCGGCTCGATGATCATCTTCATCTCCTTTCTTTCAGTTTTCCATTCATTCATTCACTATGGACGAGACAAGGATGCTGATGGCTGTTGATCCGGCTCCCATCTTAATATCTTATCACCATTCAATCTCCTCCTGGATCTCGGCAATGTTCCTCTCCTAAAAATCATCTTCCATGATAGGGATTGTTCATTCATTTCAGTAATTCTTTATTCCTAAAGCTAGCGATACTGCGATAGTACTCGACATGGTTCTTGCCTTCAGAAACAAGGCAGCTCAAAGGCAGGCATGGTAGCTCTGCTCTGCTCAGCTAATCCAATCATGCATGCGCAGCTGGGCATGCCCATGTACAGTGACGCTTTCGGGCCATCTTTTGAGTCAAAAGGCTATTGAACAGTGCAACTACCCAACTAGCTTATCGAACTCCAGCACTCTGTCGGTCTCTATCTGCTATGATGATCACCGTGCCACTTCCGATGACGACGCCCATCGATCGACTTGATTGGATTTTGGTCTCTTTTTTTTCGTCGAAAACACTGCAAAACTGACTCGTTTTAGCAATGCAAGTTTAACGCAGGAGCCGTTTTGATTATCGGGTGACAGATGGATTTTACTAGTAGAGAAGATTCGCACTAGAAATGTTTTGTCCCAAAATTTTCCTATTTTTTCTTTTATGAAACCTGCCTATCAAGCCGAGAACATTCTACGCCTAATCATTGGACTGGTCCACAAGCAGGAGACCATGAGCCCGGGCCCGATTGATTGGAGGCCAAAAGTTACCGAGCCAAAATGCTCCCACAACCTCGAGATTAAACGGGCTTACCAGTTGGACTAAGCTAATGTGGTGACTATTGTTCATATTAATCTTTACATGTACGTAAATAATGATGGGTTGTTTCTCATTGCCACAAATAATAGCGTCATTTATTTCTTATGGCCCAAAACATAGTTAGTTGTGAGGTCGTTTTATGTAGTACAATATGATTACAATTATTTTTTGCTTTTCGAACTCTCAATAAAATAAAAAATGATCGAGATATGGCAAATATTACGATAGTAGGAATTACACAAGCTAAAGTAGTTGATACAGTGCACTAATAATAGTAGTTGTCCAGATAGTCCAATTATTTCATGTTTTGATGTAGCAATGGTGTAAGACACGTGTATCTCTTAATCGAGATGATTTTTTCATAGAAAACACAAATGGGGTGCTCGCAAAAATATAAAACCTACTAACTTCGTCCGTAACAATGCATAGACATTTTGCTAGTAAGCTCTCTCCCTTGCATTGCGTCCTCGAAACTCGTTCAGTTTGTAAGAGCATGGGTACTAATACCGTCCGCTCGCCGACTGCAAGAGCGCCAGATCATCATGCGGTAGTGGCAGACTCGAAGCGCTTATTGCTTCCCGTGGTGCAGTAGTGGCGCTAGTCTTAATCTAAAAAAAAAGTAGTGGCGCTAGTGCAGAGGGACATGCAACCGATAGGAGGTGAGGAGAGTGCGTCTCCACTAGCTCGTGGCGGGCGTATGGCAAAACACCCGCACCATTCTCTCTCATGTCCTTTCGCTTTCCTCCACGTAAATTCCAGCCGACTCTGAGCCTGATAGCTTGGTGACAAGAAAAACTTGCACGCAAAACGAAAGGCTTCTCCCTCACATTAAGGCCCTGTTTGGAAGGCCGGCTCCGGCTCCGGCTCCACCAATGGCTTCGGCTGCCGGAGCCCTCCCAAACGGGGTAGCGAAAACGGCTTCGGCGGTGGTGCCCCGGAAAACCCGCTGACTAGAGCGATTTTGGGTTGCCGGAGCCAAAAATAGTGGCTCTGCGCAGCTTCGTCTCACCTCCCGTCGTTCTTGTGCTAAAATACCCTCGCATGCCGATGAAGCAAGGCAGGAGATGAAAGGGGCGGCAGTTTCTTCTTCCAGTGCATGCATCTGCTGTCACCAAATCATCTCTTAAATTGACGGAAATCAAACTCAAAATTGCCTCCCGAAATCATCCCTCCTCACGTACCTGAAGACCTGAAGGCTTGCCGGTCGGCGTGTAGGCTGCCCGCCCTCCCTTTCTCAGCTTGCACAGGCGCACTGTAGCCGGGAAGACCACCATCGGCTGCCTGGATGCCTCCTCCCGCCCCCGTTCGAGCGACAGCGGCGGTCGGCGAAGCAACAGCAGCGGCGGTCGGGACGCGCAGGCGGGGAGGCCGCCGACAATCGCGTGGGGGCAGCCGGCAGCGTGTCCAGAAAGGGGCGGAGGATGGAGACGTGGGCTGTGTTTAGACGGGAGGTTGAAATTTTTTTAATGTCATATCAAAAGAAATTTACCATTCAGAGTAGTAAACGTAAACTATTGGTAAAACTAATTACAGATCTAGGCAGCAAATCGCGAGACAAATCTAATGACGGGTAACTAGAGGGTAATTAATTAAGAATTAGCGGACGGTTACTGTAGCATTACTGTTGCAAATCGTGGATTAAGTAGGCTCGTTAGACTCGTCTCGCGACATACACTCCATCCATGTAATTGATTATTTTTTTCGTCTACATTTAGTACTTTATGTATATAAGATTCTCTTTGATTTGATGGGTGTAAAAAATTTACAGGAACAACTAATCACCGCCGTGGTGTGCTTGACTGTTTGCGCGGTGGAGGAAAAAAAGAGGGGCAAATTCCTTCATTACCATTAAAAATTTAAACTTATTCCTTACATGTCATTGTAAATATAGACTCCCTTCACTGCCATTGCTTCAAATTTCCAATACCTTGTATGCCATTGCCGTTAGCTCCATCCGTTAGATACACTGTATATCGATGTGGAGCCCGCACGTTAGTGAAATACAGTGTTCCCCTCTCACCGTTGGCCGTCCTCGCCGTGCGCGATCTCTGCCGGGGCGCGGGTAGCCGGAGCCGAGCGCGCGGTCACTGACGCTGGATTTAGGCAGGGGCGTGCGGGGCCGGGCCACGTAGCCGGTCGAATCCCAGTGTGGGGGGTGCGAGACCATGGCGCGCCTCTCAGATCCATGGCGACGCGGTGGTGCGGTGTAGCGCGCGGAGCCTGGAGACCGGCCGCCGGTCCGCTGGCGCGTTCGCATCTCGGCGCGGGGCAGTCTGCGGCAGCCAACAGGGGAGCGCGGCGAGGGCAGGGAAAGGAGGACGCGCTTGCAGCCGGTCGGGCTTGCCGCCAGGATGGAGCCGGCTGGCCACTCGCGCCGCTGGGGACGCGCGCCGCCGGGAATGCGCGCCGCTAGGCTGCCGCCGGGGTGGATGCGCTGCTAGACCGTCTCCGTCGCGCCTTCGCGGCCGCCGGTCCCGGCGCTCAGACCGCCTGCTCCGTCTAATTCTTGTTCGCATGGTTGAGAATCGACGAGAGGCGGTGGCCGTGGAGCGCGCTGGTGGCATACTGGCATGAGGTCGTTGCGGCGGCCGTGGAGTGCATCGCATCACAGCAGGTCAGCTAAGCGGCGGATGATGGGGAGCTGGAGCGCGCCCGCATCTGCAACAGTTCAGGCATGGTTGGGCTTGGCGTTGCCGAGAAGCACAAGGCGTCCGCTGACCTACGCACCATGTTCGAGCCATGTGTAAGTGTTGCAGCGGTGGCAAGGCGTTCGTGCTGCAGCTGCAGCTCCCTAGCCGGGCTGCCGGCATCTGAAATCTAGATTTGAGTGAAGGAAGAAGAAGGTGCTTGATTTGTTGGGTACTGCAAGGGGTAAAAGGGGTAGACTCGTCTTTTTAACCTCACCTAACACCAAAAGTCACGGCAAGCTAATGGCAACGGCACACAGGGGATTAGAAATTTGAAAACAATGAAGGAAAGTTCATATTTTCAATGGCACGTAGGGTATAAGTATAATTTCTTAGTGGCAACGAGGGAATTTGTCCAAGAAAGAGACAGACGGTGATCGGATAAGGTACGGAGAAAAAAATACGGAGAAGAAATGGTGAGTTTAAGAGTGAAAAAACTAAAAAAATCATTCGCTAATATATACTTATAGTAATTAATCTTTTTCATTTCATATAAACACTACACCAACTCACATAGCCAGGGACATACTGGACGTTTTAACGGGACGAGAAGGAAAAATAAGAAGGGAAGAAAAAAAGAATATAGGAAGGAAAAAGGAAAGAAAAAAAGAGAAGGGTATTGTAGACATTTCATCAGGAGAAGCCATTGAACATTTTCAATTACTAGGAGAAGCCGTTTTACCAAACGTTTTACTAATAGGTGAAGCCAAAACCAAAAAAACCGCTTCACACGTGAAGCCATAGCCGGAGCTGTTTTCAGAGAAGCCGCAGCCCTCCCAAACAGGCCCTAATTCTAGCTTTAGCAATGCAATCTACTGACAGCTTGGTGACAGAAAGGGCGTGTTCTTTTCCTGCAATTTTTTTTCAAAAAGTCTTAGAAAACGTGTCAGTTCATTTCTTCTCTCTATGTACGCAACTCAATGAAAAAGTTTTTCAATTGTTCACTCTTTTTTCCGGAACTGAATACGCCCTAACGCTATGGTTTTAGATTAGAAAAGATTCTTGCTAGAAATGCTTTTGTTCAAAAAAATCTTAATATTTTTCTGGAGCCGGCCAATAAAGCGGAGAACATTCTACGCCTAATTGCTGGAATGGTCCACAGGCAGGAGACCACAAGTCCACACACCCAAAACAAAGACTGTACGGGAAAACAACAAACCCAACGAAACCACAACCACACGAGCACAGAGCAACGGAGCAAGTGAGCAACCGGATCGATCCGGTCGCAAACCTGACCGGCGGCGGCGGTAGCCGCTGTGGTGTGGTGTGCCAGGCACCAGCACCAGGCAGTCAGTGTGGGCCCCACCAATCACCGGGTCCCAGCCAGCCGGCTGGCTCTTCCTCCCATCATCTTCCCCCTCCTCCATGGAGTTGATGCAAACGAGATCCTCTGCAGTTGGTCCCTCTACTGTTGTGTCGCTGACATGTGGGCCCAAGCTCTGTGGGCCCCACGTGTCAGTGACTCAATGGTAAAGGCCCAACTGCAGAGGAACTGCTACGCGGCGAGAATCCGGAATTAAAGACGCACAGCGACAAAGTGGATTGGGCCCTGCTGGCCCCGGGCCCACACTCTCTCCTCTCTCTCCTCCCCCTCCACCTTCCGTTCCTCGTCGCCAGGCAGAGGGAACAGTTGATCCCCCCACCCCACTCCAGCTCCAGCTGCTCCTTCCATTCCAAATCCCCCCCTGTCCTCTGTTTCTTGCCATAGAAAATCGTGAAGCCCCCCACCGCCGCGCCGCACCACGCCATAGAACAGAATGTTCTTGGATGCTCCTCCTGCGGCCGGAACATTCCCTTCCTTGTACTCCTCATCCCTTCCATAAACAAACAGCAAGGTCTTCCCCTCTCCTTCCCTAATCCCCCCCCACCTCCTCCTCCTCTCCCGCCGCGTCACGGACTCACGGGTTCTTGGGCTCCAGGGGGCTCCTCTGGTTGGGGTTTAGAGGGGCGCCGCGCCGGCCTCTTGGCTTCTTTCCTTTCCGGTTCCCGCGCAAAACTTGGATCTTGCCGGGTCAATTGGAGCCGCAACCGCCAGAGGGGATTCTTGGGACGGCGGCGGTCTGAACGCGGATTCAGCTGCGCTTTAGGTACGCCACGATTTCTTTCCCCCCCTCTCTCTATCTCTTTCCCCCTTCCCAAAGCTCACTTTTCTGGCGTGCGAGTTTCTGAAAATTTTCTGCGGTTTCTTCTTGTTCTTCTGGATCAGGAGCTGTCGTTCTGTAGATGTGCAACTTCGTGTGGCTCTTCCGCGTAATCCGGCGGATCTTCAGCGCCGCCTTCTGACGCTCCGCCGCGCGTTCTTCACTTCCGCCGCAGCTTCCAGTCTTGGATTGAGCCTCTTTTCGTGGGGGAAAGAAAGTTGCCTGTGTCCTTCGACAGTGTCCTTCTGGAGAGTTCGGCTCAAGCGCGTGGAGAGAAGAAATTAAAAAGAAAAGAAAGCTGCAACCTCGCTGCCTTTGATCTCAAGGAACCCGGCAGCTGGCTCATTGATGTAGTGTGGTGTCCTCTAGTCTGTACTGGACCTTGGAAGCAGCGAGGTTGGGATGGCCTGCCAGAAGCTGGGATCCAGAGCAGATGTGTTCAGGAAGCAAGGGCAACAATGGTATGTGCTGCTCCACACTTTCCCCACCATGCTGCCTTGCCACGCCTAATCTGCGCAATCATGCAATTTTCTTTGGACTTGGCCTACATTCTAGTTTGTGCAATGCTTAATTGACTCATTCGTTGTTAGAGTTATTATACCAACGACCATATAGACCACTAGTATTTGTCTATGGGCCGAATGAAAGGTGCCATGCATGATACTAGAAGCTGCCGTAGATCAACTGCCAAAGCTCTTCTTGTTGGCTTTATCTGGGGATCTCATTATAATATGCTAATTAATTCCTGATGGATGGCTTTCATCAAGAGATGTTAGCCAGCTATAAGACTACAACTTTGTGGTTTGTTTTTAGCTGATGCACCTTTCTGGACGGCCTTGTGAAGTAAAGACAGCCTGCTAATATGAATGTGCTAAGATTTCAATTTTGGCTGTGCTCGGTCTATTTATGAACACCTACATCTTGTTGTACTGCTTTTTTTGAAGTTATTGAGGTCAAGGCATTGGTGGGTAAATAGGACGCGTACAGTGCAGAAAATATTGTCCTAGATTTAGGATCTACAGCTGCGGATTTCCCCCTTTGTGTGCAATAATTGTTTTCCTTGACTTTTGGAGCTCGAACCATGTTCATACTTGTAAGTGTGCACATGGTGAGCACTAAATTAACCAAATTTATTTCTTCACACTCTGCCCTGTTAACACATTATATTGAGTACTCTGGCAGATACTGCCATACTGGCCCTGCTACTTGAGATAACTTATTGCAGTAGCTACTCCCTAAACCTTTAAGAATGACCCTTTGTTGGACAAGAACTGACTATTTGGAGGAGGGAAAAAGAAATAACCTCAATGATTCCAAACTACTCCAGTTTAAATTTTATCAATAGTATTGATGTACAACAATTAATCAAGCATCCTTTTTTTTTTACCTTTTTAAGTCCTCTAAAATATTAAAGTTTGCTCTCTCCCTCCCTCTCCTTTCCTCTGAAATAGCTGACCTTGATAGCTTCATGGGGTTCGATAATATCTACAGTTAAACAGTATTTAATGTTTCTAAATAGTTAACTGGTTGAAAACTCATGACTCGTAGATGTTCCATTTCCAGGGGTGTCATGACATGACATTTATTGTGGATCCTTCTTAGGATTGGAAGAAAATTATCTTCTATGGTTTTACTGAAATGAGTTCTCTGCTTATTTCCATGCATGCCTGTCTTATCCAAATACATGTTTTACTATAATTTGAGTTATCCAAAAGGGAAAATTACTGATAACAAGTATGTTCATTATGCAGGTATTGCACATCTGGTCTTCCTAGTGATATAACTGTTGCAGTTGGGGAGCAGTCTTTCCATCTTCACAAGGTAAATTTCAACCAGAATGATTCGCGCAGCTGTTTCTTTGTTTCACACCATTTTCCATAGCATTCGTGCAACTGCTCTACTCATTTCTTTGAATTTTGGTGGCTATTTCAGTTTCCTCTATTATCAAAAAGTGGTCTGTTGGAGAGGCATATTAGAGAGAAAATCGATAAGGGGGAAGACAGTTCGGTCATTGATCTATCTGATATTCCTGGTGGAGCAAAGGCTTTCGAACTAGCTGCTAAGTTTTGCTATGGTGTAAAGTTTGAAATGACTGCCTCCAATGTCGTACACCTTCGTTGTGCTGCTGATTATCTTGAAATGACAGAAGAGATGTCTGAGGGAAATTTGATTGCACAGACAGAGAACTTCCTTACCCAAACAGTCCTCAGGAGCTGGAAAGATTCAGTCAAGGCGCTTCAAACTTGTGATGATGTCCTTGATATTGCTGAAAGATTGCAAATCGTAAAGAGGTGTGTGGACTCTATCGCAACTAGATCATGCAGTGATCCTGATCTATTTGGTTGGCCAGTAGCCCAGTATGGTGGCCCCATGCAGAGTCCTGGAGGGAGCCTCTTGTGGAATGGTATTAGCACTGGAGCAAGGCCCAGAAATAGCAGCCCGGATTGGTGGTATGATGATGTCTCATGCTTAAGCCTTCCATTGTACAAAAAACTCATCTCGGCCATGGAATATCGGGGCATTAGTCAAGAGATTATCGTTGGATCCCTTAACCATTATGCTAAAAGGCGTTTGCCTGGTTTGAATCGGCGTAAAAGCATCAGTGATGTCAGCAACTGTCTTTCTATGACATCTTTAACATCCATCCCTTCTGAAGACGACCAGAAGTATCTTCTTGAAGAGATTGATAGGCTGCTACCTTTTCAAAGAGGTGTTACATCTTGCAAGCTACTGTTTGGCCTTCTGCGCACAGCGATTTTTCTGAAAGCCAGCCCCTCCTGCTTGTCCAACTTGGAGAGACGGATCGGTATGCAGCTTGACAAGGCCAGTCTGGAAGATCTTTTGATACCAAACATTTCTGATTCTGTAGAAACACTATATGATGTGGACTGTGTGCAGAGGATTGTAGACCATTTCTTGGCAATGGACCAAGAAACTGGTGGGGCCTCCCCTGGCCTTGGTGAAGATGGGCAAATATTAGCTTCACCATCTTTAATGCCGATAACTATGGTTGCTAAGTTGATTGATGGTTATCTGGCTGAAGTTGCACCAGACGAGAACTTGAAGCTGCCAAAATTCCGGTCTTTGGCTGCTGCTATACCCGACTATGCTCGTCCAATAGATGATGGTCTTTATCGTGCTATCGACATATATCTCAAGGTAACCTTATTTTATTTCTGCATTTATCTCTCAGTGAACATAGCCATACCCTCATATGTGAACATTTTTATATCCTTGAGATGACAAAGCATTTTGTACTATTTTTTTATTCTTGTACTGTACATGCATTCCACAGTTTTATCATACCCTTTGATATTAGTATGATTGTACCACTGCAAGAAATTGGTGGATATTGTTCTCACTGCCTGCTCTTTTAAAAATCTGTCAAACTACATGACAACGCAACTCATGATGACCAGGTGCAGAGCAGGAGCATGGTCCCTCAGGCCAGCTGCTGTTTCATGTGAGGGTCGTTATGTAGACACTTCAGACGTATGTGTAGACTTTTTTCCCTAGTTCTATAGGGTAATTAATCAATTATTTTTGCTGCACCGTGATGTCAATTGTTGCATACTATTATATCCCACTGATCAGCTATATATAGCCATTAATGCTAGCACCAGTCATATTCTGAGATTGCTCCTGCATTTTTCATTGTCCACTGTCCTTATGACATATATTTAGCTAGCGGCTTACATGTATGTTGGCTGCTACTGAAAATTTTCCATCAATATCAATGAAGCTGTGTAATTAGTACTGTTGATGTGTCATCTTGCGATAAACTGATCATGCTCCTGTTGAAATTTTCTCATACTTCACTTCGTTTTGGTTGATAGGCGCATCCATATCTGTCTGAATCAGACAAGGAGGAGCTGTGCCGGGTGATGGACTGCCAGAAGCTGTCCCTGGAAGCCTGCACCCATGCGGCACAGAACGAGCGCCTCCCGCTCCGCGTCATCGTGCAGGTGCTCTTCTTTGAGCAGCTCCAGCTGCGGAGCTCCATCGCCGAATGCCTCATGATCTCCGAGCCCCTTGATGGCGGCATCTCGCGGCCGCTTGGTGGCCTGCCCGTCTCCGGCGAGCACCAACGTGGTGGTGGCGCTGGCTGGCCCCTGGCCACCAGGGAAAACCAGACCCTGCGGGAAGGCATGGACAGCATGAAGCAGCGTGTGGCCGAGCTGGAGAAGGAGTGCTCCGCGATGCGACAGGACATCGAGCGCCTTGGCCGCAGCCGGAGCGCTGGCAAGAGCAGGTTCCCGTTTGCTCTCACCGCCAAGCCGCAGGTTTGCAGCACCAAAGACAAGGATGCTGCTCCAGAGACGTCAAAGACGCTGGCGACGGAGAGCGAGGATAAGGTGTCCGTGGTGAAGGGTGGTGCCAGCAGTGAGGGCGCGCCGCAGCTGAAGCTTAGGAAGCACAAGATGAACCTGTCAACCTGTTAGATATTCTACATGCATATAGTACAGACTCAGGATGAACTCGAGGCCTGATGAAATATCGATCTCATGCTAAAGTTTTTGACATTTGCTCAGTGGAAATGCATAGCACTATCAGCATCTTTTGTTTCTATCTTAATAGTCATTGGATGTACACGCCAGCCGTTTCCGCATCCATCCTGCAGCTGTGCAGCAGTTCTCGGATGCTTGGATGATGCCTCATTGGAGGAATGTCCATGGATTTCAAAAGAATTCGCCGGTAGTATCCCGCGATATTCCTGTGAAATTTCTAATTTCCAAACAAAGTCTTGCACAAAATTTTAAAAGAGCTTTGATTCTGTTAAATTACATGTGGTGCTCGTCAGGAATGGTTTACCGGTAAATTTATCTGGTGTATTGTAGGCTATTTTCAGTGGTACTCGTATCAAACGTCATCTATTATTGTTTTATATTTTATATTATCTTATAGGAAACATAAAGAGCATCTGTGTTGAAACCTTTCTCCATCAATTTGTTACTGGTTTATCTTCTCATCCAAAATACCAATGTGTGTGTGGTGATAAAGAGGATGAGGGCGCGCAATATTCCTAGTATGTTCAGGGGTGTCTTCTAAACTCGACGACCCCTTTAAAAAAAAAACTCGATGATTAGGCTAGTCTTAATGGAGTTTTATGGAAGGGGCATATCATCAAAATTACTGACGTGACAAGGTTATTAAATGAGAGAGTTTCATGGGATGAGAGATGAGTTTCATCCCCATGAAACTCATCTGGCATACTAGGTAATCGTGTCCATAAAACTTTCACTGAAAATGGTCTTAGGCTAGTCTCAGTGGGGGTTTCATCGACACACCTACTTAGAGTGACACATCATCTAAGAGAAGTTTGAAACTACGATGAAACACCCTCCCTCAATGCAAAGTTTCATCTCGTGTTGTTCCCAAGACAACATGCAAGACACAAGCTGTCTAGAGTACCGTGTAGAGAGAGTTTCATGAGGATGAAACTCATTTCACATCTCTCTTCATTAATACACTGCCACATCATCAAAAATGCTGACATGACAGTCTATTTAATGCTGATGAAACTCCCATTGAGACTGGCCTTAGATGAAGGGTAGTAATTTGGATTCATCTCGCACCGCCTTAACGGCCGTCCATTTCCGTCGGCCGCCGAGGCTTCCTTTCCCTTGCCTCGCCCGCCGCGAAACAACAGCGTCGCCGAAATTCGGAAGAGCGTAATAAATACACGGTGCCTCCTTCCGGTGCAGGGACGGACCCAGTTTAGGACATGGGTGTACACATGTACACCCGATAATTGCTTGAATTTTTTTTGAAATTTAGAAATAAATAAATGGTCATATCAAATTCAAATATAAATAGCATACATCAGGGTTTTGAGGGTTCGATTTCGCACCGCAGGAAGGAAAGGGAAGGGAATAGGCGGGGAGTACCTGTGGGATGTTCGTCGCCGGTGCCTGACGAAAACTAGGTGGTCGTCGGGAAAAAAAACTTGGACAAGATTGTCCCGTCGCCACTAGCAGATAAGGCCGAGAGGGTGTAGTGGAGTTAGGTCGCCTTTGGTAGCACATAAGGCCCGGTCGGAGCTCAACGGTTGGGCGTGTGAGGCCGGGCCGAAGCTCGCGGCAGGACGCCGGGGAGGCGCGACGAGGCTTGTCAATGGTCACCCGGCAGGAGCTGCCGGCGGCGGGCGCTGACCAGGGAGGAGAGAATGGGAGAACCAGGAGAGTAGGAAGAGGGAGAAAGAATAAAAGGAAAGAGAAAAAGAAAATAAAAGAGTACGATACCGCCTTATGCATATTTCATCTTATCATATTTATTATGCCAAACATTTTCTCAATCACACGAGTCGGAGAAAAAAATCTACTCTATCAGAGAAACCACAATTGGCCGTTTCAGTCGGAGTCGGAGCTTTGCCAAAAAGACCCTAAGAAAAGCACTAATACGACCTTGTTTGGCAACGCTCTAAATCAGTACCTTTAGCTTACTGCATCTCCAATTAACTCCACACTCGATGATTCACCATTTGATAGCGCTTCTTTCTATGCTCTAGCTCCACCTCGATAATGCAGACAAGATCCAGGCGAACCGGCACGCGGGGAAGACCATTGACCGGCAGGAACGAGCTGCGGGAGGGGAAGAGCGACTAGGATGAGAACAAGTTGCACGTGCAAAGAATGGCGGGCAAGGAAGAGCCGTCGGGAGCGGCGATCGGTGAGTGGGGACGAGCTGCGGAAGGCTGATGACGAGTGAGAAGATGAGTCGCGGGTGTTGGGGGATTGGAAAAATGCCCTGAAGCCTTCACGAGGGGCGAGGTGATTTGTCTAACCGTGTCAAGGAAAAACTCTAACCATGCTCAGGAAAAGGGCGTCTGGGCGAGGACCTTCGGGAGATTAGAGCGAAGCCCCAGAAGACCGCGTGAAGCTTTGCCACGTAAAGACAATCGCATGGTATCGTTTTACCAAGAGAATGAAACAGAAGCAAAAAAATTAGTAGGGTAGAGCAGAACCTAAGAACTAGATCAGAGAAGAAGAGAGCCGAAGCCGGGGCCGTAGGGGGCTCGACTTCGGGGGGGTTCGGGTCTCACGGAGGAATTGGGCAATCAGGATCTTGAATCCATTGAGTTGGCGGCAGTATTAGCGAAGCTAAAAAAGTTTACCGAAGCTAGAGACAAAGTCTCTCAACAGACTCACGAGCGGGCTAAGAGAGAGGAAGGCTAAGATGTTAGCCGAAGCCAAATAAAAGTTAGTTGACCACGAAGCCGAAATTGAGGACCTGCGCAAAATGCAATGTGGGGGTGAAAGCAATCAGGTCCTCAAGCCTCAGACGGTCAATCTCTCGGTCGGAGGGCCAGCGCCTTCGGGCTCCAGCGGCCAAGTGCGTACAACCTCGAGGGTAGGATTAGTAGACTTAACCTCACCATTGTCCCGAGGCCTCCAAGCCATGCCATGGCCGGAGTCGTACAAGCCTATCACATTGCCAACATACAATGGGCTCTGTGACCCTCGATAGTTCTTGATGAGTTATGAAGCCGCTATAGCTTCGGCAGGGGGTGATGACACAGTCTTAGCTAAGTCTATGATCATCGCATGCGATGGTGCAACCCTGAACTGGTACACACTGCTGCCACCCGTGTCTATCTACAGTTGGGAGAACTTGAGAAACAAACTTGTAGAGAACTTCTGTGGTTTTCAGAAGGTCACAGTGACAGAGAAAGACCAACAAAACTGCTATTTTTGCCACCCGTCCTCTCTTGCTATTTTTACCCAACGCTGTCTGTTTGCTATAAAGGCCACGTTTTAACATATCTCTTGGATTATGCCATTGGATTAGAAGGGATTTTTACTTTTAAAAAAGGTACAATTCTCATATTTAACAAACAAAATACGATAGCTCTCGGAGTCATTCCCGTTTCGTTAGGATGATTCTATTTCTTTTCGTGATACATAAAGCTAATGAAAAAAAGGACATGGATGCACCGCGTCCAATCTCAGGCCCAACCCAGTAGCCTCCCCGAAAGAACAGAAGAAGCCTAGCCCAATTGTAACAGGCCACGCACACCCGTCGCGGCCCACTATAACCCTAGGGCGGCGTGTCCCGATGCAACCCTCCTCCTCTCCCCTATAGAAACCCACGGCCAGCCGCCTCCCATCCGCTAGGTTAAAGCGCCGCCGCAAGCCGTCCGCCTCGCCCTTCCTCTTCCTCGAAGGCTTGGTCCTCCTCCTCCCTCCTCGCATCCCCCCACCCCCCAGCCAGCAGCGATGGCGATCAAGCGGACCAAGGCGGAGAAGAAGCAGGCGTACGACCGCAAGCTATGCAGCCTGCTGGACGAGTACACCAAGGTGCTCATCGCCCTCGCCGACAACGTCGGATCCAAGCAGCTCCAGGACATCCGCCGCGGGCTGAGGGGCGACTCGGTCGTGCTCATGGGGAAGAACACGCTCATCAGGCGCTGCATCAAGGTGTACTCCGAGAAGACGGGGAACAAGGCCTTCGACCCGCTCATGGACCTCCTCGTCGGCAACGTCGGCCTCATCTTCACCAAGGGTGACCTCAAGGAGGTCCGCGAGGAGGTCGCCAAGTACAAGGTGAGTTTAGGGTTTTGTTTTCCTTCTAGGCTTCGTTGTTTGGTTGTTACCCGCCAATGCTCGATGCCGGTCTTGTTGTTCTGGTGAATATGGCTGATTGGACGATTCATAAACTTCGCGATTTTCAATTGTTCCGTATGCTGTTTAGCTCAGTACTTCTGTATTGATGTCGCGTAGTAGATCCAAATTCACATCGAGTTGTATCTCACTTAGTTTGCTGATGTGATGTTCGTAGTTCCACCGATGTTGCCTATTGCTGCTGTTGAGTCACCACTGTGTGTTGTAGTAGTTTTGATGGTGGAGGAAGGGCTGGTTGTTTCTGTGATAAAGCTACTCACGTTGAAATTTTGTTGCAGATTTATGCTGTTAGGGTTGCAGATTCAGAATGTTATCTTGTTAGTTAGTATATATACCAGTGCTTGTTCTTTTTTTGTGTGAATTTTAGGTGGTTATATGCTTTGAAACAGGTATTTTGTTAGCTGTAAAGATTTGTTCTCAGAAAAATTTATAGGTTCTGTAATCTGTTGCATTGCTATGCCACTAATGTTGTAGGGCCTGTGGCTCCTGTCCAGTGTAGATCGAAATTCATGTTGGGCTGTTTGTAACTACATTGAAAGTAACAATTTTATCATTAAAATATTGTGAAGAGGCATGGCAAGTCTATTCTAGTATGATACATTATAGTTTGTTGAATTATGTTGCACTTCAGTGTTTGCTGTATGTGAGAAGCTCAATCGGCACATTAGTAATTCTTATAAATACTGTATTATCAATTTGTTCTGATTGTTTTCAATTTTGCCATAATACAGGTTGGCGCTCCTGCTCGTGTTGGGCTGGTTGCTCCTGTTGATGTCGTTGTTCCCCCTGGCAACACTGGCCTGGATCCCTCCCAGACCTCTTTCTTCCAGGTGAGCATTGGAGGAAATCTATCTGTTACAGTATGTTGAAAGTACCAGCATCAGAACCTTACATATTGTTTGTTCCAGGTTCTCAACATCCCCACCAAGATTAACAAGGGTACTGTGGAAATCATCACCCCTGTGGAGCTGATCAAGAAGGGCGACAAGGTGGGCTCATCCGAGTCTGCCCTGCTCGCCAAGCTGGGTATCCGCCCCTTCTCGTACGGTCTTCAGATCGTCAATGTCTACGAGGACGGGTCAGTCTTCAGCCCTGAGGTGCTCGACCTGACCGAGGATGACCTGGTTGAGAAGTTTGCTACTGGTGTCTCCATGGTGGCCTCTCTGTCCCTGGCGCTCTCCTACCCGACCCTTGCTGCTGCACCCCACATGTTCATCAATGGGTACAAGAATGTGCTTGCTGTTGCTGTGGAGACAGACTACTCGTACCCGCACGCTGACAAGATCAAGGAGTACCTCAAGGTAATCCTTTTGCTTCTATCCTAGTTGTGCTATAGAAATTGTTTGAGCAACTGGAGTCCTTATATGCTTTCATTACTGGTTCCAAATTACTGGGAAATTGCTTTGCCATATAAAATCTTTCCTTGCTCATAGCATCTCTTGTGCAGTTATGAGAATGACAGCAACAGTTTGTGCTATAGAAATTGTTTGAGCAACTGGAGTCCTTATATGCTTTCATTACTGGTTCCAAATTACTGGGAAATTGCTTTGCCATATAAAATCTTTCCTTGCTCATAGCATCTCTTGTGCAATTATGAGAATGACAGCAACAGTTTGTGCTATAGAAATTGTTTGAGCAACTGGAGTTCTTATCTGCTTTCATTACTGGTTCCAAATTACTGGGAAATTGCTTTGCCATATAAAATCTTTCCTTGCTCATAGCATCTCTTGTGCTGTAATGAGAATGACAGCAACAGTCCATGTTTTAGCCCGTCCTAATTTCGTGATGCTTTTGGTTTGTAGGACCCGAGCAAGTTCGCGGTCGCTGCCCCTGTCGCCGCTGCAGACTCTGGCGCTGCGGCTGCTGCCAAGGAAGAAGAGAAGGCACCTGAGCCCGCTGAGGAGTCAGACGAGGAGATGGGCTTCAGCCTGTTCGACGACTAAGCAGCTCACATATTCAGTTTTGGCTTTTGCTTGTGAAACACCGAACTGCTGTCACCTTATCATTTAGCGTATCATGTTTTTTTTTAAATTATTAGTAGATAAAGAACTCGGTTGTCCTAGCAGTGTGTAATCGACGATGGTAATCTGGTTATGTTAAGCACTTCCTTGTGTCCTACCATGCTCTTGTCAACAACCTTCGATGTAGATGCTGCTTCTCCAAAGTCATCATCTGCTGATCCTTTTAAATTGGCAAGCTTCCTTGTCAAACCAACATGCTCTACTTGTTGCTAAATAATGTTCGTATGCAGTTCTAAGTTGTCAGAAAACTCCATGTTTTATATTCCTACCCGGTCACCCTATCTGCAATGTTATCAACAACATGATCTAAAAAAACTAAAGGAAATCAACGACATGACAGCATGGTCGTCCCGTCTGTGGCCGCAACTCACTCCGCGTTCAATCTTCACGAGTCGCGTCAAACCTGCGTCTTAGCTTCCCAGTCGACGGAAGGAGGCCGCAGACGTCGGCGATGGCGCGGCATTGCCAGGGCCACATTGCGCAGTGCCTCGGCGGCATCCTCGCCCGCCGCGGCGGCGCCACCGTCGCCGTGGACTTCTCAGGCGGCCCTCGCAGCCTCTCCGGCGCGGAGTTCGTCGACGGCGTGCGGAGGCTGGCCGCCGGCCTCGCCGGGCGCGGGGTTCGGCACGGCGATGTCGTTGCCGTCGTCGCTTTCAACAGGTACGCGCAAAGAGAGCCGGTGCAGCGGCAGAGCAGCAAGCAGAGCTGATTACTGAATTTCCACTGAACAATTCTTGTGCCCTCCTCTGACATGCACAGCATCGAGTACGTCCAGCTGTTCCTCGCCGTCGCGTACATCGGAGCAATCATTGCCCCTCTCAATTACCGCTGGGTAAACAACTTCTTCTAATGAAACTGCAATCAATTTTACAAGTAATCTTCAGTTCAATAGCTATTACTACTGCTAATTGTCTGTCCATGTCGTGACTTCGTTTTTTGATTTCTTGTGAGCCAGAGCTTTGAGGAGGCGACGCAGGCGCTGGAGCTCGTGCAGCCAACGGCGTTCATCTTCGACGGTGGATTCAGCTCTTGGGCGCTCCGGCTGAGGGACAGCAACGGGTGTTCGTCCATTGGCCTCTACCTCATCCTGGGGGACACTTACAGTACCGGCCACGCTGCAAACTGTAAGATTTTTTGCTGGAGCTGGAACCCCGTTGTTCCTGTTGGGTTGATCAGTATGAAACTTGGCGTTTTTACATGTTCTTGTTCTGTCTTCAAACATGCTGTTCCAGTTGTATCAGTAGATCACGTCAAGAGGGGCGTGAGAGGGGCTGCAGCAATGGAACCCGTGTCGGCTCCAAGGGATGTTGCTTTGATATGCTTCACATCTGGTGAATCTCCAAACTTTGTGCTGATTTTTTACCTCAATCTCTAACATGCCTGAACTGAATTCCTAATTGATGCGATGCTATATGCTATTCTGATTCAGGTACTACTGGACGACCAAAGGGTGTAGCAATAAGCCATACGTCTTTGATCATTCAATCCCTAGCAAAGATCGCCATTGTTGGCTACGGTGAGGATGATGTATGCTTTCAGGATCAAATGTACTTTTGTGTAACAGCTTTCCCCTGAAAATTGCATTGACAAACTTCTGTCATGTTAGTGAATTTCCTAATTCGATTTAAATGTTTGCCCTTATTGATCTGCAGGTCTACCTGCATACGGCGCCTCTTTGCCACATTGGTGGGATCTCCTCATGCATGGCCGTCCTGATGGCTGGAGGCTGTCATGTCCTGATACCGAAATTTGACGCCAAATCAGCTTTCGATGCCATCAAGGAGCATGGAGTGACTTCTTTCATCACTGTCCCTGCAATCATGGCTGATCTACTCTCCCATGCTCGGTACGTGAGAGTGCTCAATTCTGAAAGTCTAGGAATGCTCGATTTGTTGGCGGCTACTAACTTGTTGGGACTTTCTCGACCAGAAAAGAGAAGATATCAGGCCCTGTGATGACAGTGACCAAGATTCTGAATGGTGGTGGTGGATTGTCTGAGGAACTGATGGATGGAGCTTCTCAATTATTTCCTGATGCTGCTATTTTCTCTGCTTATGGTATATCTTCTTACCAATTACCACTACACTGGACTTCCTTAACTGTTACTGTTTGCAAGCACAAGCTACTCCTCGTCATACCTTATCCATGAACTCAAAATTCCTGTTGCTAATAACTTTTCACATTTACCTACTGAGTTAACCACTTTGGAAAGATAGCTAGGTCTCACCTCATTTATGTAACCACACCTATGTAAAACTTGCCATGTTTTTTTTTCCTAAAATGATATAGCAGTCTCTGGCTGTTTTTTTTTAAAAAATAGTGACTTATTTTCAACAGGGATGACTGAGGCCTGCTCATCTCTGACATTCATGGCTCTCAACAAACCAAAACTCCAAGAACCCAAGAACAAACCAGGCAGCCATTCTGGGGGCGTTTGTGTTGGTAAACCAGCACCCCATGTCGATATACAAATCAGTCTCGATGGTAATACCAGTAGTTCTTCACCGACTGGGAACATCTTAACAAGGGGCTTGCATACCATGGTTGGGTACTGGGCAAACAACAAGGTGGATTCATCAGATTGTGTCAGGTATGGATGGCTGGACACTGGTGACACTGGATGGATGGATAGAACCGGTAATCTATGGCTCATGGGTCGGCAAAAAGGCCGCATCAAAACAGGAGGTGAAAATGTTTATCCAGAAGAGGTACTTGTTCCATAACTAGTCGAAGCTCAACTTATAGTTAAATCTGCAACTATAACATTTGATGACATTATAACACCTGAAATTGTTCAGGTTGAATTGGTACTGTCCCAGCACCCTGGAGTAGCTAGAGTTGTGGTAATTGGTATACCGGATAGTCGTCTTGGTGAGAAAGTTATTGCTTGTGTTACCATCAGGGATGGCTGGAAGTGGGTAGATTCAAGAGCAGAGCACCAAGGCGAAGACAAAGAAGTGTCTCCTCACATCCTTCATGACCACTGCAGGATGAAAAAACTGAGCAGGTGATCTTGTCATATATTCCTCCGAGAACATAGCACCATTTTAAACTGAATGGACAACTTTTTGAGAACATTTGTTTCCCCCAACAATGTTTGAGAACAAATAGTACTTACCAGCTATCATCAGTCCATCACTGTTCTCAATTTTCTGTGTAACAGATTCAAGGTACCAAGATCGTATTATCAGTGGAGGCAGCCATTCCCAGTGACCAGTACAGGAAAAATCAGAAGAGAGGAGCTGAAGAGGGAAATTTTAGCTACAATGCAAATACCCAGCAACTTGTAGCGTTTTGAGGCAATGATCAGCTTTATGAACTAATCTGTGGTTCAATTCCCTTCGAGTTGCAGTCAGTTCATCTGCCGTCTCAAATTCCCAATGATGTATACCCTTTTTTTTCTTTTCTTTTTTTCACTTATGCACATGTGAGCTTCTGTGACAACTGAAGCATCTTGGCGTTTTGCATAATTTTTGGCAACCCCGTTCTGAATGTTTCATCGCAGATCTGAAACGATGTACGACATGATTCTTGAATGTGACAAGTTTTTTTCTGATGAATTGAAAAAATAGTATAATTTTGATTAATGGAAATTTCATTTAAAGGCCTGTTTAATTCCAACAACTTTGCAAAAACTTTTCACCTAGATAACCCAGTTCATTTCTTCTCTCTGTGCATGCAGCCCAATGAAAAAAAATTCATCACTTTTTAGCCTTTCATCGAATTTAAACAGATCCTTAGTCCATATACGTTTACAAGCAAACCAAACAAAAAAAAAAGAGAAAACATAAATTCTATAGCAAGAAAAAAAAAGGAACAAAACGAAGTTCATTCTCCTATTGGGCCGTCACAGTAAAACGAGAGTTTGGGCCAAAACCATGGGCCGGGCTGCAAACGAGAGAGGAGGTCAGGGGTCAGCAGCGCTCAGCGGCGCAACCTGCCCAGCATCACCACCACGACAGCAGCAGCCGCAGTCAGCAGGAGAAACGGCGGCGGGGGGAAAGGAGGGTGGTGGAGGAGGAGAAAGGCGGCTGCTTTCGGTGTCCCCGAACCACCCCCACGCCCCCACTGGCGGCACTGACGGCTGCAAGGCAAGCGAGGAAAGGTAGAGCATGATTCGCCACTGCACCATCTTCTTTCCCCTTTCCGCTTGTATTTTCGGGCGGGGATTCCTCCCTTCGCCGTTTCGGTACCTGCTTCTTGCTCTGTGGATTGACGGCTGCAGCTCCGTCCTTGGTGGTGATTGATTTTTCCCCGCTTGTTTCGTCGCATCCCCATGATTTGAGCATAGGTTATCTTAGATGACTTCCTTAATCTAGGGGGCGGGTAGCTTGGTTAGGCTTTGATTTACTCTTTTGCTGTTGTTGCCTGTTTTGCTTACCTGATTCGGCTAGTTTGGCTAGAGCTTGATTGTTCCTGCTCTATGTCGTTTGGACTATTTCTAGCATTACCCAAATGTTGTGTCTCTTTCGGTTAACATACCATTAATACCCTAGCATTCGAGGTAGGTAGGAGTAATAGTTGATGCCGAAATTTTGTGAGCTTTTGGTCTTTCTTATTAAGGTAGGGTTTGGCTCATATATCATTTGGGGTGATGTGGTTAACGTCACAGGTCATGTTTGATGTGGCTTGTGAGGTGGTAGCCGGGCAATAAATGTTCTGATGAATTTTCTGAGGGGTCCAGCTGTGATTATAATTCATGAGTTTAACATTCCTTTTTTTGTGTGTCTTTCTATTTTTGCAGCTAGCGTCAATCCACTCACAGTCAGATAGAAATGGCAGAGACCTTGGATGTATCGCCTGATGATGCCAATGGAAGTGCTGCAGTTCAGATTGAATCTTCTTATCATGAAGATGTCTTGTGCCATGACCTTGACAGTATGGATTCATTGTATCAGGAAATCATTGCTGGGCTTGAGATTTCAAAGTTTGTGACTGACACAGTCATGATGGGGATTTTAACTGATGTGCAGCAAGAGGCAGCTCGGCAGATTGTTTCCAAGGATGCAGAGATAGCATCACTGAACCAAAAGCTTCAGCAGATCGAAAATAGCACCTTAATTTTACATGAGGGTCGGGATAAAAGATATGATGAATTTTATTGTATACGTGAGCAACTTGACACCATTTCAAAGTCACTACTGAGTTCTGAATGGGGGTTTCTGGGATCACAGCTTAACTCTGAAGGTTCAGAAGATGTGAGCAAGCAGAGAATCAAGGAAAAATCTAGAAATGGTCTACCAAAGAAAATATGTTCTGAAGAAGAAGAGATTTTTGCTGATCCAAAACTGCTTAAGCACATGGGTAATGATGCTTTGATAGCCCATTTTAATAAATCAATGAATGAGATGAAAAGGCAGCATGATACAGTTGTGCATGAGCAGACAGAAGAGATATTCAAACTAAAGCGCGATATCCTAAAAAACGAAGGATCTAATCATTGCCACTTACGGAACAACAAAGAACTTGAGCACATGAGGAAGAAAATCGAGGAAGTCCTCTCGAAGTTGGATGTGCTCCTTGTGGAGAATAAAAGAACCTTTGTTCGCAGCAAGGCAGATACATTTCCAGGTCAACATGAAAAAAGCAATTCAGTAGATTCCAATGTCATGCAACTACAAGGTGGTGCAACTAATACAGAAGAACCTTGGCCTATTCCAACTCAGGCTCCAAATTTTGCATCTGTAGAGGCAGATCACAAAAAGCATATTATAAGGCTTGAATCTGACATTGAAGATGCCAGCAGTGCTGACACCATTAGAGAAGAGGTGGAAAAGATTGTCATGAAAGAGTTCTTTAGTGAAATGGAAATAAGATTGCATGGTTATGAGATGGAGCTTGAGATGGAGCATGAAGTTTGCTCAATAATTCAGAATGAGGCTATTGCTCAGGCAATGTTTGATTCTTTGTTGTTGAAGTGCAAGGAGAAAAAGGGTTGTGCTGAAGAGGAATCTAAACAGAAGCAAAAGATTGAGAAACTGAAGCTAATTGTAGATTCTTTCACTGAATTAGTGAGAGAAAAGGAGGAATTTGTGTCACAGATTGGATTGAAGGCAATGGAGGCTCGTGTGGGCTCTCTATGCTGTGAACTTGATTTGCTAAGAGACAAAGTGGGAAAGCAAGATTCCTACATATCTGAAAAGAACAGGGAGTTTGATATCATTGTGGGTAGGCTGGACCAAGCTCAACAACATGTTCAGAATAATGATGCCATTTTGAGTGAGTTGAATGGTAGATTTAGGACTGTTTCAACCTCTCTAAAGGAGTTGGAGGAACAAAACCATGCTCTACATGCTGTCATTGAAGAAAAAGATAAGAGATTAATATCTGTTGTTTCCAAAGACAAGGCATTGAAAGAATTCATGGAAAATATTGTTAAATCTGTGAAAGATTCTGAAAAATATATAATGGATCAACAAACTATTGTTGCAAATAAAGTCCAGAACAATGAATCAAGGTGCTTGTTTTTTCACTCACCCTCTGCTTAGATGATTATAAGTTTTGTCTTTAATTCTCTTTGTTCTTAATATTACATGTGCACTTGTTACCTATTTATAAAATGTTCTGTTATAATGAAGATAGTATGATTTCTTTCACAGGTTCTGTTTATTAAAAGAACAATGTAAACACCTTGTTAAAGAAGGCAATCTTTTAAGAAAGAAGGCAATGCGATACAAAGAGATATCTGAGGCAAGAGGCTCTAATCTTCAGAAAGCTGAGCTCGAGGTAATTTATTTGTGAATCCTAACTAAATAACTAGTAGTGATTTATCCTCACTTTTGAAAACTTGAACTGCTAACCATGACAATGTCATAACTCAAGACAATGGTAAAACTGCTCAGTTTCACATTTAGCTAATGAAAGGATCAAGAATTGAAGCAGAAGAACAGAATTAATTCGTTTTATTTGGCGTGCAGGTGGATTTACTTGGTGATGAGGTTGAGGCATTAACAGATCTGCTTGCAAAAATCTATATTGCACTTGATCACTATTCTCCAGTCCTGCAACACTATACTGGCGTAAGTTTTAGTTCTATGTTGTAGCATGTGTTTAGTACGATTCCTTTGTTTTCAGCTTTTTTTTTTCCTACAAGTGACCATGATTAAGGAACACTCTACTTACTATCTCTTTCTTGTAGGTCATGGAGACCTTGACCATGATTAAGAAACATATTAGCATGGCAAAGTGAAATGCTTCTGGCCACTAACACCAGGTGTTCAATGGCTAATCATAACCATGGTATCATTTGCTTGACATCGTACTTCCAGCAGTTTCTAGCTTCTGTTTCCAACTCTTGGACTAGGTGACGCAGAGTGGCTTGCTCCCTTTTGTAGGCAAGTAGTCTTGGTAGCCTTTGACCACTTTGTAAATGACCCAACCATAGCTGTTAGTTGTGTTTGGCTTTTGGCGCCATGTATTTTGTCTCCTGCCACGCTCGGTTGCAAAGGTGAACTCTTGTAACAGTGACCTACTTGAATGAGCAAGAGTTGTAGGATTGGATGTTTGAAAGCTGACTTTGACATGTTCTTTTCTTGCTCAGCGGCTGAAGAGTGAATGTATGGCGTTTGTGTGTTAGTTTGGCAGGCTGAAGAGTGAATCGTCTGTTTTTTAAACTATGGGATGCTAAATACTGCTGTGTAGTAATAGTTCAGACCTGGCAGTCGTCAAAGACTAGTTACAATAGTATCTTTACATTGAAAAGCTTTTGGATTGTAATGAAGGCTATTCACCTATCCTTTTATACCTGTCGCAGGGACGGAGAACAACTCAGTTACTAGAATTCATATAATTCAATAGAGATTTGCGTAAACTCGTTTGTTTGACATAATCATAAAAGGCAAACAATGCTGGACATTCATCTCAAGTTCATTATATCAACCAAATCTTAGAGGCCAAGTAAACTTAAAAGGTAAAACTGTATTACATTTGAAAGATCAACTATCCATGATACACCAGTTCATGTTCGTCCCTCCAAACACAAACACCACACATACAAAGATCACCAAGAATTAGGATCAAATGTCTACTTTTACAACTCCTTTTGACACTCTACCTACTTACATCAGAAATATGTTTTCATCCCAGCCTTATGTTTAAATCCAACCAAGACTTATTATTTACACAACAGCAACGATCGTGCTGATGAATGTGTCTTTTGGGGACCAGATTTATCCTTAGGTTGTGGTCAACTCCTCAATATATTCACATCCTCCTATGCTGGGAATCAACTTCCATTCTCCAGCTTTAATCCTTTGCGATGATGGTTCCAGGCTAGTAAGGCAGCACCGATTGCAGGTTCAACCTTAAATTTCATGACACAACTTTGTTAGTTTTGCCAAACAAAGCTGCTGAACAGGGAACAATTTGCCATTTTAGACTGATGGCTACTCCAACGTTCTTGAGAGTAAATGTTTTGTTATTTGGTGGTGTTTCTCAAATTGATTATTTGCTGTCGTGGTGGAGAAATCTATGCACCTTTAATCCAACTATATGAGCTACAGATGCCATGTATCATCTCAAATTACCAAGAAATAAAATGCTTATTCCTGAGAATGGCTATAGCTTCCTTTTCAATCCATGGAATGCTCAAGCATCCCAAAACCAGCATGGATATGTGCGCAGCAGATAAATAAAGTTTTGAGACATAGTAGTGAATACACTAACCTCAGGCCAAATAGGGTAGGTGCCTGGAAAGACCTTGGAAATGCATTTTATGACCTCACCACTGATATCCCACTTTTTATTTCCTTCAAGGACCCCTCCAACCAAAACAAGAGGGAATTTATCGTTTCCATCTGCCAGATTAAAAAAAAAGAGCAAATTCAGGTATACAGAGCATGCTTTACTACTGTGAGTCCCAACACTCTAGTAGCATGGTTAGCAACTTAACAATATAGAGATCTAGCAACAAGCATGCTATGTCCCTGGCCCATAAACCTTATTCAGAATATAACATCAGCATGTCATGCGCCACATCTGGAAATTGGAATAGAATCAAAGCAGAATTCTTAGTACTCCCAATTCCAACAAGTGGTGCACATATCTTACTTTGGACGATAAAAGAACCCTACAAGAGCATTTCTTCTGCTCACTTATAACAGCAAACTAAATCACTTGATAAATGTGCATTTACAACACAATAACTATGTGCAGAAGGCCAGAATCTGATAAAAGATCCTTTTGCAAGATGACACTTGATGTCCAGAGATCAAAGAAATAAATATCATCTATATTTACGATGCAATTACTCCATTAAAATAATGAAATAGAGCTGGCGGGCAAAAAGAAAACCAGGTGATGTTCCATGATCAACATAAGCATTACCTTCACCGCACAATCTAAGACGCCGAACAACAGCTATAACAGTATCAGCTAGCTCTTGCACTGAATCATGCAAAATTTTGTTAGCTACTTCATCACCATCTTCAGCAGAAGATACCACTACAGGTACAAGTGCTGCAATACGAGCCCAAGATGGATCTGCATATGTCCACCTGAGCAAGAAACACGAGTGACAATATAAGATTCCACATATCAATGGTTATTCATGAAACTTTTAGAAGCTCCAAATATTACAAAGTTATGGAATGCTACACTATTAATCTTTCTAGAAGCTTAAAAATATGAGATACTGAATGCAAGGAGCTTAGTGCACCACTGTCAAATAAAGTTAAGGATCAATGCCTAAAGGCAAAAGCCTGGCGAAACAATGCCTGGCTAGCTTCTTTTTTACGTTGACAAGCTAAGAGGGTCACAGAAAATTCTGCATGCATTTTTTACACGAATGAACAATGTTATGCAAAAACACTATTGAATCTTTTTAACACGTTAAGGTATCATTCTAATTCGAAGCATATAACTGAACTGTATGCATGTCTGTGAGAGAACTTACCCAATGATTTCATCTGGTGAAGAAAGTTCAAGCTTCTCAAGGATATCTCCTGTAAGACTAGTTTGTGGCCCACGACCATCATGTGCTTTTATTACTGCTGTGAGGGCCTGTGCAGCAATGCCATATCCACTGCATTAATGTACACATATAGTCACCTATAATTTCCTTTGTCACAAGCAAGTGGTATTGGAATCACACAATAATAGGTTTCACAAGCACAGAAAACTAAAACAGTCAATTAGTGAACAATTTCAAGATGCTGGTTGCTGGAGGACCCATCAATTTTTGTGGGAGGCAGGAGCTGCAACAAGTCAAATGAACATCAAGAAGAAACGTACAAACTATTCGGTCATGGTCTGACCCTAACACCACAGAATCACTCACACTGAATCCAAATTCAGTCTGGTCAGGCCTCCTTAACCAAAGCAACACGTGTCGTCATTCTTCCCAATTCACAGTTGGACAACCCCGAGCACAAATAAATAGTCTTTCTGCCTTATGCTCAGGACTAAAAGGTATCCATACAAGATCAGGAAAAAGTTGTATAATCTCTAATGGGTGCGCTGATCAACACTTGATGCTTGTCAGTTGAACACCCCCTATACTTCTATCTGATTCTCATGTTGTGCAAAAGGGTTCACAGTGCAGTGGCAAAAGGCCACCAGCTGGTGAGCTCCCGCCCAGGGTTCAATCCCTTGGTGCTGCACAATCTGGGAAAATAAAAAATATCCCCTCATCGTGCCTCCCCATTGTGGGACACCCTGGCCTGTGGTAACGGTGCAGGCAAACCAGGGATTTGTGGCAGTGGTTGCCGGCCCGGGTAATGGTGCGGCCCAACCTGGGGGTTGTGGCAGTGGTCACCAACCTCATGTTACAGTGTGGTCGTAGGGTGAGGCCGGCGTTCGAGGGTTTTCTCGACCGAAGAAGGTTGAGCCTCTCTATCAAAAGAAAGGCGTGGGGGCGGTCTTACTCCCCACCGGTCAAGTTTTTTTTATTCTCATGTTGCAAATCAGGTATAAACATTTGAAGAAAGAGCAAATGACAACTGAAAGCACTTTTATCTATTCTAAAACCCAAATCATAAACAAAGAATGATGTTTCAACAACCAAAGTTCAAACAAGGCGTTTGCCTTTAGGGTCATTTAAAGAACCTTGTTCACATGAATGATATAACTCACCTACCCCAGTCGCCTAAAACAGGCCCGGCACCGGCTGCTCTTGCCACTTTTCCATCTTCTGTGACCCCATAAGCAATGCATCCAGTGCCTGCAATCAACACGCAGCCATGCAGCTTTCCCATTGTACCGCTAGCTAGAGCTGCCACGGCGTCATTTTCCACATAAAATTTGGTATTGCCTGGGAACAGATCCCTGGAGAACAAACAAGGTTCACTTAGCAATAAAGGAGAAGAAATGAGAGGGATTCCTTGCTTGGTTGATAACATTTAGGGTTGAATGCAAATGAACAACAAAACGATGATTTTAGTATCTACTCCGTATTAGTTATCAGCTTGCTGTGATTCGTATTTTGACACACAAAAAAGCAGCAGCACTCACTCTAACTATCCATGGTGTGATAAAAGTTCAAAAGATTCGGATTTTTGAGCATCTAGCAAGTGTTTAGAGATATCAGCATGTATCAAATGGGATCAAGTAGTTGATATGAACCACAACAATGTAACAAGTTGCATTTTAGGGGAAATGAATTTTAATTAATATATAGAGAAAACAATACCGGATCCATTCCAGCATTCTCTGCTGATCTGATGGGTGGTTAATTCCAGATACACCTAAACAAACTGCACGGACAGCTGAACGGTCTGAGTTGGCCATTGTGAGAGCCTGTGCCATGACCTGCTCTAGAGTTTCCAACGCAGCGCTTTCTGACAAATAGAGACATAGAGGTCAGTATATCTTTGAGCAAAGATTTCTTCCATATACATATACTACAACATGGCAAGAAAAAAATTTCATATCATCGGAAAAGCATTCCCATGCTCCAATCGTAAACTGTGTTCCAACTTACAGAAACATATATGATCTGCATACAGAAATATAGATTGTGGATAAACATTTGGCGCAGTATTCCTTTAGAACTAGAGGAAGTGCAAGACACAGTAACGTGTTCCCATCAGTAAAAGTTACAAGATTACTCTATGGCCACCAAGCTTAGCACAAGTAATGGTATTATCTCTTCAGCAACTTCATCAAATGATTAGCATGCAGCAAACCAAATAGTTCGCAGCAAACAGGATGGGCAGGATAATTTGATAGCATTCGAACAAAGCTTAAAACAAAAAAAAAAAGGAGCATACACAATCAGTGTCACGCAAGCAATCCATCTATTTCCCTGAAATTCTCCACTGATTGCCAAGATCCAATACTTCCCATAAGCTTCAAGTCACCCACACGCTACATATGACCAATAAACCGCAACCACGCAACACTCATGGCATCCACGGACACGAAATCCCCAAAATTTGACACGGAGCCCCGTCGCCAATTCTCAAGATCCCTTTTTTTCCCACATGAGGCACGCGCCACCAGCCACCCTCTGAACGGGGAGATCCTCGGGCGATTACCTCCAACGGAGTTGCGGTTGGAGCAGCCGGCGACGACGCGGGCGAGCACGGGGACGGCGGCGGGCGACTCCGGCGGCGGCATTGCGGCCGGCAGGCAGACGCAGACGGTGTTGGTGGTGCCGCCGTCCACGCCCAGGATGACGCCGTCCTCCCCCGCGAACGGCGCCGCCGCCGGGGAGTCGCCGTTCTCGTAGCCGCCCATCTCGCGCTCGGTCCCCTCCTTCCTCGCTTCTCGGGCGGCGAGATAGAAGCGGAGGGAGTCAAACTCTGACGAAGATTTTTTTTTTTTTCGGTAGGAGGGAGAGGATTCGTTTTGTGGCGTGTGCTCGAGTGTTGAGACTTGAGAGAATCGTTAGTCCCTCCTTTTTCTCTATGATGAACCTATAACCACTAACTAATCCATGCTTAGCAAGTATAAAAAAATTCATGGCATGTGTAACATCCCAATGGAAAAGGGATTCTTCCTTCTTTCTTTTCAAAAAAAAAAAGAAAAGGGATTCTTAATGACTTGGTACTGTTAAGGCCAGTCCCAACCCTTCAGCAGGGATGGTTTCCATAGCATTAAATTTGATGCCATGTAGGTAAAAAGGCTGAGGTGGCATGAGAGTAAATAAGGAGAGAAGAGAAAAAGAGAAAAAATCGTTTCTCAGATCAGAAACGAAGTCGACCCGCATACCAACGCCGGTAGAAACGACTGAAACAGCGTTGGACGAGTTTCTCGTTTCCTTTCTCGTTTTACCCATCTTCCACCGGATCCGTTGCACGCTCCTCCCGCTCCGCCGCCACCACGATCCACCCGGCCCTGCGCGCACGCCAAAATCGCCTGCAGATGCCTGCCGCCGTCCTCGCCCTCCCGCGCAGAGTTCGATTTCCTGCCTCAACTGGACAGCCGTCGTGCTCCCCCTCCCAAATCTCCTCCGTCCTCAGCCACCGTGCTCCCCTCCCAAATTTCTTCCGCCCTTAGCCAGCAATTCCCACGCGAGGAGTTCAATTTCCTGCTGCAATCTCTTGCACAGAGTTTTCCCACTCCAAACTCCCTCCGCGAGGATGAGAGGTCCACTACAATTTCATGTTTACCTGTCTCCTAGCGCCATCTAGTTCCATGATCTAGTCTGACCAAATTAATCCCCATTCAATCTCTAAGAGAACCACCTCTAGTTCCCAATTAGAGAAGCAAGGTGTCAAACAAAAGAAATCAAGAAAGTCTTCTTCGAGTTCCAGGAGAGCCGTCGGTGCTACTGCCACTGCTTCTCCAGGCACTAGGCCTCCAGCCGGCGGTACAGGCGGCACTTCTCCAGGTACTGGTGCTTTTGCGAGCAGTTTAGGTGCAGGTGATCGAACCGGCATTCATCTAACTCATGTGTTTTGGCCTGCAACATCTCTTGGTGGCTCCATACGGTAGATTCAACATCCTAGCATCTCTGAATGGTATGGCCTGGATGAGTTTTTTTTTCCCTTAACATTTTCTATGATGTGATGAAATACCTGTTTGTATGTAAATAAAAATGCTCGAATGATGTTTTGATACTTTGTTATGTTGTATGTTGTGGAGCACTTTATTCTTTTTTTCCCAGTAGAAAGCATACACGGCTGCATGCCACAGCTAATCAAGCAATGTTTGTGTTGGTTGGATGAAGTCATTAAATGTTGATCTGGATAGAAACTACTATAGAAACTATGCATTGGGAAGGTTAGGTCTACAAGTGATGTCTTGATGACACGGCAAGATAGAAACTACCCATAGAAACTATTGGTTGGGACTGCCCTTAGCTCGGCTCTTTTGTGCCCAAAGCTAGTAAAAAGCAATCAAACACTTTGCCGAATTTAGATTGAAGCGTCCACCTTGAACTTGAATTATAGGTGAGCCTCTAGATCACATAGCCGTGACTTGGTCAAAGAATCACTAATTGGGGACATTTCTAATGAATAGATTATTATTTTTAGTTCTATGGTGGTTGTTGTCCGCTCGGATCAGCCTTCTTATTCTTTTCTTCCTCTTATGTGCACGATTTGCAGAGGACATGCTCAAAGCATGTCGAACTTTGAAAATAGTGGTCATGCAAAGTCTTTTTGAAATATGAATGGTCGTTTTGTAGTGTGTGAGCATCGCATTCTCTTTTTATTTTTTCTCTCTCTCATCATGAACTTATAACCACCAACTATCATGTGTAACAGCCAAATGAAAGGATTCTTGGTGTCTCGGTGGTAGCTTGGTAGAATACCGTTTAGGTTCGTTCTTAAGCACGGCTTCTTTGCACAAAGCTAGTAAAAAGCGGCCAAACACGGTGCCCAATTGAGAGTCATCGAGCGTGCCCATCGACAGATGCTTGGCCTCATTCTTGGGAGGGCAGCGACTGAACGAATTCATCTTCAAACCAGCAGGAGGTCTAAGTGGAACAAGAGGAGGCATCATGCTGCTTTGGGATAATAATCACCTGAGCATCTCCAACATCACTATGGGAGAGTTTCACATTTCCGCAACAGTATCCCTGAAGGAAACGCCAACAACCTTCCTCATTACAGTGGTCTATGGGCCAACGATATCAACTAGGAAATTGGCCTTCCTCCAAGAACTGCAGCATCTAAAGCCGCAGTCAGATGTCCAGTGGCTGCTACTAGGTGATTTTAACCTCATCTATAAGGCAAGTGACAAGAATAACAACAATCTCAACACAAGGCTTATGAGGTGCTTTAGGGATGCTTTGGACGAGTGTGACATGAGGGAAATACACTTACAGAATAGGAAATTTACTTGGAGCAATGAGAGACAAAACCCAACGTTGGCCAAACTGGACCGAGTGTTCTGCAATGAAGAATGGGATATCAACTTCAGTGGCCACGTTCTTCATGCCCTGTCAACCTCCCTTTCCGACCACTGCCCTTTGCTCCTCTCCAACCAAGCAGGGCCCAGACGACCAAACTCGTTCAAGTTCGAGAACTATTGGATCAAATTACCACGCTTCAAAGACGGGGCCGTCGATGGCCATGTGCGAGGTGACCGATCGAACCGGGCCTCCAAAAACGTGGGGCCTCCAAATTCCTAATCTTCCCATTTAACAGCAAATCGTTGAGGAGAAAAAAGAGTCGATGCATGCATGTTTCCCCTGTTGGACTTCACGCGAACCGTGAATACTGAATCGCTCGTCACAGCCATCCATGTCTAGTCTATCAGAGCCTCCGGAACTGCTGTCGATCAAGGGTTCCGCAATTGGCACTTGGGCAAGTTTGCGTGTATGGCTCTATGCGTTGTCTGCAATCACGTAGCTCGTCAAGTTGTTTGTCGATCAGCAATTGTGTAGACCAGTGGTGGAATTTTTGTAATCATCAAGTTACAAATATTTGGGCCCTCATTTTGCATGCCGCTCCAGGGCCTCAAAACTCTAGAGACGGCCCTGTTCAAAGATACAGTTTCAAGAGCCTGGAACAAGCCGTCACCACACCATGAGCCGTTCCATAAGCTTTACTTTAAACTCCAAGACACAGCAAAAGCCCTTAGAGAATGGAGCAAGAATTTAATTCCCGATGCAAAAATGCAATTACACATGGCGCTTGAAGTTATCCTCAGACTTGATATAGCACAAGAACCCAGGACCGCAAATGATGCGCTGAGTCCCGCGTCATGTGACACCCCTCTTTGGGGGCCGTCACTGACGCGGGGGCCCGGCTCGCGCCGCCGCCGTCGCTGCTCGCCGCCGCCGCCGGGTTAGTGTCCGGGGTTGGGGGAGAAACATTCCCGACGGATCTAGAAGGGGTTCGGGGGCGGCTGCCGGCCCGGCGGAGGAGGCGGGTGGCGGGGGGAGGCCGGGCGGCGAGGGCGCCGCCGGCCGGGCGGTGGGAGACGGCAGTTGGGCCGGCGGCGGCGGGGGGTGATGTGGAGTCGAAGGATTAGCGTCGGTGGCGCCGGCGGGCGGCGGCGGAGGCCGCCGGAGCCGGGGGAGGCGCCGGCGGCGGGGGAGACAGGCCCACCCGTCAGCGGCTCCACCCAAATGGGGGTGTCATGTGACACGGGTCTCAGCACATCCGCGTCCAACCCAGGACCCTTACACAGGCTGAAGAAATTCTACGTAAAAGGCTTAAGACAAGAGTGCAAGGGTTGGCAGTCATCGAGCGTGCCCGTCGCAGCCAAGCAACCCACCTCCGCGAACTCAAATTAGGTGATGCCAACACAAGATTTTTCCACCGCAAAATTAATGCGCGGAAACCAAAAAAATTCATTCAGCGTCTAAAACAGGGTGACACTGGTTGGGTCACTACCCATCAAGAGAAAGCGACCGAGATACAATCACATTTTGCCGCAGCCATGCAACGCCCTCCGCCTAGACACACAGACTTCAATTGGGAACTTCTTAACATCCAGCGCCGTGACCTGTCCGCACTCGACGATCCGTTCACTGAGCAAGAGATCAAGAGGGCCATTGATCAGATGCCAGGCGACAAGGCACCAGGCCCAGACGGCTTTACTGGGGCCTTCCTAAAAGCTTGTTGGGACACTATAAAACCAGATATCATGGCAGCGGCCAATGCCTTTCACTCCTTGCGGACCTCAAACCTGCAACTTATCAACTTGGCCAACATAATACTAATCCCGAAAAAAGATGGAGCTAACACAGTTGGGGACTTCCGACCAATAAGCCTGATACATTCCTTTGTCAAAATCATAACCAAAGCGCTGGCGCTACGCCTGCAGTCCCACATGAACACCATAGTGTCGCCATGCCAAAGCGCTTTCATCAAAACGAGGAGCATCCACGACAACTTCATGGCTGTACGGAACGCAGCGCGGAGATACCACAGGAACAAAACACCGGCCCTATTCCTCAAGCTCGACATCACAAAGGCGTTTGACTCCGTTCGTTGGGAATACCTTCTCAACTTGCTCCAACACCTGGGATTCCCACAACGCTGGACGAATTGGATTGCGGCGTTGCTGTCCTCATCCACCTCGCGTGTATTCCTCAATGGTGTCCCAAATCCGCCGATACGTCATGGAAGAGGATTGCGACAAGGCGACCCGCTCTCGCCTCTTCTCTTTGTCATCGCGATTGATCCACTACAAAAAATTCTAGAGTTGGCAACACAATTGGGAGCGCTTAGCAGGCTCAGAGGCAAAACTCCAAATTTGCGCATTTCCATGTATGCCGATGATGCAGCCCTTTTCATCGCCCCTGAAAAAGAGGAGGTCAAGACACTAGCAGAGATCTTGAACTTATTTGGACAAGTCACAGGGCTGCAAACGAACTTCCAGAAATCAACGATCATCCCCATTCGTTGTCAACAAATAGACCTCACTGCACTGCTTAGCAATCTACCGGCAAAAAGGGCAAATTTCCCAATGAAATACCTAGGCCTACCATTAACAACAACAAGACTAAAAAATGTCGACTTCCAACCAGTGATTGACAAAATGGCTGGTAAACTAAATAGCTGGGACGGAAAAAATATGACAATGGCAGGGAGACTAACTCTGGTCAAATCTGTGCTGACTTCACAAGTCATACATCTACTCTCGGTCTTGCGGGTGCCAAAGGAAATACTTACACATATGGATGCAAAGCGGAAGCAATTTCTTTGGGCAGGTAATGAGGCACTGACGGGAGGCAAGTGCAAGGTTAATTGGATTAGAGCGGCAAGGTCAAAAAAGGGTGGGGGGTTGGGGATCCTGCACCTCGGCAAACTCTCGAGAGCTTTAAGATTGCGTTGGATATGGAAAGAGTGCAAGAGCCAGAATGGACGTTGGGCGTCCAGTGAGACACCCTGCACAACCAAAGACAAGCACTTGTTTGCAGCAGCCACGACAATCACAGTGGGCGACGGGAAACGAATCTCATTCTGGGATAGTGCATGGCTTCAAGGACGTAGGCCAAGAGACATAGCGCAAAGGGTGCACAACATCTCCAAGAGAAAGAACAGAAATCTGCATGATGCACTCCACGACAATAACTGGATTAGAGATTTGAACTTGCATCTTCAGAACTTCTCGGCAAACCACTTCAGCGAATATTGCACCCTTTGGAAACTAGTTAGCCACACGCAACTTCAGCAGCAGGCTCCGGACATCGTAACTTGGAAGCTAACGACGGACGGTGCTTTCACGACCAAATCGGCTTATGAAGCGCAATTCATTGGATCAACCTACACAAACTATGAGGAGTTAATTTGGAAATGTTGGGCGCCGCCGAAATGCAAGCTCTTCAGCTGGCTGGCCATCCAGAACAGAATCTGGACTGCGGACCGCCTGGAAGCGCGAGGATGGCCACACAACAATACATGTGTATTATGCCCTTGTTTAGTTCCAAAACGAAATCTTTTCACCCATCACATCAAAAGAGAATCTTAGATGCATGGAGTATTAAATGTAGGCGAAAAATGTGAAAAGTTATATAGATAGACTGAAAATCACGAGACGAATCTAATGAGCCTACTTAATCCATGATTTGCAACAGCAATGCTACAGTAACCATCCGCTAATTATGGATTAATTACCCTCTAATTACCATCGTTAGATTCGTCTCGAGATTTCCAACCTATCCATATAACTTTCCACCTTTTTCGTCTATATTTACTACTCCTAAATCGGTAAAATCAAAACCCGAAATCTTTTCACCGAAAAGATTTCGGGAACTAAACACGGCATATGCCGCACAGTGCAAGAAACGGGTATTCATCTCTTTACTGACTGTCGATACACAAAACGCATCTGGGACGAGTTTAGTCATTGGACGGCAATTCCAGGCTTAAGGCCTACGTCCTGGCAACCACAACAAACCGTGCATGACTGGTGGACCATGCTAGCACGGGTGCCCTCAAATGACCGCAAGGGTTTGAGGAGCCTCATCATCTTGATCATTTGGAAGATCTGGTTAGAACGCAACGCGAGAGTCTTCGATAGCAAGGGAACAACTTGCCCGATGGTCATCTCCAAAATAAAAGAACAAACGAGTAAATGGATGGTAGCGGGCGCAACACACTTGACAGCCCTCTTATCTTAGCTTGCTCTACACTTCTCCCTTCTCTAGGGGAGGACAATTCCTTTTTCTTTTCCGCTCCGGATGTCCGTGTTTTTGTGGCGCATCCTGGGAGCTTGTACAGTCGCGGACCTTTTTGTACCTTTTGCCTGTCCGGGCCTCTTTCTTTTTAATATAGCGGGCAGCTCTCCTGCCGGTTCGTTTAAAAAAAAATTGATTGGATCCAGTATCTACGAATACATGATTTGTCACTTGGATAACATGCATCCTCGACGTGTCCAATCCGTAAAGTTCAATTACAATTGTAAGAATAATTTTACATAAACTTTTAAACACCTAAGCATTACAAAATGGTATTTAGAAAAAAATGAATCGTTCTGATAAAGTTAGCGCAAGCGGTCGAAGTTCATGAAAAAAAAATCAAATAGCACGCTTTTGAGCTATAGTGGATTATTTTTTTATTTGCGTGTGGGCCAGGCACACCATGCACATGCATTTTTTTTCTCTGCATGCCGTATCTGCTCACATGTTCCAATCCACTGCCGGAACAAATCATGGCCTCTTGTTATATTTATCACAAATTTTATGCTATATTCATGGCTAGAAACCGTTCCGGCTGGGAACGGTTCCTTTGAAACCGAAGGAGGCCTGAATCTATATAACATATAGAATCACCCAACTAAGGGTCTTCTCTCAACATGCAAATTGTCCAAGTCACCATCCACTAAACTTCTCTCAACATGCAAGCTGTCCACGTCACCATCCACTACAACCATGAATTTATATCTTTTACAGATAATTTGTGGCTAATAGCTTCCATGTATGATTGTCAAGTTGTCCTCTCTCAATAAAATCAACATGTTGTCATGTATAAAGTTGTTTGCAAATGAATGTTGCGATACAATTACCTTTAGTGTTTCTACTCTCAAATTTCATCTTCAACCATCCACAACCCACTAGAAATCACCACATATAATCACCACATATAAGATATTTTTAGAGGATGAAATAAACAGGATACCATTGCAGATAGTCTTATCTCCCCATTGGGCACTCCTAGCCTGTTTATGGTTTGAGGCCACCCCGAATGGCCCATTGGCCTCATTTTTCTGGGCCGGGTCAAGTACCCAATGGGTCGTCCCGGCCCATTCCCATCCTGACTTCGATCCATCCACCGGCAGATCCCAGCGCTCAACACGAAGGCAAAAAAACGACGTATATAACTTATATAAGAGCACCCCACTAAGGGACTTCTCTCAACATGCAAATTGTCTAAGTCACCGTCCACTAAACTTCTCTCAACATGCAAGCTGTCCACGTCACCATCCACTACAACCATGAATTTATGTCTTCTACAGATAATTTGTGGCTAATAGCTTTCATGTATGATTGTCAAGTTGTCATCTCTCAATAAAATGAACATGTCGTCATGTATAAAGTTGTTTGCAAATGAATGTTGCGATACAATTACCTTTAGTGTTTCTACTCTCAAATTCATCTTCAACCATCCATAACCCATTAGAAATCACCACATATGAGAGAAATTTCTCAATAATACTCCAAGTAATCGAAACGTTTATTTTCTCAAAAATTTAAATTTCATTTCATATATAATCATAATTGTAATCATTTGATGTCGTATCAAAAACAAAATTGTTAAGTTTTTACTATTTTTGTATCATCTTATAATAATTGTCAAAAAGTATAACAAACATTCCGCAACAACGTGCGGGGAATCACCTAGTTGGATCAAATTCATTCACGCCACAAGTGTTTTTTTTCCGGAATCTTGATGCCACAAGCCCAGATTAAAGTAAAAGGGTTTCTTCTCTCTGTAATCTGCATGTCGGGTGAAGCTGTTCCTGCACTCGTGCTTCTCTGCTCCTGAGATGACAGGCACGGGCCCAGCCTGTGTGTGACTTTCCGTTCTATCCTTGCTGCTATTGCTCTGCTCCTTGGCAAATAGCACACTGAATGCGCAGTTAAACAAGTCTGGATCTGGATTCAATGCGTTCATGCCTCCAGCGTTTTTGGAATATGCTCAAGATCAACTTTTCAGTTCACGCGCCCGTGTGCTGAAGAATTTACCAGAGAATGATTGATTGGGTTTATTTGTCCTGCTCCAGTGCTCCATGGTGAAAATAAAACACTACGGAGTACACTGAATGCCCCTGCTTTTACTTGTCCGCGCGTGCAGAAACAAACTCTGAACTGGATTGAATGCATTCACGCCACAAGTGTTTTTTTCAGAATCTTCGGCCGTGTTTACATAGTGGTGAAAAGTTTTTGAGAGTAATAAATGCACATTTGATCAATAATTAGGGGTATTAATTAAAGACAGTTTACAAAACTATCTCCACAACCCTAGGTAAATTCTCGAGACGAATCTAATGAGGTCTTTGACCACACGATTAGAGGATGGTTACTGTAGAGTTACTGTACCAAATCATAGATTAATTATGCTCATTAGATTCGTCGCGCAAAGTTGCACCCATCTGTGAAAAGGTTTTACAAATAAACTTCATTTAGTGCTTCATACATACAAGATTCTTTGCATTTAATGCCTCCAATTTTTTTTCGGAGGGCATATAAACACGGCCTTCCTTTCTCTGCAACCTGCATGCCAGTTGAAGCCGTACCTGCGCTCGTGCTTCCACAGATGGATTGGCAAGCAGCTCGTGCGTGACTTTCCATTCTCTCCTTGCTGCTGTTGCTCTGCTCCTTGGTAAACAGCACACTGAATGTGCAGTGCACAACTCTGAACTCTCAATGCGTTCATGCCTCCAACGTTTCTCAGAATGCACACTGAAAAATGTGGCAGCCATGTCATACCCCTTCCTATGTCAGGACATATTTCTTTACACACAAAATTCAGACGCCACCATTTGTGCATCTATTTTTTCGAGAACACGCAGAAGAGCTACGTATCTCTGTGCATCTATTTTTGTACTCCGTTTTCAATTACAATGGTTAACACAGACCGTTTTTGTTTTTATTCGCACACCATTTTAGAATTAGGTTGGTCTAAACGCGGTATATACTACCTCCGATTTTATTTATTTGACGCCGGTAGATGGAAATGTAAGCTAATTTGCACTAGCGCAGTTGTCGGAGCAACATGTAAAAACGAACGGAGGTAGTACATATTTAAAAAACAGAACGGAGTATGCGCACATATTTGGAACACGGGGATTCGACGATAATATCTCAATTGCACAATTGGATTCAAAATTCAAATTCCAGTCCCAATTTTTTCGAATCCTAAGATGTACAATTTTTTTTTTGAAATAAAAGCAGGAGCACTGCTATGTCATATAAGAAGGAGAGCAATTGTACATAACGCGCCGAAGCAACACCACCACACAAACAAACCTCCGATCACAAAACAAACGCACACGACACCACACACCGCCCCCCGATCACTTGGGAGAGGAGTTCGAAGGCCGTCGACACCTGCGCCGTCGTCACCAACGCTGTGCCAGGCCGAAGCCGCAGCCCGCTGCAAGCCCGAGCGGCCCTCAGAGCTCCTCCGCCATGGGGCTATCATCCCTAAGCCGCACATACAAGCTCGTCGATCCCTCTGCTCTGGTGATGCTTCAGCAGAACACTCCCAGCACAGCACCAAGGAAATCCTCTGATCCTGACCACTCTGCGTGGGGGCCTCGCCTCACCCACCGCCTCACACTCCTCTGCCAAGGACTCAGATATCTGAAACCGCTGTGAGAGCGTCACCTCCACCCAACTGTCACCGAGATCACCACTGCACCTTGCACCCCGGCTCAAGTCATCCAGCACCCATGGGCCCTCCGCACCATGCCACCACCCACACACACCTCCATGCGAACGACGACTCCTCCCCACGCGGTCGACCAAACAGTCCAGGCCTCCGCCTAAGCACACAGGCCCCACCACCAACCACTCCACCATCGCCACTGCCATAAGCCGAGAAGAGTCTCAAGAAGCGATGCCTCCAAGAAGGATGCGACGCCAAAGGCGCCGCCATCGCCCGTCCAGAAGGATTGGGTTTTCACCCTGAGAAACCCACGCTGCAGAATTGGATGCCTTGTAATGGTGCCCCCAACAGGGAAACGACGCACAAGAGCGCCGCCACCATCACCACCGGCGAAAAAATGCCGGTGAAGGCTTTCGCCCATCACACCACTGCCTACAGCACATCACGACCACCCAACAGTAGCGAACTCCTCGTCTCCTCAGTACCACCCGCGCCGGAGAGATGGCTCAGCACGACTCGCAGCACCACCATGGTGCCACAGGCACGACCACCGGCCGCCCAAGCCACCCAGGCCCCGCTACCTCAGCGGCACCAAACCAGGCAGGAAGCGAGGAGGAAGAAGAGGAGCGCACCTCCTCACCTTCGCGCCATGACCTGCACGCCCAGCCAGAATCCAAGACGAGCACCACCAAAGCAGGACAAATCGAACCCTAGGAAGCCAGATCCGGCATCCCCAGTTGACCCGCAGCCTCCGCCCAGCCCGGAGAGGGCCAGCCGGCCTCCGCCGCCGTCCAGCCCGGAGGGGCCCCGCCGTGCCGCCATAACCTCCCGTCGTCGCCACCACCGCCGCCACCCCGCTGGCGGCGTCGCTCCAGGCCGTCGCGCGCGCCCCGCGGCCCACGGCACCTCCACCAGGGGACGCCGTGACACCCGGCCGCCGCGCCGTCCCTTGCCGCCGCGCGCGAGATCCCGCCCAAATCCGCGCGCTGGTGAGGCGCCATGCCGGAGAGCTCCCCGCCGCCACCATCTCAGGGGCCAGCCGGACTTCCGGCGGCGCCCTCCGGCGGCGGCAAGGTGGGGGACGGAGGAAGGGGGCGGTGGCGGCGGCTAGGGTTGCCTGCCGCCCGAGTCGCCCGAGACGGAAGGGGCGACGCGGGGGCTATTCCCTAAGATGTACAATTGAGGTCCAAGTTCCAGTTCATACGCGATCTTCCATTCTTCCGTCACAGGAAACACATGAGCTGCAGTTACTAAACGCCAGGTCATCGCACACACTCGTGCGCCTCTCCCGGGCCAGGTGGGTTTCCCGTGACGCGGCGACGTCGACGTCAGCAGGCGGGCCCCACGGCCCCGTGCCACGTCGGCACTCCCCATGCCCGTTAAAATTTCAAACGCTCCCCCCCCCCCCCCCCCCCCCACGCGCGAGACGCGACGCGTGTCGTATAAGACGCCGCGGTTGCTCCGTTTGTTGCCTGTCGCCTCCCCTCCCTCCAACGGCGCGCGCTTCGTCTCGGGCCGCGGCGGCGGCGCAAGCCAAGCACAGCGGCTAGGGTTTTCGCGGCGGTGCCTGGCCGGCTTCGCTTCGAAGAGGTGAGCGCCCCCCTCGCCGCGACGACGCGCCGACCCCGCGGAGGACCACGAGGTCTGATTGCCTATCGTCTCCGATCCTGGTGGCCTTGGGTGCAGGTGCGGCCCTCCGCGCGCGCGCGCCAGGTGTTCGACGGAAGTTTGAGCCCCGGAGACCGACCGAACAGATGCCGAGCGGGGGGAGGCGGCTGCCGCCGTGGACGTCGCCGAGGAGCGCGGGGGCGCCGAGGTGGAGCCCTGCTGCTGGCACCCCCGCGGGCACCGGCGCGGGGTACGGGACGCCGCCCGTGAGCGCGGGAGGCTGCTTCGGCACGCGCGTCACGCCGCCGACGAGCGGGGGTGGGGGCGCGCGCGTGACGCCACCATCGACCGGGGGATGCTCGTCGCGGCCGCCGAGGCCGCCCCCTTCCCTGGACTCGCCCTACGTGCGGGCCAAGCAGGCGCAGGTAATTGATTCATGATCGCCGTGCCTCGGGTACAATTCTGGTCATGTTTAGGCTCGTAATTGGGCCATTCCGTCGACTAGTTATGGGCTTGTGACTACCAATGTCAGCAATTAGCGCAAATCGTTTTCTGAACTCAGCATGGAAGTCTGGAACCAGCCACTGCTACTGCTGTCACGAAATGGTTTAGGCTGTTAGGCATTTCTCGTCAACAAGCATGCAGGTCTCAGTATCTTGATGTGATCACTACCTTAACAGTTAACATACACTTCAATTATGTAGCTTATCGGTGTCAGTGAACAAAAAGATAATCTGCAAGCTGCGTTGAGAATTTGAGATGGCATTTGGTTTGCTGTGTGTGCAGCAAGCTTATTCTTCTATTTGTTTGCAAATTCGAAAGTAACATATCGGGAGATAAGGATACAGTAGCCTTTAAGGAAAGCTCGGTTGTTTTACATGCTAAAACTCCCCATCATTTTAGAATACCATGTAGCTATAACAAAAGACCAGGAAATCGTACTGCACCGATGAAAATCGTAGATTAAATGACCATTAGCATGATGCGAGGAAGTGAAACCAAAATTTTAGTCTTTCTGACTATGCATCATTTTACGAGAAACCTGCTGTATCAAAAGATTGGATTGACGCTTAAGTGAAGACTTTTACGGGTACTGGCATCAACTGTTTCTTTCAACTGTGGATGTTCATTTCCCTTAACTTTTGCTTATTTTACACATAACATACCAATTAATAAGTTACACATGTTCTTCAGCTCTTGTAGTCTTGTAAAGAAAATTGCATTTCACACCCTGAACATAGGAACCATCACAAGCTGAATATGCAGAGTTTGTGTTTCATTATGTTGTTTCTATTCATTCCAGGTAATTGAAAAGGACCCAAACAAGGCAGTTCCATTGTTCTGGGCAGCTATAAACAGTGGTGACCGGATTGAGAGTGCATTGAAAGATATGGCCAATGTACTGAAACAAGCAAATAGGGCTGAAGAAGCCATTGAGGCAATTAGATCCTTTCGTGATCGTTGTCCCTATGAAGCTCAGGACTCCCTTGACAATATTCTTCTTGACCTGTACAAGGTATCTTTGTCCTCTTTCAAAGAAAAAGGTTAAGTTTTCATAAGATAAATCTTTACCCTGTAGCTTCTCTTTTGAGGTTAGGTTATGCTGATAGATAAGGAACACACTTAGAATATTTCATTGTCATTGCGAATATCTTAAAATAGTCAACTATCAGATGATTTTTTATGAAGATGACACCAATACAATTTTTTGAAACCATTATTTTTCATATTAAACCAGAAATGTGGTAGGACAGAAGAGCAGATTGAGATGTTGACGATAAAACTGAGAATTGTTGATGAGGAGCTTGCTTCTGGCCGGTGGAAAACAAAACTGTCTAAATCTCATGGAAGAGTAGTATACCTCTCTCTCAGAGATGAAAAAGCAAGGTACTGAAATTCTTTATATTCTCATTTGAGACGTGACTTGTAAACACTATTCAAACTAAATCCTTGTTTCTTGTAAAGACTATTAGGAAATCTTGCATGGGCCTATATGCAGTCTGAAAATTACGAGGAAGCAGAAATGCTCTACAGGTACATTCTGACTTCATTCTTCTTCCATTTTCGGGTATCATGAATTTTCTCAAATGACATATAACATATTGTGGATGGGCCTATAAACGTCCACAATACTAAACGCATGCGTGGCAGTGCTCACTTGTGTGCATGTAGTGTGCTGCGTACATCTCCCCTATATCTCAAAAGGGAAAACAAACTAATTTTGGCTACTACTGACTTGGAACAGGCAAGCTCTTGCTATAGAAGCTGACTACAACAAAGAGTGTAACTTGGCCATCTGTTTGATGAAGGCTGGAAAATTGGCTGAAGCTAAATACCTACTCCAAGCTATACCATACAACTGCGACGATGAAAGTCATGTGAAATCTCTTTCCCGGGCCACTGAAATGCTTAGGGAACTTGAGTTGCAATCACTCCCTTCTCCCATAACTCAGATGAAGTCGAAAGAATCACGGATTTTGCTTGCTGCTGATGTGGAGATGCCTGAAGATCCACAGCCACAAACACTATCAACTCCTTTGAGTCAGCTGAAATATAAAGAACCACATATTTCAATTTTAGCAAATACAGAGAAGCATGAGGATTGCAGTTCATGGTTTCCATCTCCCATAACTCAGTTGAAGCGTGAAGAACCACAATTTTGGGCTACTGCTGATGCAGAAAAGAAGGAAGGCTGTGCAGAGTTCCAAGATCTTTCTCGGCTGTTCGATGATGCTGCTACACCTCACTCAATACTTGAGAAACTACGAAAGAGGCTAGTTAAAGAGACACCAAAAATTAACATTCATGATCAGATTCCGACTCTTACTCCAACTGAATGCTTGCCCAACTCTGATGGAAATCAAGATGCTAGTACGAATCCTGCACAAGGGGGCAAGCTATTGACCAAAGGTGTTAGAAAAACATGGGCTGACATGGTGGATGAGGAGGAACAGCAATCGGGTGAGGACAAACCATGGGCTGACATGGTGGCTAGGGATGAACAGCAATTGGGCAATGACACGTTAACAGTGAGTGTGGGCGCAACTGAGCAAACTGAAAGCAGCAAACATGCAAGTAAGCAGGAGAACAGAACACCACCATCCTCTCAAGGAAGCAGCACCCTCCACAGACCAGTCGTGGGTGGTCACCAACAAGGTTCTTCAGCAAATTCATGGAGACGCAGTGACTACGGAATCTCCACTGATAACAAAGTGAACTGGGATCTTGTCAGAACTGCTCCAACATGGAGCAAGCACAAGGTACAAGATCAGAGTAGTCGAGTTTGCCAGAGGCCTAACACAGCTCATCTCAAGGAGAACACTTCAGGCAGCAAACAAGCACCATGGAGAAGCAGCGCGTCTCAGCGCGCGCTTTTTCATGACCGGAAATCAAAGGGTGAAGGATATGGCCATGGTTATGTGCCGTTTGGTGATAATGAGCACTCTTGGGATTCTAGTCGCATTGAGGCCAGTCATCGCTGTCATAATAATGCGGCAGGTACAGTGCCAAGGAGGCCACAGAACCGTCTGCGGGTCTTCCAGGAAATCACGAATGAGATCAACCGAAATGTTGTGTAACGATGCCTGTGTTCCTCGCTGTTGATGGAAGTTCTTCTTTCCAGTAGCATCTTGTTTGAACACTAGAGAGATTGGTGAAATGGTTCGATTCTGTTTTCGAGATTCAGATCTAGTGAATACTCCGAATATTGTCACAGCCCCATCATTCGTACTCCTAGCTAGTTGACGAATCATACCTATCATCAGTCAGTATATATTTTCCTTGTCACTATTGTGCCAAAGTATCTGTAAAAACTGCCCAGTTACCAATTTCTCACAGCAGACACTATTTTGTCACTGGGAGAATCTTTTCCTCCACTGATCTCGCGTTGTCTCCACAATGTGGCTTACCATGAAATTTTCTTGGAGTCTTGTCACTACTGTTTAGATGTTAGTACATGGTTCCATCTGTGGCTGGACATCTCCTGCATAATGGGTAGCTGCAAGATCTGAGTGTGCTCCCTCCTCTGTCTGTCCACTGCAGGATCAAGCAATGGCGAGCTGCTCTGAGCAGCCTCCTGCACCTGCATAGTGCTCACCCCTGTGGCATTTTCTAGCTTGTCTACACACTGGAGCCTGGCGGATTCCATCACTGCAGCTGCTCTGGGTGTCCTAACATGGTGGATGTCCTTCCTCAGGGGCAGCAATGGCTCGCTGGCTGGCTGGCCGGCAGCCTTGAGCTTCATCTGCAGTCTGACCAGCAATCTGGGCCCCTTGAGCCCTTAGCGATGCCGCCAGCTCAGCGGTCGTGACGTGTAGCGTCGTGTCGGCACTCCGACGTGGGCGACAAGGCTGCCGGCGAGGCTCGCCGGCGCCAGGGCTTGGCCGGCCTCCAATAATTCTGGTGGTGCATCAGTGCATGATTGTTGGCTTCACACATGGAGAAGCTATCTGCCTGGTGCTGAATCCTAATCCTGGTCCCTGTTTATATGCACATGTGTCTATATCTGATCTTCATCCCTTGTGCATGGAAGGTTGTCCATGGCTGGTGTCTTGGTGAGATACTCTCTTCCTCAAAAGGGACGCCATGGTAGGCGTGACGCTGACCTGGACTTTTCGTCAGTTAACGGATGAAAGAAATGCAATTACATGGATGATGGATCCCAGATTAAAAAAAGAGAGAGGCATTTCTTCTGCATTTCTCTTTGTGATGCATGGTGGTGTACGGATCGACGGTGTGAATTGCCTGGTCAGTATGAGCAGTAACCACACGCTGCACCAATGGATGCAGGCGTTTGGAGAAGGTAGGGTTGCACAGGGCACGTGAGGCCATGGCACTCATCTGAGGTACACACAATTACTGCTATATAAACTGTGCGGCCGTCAGAGCTGGGTGATGGTACGCCGACCATTACCTGAATCATCTGCGGATGGCTTTTTTCAGGGAGACTACTATATGCGCAACTGTTCGTCCGGCTCAATCATGCCGTGCAGCCATCTTGGTCAGTTAATTTCTTGACAGGGAGAGAGAGAAGACAAGGAACAGTGCGTTTTCACGTGCTCGATACTGCGATCGGAGTGGTAATTGGCAAGTTGCAGTTTACAGTCCTTAAGCCTGAACCTAATGTCGTGTGGTATTCGATGGCATTCAGAGTGATTGGCAGATTACGAACAAATTTTGACAGAATTCAGACTTCCATACACGTTTATACACAATGTACATTTCTGACTGGTTGAATATACATATGTGGATCTAAACTCACTTATAAACGCTCTTTTTGTTGACAAAATGAAATAGTTACACTTGAACTACACAGTGAAGATTCAGAACCACAACCCACGCGTAGCTCTTCGAATAGGGGATCGACTCAAATGATTTCATTTGCCTTTTGGTATCCTGCAGATTGGAACACTCAGATACAAAATACGAGGCGTAGCAGTGATAACATCATTTGAATTCATTCTCCATAACTTAAGATTTTGAAACAAAATGCTTATCCATTTCAATACTTTGTCATCTTCTGCTTGCAACGCAATCCTCCCGTACAAATTGAAGTCATGCAAGTCTTGCGTTTTTAACTTCAATGCAATGCATGAACATCAGGAAACATTTACAAAGAATGGAAACTAAATACAATTTCTTTAATTAGATGTGGGAAAAATCCGATAAAATACAGTGAATAAAACCCACCATTGTGTGTTAACAAGCCAGAGTCCGATTGCCATAGAGAGAATGGTAAATAAACAATCATACGAACCAAAATAAACTGCAACAGAAACTAAATTCGAAGAGAGGAGAGACGAGATAAAGGGATCGAGAAGGAGCTTGGAAATAGAGACATGCTTGGCACCGTGCACGCCATCCATCCTAGGCAACATTAGGAAGCGAGTTGTTGCTCTAGATGAGTGGCATACAGGGAGCCAGGCACATCTCAAACCATCGCCACCTACGCTTACTCTGCCTGTAGAAGACCTCTAAAGTTCCCTTGCAGCTTCAAACATGGCATTGCCAATGCAATGCAAGCTATCATCCACAAAGCGTTATCATCAAAGCTCTTGCTCTAAAGATGAGAGTGCCTTGGTGTGGTGAAGGGAGCAGGTAGAGGTGCCCAGCCTTTATATAGGCCGTGTGATAGGTTCCAAAGAAGATTCCGGACATACGAGAAATATACATACAAAAAAGAAGTAGAGAGGCGATAGGAAGTTAATTCATCATAGACGTGTACTGCTCCCTCCGGTTTGGTAAAGGAAGTTGTTTTGGACAAGATTTGAATCAACATTGGGAATATAAATCCTGAATAACTTTTAAGTCGTTGAGTTTGGAAATGTGAAAACTACATGAATAGATTTGTCTTGCAAAATACTTTTATAAAAGTATAGATATGTTAGTTTTTAATAAATATCTTTATAAAAATAAGAAGTTAAAGTTGTACTTTGGGGTCAGTCGCAGAACTATTCTGCTTCGTCGCCCCCCACGCTGGGGCGACCGGGCGGCCCCTGCGTGCCCTAGCCGCCGCCGCCCCCCCTCTCCCCTCCCTTCGCCGCGCCGCCGCCCGAGCGGGCCGCCGGAAGTCCGCGCGGCCCGCAATGATGACGGCGGCGGGGCACTTTCCCCTCCCTTGGGCGGATCAGGCGGGCGCGGCCGCCTAGGCCGCCGGAGAGACCTCGCTGGCGCGGGTCGGCCTCGGCGACGGCGAGTGCGGGTGGCCTCGGATCCGGGTCATCCTCGACCGGATCCGGTGGTTCCCCGTCGAGCTGCAGCTGGAGGCGGCGGTTTCGGGGCGGAGGCGTCGGACCCCATGGCGGGGACGACGGCAGCGGCGAGGAGCTGAAGACGAGAGGCTACGGCGGCGTCGAGGGGCGCTACGCCGGAGCCGACAACCCTGCTGCGCCTTATCTCGGCGTTCGTCTCGGAGGTGGAAAAAGGAACTGGGTTCCAGCGGCGGCGTGGTGTTGCCGCTGGAGGTGGGGGTGTAGGTGCGCCGTGCCATGGTGCTGAGGTGGCGACCTGCGTGGGGCACGCCAGCTTGCCATGGTGGCTTGGTTGGCGGCCCCGACCACCTACGGCGGCGGCCGTGCTTCGGCGACTTCGACGACGCCGAGCAGCGGACCAGTGACGGAGCGCGGGAGGTGGAGATGTTCACACGCTAAGGACGGCTGGTAGGTTTCGGGTGGTGGTTCGGGAGCATCGGAGTCCGGCGGCAAACGGAAGGGCACTCCCGGCGAAAGCTCTGCCCGGCTTCGATTTGGGCTGACAACGACGAGGTTCCGAACGTCGTTTCCCTCTTGAGGACGTTGTCTCGGAGTCGCCTTTCCGGTTGGCAGGTATGGGTGAAAACCTTGCCCATGGTCTCATGGGCGAGCGGCGGCGGCGCTCTCGGGCGTCGTTTCTCCTTCCTGAAGGCGTCGCTTTGGAATCCTGTTTCGACCCCTGCACCTTGCGCGCGACTCATCTACGAAGGCGACCGACATTTTAGTCTCTAAGGGCGGGTTCGTGTCGGAAAGAGGGGATCTTCTTCTATCTCGTCCCTCGATTCATGTACTCCTTGCTTGTGCTAGATGACTAGGTGTCGATGCTCAATGTGGTGGGCGGCGGCTCGGAGGCATTGCTCGGCTGCTTGTGCCTTCTATGTGTCCCGGCGGCGAGCGGTCACGCATAGCGTCGACTGTTTCGGTGCCTCGACTTCTCCCTTGCCGGGGTTTGAGTCTTGTTGTTGTCCCTGGGGTGCTACTTCTATGGGTGATGGCTCATGTCGACGACCCAATCCGACTGAGCATAGAGTGGTTCCGTGTCGACGCCTCAATCCGACCGAATAGAGCGCTGCAGTGTCGATATCCCAATCCGACCTGCGAGTTGTTAGTATTTTTCTTAGCTTTCTTTTTGTTTGCCTGATTATGACCTCCCAGGGGCATAGTCTTGTATTTTCTGCTATATCAATGAAACGCACACGTCGTGTGCCGTTCGTTAAAAAAAAGTTATACTTTGGAGACCGTGTCGCTGTCCTAAACGACTTTCTTTGCCAAACCGGAGGGAGTACACCTTTTACCTGTGGTAATAAAAACAATGTCACACTGTTCTATTGTTCAACGAGAAGCTAGCTTTGCAAAAATTAAGCGGCCTGAAACGTAAGGCCTAAAACTTTGCCTTTCCCGGTAAAAAGAACTGGCTCCTTTTTTTTCATTGTTTGTTAAGTAATAAAAATGGAAATTTTTGACTATTTACTTTGACCTGTGGTGTGGAAGATTGTTAAGGACTGTTTGTTACTGCTCTGGCTCCTAAAATATTTAGCTTTAACCCCAATGCTGCAAGATTGTTAAGGGCTGTTTGTTGGGCCGAGGAAGCCAGACGGCCCGTGTGGCAAGCAGACGGCCGTGAAAAAAACGGCGCGGCGACCATTTTTTACACTGGTTTTGTACCGTTCGGAATACTAGACTTGGAGCTTCCTGACAAGTGACATGAAGATTTGTGAATGAAACGTTGAATAGCAATTTTGCCTGGAAAGCTTTGTCAGATAAAAGGTGATGCATATGACTTCGGACCATTGTTCTCTCTTGCAGCATCTATCCTAAGGTTGACTTGGCCGCACTTCAGTTATCCTGCATTGCAAACAGCCACGTGCATGCCCGCATACAAATACAACAATCAACAGGTGTGAAGTTTTGCAAAAAGCCCAAAATCTCCCTCAAATCGCCCAAGAAGAAATCAGAATTCAGAACACTAGCGCAATTACTGCAGACACGAGCACTGTACACCGTAGAACCTGGGCAAGAACCAACCGTGATTCCCTGAACAATTTTGCGCGCAGGAGGAAAGCCACATCAAAACCACAGAAAAAGCAACAAAAGGAATATAGACACAAGACCAAGTGCATAACATAACGAGATAACCACCATCAAATACACACTAGGGACGTAACAGAGATTTTTTTTTGAAGGGGCCCAACAGAGTTCTTTCTCTGTACAAGATAAACTTAACTAGACATATTGGCGCGCTATGCGCGCCTACACCAAATATTTTAACAAAAAAGAGAATTAATAGAAAATATTCATACACATGTTAATTGTATATTCATACGCACGGCTTGTTCTCGTTCTCTCTCTTGAGTTTTGAGACCGTTGTTCTTCTTCCTCAGACCCCGCAGCTTGCATCCCTCGCTGCTTGGGAGAGCCGGATAGGGATGGTGGGCTAAATTCTCCCTTCTGTTTTTCTCTTTCTGCACATCTTTTTTTTTTCGAACGAACCAGCACGAAATGTGCTAATTTCATTGATAGAAAAGAGTTTTTACAGAAGCCCGGCGAGCCAGGGAAACATGTGACCAATTATTCTCGCGCTAAAAGAACCGCTAGCCCTTTTGCCCCTGTTGTGGCCCAGTTTGAAGCCTCCGATTTGATCTTTGTAAACAGATTAGTGGCCGAGGTCTCTCTACGGTTAAAGACTCGCGCGTTCCTTTCTAGCCATATTTCCCATATTAATAGCATTGTTAGCGTGAGTAGAGCCTTCTTTGGTATCGTGCGGATGGACGTTGTGACCGTCCACCATTCTTCCACCGATTCCGTGTGTGGCCAATGTGCTGGCAACAATTCTGGTAGGGCGAGCCAGGTGGCAACCTCACGCCATATACGTCTGGTGTATCTGCATTCCGCGAGTAGGTGATGCGCCGATTCCCTCGAACCCCGGCAAAGTTGGCAGAGCGCCGTATGTGGCCACCCTCGTCTGGCCAGCCGGTCCGCGGTCCAAACTCTGTTCTGCGTAATGAGCCATGCGAAGAATTTGCATTTGGGTGGGGCCCAAGTCTTCCACAGTTTGCTAATGTGTGGTTTGGCAACCGATCCAATGAATTGTGCCCGGTATGCAGATGCGGCCGAGTAGACGCCATTGGGTGTGAAATTCCAGGTTATTTTTGTCCTCTATGTGTGGGCTTCTGCACATCTCTCTCTCAAGGCCTCGACTATCTCGATTCCAGCAAGCACGGCGGCGTGGATGCGGATGCGAGCAACGGTCAGGGGTACTGGAGGTGTAGTGTAGCTGTGGTGCAAAGAGGAGGGAGAAGGAAAGGAGGAGGAGGGAGACAGGGAGAGACATGGCCGGTACAGTAGACGGCACACTGTAGCCGCCGCCCGCGCTTGTTTTGTACTTTTGTTGATGGAGAAGCCGGTGGCGGCTGTACACGGACGCGGCGGGGGCGGGGAAATGGACCGATGGACGGACGTAGGATGCTTGCGAGCCTCCTGCATCTACTCGGTCGGCGGTGCGCTCTTGCCGTTCCTGCTAGCGGACGCGGCGGGGTCCGAGATTACACGGACGCGTGCAGCGCCTGCGTCTTTTATGTACTTGCATGTTGCGTGACTGTATCTCGCAAGAGAGGCTGCGAGGCTCTTCTGGACGTTTGTTTTTTCTTTTAACCGTTGCAGCTATTGGGTCCACACGTCAGCCTCAGTGAACAGTAGCACCGTCCCTAGGATGGCGTCGATTCTTGACACTTTAATATAAGAGAGTAGATACACTAAATAACAAGGTAGCAGGTAACAGTACTTTGGTGTTTTCTAAGCAAAAGCCAAAACTTGCAGCAGTCAAACAGGCTGAAGCCCATTCTCTTTTCCCTTGGGAGCAGCCACAGCAGCACCCGGGGAAGCAACATCGATATTGCTCGGATCCTGTGCAAACCAACAGCGGCAGCTGTAAACAAATCTATGACAGCTATATCAACATAAGAAAGGCCGCGCATTGCAGAACAACAAGCTGATGATTCCAGCCTCTCGCCGCACGCACATCGAAGCCACCCCATCGCTGCCGGCATCCGCCGCAGCCCGCGGCTGCCGGCACCGCTCGCCGGGGTCCTCCACCACCTGGGCGGCAACGCCCTCGCCACCCACAACCCACCACAGCCGTCAGGCACGTCCCCTCCCCCCCCCCCCTCCACCCGAGCATCCCTCTAAGGTCGTCGGAGATTCAAGGCCTCCGTCGCCCCCGTCCCCACGACCCCAAATCAAGAGGGCCGCCGGCCTTGAGCGTCGCCCACGGCCGGTGGCGACCTCGGCGTCGGCCGTTCCCCCCCACCTCCCGCCTGACCTGCTTCGCCCGCCGCCCCCTGCACGCCGTCTCAAACCCTAAACCTAATCCGCACTGGAGGTGACATCATCGGCCACGTCATGCTGACATCAGCGATGTACTGTAGCGGCACGAATAATCTCAACGCCGGATCCGACGGTTGATAAGTGAGAGCGGATTTGACGCGTCGTCTAACCATCATTTTCAGAACACGGTGTGCTCCATTGGACTTGTTTATGTGGTGCGGGTCGCTGATCCGTTGGGGTCGACCCGCCCCACGCCCATCCTTACGTTCCAGCCCGCTGTCTCCTGGGGCTTCTGCGATGCTGCAACCCTGCCGCTGTTTCACACACGCATAAACTGACAGCCAGAGCAGCCGGTATATGATCCGCCATCATGCATCTTTCTACTTGTCAAGATCTGCCACTCAACGAAGAATAATACTCCTGTCGAATTGAAGAGGCCAAGAGGGATATAAGTTTTAACTGTCTCCTCTATCCTGTCGTCTCCGCGAGGACATCTCGAGTTCTCTCGACGCACGCATGTACTCCCTCCGTATCGAAATACTTGTCGCCGTTGACTTTTTTTGCAAACTTTGACCATTCGTCTTATTCAAAAAATTACTCCCTCCGTCTCAGGATATAAGGCGCGGTCAAACTTGGCACGGTCTTCAATAATAAGATTTGACACTTAATATCTTTTATAATATAATACTTGTAGCAACAAAATTATAGTCATATGAAAGTACTTTTAAATATGAATACAATTATATTATTGTTGTAAGACAAAGTTTTTATTATACAAGCTTAATGGTAGGTCAAAATTTTCAAAGTTTGAATTTTGATTTACGTGCGTGCCTTATATCCTGAGACGGAGGGAGTATGTAAATATATACAAAAAGATAAGTCAAACTTAAAATTCATTTCATGATAAAGTATGTCATAAATAAAATAAAAGGTATTTGTATAATTTTTTGAATAAGACGAATGATCAAACATTGCGAAAAAATCAATGACGACAAATATTTCGATACAGTGGTAATTTATGATACGATCCTGGAACGAACACCCTGACCTGATACGCGCAAAAAGTCGGGCACGCGCATATGCATGGACGGACACACAGATTCCATCTATCTGCTCCATGGACGATGAGTCATCAGACGATAAGCACGCCAATTATCTTGCGGCTGTGCCGGTTTATGCTACGTAGCACCAAGCATGCATTTTTAACCGGATATTATGAACGCACAATCACGTACGTACCGACCAAGAACAAGGCTAGCATGCATATATGTTCGATTGTGGTCTCTTTTGGATCGGAGCGGTATATATTTTCTAGGCAGATCGAGGCGAAATCGATGGCTCGATCCACTACTAGAAGTAGCTACCTGACCATCACACGCTAATAATGAAGAGCACGCCTCCATTGGGTTTTTCGATGTCTTAACTCTTGTTTGTTTCTTGCTAAAAATCTAGGTGTAAAGTCACCTTTTTTAGGTGTTTTGCTTCGCAGTGCGGATTTTAAAACGCCACCGGCCAGATATGGTGAACCTGTTTGCTATGAACATCTTTTTTTTTTGAAACGAACCGGCAGGAGAGCTGCCCACTATATTAATAATAAGAAAGGATGCGGCCGACAGGCCAAAAGTCACAACAGAGTATGGTGCAAAGCCTCAGGAAATTTCTATGAACATCTTAATTATTATAATTGTTAATTTTGGTTTATTGTGAACATTTTATAGTTATGTGATTCTAACTTGAAATTTCTAAAGAAGTATTCGCCTAAACAAAAAAAAAAAGCCTTCACCACAACTTGTAACAGACTTTTCATACTTCCTAGAAATAATACTATTTTTTCATGTTATTTTTCATGAAAAAGATGTATACTTCTTTTTCTTCAAAAAAGGTTCTTTTGTATATTTTCTACAAGATGATCTGATCTGGGGGAATATTTGATTGAATGTAAAGCAGCCCTTGCCACGTAACTAGTCTCACCCACTCCTCTTTTCTGCCATTGTTTACAACTGATCCTATTTCTTTTCTAGACCTAATTAAGAAAAGCTTTCCAGTTCATGCCACAATTGATTCTGAACTTCACTGATTTAATTTTGGTTTTCAAAGCAGAGAATCAAATCCAACATATATATAGATAAGTCCATCAACCAGCGTATATATATAATCTAAGCTTTTGCAGTTAAGTCGTGTCGAACTGTGATAAACCGATACCACGCAAGTAAAAGTTGCATTGCTTTACTTCAGTTATGTTTATTTTACACACGACACCAGATGTCATCTGCCCTGTCTCTGATTTGTACACGGGTACATCAGCGTACAATGCAATGCAACTTGGACTATATTAACACAACTTTCGAAGCATACTGTAGATTCTAACATATATGTATGCAAATACATTTTCAAAAGGATACTACCTCTGTTTCTAAATGTTTGACAATACTGTTCATGGTTGATTTTATACGTGACATTTGACCTATTTGTGTTGTTGGAAAAACTATGTGTCATTTTTTCAATCAGACAAATGGTCAAATATAACAACTAAGAGTCGATGGTGTCAGCCGTTTAGAAACAGAGGAAATTGGCTTATAGCACCCTTTTTCATTTGTACTAGCGCAAACCTAAGTTAAGTATTCATACAGTTCGCATACATTTCACAAATCGAATCACTTTAATTTTTTAGAGTAAAAGTCATGGATGGTCTTTTATCCCGAGATGTCATCTAAAACACACACATATATTTCATCAAGGAGTGCAAAGGGGCTCACGGTGCAGTGGCAAAGGCCACCGGCTGGAGAGCCCCCACCCAGGGTTCAATTCCTAGGTGATGCATAATTTGTGAAAAATAAAATAAATCCCCTCGCTGGTCCCGTGTGCCAAAGCACTAGTCAAGAGACGGCTCAGGTCGGCCTGAGGACCGTGTATGACCCAGGTAGGAGTCTCACAGGTTACGTCTCCTAGTGTCTGGGCGAGGCCGAGGTTTGAGGATTTTCTCGTCCTGTGTGAGAAGGCCTTCTTGTTACGTACAATGCCCGGGGGACGGCTTGCCCCTCGCAGGCCTAGTTTTTTTATATATATTTCATCAAGGAGAAAAAAGATTACACGACCAACATCATCAACCTAGACACTTAAGGCCCTAGCTATAACTAGATTAAAAGAGCAATTTAAAGCAATCCGATCAGTGAATCAAATTGTGGCTTTCTCCTAGATATAATAGATTAATTACTCCCATGTGTACCCCGTAGAATGAGTCGCAATTTCTACAGTTGGGGTTGTGTTTCACGTGCTTGAAATTAACTTCCATCACCACCCAAGGTATTGTATACTCTTGGTTGATGCTCTTGTCTACTCATATGTCAACCTAAGGCACTAATCTTCTCTCTCTACCTAGCTATGAACCGTAGAAAATTAAAAGCAAGAGCTTGTGATCATAGAACTGCTTTCAGCTTGATTGATAGAGTTGATTGGATTCCTAAGAGAGAAAGGGATGAAGTGATTTGGCAATGGGGATGGAATGGCCCTCGATGTTTAGCCTTTCGGCCACTTTGGATCGATATCATATTTTTATCAGATATTGTTGTTGGGATGCAGCAGGGGTACAATTCCTATTCTTTGCTTCTCGATCACTCATTTGGCATGAAAGCACCAATCAAATTTCCTTGGAAAGTTTCGTGGAAATGTGCGTTGCATGTGTTCTTTCTTGCACAAAATTAAGCAAGGTTACTAGATAACTAACCATTAGTTATAGAGACTTACCACTAATCATATAGGCTAATAATTAATCATTTAGGCGTTCTAATGGTGTTTTTAAATAATTTGGCCTTCAAATCATTTGTATCGAGCTCAATTAAACTCTAAAAAGGTCTAAATGTTATGTTTTTGCATTCTATTTACAATATACATAAAGATCCAGAGCAACTGACGCAGTCAAATATATCCATTATTTATCAGTCACCCCCCCCCCCCCCCCCCCCCCCCCCCCAAGTACAATTTATGGGTCCACCCCAATTAGTATGTACATGACATCATATTTCTGACTCTAAACTGAGCTGCTTAAGTTTCTCATCCAATGTCGGCGTGAGGTCATGCGATCATGCGATCGAGGCACGCGGGGGAGGGTGGCCAGCCACAAGCACCTCACTGTCGTGGCCTAAGAACAGAGCCATTGTTCTAAAATAGAAGAAGAAGAAGATCCTGGAATCATATTTTAGGAGCAACCATGGATGGTCGGGGCGCGATTGGTGGCAGCGGCATGGAATCGGTGGAGGTCGAGGCCTCGAGAGACAAGAGGCGCACAACGATGAGAAAGAGCATATCTGCCTCCTATGTCCTATGCCATTATCCATTAGAACTAAGCCATTAGGAGGAGCAACAACCAGTGTAAAATTAAGCTATCTCCAGGAAAAATTGAGAGCACTCGAGAGAAGATATAACAGCCATGAGCAATCGAGTTTACTGGTTCCTAGTGTCAATTGTAGTCCACCGATGATGGATTTGGCTGGTGCTCTGGTCCCTGTGAGCAAGCGGAGAGAAATCAACGAGAAATTGAGGAAGACGACGCCTTGCATGGGAGTGGGCCCCTTGTGTCAGGTGCTTGAATTCTCATGAGCCATTGGATGAGTCGCGGATGTCGGATAGGGGAACGCCAGTTATGTCGTGACTTGCCAGAGGCAAGTTACGTACTGAATCCGGCTCCGAGGCACATATGGTGACTTTGTAAATCTCAATAATCTAAAAGAAACTAGAGCCAATAAATATCACAAAGATTAGAGAATAGATGAAATTGCCTAGCTGCCCCTCTTCAATATGCCTTATAACCTGGGCATCCTAACCGGTACAAATGCCCGGTTTTCCAGTGGTGTTAGCATATGTATTGTCGCTTGGGAATTTGGGCCATTTCTCAATGCATGGCAACTCCATGTGAGTGTCACACTCGTTAAGGGCATGTACAACGGGTCGTAGACGACCGTAGACATGCAGCGTTTATTTGCACAAATCCCCCTCCGCGACCGCAGGAGCGACATCCTCGTCGTCTCGTTCGTCTACGAGCCAAGCTCGTGCTCCAAGGTCAAAGCGACGACTAAAGGCGCGTTGTAGGAAGTGCTCCTGCGAGACGGCGGAGGAGCGGATCCGTTGCGTGCAAAGGAGACCGAGCTCGAGTCACATCATTGCCGCCGCCACCGAGCCGAGCTCGAACTTCTGCCTCCGGCCATCCTCCGCCCACACCAACCCCCAAAATGAGTTCCCCGACGTCTACTTCATCTCCCCAAGCCGCATCCCCATCACTCCGGCCACCACCTCGCCGGAACCGAGCTCGGCGGCGGCGCCTCCGCTACCTGCAGCACCGCCGGCCGCCTTCGTTCCTCCTCCAACTTCGTCTCCTTCATCCGAACCACTCGTGGCGAGCCCCTAGTACCTCCTGGTCCTACCTCGTCGCCGGCAATGAGCCCCGCTGGTCGGAATTTGAGCTTGGGTGCTCACGGACCGAGCAAGAAGGATCACATTGCTTTTTAAGTTTTCGTTTCAGGGTTCCCAATGTAAATATCCAAGGGCATAACTGTAAAGAACAAGTTTCATATATAGAGTTGAATCTGTGAACTTATAAAATCCATTAAAAATCACAGAAAAATCATAAAAATACAAACTAAATTTTGTTGAGTTCCTTTCATTGAGTTTTACAACTTTTGTTAATATTTTGTCTCCAATTTCAAAATAAATATTGTTAAAAAATAGTAGTAGTTTAAATGACTTATTTGTGTATCTCATATTCTATGCTAGTGGAAGGGTTGAGTTTTGCACATTGGTTTAGTGTCTGAATGAGTGATCTTAAGTGTTGAGCTCATGCTTGTTTATGGTCTCTACATATATCATTTTTTATGTCTTTGTTAAATGGAATATTAGTTTAAAATGTTCTATTGTTGATTTTAATTTGAAACTTGCAAAGTAGCACCAAAATGGCTACAAAGATCAAGTATGCACTAGATCACCATGATTGTGTGTCAAAGGATGCATTAAACCCCCTGAATAGACAGCAGCTGTCTGCACGGTTGTACAAGCTGTATGTTCAAGCTGTCTATTTGTGCCGAACAGACAGCAGTCGTAGACACTGTTGTACTTGCCCTAAGGCCTTGTTTGGGTACTAGTAGTAGTAGATCGAGGTAGAATGGGAAAGGGATTGGAGGGGTAATTAGTTTATCTTGGACTCAATCCCCTTTATTCCCCTCCAATCATCTTCTATCCAAACAAGCCATAAATGAGGTGCCAATTCAGCAAATCTCATGATATGTGAGAATATTTATGAGGAGAGAGAGAGAGAGAGAGAGAGAGACGATCATAGTTTCATGGGGGATGAAAGTGGTTCTCATCGTTTCCAACATGTTGAAAAATGAGTGAAACTCCCATTGAGATGGCTTAAGTTTCATCTTATCAGCTCTCATTGGTTACTTAGATACAACACTTAAATGATATAGCTAGCCTATGAAACCATGAATAAAACTCTACATTGAGAGACCTTATTTTGTTATCAACTCAAATATTCTTAGATGATATGATGCTCTCTTGAAAACTGCACAATAAAACTCTACATTGAGATGGCCTTACTCATCAAGTTGATTAATTATCCACAATAATGGATTTGTGCATGGCGCCATGCCCTATGTGAATGGATGAGAATACATGTGGACTGGAGATATGTGATAATGAGATGGCCCCCCTGCCAAGCTATCCTGAATGTATACTATATATATATATATATATATATATATATATATATATATAATAACTTTCAATGTTGGGCAAATTTAAATGCTAGATGAGTGAGACTTTTGTAAAAAAAAACGTAGGAGTATTAGAAGTTCACTCATTTACCATTTTTAAGTGGTGAATAATCACCTTGTGTGAAATAGACGACGTGTACATTCATCTAGCTCATTAAGCTAAGGAGTAATTTTTTCGAGGCAGGAAATAACAGTTTGCTTAGATGTCTCAGTTACGAAATAATTAAAGAAGGTGTGTTCCGATGCCTAATAGGAACAAAATTTAGGGTGGTGTGCACAAAAAATGTTAGAAACTCAATCATTCACAACATTCGCATCCCCTAAAAATTCTATGTTCTTCTCTTGGGCAATCTATGTGCGCGCTTTTCTGCTTTAGGCATTAGTATGCTATATGCTAGCCTCGTAGACAGCATATTCTGTTACCTCATAAAGAAAATTGTGGCACATTTGCATATTCTACTAGCAAAACCTTAGACATATTTCTCCTTCCACTTGGGTGCATGAGCATTATTAATCCAGCAATGGCTCTCTGGCTAGAGAAGGGGTGTCAGCAGAGGTGTGGTCGGTATAGGAATCTCTTTTTGGTTTGTAGGTAATGTATTATTTTAGGCCGAACTACCATCGAAAAGTTGTAAATTGCCAAGATTATATTTGACATGAGTTATATCTCTCCCCTCAAGAAAATATGTAGAGATAATCTATACTAAGGGCTTGTTTAGTTAAAGTAAAAAGGGTGAAAATTTTTTGCATCGAGTCGCGTGCACATAGAGAAGAAATGAACTGACACGGATGAAACTTTTTATATTTTGGGTCGAACTAAACAGACCCTAAATTCAGCCCGATTTTGCTTTAGGTAGAGCTAGTAGCGGCAATGTATTCTTTGGGAGAATCTTTGACCATTACTTTTTCTAGGCATATATATACGCTACCCAGATAAATTAAAGTTTAGTATAATACAATTGAAGTATTTTGTTGTGGAGAAACACTACCGTACCGATACCATTTTGATGTGACAAAGCTTAAATACTTTTATAGAATAGTCAAATTGATGTTTTGAAATTTTGACTGCACGCATATATACGTGGCAAATTCTATTCTGGACCAGCAGCAGTATATCGTCCTAGCAGTACTCTATCGAACATCATTAAAGCTCTACTTCTTAGGTACACTCACTGCCAGAAAGTCTTTGCCGTCGTGGGTGTTTACCGTCGGAGCTTCGCCGTGAGTCGCACACAGAAAAGCTTTTGCCGTGTGTTATATGGTTTTTGGGCACACGGCAAACATCTAGGCTCCCTTAGCGACTATTGGAAATCGAACTGAGCTCCCTTAGTGACTACTGGAAATCGAACTGATAAGAAAATTATACACAATTCCATGTCAGTTACTGTACAAAACACATAGGTAAATACATCGAATGTTCCATTTGTCTCGTACACAGTCAGATCACCCTATCTAGTTTGCTAGGACGGCTAGGTTCATGCATGGCACGTAAGATGAAATATCTGAACTCTAGATATAGCTAATAATACTAGCTTCCTGGTATAGCCCTGTGTACGAATGCTGCAATAGGGGAGATAGAGTGAGAGAATAATTGTCAAAAGCAAGGGCAGCATGCAAGCCCAAGAGGGAGGATAACATTGCCGATAAGAATTGCTACGTGGTGTCCCAACTTCCAACAAAGACGCGTACACGCCTTAGCCTATCCAGACCAGAACATGTATGCATACAACAACTTTATACTTGCATTGGATGCATATCAATCAATAGTGCGTATGCAGAGACGTGTATTTTGCATCTGCCAACTTTTTCTTTGTGAGCCTGTTGAACTGTTGATGTGAGTTTTTTTTGGTCAAAATGATCTGATACGCGGGCTGTCCACGTAGACATGGTGCAGTATAAAGCACATCTGTAGACACAAGATGCTTGAGGGGAGTGTGAGTGGCGACAAATTATACGGAGGCGAAAAAAATTAAAGGAAAAAACAGACAAAAGGTGATGCACACACAAGAATGAAGATGCAAGTAGAGAGAGCGAGTCTGACATATGATTCCAGGGCCCACACGAGTAGTGAATCTGATATACATCATTTTCCAATGCAAATGTTGCAAAACTAACTTTATTTGGGATGGCATCTCTCTCTCCATGAACAAAAACATCAAAATCAATGGGCATATTATTGCCCAAGAATTTATCATGAACAAGTCAATTCACTATCAAATACTAATTTAATCAACATTATTATTAGCCTTTTCTGGGGAAGCTTTGTTATCTTATAGTATTTTTTTTCAATTTATTTTGACTTTTAGGTTTATCTGCTGTGCAAAGTGCATGGGGTGACACTGCCAGGAGCTTTGTGCCTGAGGGATGCCGATAGAAAGGCCACACTATGGCAGCCATCCACGTGTCAGACTCCTGTAGAAGTATTCCCTTTGACATTGAGCTGATGATTTGACGCGGGAGAACAAATGCTGACGTGGCATAACTGAATGAAAGATCATATGGCCACGTGGCCGCTACAGTGGTGGTCTGACTAGGAAAGATGCATTCATCGAGGGTGACGCTTCCTCCCATGGAGAGTGAGAATCTGTAACTAACTCTGGCGTTGTTCGTTACAAGCAGCACTGCAACCGCCTTTGCCCTCCATTATTGGTCAGATCTTTTCTTCCTCCCAAAGTAGTTTTAACGATCATATGATCGCCATGTCATATGCTCATTCATATGGGTGGAACCAATATGCAGCTGGGTGACACTTGCTTATCACACAATATTCCAAGAATAGTTTTACATTAAGAATGGAAGTACACCTAGAGAACCAAGCACTGGTTGGATAGATCATGGATGATTATACAATTATGCAATGCATCAGGAAAGAAATCCCCTAGATCAGTCTAACATTGTCCCATATATTTCACAAGTGTAGCAATTTCTTTAGTGACAAGTAGTGATGCTATCTGAAATTCACACATCAATGACGAATCATTTTTGGCATGGAAGGTGCCAAATTTGTCGCAAAACCTTCTATGACATTTATGAAGAAATTGGCTTCATCATAGAACCTTCTGTGTTTGTTAATAACAGTAAATTTTATCATAAATGTCATGGCGTGCTTACCAATGGCAAAAGGCATGTGGTGACGTACATTCTCAATCTCAAGACCTACCAATGGTGATAAGTAGAGTCTCGCTGTTTTTCCTGGTGATCATGTATTAGTCGTGTTGAGTTTGCTTGAGATTTAATATAATGTGTTTCCCATGGAAGTATAGTTGTAAGACATTGTTGAGATGAACTCAAGCTCTATATGGTCAAAGGTATTTGTTAGAATTGGCTTTAACCTAGGTAGAGTATATGTAGGCTAGCTCAACCTCGACTCATTTACAACATCCCTATTGCATATTTGTGTGTAACTTGAAAAATAAGGCAGCTTATTAAATACAACAACTGAAGCTCTTAGTTTTCAACAAATACTCAAGACCTGCAACATGACCATTCATAAAAAAAAAGTGAGTGTGTTTAATCAAAGGGGTCTAATACATTTAACCAAGGCATGATAGCTAGGGCCAGGGACGAGGCTTATATTATCCTACTCCATTGTGCTGGACACCCAGCCAACGGTTTGCGACCTGGCTTGCCTCATTCGTAGCTCAACCCATTTTTGATGGTTTTTTAACGAGGCAAGCAATTATTTTTGCTCGTTGTGTTAACGAGCTGTCTCGAGACAGCTTACGAGCAGCTCGGGAGCGAGCCGAGCTAGAAGACTAAAGGCTCAATATTAGGAGCTAAGCTTCCAAAGCCAAGCCAAGCAAACTAAGCTATTGAAGCTGAGCCAAGCCATCTGGGATGTCAATGTTGAGTCAAGTTAGCCGAGCTACTCCAAATATGATGAATTTTTAAATTTTAAAACTTTATAACTAAATATTTTTAATATTTTATACATGTTAAAATCTGGCTCGCGAGTCTAATGAGCTAGCTTGAGCTACTAACTAGATTGCATCTAACTGCTCAGATCATCCTACAATTAGGGGCTAACTAGAGAATGAATGCAAGAAATGAAGATATGGCCATGATAAATTAAAGACACCTAGAGGGGGTTATTGTGTAGTACGGAACTTGCTTGAAACAAAATGCCACTTCTATACGCACGACACGACCATTTAAAAAAACTCAACTTAAATAGGAGAAAATAATTGTGTGGCATCCACTACGGGAACCTGAATATGCCGAGTATCAAACAGATTGTCGAGTGTCAAATTTCGGACACTCGGCAAACAAGCCTTTACCGAGTGCCTGGGGCGTGACACTCGACAAACACTTCACACTCGGCAAAATACAGGTTTGACGCTCAGCTAAAAGTGGGGCGCTCGGCAAAGAGCCCCACGTGACAGGACACGAGACGGGCGTTGGCTGGCCGTTAGGTGTTTGCCGAGTGTCAGCTGCAGACACTCGGCAAAGGTCTAGGTTTGTCGAGTGCCGACGGCTGACACTCGACAAATGCCTCACGTGACCGGTTGTGGGACGGCCGAGTGACGGCGGACCATGTCGTTAGTCCTTTGCCGAGTGTCGTTAGTGACACTCGGCGAAGCGGCTGAGCTGGCCGGTGCCCCACGGGGGTCCGGCGAAGTGGCGCGGAGACTGGCCACGTGGCGAGGGTGCCGCCACGTGGCGTCGCAGCGACCAGGTGACGTGGGCGGGAGGCGGCCACGTAACGCAGCGGCAGCCATGTGTCACGGAAACACTCGGTAAAGGCTCTGTCACTCCTCTGCCAGCAGCTCGGCAAAGAGCTCCGTCAACCGTCCACGTCGGCGTGATGTCACCTCACGCTGTCGCGTCGTCTCTGGTCCGTTAGGGCACTTTTTTTTGCCGAGTGTCGCCCTAAACATTGCCGAGTGCCCGAAAAAAGACACTCGACACTCTTTGTCGAGTAGGCAGCTGCTGTGTGCCCTTTGACGAGTGTATTTAGCCCTTTGTCTCGGCAAACACGAGTTTCCCGTAGTGATAATCCTAAATCAAATGACATTGTGGTTATCATACACGTGCATCTTCTCAATTAGAGTAGACTCCTCCAACTGGTTTGGGACGGAGCCTCGTAAAGGAGCTCAAGATTTAAATATATAATAGTTTTATTCAATACTCTCTCCGGTTTAGTAAAAGAAGTCGTTTAGGACAGCGACACGGTCTCCAAAATACAACTTTGACTTCTTATTTTTATAAAGATATTTATTAAAAGCTAACCTATGTATACTTTTATGAAAGTATTTTGCAGGACAAGTCTATTAATGTAGTTTTCACATTTCCAAACTCAATGACTTAAAAGTTATTCACGATTTATATTTCCAATGTTTGACTCAAATCTTGTCCAAAACGACTTCCTTTACCGAACCGGAGGGAGTACTCTAGAGTTGTAGTCAAAACTACATGTATAGAGTAGTAGCGAGAATTAGAAAAAAAAAACGGAGTGGTAGGCAAAAGGGAGATTTGGGCGGTTACGACGCGTAGTACGTCCGGCTTGCAAAGTTGCAACGGAAAGGCATTCGTCTTCGAAGGCAGTTGGAAGGCGCGCCAAAGGCCGGCGGAACTCAAACTGCAATTCCAAACTGCAATTTCAGGCGAGCACACTTGTCGCCCGCCTTGACAAGTCAGAATCGAATCCCCACCCCGACCGAATTAACAATTCCCAAACAAGCTCCTAAAAGAAAACAGATTATTGGCGCCATCCAAGGAGAGAGAGGGAGAAGAAGATTCGATGGAGGGGGAGAGGAATTGGAGGAGGAGGAAGAAGGCCGGCGCGGGAATTCGGCCATATCCGAAAGGCATCCGTCCCACGCATCGCCCATCCACTCATCATCTCCCCGCGCCGACGTCGATTTCTTTGCGCCGATTCCTTCCCCCCGGCCGGAGCGAATTTATCCCCCGGAGAAGAGAATCTCTCCCTCCTCTCGCACGCACATCGATCGCCCATCCCCGCTGCCCTTAAATCCCGCCCCCAGACGCACCGTCTCCTGCCACCGTGGAGCTCCACAACCCTTCTCCATCTCATTCTCTCTCTCTCCCCTCCAGCTTCTCACTCTTGTTCGCACAGCAAGCAGCAGTTCAAAGCATCCTTAGCTTCTCCAGTTTTTTGCGTCCGTCCAAATCCTTCTTGGGCTTCTTGCCTTGGTAAATTAATGTTCTTTTCTTGGGTTCTTGAAAATAGAGATACTACGGATTGCATGCTTGCTTGGGTTTAGCAGCCAAGAGGATTTCTGTCCAAGTAGATATAAGAGATATTCCTTTATGTCTTCGTAGCGGTTGCTTGATGCGCAAGCGGTTAACCTTAGACATTACCATACATGGGGGCAAGGTCTGAGTTTGATCTATGTTTGGCTCAGCATGCACATTGCGTGGCCTGGTTTCCATTGATCGACCAGTTCCTGAGATCATAGAGGTTCAAACTTGTCAGGTTTGATCATGCACAGCCTCAAGCCCACAAGCTAAGCCACAATGCACTTTGTGTTGGATTTGCCGGCAAAATGTAATCGCCGGCACAAGTCCTTTGTTTGCCTCCCAACAGAAAAGCTTGGCTTCTCAAATGCAGTAGAGTATAGTTCGCTGTTGCATTGGCGTGCTCCTTTTTCTAACAGTTATTACAAAAGATGCCTGCAATAGGATCACACAACAGCTTCTGACTTTCTGTTTTGTGTATGCATAGTAGCCTATTACGCCATCACGTGAAAGTGATGCATCATCCTTTTGCAAGTGGCTTGGGAATTTGGAAGTGATATGGTTCTGACCACATCACCATGTCCCAATTGCAGGTATGCAGGACCAGCTCATCTGCAGGGGCTGCAAACGTGTTCTTCAGTACCGTAGGGGAGACACCGGCGTCTGCTGTCCAGGCTGCAACACTTTCACCGCCGCCAAACCATCAGGTACGAAACCTTCTGTTCCCTGTGAGATGCCATTGCTGGTGAATTCACTTCAGTTCTCACAGAAAAAATGAACCAACGAAAACGATGCATTCCTGCAGGACAGGAGATGTCTGAACTCGTCTGCGGCGGCTGTTTCACCATGCTTATGTACAACCGCGGCGCCTCCAACATTCGCTGCCCGCACTGCAGCAGGGTGAACTCCACAAGATCAGGTAAAACCTCACTGCCAAACCTGCAAGGAATCATTATGCATGTTTAGAGTGCCTGCCTGCTACAATAAAATAGTAAAGTATAGGTTTCCATCATAGAAAGAAAAATATTGCAGTTTCATTCACTTGCAAATCTAGTTCAACTGACAGAAGGTTTCTGCTCCTGATTGTGAAGCAGCGAACCAGATTGGCCACCTGTCATGCGGGCATTGCCGGACTACTCTAGCGTACCCGCCGGGAGCCTCAACCGTCGGATGCCCAACATGTCGCTGTGTTAATCCTGTCAGGGTATGTTGCAAACCTAGTACCTTTTGCTCACTGCTGAACTGAATCAGCTACCTCAACGTTGTTGCACATGCCGACAGCGAGACTCATCTTGCTCCATTTGCAACCTTTCTGCAGAATAACAACTCTGGTGGCTCTGGACGGGCTGCACCCTCGGTATGTTCTCCTTCTTTTATTCACTACAATTTTCTGCAATAGGGCAAAACATAGGAGGCAGTAGTACTGTTTTGCATCAAAACCCCCATGGGACCATCGATCAATCGATGATCGCAACACAACCACCCTTTTTGTTGCGTCAACCAGTAGGGTTGTCCTTCCCAAAAGATCACAACATTGGTAGGTTCAGGTTGCTCCATGGTTTCATGGGAATCAGTTCCTCCTTGCTAGGCAAGTACCAATGATTAGCACACTTGATGCTTCCCGCCGAGATTTTTCGCTTGAAATCCTCTGGACCATGTCTAGTATCAGGATGAAATTGCTGGTCCATAGGGTTGAAGCAAACAGTCTGAATCTAGACTGATGTCAAATGTTCGAAGATAATGACATGGGCTTTATTCGCTGAACTTTCATGTTCCTACTTGCAGGATGCTCGGCCCCAGACGGTTCTGGTGGAGAATCCTAAGACGCTAGATGAAAAGGGCAAACTGGTAAGCTTATCTCTAACATAACACTCTGACCATAATTCATCAAGTCAGCAAGTGAACTATGAACTATCAGTCTGACTTGACTGTTTTGTTTGTGTCCTGATGCAGGTGAGCAATGTCGCCGTTGGTGTCACCTCATGGAAAAGATGACCAAGAACTTCTCCATGACATCACCAGCATCCCAAGGATCTACTGATTAAACCCTTGGTGATGAACATGTATAACTATTATCATCAAACTGATGTAAAATCAAGTGTGTTTTGAAGCTTGATAAAAAAAAATGTTCAGTTGATCGGCAAAAGATCTGAAGATGTAAATATGCTAGCCGTGTGCGCTAGCCTATGTACTCCAAGCCAAAAAGGAATGGAAAGGGGTGAAGCATTGTGTCCTGAGAATTTTATTCCTTGTCCTACCAAGCTTAGACACGCTGAGTCGACTTTGCACTCTTGCGCTTTGCAAATTCCGATTCTTCGGTTGAAAAATTGAGACAACTTCTTTGTGCCAAAAGGATAGTGATAGCCACAGGGGATGTGCCTGCTTCCTTTACTGTGCACAAAAAAAGGGGGGCACTCCTATTTCAAGCATTCCTCATGATAAGATTTGACCAGCTGAAGATTCTGTATCCTGGACTCTAAACTCTACTAGAAAGAAACTTTTAAGAGGCCGGATTGGTCATTTACCCAGAACTGCAATGGATGTATTCACTCAGAATCTAAAACTGGAAATTATCAGCAGAATATCATTTGCCACGCTGCGGGTGTAGAGAATTGTGTGCTTGAAGGAGTACAGTACATGCATAGGTGAAAATGATCTGTTTGGGTCAAAATACCCACTAATATAACTTTAGGTCTGCTGGTGGAGGGGCTTAATTCAAAAATTCATATATTGGCGGGGCAGATCAAGACATGAATTGGATTTATCTCCTTGAATTGCTTCACTTGCAGTCGGTTCATCTCCACACTGATCATCTTAATGCTATATATATTTATGTTTTTTATTCAATTAAAATAATGTTTTCAAACATCATAGTGAGTGAGATAGCAGTTTTCAAATAAAATTAAGAGATGAGGATAAAATACTTTGTATTTTTCATGTGCAATTAAATTCATTATGTAAAACATTTATTTGAAGTTTTGTGAATTAAATATTCACTAACTCAATATCTTTCTAGTAATTAACTCCTTGAACTCATCATAATGCGAAATCTAAAAGCAACTGAAATAGGTGCCTAGGCACATGACTGCATGAACCTATGTCTCTACATCACCCTTACGCGCATATGAAGGTCTGTAAGTCAAATATATCAACACAAAAGGTTAATCTCTTTCTCATACGAGTAGACACTTTGCGTATACATTACTAGTTGTAGTAATAGATTTAAATAGAAAATGAATTACTATGGACCCGATATTGTTATGGTCAATGAATAGCTGATCACAATAACTAGTCACAATAATTATACAACATAAGATGGGATAGTAATATAAAATTCGATTAATCATGAAACAAGAAAAGTTGAAATTCCCTGATACATTCTTCCATTTAATCAACATCTATAACATCTTATTTGTGTAGTCAGGCTGTGATTTTGTAGAGATTCATGGCTTCACTTTAAGGAGGCAACACGACCAATAAACACATTGAAGGCTTCATCTGTGTCGAGCATGCTAACCCTCACGACCCTTTCATCCACTCCAAACTTTGTTCCACCTCTAGTGATTATCTTATGCTCACGTAGAAAACCCTCGAAATCTTCTACACCATCTTTATGGCAACGAAGCCATGCAAATGCTAGCAATAAGAAAGTTAATATTATAAAAAACAGCTATAGTTATATTGTTACATACAAAAATTAAAAAGTATGTTACTTTTTTTAGATCAATAAAAAAAAGTATGTTACTTACGAGGATTGGCTGTGACATTCTCCTTAGCAAACATACAGTAGCTAGAGAGCTCATCCGGGAGGCTAAAGATGCCTGAGGTTGCCACGACAGCACGAAGTCTGCTCCAACGTTCTGCCATTTTCCGTTGAGCAAAATGGAAGAGGTGGTTTACTTTGCCAATGGGTGATAACTCATAGTCGTCACATACAACCCTGAGGATCTTTGCGGCACGGAGCTGTGAGTCTTTAGACACACCAATGGTGTTCAATTCCATGAACTTGATCATTTTCTGGGCCACCTCCGTGTCCTTCACCAGTGCCCACCTACACAAATTTAGGAAACAACCATATATCATTTAACTTTGATTTATATAAATATTATTTGATATGTTAACAATTTTGATCATAGATAATGGAAAGATGGTTACCCTAGCCTTGTGCCAGCATGGCCAGTGCACTTAGAAACGGTGAACAACATGATGTCATGCCCAGCTGCCTCGATGATGGGGGTGTACTGCGGCCAGTAGTAGGCAAAGTCATGGATGGTCTTTGCGGACTTGGACTTGATAACGGCTTTTCTGATTCCGCCATCAGGGTTGTTTGGTGAGCAAACGAGCTCGATGCATTTATCGCCGGTGAATGTATTAGCATCGCCATCCCAGCGGTAGAGCCCAGAGTTGAGGAAATTTGTCACAGATGGATAAGACTGGTGGGCAAGTTCAACAGCAATCACATCACATAAATTAATCATTAACAAGAGCATTATATTATTATAAATTAAAGTATACATATAAATATGTAAACACTTTGTTTAAGACACAACGTGAACATAGGTTTCCTCAAATTCATCAAAATACATTTCTCATCATGAATGAACAATGATCGATCTGTTCTTACCGAGTAGTAAGGCGCCAGCGAGACAACACTCATGGGTGTGCCATTTTCGGTAGGCGAGAGTGCATAGAGCGCAGCCTGGAAGAGTTGTGTGGAGCCTGTCCCGACAAGCAAGTGGTATCCATCGCTTATGGCATTGCCAACAAGGCGGTGGAGGCGACGAACCTCACGCTCGAACCCGGGCTCAACAAACCAGCAAAAGCCACTGAGATCGGAGAAGTAGCTCATCGTCTGCCATACAGGGATCACGATCGTTGCACGGTCTCCTGTGCCATCCCAGAATTCTTTGTACAAAGCTGGGTCACCTCTGCAAGGTCGACACTGAGTAAAGGATGCGCATATGTACAATTCTAGCTCATATGCATGAATCTCGCATTCATCATGAAGATAGACTCACAACATGTGGGTAAACAGAAAAATAGAACATAATGACATGCATGGACCTAGAATTCATCATGGAGATGGAATCAATAGACAAGACAGAAAAGAGAGTACAACATAACAATATGCATGCATGTATGAATATGATCACCCACTGGTCGAGGTTGACAACGGAGTCCTGAGTGACCGGCGGCTTTCCTTTGGATGGCTCCACTGTAGTAGTGATCTCCTTGCTGCTACTGGTGCCATCGTTGGATCGGCGCTTGCCAAAGTACTGGCGATTGATGTACATCGCTAGGAAGGCTAGGTTCATCGCCACAGAGGCAACGACCCCAATCCTTCCAGCGCAGCGCACCGCCACCCCACTACTGTCAGTAGCCACCATGTTCTCACTCCTCTACCAAATCCCGCCTGCAGAGATGCCAAATACATTAAACATGAGGTGAGATTATATATTCTTATGCGAGGTTGGCTATTCTTAGAGCAGCCAGACATAGGCGAGCACGGCACAACACCCAAGCCCCAACATATGGTGCCCGCATCCTCACCTTCTCACGACTCTGTTCGCAAGCGAACAGCCTGCAATGGTAGCCCAAGAAATTAAGCAGGGAATCCCGCGACGGTGGCCTCTGGGTCTCTGGTTCTCGTGAGGGTTTTCAATGGATCGGTGTGATGGGGAATGCGGTGGGGGGCGCAAGCTAGGGTTTATGGATGTATGTTGAGTGTGGTGTGACTGATCCTCACAGGAAGAGAGGGTTCGCTCCGATCGCCTAGCGAAGTAGGAAGGGAACACAGTGAGCTATATATATGAACCACCTTCCTTTCCTCTCATTGTGCACCTGCAATTTTCCAAGCACACCAAGTAATTAATAATGTTACAGTCTGTTTAGGGAAAATTAAGCAAGAAACAAATTAATTTTTTTTTTGCGTGTAACAAATGAAAAACTTGAGCAAGAACGTTTTACATGCATGGTATATATTTGACTCCATTGCGCTTAGGAATGTATTTGATGGACATTAATTTACAGTAGGCCAACGAAGCACTCGACATAACTACTTGGAGATTTGACAGCATTAGCTAGCTAGGTCGACTTTTGAAATAAGCAAGCCAACAAAAGTGTATGTTCCTTACCGCCTAGAGATCGAATCGAAGGAACCCCCGTCCCGTCCAGTTGATCTCCAGCTCTCTCCACTCCTCGCCGCCGACGACGCAGGCCGCTAGCGGAGGAGGACGGCGAATTATGGACGAAGAGAGAAATGCGCTGCGAGGCAGAGGAAATGGCGGCGGCGGCGGCGTTTCTCGGCGGCTGCAGGAGCGACGCGGTGTGGTATGATTCGAGGCTAGTTGCCGATCGAGTCAGCGATATGATGTTTTCTGCTGGCTGCCGCAGGGGGATGATGGCGCGCAAGGAGCGGATCGATCTCGTGGGGTTTTGATCGGAACGGAACGGAACGGGTAAAGGTTCTTATCTTTTTTTTTCTCATCATTAATACAATTTTAGTTTCGTTGGATCGGATAAAAAAAAACCTCCCCTAAACTGCAGCCAGCGTGAGTTCCGAACCAGCAGGCGCATGCATGCACGACCCTTGCTTGAATCGGTCTCCCCCATTGGCCCATTCCCGTTTTTTTAATCGGAACGGAATGGAACGGGTAAGGTTATTCATTTTTTTTCTGATTAATCAAATTTTAGTTTCGGTTGGATAAACCTCCCTTCTACTAATTTCTAAACGGCAGCCAGCGTGAATTCCGAACCAGGCGCATGCATAGAGTCGGTCTCTCCCCCATTGGCGCCCATTCCCAGCATGTCCACTGCAGCAGCCTGAATTATTCCTGCCGCCGCCGTGCATATGACTAGTTCTTCGCTTCTGCAATCTGCATGCGTGGAAAGTGTCAACCAATTAGTGATCTCGCACACCACTTGACCAGCATCATCTATCGTCCCTGATCACGCATCCCATGCATCCATTACCCGTTAGATCCCATTTGTTCTCATCCAGTCTATAATTAAACAGCGCTTTTGTATGTCCATGTGTTACGCGTTTTCAAAACTTTGCAAAGACACATTTTGCGGGGCCGCCCTGGAGCTCTTCTTGCTGCGGCCCACGAGCGACGACCCGTTTCTGGAATGGGCTGGGCCGTCAGCACGACTAAACGGCCTGACCAGTAGTAATTTGCTATTTTTGCTCCTCCATGCAAAACGGAAGAATGCTTGAAATTAAAAACCTACGAAAGGAAACCCAAAATTTCGAATGAAAATAAATGGGCAAAGGGGACGTTGGATATCTATGTGCCTGCAAATATGATTGATTAGTTCATGGCTTTACTTAGTTTGCTTATTGATTTCCTAGCAGAGCCAGCCAGCGGTTCAATAATTCTCTGATTTTTTTTTTCTGTCTCAAGCAAAGCTGACTGGACTCACATGCATATGGTATGAACAAAGGAAACTCTGAACGAAACAGGAGTAGGAAGAAACTAGGAATCATCTTGCCTTGTGAGTCCAGAAAAAAAAACCTACATTGGGCCATTGGCTAATAATAAATTTGACAACACCTGCACATCGTGATGGATTCTATCCAGCACGAAACTAGAGAGATTCCCAAATTAGTCAAACCCATGCAAAGATCACTCGCCCTCCCTCTCTTCCCCCAGCTTAACCAAATCACCTAAAAATAATACTATACTAATCGTCTGCTAGGCTGGTACCAACACACACTAACAAAAAATAAATAAATCTCATAACTGTATCGGAACCATATTACTTTTTTGAACATTTTTATTACTATATTGTTACCCTAATACAAAACCTTAAATTAAAACTACTATAGTGCCATTGTATTAGCATCTAACCTCCCCCAAGTTATGCTCAACAGCCTCCCTTACCAGCAACAACACCGACAGACGAATGGTCCATATTACTTCGCAGAAAGGTCCATCCATGTTTCGAAAATTAAACCACAGGTCCCTGCGGCTTCCGCGAATTTTGCGATATAAAGCCGTTCACGTGGCATTTCCGGCGGGCGCTAATGCCAATGCCAATGGCGGCCGCGGCCGGCGCCGGCGACCCCGCCGCCCCTCGCGCGGAGGCGGCCTGGCGGCTTCGGCTCCAACAACCACCTCCGGCCGCGGTGGGGCCCCCCTTCCCCTTCCTCCGCCGTCGGCAAGCCGCTCCCCTCCGGCGCAGTGCCGCGGCACTCGTACGTGTTCGACGGCGACGGCGGGTTCGCCGAGGCGCCATGGGGCCTCGCCGCCGCGCCGGCGGGGACAAACGCGGCCGCGGCGCCGCGCCGCCCCGGCGAGTTCACCTGGCACCACGTCGAGCTCCCCCGCGCCGCTCCCGGCAGCGGCGCCGACGCGGCGAAGCCGCTCCACCACGCGCAGGCCCTGATCGAGCTCCTCTGCCCGCCGCTCACCCTGCAGGAGATCCTCGCGTTCGTCGCCACGGGCCCGCACTGCGCCGTCTCCGGCGACGGCGCGCTGCTCCTGCGGGTGAGCTCGCCGGGGCCGGTGGGGAGCGCGTGCGCGCTCCGCCTCGCGGCGCGGGTCACCGAGAGCTCCGTCGTCACCGTCTCCGTGGGCGGCGTGCCTCGGCTGGCGTTCGGGACGACGCGGGCGTCGCTGCTGTCGGAGGTGCCGCTCGGCGTGGCGTCCTCCTCCGGCGAGGGGAACGGCGGCGGGCGCGCGGTGGAGGGCGGCGTGGTGATCGAGGAGCGGCTGCTGGAGTCGCTGCTGGCGATGAACCACGCGGACGGCGCGCGGTACACCGACAACCCGGTGCCGACGACGGTGTCCAACCTCCTGGTGCACGTGCTCGGCACGCACGTCGACCACGTCCACGACATCGTCACAAGGCTCGAGATGGACCTCGACGCCATCGAGCTGCAGCTAGACAAAGGTTAGCTTGCTCTCTTGGCTGGCATGCAATCGCGTGAGCTTCCTTGCCCTTCCATTGATCCATTCCTCATCTGGAATCTGGATAAGTATGCGCTTGCTGCAAACCTACGCCTCTGTGGTTGGTGGGTGGGTGGATACCAAATTAAAAATGTTGACCTCTTGCTGCATGAACTTTCTCAGATCCTAATTAGGTTGATGGGGGTGCTAATTTAGGATGTGTGTGGGATCCCAATTAATTGACACTTCACTGCATATGATGATTTTCTCAGAAAATGGCAAGGTTTCTTCAGAGTATAGTGGGGATTGGTTGGGGTACTTAATGGGGTGGTCTGATTGTTAATTTCCATCAGAACTAAGGATAAATGGAGACATTTTGGAATGTCGAATGCAAGTCCTGAACTGAATGTAACATTGGACGATGCCTCTGTTACCTGAAATGTTATGAACCATGGTCCTAGTGGTAGTAGTGCTTTGCTGATTAGACCCATTCCACATGATCATGGGTTCCAACCACAATGCCATTTCACATTCTCACATGAAGTACTCTGACCATGCCATATCACATTCTCACCTTTTTTCCCAAGGACTTTTGTTCATGATTGGTGGTGGATCTTGCTTGCAGGTGGTCACTTTATGAGGAAACTTTTGCTAGATGGCAGGAGATTCCCAAAAATGCATCTTGATTTACAGCGCCTGCTTCAGGTATATTGAAACTTTGGAGCCCTGGGATGCTCTGTTTACAATTTAACTGTTTGAGTTCTAGTAAAAATTGCAATATCCATGGAGTATGTGCCCATTCATCATCGAAGTTTATCATGCTGTGTTGCATGTAATTTGACTAAAATACTCTAAAAGAACAGGCTTGATGCTACTAATTTGTTTGCGTAGGTTGTTTCTCACGGCGAACAAGTGTTCCCCCGTGTGAAGGAAAAATGTGCGAGCAAGAGTTGGTTCTCAACCGGAGACATTGCCGCCCTTGAAGATCTGATAGGTCGCCTTAGGAGGCTCAAAGAAAACCTAGGATTCATTACAAATAGAGTGACAACGCTTCAGGCTAGTCTGGACAGTTGGCAATCCGAGCAGATAAACAAAAGCTTGTACTACCTTTCATTTCTCTCCATAGTATTCCTTCCTCTATCCATTGTCACGGGAGGTAAGTTCTTTCTACCAGTGCTCGTTCATGTGTACTTCCACCAATCCATTTCTTTGTTTCAGTGCTCTCACTTACCTGGCTTATATATTTGCACAATTTGTCTAGTTTTCGGGATGAATGTTGGAGGTGTGCCATGGACTGAGCAGAACAAGAACCCTAAAAACCGAGACGGCTTCATGAATGTCATGCTAATATGTGTCGCGATCTTGCTGCTTCTGTTACTCTGTTTCTTGTTTCCTTCATTGTATTCACATGTGACGACATGGAGAACCCGCCGTGAACTGAAGCGGAACAATTCTCAGAACAAAAGACACCTGAAACTCTTCAAGGGTCACAAAGAAGGTTACATGCGCCTATGACAAGACAGTTGCAAACTGCAGTGCCATCTTAGCGGTAAGGTTATTGACAGTGATGTTGTAAAATTAGAGGAAAAAGATCCTAGATAGTCAACACATGTACAGGTTTGAAGGAGAACCTCCATTGGAGGTTCATATCTTGTTCATTGCTTAGTTCATTTTTTTGTTGTAGTCTTCGGTCTGTTGGGAAAGCCCATAAAGTTCATGGCTGTCACTGTAACACTATTATTTTTTCCTGAAAACTGTGACATTCTTCCCATTATACTTGTCCATTGTTCTTCCATGATGCTGATTATGTAGCCAAGCGAATTCCGTCGCGTTTACGGCACGCTGAAACTGCAACATGCTGACCAAATGCTCCGCCAGTTCTTCTGAAGCATGTTGGTGTCTTCATTGCTTTGCTGCATGCCAGCATGATTGCACATACCTGGCCATTGACAATGCCGGCAGAACATGACTAAGTCTCTGCTTTATTTTCTCTCGAGTTTGTTTTTGGGAGCAAGGAAAGTTGCAAGTAGTTTACCTCCAGAAGTGCCAACCAGAATAGACAAGTGGGCTAACTGGATCCATCGAGCAAACAAATTGCCACATGTGGGTGTTGACATTTGGTTTGGAATTGGAGATAGGCCTGGCTAGAAGATACCTTCAGACCTGGCCACAAGGAACCTTTAGATCTAAAAATGTTCATGGCATATTTGGCGTCTACTGACATTTCTGATAAGATAAACAAATTGGCAATGGATTCCAGTTTTTGACATCTTCAAGAAGCATGAGTTGCATCGAGCATGGATCAAAATCGCTCAATGGTGTCATTTTTTGTAAATATGATTTTCCCATAATATTCAAGTACAAGGGAAAATCGCAAAAGCTAAAAGCACACTACATTCTCTCTAAAACTAAACAGTGTTTCAATGATACACCTCTCGGAGAAACAGAAATTATGAGGCCTCATTTCTATGCACAACCCCATATAATTTCACTTTGATCTGCAGACTGCACCCGAATGATTACTCTACCACAATGCTGGACATTTGATGGACACCACTGGAACTCCTCTTCTAGAACCTGCAATGAAAAGCAACAGTGTTAGGATGCAACTAAGCAAACAACCGTGCAAGTGTACAAAAGAAAAGTAGATTTGCTTCTTATGTTGTTTAGTACTACCTCCATTGATAAATATATGACAACAGGCTATTTAGTCCAAAAATGAACTAATTTACTTGTCCTAAACGTAGAACGGTGAGAGTTGTATTTAACTATTTCCAGTAAAAGTAGCAAAACCTCGTTCCAAAAATAAAAGTAGGAAAACCTCAAATCTATGGATTTCATTTTTCTCTCATGAAGCATTACTGTGTTAGCAAAAAAAATTACTAAGACCTGCATCTACAGAAGTACTGTCATAACAGTAAAAGCCAGCATTAGGTCATAAACGGACAATAACATGAGGAAAAACTAAGTGGTGCACCTTAAATTCAACTTCACTTCAGGCTTTGAGACTTTACAGGAGATGAATGATCTGCAAGAACAATGCCATGTGTTCATCTTGATGATTCATACACACACAAAGAATCAGAAGATAACATTATTATCATGAGCAGTACCACTTGTCAAACCAGTCGAAATAATTCTATCCATGTTATCAATACGGCGCTGTATGGACTTCAGTAGCATGTTTAGTGCTGAAATTATTTTGCGGATACTTGAAATCCTTGCTGAATGTTGCATTGTTACCAGTGAGGGTGCATTCTCTAATAGCCTGTCCAGTTCTGCAAAAACATTGGGCTCAGTTCCATGCAATTTTTGGGTACACATACATATTGTTCAACAAAAAACTGTCTAGTGCATTGATATAAGAAAAAAATGAACAAAATCACGGGAGGAGGAAGAATCAAAATAGAAAAATGTAAAAAAAGCATTCCATGGAACAGACAGGTAAAAGTATAGCTCCAAGATGAACTTAACTCTATCATTTCTAGTGCAAACTGGCCCGAACCCTGAGTTGCTCAATTTAGCGATGATGATTGCAAATTTAAACTGCTAGTATTTACAAATTGATCTATTCCCACTTAATCCCAATAAATGATTGGATTTGGCTGGCATTAAATAAAAGTAACTAAGCGCAAATCAGAAGCATCTCAAAGTCTCAAACAAATGAGCTTAAGGTATCCAAAGTAAGTGTAACTAGGAATAGCAGAACTGCAGCCAGTAAATCTCCTGCAATCATATATTTACAACATAGCGCCACCTTTTCTTCATGTAGGTCGTATTAGAAATTTAACAAGTCAAACTATAGGTTTTATGATATTTACCAACAATTTTAGTATGATATTAATTTTGTTTGTAACCATTGGCAATATACTGGAGAGAAACTGATGGACAGAGTTTACATTGGAGACCTTTTCAAATCCTATCGCACCATACATAAAGAATAGAAGTTTGCACAGGATGATTCATATGAGGTTCAAACACACCTGAATACATGCATGTTAAAAACACAAACAATATTGCAGAAGAGAGAGAATGGTGCATCAGCTTAATTCCAGTGGCAACTAGCTACAAATTTTCACTTCAGCTTGTGCATGGTGCCATGGTTACATCCCAAACAGGGAAAAAGTCTACATCACCCCCCAACCTATGGGGGGTGGACTACATAACCCCCCAACCTATAAACGGTCTATATTACCCCCTGAACTTTCGAAAACCGGTCAAATTACCCCCTAAAGCAATTTTGAAAAATCATAGTAAATCACAGAAAAATCATAAAATGGAAAATCCAATTGTATTGGACTCCAAATGAGCAGGTCTACACAGTGAACATATAATATGGTATGTTTTAGTACATTTTTTTGTTGTAGCTTTATATCTATGTTTTTCTTCATAACTGTAAAAAATTGTACTACAACATACCACATTATATGTTCACTGTGTAGATCTGCTCATTTGGAGTCCAACACAATTGGATTTCCATTTTATGATTTTTCTGTGATTTACTATGATTTTTCAAAATTGCTTTAGGGGGTAATTTGACCGGTTTTCGAAAGTTCAGGGGGCAATATAGACCGTTTCATAGGTTGGGGGTTACGTAGTCCACCCCCAATATAGTACGTGGCCAACAGTTTCAGGTCAAGTATCCATCTGATTCTTGTTTTTTCCTGAAAGACATCCACCCGATTCAAGTCTTGAACTGCTTCTGCCAAGTGACATGGATACAACTGCTTTCTGCTAAGCGTATCAATAAAAGCATCCAGAGAATCATTCTTTCATGCGTTTATAATTCAGGTGTACGAGAAGTGAAGCTTGAATCCAGCATTCCTTTTGGCGTTTCCAAGTCTGAATCAACTGCTTCTGCTAAGAGGTAAGGGATGAAACGAGAGCTTGAATGAAATTAATAGGGAGCATCCGAAATTCCAAAGAAACAGGTGCCTGCTGACTAAATAGAATGCCTTTGCAGTTTGCATGGGAAACAAAAAGGTCAAGCTTCATGTCTCTCTTTTTTCTTTCTGAACTTTTTGTTCCCTTCATTTGAATTGCTTGTTTCTTCAGCACCTACTCTAGATTCAAGGCATTGGAATCCTGTGAGCTAACAATTTCAATTCGGTTTTCAGGAATCTTCCCGAAGGCTGAAGCCACTTGGTTCTCCATGGGATTTAGCAATGGGTTGGAATCTGAAATCCAGCCTGCCATGATTCAGTCCCCCCTGAAACTCAATCAACCTGTCCACGGCGGCGAGTTCTCCATCGTATTCCAGTCCCTCTGACGCTCAATCGCCTGACCTTGGGCCTAGAGCTCTCCATCCCTTCCACCGGCGTCGAGTTCTTCTTCGCGCCGGCCGCCGTAGCCCCTAGGTTACCTCCAGGTTTGGGCGCGTCCTCGTCGCCGGTCCTCCGCCGGCGTCGTTCGTCCGCCGCCGGGTGCGAACCAGGGAGCTATTTGTAAAAAGTGGATCGCGGTAGGAGGCCAGAATACCAGATGCATATTAATCGCGATCCAAATTAGGGGGGTGTTTGCATATATTCGGATCGCGGTTAATAATTGCGATCCGATTTAGGGGGGTATTTGCATATATTTGGGGGTAAATTGCAAAATTCTGTCCGCCGCCGCCCCTGTCTCCGGCCTCGACCTCGCCGTGGCTCCCCCATCGTCTCGGCTCCTCCGCTGCTCGCGCCGCCGACCTCCGTCTACAAGCTAGCTCCCACGCTCAGCCCGCCGCCTCTTTCGTATCGGCTCCCCTCCGGAATCTGGGCTCGGGCTTTGCCTCATTTCTAACCTCCCTAGCTAGTAGCTCTGCTTCCTGCTCCGCTAATGCTGATGTGACCTCTCATGTTAATCCCGGTGCCGCTCGTGCTCGCTCGGAGTGGAGGTAACTGTTGCCTATTTGTTCAATTAAGGCGCTCTGTTGTTAATTTTGGTTTGAAGCGAATCTGATCAGAATCCAGGCTTTTACCCTTCAATCTAGGAGGAATCGAGGTGCCAGCTTGTGGGATTTCACATGCCAAGTGTTTGGATTTATATCCTAGCCACAAAACTTTTGATACCTGCTGATGTCCTGTTGCCTGACAATGGTGTTCCCTGCTTCATATTAAGTTTTCAGTTTGACATATACTATGCCCATTAACAACATATTGTTTCCAAGTAATTCATCAGTTGGGCATAATGCCTTCCGGTGGCGGTGGCCATGGACTTGCCACACCTTCTGATGCAATGAGCTTAGGAGCTGTTCAGAGCAACAACATCTGCACTGATCAAGGTTGACATGATATTCTTCCTATGCCAGAACCAGCTCCAAAAATAACACACAGAAGCTACATGTTTTAAATAGAACAGAGAAGCAAAACTTTGCCTATTCCAATCCCAGTAATTGGTTGTTGTGGTAGGTACAACATATTCATACCATACTCATTGCTGATTTGCATAAGGGTCAGATCAAGATTATGATGACGTGGTAATACTTAGATTTATCCTTGATGATTTTCTTTGAATTTCTGTTCATGCTGGCATAGAGGTAGCTCATATATACACTTTGCCCCAAAATATCTTACCTTCATAATGCGATAATGGAACTGAGCCATTTTCCATTTCGAACATAAGCACTCTCCCAAGTAGCGTAAACAGGAAACTTTCCATTTTGGCATGGCTTCTATCTCGTATTTTTTAACTATGATTCATCTGTCTGCCGGAGCTCTCTTCTACTTCACACTAAGCTAATAATTTATATTCAGTTTTCAGGAATCTCCCATAAGGCAGAAGCCATGGGTACTCCTTGTGATTTAGCAATCGGTTGAAATCTGAACTCCAGTCTCCCACTGTCATAATTCTTCTCCGTTTACTTTCTAGGCGTCAGAGCAGAAGGATGATCTTGCTGTCGTCCACATCAGATCTTATGTCTATTTCGTTTCATATCAATCGACGATCTCACAATGGTATGTCCATGGATCTAGAGGCCAAGACTGTGGAAAGCAACTCCTATTCATGGATTACATTTATGGCAAACCCATTGCTGCTATGATCAAGAGCTGGATGATCCTATGTCTAGTGAAACACATAAGGCAATGCAAACTCTGGTTGGAGAAACTGGTTGAGCTGGCAACCAAACCAGAGCGACTGAAGTTGAGGGATAGTGCCTGCTGATACCTCAACATTGGAGGTACATGGCAGAAGAATCTTAGATCATGAAGCTGCTGTGAGGGGAAGGGAAAGACGAAGACCTACTAATCTAAAAAAAGGAGTGGTTTCAGTTCTATGTAACAGCTTTGTTGGAGATGTTTTCTTTTTGGGAGCCTGTAATCCTGAGTTCCAGCAGCTCTGTGCTAAGCAAAAACAGAACGAACTGGATGCTGTAAAACGCTTCTCCTACTGCTATGCAACGGGAATGGCCTGGTCTCTGAAACATGTATAACATTGCAAGCAAATGAAAAGCAATTGAAAACTTTCGATTAAGCCTGTAGTTTCAGATAAACACTCCCTGTCTTAAATAACTTATAAGATAAAAATAATTCACAGTGGCTTCCAAAGCTGCAACACTGCCTTTCCTCCCCTGTTCGAGTTCACACTTCTCCCGATGCAGAATATGCCACTGTTTTGGAAGCAGGCAAGCAGATCGTCCTGGACAACAATGCAGGTGTTGTGCAATTGTGCTGCATTCATAGGCAATTCTCGTGAATAAAGGATCCATTATGCTCAGTTCTCACAACAAAATTAAACCTTCTTACCTTTGGTCTTTATATTCTTATGCTTGTTTCTAGTATTGTTTACAAACAGACACAAGCACTGCATTTGTACATTTGCATATAATAATTTAAAAGAGCTAAAACTGTCTTTTACTGCAAACTTTCTCTCTCTTTTTGATTCACTGCAAACTTCCAGTAATGCAGTAAACTGTCCCGGAAAAAAGATGACTAACACAAGATACACTACGCATGTGAAGAGAATGCCTAACTAGTGAGAAATGGATAAAAAGAAAACGGCAAGAACAAAGTATTTGCTGTTCAAAAAAAAATATTTGCAAGATTGGCATAATTTTGCTACAAATTTGTTATGGTTTAGCATATCAAACAGCTGAACGGCAATGAGACCTTTTTTGGTTACATGCCCGGGCTTTAGAACCTTGATTTTTTTTTTAATTTGGAGACTAATTTCTTCACTGATACTGACAGTAGCCTGTGGAAATTAACTGCAGGCTCTGTAATTGTAAGCGTTTCAAGGCACGCACTCATGGCTCATCCGACAGCTCGTCCCCTATGGATTCGTCTTCCTCCACGGGCCACTGCGAAGCCGAGTGCCGAGCTTAGAAGTGCACGGACCGAGTGCAAACTGGCATTCTTACTTTGGAGTTTGAATTATAATTGCATTGCAATTTTAGTTTGAATCGCAGCTTCAGCAGTTTCCACGACTATTTGAGTAAACGCCAGCAGCATATACAACTACGTTTATCTTCTAAAGACAGGTTTAACATTACTACAAAGTAGTACATGAAAAGCATCTGCACTTCTCAAACGAGACCTCAAATTTGGAACGACAAACATCACCTTGTTTCATCTCAAGCTTCACGCAGCTCGCGTAAGGGGAGAGAGCCGAAAGAAGTTCAGCTCGCGCAAAGAGTGCGCCCAAACAAAACGCTAAGAGATGCAAAACTTCAGAATCATGCTCACGACCACAAGGCAAACACACCACAAAACCACCAAGATCAAGACTGGCAGAACCGGAGAATCATTCAAATACCAGCAGATAAAGAAAAACACCAGATGAACAAACACAGGATTTACTTAATAGGCAGGTAGATATTAGCAGCAAACAAAGCTCCATAACAGGTCCACAAAACGACTGATTTGTCTCAGTGCAAAACTCTGGATATAACTAGAACGACGATAACAGGCCTACTGAAGCGCAGGTTTCCAAGACAAGCCACTCAACAGACAGTGAACAGTGACGCCTTGCCTAGTAGGCATCTCTCCATGAGGCTACCGCATCAGAAGATCTGCATACATAGCTTGCCATCACCGCCACCATCCATCTCCATCAGCTTACTTAGATCTCTGCCTCATCTTTCGGCGCTTCCTCTTCAGCCTCCTCATGCGCTTCTTCTTCCACTGAAAGTTGACAAAAACGAGAATGCATCAGCTAACAGAGCATTAGCTAGGAAACTAGATTGCATGCACAGAAGAGAAAAAAATATAACCAAGTAACAGGAAGAATAATCTGTTAACAATGGACAAACAGTACCCAAGGCAATTGGAATGTTTGTTTGGTCTAATAGAAAATTTGTAAAAAATATCTCAAGCACAAGGGCCTAGCTGCTTGTTAGTGTCACGTGCTTCAGGTTTGTGGCAGTATGTTACTAACAAAGCGGAACAAGCTTACAAATCCAAGTGGGTAAAAGTAAACGAACAAATCAATTATCATTATGGTGTGACTACAGTAGTGGGCTCAGAAGTAGCTTCAGGTGATGGCTCGACAAATGCCAAATACATACGAGAAGCTTAATATTCAAGGCAGCACAATTAACACATGAATGAAACATTTCCACAATTTGACAGGAGTGATACATCAATAGGCAGCAAGACTAGTTCATATGCTACTGGGAAAGAGCAACTAGAATTGTAACTTCAAGCAACCATACGAACCACACAATTCCAGTGTTAAATCCAATCCTATGCAGGCAAATTATGTAACAGCATACCAAATCTTGGCAAAAACCCAAGACAGCTTTAAAAAGATAACAACTCTAGAATGACAATTCTAAACTGCACAAAGCAAAATATCAAGATCCACGGGGCTCATATCAAGTGTATGCAATAAAGAAACCTTCACCGTGGCAGGAGAAGAGCCCTACCAGGCGGCGCAGCATGCTCGCGCGCGCGCCACACTTCCCGACCGCAGCGGCGGGACTGACGCGGAAAGGGACCATGGAGCACGAGATACCAAGCCCGCACGACACAATCGATCCAGATAGCTCGCTCGGCTCGGCTCGGCTCGTGTGAAACCCTAAATGAGCAGACTCGGGCAAGGCGGCACCTCGCATCCCCATGGAACGAAACCCAAACCGCTCGTCCCGCCGCCACAAGGAGGGGAGCACGGACGCATGGCGAGACAGATCCGCCGTCCTGGCAAGAGCTTCTCCCCAGAATTACGCCACTCGAGCCTCTCTCTTTGTAATCACAGCCCCAAGACAGAAGCAAGAATCGAGCAGAGCACTAGTGATGGCAAAGAGTTGCTACGCCACACGGATCTAAGCAACGAGATAGAGGACGGTGAGGGGAGAGGAGGATGGAGGATACCTTGGCCCTCATGGTCGCTTCCTCGCGGGTTCTCCTTGGCGCGTCTCCTCCTGCGGCGTCGGCGGCGGCGGCAGCGGCGGCGGGGTTGCGATGGGTAGGGGGGAATGGGATTCTGCGGCGGCTGAAGGTATATATAGGTGGAGAGGGAAGCGGAACCCTAGGAGAGTGATCAGGCGGCTTCGAGAATGTGGGCTTGGGCCTTAAGTGGGCCGTGTTTCCGTGAAGGGGAAGCAAACAAGAGCCCACTAAATACAGTACTAATACCTTTATGTTACTGTTGCATAGCAATATGTTGTCTCGAAATTTGTCCACTTTTTATGATCTACGCTCGAATTTGGGGAAATTAGGGAACATTGAATTGAATCTACGAAATTCATGCGGCAATCCCTTCTAAACTTACTCGTATAACTGTAATATCTTCAAATTATGTTTGTAAAATGGAATTTGTAGCCCCATTTCTAGCGCAAAGATTTCATCATTTCCCCATGTTTCTCTTCGACTGTTTTTCTTACGAATTCTTTACATTCTGAACATATAACCTTTGTGAATTGTACTCTACCGTTGTCCTATATATCTTCTCTTTTTGCTGCTGCTAAAGGACGATATATCCACTGAGCTTAGTTCAAATTTCAAGGCGTATGATCTGTTCGGTTCGCAATTTTCATTTTTACAATGTACTCGTTACACTAGCTGAACCAATTAAATGGATTAAATTCAAATTTATGATCAGATATTCAGATGTTCCGTCCGATTCCTTGGACGAAACTTCCAAGGCGATATCTTCTTTTATTTTCCACGAGGCAAAAGTTCGCTAGTTCTGTAGGGCATTTAGGCAATCAGAGGAATTTACCATCAACACCAAAATGCACTTACAATCAATCAGGGAGGGTAAATCAAGATATAAAAGATGCAAGTTAATATCATAATTCTATCCCAGCTTGAATTAAGAAATAAATGTGACAACAGTCATGATGGAACAAGGAAAAGATGGCGCACGAAACCCAGCAGGTTACCCCACGCTTTGTGCTGCAGCTTTGTTTTTTTTGGTTTTTTTTTTTTCCGTTTTCTTTACTATGGCGGCCGCGGTTCTTCCTCCTGGAGGAAAGTAAAGGCAAGGGGGATTTACAGATGCCAGTCAACCATCCATGGGGATACATCGCCTTGGCGATTATCATTTGGTGCTGTTCCCGTTGCACTGGTGAACGAAACCGTTGCCATGGGCGTTACCATTTGCGTGGATCCCATTGCTACTACAGCTGCTGCTCCCGACATCCTTGCGCTTCAGACTGGCCTTCTTTGCCCCCCATATACGAATGGTGTGATCGTCGCTCGCTGATGCAAGCATGTGGGGATTAGCAGGATTCCAGCTTACACAGTTGACTGAGCCAGAATGACCAGCCAGAGTCTGAATGAGATCACCAGTGGCTCTGTGCCAGATGTAGACCTGAAAATATAACAGGTGTTACAAATAATTACTTCAGGGCCATTTTCTGTTGAAAAGAAAACATGCAATTAACCGTGTGGCTGGACCAACCCAACTGGTAGACACTACAAATGTCAAATATTCTGTTCCCCCCACAACTTTTAAAAAATTACTGAAATACAAGGCAGCATAATTTCTACTGCCTACCAGAAGGATGGATGTCATCACTAGATACCTCCATTCTACTCATTAAAGTAATACTTCACCAAGAACGGCATTTCAGTCAAAAGAAAACAGATAATTGCAATATATCTTTAGCGTTCAAATGACATTTCCTACCCCAAAAATAAATAAGCAGCATAATTCACATCATGATGGTACAAGTGAATGAATATGCTGCATACTGAATGTATATAGAAGAAACTAATGGAAAATGGTGTGTGCAGACAAATACACGTGCCTATTAAATTATAATAAATCTGAAGAATAGGCCTAGCCTCGTGCCAATTCCAGCAGTATGAGTTAACCAAAGATTTTTGGGAACTCACAATGTTTGAATGTTTTATCATATACAAACAAATAACGCAATGAAATGAGGATGATTGAAATGACAAACACATTCTCCACATTCTCACTTAGATTTGACTCATCAGACGACAAATATAATTGTCTACGATAGCATTTGTCTGTGAGTTGTGCAAAATAATAGAAATGACACACAAAGATGACAAATGTTAGGTGCACCCGTAATATATTAGTTCTATAGCCATAGATGGTCACAAGGCAATCATCATACCTGTGAATCTTCACTCCCACTAGCAATGAATGCCTGCTCAGATCCGCCAAAACAAGACCTTATCACAAACCGGCTGCGCTTATGGCCACTGTACCGATTGACTCGAATTGGACCATTTCGTATATTCCACAAATGAATCGCCTCGTTTACAAGATTTACAAGCAAGAAATCACCATCTTCAGATAGAGAAAATGAAGTAATTGTTTGTTCCTCTTCAATTAGCCGCTCCTGCTTTGTCTCCCTATCAAATAGAAGAATTGTCTTCTCTCTATTCATGCTTATTATAAGCTTTCCATCTTTCGCTACAGTAATATCGGGCGTTTTTGTTGATCTCTGCCCTTTCCAGAAGTCTACTTCCTTGCCATCTAAATCCCAAATGCAAAAGTGCTGATCGCTGAGACCAGACAATATTTGCTTTCCATCTGCAAACCAAGCACATGATATAAAACCAACGCCTGGTTTCTCATAAACATGAAGACATTTGCCAGATTCAACATCCCAGCGTCGGATGGTTTCTTCCACTGCACACGTGAGAAGCTGACAATCATCAGGGCTCCATGCAACTGTCATCACCGACTTCTCATGACCATTCAATGTGTGCTTCAGTAATAGCTCTCCATCTTCATCGACCTACAAATGTAAAGATTACTGCATGAAAAGATAACTGAAAAACAGGGAAAGTAAACTTCACACCATGGTTATAACAAAAACACAGCAGACTCTAAAGTATTCCCCTATCGGTAAGAAAATTACATCACCAAAGTTTCTACCTGTATTGGAAATAGGACTACCCCCCACAAACACCCTTCTTTTCAATTCACAAATAATTAGATGATCCGAAAGCTGTAGCATAAGGTATATAAGGGACCTGAGCTTTGAAGATGACATGTTGAAATCCTATATCTAGAAAAAAAAATGTTCCAAAATATTGTAATGATCAGCAACATGTAGAAGTGGCAGGATTCAAGCTAGGGAGCAAACTTGGCAAACATCTACATTAAATTTCCTTTGTTACAGAACCTAACAGGGTGTAAGTAACAGGCTTGAAAGAAAAGGTTGTGTCAAATGGCAAACTTCTGTCTTCCTCTTGAAAAAAACCAACGATTTCCTAAACTCAACTTTTTTAAAGATGTAAAGAGCAGAGAATGAAAACCAATAGTAAGACTGGACAAGTTCAGTTCTTGACATGAGTTGCACAATAAGAAACTAAGGAATAGGGCACCCAATTTGTACACAGATCATGAGGAAAGAAGAAATTAGAAGCAGAAATTCACAAGTTTACCTCCCATATCATTGCTGATTTATCATTTGATGCTGAGGCTAAATACTTTCCGTTGTTTGAAAATTGGATAAACCACACCTCATCATGATGCGCACGCAAAACCTGTAACAGAATTTTTAATTGTGGATTGGAACCAATGAACTTTAGGATATGCAGCTGGTAGAAAAGATTAATCTTGATAACCAAATTATTTAACTTCAAAGCCAGTTTCAAGCAAAAACAAAATATGACACAATGCAAGTTGCATGTTTCTATTTATTTTTTACTTGGGGTGAAAATTTGATTTATTAACATGATGGAGCAAGCTAGAAAAAGTCTTAAACAGGTCACCATGCTATAAAGCTGGATCGTGCCTTCAGATTTGCAAACTACAAACATCTTAGGGGCTTCTATTGCTTTCTTTCAAATTGCCATACTTCATAATATAAAATATAGATGATGGCAGTGAAATGCCACTGTACAGAAGTAGACAATGTACAGATGACGAATCAAGACAGTACATGAGTGATTGAGAAGCAGACACAGCACTGGTGCTTATGTAGGAGAATTAGCGCTTCAAGCAAACACTAAAGCAGGCTCATGCGTTAGTTTTTTACCTGTAGCGTGCGAGATGGTATCTGATCTTTTCCACAGTGATGATCAATGTAGAGTGACAACCCATCTATAGAATTATGGAAATAGCAAGCATCTCGTTGCACAGTAAGTGCTTGCTCAACTAAATTCTCTAACCTCCTCTCCGGTACCATAACAGTTGGAGGGAGCACCTTTTCCAATTCTTCTAAGAGCTTTAACCGTGAAGTAGAAGAATCAATACCAAGCTTCGAAAAGCCAAGGAACAACTGTTGTGGAGAACAAGAAATCATACAGCTCGACAGTTCATGCACTCTTTTCCTGTTAACACCAAGAGGTGTGATTTCACTTTGTAAAGTCTTCATAGCACCCATGACATTGTCATCTCTCAGAAGCTCGAGGAATTTCTGCTCCAATATCAAAAAAGCAGCAGATTTCACAATGTTTTCATCCAGAAGGCCAATCTTATTCAAGGTAGCCACTGCATGATCCCATTTCCCATCAATCACCTGCTTTCTGAACAGAATCACCATAGGGCTATGCAAAGTTATCCCTGATTCTTCCTCCAGAACTGCTCCGCTTTTTTCATATCCAAGACTATATAGAGTTTTTGTGATTATCCTGACAAACTCCTCCTTCTTAATAACACCCTTAGAACCAATCATAACTTCTTTCCCTTGGGAAGGCAAAGGTCTAGCCATTGTACTTCCCAAAGGATTGGCAGATTTCGAAAACGAGAAACAATCTGGCAAACTTGCAGATTCTACTGAGGATGCTCTTGCGCGTTTTGAGGGTGGTTCATCATCTTCAAAACCTCCCATGAAATGCCAAATCAGCCCATATATTTTTCACTTCAGGAAGGTGATGTTATTCAAACTCCAAGTAAAATATTCCAAAGAGTTACTAAAACAGAAGAGGTTTCTGCAGAGAAACAGCAATTAAGAAGTGAGTTACTAATTATCAAACAAGGCCAAGATTCTAGCTCAACCTTTGTTAAGAATTCAGTGCAAACCCCCACGAAAAATTTTCATTGCACAAAAACTAACACAAATCATGCAAGTTGCAGCGAGAACAAAGTGACAAACCAATCCTACCAGACATAATACATGCCACACAGGACAAGGTCCCTCTGCCCAACCATCAACAACAACAAAACCAGTAGCCCCAAGGGGAAACAAGTAACAGATAGCAAGTACTAAACCTTGGAGACAAAGGTACCAGATTGAACATTATGAACAACAAATATCAGTTGGACCAATTACAAATTTCATCCTAGGTTCTGACTGTATAGCACTCCATTCCCAAAAAAAGAGAGAGAGAAACACTCATTTGTTACTTAGAAAAGGGAACTATAGATTTTTGGTCACTAATCTTCATATCACAAGCTAGTAAGATACTTTTTTCTTGACAATCTTAAATTATCCGATTACTTAGTATTACATCCCACAGACAAATCAAAGCATGACAACAATTAGGCTGTGCAGATCAAAGAAAAGCAATGACAGCACTATCTTGTGCCAGGCTTACTGAACCAAAGAGCGTTGCAACAATGCAGGCAACAAATTGTCATTGGAGAAACCACCAAGATTCATCGCTACTACTTGAACCGAAAATTGACAAGATGATCTGCCTTGTCTAGCAAAACATGCTAAAAGGAATGCTCGTATTGAACGATTGATATACCAGAGTCCAGACATCCAAAAGCTCTACACCTACTCTACTTTCAATAGCTAATTTAGCTACAGAGGGTAAAGTTGCTGCAAGCACATTCGACATATGTATGCACAAGTTGCAGTTAAGTTATACTTTCAGTCCAATCAACAAGCATACTTGCTAGACTCGCATGTTAGGTTGTAATATCAGTACAATCAACAAGCCTACATGCTAGAGTCACATGTTTGGGTGATCCAAAAGTTCTCCAACAAACCACTCACTCCTGATTCTGTCCATATCAGTTTACAGGATGAGGCACACAACCTCTACTGCCACGCAAACATCAGCAATCCTCATGTCCTAGCAAAGCTACTTTTCCACACAGCATCCCTTCCACCCCAAACATTCCCCACACACGGAGCACGCATCCCTTCCCGGCCAAAATCATACCGAATGGATCACCCCAGGGTCGTAATGGCAACAGTTAGATTCCGATATCCAATCTACTCCTGCAACTACAATTATTAGTTAGTTACCGCTTAATTAAACACCATGAACTAGCGCCCCTCTCACATCCCTCCAGCGCAATCTACTCCGTACATCCGACAAGGAGGCTCGGCAGGCGCCCGCCCTGACCGCGGACCGATCATCGAATCCCACCGACCCAACCTCATCCCCAGTTCTCAAGCAAGTTCGTCTGTTCATCGAACCTAGACGCGCCGCCCGGGGCCCAAACCCACACCCGACGCGGCAGGCACGGAGCAGCGAGGGTTAGCGATCGGAGAGGGAGGGGGGCCTGACCTCCAGCCCGGGTGGGGCCCGATCCCCGCCGATTCGCCGGGAAACGCCGAGAGGAGCCCCGAATCCGCACCGAATCGCGCGGAATCTCCGGGGAATCGCCCGCCCCGGCGGAGAGAAGGCGGCCCGGCGAGCGGATTGGGTGGGGAAAGCGGCGAGAGGGAGGGGAGGCGAGGAGAGAGAGAGGGAGGTGGGGAGGAGAGGGGAGGGGGTGGTGGTGTTTGGCTTGGGGGAGAGGGGAACCGACTGAATAGAAAAGGGCAGGAGAGGATGCAGAGAGAGACACACCGGCACACACAGCCCAGAGGAGAGAGAAACAAAGGCTAGACTAGAGAGAGGGAGTAGTACCTTGTGATCTCTCTCTCCCTCTTATTTTCTTCACACTTCTCTCTCTAATCTCCTTCCGTGTCTTAAGCGTTGATGCTGTTTCTTGTTTGCAATTGTGCACGAGAATTAAATGGTGGAATCCAAGAGATAGAGTCTTCCCGTGTCTAAAATAAGTGCACCAATGCATTTTATAAAAGTGCAAGAGAAAGCGGTTGACGTAACGTCGTCTAGCATGTTTGGTGTGATTGTCTCTATGATCACGCAGCAAAAGTTGGCGCTATATT